>JAKFHU010000776.1:30934166-32258333 GCA_023783475.1 Daubentonia madagascariensis | reverse complement strand
TTGACTTTTAAGTTATCATTTTTGTTATTTTAAAATAATTTTTTTAATGCAGCTCATTTTTGAAATTTAACAATGTACACACAAAGTGAAACTATCAGTAGATTTAATTTGAACCTCGCATAGTTAAAGTGCAGTTAGTTTGCTGTATAGTTTTTTAAAGGAATCCAGTTAATAATCAGGAAGACAGATCCTTAGACTAAGAAACTACTAAGAAAAATAATTTTGCTACAGTTATACATACATAAGATACCTTCTGTTTTGAAACCATTTATTATAATAGGAAGGAGTGGCATTTATACTTAAACTCTGTTAGAAGCCGTGTTTGTTTGTTTAAGGCTGCACTGGTACTGCTTGGTAGTGTTCTTTTTTAATTTTATTTTTTGAGAGGGCTTCAGGGATCATGGTTACTATCAACACAAGTATTTTTTTGAAGACCTAAATTATCCTTAATGTTCTGCTAGGTACCTTAGGAAAATATTAAAAGTAAAAGAGAATCCCTTACCCACTTACGAATTCTTATTTGCTTTTCTTTTTGAGGTAACTTCTACAGGCTGCCTTAATTAGGAAGCAACATTTTCTTTTTCTAAAGGTTTATTATTGTAATCTTCCCTGCTTTTCAAAGAACTTTAATGAAATCAACATACTTGGAGTAAGCAACTGCGATGTAAACAAAGCTTAACTATGTCAGAGTACTGTGCTAAAAATTGAGTTATTTAAGTGGTAGGAACTTAGTTGAAACTGGTTTTAATTCTGCGTCTTTTCTGAGCAACTAGAATAGCATTTCTCAAAGTAGAATTCTGGTTCCATGACATTTGGTTAGCTAAGTTTAGAAACTCTGAATGTGTCTCACCTCCCCCCACCCCCTGCTCCCCGCTTAATGATTCTGCATTAAAGAAGCTTGTTTCACCTAGCATTTCCAAGATGTTTTACCATGGAAACCATTTTCTATGGAACTGCTATTCAGTTCCACTAAGCACACTTGAAGAAAAACTGGTCTAGCATTAGTTGTATTTATTTCAGTGTGATAACTTCACTATTAAACTTTCTTAACTCCTGGATTCACTAACTAGAATTAAAATGAAAAATTATGGGGGCCACCGTTCACAGCTCTTCTCAATGACCACTTAGTGCCTTTTCTGAAATAGTTTTAAAGACATAGCTAAAAGTAATCCTGTTCCAAAGTTAATGGCATGAGAAAAATTTTCCATAAAATTCAGCAACTTAACATAATGTCATTGTTTTGCGATTTTCTTGTTGTGCTGGGTTCTCAAATCAGTGCACGTCTGTTACCTGAGAAGCTGACAATTTATACAACATTAGTTGGACTACTGAATGCCAGGAATTACAACTTTGGTGGAGAATTTGTAGAAGCTATGATTCGTCAGCTTAAAGAATCATTGAAAGCAAACAATTATAATGAAGCTGTATATTTGGTAAGTTTGTTTTTTATTTGTTTAGGGTTCTTTTTGGTATATTATAACTTAGCATTGGGATGGAGGGAAGATGTGAGCTGTAACCAAATAATTTAAACACTCTCTCCTGAAGCATTGTCATTCACTCTCATAACTTCATAAACCATCTTTATTTTGATGATGCCCCCAAATCTATAACTGTAACTCCAACTTCAGCCTTTCTCCTGAGCACGAGACTTGTATTCCAAATACTGCCTGCATAGCCCTGAGATATCTTACCTGGAAGTTCCTAAATTAATACATTATTCATACTTCCTTTCCTTCTGTCCTCTCCCCAGTTCACATCCAGGGTCCACTGTCTACTGGGTAACCCATTTAGAAACCTGAGCATTAATTTTTATTTTTCCTTTGCCCCCATACACCATAAGCGTCCCCAAGCCCTGTCATTCTACCTCCTAAATTTTTCTCAAATCTGTCCCTTCTGTCTCCAGAGCCTCTGGCATAGTTCATGCCTTCTTCCTCATGTCCTTAACAGCCTCTTAAGTGATCTTTTTGCATCTAGATTCTCTGCATTTCATTTTATGATCTACGGTGGCACCGGAGTGGTCTCTCTATAACTAGGCTCTGGTTAAAAACCTTAGTTCCTTCCCATTGTCTGTGGTAGGTGGCCTTAAAAGCCTGGTGCACAAGATGATTCCTTGGATTGTAGGAAGTAAATATTAGAACTCTTATCTTAAATGGAAATGAAATTAAGCCTTACTGATATTCAATACATAGATTGATAGTGATCCAGTATATTTCATAAATAAACAAACATTTGTTGGAGATATGTGATCAAATTCTTTTTTACTGAGTACACAAAAATGTTTGGACACCCATCAGGCTATATAGGATTAAAGTTCAGACTCTAGTCTGAATCTTTTTGGTTGCCCCATCTGTTTCTCTATCCTTGCCTTCCATACACCTTCCAGCTATATCAAACTTCCTTGCATTTCCCTAAATACATTTTGTTTTCAAACCTCTCTGCCTACAATGACCTCCTTGCTCACGATTTGAGGATTACTTTGCTCATCCTTTATGACCTAGCCCAATTGTTACCTCCTTTATGATACTTTTCCCCTACACCCTTTGTCACTGATTCTAGAGAACTTTTTATTTACCTTTTAGTATAGGAGTCCTCCCTTTGTGTTGAGATTATGCTTGTCACACTAGACTATGAGTCCCCTATGGCAATGACTTTAATAGTGCTTGGCAGTAACACCAAATAACTGTCTGTTCCATAATTTCCATTTCTATATTTCAGTGAAAATTATTCATAGTCAAATGGAAAATGAGATTATAGGTTGAAGGAGCTAGAATATTTTAGAGTATGAGTTCTTAATATAGTGTAGCATGGAAACCTATAAACTCACAGATTCCTGTAACACAGTCACAACTACTCAACTCTGCCATTGTAGCACAAAAGTAGCCATAGAAAATATGTAACTGAATGAGCATGGCTGTTCCAATAAAAGTTTACTTAAAGCCACTGAAATTTGAATTTCATATAATTTGTATGTATCGTAAAATATTTTTGATTTCTTTTGTACAACACTTAAAAATCTAAAAGCTATTCTTAGTTCATAGGCTATATAAAAAACAGGAAGTGGGCTAGCAGTTTTTTGGACCCATAGTTTAGACCATACAAGATTGCTTATTTTGTAATTATTATAAAGGACATTTAGATTTAATAGCAGAGATTATTTGCCCCTACAGGTCCGTTTTTTATCTGATCTTGTGAATTGTCATGTGATTGCTGCTCCGTCAATGGTAGCTATGTTTGAAAATTTTGTAAGTGTAACTCAGGAAGAAGATGTGCCTCAGGTAAGAGAACCCCTTATGCTAAATCTTCTCCATATAATAGCAGGAATTTTTTACTGGTAACCCTTTAGCAATAAACAAAAGATAATAACAGATAATTATACTACTTAATATCTAAAAGTTAACTGGCATACTGGTGAGTTCTCATGACATATGCATGTTAATTCAAATGATTTTGTCTAGTAAGATTAGAATTAATATATCTGGAAATGCTCTGAATGAGCCAGATGTCTTACTTAAACCATATGGCTTCCATAGGATTTCCTTCAATAATAAAATATGAAAAATTAACTGGCACATATTTTAAACTTGCCTTTTTAAAAATCCTTCAGGTGCGACGGGATTGGTATGTGTATGCATTTCTGTCATCTTTGCCCTGGGTTGGAAAGGAGTTGTACGAAAAGAAAGATGCAGAGATGGACCGCATCTTTACCAACACTGAAAGCTATCTTAAGTAAGGGCAAAGCTCACAGTACTCTTTGTTGTTTAGATAAAGGATGTCTTACTGATATAATGAATGTGTTATACATTTTATCTGTTAGCAATACCATGTAAGTTTCTCAGAAATAAGCTGGAGAGTTGCTGAAGGTGTTCTAGGTACTCTCATTCTCCTACTGTTGTAACTCACTGAAACCTCAAAGTAATTCAATATTTTTGCTTACTTTGCCAGTGCAAAGGAGTTGGTAACATAGCTTCTTTTAAAACACCCTAGTGCGATACAATAGTTCCTCAAGTATTTGTGTGCATACGAATTACCTGTGGTACTTAAAATGCTCAGACCCAACCCCTAGACCTAGTGAATTAACTATTTGGGAGGGAGGTTTGGACATCTGTATCGTTAATATATTCCACAGGTGGAGAACTGCTGTCCTAGCACATACAATATATTTATTTCGTGTAAGTTATCCTACCAAGCTCTTACAACAATGGTCCTTAACCTTTTACCTAGCCTGTACTTCTTAAGTAATATGACACATTTCAATTAAAATAGTCCCATATCGTCCCATTATCCATGTCTCCCAAGCCAGTGTAAAAGCTTGGTATATCTTATTAGATATAATAATAATAGGCCTTGTTAGTAAACTTATGTTTGATTATCGAGCAGCATGGTAATGGTTATGTGTCCCTTAAGTTTTTTCAGATTGGTTTTGCTGTAAGTTTCATTTTTATTAATCGGTACTTCTTTGGATAACTGTTAATATCTATGTAGTTGGTTATAAATAGAGCTAGAAAAAGTCTAAGAATCTTTTATACTTGTATATATACATATCCTTCCTCTTTTTTTATACAAATGATAGTCCAGTGTGCACACTGTTCTTCAATGGCTTTTTTTTCTTACTGTGACTTGAATTTATTGCATAAAAGTATGTAGGTGTACTCGTTCTTTTTAACAGTTGTGTGGTATTCCGCTGTTTTAATGTACCGTGATTTCTTTAACTGGTCCCCTGTTGGTGGACATTTAGGTTATTTCTAGTCTTTTGCTGTTATAAACAATGTTTCAATGAATATCTTTGTATATATGTCTTTGTGTATGTGTGCAAATATATTTATGGGGGATGTGAATTCTTAGAAATGGCATTTCTGGGTTGAAGGTTCTGAACAATTTTAATTTTGATAGATTTAGTCAAATTGCCTTCCAAAAAGATTATGCCAATTAACCTATCTGCCAACCATGAGACTGAATCTTTACCTACACCTTGACGATGCAGAGTACATTATCAAAACAGTTGATATCTGCCAATCCAATAGGTAAAAATTATTTCATTGCTCTAATTTGCATTTTATTAATTATGAAAGTGACTGAGCATCCTTTTATGTTTTTAAAAGCCTAAATATATATTATCATTTTTTATGTTTAGAAGACGCCAAAAGACTCATGTGCCCATGTTACAGGTATGGACTGCTGATAAACCGCATCCACAAGAAGAGGTAAATTGATTTCAGTCTCTTGTGATACACACAGCTCTTGAGTAGGTTCTTATCCCTGTAACATACTTAAACCATTCCATGTGTACACCTTAGCTACGTTGCTACGTTTCATGTCAGGGATCCGACTCCTCATAACCCTAGGCTTACAGTATATGTTTAATAGATGTTAGAATGTAATTGAAACATTCCCTTGTTCTGCGGGACTCCAGCTGTCACAGAGTTGACATATTTTTTATTTAAATGTCCAATTTGAAAAATGTAAGAGGAAACAGCTCCAAGCAGATAGGTTTTATAAAATGAGTAATTAAAATAAACAATGTAGATAGGAGGAATAAGTTCTAGTGTTCTATACCACACTGTAGGAATACTATAGTTAACAAAAATATATTGTTTCAGCCAGGCGCGGTGGCTCACCTGTAATCCCCACACTTTGGGAGGCTCAGGCGGGAGGATCACTTGAGGCCAGGAGTTCAAGACCAGCCGGGGCAATATAGCAAGACCTCATCTCCTAAAAAAAAAAAAAGAAAAGAAAAAAAAACCATATATATATATATATATATACACACACACACACACACACATACACATACACACACACACATATATATGTATATATAGAGAGAGAGTTTCAAATAGCTAAAAGAGGGATATTGAATGTTCTCAACACAAAGAAATGATAAATGTGTGAGGTGATGGATTGAAACATCACTATGTGCCCCATAAATATGTACCATTATTATTTGTCAATTAAAAAAAGACATAACCAAATAAATAAATAAAAACAAAAACTTAGCACCCTTCTTTTGTACCATTTTTGGTTGCATATTAGCTTACTTTTGTGTCCTATATTTTATGGCCCCAGCACACTTCCACTGCTTGATTCTGCTTGTATCCTATATTTTAGAAGGTAGTGAATTTTTATTTTGTCTAGTCAAAATGTTATTAATTATAAAAATTAATCTGTCTTTAGTATTTAGATTGCCTGTGGGCCCAGATTCAGAAATTGAAAAAGGATCGCTGGCAGGAACGGCACATCCTAAGACCTTATCTTGCCTTTGACAGCATCCTGTGTGAAGCACTACAGCACAATCTGCCTCCTTTTACACCACCTCCTCACACTGAAGATTCAGTGTACCCGATGCCAAGGGTTATCTTCAGAATGTTTGATTACACAGATGATCCCGAGGTATGTGACCAACTAAAAGTTCTAGATAGGGCCTGTGTTGCATTGTACTTGTGGTTCAGTTTTGCTTGAATTATGCCTGTGATACATTTTAATTTTGAGTTTTTTATCTAAGAAGGTCAATGGCAATGAAGTTAACTTTTTAATTCAGTGAATGATATCACCTCATTATGCAATAAATTATATTTGGCATGTGTAAATAGATTAGAGAGACATGCACAATGTGCAGGTTAAGAGTGTAGGTTTGAGAGCCAGATTGGTTTGTGTTTTAATCCTGGTTTAGCCACGTCCTAGCTGTGTGATCTTGGGTGAGTTATTTACCTCTCTGAGCCTTCATTTCCTAAAGGAATAGTAATAGTATGTATCTCATAATCTTATTATGAGGATTAAATTATTAATACATGTGAACTGCATAGAACAGTGTCTGACACATGATGAATGCCCAATAATTTTAGCTGTTGTTCTTAATAAGGTTATTTTTCAAGAATACCTAGTTTTAGAGATTGTCCCTCTCTCTTTAGACAAGACAGCTAAAGTAATCACACATATTGTGTGATTATTTAAAAACATTAGAAAGTACTTTTAATTAAATGCCAAAGATTAGTATAAGTGGACTTTATCGTTTTTAAATATGTGTATTCTTTATTATGAAGTTAAGTTACTGGCAGCCATTATCCTTTAACAATTAAAAAAATGTATAATTTTGATATTATTTGGTATAAAAAGTTTATATTATAACTATGCAGTAATTATTTTATATCTCTGCACTTGTATGATTATCTTACAGCCAGGCAGCAAGCACAGTGATTACTAGATTGTAGTCTCTAGAGATCGCCAAATGTGCCCTTAGGGGCAAAATTGCTCCCAGTTGAGAATTGGCATAAGAACCAGTATTACCACCTAAGGTCAAATTTGAGTTTCTTTCTCCTATCTTCTCTTTTCTGTCCTGTGGTAAAGTGTTTATGACCAGTGGGAATTTAGTATATATGTAATCTATTTCAGAGTAAAAAGTTGTCAGATTACACATGCAAAATTATCAACTTGCTGCCCACTTTTCTATATTTCATATATAACAAAATAATTTTAGTCAAAATTATGTAATGGTCTACAGAGGAATATCTAACTGTAAATATAGTTTACATTTAAGACTGGTAAAGTCTTTGTGATTAAGTATTTATCACTAGAAACTAGAATGAGACCTCAAAATTTGTTTCTTCTGTACTGTTTGTATTTAATTGGTGTTGCCTCTGTAATGTGTCTATCCATCCTTTGCCAGAAGAGTATAAATATATAAGATACTTATTACCCTTAAAATGAAGAGGATTTGGTTTTTTTCTTTGTTCTGGCCTTTACAAAAAAGTGTTTATTGAAAAAATGTAGAAATTATAGAGAAGATTAAAGTAAAATCATCATTAAGGGTCTAATATATGCTCTTTGAAAATATTTGCTATGAATTAGTTAAGAAAAAATTAATATACAGGTAATATTTCTTAACCTTTTCTTAATGTTTATGGACATCTTTCAGTGCATACATGATTTTTTAGGTCTATATGGTATTTGAATAGAATTTTCTCTCCATGTTTATTAATGGAAGTAATCCATTCTCATGGTTTTAAAGATAAGCTATAAAAGGTTTATAATATACAAAAATTACTTTGTTTCATATAAGAACTGATATGTAAAGTGGGCAGTGGTAGCACGGCATCAGATGTAGTAGAAGAAATACTACAGCTGATGCTCTGATTTTTATTGTAGGTAAGTGAACACAACAATGAAATTTGCTGAGAAATACAGAATTTTAACATTTTGGAACTTTTATCCCCTAACTTTTACCACCTAATATAGTGCCTGGAACATAAGCCTCTCAAATATTTGTTAAATAAATGAAAGCAATCTGTTTTCTAGGTCTGTATGTGTATACATTTGGTTTTCTTTCCAGGGTCCTGTTATGCCAGGAAGTCATTCAGTAGAAAGATTTGTAATAGAAGAGAATCTTCACTGCATCATTAAGTCCCACTGGAAGGAAAGGAAGACTTGGTAAGATTCTTTTTATGGTACTTTTAGAGGGGAGAAAACACGATTTTGGTGAATCAGTAAGAGCAAAATGTATGTTCAGAGTGTAAGAAAATCTTTCTATCCTTCTGTTTCCCTGTCTTACTAAAGCCAATCTCTAGAAACACTTGCTTTACTTTCTTGAGGCTCTTCGCCCTCAAATATACTTTTCTGGGTGCTTTATAGTAATGTGCATATAATGCTGGTTTTTGTGTGGATATTTGATATGTGCTTTGGAGAACTTGAATGGCAAGCTATTTTTGGTTTGGATGTATGGGAATAAAATAACACTAATGGGTTTGCTCCATTATCTAACAATTTAGATACCTGCACTTTGGAAGAGTTTAATAAAATTTTCTTAGGCCTTGGAAGGTTTTGGTTTAGATTTTAAGGTGGGAAGGAACATAGTAGTATTTTGGGAGTGTTCCACCCTATTAAAACTTCTTAAGTTAGTAGGTCTGAATATGCTTCCTTAGTATTATTATTTAGACTCCTTTTGATTTTTCAAGAAATCTTGGATGCATTAGAGATTTTCCTTGTGGTAGACAAAATAAATGTACGCCATCGTTAAGTGAAATAACTGAAATCTAGAACATTTCAGAAAAGATTTTTCTTTCCTTATATCTCAACATACTGCTTTTGAAACTGCTTATTTGATTTTTTCATATCTTTGCATACTTACTAAACTTAAATTACACTTTTTATAGTGCTGCACAGCTAGTGAGCTATCCAGGGAAGAACAAGATCCCCTTGAACTACCACATAGTTGAGGTATGCATTCTACGTGGAGCTTGTTTCTAAGTTTCAGAATCTTTCTGTTCACTTTAAAGTATAATTTACTCTTGGCTTGTTTTTTTTTTTTCTTCCTACTTGTCAGGCACTGAAAATTAACAGAGGAGCGAGGAAATTGCTATCGGTTTTGGTGCTCTGTTAGCCATGTTATTAAACAGAAAAAAGGAATTTTGAGTTGTCTATAAAGTATTTATTAAGGTCATTAAGTATGAAATGTCCGATTCCCTTAAGGACTAAGTTTAATGGTTGATATCTCTGATGTTTCACTCTGACACTTCTTGTTTTATGTTTATTGTGAAACACACATTCAAATACACATTTTGGCTTGTAATTATCTTTCGAATTTTTTTTAGAACAATTTTTGTGAAACCATGGATAAGTAAAAAATTCATGTTATTTTCAAATGTGAGTTCTGTCATGGAACCAATGCAGCTCATATGGCTCAAAATATAAACAAAGTGTTTGGGAAGGGTGTGGCTAATGAACACACAGTACATCGATGATTTGAGAAGTTCCTTTGTGGTGATTTTAATCTTGAAAATGAGCCACAGGGGTGATCTGAGACCGAGGTGGGTAATTATGAGCTGAAAGCTGTAGTGGAAGCAAATCCATCTCAACCTATGCATGAATTAGCAACAAGATTTGACATTACTATTCCAACAATATTGGACCATTTGAAACAAATCAGCAAGGTAAAGAAGCTGGATAGACGGGTACCACATGAATTAAATGAGCATGAGAAGGGAAATCGTCTCCAAGCTTGCCTTTCTTTGCTGTCACGACATAAAGGCGAACCATTTCTATACCGTATTGTTACATGTGATGAAAAATGGATTCTTTCTGACAATTGCAAGCATTCGGCACAATGGTTGGATAAAGATGAAGTGCTGAAACACAGTCCAAAACTGAATATTCATCAAAAAAAGCTAATGGTGTCTGTTTGGTGGTCCAACATTGGTATTATCCACTATGCCTTCATGAACCTGGTCAGTCGATCGCAGCAGATGTCTACTGCAACCAGTTGGATGAAACGATGAGTATACTTGCAATTAAGCAGCCGAGATTGGTCAATAGACACAGGCCAATCCTCTTACAAGACAACGCTCGATGACATGTCGCACAAAAAACGCTGCTCAAACTACAGCAGCTGGACTTGGAAAGTCTGTCATCCACTGTATTCACCAGACCTTGCACCAGCTGACTACCACTTCTTACCGGCTTTGTACCACTTCTTGCAAGGAAAAATATTCAGTTTTCAACAAGCTACAGAAAACGCCTTTCGTGATTTCATCACCACTCACTCAAGGCTTCTTTGCTGCTGTCATAAACAAGCTACTGTTAAGAGGGCAAAACTGTGTCGCTCGTTTAGGCACGTACTTTGATTAATTGTACTGCTTCTTGTTTGAGATATAATAAACTACACTTTTGATTTGAAATCAGACATTTCATATTTAATGACCTAATATATAGTATGCCTTCACTCATGGATAGTTATCGTGGATAATGTAAGTTACCTCTAGCTCTGTCAATACATTGTCCACTTAACAAATGTATAAGTGGCTTAAATACTTTAAAATATTGTATTACTTTAGGCAGATAACGTATCTTTAGTTGTGTTTATCTGGCCTCTTATTACTAGCATACACCTGACTAGTATATTATTTCCTGTCACACAAGGTTGAGATGAATATTTATTCTTAGAAATCAAAACAGCCAGGCAGTTTAGAAGTAGGAAGAATAGAAATGCTTTTGACCCCATATTAACTCATACAAAAGGATGATGTTAATAGTACAGTTGAACACCTTGTAGAAATTTATGTCCCCAAAAAAGTGTTTTCATTTGATCACGAGTCAAACAGTTAACTACATTATTCCTTTGTTACAGTATTCATGAAAGAGGAGAGCATCGTTATAATGTATTATTTAAGATTCACATTTTATTCATACTGCACTTCTGTGCTTTTTCAAAATACTTTTTTAGAGTATTATACATGTCCTATCTTTACAAAACTTGAGAGTGTGCTTAACACTGTGAGCTTGGCTCAAGTCACTTGACATGCAAAATGTAATTCATATTTTTAAATCTATAAAATGTATAGAAATTCATCAGATTGAACTATAGGAGTGTGAAAGATGGGGTAAGAGTAAAAAGTAAAGACCAGGGCTTTAGATTTCTGGGTGGGTGGTCCACCAATCATACAGAGTGGGTGGAAAGCAGACATTTCTGAACAAGAGGCATGGCAAAGAAGTCTTGGATTGTCAAAAAGAGCTAGGCATCTATTTCAAGTAGCAGTGTGGAATGACTGTTTCCCGTCCTCAGAATCTATTAAAATAATAAGGGTTCTTACTACTTATAGGAATGAAACTCTAACAGATCTGTTGAGCCCCTCAGAAAACTGTACCTCCCTGAATCAACTTTGATACTTCCAAAGTTAGAATTTAATGGCACAGTTCTCTGAGAGGAGTTTGGATCAAATAAGCATTAATCTTGTATTCTTTTATTTGAATGAGTTATAGAGAGAAGTTTTCATTATGGTATTCAATTTTAGATCTGTGTGTTTGAAAGAGCATAATTTTAAAGATTAAAAAGTAATTTTTTTTTCATTATGAATGCCATAGAGTTAGAGTTGAGGTTTAGAATGTTAAGGTCTTTCTGATGGTGGAAGTGCAAAGATAGTAGTTGATTGAGTTCTGACTCATGATTCTCTTGTAGGTGATCTTTGCAGAGCTGTTTCAACTTCCAGCACCTCCTCACATTGATGTGATGTATGCAACACTTCTCATTGAACTCTGCAAACTTCAACCTGGCTCTCTACCCCAAGTTGTATCCTTTTTTTATTTGTTTTTAAACTTACTCTCTTTGGCCTAGCTTTAAAAGATTATTAAATATTTATGTTTGTGGGGTTAAGTTTTGTAAGCTAAAAAATAGCTTTTGAAATGTGTGTCTGTGTCACATATGTGTACTTGTATGTCTATAAATATGTATGTATCTAAAAATAAGTAGATATATACTTCACTATTTGGGTCAAAAAGTTCAAGAAAATACTATAAAAGAAGAAAGGTTGGCATTTTCAATTTTCAAGGGAAGAAAAAATTTTTTCATTTTCCTAAACTAACATACAATCTTTCTTTCTTAGATCCCTAGGAGGTTAGATGTTCATTTGACTGGAGGACAAGGACAAATAATCCCTTGTAAGCCTGATGTTCTACCACTAATATAAAAACAAATGGCTCTCCATTCCCAGATTGAAAACAGTACTAATAACTTAATGAGCTAAATCTTCTCAACTTCAGTTTTATTCCACTAAGTTTTAAGTTTTAGGGATAGTAGTTCTGATTTGCTTGCTTTATTTCGATGGTGAAGTATAATATTTGAATAAGAGTGATGGGCTGAAATGTACATTATAAAATTAACACGTAACACCCCCCCATATTATGAAATAGAATAGATTGCCATACCATAAAATCTCCCTTTGTCCTCTTCCCCAGTAGGATTGCTCTATTTCCACCCCCATACTAACTCTTCTGACATGATAATCATTCTTTTGCTTTTTAAAATATAGTGTTAACTACAAGTATGAAAATATATATTCTGCCATTTGGGGGTTCAGGGTTCTCTGTAAGTTCATTAGATTGAGTCCATTAATTATTTTTAAATTCTTCACTGTCTTTAACTGATTTTTTTTGCCTACTGCTTCTTTGAGTTATTGGGAGATGTATGTTAATCTCCTGCTGTAACTGTGGATTTGCTCATTTCTCCTTATAGTTCTATCAGTTTTGCTTTGTATGTCTTGAGTTAATATTAGGTACATACAAGTTCAGAATTGTTATATCTTTTTGGTGAAGTGAGCATTTTATCACTCTGAGATGATTCTCTTTATCTTGTGTAGCTATTGCCTTAAAAAGTCTGTTTTGTCAAATATTAATAGAGTTTTATCAGATTTCTTTTGGTTAAAATAATCTTTTTTTCCTCTTTCTTTTAGCCTTTCTGCATCCTTATATTTTTTTGTGTCTTACAGACAGGATATAGCTGGACTTTTATCCAGTCTGACAATCTTTGTCTTTTGACCAGACTCTATTTGTCATGCTTGTTTTATATTTCTTTGCTGTATCTTTTCTATTATGTACTGTTTTTTGTTTTTCATTTCATTTTTTCTCCTCAACTAGTTTACAAATATATACCTAGTTTCTATTTTATCGTGCATGCTTACTAGTCTTAAATTAATTTCTGACCTCTCAGATAATAGAAAGATCAGAAAACTCTTTAATTTTATTTTTTTTCCTCCTGATTCATATGCAAGTATTGTCATGAAGTTTAAGTTTATCTTAATATTTGGAGCTGAAAGGATAAAATTGATTTATACAATAATTTTTTTTAGATGTATCCATGTATGTGCCACTTTTAGGGATCTTCATTCCTTTTTGTATATCCTAAATTTTCCGTCTATGGTTAGTATTTTCTTTAGAATTTCCTTTAGAGAAGGTTCACAGCCGGTGGAAACTACATATTCTTTTGGAAAAGGTTTTATCTTGTTTTCATTCTTGAAAGATGGTCTAGGTTTTCAGAGGGAGAGTCAATCCAGATACCTAGCCTTAACTGAAATGGATTCCTCCCATACATTTTTCCCAGAGCTTTTGATATGTGTTTTCATTTGGCTGTATCTAACATAAAACAATATCTGATTTAATGTGTAACAGTATTTCTTTAAATATAATGTTTAACATTGAATGGTTTTTGAGTCTAAGGACTGCTAGATTCTTTGACACCTGAGTAAGTTTGGGAGACCTTGCATTAATTTAACCTGTTTTTATGAAGTGAAGATGCTATGCTTCCTTAATGCCTATGATTTAAATTAAAGTACAGTGAAAGGATTTTCTCATCAATTTTGGGTTCTTAATTAATTTGCTTTGGGTTTTTTAAAAAATGAAATTTTTTTATATTAAGGAATAAAGCAGTAGCTTGTCTGAGGTGAGACAAATTGCTTTTTAATTTATTAAAAATTTGCACCAGTGTATATAAAGGTAGTTATAACAATACATGTTTATTAAGTCCTATAGCAAAACGAAATTTCAAAATCAATTATACCACTATCATAAAGAACTCTAGAAAATAATAGAAATTTAAATTCACCATATTAAGAGACTAAGAAAGAAAAACCTATGATCATCTCAATTGATACAGGAAAAGCATTTGACAAAATTCACCATCCATTCATGATTAAAGAACTCCCAGCAAACTAGGAATGGAAAGGAACTACCTCATCCTAATAAAGGGCGTCTGTGAAAAACCTATAGCTGATGCCATATTTAATAATGGAATTAAATTAATGGTAGAAGACTAAAAGTTTTCCCTCTCAGATCAAGAACAAGGCAAGGATGCCTGCTTTCACCACTTGTATCTAACATTGTAGTGAACTTAGTTAATACAGGCAGACAAGGGAAAAAAATAAGAGGCTTCAAAATTGGAAAGCAAGAAATAAAATTGTTCTTATTTGCAGGAGACTTGATAACCTATGTAGAAAATTTAAGAAATCAACAATAAAGCTACTGGAGCTAAGGTTGTAGGATACAAAGTGTGTTGTGGGTTCGGTTCCAGACCACCACGGTAAAGAAAAGACTGCAATAAAGTCACATGAATTTTTTGGTTTCCTAGTGCATAGAAAAGTTATTTTGCACTATATTGTAGTCTATTCAGTGTGCAATAGCATTGTGTCCCAGAAAAGAATGTATATACATTAATTTAAAAATACTTTATTGCTAAAAATTGCTAACGATCATCTGAGCTTTCAGCAAGTCATAATCTTTTTGCTGGTGGAGGGTCTTGCCTCGATATTAATGACTGCTGACTGATCAGAGTGGTGGTTGCTGAAGGTTGAGGTGTCAATGCCATTTCTTAAAATAAGACAACAGTGAAGTTTGCTGCATTGATTGGCACTTCCTTTTATGAAAGATTTCTCTGTAGCATGCAATGCCATTTGATAGCGTTTTACCCACCGAACTTCTTTCAGAATTGGAGTCAGCCCTCTGAAACCCTGCCACTGTTTTATCAATTAAGTTTGTGGAATTTTCTAAATCCTTTGTTGTCATTTCAACAATGTTCACAGCATCTTCACTAGGAGTTGAATCCATCTCAAGAAATTCCTTTCCTTGCTTATCCATAAAAAACTCATTTGTTAAAGTTTTATCATGAGATTGCAGCAATTCAGTCACATCTTTAAGCTCTACTTCTAGTTCTAGTTCTCTTGTTATTTCTACCAGATCTGCAGTGATTTCCTCTACTGCAGTCTTGAACCCCTCAAAGTCATCCATGAGGGTTGGAATCAACTTCTTCCAAACCCCTATTAATGTTGATATTTTCACCTCATCCCATGAAACACTAATGTCTTAATGGTACCTTGCGTGGTGAATCTTTTGCAGAAGGTTTTCAGTTTACTTTGCCCAGATCCATCAGAGGAATCACTGTGTATGGCAGCTACAGCCTTACAAAATGTATTTCTTAAATCATAAGACTTGAAAGTTGAATTTACTCTTTGATCCATGAGCTGCAGAGTGGATGTTGTGTTAGCAGTCATGAAAACAACATTAATCTTTTTGTACATCTCCATTAGAGAGCCCTTGGGTGACCCAGGTGCATTGTCAATGAGTAGTCATATTTTGAAAGGAATCTTTTTTTTTTTTTTTGAGCAGTGGGTCTCAACAGTGGGCTTAATATTCAGTAACAAAGATGTGCTTTGTTATTCCATTTCTAGAGCACAGGCAGAGTAGATTTAGCATAATTCTTAAGGGTCCTAGGATTTTCAGAATGGTAAATGAGCATTAACTTCAACTTAAAGTCACCAGCTGCGTTAGTCCCTAATAAGCCTTTCCTTTGAAGCTTTGAAGCCAGGCATTGACTTCTCTCTAGCTATGAAAGTCCTACATAACATCTTCTTCTAATAGAAGACTATTTCACCGACACCGAAAATCTGTAGATCTTCTGGATAACTGCCTGCAGCTTCTACATAAGCACTTGCTGTTTCACTTTGCACTTTTATGTTACAGAGACAACTTGATTCCTTAAACCTCATGAACCAACCTCTGCCAGCTTCAAACTTTTCTTCTGCAGCTTTGTCACCTCTCTCAGCCTTTCATAGACTTGAAGAGAATTAGGGTTTTGCTGTGGTTTAGGCTTTTGCTTAAGGGAAAGTCTTGGCTGGTTTGATCTTCTATCCAGACCACTAAAACTTACTTTATATCAGCAATAAGGCTCTTTTGCTTTTTTACCGTTCCTGTGTTTGCTGGAGGAGCACTTTTAATTTTCTTCAATAACATTTCCTTTGTATTCACAACTTGGCTAACTTTGTCACAAGATGCCTAGCTTTTGACCTATCTTGACTTTCGACATGCCTTTCTCACTAAGCTTAATCATTTCTAGCTTTTGATTTAAAGTGAGAGACTTGACTCTTCCTTTCACGTGAACACTTAGAGGCCATTGTAGGGTTATTAATTGGCCTAATTTCAATGTTGTTTTGTCTCAGGGAATAGAGAAGCCCGAGGAGAGGGAAAGAGGGAGAGAGATGGGGGAATGGCTGGTCGGTGGAGCAGTCAGAACACAGGGAACAGGTGGTCTGTGGAGCAGTCAAAACACACACAGCATTTATCACTTAAGTTTGGTGTCTTATATGGGCATGGTTTGTGGCACCCTAAAACAATTAGAATAGTAACATCAAAGATCACTGATCACCGTAAGAAATAAAATACTAATGAAAAAGTTGGAAATATTGCAAGAATTAGCAAAATGTGACACTGAGACACAAAGCGAGCACGTGCTGTTGGAAAAATGGTGCTGATAAGACTTGCTTGACCAGAGTTGCCACAAACCTTCAATTTGTAAAAAAAGGAATTTCCATGAAGTGCAATAATGAGGCACAATACAATGAGGTATTCCGGTGTTTGTGTGTGTGTGTATGTATGAATTGTATTTCTGTATTGGCAATGAGCAAGTAGAAATTGTAAGAATTTTATATACAATAGCTTCAAAATTTGCATGTGTTATGAAATACTTAGAGATAAATATCACAAAACATGTGTAAGACCTGTATATTAACACTTGAAAACATTGCTGAGAGAAATTAGCACATAAATAAATGAGAACTGTACCATGCTCATCAAAGACTCAGTATTGTTAAAATGTCAGTTTTTCTCAAATTGATCTATAGATTAGCAGAATTCCAATCAAAATCTCAGAAGGCTTTTTTGTAGAAATTGACAAGCTAATCCTAAAATTTATATAAACAACAAAAAGGACCTAAAATAACCAATACAATTTTGAAAAAGAACAAAGTTGGTGGACTTGTATACATGGTCTGATTTGAAGAGTTACTGTAAAGCTGTAGTAATCAAGTCAATGTAGTGTTAGTGTCAAGGTAGACATATAGTTCAGTGGAACATAATCTAGAAGTAGACCCATACATACATATTTTCATTTGATTTGTGACCAAGGTACCAAGGCAACTCAAAAGGGAAAGGATAATCTTTTCCTCAAATGGTGCAGCAATTGGGCAGCCATATGTAATGAAATGATCATTAAGCCTGCCTTCATGCTATGTAGAAAAATTAGCTTGAACTGTATTATTAGAACCTAAATATCAGAGCTAAAACCATGAAACTTAGAAGAAAACATAGAAGAAAAATTTTTAGTGACCCTGGTTTAGGCAGAGATTTCTTACATTAGGATACAAAAAAGCATGAACTATAAGTTTTTTAAAAATTAATAAATTGCACTTATGAAAAACTTTTCAAAAGACACAATAAAATGAAAAGGTGCGTACTGCAAGAAAATGTTTGCAAAACTTAGTGGGCTTGTAGCTCATATGACTTGTAGCTAAAATATATAGAAGAAATTGTATAACTTAATAAGTCAGCCTGCCCAATAAATAAGTGGTAAAAGATTTAAACAGATACCTCAGTACAGATGGCAAATAAAAACATTATAAGATGCTTAACATGAGTAGTAATTAGGGAAATGCAAATTAAAACCACAATGAGATACCACTAAGTGCACACTAGAATAGCTAAAATTAAAAAGACAAAATGTCAGCAAGGATGTGAGCAACTGTTACTGTCATACACTACTCAAGTGAATATGAGAAAGTACCATCACTGTGTGTGTGTGTGTGTGTGTGTGTGTATGTATTTTTCTTTTTTTTTTTTCCCCCCCTAAAGAGACAGGATCTCTGTCACCCAGGCTGGAGTGCAGTGGCTTGATCATAGCTTACTGCAGCCTTGAACTCCTGGGCTGGGCTCAAGCAGTCCTCCCACCTCAGCCTACTGAGTAGCTAGGACTATAGGCATGCACCACCATGCCTGGCTAATTTTTTAATTTTTTGTAGAGATGGGGTCTCACTATGTTGCCCAGGCTGGTCTTGAACTCCTGGCCTTAAGCAATCCTACCACCTCAGCCTACCAAAGTGCTGGGATTACAGGTATGAGCCACCACGCTGGGCTCCAGTTTGGCATTTTTAAAAAGTTAAATATACAGCTATACAATCCAACCATTCCACTCCTAGGCATTTACCCAAGAGAAGTGAAAGCATACATTTCCACAAAGACTTGGGCTTTAGTGTTGATAGAAACTTTATTTGTAATAGCCCCAAACTGGAAGTAATCCAAATGCTCATCAGCACATGAGTGGATAAACACATTTTGTTACATCCTTAAAATGGAATACTACTCAGCAACAAAAAGGAACAAGTTTTTGATGCAGATAAAAACATGAATAAATTGAAAAATAATTATGCTGAGTGAAAGATGCCAAACAAATAAAAATTCATACTATATGATTCAATTTACGTAAAATTCTAGCAAATGCAAAATAATCTAGTGACAGAAGACCAGTGGTTGCTTGGAGAGGGGAGGAAAAGTGGGGGGAAGTAAGGGAATGGATTACAAAGGAGTATGGGGAAATTTTGGAGGTGATGAAAATATTCATTAACTTGATTTCATGGGTGTATACAGGTTAAATTTATTGTACATCATTGAACTTAAAAGCTATTTAAAAAAAATTCAAAAATAGATCAATTATGTAAAAAGGTGCTCAACATTATTAGTCATTTTAAAGACTCCTCAGAAATGTTTTAATTTTTTCTGTTACAATTTATTTTGGAGGAAGGTGGAGAATAGTTTTCCTTATCCTCACATTCACAGCTTGCACAGGCAACTGAAATGTTATACATGCGTTTGGACACAATGAATACTACATGCGTAGACAGGTACAGTCTTGCCTTATTTCTATACTAAGTGTCAGTAGCTTCTACTTCTTATACTTTATAAAAGGAATTTGATCAAGACATTTGGCATTTTAAGAATTTCCATGTTGAGTTTTCTTTCTTGTCTCCCCAAAATAAACTTTGTATAATAACAAGACTTGTACTTGTAGTATAAGGTTACGTTTTTGAAGCCCATACTACAGTTTTAATTTTGTTCATTGTTTGTATGTTTGGTACTTTAGTACAGGTTCACTTTTTCCCTCTGTAGTTGCATGTGTACACTTTTAAAATATGTTTTATGCTAACCCCTATGTAGAAGGAGAGTCTAGTCTGTATATTTATTATATATAAATATTAATATATATTTTTGTTTATAATAAATAATATATTTTTTGTTTATAGGTTGTATCTGCTTCTAAACTTTAGCTTTTACATAGAAGTTTTTTCAAACTACAGCTTCAGGACTCTTACTTTATATAAAAGATCATATTATAGGATTTTTACACCTGTGGTAGCTGCATGGTCACTATTTTATTTTGGGTGAGGTCTGTGTGGTCACCTTTATTAGCTGGTATTCTTTCTTAACCTCTGTCAGCTTTCCAAATCATATAAGGACAGGTATTGAACACTTCTCCGATTTCTATGATCTTTCATGTCTGTTGTTCAAATTCGTTAAGGGCTATCCTGTCATTGACCTTGTTACCTTGAGTAATTTTAGTGATTGAAGTTATAGATATATGAGGGACATGCTTTAAGAGAGTGTCTCCTCTGATTTTTTTCCCACTGTAGTTAATAAAATACCAGTTGTGTTGGGCATCTCCATTTTGCCATTCATTCAGCAAATATTTACTGGGCTGTTAAGTCCACAGCATTATATAGTATAATAAGATGTTCCCTATCTAGTTAGAGATCAGGAGTATTTTTAGGGGGAAAGGGAGCTTCAGTGACATACTCTGTTTGTAGTGAAAGGGGCATGGTGGGATAAGAGATTATATAATTTTTTTTTTTTTTTGGCCTCAGTTTCATCATTAGTTACTTTTAATATATAATCTTAGAAGTTGTGAGAATTAAATTATTATATAAACATATATAAGGTGCCTGCGCAAAACAGGTGCTGGAATCTTATCTGTTATTCACCTAAAAAAGATAAAGGATAGCACTGTTAGGAGAAGTGAGATAGGGGACTATTGAAAAATGAGTTAAAAGATTTGCAGCAAAAAGAATTAGTAGCAAAAAAACATGTATCTGCTGGTAGAGGGATGTGCTTTTCATTAACTCTGTAAAATAGGGTTTTATCAGTTTTGGAGGTTTGTATAAATTTCTGTTCTAAATTGAAACCATTCTTCCTTTTTCTGTCCCCACTCCCACTTTTCTATATAGGTTTATTAATTGGTTTTCTCATCATCTAAGTAACTTCCAGTTCCGTTGGAGCTGGGAAGATTGGTAAGTGATGGTGTGTTTTATCCTTCTTTTCTCTAGTCAAAAAACTGTTACTGTTTAAAACTAACATAAAAGCAACCTTTACTGTCTGAAATATTTAGTTTCTTTGATACTTATTTACTATGTATAAATGAAACAGTAGGTAGAAGGAAACTATTTGTAGTTAAGTACAAATAGTTATAAGTGCAGTTATAAATTAACAAAATTTATAAGTTGCAATTGTGTATAAGAATTTTATAAAACCACATTTCCTCATTAGGTCAGATTGTCTTACTCAAGATCCTGAAAGTCCCAAACCAAAGTTTGTAAGAGAAGTTCTAGAAAAATGTATGAGGTAAGTTTTTTGTTTTTTCTCCTTATTTTAGCTCTCCTAATTTCTGTGGGGGGATTTTTTCTTATCTCTGCATTTGTGATGTGTGTTCAGAATATCGTTTTTGAAATCCAAGTAGTTGCCTATCTTCAATCTCACTTTTTAATCCAGATCAAAGCTGAAAATATTAGGCAACCATGCCATCTAGAATCTATGTGAATTAAGCCAGTAAGTTCTTTTAAAAATATTATTATAGGAAATGATTTCAAATTTACAGAAAAGTTGCCAAGATAGTACAGAGAACTCTGTATCCTGTTCACCTGGATTCACTCCCGAGTTGTTGACATTTTATCATGTTTGCTGTCATGCCCACTCCTTTTTTCCTTCTCTAGATACCCATTACATTGGTCTGAGAATAAACTGCAGACATGGCAGCCCATCCTCCTTCACATTCCTTTACAAATTTCCCCAAAACAAAGCCACTCTCCTACATAGCCAGTATAGAACCCTCCAAATCAGGAAATCGGCTCTGGTACAATACTACCATGCAATCCATAGATGCTGCTGAAATTTTGCTAGCTATCCCAAGAATGTCTCTTTTTTCCTTTCTGGTCCAGAATCCTATCCCGGAACAAGTATAGTATTGAGTTTTCATTCTCTTCTGTCTTGAACACTTATTCTTTCTCTGTCTTTTGTGTCCTTTTCAGTTTTAAAGAGTCTAGACCTTACTTTATTGGATTGCTCTGATAGTTCCTCATGAGCAGACTCAGGTCTTGCGTTGTTGTTGGCCTCAGTGTGTCCTGTCTAGAGGCACATGAATCCCACCTCTTGATGTTACTCTTGATCATGTCAATGTCTGCTGGGTTTCTCCACCTTAACCCTACATTTTCCCCCGGTAATTGATCAGTTTTTTTGTGGGAGATAATTCTTAGGTTGCACTCTTATCCTGTTCTTTATCAAACCTCCACTCTCCACTGAAAATTCCTACTTTTATCAGCCGCCACTAAGATGATTGCCAAATGATGGTTTTCTTTTTCTATTATTTTTTCTTCATTTATTAGTTGGCATTATACTGCAAGAAAGAGCTGTTCTTTCTCTCCATTTATTTATTCCTTTATTTATGTATCAGTGGGGACTAATGAACTTCTGTTTCATTCAATGGATTATAAACGGTGACTGTCATTATTTATTGTGATATTGTGATGTCCAAATTGTCCCTGATTTGTCCACAGGGATCCCTGGTAAGCCCTGTGTCTTTTTTTTAAATGTCCTCTACCATTCATTGAGCATTTTCTTTTTTCTGGCACAAGATGTTCTAGGCTCATCTTATGTTTCCTTGGCCCTGCCCTAGAATCATCTGTTTACTCAAAGAGCCTTAGTGTCTAGTAGTGGAGTATGGTGTTTAGGAACTACGATATGGGCACTTGATGTGCTCATTGCCATTGGGATGTCATTGGTTCTGGGCCCTCTCGGTGGACACACATACATATATCTGTAACTTTGTATATCTACCTGTGTGTATGCATGTGCGTATCCCTCCAATTCCAATCCAACATCTCATTTCTAGCCTTCTCTGCCATGATTTGTAAATACCTTCTCAGGCAGTAAGAAACCTGGCCCTCATTATCCTCAGTATTTATTTATTTGGTACAATATAACTATCTCCCAACCATACAGACTGTCACCTCCACCCCACCCCACCATCACCCCACATCCTTGGCTACCAGGCTTGTGGGCCCACTAGTCTACATCTGAGTGCACACCAGTAAGTTTTGAAGTAGGCCTGAGATTTGGTATACTGGCTTAGACATAGCCTAAAGGACTGTTTTTTCCTCTCATTTCTTGGTTGTCAGCTGAGTTCAGGGTGTTGGACATTGTGACTTTCCAGGTAAGTTGGGTGTTACCAAGGAATGGAACCGATGTAAGGCATTTTCTGAGGCTGTTATTTGTATTGTAGGTTGTCTTACCATCAGCGTATATTAGATATTGTTCCTCCTACCTTCTCAGCTCTATGTCCAGCAAACCCAACCTGCATTTACAAGTATGGTGATGAAAGCAGCAGTAAGTAATAAAATAAAACAAATCCCTTTGTCTTTAAAAAGTATCTATGCGAGTATATCTGAAGTCACTTATTTAAGGCGGAGAAATTGAGCTTTTTCTTTACTTGGGGTTTGTATTTTCTCTGTTTGAAAAGTGGTCTATAACTAGCCACTGTTGTTTTATTTGCCTTGTCATAATTTTGAGGATTTTGTTGTGATCTAATTAGTTATTACTGGCTTATAATTTTTTTTTCGATACTGCTTATAGTGTTATGCCCGTGATATTATTTTAAATATGGTGCTAAGTACAGCAAGATGAATTTATAGCCAGAACTTACTAAACTGAAAATGTGTACTTGTCATGATGGTGATTACTTGAATTAATTATTATCTTATAACAGTTCAGGTGTGGTATTGGGAACATAGGTATACACAGTCTGTGGCAACATGCCTCTAGAAATAAATCCTTAAATATGATTTCCTTATTTTTCGGTTATTTCATTTCTGAGATTGCACCATAAATCAGAGGGACTGTAATTTGATATGCTATTTTTCACTTTGTGCAATATTTATGCTTAATGAAGGTAAAGTGTTATACATTGGTGATCACTGATAGAGAGTTAGGTGTAGAGTTTTTCCAAGTTGTTCTTTTCAGAATGCGCTGAACACAGCCCCGCCATGAGCCTTCCATTTCATGTCATGTAGAGGTTCTTTGCATCTAGAAACACTCTGCTCTTGCTTTTCATACCCTACCCCCTGGTTCTCCACCTGTGTCTCTGACAACACCTGTTTTCCTTGAAATAAACTTTGTTGGTCCTGATGCTAAGTACATTTCCTATGTCATGCCAACTCTGAGAAATAGGTATGATTATACCAATATTACGATGGGGAAATGGCTCCAAGAGGTCAAGCCCGAGTGAGATTGCTTCTGAGTGGTGGAACCCAGGTTCAAGTCCAGGAGCACTAACTGAGCAGCTGTGCTCTTAGCCACTGTGCTTTCTGGGAGATGAAAGGTTCATACAGCACTTAGCAGTGCCAGATTTTGAGTTTTGTCTTATACTGCCTCAGAGATCACAAGTCCAGTCTTTGCTATCAGAGAGCTCAGACTTTTGTTGAAGATTGAGCTTTCTTTTTTTACCATAGGAATAATTCAACCTAACATTCAAGGTCTTGGTAACAGTTGTTCCCACTTTGTTATTTTTCATTTCTCCCCAAATGGACCTCTACTTCTGCCAGGCCCATGTCCTTTTTTATTTTTTCTATATTTCTCGTTCTTAGTTTCGCCTTTGTGTCATTACCCCAGTCTGGAAAGCCCTTTCTCTCTCTAATTCCCGTTCTCTTTCTAGGGTGTAGCCCAAGCCCCACACCTGTAAATACTTTTTAACTTTTAGCAAGCCAGTTTTATATTGCCTTCTGGCTACATCTCATACAAATATCTTGGTTCCCCGGCTAGAATGTAGACTCCTTGGTGACAGGAGATTCTGTTTTTCTTCACATTCTCTCTTACTTTCAGGGAAAAGCTCACAGCAGGTGTAACATGACTGTCCTCACATGACCTGTTGTAAATTGACTTTATTCATTCCAGGTGCTTTAGTGACTCATACTCTTATGACAGGATTGCCTTTTTTGTTACCTTTTTGCCTCCCTTACATTAAAAGCAGATTTCCATTGCTCTGATGATGCCTTACCGTATATACCTGCACAAATTTTATAATAAGGACTCAACTGTTGTTAACCAATAGTAAACACAAGGAGTCACACCATGTGAGCATCTGACTTAAATAGATTCAAGCTTGTGGACTCAGCAAAAGGGAAAAGCAAAAAAAAACCTCTCTCAAGTTGGCAGCATTTACTGTGTTCAAACTCAAACTTAGTTTTCGCTGTCCCAGGGGAAAGGAGAGGGAAGGGCACGTTGGCAAAAGGAAAGAGAAATAGATTGATTTTTGGCTTTTGAGCCCAGGAGAATTGAAGGCATTAAAACAAAGCTGTAACTATATCCACTTTTCTCCTCAGCTCATCTTGAGGAAGATCAGCATCCCTTGTACTCTGGATTTCAATTAGCTAAGTGTTGTTAAGGAAGTGTTGAAATGAGAATTGTCTCTTTTTTTTAGGTGAAAAACCATTAACCTATTAAAGGAACCATTTCCTATTAAAGAAAACTTTCATATGTGGTATCTTTATACAGATTAAATATTGATCTTAGGATAGAGTATTCTATTTTGAAAGAAGATAATTTTTTTTTTTAATTTCTCAGTTATTTAAATATTCATAAACCTAATCTTCATGAACCTAATCTTCCTCCCTCTCCATTCTGTTTAGATTCTCTTCCTGGACATTCTGTCGCCCTCTGTTTAGCTGTTGCCTTTAAAAGTAAGGCAACCAATGATGAAATCTTCAGCATTTTGAAAGATGTACCAAATCCTAACCAGGATGATGATGATGGTAAGGGAATTGAATGCTTCTTGAGTGGAACTATGTATAGGCCAAGTTAAAGCATAAACATCACTCTGGCAACATGAGTCCCTTTTAAATCCCATTGGCTGCTCATAAAGCAATGTATCTGTTTGGCCTGTTTAGCATGTATGTTGTTCTCAGGACCACAGGCATTTTTCCCCTTATGTAAAAAAAGATCCTAACATCTCTGAAATAGCTTACATTAAGAATATAATCTTCATCCTAAATACAAAATATATACTGGTATCATTCAAGGATTTTTAACCATTTTCTGTTTTCACCATAGGTTCCTGAATAGGAATACTTGGTGTGTTATAAAGTTGGATGTTTTCTCCAAATTAAGCTATTATAATAATAATGTTTAACATTTACTGAGTTATATAACATGTAATTCCAACCAGAACCCTAGTTTTTTTTTCTGGCCAAGGGTGGGAAAATTGACAATAATTTATAAGTTTACCTGAATCAATAAATGGGTAAGGAAAAAAATGATGAAAGGGACTTGCCTTATCACGTATTAAAATGTACTGTGAAAACTACAGTAACTAAAACAATGTGGAACTGACACAAAAAGAGACTGGGTAACCATTTGGGGGGTGGTATTTTTTATTGTGAAATATTTTTCAGATGAAGGATTCAGTTTTAACCCATTGAAAATAGAGGTCTTTGTACAGACTCTGCTACATTTGGCAGCCAAATCGATCAGCCACTCCTTCAGTGCTCTTGCAAAGTAAGTGCAACAGGAACACACAACCTTTCTTGGAGGGTTTGAAACTTTGCTTGGTAAACACCAATGGTATGTTACTTTTTACCTAAAATTATTGAATCTGAACATGTTAATAGTATTATATAGTTTGATTCAGTGGGTTTGGTTTGTGGTAGCTAAAATCCCTATCCTGTGGCTTCAGTCAGTCTTATGTATAGCTTGCATATGTACAGAGGAAGTGCATTTTTTCATATAGACAATTAGAGAAGCTAGTGAAAACCTAGGTCCTCAGGACAGTCATATATACAGTCAGAAGCTCCCACACTGTCTAAGCATCTTCCCAAAGGAAGTTAAGAAGAAATGAGAGCCAACTAACATTGTTGGGAGCCACGCAAAGATTGGCATCTAAAGGCAGAGTTCTCTAACTTGTCAGAGTCCAAAAGAAGAAAGAGCATATCGATTTTCCTTTGGCCGAGCAGAGAAACCGGACGTCTTCACCCCATCTCAGCTTCCAAGGCTCTGTATTACTTGCAGGGGTCCCACAGAAGATGTAGTCAGAATATTTCACCACTTTAGATCAGCGGTCCCCAACCTTTTTGGCACCAGGGACTGTTTTCATGAAGACAATTTTTCCAAGGACCGAGGCAGGGGCAGGGGGAATGGTTTCAGGATTATTCAAGTGTATTACATTTATTGTGCAGTCAAACCTCTCTGCTAATAATAATCTGTATTTGCAGCCACTTCCCAGTGCTAGCATCACTGCCTCAGCTTCACCTCAGATCATCAGGCATTAGATTCTCATAAGGAACACACAACTTAGATCCCTCGCATGTGCAATTTACAGTAGGGTTCACAATCCTATGAGAATCTAATGCTGCTGCTGATCTGACAGGAGGCAGAGCTTATGGGGAATGGCTGTAAATACAGATGAAGCTTCACTGGCTTGCCCCGCCGCTCACCTTCTGCTGTTTGGCCTGGTTCCTAACAGGCCACAAACCGGTACCAATCCCGGGGATTGGGGACTGCAGCGTTAAAAGACAGTTCCTTAGCCCTTACCTATTCTTAAATACATGGTAAACTGTAGTCCTGGGCTAGCAATAGTATATTGTAAATATCTTAATATTTTGTGACAACTTCCATAGAAACTATAAATCTCTAATCAGACCTTTTACATCCTTAATGGTTAATATTTGGTTATTTTGCATTTACTTACTGCATTATAAATTGAGTAACGTTGAAAAGGTTTTGAAAACATTAAAATGCTTATATATGATATTTTTCCCTCATTATCAAAAGGTTTCATGAAGTTTTCAAAACCCTAGCTGAAAGTGATGAAGGAAAGTTACATGTGCTAAGAGTTATGTTTGAGGTCTGGAGAAACCATCCACAGGTAAGAACTATTTAATTAGACATGTTGAGGCTTGGATTGTATAGGTATAAAAATAGCGCAGTTAATTACCATTGTTTTAGTTTGAAAAATAAGAAATTTGACTCTGCCTATAGAATGGTTTTAAAATCTAATTTTTTTTAGTGCTATGGGAGTAATGATGTTTGATGCATTCTTTAAAGAGCAAGTGTTACAATTTGTTTTTGGACTATAATATTGCAACACATTTTAAATGCTTGGTAAGACTGCTTGTTGCTTGGAAGATTCTACCACTTGGGTAGGAGGAAATGGTTATCTAGTCTAGCCAGTTTTTACAAGCAAGCTCCAGATTTCTCAAACCTCAATATATTGTTTTTATACTGTTTATTATAAAGAGGCATTGAGATAATGTTTTTTATGATTCAGTTGAAATTATATATATTTTTATATAGGTATTATTATCTAAATTTTTTTTTAATTTTAAGTGTTACCACTCAAGAGTTTTTCTTTTTTGTTCAGTCAGCCCTTATTGGTATATAGTATTTTGTACAGTACTAGAGCCAAGCAAAGGACAGAATAAATCTTAAGATGTAATGGTCAAATTGATCAATTCCAAAGCCACTAAAAGTGAATTTTATAGCCCTCTTATTTTACTTTTATAGCAGCAGTATTATTTGGGCCTACATACATATATGTGTGATTTACTCAAATAATGCTTTCATTGTAGATGATTGCTGTACTAGTAGATAAGATGATTCGTACACAGATTGTTGACTGTGCTGCAGTAGCAAATTGGATCTTCTCTTCAGAACTATCTCGTGACTTTACTAGGTAATATGAATTCTTTTACGAAGTTTGTGTTCTCTAAGAATTGGTATTCATGTGGTCTTTTATCATGTGAGCTCTAAATTCTGGTCTAAACCAAGTTGATATTAATATACTAATGGTCCAAACTAATAGGATTGGACACAGCAAAAATTCCTAGACCATGGAAATATACACAGCCAGGTGGGTTGCAGTGTCTCTTAGGGACACACTTGTAAGTTGAATGAGGACTAAAGCAGTCAGGTAGAAATGCCGTTTAAGGGTCTAGACTGTTGGGAAAGAAACCCAGCAAGAGCTGGCTATGTATCGGGGTCTCAGATGGGACTCACGAAGGGTTCCAGCTTCAATGGGGGTGGGACCTGGAATGCACAGCAGGAACTATGAGAAACCAAAGTTGTATTAGATTAAATACATATGGAGGGATCAGGGCAAGCCTGGTGGATACCGAGGTGCCAGGGCGGGGGTGGGGGCGGGGAGTTCTTACCACAGTCATAAAATCCTAGATTTAATGCAGAAGATTCATTCTGTACTCATTCTCCCTAAAGGAAAGAAACTTTTCACTAAGTTTGGTTCTTATTTGTGAAGTTTCACAGGCTTTACAGTTGATCTGAATTGGGACAGCTGGAGTTGACATAAAACAGGAAACAAAAGCAAATTACTTGGAAAGACATAAAAATCCATCATAACCTTTAACTTCTCCACCGTATCTGTTATTGCCAGAAGACACTAGTCTGAAATATACTGAATCCTTAGGGTGATAGGGTGTGATCTAAGGTTGTCATACCAGCCAAGTTGGCCTTTGCAAATGAAGACGACAGAAAGGCATTCTCAGATCTGTAAATTCTCTGAAAACTGACCACACAAGTATGTTTCGACTATTATCCTGAGTGATTTACATTTTCAACTCACTTTATCCTTAAAACACCACCACCAAGGAAGTGCCATCATCGTCCACATTTTACAGAATAGGAAGGTGTCCCAGAGTGCTTTAATAGCCTGTCCAAAGTTACACAACTGAGTGCAGACCCTTCCCCTTCCAGAGTTGAAGTGCTCTACTCTACTTTTGTAGATTTGGAGTTTTGTGACCAAATTGTTTTTATTATCTTCCACTTAAACTATTATATCATCTGGGTCAAAATGTGTAGAAGAAAGTACAGTTGATCTTTGAAAAATGTGGGGGTTAGGGGCGCTGACCCCTCCCCCAACAATGGAGTCAAAATCTGCATATAACCTTTGACTTTCCAAATACTTAACTGCTAGTAGCCTACTGTTGACTGGAAACCTTACCTATAACAAATAGTTGATTAACACACATTTTGTATGTTATATGTATTATATACTGTATTCTTATACTAAAGTAAGCTAGAGAAAAAATATTAAGAAAATCATAAGGAAAATACATTTACTATTCATTAAGTGGAAGTGGGTCATCATAAAGGTCTTCATCCTCATCATTTTCACCTTGAGTAGATTGAGGAGGAAGAAGAGGAATTAGTCTTATTGTCTCAGGAGTGGCAGAGGTAGAAGAAAATCCATGTATAAGTGGACTGCACAGTTCAAACTCATGTTGTTCAAAAGTCAACTATACTATTCTGTGCTGTATCCTGGCATTATAAAACCTAGTTTATAGACACAAAAGTAGCTAAAAGGCTACTTTAAAAAAATAAACCATTTATTCAACAAACATTTAAAGCCACCTACAAAGGTGATCCTGGCATTTGAGCTATTTGCTGATAAGATAGCTGACATATAAATATTTATCTCACTCTTAGAGCCCAGCAGTTGATAGCTATCATCAACTAATGAGTTTCTTAAATGTTCTAAGAGAATTGGCTGTGTGTTTGCTAGTTAAATAGCATAAAGCATGTCAAATGAACCTCAGATTACATCACCATTTTGAGAAATTCCAACATGTTGTATTTACATTTAGAAGAGAAAAAATGTATTTCTGTTCCTAATGTGTTTTAGTTTGCCATTTCAATTCAATGAATATGTACATGCACCTTCCATGTACATCTAATAGGAGATAGAAATAAGAAAAATGACAAGGACACAGCACTGCCGTTAGGGAGCTCACCTGAGTCCAATGGGTGGAGCTAGATATTTGCACAATTTACAATAAAAAGCAAATCATAAGTGTTGCTGGAGAAATATGACTGACTTTGCCCAAAGGATGGAAGGCTATATCAGCCCTTATGAATGAATAGGTTATAAAAATTGAGAAGATTTTATTATCTATAAGCATAGTTTAACATACAGTAATCAAATGCCATATTACTTTAAGATTGTTTGTTTGGGAAATCTTGCACTCCACAATTCGTAAGATGAACAAACATGTTCTGAAAATCCAGAAAGAGTTAGAAGAAGCTAAAGAGAAACTCGCAAGGCAGCACAAACGGGTAAGTCTTTTGTCGATTCATAAATGGTTAAAAGGTATACTAGAAACTCTGGAGAATATTCAAAATCCATTACCTTGATGGCACTTTATTTTTTCTGAGTCCAAATTATGCAGAGCTGTTTGCAGAAGCAGAGGAGGAGGAAGAACAGGTAGTCTGTTGTGTGCTGTTATACTGCATGACAAACCTGTTAAGGAAGCTGGGAACTTTACTTTCCACAGTTCACCACCTCTTGGTCAGCTTCATGTTTGTGCTTTCCAGAAGGGCAAAGGACACTTCTATATCTATAAGAGTCTCTGGTGCAAGAGGGGAAGGGGGAGAAGAGTGTAGATAACTTAATCATTTTCCTAGTGTTGTGGGGAGGGATGGAGCAGTCATTCCCAAGTTTACAAAATACTTCTCATAGTAATAAGAAGTTTAGTATTTTAGCCATTTTGGAGGAAAGCAGTGAGCTGGCTACATTCTGTGACTTAACATGATGCTACTGCTGTTCTTCATGACAGTATTTTCCAGTGTTACGCATATTTACCAGAGTAGAAGATGAAAAAAAAAGGTTCTTATTTGAACCTATAGCAAATTTGAGTGCCAGTGTCCATATAGACATACATTTATACATATATGGATGTAAACACACTCATAGACCCAAAATACTGCAAGGTAAATGGTGTTATCCCATTTTATAGATATATAAATTGAGACTCAGAGAAGTTAAGTAACTTGCTCAAGGTTACATAGCTTGTAAATGACAGAGCTAGGTTCTGACCCAGGTCTGTCAGACTCCAGAAACTTTCCCTCATGCCACACTATTTCCAGAAATGTGCTGTCCAGTACAGTAGCCACTGTCCACATGTGACTATTTTAATTTCAATTAATTAAAATTAAATAGAATTTAGAATTCAGTTACTTGGTCACACAACCACATTTCAAGTGCTTTGCAGTAACGTGGCTCATGGCTACTGTAATAGGCAGCACTGATTCATATATAACATTTCTCTCTTTGCAGGAAGGTCTATTAGGTGATAGGGTTCTAGAACTTTACCTTAGAATGGTGTTAGGAAAAGACAATCATGCACCTAGGTGCCTAGAACATAAAGTAGACCTCATAACAGGTGCTGTGTTAGAGATAAAAAGCCGAATTCTATAAAATCAGAGAGGGGTTCTGATAATTTTGTTTAAAGCCTGGAGAAGGCTATCGTAGATGGGGCCTTAGCATTAGAGTATTATCTAGAAGGATTACTGGGCTTTCTAGGTTCAGTGATGCCACCTTCTTGCTGAAAGGACCTTGGTATGTACCATACCTAGAGCCAGGTTCCAGCTTTGCCACTTTCTGGCTAGGTGATACTGAGAATGTCATCTAACCTCTCAGCCTGTTCCCTTCTCTGTAAAATGGGGGTAAACCATGCCTTATTTTTCTTCTGCCTTTTTTTAAAAACCAAAGCAAATGCTATAAATTCTTCAGGGTGAGCTGGGAGGGAATTATTAAAGCTCTGCAGGGTCAACTTCAGGTTTATTGAGCCTATCATTGCCAGCAGAGATGGCTTTGCTTTTGGGTTTTTTTTCGGGTTTTTTTGAGACAAGGTCTTACTCTGTTGCCTGGGCTAGAGTGCAGTTGCATCATCATAGCTCAGGTAGCTGGGACTACAGGCACACACTACCACCACCATGCCCAGCTAATTTTTCTAGTTTTTCTAGAGAGGGGGTATCACTATGTTCCCCAGGCTGGTCTCAAACTCCTGGCCTCAGCAATCCTCCCACTTTGGCCTCCCAAAGTGCTGAGATTACAGGTATGAGCCACCGTGCCCAGCCTCCAGTAGAGGTTCTTGAGCAGTCCATTTTGAATTATTCTGTTAGTTGTAGCAATTTCTAAATTATGTCAAGGATGGGCAGCCTGTGGTTCATGAGCTACAAAAGGGCCTGCCCAGGTTTTCCATATGATCCATTATGGGACAAAAGATTAGCAAGCTGCCTCCCTTTTGTTACTGCACAGATAGTCAAATAATGATATTTTGTAGCCAAGACCTCCACCACTGTTGCTAAGAGAAGTGCCACTAAATTTCCCTAGCCTAGATAAGTACCCATGGAACCTCTAAGTGAAAAGACCATGTCTCTGAACCACAGCTGGACTTTGAGGTGTATGTGTGTGTGTTTGGGGTGGGGTGACACAATAAAATCCTTCCCTTATTTGATGGGATTTAGAACACTAGAATTCTAAATGATGTTTTCCTTTTGTTCCTTTGCCTTCTGTAGCGAAGTGATGATGATGACAGAAGCAGTGACAGGAAAGATGGGGCTCTTGAGGAGCAAATAGAAAGACTGCAGGAAAAAGTGGAATCTGCTCAGAGTGAACAGAAGAACCTCTTCCTTGTCATATTTCAGGTATCTTGGCTTGGGACATTGATATGTATTATAAAAGGAAAGAATATATTTATTCAGTTTTAAAAAATGTTATTTCTAATCATGAAGGAATACATGCACATTTATAGAAGAGTTTAAAAATACGAAAATTTACAAAGGAAATAAAAGTTCACCACTTGGAGGCAACCATGTATACCTGAGTTGTGCTACTTTATTTAGCATTCTTGCATGAACATTTCTCCATGCTTTAAAAAAAACTGTGGGTTGCTTTTGCTAAATATCTTTCTCTCAGTTAATTATTCCCTATTGTTGATCATTTGGGTAATTGTTTTCCTTCCACGAATATTTTTGTGCATAGATCCCTGTTAATATTTCTGATTATTTCATTAGAATAGATGCCAGGAAGTAATACTACTAGCATATGTACCTTAAAGGTCTTTAGGTATTGCCAGAAAGGATATACAAAGTCACATTATTACCAATCTGCCTTTCTAGATTGACAGTACTTAATTATGAAAGTTAAGAGCACATGCCACAAAGACAGGGTAGAACAAGCAGTACTTTGAGGCTGCTCATGAATTTGTTTCTGAAGTATAAAATTCTCCCTATAATACTTCTTTAACTTTGTTCCCCCTTTCCAGCGTTTTATCATGATCTTGACTGAGCACTTAGTACGATGTGAAACTGATGGGACCAGTGTGTTAACACCATGGTATAAGAACTGTATAGAAAGGCTCCAGCAGATCTTCCTACAGGTTTGTGGGGAACTTTGATTAGGTAATAAACACCACTGTTCTCAGCCACAAAGATTTTCCATTAAAAAAATCCTTGTCAAATTTGTCAGGAGGTTATGTAGTACCTATAGGCACGTTACATCATGTCCATTTGCTGCTACTACTACTACTGCTCATCAGAATATTTAGACTTAACCCAGGATAATCTTTACCTTTAAAAAAAAAAAAAAAGACTACTTAGGCTTAAAATGGTCCTGATTGCCGTTTTCTGTGTTAGGAAGCCAAGCTGTAATATAAAATGTAGAGGAAAAAGTGCTAAGGGAACAGTAAGTGGATTTATAAAAGTCCTTAAAAATCTAATGTTCAGATGATTAACAATGCCCACAGAAGCAAGGTAAGCTCCCTGGGGTCTCTCTGCAAAAGCAAAATGCCAGCACCTGCTCTCAGCTAGATTTAAGTTAAAGGTATGTAGAAGAGTAGAGCTAATTCTTTGTATCTTCAGACACTAAACCCCCCAAATCCTCATTTATTTGTTCTAGAAAAGAGTGATTAATGCAGAAGTCTTTTTTTTTTTTAAGTCTTTAAATCTCCAAATAGGAATTCCCTCTAGCTTTTATAGTTACTGCTAATTAAAAATCTTTAACAGCATGTAGTCCTGTAGGAGTCTCCAAGTATATTCAAATCTATATAGGAACACGTAGAAGAGAGTATTTCATTTTCTGACACTTTTTATCTTCCTAGGTCAGTCCCTGTCCGGGCTGCTTTTTAAAAAGTCATAATATATTATGTCCTAATTGGAGGAGACACCCAGCTGAAGTTAGTCTGTATTACTAGTAGTAACAGCAAGCAGGTGCTGCTGCCACTGCCTGAATCATTAATTACATTTTTTAAAAAAGTTATTGAACATCTATTTTTCTCACTTCTCTTACATTTTCTTAATGTTAGGGCTTTTCAGGGGCCTGTTACTCCTATCAGCACTATTTTTTTTCTACCTCATCCCACAGCATGGGTGGGCTGCTGAGGGAAATGTACTACAAGATTGCTTACATGGTTTTTCCTGACCTGAGCACCTTTTTCTATGTCCACAGCATCACCAGATAATCCAGCAGTACATGGTGACCCTGGAGAACCTTCTCTTCACTGCTGAATTAGACCCTCATATCCTGGCTGTGTTCCAGCAGTTCTGTGCCCTGCAGGCCTAACGGTCATTTTTTCCCCCTCATGTCAAGATTTTTTAAAAACATTTTAAAATAATTTGTCTTATTTTTGATGGTTTGAATGCTTGCTTTGTTGTAGTGTCCTTTCACTTCTTAAAGGAAACAAAAGGGGAGGACAGTGAAGAATATGGCTTTACTTTTAATTGCCCCTAAAAAGCAAATATTTCCTAATGACAACAATGTGACAATGGCCATGATGTATTATATATGTGACAGATACAACTTCTCTGTGATCAGTTTGATATTTTTTCTCTTTAAGGCACAAAATAACTGATTTGAGGTATGTGATACATTAGAGGTCAAGCTTACATAGTATATAGAACCGATGGGTTTATTACCAAGTAGCATAGCTTTTCACAGCTTGTGGATAACTTAACATGGCTGAAATAAAACTAAAAGTATGTTTTTTAAACTTTGGTATTTCATGATTTGTCATTTCAGTCTATTTTAAAATTGGTGGTTTCTTACTGGAGGTGAATTCCATTTGAAATTTTCTCTTTAAAATATTTTTCTTAAGTAGTATCTTAAAACACTATTTGTTAGTATATAAAAGTGTTACTATTTAGACCAGCAGTTCCCAAATTTGTCTTAACATAAAACACCTGGGAATCTTTAAAGTTATTTTAAAATTTAAACCACAATCTATGTGGGTAGAACACAGACATCATCAGTAGGACTTAAAGCTCCACAGGTGCTTCCAGGTTTGGTAACCATTATCTTAGAGCACCTGGTCACTTCCTGTAGTCTCTGAGAGGGATTTGTCAAAGGTCATATAGTGAGTTACATACTAAGGTGGAACTAGAAGTAGCTAGATTGGCTAAAACTATACTTGGAATTAGATGTGGGTTTAGATTTTTTTCTATGGAACCTGGTCCAAATAACTACTAATTCCTGAGCCCGTTTCCTATATGGTGTTGAGACTTAAATAAGATGAGAGAGTTTTGTAAAATAACATACAAATAAATGTAAGGAATCACCTGACATTCTGAATATCTAGGATTTTGACTGTTTTCATTAAACCTTAGAAAAAATTTACTAATAATCCTAAAACTACTGGTACTTATTTTTGTGCATTTGTACAACATAGATATCTTTTTACTTATACATCATAAGTTTGTGATGCATTGTTTTCCATGTTTTGATATATTTTTTCTTTGGTTTATCTTACCTCTTAGTGGCTATAGAATATAGTCCACTCAATAGATGGGAATTCTCAGGATTCTTAAATACCATACCATTTATGACAGGAAATAATTATTCAAAAAAAAATCAAGGTTGTGTGGCAGATTACTAGCAGAAAGAGGACTAAAACCCAGGTTCTTGGCTAAATCTTGTTTATACTGTTCCTCCTTCCCCTAGCTTAAGCACAGCACAAACTATGTAATTACAGTTGACCTTTGACAACACAAGTTTGAACTGCATAGGTCCACTTACACATGGGTTTTCTGCCACTCCTGAGACAGCAAGACCATCCCCTCAGCCTACTCAATGTGATGACAAGCATGAAGACCCTTATGATGATCAACTTCCAGTCAATGACTAGTAGATACATTTTCTTTCTTATGATTTTCTTAACATTTTTTCTCTAGCTTACTTTATTGTAAGAATACAGTATGTAATACATATACAGATTATGTGTTCATCAACTCTTCATGTTATCGGTAAGGCTTCTGGTCAGCAGTGGGCTATTAGTAGTTAAGTTCTGGGGAAGTCAAAATTTATATGGGGAATTTTTTACTGTGCAGGGGGTCGGCACCCCTAACCCCTGTGTCGTTCCAGGGTCACATGTAGTTTGAAATGACTCCTATCTTCAAGAAGCCAAAGGATAATCCTTAAGGCATTGGTAACTTTATTTGGTCCAAACTGCTTTGTAATCCTTTCACAATGTACTGCAAAGTTTGGCTAGTTATACTTGATCTACATTCTAGAGAAATTTGTAGGTTTTCATTTCCTTTTGCTTGATCCTCTCTTCATGTATAATGGTTGCTTAACAACTGTTCATTGATGTGACTCTGCTCTGTCCCAGTCTACCAGCTTAGGTATATGGAAAATCTGAACTAAGGATTGAATTTTGAAGAAATAAAGGTGCAAGAACATTCAACAGTTGCTTTCCCCACTAATGAAGCTCACACAGACAAAAGGATGGCATGTCATTGTACATCATACCTTGCAATAAATCAATATTCTGTTAAATTGTACTGATGCAATTTAACATGCTTTTGTCAAAGTGAACATATATTGTTTTCCTAATCTATATCATACTTCAAAATGTAAGATGAGGAAAGACCTTGCCAACCTGGATAGTACAGATAGATTTGGCTGTCGGTGATACCTGGATACCAGATCGTCTTAAACTGATGAGGTAAAGGGTGAAAGCAGCATACCTCAGCTGGGCCAATCCGTAACTGAAGTGGCCTGGTAATGCGTGCTCATTACCTAGTGGTTATATGCCATGTGCTACAGATGATTCACCCTATTAGGTCCTTAAAACTGTCCTTTGAGAGATTATGCCCTCTTTACAGATAAAATCAGGCCCATGGAGTAACTTGCCCAAGGTCCATAGCTAGTAAGTGGAATTTGAACCTAAATTCTCTGGCTCAAGAGCTCCTCATCCCCCACAGTGCAGTATTGCTCTTGTCAATGGCCTGTTAGTCTGTGGTCATCAAGGTGGAAGCTTTTTTTCCCAGGGAGGTTTTGCTGCCCGTGCAGAATCAATTATTACTGAGCTATAATATTTAGTGTAGCACATATAAAAAAATCAAGACTTGAAAAATACATTGAACGTTTCTGTGTTGAATGTGGAGAACATTTAGTAATTATACCTCAATCCTAATTATTTGGGCTTGACTTGTTTTGACTTTGCCTTTCTCTAAGCATAATGTCCACCAGCTGGTCTAAAAAGAAAAATGGAAATGTATAAACTTCCTATTTCTATTTGTACTGTAGGATAAAAAGTCATGTCAAACAATTTGAAAATAATACCCAGTTTATCTTAAATTATATTTATTTTTGTCAAGAAAAACCCTTGCAGTCAAACTACTTTGTCATTCTTTCGACAAGGTGCAGGAAAATTTGACTAGCTAAACTTGATCAAGATAGTGCCTGGGGTGTTGTGAGGTTGTAGGTTGTCACTTCCTGCCCTTATTTGGATAAGTATGGAAGCAAGCTGTCTTCCCTTCCAGGACTAAATGATAACCATGAGGCATTTATCATGGTGTGTGCCTGGCACCTGGTAAATGTTAGCAGTACTTATGATAAATTCATTAGCACCTTTTCTGATGAACAATCAGATATTCAACCTTGAAGGTAGCTGGTTTCCATTTTAATCCAGCATTTGAAAAGGGCTGTCTAGGCATAATGCTGAGGCCTATAGTAGTAGGCCCCAGGAGTACAGAAAACACAATCAGACTCCTACAATTCAATGTTTATTCCTGCCATTTGTCAGTATTTTTCCCAGCAGTAGCTCACCACTGTCTGTACAGTCATGGAGATAGAAATAGTCCTAAAAAACCTGACTCAGAATCTAGTGTTTGCCTTGGTCTCTTGTTCCCCAATTTGTAGTTTTGACCTAAACTTTTGAATCTAATCTACCACTAAGCTCCTATCACTGTTTCATAGAAGCAATCACAGACCTGACATTCTGCACACTACCAGGCCAGCTGAAACTTGTTCTTAAGCCATAACATATATGATTATTACTGAAGCATTATTTATACAAATGTTTAATTCACCTATGAAGACATTATGTTTTGGGGAATTTTGAACAGGGCCAATCTATTATAAATTTCCTTTATTTAAATATAAAATTCTATAAAATGGATCACTGAATTAATAATCACATTTTTTCATATGTCAGTTCATGCCCACACATAGTACAAGTCTTCCGGTACATGTCATCTTCTAGGTTTTCTTCTGGTCCATACTCATGTTGATGAGCAATCGTTTCCCTTTTCCACAAACTGCTTCTTACTGCTCGCCGCAATTCTAAGAAAAAAAATAAAGCTTTTCAGTGGTTCTGTTTAGCTGAATCCAAAAATAAATCCATCAGGCTTTCAGTCATCTGTGTATTTAAACCATATGATTTATAACCTTAGTTTTATAACAAATCAAAGTTGATTACACAAACTTGACAGGCTTACTTTCTTACCTGACGGCTTGGCCAATGAAGTCATTCAAGTCATCACTGGAGGAGTGTGAAATGAGATTCAGAAATGGGTATATGGGTTAAGAGAACCAAATTCAGAAATGAGAGGAGTAAGAGAACTGAGTACGTTCAGACACATTCAACTTCAGATAACAGGATGCCACAGTAGGAAAGGGGAGTCAGTTGAGATAACTAAGAAAAAGAAGTATTTCTAAGTTCTGTGTTTGTAAGTCAGGAGCTACTTCTATAAGAGGTAGGTCAAGCTTTGCTTGCAAGAAAACTAGAAAGCCAAGAATTCTACCACTATGCCAATGTGTTTTCATCTTAGAATGTGCTCATACAATTGAGCTCAAGTCTGTTAAGTTCTTTATCTTACAAAATGATAGCGTTATTTTAGGCGAGACGTTGCTTATTGCAAAGTACAACCTAAAAATAGGAATCAAAGAATATTAAGAGGTGTAAAGAACCACAGAGTTTTTATTGTACTTCATTTTGTTTTGCAGGTAGGGAAACCGAGCAAAGATAGCATGTGAACCCAGGTCATCCTGTTCCAACGTTGGGAGCTTTTTCTGCTATCTCATGCTAAAGCCATTTTACAGAGAAAATTATGTTGGATTCTTTGAAAGCAATCTATGAAAGTCAATCATATTTTAAAAGTTCACATTGCATATTACCTTAAGAAACCAAACAGTGCTAATTGGAAATTTATAAGCTGGTAACTTTTCAGTTTCTAGTTTAATGAATAAAAAGCAACACTAATTGTTTACATTTCGTTCTCACCAGTGATCCACCAGCTCACCACTGTCTTGGACAGTAACACTGCCTAAGGGAGATTATGATAGCTATCTTGATCTCCACCATAAATATCAACAGACACCAAGTAATCACATTTTCCCTAATCCATTTAAGATCTATGATAAGTAGTATCAAAATACTACTTGCACCTTTATAGTTTCAGCTTTCATTATGTCATGAGAGATAAAAGCAAATCCATATGGCTATGTATCAGGCACTGTTCTAAGCACTTTAAATGTATTTAATCTTCACAACCCTTTGAAGTAAGTAGAACTATCATCCCAGTTTTACAGATGAGAAAGCTAAGGCACAGAGAAGTTTTAAGTTGCCCAAGGTCAAACAGCTTGTTGATGACATAGGTACATACAGTCTAGCTCAGGTCCATGTTCTTAACCACTAAGCTCTCCTGCCCTTTTCACATCTCCACCATGAAAAGCACTTTCTTTGACATTATTTTTAAGCTTCAGTGCTTGAAATACACCTGCAGATAGTTTCCAGCCTGGGGAAAAAAATCATGTTCCCCCAAACTCAAGTCTTTACTTCTGTCAGCCTCATCTCAAGAACCCTGGTTTTTCTAGATTATCTGGAATGCCTTCTTTTATTATTTTGCCTTAGGACATTTCCTAAATAAAACATGAATGAAATGCTATGCTGACCAGAACTACACGGCTACCTCCTGATTTCAGATAATCGTAGGAAAATGTTTCCTGTTTGAATTCCAACACCTGCTTTTCAACTCTGTTCTGATGTAAGGTATCCTATGCACTTTACTACCCCATTGAGAAAATACCTCAAAATTTGACTGCAGCCCAATCATGCTAAACTAACTTCTCTGCCTAATTTGAGTGTTATGTGAAAGAAAGAAAAGAAAGAAAGAAAAATTATCTTCTTAATATTAAAAAAAATACAGCAAAAATCTAGCTTTCTAGCCATAATTGAACCTAAGGTTTTATACTGACTTTGACTTTTTCTTCCCATCCTTCAGCTAGTCTATCAAGCTATGTAATGATAAGAATAAAGCCCTATCTTTAGGGTGGAGAGAGCTCAGGAAAGGAAAGGAGAGCTCCCCCAGAAGAGGAAGCAGCAAGTGATGGTAAATTACTCACATACAGAGGCTTTGATCAAGTCACTATATTGAGGATAATGGAAGCCAGGTTCCTCCCTGCCAGAGAAGGGAGTTGTAAATTAGGGAGAAAACTAAAATAAACCCTGAAACTTTGGATTAGGACTAGATGTATCAGTGTAAACTCAAGGTTTTTGATATATATATACACACATAGGAAATCTTTTTTGATTTCCCCTAAATCCTTGTTTTCAATGAAAAACTTATTTTATACCACTCTAAAACTTGTATTCAGTTTAATATCTTAATTTTGCAAAAGAGGCAGTATGTATTCAGAGAAACTCAATGCTGCTTATGAGGTAAACTTATAAGAGAACCAGCTGAGGGGGGACCAGATACTTCTAAATACTTGATGGGAGTGCAGGAAGTATTGACTTGGGGCACCCCTTGTTAACTGGAGATAAAAAATCATAAGGAAAAGACAATAATATATGATGCTTTGATCTTATTTTGTCCTTTATAAACTGAAACAGAGTAACAGGGAATTGTGTCCCCAAACTCTCCTAAGAGAAGCCCCAAAACAGTCATAAATACAACTACAGGCCCAGCATGTAAAATGTCCACAAATTTAGAAGGGTCCCGCAGATGGGATTTTCTTACCTACCTCTTTTGGGGGGGAAGTGCATAGTAACAAATAATGAAGATTAACTTATTTTCCTGTTTTTGGAAGAGTAACCTCTACTAGCACTAAATAAGAGAAAGCTGAGTATAACTAAAGAAAAGCCTTATCTCCACCTTATTTGTGGAAAGGAGGCATGCAAACCCAAAACATTCTGTATATTTGAACCATTTGAAAGTTCTCATCCAAAATCAAGGCCAATGCATACTGCAATTTTGAAATCCAGTTAAACTGAGCAGCAGTGATGGCATCATTCTACTTCTGCCTTCTTGGATCTAAGAGATCTGTAACAATTTGAATTCACTGACAAGGAAACTCTTGTCTTTCACCTTGTCTATTTATATATACTTTATACTATTTATACTTTAATTTTGTTTGTAGTAAGATGAATTCTTGAAATTGCTAAAATAGCAGATCATATTCTAAAAGCAGGTAAATGTAATCTCTTACCTTTCCATAAAGAAGTAAACTTTGTGTCAGCTTCTTTGTGGCTCAAAATCAGAAGACCAAGAGGAACCAGGTTCCAATTTCTTTTCAACTAAAAAACTTTTAGACTTGCTTTTATTTCTCTCTGTTCTGAGCCAACTGCACAGTAAGCTCCTTGTTTCTAATCTCTACAGTGTCTACTCCACTCTCAGCCCTTTGTGGCCTAGACAGGAAGACAGGAACATATCCACCAACCTCTAAAGTAAATCTAAAGTAAAGTAAAGAAGAAGCCATAATTAAAGAAGGCATCAATCATGTTGCCTCTCTGCACATTCAACACCAGAAGACAATGGAGTAATAGTTATAGAACTGACAGAAAGAACTCAAAAACAAAAACATTCTAATTTGTAGAGACTTGGAAAATGTACCACTCATGTAACCACTTGGAAAAATTTCCTCAAAAGACATGCTTCGTTCAAACAAGAAATAAAGAAACCAGTCCTAAGAGGTCTAACTCTGAACAACTTCAGGGCAAATTTGAACTCTTGAAAGATGAGGAAAATCCACAGTAGCTTATCTGGTGATTAACAGCAGCAATTTAATATAGTGAGAAAAAAAGCCAATTATATTTAAGCTTACATTTCTCCAAAAAATACCAATGAAAATTGTGTAAATCTTTTCTAAAAGTTCTATTCATACTAATATTTAATATGTATGCTTATCTTAATAGAATTTTTATGGAAAAAAAGCATGAGATGAAACAGATGCTATAGTCTTTTATTCTCTTAGTCAAATTATAGGAATTTAATTACCATTAGATGACATCGTGACCAAACTACAGAATCAGTATCTAAGAAAAAATTATACATAGTCCTCCTTTTTAAAAATATTTCATCACTAGGCAGACACAAGTTTCTAATTAATACTTATTCTTTTATCCGTATATTATCTGTGCCAAAATACCATCTGGAAAGTGGTTTAAGGAGGCAGCAGAGGGAAGAGTTGAGGTGATTTCAGGTAGCTGGGGTTAACAAAAACCCTAGACTAATATACATATGCCCTCCTCTTTCACACCCCTTAGGATGCCTTTTTGTTACTGTCCTTATCCTTCAAGGCTCTCCCTAATACTGGAAGAGAAAAAGGGTTGGTGTGGGACACCGAAAAGCTTAAAGAAAAGGGCTAAATTCAATAGAAGTCTTTCCAAATCCTCTCAATCAGTCTTTGCTGATATCTTTGAATATTGGATATAGCAGTGGCTAATTTGGGGACGATTCTTCAATGAAATGCTCTCATATGGTGTAGTTTGCTATCGGAAACCTCTCTACAAAGCCACACAAGTGTGCTTACCATACAGTTCATGAATAACTATATATGAGTAACTATAATTTATATAAAGATGTGTATTAAGGATATTTATCATGTGTTGTCTTGACAAACTTCATAAATGTCCAACAGTGCTTTTTATACAAAAACTTTTTAAAAAGTATAAAAAAGAACTGGAAGAACAGACATTAAAATGTTGCTAATGATTGTCTCTGAGTAGTAAAATCATGGGATAAGAGTTCTTTGTAGTTTTCTAACTTTTCTGCACTGTACTTGAATTATACTTGTAATGAAAAGGAGGAAAAACTCACAATGAGAAGAAACAAGGAAGGCTTACATTCAGTTTTTGGTTTTGCTTTTCTGTTTATTTTTAAGACATCTGAGTTATCCCACTCACCCTCCAAAACCTCTTCTAAATCCTAAAATCATAGATGGCCAGGACATTCATTTTAAATGAATTAATTTAGTGCATGTATAACCCAATATATACACAAAATATGGGCTGTCTCTATACACATTATACCACAATGGGACTCTACATACTTACTACATGAAGAACATTTATGTTTACTCTTTTAAGACTCTTTTTTAGGGACTCTGTGGTACAGCAGAAAGTGCCCTTTGTGCTCCTGCAGCATCCTATGTTCATCACTACCACTATACCTATCACACTCCAGTATGATTTTAAGTTTCTCTCCTGACAAACTGTGACTCCAGCACTTATGTTAGCACAGTACCTGGCACATAGTTGACACTTAGTAAATACTGGATGCATTGATGGATGGATGGATGCATGGACAAATTAGTGCAGAGATAGACAGACAAAGGGACAGATAGCTGTGTGAAGAGACACATGCATGGATGGAGGAATGACTGTACTTCATGAAGACTTTGAGTCAAGAAAGCCTGGCTCCAGTCCTAACTCTGCCAATAACTATCTATACAATAAGTCACTCCACCTTTCTGGGTCTTTTAGTCATATATAAATAAAAGTGATTAGACTAGCTAACATCAGAAAGTTCCTTCTACCTGCTAAATTAAGTGACTTAAGACTTAGGGCATGTTTTTTTCATTTTAAGCAATCAGAGAGGTTTGTTGGTGAGCGTCTGTTTTTTATAACATTGTTGATCACATTTAAGATTTAATTGATGCCAAATCCTTGACCAGGGATACTATCCGTGATCCTAACGTCCCTATATAAAAACTTGATTCACTTTAAGATGACAGTTTACATGCTTTTTAGAAATGCAGTGTTGTGAGGTGTGGATTGAGAACCTCAAACACCAACATACTGAAGGCAAACTTTAATTCATTTTTCTTCAACCTATGAAAAAACACATTCCAATCTACTGGTGACATTGTATCTTTAAAGGGGAGGAATCCACTAAAGGCTTTTTACAAAGTGGTAAAACACAATCCTTCATAATATAAAATGTAGCCACTTACCTTTTACTTTTTTATCAAACTTCTTCTGTTTCATTTTTTCTCGGTTTTCCCGTCGAACTTCCTTTGCTTCTTCTAATGCTTCCTGACTACCCCAAACTTCAAGAGACCTCTTCACAATCTACAACACAAAATCTATATTTAAATTAGGTGTGATTCAGATTGCAAAATATTAAAGTTATAATTATCAAACCCACAGTTACCAAAGAATAATCTAACTTGAGTACAAATTTATAGTTATTTGAAATTTAAAAGGTTTTAAATATTAATAGCAATGCTAATAAAACATCTAAACCTATGAAACTCTTAGTAAATATATGCTGAATTAGATTAGATTATAAATAGAAAAGTTGTCCTCTGACTGTATTGTTGTCACAGGAATCAGCAGAAATACATGTCGTCAGTGGGTTTGATGAATTTTGGCAGGCTCACCAAAGGAACAGTTTGTTGACAGATTAGTGCATCTGTTGACAGATGCACTAAATATGAGGTCACCTCCAAAAGTCTCCAACTACAGGAAATCAGCAATTACCACAACTCATCTCCTTCTGGATCAATAAGCATTTCCATTTACTTGACTAGCTTCTGAACTGTACAATATGAATGTTTTTTAAAACTTTGGGTGGGAGCTAAACTATGGCTATATAAGGCTACACAGTGGTATAATGGGCACTGGAGACTCAAAAGAGGGAAGGGGGGTTGAGGGATGAGAAATTACATATGGGGTACAATGCACACTATTCAGGTGATGGGTACACTAAAAGCCCAGACTCCACCACTATATAATATATGCATGCAATGGAATTCAACTTGTACCCCCAAATCTATTCAAATTTTTTAAAAAGAAAAAAAGAGAAATGCAAAGCTAATAAAACTTATTGGCAAATGAAAAACAAAAACAAAAAAACAACCCTTTGGTATGTAATGATCTAAAAAGTCTTCATTCTAGTTTTAAAACTTTGGATTATATACATCTTTACTTTTTATAATATTTACTTAGATTTTAAGAGAATTATTTACACACTAAGAATTATGCTTAGGATAGCTCTCACGATATGTTAAAGGGACCAAAGTATCAATCAGTGCAGCCAAACTCAAATTTCTTCTTAGCATAATGAAGTGATATATCTGTATTTCATAAATTGTAAGAGATCACATTTTCCACAACTTAATATCCCTGAAAGTGCTGCATCACCAATGTGCTTACTGGTACTTTAACAACTCTGAGTCAAAAAGTGGTTCAGAAGAATTGAACTCTGAGTATAAAGAAGTTTAGGAATATCTTCATCAATCCTGCACATTTGCATTTTCCCTTTTATGTATGCACAAGTGTGATGTATGACAAAAACTACAATAAAGTCTAACAGCGCTATTTCTCTAAGTATAAAATAAAAGCATCAAGTGATAAAAAAGTACCAGTTGGTTTAATTAGCAGCATTTTAAAATTTTTAATGGTACATAAAATCATGGTGAATCTTCTAATTGATAGTCTTATATTTAATGAAATTCAGTACATGTTTCGTTTCACAATGTGGCTTCTTAATTTTATTTGAAGATATGGGATTTTTTAGTATATTCCAATTCAAATTGTGCTCTAAAGCAATGCCTCCCAATATTTTAATACAATGGCACAAAAAGAATATTACAATATTTGTACCATTCTGTGGTAGATACAGGATGCTTGTGACTCAAAGCAACTGGCCTGTGCCCTAGCAGCCCCAGCCACTAAGTGGATAACTATCTTGGCACACCTGTAACCCATTTGCAACAAGGGAAGTTGGCAAGATCTGCTCTGAGATATACTAGAGTTACATGGACACCTGATAGCATTCCACAGGGGTATTTCTCAAACAGAGTTAGATTTTAGGTATTTGTGTAATTCCTGAAATTTTTCTGTTCTTTTTTTTTCTTTTTTAACAATTTCTTTTTTTAAAGAGCAGGTAGGGGTCAAGGGGACAGGGGAACAGGGTCTGATTCCTATTCCAATTTTTTTTAGTTTCCAAATTGTACTCCTAACATCATCCAATAGCAATATATTTGTTCCAAAGTGCCATACCAAAAAGCAAAATATGAAAACATTATGTTATTAAATGTCATTATATATGACTCTGACTCATGCAAAACTAGGGAAAGAATCTTTTTCACTCTCTGTAAGCAAAAACTAAACTAATTAGTAATATAACTACTTCATTGTTAAACCTTTACCTGAACCAGAGTCTAAAATTAATCAATAAAACTTATCAGAGACCTGCAATTTTAAATAGAGTTTCATATCACCCCATTGTGAATGATGAGGATTCTTCTTCACAATAAATTTAAGAGCTGGTTCTCTTTTTTCTAAATCACAGTCTTTCAGAAGGTATTCCTCTTTCGCTTCTGTTTTGGTTATAAGCTTGTGTTTATCATCGGCATCTCTGCAAAGAGATTAAGTCTTATATAAATTCGTTATTTTAAATAAACTAAGTTTTCAAATAACCCAGCAACCGAGGGGCGCACAACAAAAGGGACATATAAAATACTTTTTTCTGCAACTCTCGTGGTTAAATTAGCAGCATAAAAATTCTAACAGAAAAGTACTTCATCTTTTCCTTATTCTGCTATTATATTAGCAGCAGATCCATGTCATTCAACAATTTAAGAATTTCTTTAAAGTCCCTCTTATTCCAGAAAGGATGTGAAATGACTAATACAAGTAGAGCAAATATAAGTGAGAACAAAGACTCAATGAGACAGAAAATATAAATTGAAGGACAAAGTCAAGACGGGCAAGAAATAAGATAAATCTGCAAGGTCCAACTACCCCAACACAGTTGAGTTTTCAGTTGGCTCTAATCTTTTTCAAAACCAAGGTAAAAATGGAGGCCAAGTCAATCATATGGTTCTTCTCATCTAAATGCCAGATACTGTTCAAGGCACTAGAAATACAGTAGAGAATAAGTCCTGTTTTAATGAAGCTTATGTTCTAGTTAGGAGAAGACGGTCAATTAACAAATGTAATAATGACAGGTAAAAGTGCTATATGGAATAGAAATTTTCAGATAGGGTAATCAGAGAAGGACACTGATGATGAGACATTTAAGCAGAACCCTTAAGAAGTCTGAACAGCTAGAAAAAGAACATTCCCAGCAAAGGGAACAGCAAGGGCAAAGGCTCTAGGGCAGGAGCGTTCTTTGCAACTGGAGCTCCCAGCAAGAAGGCCAGTATAACTATAACACCTAAAGTAAGTGATGGTGAGGAGTGGGGGAGATAGAGTCAGAGACAGGCGGGGCCTTGTAAGCAATGGTGAAGACAATTTCGTTCTAAATGGGATTAGAATGTTTGAGCAAAATGCTACATGAAGAGGAGACTCTAGGGGTGCAAAACGGGAGTGTGCAGAGACCAGTTAGAACATTACTGCAGTGGGCCAGTCAAGAACTGATGGTGGCCTAGACTGAGGCAGCAGTGGGAGGGAGGATGGGAAGTAGATGGATTCAGGACAGGGTTTGAACATAGAGCCAAAGGAATTTGGAATTACACATGGGATAGTAGAGGCACAGCCAATGAATGGAGCTGGCCTTTACTGAAATGGTAAACACTAAACAGCAGGTACAGGTCAGGGAGAAATCAAAGGTTCTATCAAAGAATTCTATCACAAAACCAAAGGACTTAAAAGCCCTAACTTCACCACAATACAATATATCAATGTAACAAAATTACACTTGTACCCCATAAATTTATACAAATTTTAAAAAAATTTAAAAAGAAACTAAAATAATTTGGAAGTATAAACTAAGGAAGAGGACATGTAGACTACACTGTCCTAAAATTATAATCTTCAAAGATGTTGAAAGGAAACAGAATGGAGGGCTGTGTTCCTAATTATGTTTAAACACAAAAGTATATTTTTTCCAGACTACTATGCAACTTTCTTTAAATTGATATGACAGTTGCTTCCATTTTCTCACGGAAATAGAATTATATGCTGTGCTTCAGTTCCCCAGAGCTCTGCTGGTCTTTAAGGAGAGTGATGATAATACTGTGGATCTTAACCACTATGTCAGTGGGAAATGAGTTTATAATTTATAATTCCATCTGGGGTGCCAGAACATTACCAGCCACATATCTGATCGTGAGACCAGAGACAACATCTCCCATTCTGTCTGCTCAGGATTCCACTCAGCAACAAGCCAGTGACGATAGCTCCCAATGTCTGCAGCAGGGACTCTGACAGGGTGGGCTCTAGGCAGTTGAGGAGCTGCTCTAGGGCTCCAGGCACAAAATAGGAATGGAGACCAGGTAAGAGAGCCAAGTAAGATTCCAAGACAAGACCTTCAATGTGCAAAAGACACCAACACAGGATTTGGCAAAGTAAAGAGCGATGGGAGAACCATGTAGAGTGAGAAAGATTATTCTGGGTGATATAAAAAGAGGGTAAAGTCTAAGAGAAGAAAAAGAATAACAGGAGAATGCCACTTTCTCCTCATCCATTCTCTTTACGAGGGTAGCAAAACATGAATGGAAGAAGGTGCTCTAAGTCCCCTCCTGCCATTGCAGGCCCCAGTCCTCTGACCAAGGTGTCAATACACCCTGGGATAAGTAAGAAACAGAGGGATCCTAGGGCTGGCTGAAGAGAAGGGATAGGAACTTGCTACTGAGAGATGGTTAAAAAAAAAACCCAGGCCAGCAGAAAAGAAAAGGAAATTTCTATGGCAGAACCAGAGGCATCTTCCTATTTTATGCGGCGTATCGTAAACTTTGAAAAGTACAGGCTTCCTATATTTCTTTGGCAAAATGGAAACCACAGAAATTTTAGGAAACTCTCAAAATAAAAATCATAATTACTAAAAGAAATCAAATCTAAACAGATACAACTATTGTTTTGCCCTAAACCTACATGCAAACATTAGTAATTAAGAATACTATGTGAAATAAAATAAGTACCTGCAGTTATCACAAGTTGCCAAATCAAAGTGGTTCATAAGATAAGAATCCATAAATTCTTTCCCACATTCTTCACATATTGTATAATCAAATTCCATAACAGGTCCTAAAAAAAGGAAAATGAATTATTTTAAGTTTCCTTTTTTGTGACTAGAATAATATATTTTTCTCTATTTTATTAGCTTAGCATCATGTATTTTATGCCTGACATGAATATATTTAAGTAAAAGACAAGATAAAACCTTGATTAAGTTATCTTATGTTTATCTAAGAAATTCTTAAACAGGGAAGAAAAAAAAGGAAGAAACATAAGGGAAAAAAAAATTAGCTATTCAACAAGTATTTGTGCACCCCAACCACGTGCAAGGTACTTGTACTAGTGTTATGATGCAGCCATAAGAAGTTACCACAAATTGAGTGGCTAAAACAACACAAGTTTATCATCACACAGATCTGTAGTTTAGTCTGACACGGGTCTCAGCGGGCTAAAATCAAGGTGTTGGCAGGGCTGCACTCCTCTTTGAAGGTTTTAGGGGAGAATCCTTTTCTTTGCCTTTTCCAGCTTCTAGAGGCTGCCTGCATTCCCTGACTCACGACTCCTTCCTCCATCTTCAAAGCCAGCCATGGTGGCTTCTCCCATTGCATCACTCACTTCTTCCATAATAACATGTCCCCCCGACTCCCTCTTATGTTTTCCTCTTTCACTTCTAAGGAGCCTAATGATTACTGGGCCCACCAGGATATCCAGGATAATCTCCTCATCTCAAGGTCTTTAACCTTAATCATACCTGCAAAGTCCCTTTTGCTATATGGTAAGGTAATATATTCACAGGTTCCAGGGCGATTAGGGCATGGACATCTTTGGGGACCACTGTTCTGCCTACCACAGTACTGTTCAAAGTACAAAAGATTAGTCCCAGAGAGAGGGACGGGAGGGATCTATTCACAGACAGGGGAGACAAGGCACCAACATATAACATGCTAAAGAGCAATAAAGAGCAAGGCAACAGTAGAGGAGAGACAATACAGAATTCACTTCTAAATGGAAAATTTTTTCTCCCTCCATTCTACACCCTACCCACAAAGCAAGTAGCTTCCTCTTTATCTGTCTCAATTACTGGATTATAAACTCCTTGAGGGGAGCAATTGTATTTAGCTATGCATCCTCAACACCCAGCACAGAAACCACTTTAGGCAGGATAAAGCTAGATTTTTTTAAAGACTTCAAATGCCTAGCTAAGGATCTTAATCCTGTAAGAATTGGTTCTCCCAGCAAGTCTCTAAGTTTTACTAATAAGTCTTTAGGTTGAATGCTACTGCCCTGACTCTGAGAACTGCCACCATTTGCAAGAAGGAAAGAGTTGTCATTTATTCTCTGTTCAACATATTCCTATCACTGCTTCCCTTACCTATTTCTAACATAGGAAGGTCTGTCAACACCCCACCATCCCTTAATCCCATTAATCTCCAAACTCTAAGAAATAAAAAAAAAAATCGCTCTTCTTTACAGAAGAGTAGAGGAGCATAGCTACAGACAAAAGGAAAACCTAAAAATTTTGAAACAACTGGTGATAGTAAAAACAATATCTTTGAAAAATTTACTAGGATGTGTTAGAATGAATGAAGAGAAACTATAGTCAGAAGCACCAACTAGGAGGCTACTACATGGCATTATTAATCAAGAACCATAAAATGTGCAGTTTTCTAATTTGAAAAATTCTTTATAATGGGAATTTTTAAATATACACAATGATGGTTTTCCAACTCTATCAGTCCCTTTTGCATTTACCTCTCAAACTGGCAGTGTACTATAAGCCAAGAACCTTCCCTCTCCCCCATTTACTTATTCATTGATTCACTCACTTACATATCGATTTATTATTGATACAGACTCATGGACTCCTACTTTTTTAATGGTATATAATCCATACTGCCCTTAATTACTTTGGTAGTCAAACTCAGATCTAGACAGCGGGGGTTCCTTCAAGCTGGCTCCTACGTCCCTGTAACAAGCCTCTGTCCCTTTTTGAGCACTTATTTTCTGGCATTACAAGATGGTCCAAACTCATCTTGTAGCCATCTGCCCCAACCCTAGAATCAGCTATTTCTCTGAAGGGTCCTGGTTCCTTCTAATGGGAAATGGTATTAGAGTCCAAGGTCTGAACACCAGGTGTATTCATGGCTACTGGGGCATCTTTGCTTCAAGGCCCTATCTGTGAACAGAGCTAGAAAATATAAGCATGTATACAAATATACATACGCACACATTCAATCATGCACACTACACTTATGCATGCCTATACATATACACCATGAGTTCACACAGATACTGCCAATTTTAATCCATCTCACACGGGTTCTTTCTTGCTTCTCTCATTTTACATTTGTATGTCTCTTATTCCACAGTGAGAACCTTGGCTCCCAAAAACGTCAAGATATTAATTCATCTGCTTGAGCCTATAATACACCTAAAGTAGGTTCAAAATTGCTTCATCCATATCACTCTATCAAATTAGTTCTGAAATTTTGTGGTTTCTCCCCTACCCCAACCACCCCAAACTGAGGATATACAGTCAAAAACTGTGTTTATAAATTACTTGGACTAGTTCTTTCTGCCTGGCCCCCACTTTGGTATGGTTATTCATTTGGAAAAAGAGTTAGGTTTGTTTATTTACTTTTAGTTTTTTTACTCTTCCCATATTAGTTAATTTAACTTTTTTTTAATATGTAAAACTTTAACAGAAATGTATATACTTTTGAGTATACTTTATTGCTATGAATCAGATATCTGGACAAACGTTATCTCCAAATATATTCACTGTAGCAATAGTTATTAGAATAGAAAAAAGTAAGAAATAAACAAAATGGGCTGAATGTAAACGAATCATGGTACAGTCATTAAATGGAATATTATGTAGCCCTTAAAAATCAAGTTCTCAAAGAATTTAAGAAATGGAAAAATCCTCTCAACATTTTTGTAAAAGAAAAATATTATATTCTCAATCACATATCAAAAATAGCCTCAAAGAAAATACATCAAAATGTTAACTGCATGGGAAGTTATCATTTAATGGGTACAAAGTTACACTTTGGGATGATGAAAAAGTTCTGGAGATGGATGGTGGTAACAGCTGCACAACAATGTGAATGTACTTAATGCCACTAAACTGTATACTTAAAAATGGTTAAAATAATAAATTTCATGTTAGGTATATTTTTAAAAATATAATACAATTTTTAAAAATAAATATGTATGTTTTAAAAAAGGACTACATGAACAGTAACTGATCTCACTTGTACACACTATTTTCCCCATGTAGTTGCAATTCCCCCATGGACCTAAAGCACATAATGGAGTCAATCTTCTAGACCAAGGTTCTCAAAGTATGATATCTGGGGCAGGAGCATCAGCATCACCTAAGAACTTAGAAACAAATTCTCAGGCCCTACCTCACACCTAATAAATCAAAAGAAATTCTAGGGATAGGACGCAATAATCTGTGTTTTAAAAAAACCTTCCTGGTGATTCTGATGAACCACTGTTCTGGACTCTGAAAGTATTTGATAGGCTTTGCTTTATAAGCAACAAATCTTAATGATCTAAATAAACTATACTGATTTTCTCATTTATGCTGAAGAAATAGACTGTCTCTTAAAATTAACCAAGAAAAAGTGATAGAAAATATTAACCACTCCTGTTTTCTTCTACCTACATAGGTCAGCCACATAAAGCTGTACAAGTATGCCCCTTATGCAAAAGCATCTGGCCAAGGGAGCAAACAGGCTACAATGCAGCCTATAACTACATGCTAAGCCATGAGCCCTGACCCAAGCTGTATCAACCCAAAGGGGGACTTTTTCTAATTTGTCACTCAAAGCGAATAGCTTTTCTAATTTGCACAAATTCACTACCAGAGTTTATGTGCAAGCAGCAGCACATCACTGCACGAATAACAATAACTGCTGCCATATGCACACCTTAGTCAAGTAGCAAGGCACTCCCAGTAGGTTCTCAACAAGTATTTGTTGACTCACCTGTTAAATGAAAGCATAGGCTTTACAAGCCATGGTAGATTTACGAATCCACAAAAAATACAGTTACAATCCTACAGTTACAGCTTTAAGTATTCTCCAAGGTAAACCTAACCAGTTTTGACAACTGTTCCTCATATGTCAATTTCAAGACTCCTATTTTGGCCACCCTTTCTTGGACACTATACACTTGCCTATATCCCTCTTAAAATGTAACACCCAAAATAAAAACAACTATTTTAATCCTTTAAGTCTCAGCTTCTGAAAACAACCATTTAGACACACACAGACTAGAACAGGGCTACTATCTATTAATACCTTGATGAATACACAACACTGCTGTTGCTGCAGCTAAAGACTGGAATAGGTTTTTTAAGTTGTTATATTACACTATTGTTTGTCAAAATTATGATCAAATAAAGTGTTTTTATCTTTCTCAAACAGTGTGAGAGTATCCTCACTCTGAGGATATCTATATATATAAATGATTGACCAAAGTGTTAACCTTAGATAATAATTATATTCTTCTTTTTCTGCCAGGTCTCCCTATTTTATACTTTGTAAACTGCTTTGTTTCTCCAAACATAAATAATAGAATGTCCTGAATTTTATCTCTTAGGTTCTGGCCCCTCATTTCAGCCTACCAAGATAAATTTGAATATTTATTCTATTAGTCAATATATTCATTGTCCCTGCCTATTACAAAACAACAGAGAGCATCAACCCCTAAATACACCAACCACAAGTTAAATAATCATTTCCATATGTATGGGTGTTTCTTTGATTTTTATTAATCTATTAGCAAAACTGCCAAACTTTATTACTCTTATAAAGTTAATCTGCTCACAGATTAAAGTAAGTGTGGCATTATTTAGCATCAGTTTGCAAAGAATTATGCATATTACACAAAATAACCAATTTAGATGTTTATTTATTTATTTATTTTTCATTTCAGAATATTACGGGGGTACAAACATTTTGGTCACATAAATTGCTTTTGTACCATTTGAGTGAAAGTTATAAGTGTGCTAGGTATTTATTTTCTGAAAAACTCACTTTACCTGGTTGATGAACAACTTTTCCAATTTTATGTTCTTCTTCTTCTTCTTCCAAAATGAAACCTCCTCCTGTGTCAATTATCTTTGGGGCTGCTTTCACATTAGCCATGCCTACAAAAAGTAAGTGAAAGTAGTCAACAACCAAACTCAGTAAGCCCACATGTTCCCTTGTGCACAAACAGGAAATTTCTTTAAATTCAATATACGGGAGGTCCCTGGGCTACAGACAAGATACGTTCCTGATAATGCCTTTAGGTCGGATTTGTATGTAACTCAGATCCCCCATAAACAAAGCATATATGGTAATAATAATAATAATACTATAATGGCTCATATGTGGTAATGATAAAACAGTGTAATACAGTAATGATAATAATAATAATATGCCTGTACTGTAATAATGTTACAGAAACTATTGTGCTTCTTCTTTTAATTCAAACAAACTCATATAAAAAGTTTAGATAGGAACTAGGAGAAATTTCAAAAAAGAATATTAAAGATTAACATTCACCTAATGTTGCATCAATACTAGACTAATAGGAATGTTATGCTTATTTTGATCTTCTAACCAAATCAGTAATGACCTTTCAATTTCAATAATTAATCCTCTACACTGCTTAGTAATAATTGATGTTTTTGCCGGGCGTGGCGGCTCATGTTGTAATCCTAGCACTCTGGGAGGCCAAGGCAGGAGGATCGCTTGAACTCAGGAGTTCCACATCATCCTGAACAAGAGCGAGACCCTGGCTCTACTAAAAATAGAAAAATTAGCCGGGCACGGTGATGCGTGCCTGTAGTCCCAGTTACTCGGGAGGCTGAGGCAGGACGATCACTTGAGCCCAGCAGTTTGAGGTTGCAGTGAGTTGTGATGACACCACTGCACTCTAGTGGGGGTGACAGAGTAAGGCTCTGTCTCAAAAAATAAATAAATAAATAAATAAATACTAATGCTTTCATTGGAGCACTGCCTTTCACGTGTTCCATAATTCTCACTTTATCCTTTATAATTGATAATTGTTCCAATAGTTGAGTGACTGAAGCCTAATGCTTTCCCAATGAATGATGGCATCTGGCCTTTCTCTGAAGGCTTAATTATTTCTACTTTTCTTTCCACTGTAATCACCTTTCTCTTTGCTGCAGGCTCACCTGGACTTGCAGTGGACTTTCACTTTGAAGGCATGGTCATAAGGGTACACACAGACTCACAAAATTGAATAAAAAATTTAAGACAAAAGTGATGCTATGCGTGACCGTATAAATAATGCCATAAGTTGGGTCATCGATAACCCAGGGACTGCCTCTATATCAAATAAGGGAAGGATGTCCACAATCACCACTTCCATTCAACCTTATACTGAAGGTCCCAGCTAGTACAACACAGCAAGAAAACCAAAAAAGCATAAAGGTTGAAAAAAAAAAGAAGTAAAACAGTATTTTTTCACAGATGATGTGATTATGTATGTAAAATAGCCACAAGAATCTACAACTAGAATTAAGAAATAACACACTATACAATACACCCATTTCACAAAAACCACTTGTACCCAACTAAATCTATTGAAATAAAAAGAGAAAAAAATTAAGAAATAACAATAACCTAGGAAGAGATGTGTAAACCCTCTACACTGAAAACTACAAAACACTAAGAGAAATCAACGAATACCCAAATTAATGGAAAAATACACCATGCACGGATTTTAAGCCTCAATATTGTAAAAATGCCAGTTCTCCCCAAATTTATCTAAAGATTCAAGGTAAACCCAGTTAAAACCCCAGCAGTGGGTGTGGGTGGGGTGAGGGGGTCCTGACAATCTGATTGTAATATTTATATATAAATAGACAGAACTTAGACTAGCCAAGATAAACTTGAAGAACAAAGTTGGAAGATTTACACTACCAGATTTAAAGACTTACTATAAAGCTTCAGTAATTAAGACACTGAGGTATCGGCACAGAGACAAAAAGGCCAGTGGAACAGAAGAGAGCGTTCTGAAATAAACCTGCATATATTTGGTCATTTAACTTAACAAAAGAAAGGCTCCATGGCAATTCAGTGGGAAAGGATAATTTTTTCAATAAATGGTGCTGAGATTTATGACAAAGGATCCACTACAATACAAGTAGGAAAAGATGGGCTTTTCAATAAGTAAATGTTGACCCTACCTCATATAATACACACATACACACACACACACACACACACACTTAAAATGGATCACTGTCTTACACAGAGCAATGGAATAGAATAGAGAACCCAGAAATAAAATCAATATAGCTAAAACCAACTGATTTTTGACAAAACAGACAAATACATACACTGGGGAAAGGATGCCCTATTCGATAAACGGTACTGGGAAAACTGGATGGCCACATGCAGAAGAATGAAACTGGATCCCTACCACTCACTATGTATAAAAATTAACTCAAGATGGATTAAAGACCTGAAACCATAAGAATTCTAGAAGAAAACATAGGAAAAACTCTTCTAGACATTGGCCTACGCAAAGAATTTATGTGTAAGACCCCAAAAGCAAATACAGCAACGACAAAAACAAATAAATGAGACTTAATTAAACTAAAAAGTTTCTGCACAGCAAAGGAAATAATCAACAAATAGACAACCTACAGAATGGGAGAAAATATTTGCAAACTATACATACAACAAATGGCTAATATCCTGAATCTACAAAGACCACAAACAAATCAGCAACAAAAAAACAAATAACCCCATAAAAAAGTGGGCAAAAGATATGAAGACTCTTCTCAAAAGAAGATAGACAAATGGTCAACAAACATATGAAAAAATGCTCAACATCACTAATTATCAGGGAAATGCAAATTAAAACCACAATGAGATACCACCTTAGCCTTGTCAGAATTGCCATTATTAAAAAGTCAAAAAACAATAGATGTTGGTGCAGTTGTGACAAAAAGGGAATGCTTACACACTGTTGGTGGGAATGTAAACTTATACAACCACCACGGAAAGCAGTATGGAGATTCCCCAAGGAACTAAAAGTAGACTTACCATTCGATCTAGCAATCCCACTACTGAGTATCTACCCAAAGGAAAAGAAGTCATTTTATCAAAAAGACACCTGCACCATAATGTTTATTACAGCACAATTCACAACTGCAAAGATGTGGAATCAATCTACGTGCCCATCAATTCATGAGTGGGTAAAGAAAATGTGGTATATGTATACCATGAGGTACTACTCAGCCATAAAAAGGAATGAAATATTGTCTTTTGCAGCAACTCAGATGGAACTGGAGACCATTATCCTAAGTGAAGTATCTCAGGAATGGAAAAACAGATACCACATGTTCTCACTTATAAGTGGGAGCTAAGCAAAGGATATACATGGTCATAAAGAGCTGTAATGAACACTGGAAACTAAGAAGGGGGAAGGCTGGGAGGGGGTGAAGGATAAAAATCTGCCTATCAAGTACAATGTATACTATTATGGTGATGGGAACACTGAAAGCTCTGACTTCAGCATGATACAATTTATCCACATAACAAAAAACACTTGAACCCCCTAAATTCTTTAAAATTAAAAAGAAAGGATCATTGTCTTCAATATAAAAAGTAAAACAATAAAACTTCTAGAAGAAAACAAAGGAGAATAATTTCATGAACTTGGATTAGCCCAAAGTTTCTTAAACAGGACACAAAAAATACTAACCATAACAGAAAAAATGCTAAACTGGACTTGATTAAATTAAGGACTTCTATTCATCAATATACACCACTATGAGAGTGAGAAGACAGAACACAAACTGTGAGAAGATATTTGCAATACAGTAGTCTCCCCTTATCTGCAGGGGATATCCAAGACCCTCAGTGGATGCCTGAAACCTCTGATAGTACTGAACCTTATACATACTATGTTTTTTCAATCTGATAACCAAGATGGAATATGCTGGATGAGGGGATGATTCACATCCAAGGAGGGAATGGAGCAGGACAGCTTGAGATTTTATCACAATACTCAGAACAGTGCTCAATTTAAAACTGATGAATTATTTGTTTCTGGAATTTTCCATTTAATATTTTGAGCCATGGTTGACTACAGGTAAGTAAAACCACAGAAAGTGAAACCGCAGATAAGGAGGGACTAATGTATGTACATCTGACAAAGGACTCATACTCTGAATATATAATGAAACCCTATAAATCAGTAAAAGACAAATTACCCAACCTAAAAAAAATAGGCAAAAGACCTAATAGGCACTTCACAAACGAGGATATCCAATGGCCAATAAGCACATGAAAAGGTTCTCATCATCATTAGTCATTGGGAAAATACAAATTAAAACCCTAATGAAATACCACTACACTTTCACAAGAATGTGTAAAATGAAAAAAACTGACAATACCAAATAATGAAGATATAGAACAACCAGTACTGTCATACATTGCTGGTGAGACTGTAAATTAATATAATCACTATTTGGTAGTTTCTACTAAAGCTTAACATATGCCTCCCCTATGACCCAGCAATTCCATCTCTAGGCATATACACAATAGAAATGTGTGTCTGTCTATCAAAAGACATATACAAGAATGCTCGTGGAGGTTTTATTCATAATAGCCCCAAACTGGAAACAACCCAAATATTCAGCAAAAGGAAAATGGAAAAATTGTAGAATAATACAAAAGAATACTATATAACATACCAATGAACAAACTACCAACACATGCAACAAAATGCATAAACCTCTCTGATACTGTGTTCAGCAAAAAGCCAGACACTCTGTGATTCCATTTATATTAAGTTCAAACACAGATACACTAACCAAATGTTCAGAATAGCAGTTACTTCTGAGGGGGAGTAGTGTGCACATTGACTGGGAAGGAGCAATAGGAAAACGTCCAAGGTTCTGGAAATGTCTATATCTTGATCACTATGGTGTTTACATGAGCATTTAACAGGCAAAATTCAGATGAGTACATTTTATATATTAATGTATGTTATACCTCAATCTTAAAAAAGACAAATTTAATATGTATTATTTTGCTTAAGTCATTCCCATTCTCTGGCCTCAATTTCTTCCTCTATTAAATGAATGAATTAGATTAATTAATGGCAATTCTCACCCTATACTGTATTGCCTGCTTATCTCTCTCCCTTCATTAGACTGAGCTAGATCTCTCTAATTCTGACAAATAATAAGCATTCCATGAGTATCTACTGGATGGACAGAAATGGATGAACATACAAGAACACATGATTTTGATTTCATGAAATACTAGTGTAGCAAATGAATGGAATGACCATAAGTACAATGAGAATTAAGAAGAGGGAAAGCTGGAGTAGTCAAGACCATGACTTGAGCCGGATCCTGAACATTGCTAAATCATGCCCAAAACAAAGCCCAATTTCTCTCTGCTGCTATGTCTTGCTGCTTCCCCAGGACCTTAGCATCACTCTTAGCACCACATTCTAAGCAAGTTTTTTTCAGTCTTTTTCAAGGCATATATCATAATACACAGAGAAAACAAAAAGTATATAGTACATTGAAATAAAAGTACTGCAAAGATAAAAGTCCCAGCGCTTACATAATTCTTGAAACATGGTGGATTGTATCCAATGCTACAACATAGTTAAGTTCTTGGGTAACTGCCTAAGAAATCTTACAGAATATCGATTCTACCTTGCTTTCCATAATCAGAAGTTTAATTTACTGCCAGTTTTTGCTGTTTTTCACTTTCTGTTCCACAGCCATGCAGTACGTATCTAAAAACCTTTATGGAATCATGAATATGAGTTATTTAGTGCAAATGAACAACTTTTTGTCGTGACTCTAGAATGCCTGAAGTTGAGAAAGGAATAAAAGAAAACCACTAGAAAGCAGAAAGGACAAGATCAGAACCATTAAAAGTGGCTGGAATTTGCAGTTTAGTTGTCAGTATGAATATCAAGAAGTGCAGCCAGCCCCAGGCTCTTCTCACTCTTCCTACTAAAAAGGGGTAGTAGACAACACAGTTCTGAACTGTGCTCAGCTATTCATACACTATAGGACAGACTCAGGAACACAAGTACTTCATGTTACAGAGGTAGTCCCGAAGAACTGCTTGTCAACCAAACTATATTTTAGGTACCCAGGGAAAGATTATTATTACTTGACCCCAGTAGCGAATTCTTCTATAAAAGAACAATTCGTAATGAGAGATCAGCCCTTAACTTATTTCAATCAATAAATATTTTGGGGTATCTACTTTTTGCCAAGAAATCATAGCAGGTCACACATCCAAGAATATAGACCCATGGAATCTGTGCATTAGAAGGAATCTTGAAAGTTTACTAGCCAGTCCCTTCATCTGATATTTGAATGTCATCTATTCCATGTCAGTAAAGATTCTTCCGGTCTCAATTTGACCACTTCCAGTAATGGGAAGCTCACTAGGTCTAGAAGCAAACCGTTCCGCTTTTGGCAACTCCAACTGTTGAAAGTTCTTCCTTAACAAACACTGAAATCCGCCCCCTTCATCAACTAGTCCTAGATATATAGGCCAGAATCACGAGCTAGCCTAATTCCTCTTTCCGGGAGCACTGGGGCGCTGACAGGCACTGGCTGGCACCTCCCGGCGTGAGCCGCTGCATCTCCAATCCGGGCAGCCGAGGTGCACTGAGAAAAGGCCGGGGCTGGGATTCAGGAGGCCTGGGTTCTACCGCACACTCTCTCAGTGGTCGTGGACAGGATGCTTCGACAAGGCCTGCCGGGTGGATTCCTTCCCGGGACCCGGGACCCGGCACCCGGGACTCAGCCCGCGCGAGTCCGCCTGGGGACCAGGGAGACTGGGAGAGGGAAAAGCAGGCGCCGCCAGGGCCAAACCTCCAGTAGCTGCAGCCGCCGTCGCCGGGTAGGGCCGGGCAGCCAGCCGGGCCTGGCGCAGCATCAGCGCCCGCTGCCGCTTCCGTTCGATGCTTGCCCGCACCGAGGCAGGCAGCTCTGCGGGTTGTTCCGAAGCCGCTGGCTCCGGCGAAGGCCCGTCGGCAGCCGCCATCGCCAACCCCCTAGAAGGACCACAGTCCTTGCTCCGCGCACGCGCATTGCGCGCCGAGGCGTACCGCGGCCCGCCCCGCAGCCAGCGCTGCCTTTGCGCTCCCTCCGCCGAGCGGCCTTCGGCAGTGAGCACGCCTGCGCAGTTAAGAGGGCGGGGGGAAGGGCGGGGGCGGGGGAAGGGCGGGTCTGGGCATGCGCGGAAGCCTGGGCTACCTACCTCCGTGCTCACGTTCAACCTGGGGTAGGGTGGGTGCTGAGGTGGTTTTGTAGAACCTGGTCGTCTTTAAAATGTTTCGCTCGGTAGTTGAGAATATGGGCCTTGGAGTCAGACGCAGGTTAAGTTCCTACCTCTGACACAATCTTTGTGACCTTGGGCAAGTTATTTAACTTGAGTTCGCTTCCTTCAGTGGTAAAATGAGAATAATCATGGAACCACTTCCTGGGTCGTTGGGAAGACGAGATGTGCCAGCACGATGCCTGGCACATAGAAAGCTTCAAAAAATGATAGCAGTTAGTAGTAATAGTGCCAATCACAGAGACCAATAGATAATTGGTCTGATTTTCTTTTGGACACATGGCCTAGATTTGAAATGAGAAGACCTGGGTTTAACATATTAACTGCCCTGTGAGTTGTATTTCACTCATGCTAGTTTTGAGCCTGGGGCCTCGTGAAGCATATGTAACTCACGTCTCTTCATCTTGGGAGCCACATGAACTATTTTTCAAGTTGCATATAACTCACACACACAAAACAATAAAAAAACAAATTTTCCATTAAATTAGAAAGGACCATTTTAATTTCGAAGTTTTTATTCTATTTTCATAATAAAACACCATGGTCCCAAGGAAAATATTTTTTCTAGTGTGGCAGTCAGTGTGTTAAACTCTCATTTACTTGCTGTGTGACCTTAGGCAAATGGAGCACATGGTCCAAGGTTGGTATGCATGAAGTTGGCTGTCTTTTCCATGGAATATTCCCTCAGTGTGGATGAGCTGCTGCCAGGAAGACAGCGGGTTTGGATTTGGGCCAATATCCTGACTTCCCAAAAGTGTGGCAAGTATTGTTCTTGTGGAAGTATCAGATGCTTTTCCAAAAATGTATGCTTTTGCTTTATTACAAATAAAACTTAATTGAAACCAGAAAACATTAAGTTCTAATTACTACATATAGCATTTAGGACTAGTTTTTAGAAAGACCAACCGGACACACTGAAGTTTCCCACTAATATTCAATGGTTACAGTTTGAGAAGCACAATCCAGTAGCTCTAATCTGTTGGCCGACCGGTCATACATGTATAAAACTGCAGAGCTTTGTATAAAGCAGATACATGTCGCCATCTTCTGGTTGGACTGGAGATAGAACCCTCATGCCATCCCCACCTCCTTCCCCCTCAGATCTCTCTCTCTCCCTGTCCATTCATCTTGTCTAGGTGAAAATATCTCAAATTCCATGGCACCAAAAGCACCAAAAGAAAAAAATAGATAAATTGGGCTTCATTAAAATTAAAAACCTTTGTGCATGAAAGAACAGTATCAAAAAAGTAAAAAATTCCACAGAATGGGAGAAAATATTTACCAATCAGATATCTGATGAGTCAGTATCCACAAGATATAATGAACACTTTCAACACAACAACAAAAAGACAAACAACCTAATTTTAAAATGCCAAAAGATTTAAATAGACATTTTTCCAAAGATATATGAGTGGCCAACAAGCACATGAAAAGATATTCATCGTTAGTCATTAGGGAAATGCAAATCAAAGGCACAGAGAGATACCACCTCACACCCACTGGATGGCTAGAATTTAAAAAGAAAAAAAATGGAAAATAACAAGTATTGGTGAGGATGTGGAGAAATTGGAACCCTCATTAATACATTGTTGGTGGGAATGTAAACTAGTGCAGCTGCTGTGGAAAACAGTTTGTTCCTCAAAAAGTTAAATGTAGGATTACCATGTGAGTCAGCAATTCCACTCATGAGTATATTCCCAAAAGAACTGGAAACAGGTGTTCAAATAAAAACTTGCACATGAATTTCACAGCAACACCAGTCACAATAACTAAAAGCTGGAAACAACCCAAATGTCCATCAACTGATGAATGGATAAACAAAATACAGTATAACCACACAAAGGAATATTATTCAGCCATAAAAAAGAACGAAGTACTGATACATGCTACAACGTGAATGAACCTTGAAAACATTACGCTAAGTGAAAGCCAGGCACAAAAGGCCACATATTGTATGATTCCATCTCTATGAAACATTCAGACTAAGTAAACCCAGAAATATTCCCAGATTAGTGGTTGCCAGGGGCCAAGAGGAGGGGAAAGGGGGAGTGACTGCCTAACAGATAGGGGGTTTCCTTTTGAGGTGATGAAAATGTAGGAACTAGGTAGTGGTGATGATTGCACAACATTATGAGTGTATTACATGTCACTAATGGTAAATTTTATTTTATGTGTATTTTACCACAATTTTTAAAAGAGCTTCAAATTCCGACTAGGCTCAGGTAGGTAATGAAGTTAATGAACCTAGCCAAGTGTAGAACTGAGGCAAACTGGTGCATGGAGTTTCCTTTTCAAGGGGGCAGCTACTACACAACTCCAGCTGGTAGTTTCAGAGAGAATATTTGGCCCATTTTTGCCAAATTGTCCAATCTTTCAAGAAAAGTAAAAATCAAATTTTAATGCACATACACGTCTCTTGGTGATCTTGTTAAAATGCATATTCTGATTCAGTAGGTATATGGTAAGACCCAAGAATGTGCATTTCTAACAAGCTCCCTGGTGGTGCTGCAGCACTACAGACCACACTTTGAATAGTAAGGGTCCAGATGGCAGGTTCCTAAACTTGGCTGAATATTGGAAGCACCTGAAGAGTTTAAAAACGCTGGTGCTTAGGCCCCACTCCCAGAGATTTTGATGTCATGGGTCAGAGGTGGAATCTGAGTGTCAAGATTCTGTAAAGCGCCCCACCCTCCCTCCAGTAATTCTAATGAGCAGCAGACTTTGAAAGCCAGCACACTAAATGACCTCTACAGACTCCAGTTCTGAGTCTCTGAGGCTGTGAAGTATTTCTGGAGGAAAAGGTAAGAGTTTTCCCCCAAGGTAACCTTTTAAGAATAAGTAGTCCCCAGATCCGCCTCCCCAACAAAGCATTCCAAGCCTGAGTGATGGAGGATGTGGCCCATAGCTCAGATGCTGTACAGGCCCTGGTATTTTGTGACTCTTGGCAACTCACAGTCTTCTTTTGCCGGTAACTCCCTCTTCTTTGGCGTACTGACCTTTGTCTGCAAGTTTCGTGTTCCTGGGTCTGAATTGTTAGCTGATGCCTCAACCAAGCTAAAATGAGACTCCTTCTTTAGAGAAAGGAAGAGTGCATGCCCTGATCCATATGTCCCACGGCGTGACAGAGACTGTAGGGCTTGCACAAAACAAAGCACATGAGTCATTTTGGTGGGGGCACAAAAGGAAACAGGCAGGGAAAATAGACCAGTGAATGTGTGCTTGCCTCTCCCAATTCACAGTCTCGGGGCAAACCTGTGACTACATCTATCTTCCTGCTTTGTACCTCTCTCATCTCCCAGACCAACTGTGATCCTGGCTAAAAGACGGTTACTTAACAAAGCAGGGAAAGAATGGAAAGCCCTAACTGAAGTCTAAAAAGGAGAAGGCAGATAAGAATGGAAGCCAGGGAGGGGAATGAGAAACTTGGCGGGGTTTCCCGACAGGGCCTCTTCTCTAAGTGCATTACTGGGGTTACTCATGCCCATGACAGGGTGTGAACACATTTGTCTTTATCTAGTAAATAGTACCTGTATGTGGCTTTCTTTTTTATTTTTCCCCTGATTCCCTGGGGCTTTACCCCTTAATGTGGTCACTTTGAACATCACTGGCATCAATTCATAACAGAGGAACATCTGTGGGAAGAAACATGCCAAGAGGGGAATCTTTGGGGGGAGAAGGAGGAGCAACACAGAAATTATGCCTGATCCTGTTGCCTGAGGCTGTGTTGATTTAGTAATCCAGGAAATGCAATCTCTTTTTGCTGTGATTGACCAGGCAAAACCTCCTTCTGGAGGAAACTTAGATTTCAACCTCCCTGAACCAAAAGATAAAGGAATGGAGGCAAAAACATCATAGTGGAGCTTCGATCAACAAAATGTGTGTTCAGAGGGATTTAGGGAACATTTTGAATACTCACAAGAATTGTCTTTCCAAAAGCAGTAAGGAGTGGGAGGGTCCCAATGATTCAACTAACACAGGGCCTAGGAAAAAAATGACCATCTGCTCTGGAAGTCAAAATCCTTCATTACTCACAGACCAGCAAGGGCAGGTCTTCCCCACTCTGCAACCCCCAGATCCTGAATATGGCCAGAGCACCTTGGTTTTCATTGCCTCTTCCAGGAAGTCTGCCCTGACTCCCTCTCTGGCTGTCTCTGAACTTCCTATGTGTTGGTGTTGTGGGTGCAGAAGTGATAGCTCCTGCCATCCTCATAGATTACCAGGTCCTTGAGAGCTAAGACGGTCTGATCGATCCCAGTATCTCCAGGGCTTAGCATAGTATCTGGCACAGAGTAGCTGCTCAGCAAATGTTTGTGGAATCAAATAAATTGAATGAATAATACTGAATAAAACCAGTTGCATGTCTCTCCAGCACTGAAAACTCAAGGTCCAAACTGAACCCTTCAACGACGTCTCTGCTTGTGCACCTGGGGTGACGGGGAACAGTCTAATTTAGAACAGCCTATTCCAGTGTTGTCTAGCTTTGGCCATTATATATTGTAATAATAACAATAATAATAGCAAACACTTACATGGTGCTTACTCTATACTAGGTGGTTTTTAAGCATTTAAAATTTATTAATTAATCTAATCTTCATAACTTCTCAATGAGTATATTCACTAGTCTCCAGTTTACAGATGAGACCACTAAGGCACAGAGATTGTAAATAACTTGTTTAAGGTCATACAGGTAATAAGTGATAGAGCTGGGTTCAAGCAGACACAGCCCAGCCCCAGTATCAATATTCTCAACCACCAAATTATAAGTCTCTAAATTACAGCAAGTCTTCCTCCTACTTCCTCTGCCAGTCCTGTGTGGGTTAGTGCAGAGCTGGGATCAGAAACCAGATTCTTTCTAACACTCCACATGGCAAACCAACAGAGAAGGCTGTCTCTGCCTAAAGCCTGGTCCTGGAATTATGGTTGCCCATCTTGGGTGTGACCAAGGGAGATGGACGTGGTCTGGGGCTCACCCATTATGTGGATGAACTCCAGGCCACATAATGGGGTTAACACTTGTGGTTTCCTGTTCTCTTATTACCCCCAGTTGGGGTTTTCCTTTCAATTACCTTTATAACAAGCGTGGTTGTAGCTTCAAACCACAAACCACTTATATTTCATTGGCAAATGCACCCTCTAATAGTTATAGTTCTGTTGAATAAGTGAAATATTTATCACCAGAAGCATTTATTTTTTGTAGTTTTTATAATGCTTGGAAAGTGGCTGAGTGTCTCTGGCCTCAATCCCTTCTTTGGACCCACTGCCACTGTCGAGTATAGCCCCCACCAATTCTTACCTGAACAGCCTCTAACCTGGTCTCCCAGACTCCAGGCTGATGCCTCTAATCCATCTTCCACATGGGCTCACAGCTCCATGTTTCTAAAGTACAGCTTTGACCATGCCATTCCTCTGCTCAAAACTTGATCTATTGATGCCCAGTTGTAGATAATTCTAAGTTTTCATCACCTGGTTCTAGCAGCCCTTTGGGGGACTTTCCTTCCATGAACCTTCATTATGAACTTCATGCTTTAGCCAAACTGGACAAATTTGAATTTTCCAGACCTGTGCTGCACCCCTCTGCGTCAGTGCTGGGCTCATGCAGTTTTTATCTCCCTGCAATTCTTTTGTTCACACCTTTGCTTCTTTCATTTGTATATCCCTTCTTTCAGCAAACTTTACTACACACTTGCTCCAAGCCAGGTCCTGTGCCGAGGACCAGGAATACAGCAATGAATGAGTCATGGGCCTCTTCTCAAGGAGCTTACAATTTAATCTGGACTCCTCGTCACATTCACGGCCACCTGTCGCAATCTCATCTGACAGGATACAATTTCCCTCCGCTCGATGTCTTTGTTCAGTGTTACAGCTGGAAGTGGCCTCTTCCCTCCTCTGACACCTATCCCTTACTCCTCACCCCCATCTTCTAAGCACCCTCATCTTCAACTTTCCATCCTTATTATAATTATGCCGATGTCTTGTTTTTAAAATTTTCACTTATTTATTTACTTATTTATTTTTAGAGACAGGGTCTCACTCTGTTGCCTGGACTGGAATGCAGTAGCACAATCATAGCTCACTGTAACCTTGAACTCCTGGCCTCAAACGATCTTCCTGCCTCAGCCTCCCAAGTACCTGGGACTACAGGCACGTGCCACCAAGCCCAGTCCCTTTTCTCCCCTGGATGATACAAGATGCTTTGCAACCAGTGACTAGCAGAAGAGCTGCCCAGAATGGACCCGCAGCCAGCCAATACTGGCTGTGATTGACACTGTGTCCACCCTGGTCAGTGAGAACACCAACTCAGGGAGATTACACAAACACTCATAAAAGTAGTGTCTCCCAGCTTTGTTGAGATACAATTCATGTACCACACAATTCACTCATTTAATGTGTACAATTCAATCATTTCCATTACATTAGCGGAATTGTGCAACCATCATCATAATCAATTTCAGAACATGCTTATCGCCCCAGAAACAAACCCTATAAGTCACTCCTCTACTTCCCCTCAAACCTTCTCAGCCCTGGGAAACCACTAATCTGCTTTTTGTCTCTATATATTTGACTATTCTGGACTTTTCATATCGGTTGAATCATAAAATACATAGCCTTTTGTGTGTGGCTTCTTTTACTTAGCATAATGTTTTCAAGGTTGATACGTGTTGTAGTACTGTGGTCCCCAACCCACAGGCTGAGCACCAGTACCAGTCCGTGGCCTGTTAGGAACGAGGCCACACAGCAGGAGGTGAGTGGCAGGCATTTTACAGCTGCTCCCCATTGCTGGCATCACTGCCTGAGCTCCACCCCCCCAGCGGTGAGCAGCAGGTGGTGAGGGGTCCATGGAAAAATTGTCTTCCATGAAACAGGTCCCTGGTGCCAAAAAGGTTGGAAACCGCTGTTGTAGTAAATATTGACATTTCATTTTTTTACTGACAAATAACATTCCATTATGTGGGCATAGCACATTTTATTTATCCACTCATCCACTGATGGACCTTGAGCTGTTTTCACTTTTTGGCTATTATGAATAATGCTGCTATAAACGTTCATGTACAAGTATTTGTATGGATGTATATTATCATTTTAATTGGGTATAGAACTAGGAGTGGAATTTCTGGGGCATATGGTAACTCTATATTTAATATTCTGAGGAAGTGCCAGACTGGTTTTCAGAGTGACTGCACCATTTTGCCTTCCCACCAGCGAGTATGGGGGTTCCAATTTCCCCACATCTTTCCCAATCCTTGTTATCTTCTTTTTGATTATAGCCATTCCGTGGGTAAGAAGTGGTGTCTCCTTGTGGTTTTCATTTGCAATTCCCTAATGATTACCAATGTTGAGCACTTTTTCACGTGTATATTGACCATTGGTATGTCTTCTTTGGAAACATGTCTATTCAAGTCTTTTGTCCATTTTTAAATTGGGTTATTTGCCTTTTTATTAATGAGTTGCAAGTGTTCTTTATATATTCTAGATACCCCAGGGATTTTAAGAGTTTTCTTTGTGCACTCTGTTTTCTAAATTTTCTACAATGATTATGAGTTACCTTGGTAAACAGAATGCATAACCAGTATGTAATACCCATATACATGAAAATATAGATATTGTCCTAATCAAATTTATGAATGACATAAAACTGGAAAGGATGATCAATGTGTCTTTTGATAAAATCAAAATCTATTCTTGGATGAATGGAACAATGAGTCAAATATAAAATTCCTCACTTTGGTTCAAAAATTCTGTAAGGGTATTTGATGAAAGGGTCTCTTTCTGTGTGTGGGAGGTTGCCTTTGGTGACCTCCAGGGCCATGTTCAACCTTCAATGTCTATGACTTTCAGTTTAGGTAGGGGCGGACCTGTCTCAAGAAGGGCTCATGAAATAATCTGAAGGCCACAAACTAAGTGGGAACCAACAGTGTGACATGACTACTAAAAGGAGGTGATGTGATCCGAGGTGATGAGAACAAACGCAGCTTCCCACGGTTTTGGGCTGCTCGGACCACGTCTGGAGTTTTTGCCCCTTCTGGACACTGCCCAGGCGGTCAGAGAGCCATCCATATAGCCAGGATGGGGAGGGAAGAGCTATGGTGAAGAGTGCTGCAATGCATGTGGGAGTGCAGACGTCTCTTTAATACGCTGCCTCCGTGCTGGGGGACAACAAGCAGGTGACGGGCAGTGGTGACTTGGTGACAAGTCTTTCCCTTTGTCAAAGAGGAGCTAAAAATCTGAGTTTTTATGTGAAATCTTCCAATTTCTAAATGTTGACGCCAATGTTTAAAAAACATACACAGGCTTGAAACCCCTTTACCACACTCCACTGTGGTCTTCTTAACCCTGCTTGCACATACCTGGGATGTGGAGCTCACTCCCATGGCAGCAGCCTTCTCTATCTGTGACTAAGAGAAATGGATTCCTCGGATTAAATTGAAACCAATCTCTTTATAGGATGCCTGCCCAACAACCCCTGACCTGCACAGCCTCTGCATTAGTCCTCACTCTAGTCTCTGGGCCACTCATTCATTCATTAATTCACTCATTCATTCACCCCCAGGGCTCAGTTGCACAGCATCTGTTGAATCCAGTGGATCATGATACGAGTTCTTCATGAGTAGAAAATGTGTTTTCTTTATCTCTGAGTCCTTTGGAGCCTCCTTCTCACCTACGGCTGGGAACAGAGAGGCCCAGAGACACCCTAGGTACCTTGGATGGGAACCCTGCAACTTCCCAATTCCTCTTCTGGATGAAAGCTGCCCCAGGGAAGGGGTTCCCTTGTGGACTTTGTATGTGGCCCTCCTTCTGGGCAGCAGCCTGGCACTGTGAACAATTAGCACATAGTTCACTGGACTTGTGGCCCTGAGCAAGTCACTGCTGTCCCAGCCAATGCCTCTCTGTGTGTTCAGTAGGGGTGTTAACACCCACTCATGGCATTGTGATGCACAATATTGACACAGGAGTGGAAGGAACCTGGAGTCCCACAGGGCTGAGTTTGAATCCAGGCTTGGTCAATTCGGGCAGATTATTTAATATCTATGAGATTCTATTTCCTCATCTACAAAATGGGGATAAACTGCCTACTCTCCAGGCCTGTTCTTTGGATCCAAACTTAGAAATAATGATACATGTTGAATGTCCTTCCTGCGCTGTAGTGTCCTGGGAAGGGTGGTGATTGTTGTTGTTACTGCTAGCCAGTAGAGGGCACCAAACTATTCTATAAATGAAACCGGCCTCAGGTGTCCCGGCCACAAAGGCAGCCTTTAGGCAGACTGCAGGAGGTCCACCAAGTAAGTAGGCTCACAAACACATACACACACACACTCCTTTTTTATTGGAAATTTAGAAATTACACTTTACATTGTACTATGGGGGACATCTATTTTAAAAAGCAGCTTGGAGTAGTGGAAAGACTACCCCCAAAGAGGAAGGTTTGTAGAACATAGGTTCATGTCCTTGCCCTAGTCCTTGTGCTGTGTGACCTTGGGTAAGTCACAGCCTGTGTCTGGACCCCCCTTGTAACCCAAAAGGGATGGGCCAAGAGATCTCTAAGGGACCTTCCAGCTGTCTATAAGATTCAGGGACAAATAAATGTCATGAAGCATGCAGGTGGTGTGGGTCGGGGTTGGGGGCATGGACTAAACGACCTCTGGATGCCCTCGCTGGGGCTGGGATTTGATGATTTAAACACAGTCAAGGGAAGCCACGTACAGGCTAATCCTGGCCTTACAAAGGAGTGCGGTTAGAGTTGTTGGGTGGTGGCGATGTTTTCCTGCAAGTGCACAGGATGCTTATCATCTTTCGTGCAGGTTGATGCTGAAGCCACGGAGACCACCCAGCCTGACAAAGAAAGGAATTCTTGTCTGCTGTTGACAGCCCTCAGGTTGACGGTTTTCCATTTGCCCCCGAGGCTGTCACTCGCAGAACAATGGCAACGAGCAGGGTGGCTCTCACCTGAGACTGGCGCTGCCGCCAGAGGAGGAGGCAGGTCAGAATGGGGCGGGGGTGTTGTCTCTCCTCCCGGGATATGAAGGTTGTAAGATCACTCCCGCCTACAGCGGACATGCTTGGAGGGACCGTGGAGGATTATTTTCTGTGCGGATGGTGATCAGAAAGCAGCCACTTAAGACGTTACCCTTCATTTGAAAGAAATTATAATGAACTACTGACACACACAAAAACATAAATCGCAAAAGCATTATATTGAGAGAAAGAAGCCAGATATAAAAAGAGTACATACTGTACAATTTCCATTTCTTTGAAGTTCTAGAGCAGGCGAAACTAAGCTATGATGCTAGAAATTAGTTCTCAGGCAAGAGGAAAATTGACTACAAAGGTACGCAAAGAAACTTTCTAGGGGATGCAAACATTCTAGGTCTCAATTGATCGGCTGATGACATCGATGTCCATGCCTTTGTAAAACTCATTGAACTGTGCACTTAAAAATCAGTGCATTTTACTCTGTGCATATTACACCACAATAACACCGATGAGAAAATTGAATTGCAAAAAAAAGTTATGACTTGTCTCATTCTCAAACGAAATACATGTCCACACTAGAAGACTGAAAAAATACTGATTTGTTTAAAAAAGGAAATAAAAAGCATCCATAATCCCATTACCTAGAGGTAAACATGGTTATCATTTTTATATTGAAAATACCAGTCCTTTATTGTCACAAAAATGAGATCATACAATTTTGTAATCTGATTTATTGAATTGGCAATATATATACACAGTTAAAACTTCAAAAGATACAAAAGGGCATAAAGTAAAAAATAAGTATATCTCCCAGTCTCACTCTCCAGAAGCAATCACTTCCGTCAGTTACGTAGACATCCTCCTACACATATGTCATGCATTTAAAAACGTGTATGTATGATGATCCTTAAGAAAAAAATGGAAGCATACTACACACACAGTTTGTACCTATAGTAACCTGTTTGATTTTTTTTTTTTTTTTTTTTTTTTGAGACAGAGTCTTGCTCTGTCGCCCTTGCTAGAGTGCGGGCGGTGGCATCAGCCTAGCTCACAGCAACCTCCAACTCCTGGGCTCAAGCCATCCTCCTGCCTCAGCCTCCCTCCCAAGGAGCTGGGGCTACAGTCAAGCGCCACCACGCCCAGCTAATTTTTTCTGTGTTTAGTAGATACAGGGTCTCACTCTTGCTCAGGGCTCAGGCTGGTCTCAAACTCCTGAGCTCAAGCAATCCTCCCGCCTCGGCCTCCCAGAGTGCTAGGATTACAGGCGTGAGCCACCGCGCCCAGCCAGTTACCTGTATTTTAATATAATGTGACAACATGAACTATCTTTCCATGTCATTAAAATGTTTCTACATCATTTTTAAGCAGGCTTTTGATCAAAGTAGAACATAAAAACAGAAACGTGCAAAAATCCTAAGTGTAGAGCTCAAAGTGTTTTCACAAATTGACTCTACTTTTATGTCCGCCACCAATATAAAATAAGAGAACATTACTTGCATCCCCAAAAATCTTTTGGATCCTCTCTGAGTTACTGTTAGCTTTCCTCTCAAAAGTAACATGATCCTGATTCCTAATTTCTAAAATTGGTTTTGCCTAGTTTTTGAACTTTGTATGGTAGAATTATACGGTATTTATTTTCATGCCCATATTCTCTTACTCAACAGTGTATGAATGAGATTCATTCGTGCTATTGTATATAGCAACAGTTCATTCACTCTTACTGCCATATATAGTGTTCCTTTGTATAAATATATCACAATTTGTTTATCCATTCTACTGTTGATGGACGTGTGGGTTGTTTCCAAGTTTTGGCTGTTTTAGCTACTATGAACATTCTTTACATGTCTTTTGGTGAACATATGTATACATTTCTGTTGCTTACATGCTTAGGAGTACAACTGCTGGGTCACAGGGTACGCGTATGTTCAGCTTTAGGAGAAAATGCCCATAGTCTCCAAAATGGTTGCTCCAGTTTACATTCTTACCCACAGCATGTGAGAGTTCCAGTTGCTCTAGATCCTTACCTACAACATCAATTTTAATGGCTACATAGCATGTCATTATGGATATGCCATACTTTGCTTCACCAGACTTCTATAGTTCAGGGATTCTTTGCCATGGACCTCTGGTCCTCTAATAAAGCCTGTGGACCGCGTCTCAGAATACGACATAGTAAAATATGAGCTTTATTATTAACACACTAAAAAAGCCATCTAGTAACAGGTCTAATAACCTAGTAATTTCAAAATTTCAAAATAAGCATAAAAATAAAAATATTGTTTTTGGCCTTTTGTGCTGCTTCTCTTATGAATGCATATTCTTGGCTTTTGCCAATTTTTTAATGGCCTATTTATTTTCAATTTTTATGTATGAACTCCTTGTGTATTATGGATATTAACTATCTCTGTGAAATATTACCATTTTTTTCATTTGTCATTAGCTTTGCCATTTTGTGGTCTTTGGAATGGATGGGAGCCCTGTGTTTGGTGAGATGACAAAGACTGGCTTAATAAGTGATCAAGGGAGTAGAGAAGGCTGTTTTATCTTTATTAACAATTCTGGGAGGTTAGACAGGTCCCAGGACTCATTAGCTCCATTTTACAGATGAAAAAACCAGAGCCCCTAGAGGATAAATGCTGAAATCCTAAGGCTAGGACATGTTAGAGTTGCATCTTAACAGTCCCAAACTCCTGACATAAAGCCTCAAAAACACCCGTTCACCAGAGAAAGGGAGTCAAAGGTCCAGGGTGTGTACACAGACAGCCCTTGAAAGGAATGTGGGGTTTTGTGGTTTGGGTTTTTCCTCCCCTTTCTAAGCACGCTTCGCATGCCAGCAAAGGGTGTGAGTTTGTGTGTTGGGGGGCAGGGGGGAGGTGCAGGGTTGCATGTCAGTCCTAAGCCTTTTTATAAAGGAGGTCAAAGCATGGAACCTGTGTTGAAGCTCAAAAGTCCTTTCTGGTTTTCTAGTGTCTCATCAGAGCCAAACTCCTGCAAGGGAATGACTCAGAATGAGACTCAACCCAGCAGTGGGAACTGGGCTTTGGTTCCATGTAATGTGACTTATTAACTGGTTTATTGTGATCTGAACATGGGCTTCAAATGAACAAAATACTCCTTTTGTGACAATGGAGATAAACAAACTCTATGCCTCAAAACTAAAAATTGGAAAGATTAAAAAAAAAAAATTTTTACATGCTTACGGCACTGCATATCCCAATGTGAAATCTCCTTTGTGGAGGATTAAAAATATACATTTTCTGGTCAAATGGTTTGGGCAAAGGCTAAATATTACACACCCCTTTTGGAGATTCACAATGAAAATTAGTATATTTGAGGTTCCAAGAAGTCATGGAAGGATGAGCCAGTTGAATCTCTTAATCTAGGGTTTACTTAATGTCTCTGACCACTGAACTTTTTCTCAGGTAACATCCAAGATCTCTTACCAAATGACAGTCCCGAGGCACTTAATTTTGGTTAGTACTGCTATGGAACATACATTTCCATTACATATGTTTATTAGTAACAATTGCAATATTTTAAAACATTAATATATTCCTCCATTAATTCCAATTTATGACTTTGAACAATGTTGACAATGTTTTTGAGGCTAAATAGATGCAGGTTAAATTCTATTACAACAAACACCAAGGGGGTTCCCAAATTCTTTTATGTGTGTATTGTGCTTTCAAATGTATCAAATATTCCTTATTATGAGTATACTATTTTCAGAAACTGAATACTTTTTTGATCATCCAGATATTTTTAGTGTGTAAGAAATTTATATACTTTCACTGTATTGCACTTTTGAGTGACTCAGACTTAGTATCTATCTTTATTAATATTCACAAAATATTTTCAGATTTTTAAGTATTATTAACATAATCAACAATTTATTGAAGTTGTATATATAATTCTCATGAAAATATATAAATGGATTTTCCCCTTGGGGCATTAAAATATTTCTGAATAGAATCTTTTTTTTCATTATAAGAGTAATTGATGAGTCCTTTTAAGCTTTTAGAAAATATAGAAAAGCAGAAAAAAATCCATTATCTATTCTCTCAAATACAATCACTATTAACATTTTCTTCAAGTCTTTTCTTCTAGGTGTATACAGTTTTTGCATAGTTGAGATCCCACTTTGTAATTTTTTCTTACTTTATTGACTTAACATTTTAGCAAGAGTATTAGCATTTGTTTTTATATTCAATAAATGTTTATTCAATAAACAAAGAAAACAATTAAGATAAGACTCTATGCCTTCCAAGAGATGTTGATGGTTTCAAATATCTGGGGTCCAGAAGAAGTAATTAAGATATTCTTCATAGAATGCAGAGAGGTCCAGGCTGTCTCGGATGATGGCCCTGAGCGTCAGTGGGGTGGCATCTTGTCCCCCAGCAGCACCTTCTCCCCACAGCTAAGTCCACCTGGGTTCCCCTGCAAGCTCTTCCCACGCCAGGTGCTGGGACTATCCCTTCCCTCAGTCAGACATAAGTCAAAGGACCGAGGTTACGAGGGTCGGGTGATTTTGACCTTCAAGTAGTGGAGAAGATCCAGATAAACAGCCTTCCCTGAACGACCAAGCTTTGCTTTTCCTTTTTTCCCAAGTTGGTAATAACAGGAGCAATTGCACATTACCTCATAGCTCGAACACATGGTCAAATACATAATCTAATGTGGTCCTGATGGGAACCTTTTACAGATGAAGTGGTTGAGGCTCAAGGCGCTTCCATGATTTAGCCAAGATCCCTTTCGGCTGGCAGGTGACTGCTCCAGAATCCCAGCCCTGGTCTTTGGAGTCCAAATCTCTGGCCCTTCCCCTTTCTGTGCAGACCTGCACCTCTGCTTTCAGGCAGGCATAAAATGCCATGTAAAATGTCAAACCACAGTTCGGCTAGCCTTGGCTGTGTAGAGTTGGGAGATACTGCAATCCAACAGAATTAATAGGCTTATTACAAAATCCTTCTAATTCCTCAGTCAACTCCTCTGAGCCCTAGTTCTGGGTCCTCCATGGCTGGGCTTTCACCTGCGGCTGACAGGTGCATACATTCAGAGCAGAAGGCACGCAGGGCTGGGAAGGGGCTCGGTTTTCATAATGGCCACAGGTGTGCTGCTCTGTCTTTCAGCTTCACCCTGTTTACACTCTGCCAGACAACACAGACATGATGACGAAGACTGGTTTGCCTTTCTGAGGTCTTACATGACTGGAAGAGTTTGCTAGGTAAGGCAACTTGCATTTTCCTGCCTGTGTTTCCCATGGTAAAGTGGGACTCTCAAAGACAGCTCCAAAACTTTGAATCTGGAGGGTTGCTCTGGCTTAAAGCTGAGTAAAGAAAGGTTAAAAAATGCATATATATTACGGTGAAATTAAAAGAGCACTCTAACCAAACCAAGTGTGAGATTAGGGTTGGAATTTGCTGGTAACAGCTAGAACATAGTAAGAAAGAAACCATATTGTATATGTCTCTTTAAAACAAGCAAATTTCCCCATGAAACACATGCCCTTAGCCATTTGCCATCATTACAAATGAACAGATTCCTAAGCCAGAGGCTAACAGGGCTCCAAATCAGGCCTTTCAATCTTCTCTTCTAATCCCCTCAGATTCCTGAAGGGCTAGACTGGAAAACATGTCCTTTCCCAGTCTGGGTCTCAGTTTCTTCATCTATAAAATGAGGGATTTTGAACACATGACCACTGAGGATCCTTCTAGTACAGTTTCTATTATTTCTACATTAATTCATCTTAAGAAACAGCACTGAACGCTCGTCTTCTGGCAGTGTATAAGATGTGCGTTTCCTCCCTGCAAGAGCCTGCAGTTCACCAGGGCAGGACGAGGCCAGGGGAGAGGCCTGCACTACAGAGCCAAGCCTGGCACATGGCACAGGAGGTGCCGTGGGCCACGGGAGTCATGCAAGTAGAGATTCTGTCCAGATGCAAAGATGCCACGGAGGAGGTGGCATTCGATTGGGCCTTGAAGGACGAGAAGGATGGCAGCACGTGTTGATGAGGAGGAAAAGAGATTCCAGGTGGGAAAAGAGTGTGAGCAATTCAGGGAACCAGGAAAGAGCAAGGGAAGTCCACATTGTCATGAGATGAACGTGCTGGGGACGTAGGGCCTGAGCAGGGGCGCCATGGAAGCTCAGGAAGCCTCGAACGCCAAGGCAAGGGGTGCATAGTTCATTTGGTGGGTGCTGGGAGCCACCAAAGTCCTGAAAGGAGAATGTGATGTTATCAGAACTGTGCTTTAGGGGAGTTAATCTGGCAAAATGGGCAGACTGATCTTTTTAAAGGCTCCTCAAGGGGCAAATGAAGGAGCTGAGATTAGAAACCCCATCAGGCCGACTCCCAAGCTTGTGCACATAACACCGTAGATGAGATTCAAACCTGCAGTTGCTGTTTTTAGACACAAATGTCCTATCCAAAGGGATACACTGAGGGAAAAAAATTAACATCTGACTGGGAAGGAGTGGAAATCCCTCTGCTAATTTCTAGTGTGGTGGCCTGGATGGTGGCCCCCAAAATGTATGTCCACATCCTAATCCCTGCTACCTGTGAATATGACCTTGTTTGAAAAGAGATGGCATTAAGGTAATGATCTTGAGAGGAGGTGCTTCTCCTGGATTACGTGGGTAGGTCTCAAAAGCAATCACGTGCATCCTCCTAAAATAGACACACAGAGAAAGTACCCAGAGAAGAGGAGGAAGGAGCAATGTGACCACAGAGGTTGCAGTGATGTGGCCACAAGCCAAGGTATGTCTGAGGCCACCAGAAGCTGGAAGAGACAAGGAATAGATTCTCCCTTGGAGCCTTAGGAAGGAGTGCAGCCCTCCTGACACCTTGATTTCAGATTTCTGGCCTCCAGACATGTGAAAGAATAAATTTCTGTTGGTTTAAACCACCAAAGCTGTGGTAGTTTTTCACAGCAGCCACAGGAAACTAATATACTAGATTACCTTTTGCTAAATTTAATTAATTCATTTGAGTAGGTAATAAAGTACAAAAGATCCATACTGAAAGGAAATCTCCTTCCTTTCCACGCCCTTGAGCCACCCAGTTTTCCTCCCCAGAGGTATCTACTATCACTGGTTCAAGATGATCATTTAATCCTCTTTTTTGTGTGACTAAAGAATTTTACAAATTATCCCAAAATAGTCTGGAAGGTAGCATGCAGTCATGGGGTAATGGAAAGAGACCTTGTCCTTGCAGACAGACAGACCTGGGTTCAGATCCCATCCCAGTTCCAACACATAGACAGGGACTCTCTGGGTAAGCTCCCAAGCTCAGGGCCTTGGTTTCCTCTTCTGTAAAATGGGGACGATGATGTTTCCCACCTCTGTAGGTGCTGTGAGGATTACTGAGACGGCGGGGGTGACGCTCACAGCAGGGTGACTGGTGTGCAGCTGTGCAGGGAGTTCCCATGTTTTGAACCCATGTCGCTGCTGCCCACCTGGCCTGCCGGGGGTGCTGCTCAGCTCAGCTGTTTCTCTGTTTGGACTCAGCATGTCCTTTGCTGACATGTCTAAGAGAGATGGCTGCATTCTTTCATTCCAGGGTTATTTCTGTCTGTCTGTGGTATCTTCTTTAGGTGTTGGTGGAAATCAAGTTTACATAACATCAGTAAGCCAACTTTTTAAACCCCTAAACATAAAGGAGTGAGCATTATGGGGGAAGTGTCTGTGCCTGAGCTGCAGAGAAAGACTTCAGGGCCTTTGCCCATGCTGTCCTTTCACCCACAATGCCTTTTGTCCCAAATACAAAAATGCTGACAGCAACCATTCAATGGGGTCTGTGATGTAATAGAAAGAATACAGGAACTAGGGGATTCAAACCCACTTATTTATACTCAACTTTGACCAAGATTCTTCTCAGTGATCCTCAGTTTTCTTTATCTGCAAAATGGGGATAATGCTTTTTCCCCTCCCTATCTCAGAGTTGTCATGTGGGTTACAAAAGAAGAATCAGAGACCAATTTAGACATTACTTACTCCATTCCTTATTTTACAAATTAGGAAGAAGAAAGGACAGGATGTTGACAGGATGTCAACAGGATGTTGACCGAAGAAATTAGGACCCAGAGAAAGTAAGTAACCTGCCCAAGATTATCCAGCAAGTTAATACTTGGGCTGGGGCTGCAACTCAACTTTTAGGAGAGATGCCTTTTCTTTTTAGCAGGCTGGTAAGATGTATGTGATAAACCATAACATACTATGTAAAAGTCATTTGAAGTCACCTGTCTTAAAGATGGCTGGATGTCAATTTACCTGACTATTTCTTTTTCTAAAGTTCTGTCCAAAGTGGATGAAGCCCCGAGGCTCTGCTTTTCAGCCTTTGAATGAAGGGTTCAGGGTATTTGAATTATCTCTGTGACTGTGGGCCTCTGGACCTAATCTGCTCCTGGCCACAGGCTGCTCCTTACAGTAATGACTTCGTGTACCTCTCTGTGCCCCTTGAATAGGAATGCAGGGAATTAGCCCAGTGCATAAGGCCACTTGACCTTCTGCAGGGTGACATGGTGATGGGGACAGGCGGAGGAACCTTTTAGTGGCAAATGATTCTTCCCTGGATTGGGTAAACATTTTTAAACCTACACATCATTCTCAAATATTTGTCTCCCTGACTCGTGCTTTATTCTTTCCAAGTTGTATGAAACTAGAAAACAACTTGGGAGGTTTCCAATCAATGTTTACCACAATCCAAAATGAAATGTATTTTTTTCTTTTTTTCCTATCATTAAAAATAAAACAACAGAATATACTATCTTAAGGAAGAAGGCCATTTTCATTGTGTGGGGGAAAGTGGTGCTAGAATTAGAAGGAACAGGCAGAAAGGAGGTTTGGTCACCTTGCTCTAAATCAGCTAAAGACACCCAATGCTCTATTTCCCTTCTCTCATACCCAGAGACACCAGAAAAATCATTAACAAATAATAAAACTCAGTAGTATTTGAAGGAATCAATCGGTTTTCGCTTAAAGCAGATTAGATGGTCTGGAATGAAATGACATCTACAGAGAGGTCCCATGGCCCCTCAAAGGTGCTGTCCAAATGTTTGGGCCAGGTATTATTATCATCAAGCTACAGCACACCCCAGAATGGATGACAGGATGTTGACGCACATCACAACCCAAACCAGCATCCAGCCCCAAACCAGCATCCAACAATATCTAACAAGGACAGCCTGGCTTGGTTAAAGCAGAAGTCACTGGCTGCCCTTCAGTTTTTGATAGCAGTTGAATCTTAAATATATGTAAGTGGCTGCAGTGACTGGAAAACAGGAAGTCTTCAGTCAAGATTTTTGATCCATGACACTTTTGCCATTTCAGTTTGAATTCTTTCAGCAACAGTCTTCAAGAACCTTCTCCACACAGTGCACTCCGCCAGGGTGGAGGGATGAGATTTCATTCTCTCCCTTCTGAAGCGCCCTGTAAGAGGGGAAGACAGACATATCAATGCTTAATTCAAAGACAAGGTGCAGTGAGGTAGGTGCTACACAGAGGTGCAGGTAATGTAGTAAAGGTAGCATAAGACAAAGGCATGGAGTGATTCTGATGGGAGGGAAATAATCAAGAAAGCATCATGCAGGAGACAGGAGTTGGGTCAAGAAGGATTCTGATGGGTGGAGAATGGGGTTAGGTAAGGGCATTTCAGTTTGAGGAAACAGAAAAAGCATGAACATTGGGGGGTGTGTGGAGGAGGAAATGAGAAAAAAGCATTTGGATCCATTCATGCCCTGGGGAGTTTTGGATGCCAGCATTTGGAGTATCATCTTCATTCTGAGATCCTTCAAGGTATTTAATCAGGGAGTGACATTCTCAGAGGGGAGTGACAACATCAGAGGGGAGTGACATCCTCAAAGAGGAGTGACATCATCAGAGGGGAGTGACATCAGTGTGGAGTGACAGCCTCAGAGGGGAGTGACATCATTAGAGAAGAGTGACATAATAAAGAGGAGTTTTAGGAAAATCATTCTGGTAGCTGTGTGGAAGGTGAATTAGAGCTGGGGGTGATACAAAGAGACCTGCAGGAAAAGTTCTAGATGGGGCAGAGTGGGGTTTAGAGAGAAGGGGAGCAAGAATAAGGAGGTACAAGGAGAAGAGAACTCATCTCTCCCCAAATGGGCCCTTAGCTGTGGCTTTCACGGAGCTCTCCAGAGGACAGCAGAGTCCAGACCAGCATAAAGATGTTAGGATTTGGGTTAAAACTGTTAGGGAAAGAGCATCTCAGCTTCCAAGTTCAACCAGTCTACTTGTGGTTTTAATCCACTATTTACTACATACACATCTTCAGGAAAGACATTCCACTTCTCTGAGACTCTGTTTCTTCATCTGTAAAATGGGAGTCACAGCGATAATATATGGGGCCTTTGAGAGGCAAAATGGAAAAGCGTGTGTCAATGAGGTAAAGCATGCAAAGTGCTTAGCTCAGTGCCAGGCACCGGGTAGGTGTTCAGTAAGTCTAGCTGATGTCATCACTGTAACCAAGTCATGACCTGACAGGGCCGGGAAGAATGGTTCCATCTCCTTAGTCCTGGGGGAGTGACCTGACTCCAGGAAGGGGGACTGGGTCCACCTGTTGGTGTTTCCCTTTGTGTGAAGCTGCTCACCTCCCCTCCCTGTGTAGACTCAGCCACCTTCTGGGCTATTTGCTTTTTCCATTTGATTGACAGGATCATAACGGCATGAAAATAGGTTTTGAAATGTTCCTGGTCACTCAAAAACACTAACTCCTCTCCGTGTAAAGAGGGACAACAAGTACCTGTGATTCCATGTTTCCAACAGCATCGACATCGTCTTCTTTTCAAGCTTGTTGAACTTGCAAACCAAGGCTGTATATGCGTTCCCTGGGAAGACAGTTGCAAGAGTGAGGCTGTTTCCCACTTTAGAGACCCATGGGTACCTCTGAAACAGTTTCTTCTGGATCTAAAAAGCCAGTTATCCAAGTTTTCCACGTAGTGAAATATGATCATCTGGAACTTTAGTTACACATAAGTTCCATACGTTCTTCTGCATATGTCAGATTTATGTACAAAATTTAACTTTTTATTTGGAAATAATTTCAGGCTTACAGAAAAGTTGTAAGATTAGGATAAAGGACTCCCTTATGCCCTTTACCAAATTCACCAATTGTTGCCATTTTAAGCTTTTTAAAAATTTTTTGCCATTCTCTCTAAACTATGTTATGTTTTTCTAAATAATTTGAGAGTAAGTTGCATAGATCATGCCCTTTAACACTTAAATACTTCAGCATGTTTCCTAACAACAAGGACATTTTTTTGAACAACTACAATATAGTAACCAACCTCAAGAAAAGTAACACTGATAAAATAATTTTAACCAATCTATTGTCTTTATTCTAATTGTTATAAATTTTCCTAATAATGTCCTTTCTAGCCATCTTGGCTTGCCAGTCCAGAACCCAGTCCAGAATCACACATTGCATTACATTGCATGTTTCTTTAGTCTCCTTTGATCTGGAACAGCTCCATCAGCCATTTTTGGTCTTTCACTGACATTGAAATTTTGGGACAATATGGGCTTTTTTTGTTGTTTAATAGAGTGTTCTTTGTTTTGAGTTTGTCTGATCTTCCCTCATCAAGTTAGATTCAGGTTATGCATTCCAGGCTGAACTAGTACATAAGTGATGCTGCGTCCTTCCCAAGGTACACTGATCTCCATCTGCAGGTACACAATGTCCATCTGCCCCCCATTAGTGATGTTAACTTTCATCACTTGGTGAAGGTGAGGTCTGGTTTCTCTACTACATAGTTAACCTTTTTTCCCTTGCAACTAATATTAATAAATAATCTGTGAAAAGATACTTTAAGATCATACAAATATTCTGTTCTATATCAAAATTTAGTCTAGCCATGGGAAAAATGTTAGAAAATCTAAATTGAAGTATTCTAGAAAATACTTGACCAGGACTCCTCAAAATTGTCAAGGTCATGAAAAACAAGGAAAAATAGGAGCTGTCACAAACGAGAGGAGTCTAAGGAGACAAGACAACTAAATGCAACATTGTATCCTGGATCAGATCCTAGATCACAAATAGGATATTAGTGTAAAAATTATTGAATCTAAAATAAAGCCTTGAGTTTAATGTACCAATGTTGGTTCCTTCATGTTGACAAGAGTACCACAGTAATGTCAGATGTTAACATTAGGGAATACTGGGTGATGGTATATGGGAATTTTCTGCATTACCTTTGTAACTTTTCTATAAATAAAAAATTATTCCAAAATAAAAATATTATTTTTAAAAATTTATCCCTAAGATGTCACACCTTTTGAAGATTCTTATTATTTTATTGTGATAGTTGCAAATGATGATCTTCCAGCTCTAGCACTCTCTTCACATCTGTTGGTTGGCATTTTATTATAAGCAAGAGCCCGTTCCTCTTCCCTATTGTTTGTCCATTTATCATTGATCTACTTATCATCAGCACAGACTCATAGATTCCTATTTTTCAATGGTTTATTTTTCTTTATTTCTTAGTTATGTCGACACTCAAATTGTCCCAGATTTCGCTGGTGGAAGCCTCTTCAAGCTGATTCTCTTGTCCTTTTGACAAGCCCCCGTCAATCTTTTGAGCACGGTCTTACTTTCCAGCACAAGATATTTAAAGCTCATTTTGTAGAGGAAAAGTATAGGATTAGAAAAATGAAAGGGGCCCTCACGCATAATAAAGATGACTGTGCACTGGCAATTATAGGTATGATTTTTTTAAATGTATAAATTAAGAATAAATTATTCTGAGTGTGTAACACATAAAGGAATAACTATGCACACAAAAAAGAAAGGACTAGAGGAAAATACTAGACGACTAGAAGAAACTCTGTTGGAATTATGAGACTTTATTTTTGAGACAGATTCTCACTCTGTCACCCTTGTTAGAGTGTTGTGGTGTCATCATAGCTCACTGCTACCTCAAACTCCTGGGCTCAAGCCATCCTTCTGCCTCAGCCTCCTGAGTAGCTTGGACTACAGATGCACACCACCACACCCAGCTGGTTTTTTCTATTTTTGGTAGAGACGGGGTCTTGCTCTTGCTCAGGCTGGTTTCGAAGGGACTTTTTTTTATACAGCTCTTCTTTCTGTATATTCCAAATTTTATGTGATGAGAATGTATTACTTTTATAATGGGAAAAATTACATAAAATCTTTTTCCTTTTTAAGAACAATAAAGTGGAATGGCTCTGAGAACATTACAAAAGGATGAATAAATATGTTTAAAACATTAATAAAAATGCACTGAAAGCGCCTCTTCATCATCATCAATCACACTATCAAAAACAAAGCTCTGTGCTACAGACTTGTACTGAACTAGGGTTGGAAAACTTGGGTCCCTACACCTGGTCTCGCCATGTACCTCTTGGGTAACTTTAATCTAATCACTCCATCAGTTTGGCCTCAACTTCCTCACCTGAAAAAGGGGATAATAATTTCTTCCTGTATCAGCAATGTAATGAGGCTCAAGTAAAATCATATATATGAAAATTCCTTTAAAACCCTACATAGGTAAATGGTTTTCTAAAAGAGCTTTTTTAAAAAAATGGTTGCTTAATGCTTTACTAAAAGGTTTATTTCTTAGAGTTTTTTTTTTACACTTTTTTTAAAAAACTTTTTTAGAGTTTTTTGGGTTTTTTTTAAAGCAGCCAATTGGGAGGACTTACAAGTTTGGGCAGAGAAGCCCTTTGGGAGTCTGCGCAAACTGGCTTGGGTCCTGTCTTACAGCCTCTCCATGGCCGCATCTGTAGTCAGGGTCCCCAGAAGCAACCCTGGAGGAGGTTTCATGTGCAAGTGACGCATTAGGAAGTGCTCTCACAATACCAGGTGAGGCAGGGGAAGTAGCATCACAGAAGAAAGGAAGCCCAGCAGGGATACCTCATCAAACAAGGCACTTGCAGAGAATTTTGGCTCAATCCCACCAGGGAGCTCTGGTGAGAGTCATAAGCCAGAGTCGTCCTACTGAGGGGCACCTGAGCCTCAGCACCCATCAGTCACTGGAAAAGGGGGCGGGGGTGGGCAATCTCCCAGGTACTTCCAGCTCTCCTGTGTGCAGGGCCAGCAGCCCTGAGCTCTCGCCCCTGACAAAGAGATGCAGATGCTGGCCGCAGGTAGGCCCCAAATGGTAAAGGGATCGGAGTGGATATGTGCTGACAACATCAGCCCAAACAAGGGACTAACTCCTTTAAGGCTGGACATTGAGAACAAAAGAAATATAGTGAGAACCAGTGTCACACACAGGACAGGCCTTTGGGAGGCACCACGGTTAGGTGCATGGAGACTAGGCCCAGAGAGGTTGAGTGACCTACCCAGGGTCACACAGGTGACAGAGTCAGGATTCCAGCCCTGGTCTGTCTGACTCCAAAGCTCATGTGCCCTTTTCTATGCCATGTTGTCTCACTACACTGGGGCTAATGCCTTGCCTATGGAGGTCTGCCCCTAGGGAATCCTTCATGTACCACAAAATCCTAAAGACCCCTCGCCCTCAGAAATTCCAGAGCCCCTCTGGGTATACTCAGGGTTGCCTTAGTGGCCCCTTCTCCATGGTCACCCTTGTCCTCTTAAATTTGCCCAACACAAGGCACCAAGATGAATTGAATTATGACCTTATAAACTCCAGAGAGAGACGCCTATGTCTCAGATTCAGGGTGGCCCATCTGCTGGCTGCAAAGACAGTATTAGTGATTTGGGGAGAGTCACTTAGATAAACAGGTACCATCCCGAACAAAAAACCTTGTGAGCTCATTGGCTTGTTTTCCTTTATTGTACTTAAAGTCAATTTTCCCACATCCTGCATTTTGAACATGAGCAAACATGTGAAGGAGCCAGACACGCAGGAGCTCAAGTCATGCAGACCTCACATCTAGCCAGGGAGCAATGGTCCAGAGTCCCAGTACGATGGCCAGTCCTGCCACAGACTAGCTGAGGGATCTTGGGTAAGATGTATAATCTCTTCCGGTCTGAACATCCTTATTCATAAAATAGGAAAGCCATACCTACCCCAGAATGTTATTGTGAGGATCAGTGACAAAGGATGCAGCTCAATGCACATGTAAAGGTATTGTTATCCGCATTTGTTCTACCAGCATGATTTTTATAAACCAAGTGTGGTCACTCCTCTTTGCTTGGGACCATTGGTCCAACATCCTCAGACACGCAGACTCCAGCCAAGAGTTGGGATGTAAACTTGTCCTTACAAGATAACATGAACCCATGTACCTTCCTTATAATGAAGCTACCAGGCTCTAACATTTAGCAAGTGTGTTTTCTTCTAGGCAATTCTATCAAGCTTAGTTATCATGTCTGGTTTCTCAGAGTGGAAGCAAACAAAGAGTCAAGAAGTTGGCCCAATGACCCCAGCAAAAAGCGATATTTAACAGCCTGACAGGAAAAATGCCCCAAAGAGTATAAATAGCAGCTGTATTCACTCAAAATCACAGTCTAGGGTTGAAAGCCTACACATTCCAGGAACCCCTGGTGTTGGTAATGCCTCAAGACACTAAGAATCAAGTTGCTTCGTGATCTGTGCTCTCTATTTAAGAGGGCACAGACAGCTAGTAGAAAAATCGACAGAAAAATGTCCAATAGCACTAGTAATTAAAACACAAAAGAACAATAAAGTCTATGATTAGCATGGATTTTCTGAAATGAAACATTCTATGCTGGTGGTAATGGGGTAAAACTGGTTCTGGAAAACTAGAAATTATATAAATGTCTCAAAGGAAAGGTAAAGTGAATTTTGATTACATAAAATATGACATCTTCTGTATCCACTAATAGTGGAAAATTTGAAGACAATACAGGAACATGGAAATTGCTTGTGGTAGGATGCTAAATTGCATGTACAGGCCAACTATAATCACCCACTACCATAGGCCTAAGAAAAAGAGACTAGAAAAAAATATCAATGTGTTTTCCTTCTTTCCATCCCTTTCTTCTTTAGCACTTTACAGATGGGGAAACTGAGGCTAAATGGCTGCCCCTGCTGTTGAGAACCTGTCCCTGCAGTTTCCATGTGGTGCAATGGGTACCTGAAGGGGCAGAGTGGAGGAGCTGGTGACCATGCAGCAAGAGGATCAGGTCACAGAAGACATGTGGACAGGGTGGGGAGGGCTGGTTCAACACATGGCTTCGGCACACGCCTGCTGAACAGTGGCACCTGCTGCTGGGTCCTGAGGGAGAGAGGCAGGTCAGCCCCAGGGCTCACCCTCACAGGGCACATGGGAGGAAGAGACGGTCTCTGCCTAAAGTGATCAGAGAGCACATCAAAGAGGAAGTGGCATTTGGATCTCAAAGAAGGGTGAGGACATGTGGCGTGCTGGAGCCGGTGTGCACCAGCTTTTGAAAGCTGGCTGCTAAATTTTCAGGAATCTCACATGACAGTGCTTAGACTTAGACACTATTAAAAATAAATTTGATAAGTTTACAATTTGATAAATAATATTTGAAACAAAAGTAGTACTCTAAACTCATCACATCTAAATTATTTTATTACATTTTACTATTATCTATGCTCTTGAGATTGTTTACATTTATTGTATTTGTATAGTGGAAATACTATTTAATGATGTGCCACTGCCCACCTTTTCCCAACTCTGGATTTAGTGACATCATGTTGGTCGCTTGAAACTGGCCATAGTGGAATATTTACCCTGTAGAAATGGAAAAACGCTACACATCAGGACTTGACTTAATGTTGTGCTGATGTAATGTGTTACAAAAGAATGAGGAAATTCTTCTAGTTTTTGAAACTATTACCTGATTCAGCCAAAAAGTTACCCATGTCAGTGATGAATAACTGAAGTTTCATTACATGTCCTCATTATTTCATTTTTGTCTTATTCATTAGCATAAATGAAAATATCAGTCAACATTGGTGAAAGACCTACACTCCGTGACATGAATAGATCTTTGCTGAATCCTATAGCAACCAAGAATTTGTTCATAGTTCAATTTTGTAACACTTTTGCTGGTGATAGAGTTACAAAAACTGATAGTGGATTTTACAAGGCATAGCAGCACTGAAGTTAAAGGTGTATGGCATTGACAATAAAGTATATTGCATATCATTATTTGTAAATTGTGGTCTGCACATTCTTTATATCAGGAAAATTTATAATAAAGAGATAAACAGATATATACACATATATCTTTCTGGGGGTGAGCCACTGTTAAACATTTTCCAATACCCCACTGGTAAGGACTCAGGCGGGAAGAGACAGGGCTGGAATGGGTAGAGGAGGGCAGAGTAGGGATTATAAAATGTGTTCTATAGCAGGGTGACATTGTAGGAGATAAGGTGGCTGCTGTCTCCTGGGGGCCAGCATCCTCACTGCTCTAGATTCCTCTGGCCCTGGCCCCTGGCCCAAACAGCTTTCAGGAGGAAGGAGGCGGCCTTGGGTGGGGCCACTCCTCTCCCGACCTCCCACTGAGACAGCCTGCCTGGAGGGTGTGCTGGGCCAGACCACCCCAGGAGCAACTGCCTTGGGGCCACTGGAGAGAGGGGACCCTGAACAATCAAAGCAACCCTGGGGTGGAGACAGCCAGAGCTGGGAGAGCCAAAAGATCCCTTCACACAGTGCCAGCCCTCTCTAGGTCAAAGCCCAAGAAGGGGAAGAGGGGGCAGAGAGGGGAGGTCTGGGAGGCTGAGCTGACTCCAGGGGTCCCTGCATGCCCACTGGGGAGCCTGTGCTCCTGCCCTTCAAGGACACACGCTGCAACCTGGATCAGTTGTTTCTCTGCCTGATCCCGCCATGACGTTGAATCCTAGAGAGACAGGAAATTCCAAGAAGCTCTCTCCTCTTCGCTGCACACGCCTGTCCTTCCGTTCCTTTTACTGTGGTTTCCTCGCTACTTTTCTTCTACGGTTTTAAATCTCCTCTGTGTCTGTAGTCAGGTTTCTCCTTCAACTTCTGCCCTTATTTTTGTTCTTGATATTATTATTTATGTCATATTTTTTTCCTTAATCATTCCTAAGTCTGGTCTATTTTATCCGTTTTTTAAAGAACTGGCTTTTTGTTTTGTTGATCATCTGTACTGAGTTTTTTGTTTGAGTTAGTTGTTTCTCTTTTGATATTCCTACTTTTAACTTCACCCGTTCCTTCTACTTCCTCTGAGTTTATTTTATTCTTTTTTAGCCTCCTGGATTGAAAGTTTAGTTGGTCCCACTTTTTATTTTTAAATTTCTCTCTTTTAATAGTGAGAACAGTTAAAGCTATAAATTTCTGAGTACTACTTGGGCAACATCCCATAGATCTGGTATCCACTCATTCAACAAATATTTTTTTTCCAGCTTTATTGAGGTATGATAGACAAATAAAAGTTGCATATATCTAGGGTATATAACGTGATGTTTTGATATGTGTATACATTGGCAAATGATTACTGCAATCACACTAATTTACATATTCATCACCTTACATAGTTACCGTCTGTGTATGCGTGTATGATAAGAGCACTTCAGGTCTACTCTCTCAGCAAATTTCAAGTATACAATACATTGTTATTAATTATAATCACCATGCTATAAATTAGGTCTCCAGTACTTATTCGTCTTATATCTGAAGATTTGTAACCTTTGACCACTATCTCCTTCTTCCTCCACCCTCTGGCCCCTGTAACCACCATTCTACTCTCTTACTATGAGTTCAACCTTTTTTTAGATTCCACATATAAGTGAGATCATGCAATTCAGCAAATATTTATTAAGTACCTACCATGTACCAGGAACTAAGAAATGGTGCTCCGATTGTCATTCAGTTCTAAATAGTGCAATTTCCATTTGGATTTCTCTTTAACCCAAGAGTCATTTACAAGTATATTTTTGTTTCTAGATGTGTGGATTTGCAAAGGGAAGCTATCTTTCAATAATTGAGTTCTAATTACTTACTAGAATTCAGTTCTAATTAATTCTGGTCCGTGAATATGGTTTCTTTGATGGTAGTGTTTGGAATTCACTGAGAGTTCCACTGTTTACTATTTTTTTCTTAACATTTTGTAACGTTGAAGTATAATACACATGCAGTAAAGTGCACACGTTAAGTGTACAGCTTGATGAATTTTCACATATGTATGTACCTATGTCCCCGCCATGTGGATCAACATGTACAACATTCCCAGCACCACAGATGACTTCTTGCCCCCCCCAGTCAATACCCCTCAGAGGTGCCATCATAATTAATTTTTCCATTTGTAAGTTTTTGACATTCTTATAAATGGGATCATACAATATATATTCTTTTGTGTCTAGCTTCTTTCACCCTATACTGTATCTATAAGATTCACCCCTGCTTTTGCATGTAGCAATGGTTTATTTCATTTTCACCAAGACATAGTAGTCCATTATATAAATACATTACAATTTATTTATCCATCCTACTGTTGAAAGATACTTAGGGTGTTACCAATTTGTGACTATTATAAACAGTGCTGCTATGAACATTCTTATAAATGTCTTTTAATACACACATGTGCATTTCTGTTAGATATATAGCTGGGAATCCTAATTAGTTTAATTTGGGGAATTGGAATATATTTTCTTTTTCCTATACCACTTTAGGTATAGGAATCTTACTTGGATAAAGCTAGGATATAAACTATCTTATTGTGTGTGCCTATGGCAAATGAATCCGGGGCTTTAACTCACAGCAGCATTACCCCCACTTCAGCTCTCCTGGCCCCTTAGCGTTTGGACTTAGAAGAGACCTAGACCCCGCATCTCCTAAACTTCTGCCTCAGAATCATCTGGAGTGCTTGTTAAAAATGAATAATCCTGTCGCTGCCTCAAACCTATGGCCTTCATCCCTTCTGGAACAGGACCCAGGAATCTGCATTTTAGCAAGTATCCCCAGGTGATGCTCCTATTCTGCCAGCTGTGTAAACCTGCCTGGTTTCTGTGTTTCCATGGACTATAGACCAGTGAGGAAAATTATTGCCATCCCAGGCAGCCCAAGTGCCTCCCCATTCTCTTCTGAGGACAGCAGTCAAAATGGGTCTTCTCTTGACCCATCTCTTGCTTGTCTTTGCTCCTAAAAGCCAAAGCAAAAAAAGATTTGGATGGTTTTGTCAGAACCACCAATAAGTTTGGGTGCATTTGGTCTCTTTCCTCCTGTACTCATGGGAAAACCAAGAGGAGGGATGAAGGAGAGCCCACAAGGGGGCCAGAAAAGGGCCCCCACCCTCTCTACTTCTACCCTCTACACTAAGAAAAAAAGTCCTGCAGAGAGCAGTGCCTTGGTCCCAAGTCTCCTGGGAGTGTCAGTGTTCTGAAAGAGCTGTATGTTATTATAGAAGCAGCATGGGCTTGGGAATCATACACAACTGAGCTCAAGTCCTAGCATGTCTCCTTGCAAATAAATAACTAGAGTCTCTGAACCTTGGGTCCTGCATCTTGAAAATAGGATTAGGACTGGTGTTAGGATTCGAGCTAATACACATGAAGTGCAGGGCTCATTGTATGTGCTCAGTAAGTGGCTGTGATCATCACAAGGGGAATCTAGGTCACCCACAAAGTCCCATCATTGACCTGGAATATTACACAGGCTGGTGGCAGAGGTGGAGGGAGGAGGAAATGTTGACTTTCCCAATGCTTTACCTGTTGTCTTTAAGTTCTTTCTTCCTTTGTGACCTGTGTGTCTTAACTCCAAGTTCACCTGGGAGCCATTCCACTGGACACACACGCCTAGACAGCTACTCTGGGCTGAGTCCTGTGAGGGAAACTGGGGTTCAGTCCTTGTCATTGAGGAGCATCCAACCTGACAGGTAGGTGGGCACCTGCATGAGAGCCACAGTACAGAGAACAAAGTGGGAGCCTGGGTGAGGAAGTAGTGTTTGAGGGAAGCCCCAGGGGCTAAGGAGGACTTCAGTGGGCAGACACAGGCAGGAAAAACGCACCAGATGAGTGCAAACCTGGCCATTTACAGGTGGGCAAGCAGACAGCAGGGACTGGGGCAAACTCTCCCCATGGCCCTGACAACCTGGCTCCCCTGCTTCCCAGGGCTCCATCCCTCTGTCTCTTTTACAGTTTATCTTTTAGGGAAAGTTGGGTTGATACAGTGTCAATAAAGAGGCCAGCGGATATGCAAGAGCTTAGTATGAACTTGTGGGCATAAAGTAAATCAAATATGTTAAACAAACTGAGAGTCATAAAGTCCTTTGTATGCCTATCTGAGCTAATATTTCACAAAGAAGAAAGACACCCCCCATGGCACAGAACATGTGACTTTGTATTAATAAGTGGTGTTTACAAAGTATTTTGGTTTCAAAAATGACATCCACATGGAAGCTCAGGTACAAGAGCAAGAACTTACCTTTGACAGCACCCTGCTCTTTTCAGGGCTATGCCTAGAGGTTGGGGCGTGGGTCCTGGGTGTTCTAGTCAATCTGTGTCTGACTTGCTCTGTGATCTGGGCAATTCCCTGTCTCTCTCTGGGCCTCAGTGTCCCTGTCTGAAATGAAAGCATTGAGCTAATTGTCTCCCAGGGCTCTTTCAGATCCAGAGTTCTTGAATCCTGCCATCTTTTGTTGTATACCTGCAACATCCCTGGGAGACAGACGTCATCATTCCCCTTTTACAGAGGGCCAGTCAAGGCTCAGAGGAGGGAAGAGTCAAAAGTCACCAAAGAGTCAGAGGCTGAGCCAGATCAGAACCCAGACCCCAGGCCTTTCCTGAGTATACCTCCTAGAAAGTCGTATGTGTACATATGTGCATGTGTATGAGGGTACATGTTTCCACATGTGCCCCCGAGCTGCCCTGCGCTTATTCCCTAGATGCTGCATGTGCAGACTTGTTGGCTGGGCCAGGCCTGTTTCAGGCAGTTCCACCCTGTGGGAGGGGGAGAAAAGAGGCAAGGGGGTGTGGGGAGGGAGCTACACCTACATTTTTGTGCTGCCCACTGATTTCAGCTGCTGAAATGCAGGCTCCTGGCTGCTGTGTACTTAGCTAAGTCTGAGTGACTCCATACACAGGCAGTGGGCCGGAACGCTCCCCTCCAAGCATCAGAACTGACAGCTCCTCTCACAACTGGGAACCAGGCCTGCAGGCGCATTCATGGCCCTTCTTGCACACAGAAAAACACACACATGTGCGTGTGCACACAGAGCAAGTATCTTCCCCTCTCTGGTCTCAGTTTCCTCATCAGTAAAATGGAAGACAATTATCTTTGCCTTGCCAGAGATCCTTAGAGTTCAAAGACATTAAAGTTTGCTTTGCTAAGTGCAAAGCACTGAGAAAACCCTGCTGAGACAATGCTCATCCCATCTGCCCACACGAATGGCAGAGAGTGCAACTTTTTTCCTTTCCTTTAAATAGTAACATAAGCCCCATGGGTTGCCTCTAAATGGATATTAGATAAATTTACTCTAATAAATAGATAATACTCTATTATCTTAATACAAAGTTGGTGATTCCAACCTCAGAAGCAAGCTGTCTGGGGTGCCCTTCTCCCACCAATTCTGGAATAATTTGATTGCCAGAGAAAACCCTGATTCACAATTCAAAAGGAAGATGATGTAGTGAAGAGGTTAATAAAGTGGACTCTGGAACCAGAGTGCCTGCGTCAAACCCCAGTTCTGCCACTTGCTAGTTGTGTTGCGTTGCCTTGGGCATGTTATTTAATTGCTTTGTGTCCGAGGTCCATCATTTGTCGTGTGGGGTGACTGTAGTACCTACTCCATCAGGCAGATGTGAATGTCTGCACATAAAAAACTGCTCAATAAGAGTGGTTGTTATTATTTTTTTCTTGGAGGAAGAGTAGGTGATGGTGATGGTGGTGGTGATGTACATCAAGGTCACTCAGTGATTCATTGCCAGTGCCAAGGCTAACCGTGAGCTCTTCCATGGCCCCTCCAGCCTACACTGGCTTTGGGGGAACCCACACTTTTGGAGGGAAGATCAGGCATTCTACCCCAACTTCCTGCCCACACCCCTGTCCACAGCTCTCACCAGGAGGTTTTAATGAGGAAAGCTCAAGCTCTCGCTGGTTAAAAGCAAGAAAGTGGGGCTCTGGACACAGAGGTCTTGTGGCAGAAGGTTTGGAACACTGAGGGCTGTAAGGACTCAGAAATTTATCAGAAAAAAGTACTAGACTAAATGAAGAATTGAGCTCCAATTTCTGTTCTGCCCCTGACAAGCTGGGTTACCCTAGGCAAGTCACTTTGCCTCTCTGAGCCTTTGAAGGTAACGACATTGGTTGTAGTTCTCAAGGCCAGGATTTGATTGGATCATAAATGTCTCATTTTCCAAAGTGAACGTCAGTACAAAGTATTTGCTTAGCTTGGTGAAGGTATGAGGTGAGATCAAGCACGGAGACTTTGATTCTAGCCTGCTAAGCTACTACAAGCCATCATAAGAGCTCATTATTGAAAAATTATTTATGGGAGTAATTTTATGTGCAATTCAAATGCAGCGCAAAAAGCCAATACACAAAAGTTTGAGTTATGGAAGATGGATCTATTCTGAAGGTGGTCATCCCACAGGGTGAGAATTGGAGAAGCTTCAAGGCACAGTATGTATGAGCACTCTGGCAAAAGGGTTGGGGACGTGAGTTCGGGATTAGGCAGACCTGGGTTCGAATCCCTGCTTGGCTACTTACTAACAGCTGAGTGGCCTTAGGTTCATCTCTTAGCTCTCACATCTCAGCTTCCTTGTCTATAACATGGGCATGTAGCTCATGTGGCTGTGTGCAAGATTATATAAAATGATACAGTGAAAAGCTTCCAGCACATAGTGAGCTCAAAACATGGAAGATGTTGGTCTCATTTAGGACTCTCTTGGTTGGGGGTGATAGAATTCAAACTCACACCAGCTTACGTAAAGAAAGCATTTTACTGTTTTCAGTAACCAAGGGCAGGGATGGAGCTGGCTCTGGATGGGACCAGAGACTCAGATGCCAGCAAGACTCTCCCTTCTCAGCTTCTCATCTCTAACTGTTGGCTTCATCCTGTCCTGCCACAGAGATTTCCTGTGGGGTGAAGACATGGCTTCCAAGAGCTCCCAGTTCACAATTCCGTGACCCATCAGGAGAGGATTCTTTCCCACCAGCTAAAAAGAAATTCCAAGAAAGGATTCTAATTTGCCTGGCTTGTGTCACATGACCATCCCTGGACCAATCTCAGCAGCCAGGAAGATGGAGCCCTCTGATTGGCTCTGCCTGAGTCACATGCCTGGGTCACGGGATGTGTTCCTGGAAGGAACAGAGGAAGGGGGCTGCTCCGTGATGGTCTCCTCAGAGAGTCTAGATGTGAGTGGATTTGGAGAACGGGTCTCTGCACTAAGTGCTGGGGGTGGCATGAAGCCACTTCTTACAAGTGCTACATTTTCTTAGCATGGCTTTGGTACCATGTTTATCCTAAAATGTATTCTTTGTAGAAACAGCTCGACTTAATGCAGCTTAATGCTGACCAAATCCACCGTCCTCAGCTGCTGTTTGCAGAGCTTATGCAGTGCTCACAGCGGATGAAGCCCAGGCGCTGTGACAGTCCCACCAGAGGGCCCAGTGTGGAGCTGTCCCTACCCCAAGCTGTAGTCCCCAGTCTCAGCACGACCCCTGCAGAGCTCAAGGAGATGTTGGGGGGGAACTGTGCTTCAGGCAAAAAATGATAGTGCTGGAAGGAAGCTCAGGAACCACCTGAAGCCAAGAAGAGGGCAAGGGGCCTGCCTACCCAAGGCCCTGGAGCTCCTGTGGGACTGTGCCTTCTTAATGAAGCACCCTCAGCCCCTGGCATACAGTAGCTCCTCAATAAATATTGGGTGAATGAATGAGCTGAGATTTGAATCCAGGCTTCCTGATTCCCAGGCCCGTATTCTTTCTGCTTTATCATTCTACTTCCCATTGAACCTAAACATCTTAATTTCTAGATCTAGAATCTTTTCCCACTCTAAGGGAGATGGCTTCTCGACCAGGTTGGGCAGGAGGAGCATGTAGGTGCTGAGACGACCTCAGTGCTCACAGCCCTAGCCAAAGAGTGTGAGCACTGGTGTGTGGTACTGGGGTGGAAGTGGGGGAGGAATGGATTGGAGAGGGGTAAGTAAATACTCATCGCTGTCTCATAACTTACGATTTGGTCCCATGTGTGATAGGCAGGGCAGCGTTTCATTCCCATCTGATGGATGAGAAAGTTCCATGCAAGCTCCTCTGAAGCTCAAAGAGGGCAAACAACTTCCTGAACCCCCCTCGCCTAGCAATTTGTGGAGGAGGTTAGACCCCTCCCCAGGCGTTTTATCTTCTGGATCACTAAGCCCCTGTCACTAAGCAGACACTTTGGTGCCTCACCCACATGCCCTAAGCACCTGCCACTCTGCTGGGGGTACCTCCCCGCCCATCATTCCCAGCACAGGCCAGCCCCTCCCTGGGAGTCCTCAACCAGTGACTGACAGGAGTTGGTGGATACATGCTCCAGCTGCCTTGCCCCTTGATGGAGTAGCTCAGAGGCTATGCACATATACCACGCCGCTTCCCAGAGTCCCCCGCAGCGCCAAGCTCCAGTTGCCCACAGGTGCTACTTGCGCTCCTGCTCTACTCCCATACTCCCTGGCAGCATTTCCTGGGATCCCCTCCCACATAAACTACTTGCATTTGACTTTTTGCATTAGAGTCTGCTTCTGAGGTAACCCAAACTAAGACTACCACCTTCTTTTTTTTTTTTTAAGGGGAAGGGGTGGACTAACTGGCTAAATAATGAGAAATATAGCTTACATATACAGCTTATATAAAGTAACTCCAAGTCAAGTCTTAGAATGCCTCAATGCCTTCTTACCACCCACCTGCTCACTTCCTGGCCCCACCCTCACTAGTCTTGCAAGTTTCTCCACCACCCATTAAAGAGGTGGACAACTGTGAGGGTGTCACACGTCATGCCATCAAGAACCAGCACCATGCAGGGCCTGACTCCATCCATGAGCCCTGGGTAACAGTTTCCCATGGCTCTAACAGGGTGCCAGGGGTGAGTTGGCACTTGCCCTCCCTTCTAAGGCTGTTGCTCTATCCTGGTGTCTGTCACACATGAGCCCAGCCTTATGTCACTCAGCTCCTGAACTGACTCCCCAGGATAACTTGTGCCTCTGGCAGCACAACCTCCAGGCCAGTGGGTCTGGGGACTGGCGTCATAGAGTCATAGGGTGCTGGGGCAGGAGAGACCTATAGGAACTGGGCACCTTGTCTAACCCTCCCATTGTTGGAGGTGGAGGGGAAAGACTTAGCCTTGGGGGTGCAGGGTCTTATCCAGGGTCACACAGTGCATCAGAAGTGGAATGGGGCACGAACAAAGTTTTTTCTTTTATTTCCAGTTCAAAGTTTTTGCCTCTTATTAACAGACAGTATGAAAAGAGGAGAGGGAGCATGGCAGAAAAGGAAAGGCACTGGATTTAAATCTAGGCAGGCCTTGACTTGAAATCCAGTTTTGCTCAGTCAGCTCTATAACCTTAAGCAAGTTACTCAGGTCCATGTGCCTCAGTTTCCACAATTGTAAAGTTGAGGTTCTATCACCCATTCGACAGGGTTGTTGGGAGGCTTAGCAGAGATAATTGACGTGGAAAGCACCTGGCAGTAACAGATTCTCAATAAACATCCGGTAACGCTGAACCTAAAAAGAGATCCCTCCCATTTTACAGGCCTGCACATGGGTGACACTCCATGGAGGTTAAACAGAAATGTCCTCATCATCTACATAATCACTTCTGGAAAGTTTACAACACAGTCTAGTGCAGAATTTCCAGACTGCATGCCTCAGAGTACTGTTTCTATGTGAGAAAAGGTGCCATGTGAAAAAAGAAGGGCCCTACCAAATAAATTTGGAAAGGGTTGCATTAACATCAGCCAAGTTGACATACTACAGGACTTCTCAGAGCCTTTGCTTCTTGATGTGCTTTGTGCATGTGCTGTATTTCTCTGTGCATGTAAACACATAACATTTTTCGTCAGGATCATTAAATATCTCCCAATAGTTGGGTGTGCTCCAGGGAACAGAGTTTGGGAGACAGTTGTTGGTCTACTGGAAAGGCCACCCAACGGAAGTCAGGAGCCTTTGACTCTGTGTTTTAAGTCTGCCAGTTTACTCGTTGTGTGACCTTAGACATGTCCCTGACTCATAGGAGTCTCAGTTTCCCCATTCGTAAAATGAGGGGGGGAATGGAATCCTAAGGGTGCTTCCTGTTCTGATGTGCTGGGATCTTGAAGCTCTTCTCCACCATTAGCTCCTTGCTTACGACCTTAGCACACCCAGCTCAAGGACGGTCCTGGAGAAGGGTGGAGGGTTCCAAGAGGCACCTGCCTGCAAGGGATCCCATTGCTGGTCCCGGTTGGTCTTGCCCTGGAAAGGTAGGCGGAACTGAGGGAAGCAGGGCGGCCCCACCTGCCTCCCGCCTGGAAAGGAGAGGTGAGGGCTGCGATCCTCCCCTCCCTCCTCCTCCACTCCCTGCCGGGACAGTCAGCCACCGGGGATTAAGAGCAGGCCCAGCACCCATTGCACGCCATTCAGCAAGACAGGAAGCCAAGCGCGCCCCTGCCCGCCCGCCTCTGCTGGGCAGGTCTGCCGGATTACATGCATTGTGCTGGGGACTGGCACAAAGGGAGGCCCAGCCCGCTGGGAAAGGCCGCGTCCCGGCGGGAATCCACCGCCCAGTGGCTGGGGTGGCCTGCCCAGCCGGGCTGCAGAGCTAATCCCACCTGTCTGCCCAGCCCGAGGCAGAGCCCTCACGGGGCAGCCTCCACAGTGCCCAGCGCTGCCCTCTATCTGCCCACAGTGGGTGGCTCCACGCTCCCAGGGGCACGATGGGTGCCATCCCTTCCCGTGCCTCCTGCAGCAAGGTCCGCGCCACCTGCACAGGAAGTTTCAGTCTGCGTGCAGGAGTCTTTCTTCAAGACAATGCAGAGATCTGCACAAAAGGCAGGCAGGCGGGTGAGGACAAGTTCATCTTCGTGAGCCAGAGGCTCCTGAAGGCCTCTGAGGAATGGGCATGTTCGTTTTCTCTGCCTCATTAGAGCCCCACCATCTAATGCTTAACTTGGACAAGCTGGATCTGGCTTTGAAGGCGCCTCTAAGACAGAGGTGTCCTTGTCAGTTCTCAAAGGCCGATGGGCCAAATCCAACTGGATGGAAGGAGTCTGCAGCAGTTCTGTCACACCCAGGCCACTTAAAGAGATGGGCTTTCACTATCGGGGATCCTGTTGCAATTTGTGTTTTGGGTACTGCAGAGTGTGTGGCATTTCACTCATTCCTAATTTCTGCCACGTCTCTGTTCCACCCCTATAGGACAGTTCTCCGGGTGGCCTTGGACTGATCCAGCCTTCCCTCTTTCTTGCTTGTAGTCCTCAAGAATAACTATAGAATATGCTGGGAAGGCAACATTGTAAGATAGGAAGGGGCTGGCCAGAACAGCCAGGCTCTGTTCCAGTCCTCCCCAGAATGGGATGTCCTCCAACGATGTAGCCCAGCAACTCGTGTTCCCTGGGGTATAAAACACAGGACAGGCTGCTTTCCTGAGTACTGTCAGCTGTGGCACAAGTGGGGTATGTACAGTCAAGACTCCCTTCACCCTGGGCAGCTTTCCTGAGCCTGTGGGGACCAGCTTGACCTGAATCCTAGGCTTCTGTTGTCCCTTGCTGCATCTGTAAGTAGTAAACCCACTTTATGCAACATGTGTGTGTGTCAGCACACTCAGACAAGCTGGTAACCAGTGTACAGTAAACCCTATTTACAACTTGTACTATTACTGATTTAATGTTTTTCTTTGTATCAACTAACTTACTAAATTGAAATTTGAGTCTTTTACTAAGCAATATCTGTGAAATCCTGGGTTCTATGAGCTAGTATTTCCTAATACAATAAAAATAATTTCCCAACCACAAAAAAATGATTTGTCCCTAAATAGCCTAAAATCACCTCAGGACTCATCAGTGGTAAGTGAAGTAGAGAATGGAATTAGATAGTCTCTAAGCTCCCTTCAAATCTTGGGAGCTAAGTTTATAAGATACGAAGACTCCACAAGGCTATTGATTCCAAAATTCTCCACAGTCACCTAAGCCAGACCTTGAGGGGTCACGTCAGATCCCTCCTCCTTCCTCACTCCACTGATGTGGTCACTAGGCAGTCCTGACTCCTGAAAACCTCTTCCGTCTGTCCCCTCCTCTCCCACCCCGGTGGCCATGGCTTTTATCCATTCTCACCTGAGTCCGTGCAGTGGCCTCACTGGTCTGCCCGTCCACCTCTGCCCACCTCCAATCCACCCTCCACCCTGCAACCAGAGGAATCTTTTGGCCATGCATATCTCAAGTGGCTGGAACATGGTTAACACCCCATTAATGACAGCTTTGATATTTTTGAAGACACAAGTCTAATCATGTCTCTTCACTGCTTAAAAGTGTTCCATGGTTTCCCCCATAGACCCCGGGATAAATTGAAACTCTTTAACCTAGCATGGAAGGCTCTTTCTGATCTAGCCCCTACCCACTCCTTTAGCTGTACTTTCTATCACCCCTCAATTCTATCCCTGTGCTCCAGTGAAGCCAAAACAGCAGGGTGTCCAAATGTGCCACGCTGTCTAGTGCCTCTCTGCCTTGGCTGATTCTGTCTCTTCTGCCAGGAATGCCCCCCGCCCCTGGGCACCACTCTTCCTCAAATGTCTTGCCAAGTCAGGACCTTACTCAGCTACACCATCTTCTCTGTACCAGAGAGGATATATTCACTGCATAACAGACCACCCCAAAACATGGTGGCTTAAACTCAAAAACACTGATTATTTCTCACAATACTGTGGGTTGGTTGGGTGGCTCATCCAGTCTAGGCTGGCTCAGTCAGGGCCACATGGTCTGGAGTGGCCTCACTCATGTCTGTGGAGCCTCAGCTTAGACGTCTAGAACAGCCGGGATGGTGGGAGTCTCTCTTGGCATGATTGTGTGCTCCAGGAGGCTAGCTTGGACTTCTTTATATGGCGGACTCAGGTTCCCATCAGCAACAGAGAGGGCGAGCCCCAGTGTGCGGGTATTTACCAAACCTCTGCTTATAGCACATTTGCAAATGTCCACTGGCCAAACAAATCATATGACCAACCCCAAATTCAAGGGAGGGGATTGGAAGAGCAGCAAAGTCACATTGCAAAAGGAGTGCATGTTAAGATGGGAGGTAATCATGGCTATTTTGCAAGGTACCACACTTTTTGAAGTTTTCTGTGGTGAAAAACTCTTGTTTTCTCTTCCTGATACATATTTCCCCCTTAATCTGGTAACGTCTCCCTTCTTTCTTCTGAAGAACTATTCTCGCCTCACTTCAATCAAAATCCCTCCCCTAGCCACAGGCATGAGTGAGTGAGCTGGGTCAGTCACAGCAGCACATCTCCTGGGCCACAGAAATTGGCCCACAAGTCAGGCATCTGATCCGAGACAGGCCAATCAGAGTTCGTCCCCGGGATCTTAAGATTAGAGCTGGAAGGAAAGAATGCTCTCTTCTGTTGACAAAGCTCGGAAGATGAACTGACAGCAATCAGGAAGCTACCAAACCTACACCCAACCATATCCTATTCATTTCATGGTTGGCTCACATGAACCAATTAATGCCCCTGGTTGGCTAATTTGATTAGAATTTCTATTACTTATAACCAAAAGAGTCCTGACCAGTTCACCTTCCCTGGTCCCTGGCAGAAGTGATCATACCTCTTTTGTCCTACACTGTACCTGGGCTTCAGCTCAATTATCAAGCGTTGGCTATGTGACATTGATCAAGACATGGTAAAGCAGCCAAACATTGACCTGTGGCAGCCAGGAAGCACAATCAACAGTGTTGCATGGGCAATGTCACCTTTCCCATGTTTCTGTTCAAAGGAAAATTCTTTTTCAGCTTGGATTCCAACCAAGAAAGCATTCCAACCAAAGGAAACAGATTATAACTGTCCCCATTGTTACATCACTGCAGGAAACAGAGAGATTCAGAGCAGGCTGCTTTTATTACAGAAGGAAAATCATCCCCAGAGGACAGAGAAGGGAAGGTACTGAGATCTTGAAGAGTAAACAGAAAAAACAAACCTCTCTAGGAACAAGCTGACAAAGCCTTACACTTGTCACAAACTTGGAGTAATGTCATAGGACAAGCCTAAAGATAGTCTTCAAATATAACTAAGGACATTGAGACAAGAAAGTATCAGCCTCCTGCACGTAGCACAGGACAGGAGTCCAGAGGAAGATGCACAGGGCTGGGAGAAGACAGACCCAGATTGGACCTAAATGGATGTCCTTCCTTAGTTGAGTGGTCCTTGATCTTTGGAGTTTGGGACACATTCTCAAATACTAGAGTTTCTAGAGGCATGCCTGAAAGGATCATACTGTACTCCCAGGTGTACAGGACTTACCTGCCTGCACCTCAGCAATGTGACACTGTTGAATAGAACTGATGCCTGCTCTGGCTGTATTCCCTAAGTGTATCCCCACGAGCAGAGCTCTCATGTGTGGCCTATGGTAAGATGACCCTTTGCTACTGGTGCCTCTTATTTCTCACAGTGAGTTGTACCCCAGCTACCCTCAATCCCACAATCTTCCAACCACGGCAGGAATGACGGTATCTGAAATTGAGTTTACACTTTTGTGGAATTCCAGTGCACACTGGTTAGGAATTACTGCCTTAGCCACACAACTAAGCCAATGAGACCCTCTGACAAGGAACTGGGTGTTTAAGTCGGAGCTCATCCATTCCTAGCATGTTATATATACACTTGTGCATAAATAAATGTGTAAAAATCATAATTCTTGTTTAATAATATGCTTCATTCTTTTTAAATGATTTCACTTATCTTATTTTTTAAATTGAGGTATTACATGCATACAATAAAGTACTGGCAATGTTCTGTATCTTGATCTTGGTGTGTGCATATGTACTCCTTTGGGTTTGGCTTTTTTTGCTCAGCATAATATTTTTGAGATTCATCCAGGTGTATACCAGCAGTTTGCTCTTTTTTATTGCTGAGAAGCATTTCATTGTGTGAATATACCACAATTTGCTTATGGACATTAGGCTATTTCTAGCTTAGGGATCTTATGAATAATGCTACCGCGAATGTTCTTGTACTTTCAGTGAAGTAGATTTCCCTTTGCTATATACTCAAGAGTGGAATTGCTGGATCATAGAATGGGTGTGTATTTAGCTCTAATATGTAATTTTAAAGCATGAGGGTTTTTTCTTCATAAAGTCCCTCAGGTACTGTTCTATGCAGACTCCCAGACCAGTTGGATACCACCTGACCTTCACCTTGTATTCTGGGACACTAGATGGGCTCCCTTTGCAGAACACCGTCTTCATAAAGTACTTTTCTATCTAGTCTGTGCCACGTGTTACATTAGCACTGTCTCATGCTCTATTGCAAACATTGTTTTACATTTTATTCCCCCTCCTATCCCCCTTACACTGCATGCTCCTTGAGGGCAGGTACTCTGTCATCGCTGAAACCCCTCTTGCTTTCTACATAATAGATGATGTCTAAGGATAAATAATAATAGCTAATTTATTAGTTGTCTGTTGCTGTGTGACAAATTACCCCAAAGTTCAGTGGGTTAAAACAACATTTCTTATTTCACTGTTTCTGCAGATCAGATATCCAGGAGTGGTTTAGCTGGGTGGTCTGGCTCAGAGTCTCTCATGAGATTGCAATCAAGGTATTGACCAGAGCTTCAGTCATCTAAAGCCTTGACTGGGGCTGGAGGATCCTCTTCCAAATTCACTTACACTAGCTGTTGGCTGGAGACCTGAGTTCTTTGCCATGTGGTCCTTACAACATGAAAGCTGCCTTCCCCACAGTGAGCAGTGCAAGAAAGAGAGAGACGAGCAGCACAGTATGTTTTATGACCTATTCTTTGAAGTCACACATAGTCACTTCTGCTTTATTCTATTCATTAGAAGCAAGTCACTAGGTCCATTCAACACTAAAGAGGAGGGAAATTAGGCTCCACCTCTTGAAGGGAAGAACACTAAAGAATTTGTGGACATATCTTAAAACCACTATCACTAATAATTGCTAACATTTTCTGAGTGCTTACTAGGTGCTAGATGCTGTACTTTGTGTTTTTATAGAGTATTTTGTTTAATCCTTACTTCAACCCTACAAGGTAGATACTATCCTTGATTTTTCAGACAAGAAAACTGATGTGCTGAGAAATTAAGTAATTTGTCCAAGGTCCCACAGCAAATGACAGAGCTAGGATGGGAACCCAAGAGTCAGACTCCAGAACTTGTCTCCTAACCACTTACGGTACATCATGAATGAGAGATGGCAAATGATCCTATGAGTTTAGGGTTCTCAGCCAATGTGGAGGGCTGAATGGTGGCCCCAAAGAAATGTCCATGTCCTAATTCCCAGAACCTATGAACATTATAGGGAAAAAGATGTGATTAGTTAAAGATCTTGAGAGAAGGTGCTTAACCTGTCTCATCTGGGTAGGCCCTACATGCAATCATAAGTATCCCTCTAAGAGAGAGAAAGAAGGAATTTTGACACAGACAGAAGAGGAATAAACACACAAAAGACAAGGTGATATGAAGACAAAGGCAGATATTGGAATGATGCAGACACAAGCAAAGGAATGCTGGCGACTACCAGAATCTGGAAAAGGCAAGGAACAGCTTATCCCCCTAGAGCCTCTTGAGGAAGTATAGCCCTTTTGACACCTTGATTTGGGACTTCTGTCCTCCAGAACTGAGAGAGAATACATTTCTGTGGTTTTAAGCCACCAAGTTTGTGGTAATTTGTTACAGCACTTATAGGAAACTAACACAGATGGTAAAGTATATTCTACCTCCCTGTTCATCAGTGCTGCTCTTGGCTAGAATAGACTGTTCTGGGCTTGCTAGCATGGTTCTTGTCTTTGCATCATCTTAGCATCAACTCGCTCTCAAACATCAGTAGAAAAAAATAAAATCAGGTAAAAAGGAAAGGAAGAAAATTATATAATAACCACCTATATTGTTGTTATTGAGCCTAAGTTTTACTCTGAGCCTCCTGACAGCTGAGGCAAAACAAGAATCAGGGTGGATTATATAATTTTCATTTTTTGATAAAAAAGAATCAATCTTGTTCTTCAAGAAACACACATCTTTTACTCATGTTATATTCTAAGAATAAATGAGCAAGTATGTCTTCACACAACGGACACTGAACAAGGCAAGAGACAGAATACTCAACAGTGACTCAGAGATCTAGGACTACCCTCATGTGAAGGTTTCTTGTGTCATCCCTCCATAAAAACTACAGCCTGACAAGGAAACACAGTTCACCCTCCTGACCACCCAGGCTGGCACCCAGGAATAAGCCTGCACATGGACACAATGCACCAGTGTTCACAAAGCGCTTTCACATCCACCATCCTACATAGGCTCAAACAGCTCCTGAGAGCCAGGCAGGGCAGACAGTGTAATCTGTACCTTACAGATGTAGAAACCGAGGCTCACAAAGGGAAAGAGACTGTTCCAAGGTGACACAGCTGGTGAGTGGCAGGGCTGGGGTTCCCTGAATCCCCAAGAACAGGTCTCCCGGCCATGCTGGCTCTATTTAATCCTAATGCCTAACACTGTCTTACAAGAATTTCATAGGCATCTGTCTTATCTCTCCAAGCACACTGAGCCTTTGCGGGAAGGGTCCTCTCTCACGCTTTTTAGGACGCCTGAGGTGCCTGCCCAGGGCTGGTTGGTGAATAATGTCCTGCCATGTGTCAAGCCCTGCCCAGCAGAAACCTGGCCCCACGCACCATCCTCGGCCTGGTCCTTTAGGTCAGGTCCCAAGCTAGTTGAGAACAGTGGCCTAAAGGAATGGAGCTGCGCGTTGGGGGTCTGCGGACCCAGCACCGCGCGGTAAGATCCAGGAAGTGAGGGCCACGCCCCCGCCGGCTGAGGGCGTGGTCAGGGCGCTGTCCGCCGCTCAGTGCTGACCGGTCTCCGTGGCTGGGAAAAGACAGACCTCCCGGGAGAGGGGTTTGGCCTTCCCGCCTCCCACCATTCCCGACCAGCAGCTGAAGGATTGGGAAGAGGAGGAGAAGGGAGAACTGGCTGCTTCTGCTGTCCCCATTTTCTCCCCACTCCATGCCCTTTGGTGCCTCTGTCTCCCTAGCTCATCCTTTCCTCTTCTCTCGCCCCCCTCCAGCCTCCCTCCATTCCTCTGGAGTCACTGGCTTTCCACCTCCCTCTATCCCTAACTCCTCTCTCTGTTTCTTCCCTCCTCCCTCTCTCCTCTTTACCCACTAGCTGTGCAACCACTTGCAAGCTTCTTAACCTTTCTGAGTGAAAGCCCTGACCTCGCAGGGTGGCCGTGAAGCTCAGTGGTCAGCTTAGAGAAGATGCCCAGTCTGAGTGCCGTTCATTCACCCTTCGCATTTCTCCCAGATGTGGGGGACAGGTGGGGACACCACATTAGCTTCTTTCACCTCCACGGCAGAGCCCTGGCATACCGACTGCCCACCAACCACTGGAGCAAGCCTAGGAGTGTGACTGGCCTCCTGCTCCACCTGAGGAGACGGACCCTGGCCCAGGGTGTTGAGCTACATCCAGTAGGGGGCTGTCAGGTGACAGATGATTGATGAAGACCTCTAAAAGGGGGAAGGAGCTGAGCATTTTACATGCATTGTCACACGTGGTCTTCATGACAGCCCTGTAAGTTGGTACTATTATTATATCCTCATTTATAAGATGAGTAAAGAGGTTAAGAGAGATGAAGTGACTTTCCCTGGGTCACACAGATATTAAGTGGTGAAGACAGGTCAGTCTGACTCTAATTGACATGCTCTTTGATTTAACTTTAAACCATGTGAAAATTAAAACATAGAAGAGTAGCTGGGTGCAGTGGCTTATGCCTGTAATCCCAGCACTTTGGGAGGCCAAGGAGGGAGGATCACTTGAGGAGTTCAAGACCAGCCTGCGCAACATGACAAGACCCCATCTCTGAAAAACAAATTTAAGCCAGGTGCGGTGGTGCAGGCCTGTAGTCCCAGTTACTCAGGAGGCTGAGGTGGGAGAGTCACTTGAGCCCAGAAGTTCAAGGTTGTGGTGAGCTGTGATCATGCCACTGCACTCCAAGAGTATAATGAACCGCCACGCACCTGTCACCCAGCTTCATTGATCAACTCTTGGCCAATTTCATTTCATTCCTATTTACAACCACTTCACCCTTTCCTTATTTTAAAGTATATCCAGACATCATATAGTTTTGTCCATAAACATTTCAGTATGTGTTTTTATGAAATAAAGCTAATTTTAAAAAACATAACCAAAATACCATTACTCTGCCTCAAAACTTTGCAATAATTTCTTAAGATTACCAAAGAAGAAAGCAGCATATTTGATTCATGTTTTCAATCATTGCCTTGCTCTTCTGCTGTCCCCTGCTACCTCTTTTAATAAAGATAATGATACCTCTTCCACTGCAAAGCCCTTCTACACAATCTTATTTAATGCTCACATCTGCCCTTGGCAGTACATAGGGCAGGACTTTCCTCATTATGGAAATGTAAGAAAGGCTCTCTGCAAAGGCTTACAGAGGTGAATGGACTCACTCAAGGTTGCCCACCAGGTTGGGGGTTACCCCAGCCCTTGTCTCTCCCCACCTCAGGGGCCTCACAATGAGAAGTTGCAACTGTCAAGCACAGAGGTTGGGGGGAGGGGTCCAGGAGGAGCGGGCTGAGAGACTCTCCCCCAGTGGTGGCAGGCTGGATAGTGTACTGGTGTACATTCCCAGATGGGGAGCTACAGCCAAGCCCCTTTCTCTTGGTAACAACAGGACTAATTCCCTGGCACAGGCTTATTTGTGTTTAGTAGCTCCCAAAGCCTAGGCAGCAGTGGGGGCTTACCACTCGGTCTCCTGAGAGGTATGCCTTAAGCCCCCTGCACTATGGCAGATTGGATACTGAAGCCCAAAGGGCAGGCACAATAGCTGGATCACTCAGTCGACCCTATTCTAATTCTGCTTTTCACCTAAGTGCAGGGGGAGGGCAAAGGTTGCTCTGTTTTTCTTCTGGGGACCTCCTTGCCTAGCCAGCCCTGCACATGCAGAAAATGCCAAGGATTCCATTCTAAATCCCCTGGCTTTTATGACTAATTCTTCCATTAGTCTGCAAACTACAGAGCAAACCCCTCAGCCTGGCATTCAAGGCCTGTAGTCTGCCCAACACCACCGATGTAACCTGCCATAGATACCAAGGAAACCACGGTGCAATTTCAGGGGAAACAGAAAAGCTTTATACTAGCTAATTCCTGGAGTTCTCCAGTTAGAGCTTCACTTCTTTAGCTTTAGACTGCATTTTCTGTTTAAATGTGAGCATTGCTCCTGCCAGGTGTCCATTAAGTCTTCTACCACACCTCAAATTAATGTCCTAATAATACCACTTGCTACTTATTTGCCCACATAGACCATGGCATTTCATTTCTCCATGACTTTGTTCATGATGTTTCCTCTGCCTGGAAACTTATTTCTTCCTTCTTCATCCACTAACTACCAGGTGTGCCTCAGGACTCAGCTGAGGCATCACCTCCTCCAGGGAAATTTCCTGAATGCCTCCTGCCCCTCCTCAGCCTTCTCACCCCCCATACTGGGTGAAGGGCCCTTTCATGGGCTTAACTTTCCCGTGTCACGTATGCCCCAGCAGATTGTGAGCCCCTCAAGGGCAGGGACTGTGTGCTGTTCATCTCAATCTTCCCCAGGCCGAAACATAGGGCCTGGCTCATAGTAGGATCTCAACTTAATGTTCGTGTTGAAATGCTTTATCTCCCTGAACCCTCACTCAGCCCTGTGGGTTAGGTTGCTCGGGAGTCATGATTCCTCCCATTTTATAGAAGTGGAGGCTGAGACATGGAGAGGGAGAGGGACACGTCCCAGGCCCCCAGTGCTGAGTGGGAAGCCAGCTCTTCCCCATCATGCCTCCTGGCTCCTGCTCCAGCTGCCGCCCCCTGCCCCAGACCAGCCCTGGATGTCCAAGTCAGAGGAGCTGTAACAAGGTGGAGCAGCAGACAGTGCCTCTGGCACTTTGGAGCTAGCAGCTGTGCTCAGACACGCCCAGCACAGCTCCCTGTCACCCAAATTCCTCCTGCTGGCATCAGGGCCTCCCACTGCCTTCCCCAAGCCATCTCTCCAGCTGCATCCTTTAAACTCCTTCTGAGGTGCCCCTGTTGAGCTACATCTTCCCACTCAGCCTTCTCTGGGCTCACCTGAGTTTTCAGAACCCTGTATGTGGTGCCCAAATTCTGTCCTCCTTGCATCCTGAGACCTCATGATCAGGGCAGCTGGTTGAAGGGGTGGGGCAGATGTTCACAGGAGTCTTCCAACATTAGGGTGACAAGAACAGCAACTTTATGCATCAGGGTGACAAGAACAGCAATCATCAATGCAGATGGATCAGCACTTCCCAAACTGTGTTTGTGAAATACTGCAATCCCAAGAGATGCTTATAGCTATTCCTCCACAAAAGAACCTCACAGGCAATATTGTGTGCATCAAGGCACTGTGCAGAATATATTACATGCAACACTGTATTCCATACCCACAATAACCCTAAAAGGCCTGTTCCATTTTTTCTCTGAACTACTAATGAAGAAACTGCAACTCAGAGAGGCTGGTGAACCTCCCCATGATCACACAGCTAGAAAGTAGTGGAACTGGGATTCAAAAGCCAGCCTGTGCTTTTGGCCACTTTGCAAATCTACATTTCTGTCTACTTCATTGTCCCTGGAGGAAATTCAAGATGCAACTAGCATGTTAAACATCCTGAGGAGTCTTGTTTAAATTTAACTAAACATCTCTCACACTTATTTGAGGCTGAAACATCTCCCTCCCCACCACTACCTTTTGTTTGCTAAATCTTATTCCTGTTCCACAGAATGTGAATGTTTCACTGAACACAGTTTGTGAAATGCTGCACTGGGAAATATCAGCTCTTGTTGTCCTAACAACCTGAGAGCACAGGAAGGAAGCGGTGAAGGAAACCTGTAGACCCCTGTGCAGAACCTCTTTGCTATACATATGGGGTTCTGAGGCTCAGAGAAGGGGAGGTGTTCTCCTCAGGTCAAATAGCCAAGAAGTGGAGGAAGAGGAGCCTGACTCCCTCCCCAGGGCCAAGAAAGGACTTTACTCCAAGCAGCCTGGTGGGGCTGGCAGTTTGGAAACTTCTCAGCAGGTGGAATTCACACACCTTCCTGTAGAGGCCGCACAGGCTTCGGGAGATGGAAACTACTAGAAGGAGCACCATCTTATTGAAAAGAGTCATTAAGATCCAAGGACCAGAAAGCTGGATGTTTTCACAGATCACATCACATCTACCTTGCCCAACACAAAGGCCCAGAGAGGGGAAGGACTTGTCTAAGGTCACACAGCAAGTTCAAAGCACAAGTGGAACTGGAATCCAAGCTTCCTGCCTCCTGCCTTCAGCTCCAAGGCTCTGTCTTGCTTTCCCTGCAGTTGCTGATATGTGTCTGGCTCCTCAGCCTGGCCAGAGGTCCCTTGAGAGCAAGGAGAGTGTCCAGTTCATGCCTGACTTCCTAACTCCTGGCACTCAGGGCCAAAGAAATGTTGATTAATGAATGAATAAATAAAACACTTTATTTTTATCAAATACCCTACTTCTCAGCTTGATCACTTACATGGCTAGGATTAACTTTTGGCTGTTTTTAAAAGTTACTGTACCCTCAGAGGATAAACATTTGCTACCAAAGAATAACAGCAACACATATTGTGTTTAACATACGTGTGTGTACACACACACACACACGCACACACCAACCAGCTCCTGGTAAGAGGGATATGGCATAAGCACGACAGACTCTGTCCCTACTGCCCCTGCCTTCATAAAACTTACATTCTGGGAAGACAGATAATCCTTAAACAATTCATTCCACAATTAATTAGTCAATTTGAATGGTGGTAATTGTTACAAAAGAGAGGTAGAGAGAGCTACACTGTGATTAGCTTGATCGGAGTAAAGTGCTGGTTAATCTGCTGAACATTTTGAAAGCTGTCATTAAACTTTTCCATAGCTCCACACAGCAGTTATGAAAAGAGAGCAGGGAGAAAGACGTCCTTGTGTATCTGAGGGAAATCAAAAGAAATCCTCAATCAACATGTGTTCCTGCAAAACAAGACTCCTTAAGAGCATATTCAAGAAATACTCCATAAGAATATCTTCTGAGCACCTCCTATATGGTGGAACTTTGTGGGGGTTCTCCCAGCAATGCTGTTAAGTAGAAGTTATGATCTCCACTGAAAGAGGAGAAGCCAAAGGATCAGAGAGGTTAGCCAATTCTTCCAAAGTTCAGCCACACAGATACTGAGTAGGACCAGGACTCAAGCCCAGGATGATGTGACAGCAACACTTGATACCTTTCATTGCACCACACTGTATTTTCTAATCTTAAAAGCTGATCAGCCCAGAGTTGAAACCCTGGACTCTGACATCATAGGTATGCAAAGTCTTCTTGTCAATACCATCTCCCTTCCAAGGGGCCCTGGAGAAGAAACACTGCATTTTCTGGGAACCAAGAGGATCAAAATGAGAAGATCATGTATGATGCCAACCACACTTCTGGGGGAAATTGTTAATTACTGGAATGATTGCATTCCTTTCCCCTGAGATATAGGTTTCTTGAACAAAAAGCCTTAATATTTTATTTATGCAAACGGAGAAACTACCCTCCATCTCTCAAATAAGATGCCCAAATGGGGTCTTTTCTCTGCCTTTCTGAGACTTAGGCAAACATTTTCCTTGTGTAAGGCAATTCAGTGCAGCCAAACCTTGCCCAGAGGTCCTGGTCCCAATTTCATGAGAAAAACCACTTCTTACTAATCCAGTTTTCTCATAGTTTATAAGGGACAATGGGGCTTTATTTTTCTTTTGAAGAGAAAAGGGCTCATCTTTTCTGGATTCATCCTCTGGCCTGGAGACAGTCTTTATCTGATCACCCACATGGGCCTGACCCCCCAAATGCCTTTTCCCATCAACAAGGAGCACTTTGGAGCATTTTCCAACATCCAGAATGAATCTAACTTTGGAATAGAGAAGTGTAGACTGTGTTTCAGCCAATGTGCCTTCTGGAAGCCTGCTTTTGGAAGCCCTACTCCCACCACCCCAAACCAGTCCCACCATGGGGATCTGGGAACCCGAATGCCCACTGCACTGCTGCTCCTGAAGCAGACGTTCTGCCTTCTTGAGAGTGAGCAGGGAAGAGGGCACCCGGACAGGCATGTACAAACAGCCCTCCCTCCTAAGGAGCTTGCCTTTCAGGTTTCCTAAGAGCCGATGGATGTGCCTGTGGATTCTATAATGAGGAGGGATTTGTTTGTTGAAGGATCTTTTCAGCTTTATTGCTTAACTCAAAGGTGAGAAGGGGGTGGAGGCAAGATGAGAATTACTCTCCTTTGCTTCCTGGATAGTTCAAATTTAAGCTTTGTCTGCAGCTGCCCTGAAACAGCAGCCAAGGTACTTTTCAGGATGGGGACCCAGGAGTTCTAGTCCTGGGTTGGTCCCCTAACCTGCTACATAACCAGGGGCAAGCCCCTCCCTTCCTCTGGGCCCATCTCCCCACCTGTTCAATGAGAAGATGGGGTTCTACCATCTGTTCCTCAGCTTCCTCATCTGTACAATGGGCATTGCAGTAAATGTCTGACTTCACCCTCCTGGTTAATAGATCAACATGGAGTAATGTCAGCTAGATCTGAGAACTGCAGGGCTCCTTTTGACAGTGGATGTGTTAGAACTATTAATATAAAACAGGGGCAAATTCTCACTGGCTTTGATATTTCCTTGGTAGTGGCTATCAACCTGTTTGTGCAACAAACATAATTTATTTTCTTTTAACTTCTCACTTTGAAAAACTTTTTGATTTGCAGAAGAGTTGGAAAAGATCAAACAGAGAGTTTCCATATATTCCTTACCCAGCTTCCCCTGATGTTAACATCTTACATAACCATAGAACAATTATCAAAACTAAGAAATTAACATTGGTACAGTACTATTAACTAAACTACAGACCTCACTCAGATTCCACCAATTTTGCCGCTAATATCCTTTTTTTGTTCCAAAATCCAACATAAGATACCACATTACATTTAGTCATCATGTCACCTTACCGCGTCAACTCCAATCTGACAGTTTCTCAATCTTTCCTTTCGTTCATGACCTTGACGTTTTTAAAGAGTACTGCTTAGGTATTTTTTAGAATGTTCTGAATTTGGATTTGTCTTATGTTTTCTCATGACTTGACAGAGCTAATAAGTTTTGGGGAAGAATATCACAGAGATCAAGTTTCGTCCTTAGTGCATTATTATCAATGATATGATATTAATAATGTTATTAATATTACTGGTGATGTTAAATTTGATCACTTGGTTAGAGTGGTGTCTGCCAGGTTTCTCCACTGTCAAGTACTGTTTTTCCCTTCCCATTCTCTACTCAGAGAAGAGAGTCACTGAGTTCAGCCTACACCACACACTGAGTTCAAGGAGTGAGAAATTAAACTCCACCTCCTGAGGGAGGAATATCAAAGAGCTTGTGGACATACGTTAAAACCACCACAGTGATGAATAAACATTTTGGGGGAGATCCTTTGAGGCTGTACAAATATCCTATTTCTCCTTAAAATTTTGCCCACCAATTTTATCATAATCAGTGGGTCTTGCCATTATTATTGTGGTATTCTAGCGGTAATTTTCTATTTTCTTCATTTCCACTATATTTTCTATTGGAATTCTTCTGTAAGGAAGATTTGTCTCTTCTTCCCTGTTTATTTATTTATTCAATTGTTTGTTTATTTATATCAAGATGGACTCAAGAGTATTTGATTTGGGGGGTTATAATCCAATACTTCATTTATTGACTTTGCTGCTCAGCATAAGCCACTGGGAGCTCTTTCAGGTTGGCCCTTATGTCCTTTGGACATGTCTCATGTTTAGTTTTGAAAAACACTTCCTTACTTTCTGCCACTCTTTTAAGCTTCAGAATCATCTTGTATCTTGTATTTTCCTTGACTCGGCCCTAAAACCAGCTATTCATCCCACAGAGCCCTGATTCTTTTTATTGGAGAATGGCATTTAGAAGCCAAGACCTGGACGCTGAGTGTGCTCATTGCTACTGGGGAGTCACTGCGTCTAGGCCCTCTCAGCAGACAAAGCCAGGAAACATATATAAATATATATATATATATATGCACTAACCCATGAATACTCACATACCCATATTTATTTCTGTATCTATCTGTGTATATATATGAAAATAAACATGAATTCACACTGATACTTCCAGCTCTAATCTAGTCCCACAGGGTTCATTCTAGTCTTTGTTCCATGCTCATTTGTCACTTTTTTCCTCTGACAGTGAGAAACCTGGCTTCCATTATCTACAATTTATTTACTTATTTGTTTAACCCTCATACACATGTAAAACAGCTTCAGAATGCTAACCTGTACCCCTATGAGAAACACAGTTACCAACTACAGTGTTTATAAACAGTTCTTTTTGTCTTTCACCAAATATAATTTTTAATATTTAAAAGAAGGCCTGAATTCAAACCCCTACTCTGGTACTCATTGGCTGTGCTGATGTAAGGCACATGCTTAACCTCTCTTGCATCCCAGTTTACTAGTCTATAAAATGAGAATAATAAACTATGTCTTACCTGCTTCATAGCCCTGGTGGGAAAGGAAGAATTAGAGGAGATATAAAGGGGCTCAGAAAAATCTCCTATCACACCTCAAATGCCTAATATTATCATAACATCATAGTCCCTGAGCTCCAGGTTTGGGGCCTGTGGATGTTAGCTCCTGTTCCCTGAGTGTGGCCTTGCTCTAAGGCACACACAAGGGACACAAGTGTCCACTCCTTTCTGCATCAAACTCAGTGAGTCTGATCCAGCCAAGCTGGGAGGGAGCCCGGTGTCTGGCTAAATAAACACAGACACTAAGAGCATCTGGGCTCTTGGAGGCTCTTACTACCTACTGGAGCATTTCAGCCCAGCCAGCCTGGCCAGAGCCAAAGCTCACCACTGGCGTTTGCTCTCAGCTGCCTCTTCTTCCACAAGCAGGAAGCCTTCCTGGGGGCCTCCCCCTTCCCTGGCATGGGAAGCTTTTCTCTCATTCTGTGTTGCAGACTGGTAGGACCCTTCCCTTCTCTGGTCCTCAGTTTCCCCATCTGTAAAATGAGGGAGCTAGATTAGATCTGAAGTCACACACTGGTAGCTGGATCTAGCAGGCATGTGTTCCACTTGGCCCACAGAGCATTTTCTGTATGTTTTTAAAAAATTAACAGACTTTATATTTTAGGGCAGTTTTAGGTTCACAGAAAAATTGAGCAGTAAGTATAGAGAGTTCCCACATAGCCCCTCTCTCTGCCCACAGCCCAACAGTTCCCTTCATTATTAATGCCTGGCGCTAGTATGGTACATTTGTTATAACTGATGAACCAACCTCGATACATCATTGTTAACTGAAGTTCATAATTAATATTAAGGTTCATTCTTTGTGTCATACAGATCTGTGGCTGTGATAGATGCATATGTCACATATTCACTATTACAGTAGCACACAGAATCATTTCACTGCCCTAAACATCCCGTGTTTCACCTATTCATACCCACCCCGTTCCTCTGAAACCCCTGGAAACCACTGATATTCTCACTGTCTCTATAGTTTTATCTTTTCCAGAATGTCATATATGTGGACTCATACAGTACGTAGCCTTTACAGATTGGCTTCTTTCACTTAGCAATATGCATTTAAGTTTCCCCCATATCTTTCCATGGCTTGATAGTTCATTTCTGTTTATTGCTGAATAATATTCTGCTGTATGGATGCACCACAGTTTATCCATTCACCAATGTAATTCTAAGTTGGAATTATTTGCCGGTGGTTAAGAATGGAAGGCATTACATTGAAATCCAGATTTTCAGCTTCTCCTAAAAAAATGGGAAGATTTGATAACACTAGGTCTGTCTTCCCAGATGGCAATAACTGGTGGAAATTGAATAGCAGGAGCCCTCTTTGGATAGGGCACGAGGGATCCTTTCACTGCAGTACCCTCCTGTCTTCCTTAGGTAACCTGCCAGGTCCTGGTAAGCAGTTAGACAAGGCTTTGCATCTTATTAGAGAGTGACTCCAGGCAAGTGTGCTGATTGTTTTTCATATGCACCACTTCCTAGCCCCTGATCCCACCTCCTCCCTTTTCTGCCCTGCTTCGTGTCCCAAGAGACTGAGCCTCCAGACTGCATCTTCCAGACTTCCTCACTGGCTGGCTTCCAGACGGGTTTGGCTGTCAAAGGCATTGGCAGGAGACGAGAGGGTCAGAGGAGAGAGGGACCACTGTCTACTGCACTGTGCTCCCTTCCTGCATGGACACCTACTGTCAGGCAGTGGTTGTAGCTCTCCAGACCCATGGCTCTGCTGGGCAGCTGTCCTCAACTGTCCCCAGTCCTGCTGGGCACTGGTGACTCCACAACTCCCTTGGCTCCTCCCCACTGTGGCTCACCTCTGGGTCTCTCAGCACCTCTTGTTTACTCCCTTAACCCCATTACTCCTCTGTACGTAGTCCTTTCATTAAAGTCTCTTTATCTGAACCATCTGGATGGGTTCTGTTTCCTGTTGAGACTGATACAACAAGTTGCTTATTTTCTGTGTGCCTCAGCTTCCTCACCTGAAAATGGGAATCACATTAATGCCCACTTCATAGGGATACATGGCAATTAAATGAGAAAAGATATATATGATGCCTCGCTCAGTGCCTGGCACATATAAGTGCTCAGTGAATGTTCATTGATGTTATCACCATCATCATTAGAATTTATGACCCTGGGGCTGTGTGATCGCTACAGGTCCTTATAGTGTGGACAGAATATGAACAGGTGATTCGCTACGCAAAAGTTGTTGCCAATAAATCTCCTGAGATTATTTTAATCTTTTTATCTCAAAGTAGAGTGGAGGCTTACATGATGTAAACTGTAATTATTTCTCACCATTTATAAGCAAGAGGACTGACTTTCACAGAAAGCTTTTATACCTTTTTCTCATCTGACATCAGCCATGTGGAGCTTTCCTCCCCTCTTACAGATAACAGCTAACACTGGTGGAGCACTTTCTCTGTGTCAGAGAATCCAAGTCTTTGTATGTGGAATTGTGTAACCCCACACGTTACTGCCTGTACAGATGAGATGAATGAGGGTCAGAGAGACAAAGTGACTTGCTCAAGTTCACACTCAGTAAGTTTTTGAACTGGGATTAAACCCAGGTCTGCTGGCTCCAAGTCTAGTGCATGTCCCATTACACACCTGCCTGTCCATGGGCAAGGACTCTGCCACACCAACACCCACTGAGTTTTCCTCACCACAAAAATCTTCCCACTTCTAAATAGAAGTATCACTCGTCCTTATAAATTCCCTAAGTAAGTTAGCAAGGTTCTTGAGAAATGTAAAGTGATATTATTGAGGGTGGGGTGAAAGTCTGCCCTCGACCACCCCTTTTTCCTTGCCAGGCCCAGCAAACAGCCTCTGCTCTGTCACTTCCTGGTGCCAACCAGTTTGGCGGAGCCTACACCCAGTTTGAGCTCCTCTGACGTGTCTCCCTGTGAGAGGGGCACAACCGACCCAGCTGGAGGAGCCCAGTGAGGAGGAAGCAAAAAATGAGGCTCGGGCAAAAAATCGAATCCCTCCAGTCGGATGGGAGAATGACAAATATTTGTGGAATAAAAAAAAGGAGGGATGAATGTATCCATGAATCCACCAAAACATCAGAGCTGGGGATCAGACTATGGGGTCTGAGCGCACCTCCCCTGCTGGGCCTCAGTGTCCTGTCCGTGGAATGGGCTGTTGCTGCCTGTCTTCAGGGAGTTGTCTTGGGGGTTGGAGGAGGACACATGTACCCAGTAACTGGTACACAGTAGGTTTTCAGTGATGCCTGACTCTCTGCCCTCTGGCTTGGTTCATATCCTTCCAACACTTCCTTTGACTTCCTTCAGCCTTCTGGAGACGTATTCCAGCTTGAGGCCTCCTGGGTGATTATAGCAATGGCATCTAAGAATAATTATATTTGGGGTTTGTAGAAAGCAAAAGGCCCTGCAACCTAAAATTCTGACTCCTTGGACATATGTCTGTATGTCTCAGCATTCAATGTGGTGCTGTGAACATGGTAGGTGCTTAAGAAATATTAGTTGACTTGATGATTTAAAGGGTAGATGGTTGAGGTTTGGATCATTGCCACCTCCTCATACTCTTAGCAAGCACTCTTACCAGGTGCTTGGACATTTATGAAATCAACAGAGCCCAAAACAGCTTGGAAATGGTTAAGAAAGTATATGTTATCCCCATTTTATGGATGGGAAAACCAAGTCTCTGTGAAGTTAGGTGACTTGTCAAAAGTCACAGAAATCTCTTGATTCAGAATCTAGTGGTCTTTATGTTCTAATGGGCAGTGTGTTTATCTTTGATTAGAAAGGAAGGTAGTGTCTTTGTGCTTCCTCCCAGTAATGTTTCTCTCGACATCACAAGTGGTTCTTGCCCAGGGCACAACACAGTGGGAACCGAATTGGGACAAAAATCTGGGTTCTTCAACTCTTTCCATCAAGCTCTTCTCATTCTGCTATGTGCCTTAGATTCAATAGGAACTAGACGTAAGGCAGTAGTACTTGGGAATAACAAAATAAGAGAAATACTTCAGGTCCTCAGATTCCCCAGTAAATCAAATTCCCCCAGTGAGTGACTAGGTGAAAAGTTTCCAGGCCCTGTGTTCTGCCTGCGCAGTGGACCTGAGGCTGGGGTGTCTCCCAGGAGTCTGGGCCTGGCTGCCCAGCTGCTGCCTGAGAGGCTCAGAAATGGCATCCAAGCCCCAGAGCCCTGGGTGGAGCCCAGCACAGGATCCCAGGGTGCCTGGATGCCACAGTGCTCTCTCCACACTGCTCCTGACCCAGCTGTCACAGGTGAGTGGATCCCCATGCAGGGGCTGGGAAGGAGAGGTGGCCAGGGCTGCTGAGAGGGGCCAGGGCTCCAGGGCACACTTGAATTTTCTGTCAGTGGAGCCAGGGACACGCTCCAGTGACACCCATGGCTACTTCCTCGTAGGGTGCTTTGCCTCTTGGGAGCCTGCCTTTGGCCCTGCCAAAAGGGGCCAGCAGGAAGTAGTCGGGGGGTCCTGCTCTGACCTGAGCAGCCGGCGGGAGCTGAGCGAGCTGAGAGAGCTGTGGATAAACTCTTGTAGGTATTTACTCAACTCAACAAACATTCATCGATGACCTGCTCTCTGTCAGACTCTGCACTGGGAACTGGGGATTCTGTAGTGAATCGGGCACTATGATTGCCCTTTACAATCTAGTAAGATTTGGGCTCTTACTAGACTGCAAAGCAGAGCATGGCAGGGCCCTAGAAGAGGGACCCCGGAACCCTGCTGCCTGGCCCAGGAGCAGCTTAGCGGCGATGCCCAGTGGCCCTAGTCAAATTGCTTAATCTCTCGCTTTCAGTTCCCACACCCTCCCTTCCTTCCTCAAAGAGCTACTCTGTAAAGGAAATCAGACAATGGGCTTGGACATACTTTGCAGATAGAAACTGAACAGGGAGACACTACCAGTGTTTCATAATGTCGTCACTGACGTGGATGCCATTTATCCAGCACCTTTCCAAGAACGAAGTATTTGATCAGTATCACATGTCACTATTCCAACAACCCTGGAGCAGCTGTATCACCATTTATATTTTAGGGATGACAAATGGAGGCTCAGAAAGGGGAGACAACTTACCCGTGGTCACGCAGCTTGTGAGCGACAGAGATGGGACTGCAGCCAGGTCATTCGGATTCCAGAACCGATTTTCTTTTCTCCCTTCCTTTCTCTCTCTCTCTCTCTCTCTTTCTTTCTTTCTTGGTTTCCTTTCTCCTCTTCACTCTTGCATTCAGCAGTGGCATATTAGACACTTTCTCTCTGCTGAGCATTGTGCTAGGCCAGAGGTGAGCGAAACAGACGTGGAGCCTTCCCTCCTGGACTCAGTGTAGCAGGCAGGACAAGCAATGAAAATAATTACAAGCATAAAAACCCTCGCCAAAGGGGAGAGTCAGGGCCCCACGGGAGTGTGACCCTCATCTGGGAATCGAGCAAGGCCTTCCGGAGAAAGTGATATTTGAGATAAAATCTGCAGGCTGGCTAGGAGTTGGCCAGACAAGAAGTCAGGGAGGAGGGAACAGCATGGAGTCTGGAATCCAAAGTGCTCAAGGAACAGAACAGAACAGACGCACCACTGGAGGGACAGACAGACAACAGAAGCACAGGCTGTGGGAAGGAGTGGCACAAGGACTGGTGGCAGAGGGAGGTAGCAGTCTTGTGACACATGGCAAGGAGTTTGGACTTGGTCCTGAGGGACCTTGACAGTGGGATTCACAGGGTCCTCATACCCCTCATTCTGCCCTCTGACAGGCTAAGTCAGCAGCTGAGGGGTGAGTGGGAGCAGCAGCCGGAGGAGCTGCCAGTGGCCAGCAAGCTACGGGCAGCGCAGAACTGCTGACAGGACGGGAGGGACTGGGCAGGGGCCAGGGCAGGGCAGCACCCGGGACAGCTCTCAGCGGCACTTGGGACTCCAGAGCAGTCAGACATCAGTCACTCATTCATTCTACAGCTATTTATTGAGTGCCTACTACGTTCTGGGCACCATTCTGGATGCTGGGAGATACCTCAGAACACTAAACAGACAAAATCCTGTTACTTTTTAGTGGGGAGAGACAGAAAATAAACATAACAAATAGGACAATTATGCATCGTATTAGAAGGTGACGAATGTATGGAGAGAATAAAGAGGAGGGGCATCCGGAGGGCAAGGGCTGGGCAGTCATAGCTTCAGACAGGATGGTCAGAGCAGGCCTGGGCGAGCACACGACGGAGGGGAGGAGACAGTCAAGGGCGTCCAGAGGGGAGAGTGTTTCAGACAGAAGGAACGCCAGGTGCGAGGTCCCTGAGGTGGGAGGATGGAGGCCCTGCGAGGGGCTGGGGAGAGAGAGCAGGAGTGCAGGGCCTCAGAGGGGACAGCCAGAAGGCAGAGCCCAGAGGGCCATTGCAAGGACTTGGCTTTTCCCCTGGGTGAGATGAGGAGCCCCTGCAGAGAGGTGACATGACTTGACTTCTGTTTTCACAGGATCCCTCTTGCTGCTGGGTGGATATAAGGTTGCTGGGGTAAGGACAGAGGTGGAGAGAGTGGTTAGGGAGCTAATATAGCAGTTCAGACAAGATTTGTTTGAAATTGGAAAGTTGAGTTCAGCACAGAAAGGGTTAACAATACCAGCAAAGGAGCAACCAAGGCTGGGCCTGGGGCCCAAGGTGGGGCCAGATAGAAAGGGACAGAGAGAGGCCACATTCCTGGTTCCTACCTACTGGAGTCTGGGAAAGAAGGGCACAGAGGAGTCCACACCCTTGGGTGGACACCCCCTCCCATCCTGCTTCCAAAATCTGTGTTTTCTGGGCCCTTCCTCCCTGGCTCCTGACTGTTGCATGGATCTCCTGCGTTGAGTCTCACTTCCTCCAACCTTTCCTCCAAGCTGCCCCTGCAGTGCTCTTCCGAAATGCACCTGGACACTACCACTCCCTTGCACAGAGGCCTTCCGTGGCTCCCTTTGTCTTCAGGGCAAAGCCAGACCTCTCGTTCTCTCATGATCTGGCACAACCCTCACCTCCCAGCCTCATATCTCGCCATCTTCCCCCCTCACACACTCAATATTCCAGCCATATTCAACTCCCTGCCTTTTCCCACACAGGCCTCAAGCTTTCCTTGCCTTTACTTAATAGTGTTTACTCCAGCTGATACACCCTCACCATTGAGGGCCTCCAGGAAGCCTTCTCAAGCCTACCTCCCCTTCCCAAGCTGATGAGATCACGCACAACTTGCACAGCCCATGGGCCAGTGACCGTGTTTCTATCAAGGGTCCAGAGAAGGGAGGGGAAGAGGAAGGTTATGGTGGCGCTCAGCGGCAGAACAGCCGGCGTGTGAGTCCTGAGACTTCCACCCAGGGAAGAGCAGGGGCCGAGAATCCCAGGCTGGTCCGAGGCACGTTTGGCCCATGAGCCTTAGAGGCAGAATGTGGAGGGAGCTCCTGCTGATTATGGCCAAGTATATTCTTGAGCAAACCACTCTTCTAGGAAGGGAAAGAGGGGACAACCCCTGTTAGTACGCAATGACCACGTGCCAGGCACCTTACCTACATTGTGTCCGCTCTGCTCTGCAACACCGTGAGGTGGGAACTATTATCTCCACTTTTCAGACAAGGAAAATGAAGCTTAGGGAGATTAAACTATGTGTTTGAAGCCACACCGTTAATAGCAGTGGAGCTGAAATTTGAACCGAGAGCCCTCTGATGGCTTCCAGCCATGCTCTGGCAAGGCTTTGTGGTATAGGCATTTGCCCTGGGCTTTAGAAGCTAGGTAGGCTTTGGACATGCAGTGGCAAGGGTGGGATGGGGAAGGGGACAAAGGCTATTTCAGAGACAGGGAATAAAATAGAGGGTGAAGGAAAGAGGCAATTGTGGATCCCTAGATTTAAAAAAATAGAGATGCCTTTGTTTGTTTGTTCCACTTAAATAGCTTTATTTCTCAACAGCTGCACTAAGTCCCTAAGCCTCCCAGCACAAGGGAGGAGGTAATAGCATCACTGCTCTTTGCAGAGGACAGACTCCCCAGTCTGTTAGCTTCATCCGGGCCCCAGCTCAGACCCCACAGGAGAAGTGGGCCCCCCATCCCCACGAGGTAGCTTTGGAAGGGCCCAAGAGGGCAGAAGGTTGCTGAGTGGGAAGTGCATCTTCTTAGGTCTTTGGCCCACCCTCATCAAGTCCCTCCCTAACTCTGACATAGGGGCCCAAATTGGAAATGTTTGGAGGCCTGTTAGGGACTGATGGATTGATCTCAAAGGGTCTCAATTGCCCACTACTCCCAACTCCATGCTGGGCTTCCACTTGCTTTGCTGTGGTCACCTGCCATATGACATGGCTACCACTGCAGGGCCTCATCATTTGGGAGCCATTGAAAAGCCCACCCTCCATCCCTGGCCCATCCTCGACATCCCACAGCCCACCTACCAGGCTGTATAGGGCTATCAGCCTCTACTGAAGGTCAGAGGGAACAACAGGCAGTTGCAGCCATTAAACCGGATTCCAAATATGACTCTTCCAAGAGTCAAAAACAAAGAAATATAAACCCTGTACCAGTGGTCTCCTTATGTTTCTTGTCTTGAAGACCACTTTCCTCTTCCTTCTCTGGGAGAGAAATCCTTTTGTTAGTCCTTCACCATGTGAACCTCCACCAATCAGGAAAAGCTCAACCCTGATCCATAGGAATGGGACTAACCCAAAGTCAGGGTTAGTCCATAGGTCACAATAACCCTCCAGTAGTGTGTTTCACAAAGTGTGAGTATAGAACAGACACTCAGGGACCCAGCAGAAAAAAATGAGGTGGGCTTGGACACTCAAAGGACTGTCCTCTTCAATGTGTCTCCACCAAAATGAAATAAAAATGCCCACTCATTCTTCCCACCATCTCACAAATGATAATATTTGGAACACATACACATACACACACACACATGCAATCTTCCAAAGCTAAACAATAATTCTCAAAGCCAGTATAGGCTCTAGACTACTAGAAGAAAACCATTTTTCCAAATGTACACAATCTGCACAGATTCCTCTGCCCACATAGAAATCCATCTCGTATGTCCTTTTGTTTGCTCAAGCTAGTTGGAACTGAGTTTCTGTTACTTAAAGTTGAAAGAGTCCTGACCAATGCACCTCACCTCCCTGTGTTGGATAAGAAGCTCTCAGCTGCAAATAACAAATGTATCATCTCACAAAACAGAAAATCTAGAGTTGGGATGGTTTTCAGGGTGGGTTGATTCAAGGGTTCAATGGTATCTTCAGGTTCTTTCAAGTTCCCCAATATGGCTAGAAACAAGGACACAGCAATTTCAGACATCACATCCATCTGGAATCATCCACATGGTGTCAACCTGAGGAAGTAGAGGAACCATTTCTTACCATGTCTCTTTCTCAGGGGTTAGGTAAGGAAACCTTCCCCAAAATCTCCAGCAAGTGTCTCCCATGTTTCATCGGCCGAAATCAAATCTCATGCCTTTCCTCAACCAATGAGTTGGGGCAGGGACGATGGCAATCTAAATAGAATTTTCATTAGACCAATCAGGCTTTCCTCTGAAGTTGGGGTGGGGTGAGAGACCCCGAGGAGCTGACGGCTGTTTATGTCTGATGGGGCTGCCTCAATCACACTAGGGTTCTGTTAGGAGGGAGCAAAAGGAGAAAGGGCACTGGGTGGGCAGCCAGCGATGTGCACTGTGCCGCAGTCACGGGTTACCCTGGCTGAAGCTTCCCTTAAACTTGGGCCACATCTCTTAGGCAGGAAGTTTTCTCCCACAAGCCTGTGCAAGAGGCTGGTGATTGGTAAGACATCCACACACCTTGTCCAGATGTTGTCATCTGCCCTTCTCGTCACTTTGGGAAAGGTTCTCCTAACTGCTGTGGGGCTGGACTGGAGTGAGGTGGGGCTGGAGGCAGGAACACCAGTCAGGTGCTGCTGGCTGTCCCTCATCCTCACCCCACCCTGTGCTCTCCCAACATGCTCTGCTCTTTCTTGCCTTCATACCTCTGCTGCTCCCTCATCAGAAAGGCTTTTTCCCACCCAGGACTCCCCACTTCATCCTTCACAGTGCAGCCACTGGAGCCCTGACTGAGTGAGTAGCTTCCTCCTTTCCCTCCCACACAGCTGGAGGGCTGCACACCTGCCCTGGGGTTGTGATTCCTGGCCATGTGCTGGTCTTTCTGTCTCACAGAATGAGCTGTGGGCTCCTCAGGAGCTAGGACCATGTCAGGTTCATCTTGGTGACCTCCATGGTGCCCAGCACAGTGTAAAGCCACAAGACCTGCTTAGGAAGCAAGGCTAGGAAAGGTGGGAAGAAGGGAGGTTCCTGTCACTTCCTCTAGAGCTGAGTTGTCCAATATGGTAGCCATTAGCCACACGTGGCTATTCACATTTAGACTAATTAAATAAAATATAAAATTCAGTTCCTCAGTTACACTAGCCACATTTCAAGGGCTCAATAACCACATGTAGCTAGAGGCTACTAGTTGGACAACACAAATATAGAACATTTCCATTGTGGTAGAAAGTTCTATCCTAGAGACTCAAACTATTGCTGCCACTCTAAGAGGGGCAGACCATCTGCTGCAAGCTCCTTTCTTTTCCAGCCCAGCACCCAGAGCAAGGCCAGACACATCCTCCTTCCTCCTCTCTCTCCTCCTTTTCCACCCGTCTTTCTCCACACTCCTCTCCAGGAGCTGATCATAATCCTGAAAATGTAATCTTGAACATCATAACCCCAAATATTGAAATCCTGAAAAATCAAAGTCCTGAAAATGTAATTCTGGGAAAAATAATTCTTTAAAAGATACTTACATTTTGTAAATGAGATTTATTTGAGAAACATAAAAAACACAACAGAATGCTTCACAGGCCACTTTACACATGAAATATGCAATAATAACATACACATTTTTGTAAGCATAAACACACAGGTATACTAATGACAGTTGCACAGGTACAACAGCTGTGAGTAGATGAATCGCATTCATGAAGAAATAGATCAAAAAGAAATGTATAAATGCATATCACTAGGGTTGGTAATTGTAGGCACTCAAATTCATAACTGTGGTCACCTAAAACACCATGATGAATAACCTAAGTCTTTTGACAAGATCAGTCAAAAACCACGATGGGTCACCACCAAATATGCAATCACTCAAAGAGCTGAGATCTCAAGAAATTTTATATGTCACAAACGCGGATGTACAAAAAGGACATCTCTTTGTTTATTGAGGACGTTTCAATGTTTTTACATACAAGCACACTGTTTACACACAAAGTCAACACTGTGACAATGCACTCTAAAAGTCTCTACACAAATTATACCTACAGTATTGGAAATGATGCCAAGATGAAATACATGGCATAGTGATTTACAAAAAATAATGCTGACAATTTAAAATAATGAAAAAGAAACAAAAAAGCAAAAGAAAAACTAACAAGAAAAAGTGACATGTCAAAAAGTATATTGCAGGGATAGATCATAGGCAATTGCACAAAGATAGTCCATAAAAGCTGGCCAACTTTCACAATCATTAATTATATTTTGAAGTCATGCATCATGATGGATAGATGCTTTTTTTTTCTTTTAGGATATGGCTCTCCTTGGAGAATACGTTCACATTCATTTTCTATGTGGCACTGCTCTTTTTGAAATTTTTCTATGATTCAATATATGCTGACATGAGCATTCCCTATTAAATTTTCACATCTTCTGTGTCACGGTTCTATGTTGTTTTGGATATGCAAAAATCCAGATCACAAATTTTGGGGAAACAACACTGGTAATCGAATAGCAACACTGTTGGGTAAACATCTTCTTATCCTACCATACACATAATTATTTTTGAACCAGCCGGGAGCTTCACTGGCTTCTTCAGTGGTTTTAATTCATTAAAAGCTCCTAGAATGTCATCAGCTGGACAGAATGTCAATGCAGGCAAATTACGCATTTTTAAACTGACGTTTTCATCATTGCCGTATCGTGTTGCCAATCCACTTATCTGAATTTTCCACCAAATGCAAATAAAGACAATAGCAAGGTAATAGTTACACCTAACATGATGCAACTAACATGCTGTGACTCTCCTATGTACAACCAAAAATCCACTAATCCCTTCCCCAGAATTCAGCTTTCGGGATTTCAACATTCAGGATTATGGCACTCAGGATTGTGTCTTTCAGGATTATGATCCAAACCCCACTCTCCCTATCCCCCACAGGATCAGGTGAATAATTCACAGTGGTTTCAGAGATCACAAAGCCTTTTTATAGTCTGAGGATCTCTGACCCTTCACTAGAATCCTGGATGGTGAGGAGGGTAAGGATTATAATTGTCACTTTACAAATGAGGTAACCAGAGCTCAGAAAGGTGAAGACACTTGCCCAGGGTCCACCAGCTGGCAAATGTTGGAGCCTGGATCAGACCTCGGTCTTAGGCCCTTTCTTTTTCTCCAAGGCCATGTCACCTCTCACTAAGGCATCCTCTAATCCAACCTGCTGTCTGATACACTAATACCTTCAACAACATCCCTGCCAAGTGATTATCCAGCTTCTGCCTGAATACTCCCCCAGATGTGAGCCTCACTACCATTTCCCAAAGCAGTGAAATTCATCTTTAGATAGCTCTACCAGAAAACACTAGCTTATGGTGCGTCAAAATCAGCCTTCTTATAATGTCCCTGTCTGTGCAAATGCCCTCTGCCATACCGATGACAGCCCGCTTCCAGCCTCTGCTCATACACCTGCAGTTTGGGGGAGTTCAACACCACTCAAAGCAACACTTTCCTTCTTTGGGCATTAAAAATCAGCCTCCCTCCTGCATCTCCCCCTTCTGGCTTTGTCCTCTGGAATCTTCCCCACACTATCCCTGCTCCCTCTGCCCCAGGGCAGTCACTCAGAGACAATGACTATACCCCTAAGTTTAATTTGTCCTGGCTACAGCCTTAACAGGTCACCAAGGACAGGCTGCTCTGTCCTACTAGCACTTGACCTTTTCTGGCTTTCCTTTCCCATGAGCACATGACCCCTTTATTCCATGGACCCCACAGGAGGCCAAGGTCATGTCCATAATAACTACTGCCATCCACTGTGTGTTTACCACGTGCCAGGCACCTTGATAAGTGCTCTGCTTATATTCTATCTTCAACAACCCTGCAAGGTGGTCATTATTATTCCCATCTCACAGACAAATGGACTGCCTATATACATGGCTATCACCCTGGGTGAGGGGGCAGAAATCTGAAGGATGGATGTGACCAGGGACAACCCAGGTTTGGGCCTCGGTCAGTCCCAGGACTCCAGGCTCCAAGGAAGATGGAGCAGTTCAGGGGTATACAGAATTGGTTATGTGCATAGGCCTTAGGGGCAAAAGACTTAGGTTTAAATGGCAGCCACTTAACCAGCTATGTGACCTTGAGCAAGTCACTTCACCTCTCTGAGCCTCTAATTCTTCATGTGTAAAATGGAGCCAGTAGCATGGAGCCCAGTGTTGCAGTAAGGAGACAGCAAATGCTTAGCACTGTGCATGGCACTTAGCAAGTGCGCAGCAACAGGAGCTAATACCGATATCACCATCAATGTTGTTATAGAGAGACCGTACTCGGGGCTGAGGCAGGTGCACTTCATAGTCTTGCCCTCCCACGCTCAGCCTGATCAGACCCAATGGCTGCCTGCACCCCCACGTGGCCCCCAGAAAACACCCGCCTGGAACCTGAGCTGAGACCAGATGTGCTCATGGGGGAGGGGCATGAGGAACCTGAGGGGGCACGGGCTGTCCCTTTGGGGAGCTGGACATCACCCACACTGCTCTGCAGAAAAGAGAGAGGGGAATGGGCAGGAAGTAAAGGGCGGAGGGGAGTGAGCAGATGGAAAGAATAAAGAAAAGACAGAAAATGAGGTCATCTCACTCTTAAAGAAAGCATGGCTTTGGGCAAGTTATTTTGCCCCCTGAGCCTTCATGTGCAACTCTGTCAAATGGGGTAGTAACACCTTTCCTGCTGAATCGGGCTGAAGACAAGTGAGGTGCTGACAAGTGGGAGCCCCTAGCCAGCGTGTAGCCCACAGGAGCCCTTGGGGAACGTCTGCTCCTGAAACATGAGAGCTTTGGCCAGCATGGCAGTCTGGAAAGACAACGACATAATAATAACAACATAATACCTACTGCTTCCCAAATACCTGCGCTGGGCCAATCCTCACAGCAGCCTTTGAGAAAGATGTCATTATGCCATCTACAGGTGGACAAACTGACAGTTAAGCAGGAAGCAGGGTGACATACCTAATGTCACCCAGGAAGCCAAGATGCCCCAACAGGCACCCAGGTCTGGCTAATGCCAAATTTTGTTCCCTGAAAACCAAACTATGGATCCCCTGTGAGCCAGTCCCTGTGTGCAGGAGCCTTTCAGAACATCTTCCATCCCAGCACAAGGACCACCTACACAGCCCTGAACCACTTACCGCTGGGGAAGGGGAGGAGCGCTGGACAGAAATCCAGAGCCTTGAGTTCTGGTCCCTTCTCTGATGCAAGATGCTGCATGGCCCCAGGCTATTCCTTCCCCCTCCTAGTCCTCAGTTTCTCCATCTGTATAATGGGGGTCACTGGAAGTCAGGACTCTAAGGGTCCTCTGAGTCTAACCTGCTGAGATTGTGTAGACAGTAGCAGGAAATCAGAGGAGGGAAATTGTCTTAAATGGGAACATAGTACTGTGTTCCTCCATCCCTTAATAACCACTAATTAGTTAATCCCCGTAGCAGCAGGGTGAGTTATCAGGTATTATTATCCCCAATTTGCAAGCAGGAGGTTGAAGGAGAGAGGGCTTAGCCCCAGGCTCAAGGCAGAGATGGGATCAGCGAAAACCCAGCAGACACTACAAATTGCTTCAGGATTGGGGGCGGGGATGGCAAAGGGAACCATGCAGGAATGTGTTTCTGATCCCCATGGAGTTGAAATCCTTCCGAGGGCATCTGAGCCAGCTCCCTCCTTCAAAGATGGGTAGACCGAGGCCCAGAGAAGGGGAGAGACTGGCCCCAAGTGACACAGCCAGAATTGCAGACCAGGAGTGCATAGTCCCATGGGTTCTCAGCTGAGGCTGCTCTGATGGGGGTTGGGAGGATGGCTCCTAAGAGCTGAGCTTCCTCTGTGGCCCTCCCTGAATTCCTAGAGAAAGCAGCCAGCTGTAAGCCCCCGGGGATTATGTGTATACTAATGGCCTGTGACAAAGGCAGCAGGATAAGCTCTCTGCTCTGCAGACTAAACAAGGCACAAGAAGCCAAGTCAAACAAAAGCTGAGGTTTTGTGTTGGCCCAGCTGGTGGGCTAGAAGCAGCCCAGCCTCTTGGGAGGCCAGGCCCCAACACACCTCCCAAATCTCCTCTGGTGGCCTTTCCCCCTTTTGCCACTGAGGGCTGGACAGAAGTATGTCCACAACACACGTCCTCCCTTCATGACGATCCCTGCCATGTAGTACAGAATGGCCCCAAGATGGGGAAAGTGAAATTCAGAGAGGGGAAGGAAGACACTTGGCCCAAGTCACACAGCAAGTCAGGCAGGAGACTGAGACCCAAGACCTTCTGACTTCCACTCCACCAAGCCCCTCAAATTCTTCCTTAAATTAGTGCCAGATGACAGATGAACACCAGAACAGAGATAAATGCAGTACTCCAGTTTCTATCCACATTACTGTCCTAGCTGGTATCTCACTTGAGTCCAGGAGCTCAAGCTCTGGCAGCAGATAGTGCTGGGTTCAAGTCCTGCTCCTGCCTTTCGCTAGCCCCATGGCTTTGGCAACATACTTCAGCACTCTGATCCTCAGTTTGCTTATCTGTAAAATGGGAGAAATATCAGTAACCGTCTCATAGTGTTGCTGGGATGATTAAGTTTGTTAATGGACGCAGACATTTTGTTCCATGCTTAGCATATAGTTAGCACCCAATTACTGCCATTGCTATTAGCAACTGCAGCACTAGCTTGCCAGATTGCTCTAGGCAAGGCCCTCAACTGTGCTAAAACTTCTTCTTTCTCAAATGAGATGTCACTGAGATTTATTCTAACTCCAGAGCTCAGTGGTCTCCACTACCCAACCCAAATGAAACTATGGACTCCAGAGCCAGGGAGGTAGGGGTAGGACCCGTATCACTTCCCTGTTTCCCTTTCTAGCCAGGCTGCTTGCCCTGGCCTCAGGCTCCACACACCTGCAGAGGATGTTCTGGGTGTGAGTCCACATGGCAGCCAGTTTGGCCATTCCCAGAGCTGCTCAGCTGAGTCACTTCTGCCGCTGTTCAAAATGTTTGCATGTGACTGCAGATTCTGAGACCTTGGGCCTTGGAGAGCTCGGGAGAACTTGGAGATTAGGGCTAAGGATGAAGGTTAGGGACATTTGGGGCCTGAAAAGTAGAGCATCATACCTCCCTTCTCTGGCAGTGCTGCCTCTAAGCATGTAGGGAGACAAATCCCCCTGCCTTTGTTCAGGTACAAACAGCTGGAGACAAAGGCATCCACCTACCTCCAGAGGACTTAGAAGTCAGTCTCCATCAACTTCCTGGGTTGTTCGTCAAAAGGGTCTTCGCCGCAGCCCTAACTGTGCAGGAATTGTTTTGGTCATTTCTGAATGCAGCTCTGTTTCTATACTGTAGGGCTCACTTCTGAAAAATGGGAATGATTTTGTTTCAGGCCTGGTGCCATTTCTCACTTCTTGCCTTCTAGTTACCAGCAGGAGCAAGAAGAGATCTGCCTCCTGGGGATTAAGGTGACACTGTTCTCCACCAGCTAGGGAGGTGCAACAGGACGTGTGAGGAGATTACTCGGCAGGCCTTGCTTACCTGTCTGTGTGTCAAGTTTAAGCCCCTGGAGGGTTATGTGTAATATTGTTCAGGAATCTTAAAAAATAGACCCTATTGCTGGGATTATAGGGTGTGGAGACATTCTCGCCTTTCACACAGAGGCTTCGGATGGCTGCCAACCCCGCTCGGTCTTGCCAGTTGCTGAGCCCTACTTTGCACAGAAATGATTTATTCCAGTGTATTTAGAATAACTAACATCCCAGAGGCCCCTTATATTTAGAGCACATTCTGCAGGTGACCAATGCGAAGTCCAAGGGATGTTTCAGACACAAGTGTAGCTGGAGAACTGTTGGGCCAGTGTTAAAAGGCTCCACTCCTCCAGGTGCTTGCTGTGTGACCGTAGACAGGTCATATTCCCTCTCTGGGCTTCCATTTCCTAACCTTTTACCAAAACATAATAACCTCCAGCCATGTCTATTGTTTATGGCTAGGTGAACTTCTGACGTGTATGTTGTGGCACAAATTCAAGGGCTTATCATTGTCTTCTGAAAAAGAAAAGAAGAAAACACGCTTACAGCAATGGCTTCCAAACATCAGTCCACAGTGAAATGTTGGTGTAAGATTATCAGATGATCATTATTGGGAAGGATTGATTGGTTAAGAGCATGGACTCTGGAGTCTTGCCACCTGGATTTGAAGTCTGATTCTGCAATTTACTAGCTACTAACCTCTCTGGACCTTAGTTTCCTTATCTGGAAGGTGGTGATACTAATGGCACCTACCTCATGGAGTTGTTTTGAGGCTTAAATACACTAAGCCACATGAAACACTTAGAACAGCGTTGGCACATAGTAAGTATTCGATACATACTACCTATTATTGTTATAGGCATTTGCATTTTAATAAAATAACAAGCTTATCTCCAAGTCTAGATAAATTCCATCTTGATGTGTGAAAGGAAGTTATAACTGCAGTATCTAAAGTACTCCCTGTAATCTTTGAGAACAACTCACAAAGAAAAGGAGAAGTAGCAAAAAGATGGGCAGTAAATGTTTTGATTTTTAAAACAACCAAAGAAGGTAGATCTGCAAAACTGCACTGATCCTCTTATCAACAAGGCAATCTCTCAGAAAATAGAATAAAATGGCAGAGATAAAAATAGCAGAGAAAATGTAAGAAAACTAGAGGACTGCTTCAGGAGATTTGACTAATAGTAGTTCCAGACAGAGAAAAAACAGAAGACGGAAAGTTATTTTAAAAGGAAAAAAAGATTGCTTTATTTCCCCAGAACTGAAGGACATAAGTCTCCAGAATGAAGAACCCCTGAGAATCAGGACCATGAAAAAAAAAATTCACCAGGCAATCTTTGCAAATTTTGAGAATACTGGTGATAAAAAAAAAAAGATCCTGTAAGGTTCCAGAGAGGAAAACCAGGTTGCACACAAATAGTGAGCAATTAGAGTGACTAAAGACTCCTCAAAAAGTAACACTGGAAGTCAGAGGACAATGGAACACTGCCTTCAAAATTCAGAAGGAAAATTATTTCTTACCTAGAATTCAATTCCCAGCTAGGTACAAGAATAAAATAAAGACATTTTCATACAAGCAAATTTTCAAAATATTTCCTATTAGGGCTGTGCTGAGCCATATTGGAGGCTGAGGCAAAAGTAAAAATCAATAATACTGGTCTGATCTTTGTTTATAATGTTGATATTTTGTTTGTCATGGGTATTTTGCATTAATTTTGATTTTTAAAAAACACTGCATTAAAAATATTATTTATCTTGATTACTGAGATTTTTGATGCTCCCTTAAATTTTGCTTCACCTGCCTCCCTCCAGTCCTGTCCTTAATTCCTATGCTCTTTCTTGGGAAGTTACTGAAGTATGTGCTCCTCCCAAAAAAAGGGAGAACACCAAGAAAGAGGAAGACATGAGCACAAGAGCAGGGCATGCAACACAGGAGGAAGAGGAAGGGAATCCTTGGAATGTTGGTGCAGAGTGATCCCAGGGGCATGGTCATGCCAAAAGCACAGAGGCCAAGACAGAATGCAGGAAGTGGAAACTGACACATTCATATGAAAACACTGAGGGGGGGCCTTTAGAATTGAGTTAGTGATAAGCAAATTTTTAAAAACTCAGCAAATGAAAACACAGATGATTATCACCTGCAGACAAAACCAAAAGAAAAGTCCAAAAATGGAAAGAAGTAATATTCTACTGGTTCAGGTGTGAAAAGTATTTACATAGTCATAATACTATAAACACTGACTATTGATCTAATTAACATTATGATGTGACTATATTGGGATGTGTACGCATATTGGAGGTGGCTGTAAAAGAAAGCTAAATCTTCATTTTCATAGTGGTAAGTCTTAAATCTGAAAAATCAAGTAAGTCTAATCAGGTAGACATCAAAAGCAAAAGGCAATATAAAAGATAAAATACACAAGTGGGACTACATCAAACTAAAAAGTTTCTGCACAGCAAAGGAAACAATTAACAAAATGAAAAAGCAACCTATGGAATGGGAGAAAATATTTGCAAACCATATGTCTGATAATGGGTTAATATCCAAAATATATAAGAAACTCATACAACTCAATAGGGGAAACAAACAAATAACCCAATTAAAAGAGGGTCAAAGGACCTGAAATAGACATTTTTCTGAAGAAGACATACCAATAGTCAACAAGTGTATGAAAAGAATCTCAACATCACTAATCCACAGGGAAATACAAATGAAACCACAAAGAGATATTACTTCACACCTGTTAGGATGGCTATTATAAAAAAGTCAAAAGATAGCAGATGTTGGTGAGGATGTGGGGAAAAGGGAACCTTGTACACTATTAGTGAGAATGTATATTGGTACAGCCATTATAGAAAATAGTATGGAGTTTCCTCCAAAAGTTAAAAATAGAACTACCGTAAGATCTAGCAATCCCACTTCTGGGTATATATCCAAGGGAAATGAAATCAGCATGCAGAAAAGATATCTGCACTCCCATGTTCATTGCAGCATTATTCACAATAGCCAGGGTATGGAAACAACTTAAGTGTCCTCAACAGATTAATGGATAAAGAAAATGATGTAATACACACACACACACAAACACACACAGGAATATTATTTAGCCTTAAAAAAAGAAGTAAATTTTGCCACTTGCAGCATTTTGAATGAACCTTGAGGACATTATGCTAAGTGAAATAAACCAGACACAGAAAACAAATACTGCATGATCTCATTTATGTGTGGAGTCTTTAAAAAAGCCAAACTCATAGTAACAGAGACTAGAATGGTGGTTACTAGGGGTTCAGAGGTGGGGAAAAAGGGGAGATATTGGTCAAAGAGTACAAACTTTCAGTTGTAACATGAATCAGTTCTGGAGACCTAATGTATAGCATGGTGACTGAATACACTTAATAATACCGTATTGTATTATAGCCTCAAAAATTACTAAGAGAGTAGATCTCAAGTGTTCTCACCATACACACAAAATGTAACTATGTGAGGTGACAGATGTGCTAATTAACTTGATTGTGGTAATCATTTCACAAGGTATACATATGTCAAAACATCCTGTTGTATACCTTAAATATGTAATCATATGTCCATCATACCTCAATTTTTAAAAATCAAGTAGTAGCAATTTAATTGTGTTATACAGAGATATGGAAGAAAAATATCCAAAAAATCAGTCAAAGGAGTTGGGGAAAAAATTTGCTTTTGGGGTGGGGAAATAGGAAAAGGCAAAGCAAAAAGACTGCTCTCCCTCCCTCTCTCCATCCCTACCTCTCCCTCTCCCTCCCTCTCCCTCTCTCTCTCTCTCTTTGTATCAAATCTTATAGAGTTATTTGGCTCTTTAAATTATGTATAACTTTGAAAAAATAAAAACTTTTACAAAATGATGTATTATAGGTATTTTACAGTTTAGTTGGAACATTTGGGAAGAATTGGAGAAAAGTGCATAGAAAACTCATCAAAGCAATTATTAACTCCAGGAAAAACAAAAAGAAGTTGAAAAAAAAAAAAAAGAAGGACATGGTATTTCACTCGGCTTAGCTTTGAACAGTATTTACACAGCCATGTTAATGTCAACACTGAATACTGACAAACCCCAAACTGTGATAGTGTACTCAGAGGCTGAAGGGAGGAAAAGGTCAGCCAAGAGGGCTAAATCCTCTTCTATAAAAATGGGAAATCAATAGATAAGGTTTAAAAGTGATAAATCAAGAAATAACATTTAGAACATAACATTTAGAAATAACATCGTTTAGAAATGCAGATATAAGTATCAGAAGAAACAGCTAAAAGAACAGAAAATGGTTATGGAGAATGGAGAAGGCAGCCCTGCGGACTGAAAAAGAGTGAGGAAGAGAGTTCTTTTTAATTATAAATAAGCCTTTTAGTATTATTTGATTTTTCCAACTTTGTGCATGTATTTCTGGGGTTAAATGAAAATTAATTAAAAAAAATAAAACTAGAAGCAGGTGACAGCTATAAGGAAGCTAACTGAGGTTCCAGATAAGGAAGAACTTTTTAAGATCTATCCAACAGTGGAGCTGGCTGTCCCTACAAATAGTGAGTTCTCTCACTATCTAACAGAAATACTTACACGGAAACTATATGCCCAACCTATCAGTAATAAGGTAGAGGGTTCTAGCTTTGTTAGGGAAGTTAGAATAACTGAGCTTTCCCATCCCTTTTAACTCTAAGACTCTTTTCAATTTTATGCACTGTGGAAGCTGGGATGTTATCATCATCTTCTAAGTAATTTATCTGGACATTTCATAAGCATTTGCTTAGTACCTGTTTTGTTTCTGGTGCTGTACCAGGTCCTAGGTTGGGGATGGGGGAGCCAAAATAGGTAGATAGGGTATCTGCCTACAAGAATCTTTGAAGGGCAGCACTGGAAAGTCCCTCCAAGTCTGTCTGACTCAACCCTTTATTGTATAGAGAAGGAAACTGAGATTACAGGAGGGGCAGACACTTGTACAATGTCACACAACATTAGTGGCAGAGTCAAGATCACATCCAGACCTCTGGATTCCTGTGCCAGTACTCTTTTCCTCATAATGCCTTCTCTGAAGAGCACTTCCTTAAAAACATTTCTAACAAAAAAATGAAGTTGATTCTTCATGGTATTTTACTGATTTCACGCAGATATCATTGTGCAATGAATCTTATATTTTAACTGTAGCAAGGTTTGGCTTCCTGGATATCTGCTTCGGAGGGCATGTGGTAAGCTTTCTGAGACACCCAAAGTTCACTGAACCCAAACCTCCAAGTCATTCACCAGAATGATCTAAAACAACAGAAATAGAACTAATTGGCACTGCTTTGTCTCACCATCTCGTGCGATGCGTGAGAATTCTTAGGTAGAGAGTTACTGTTTGTGTCATGGGTAAAATCCCAAATCGTGTTGTGGAGTTTGTTATTGTTCCAACAGCTGTAAAAGAGCCAACATCTGCATGTACCAACATCTCCTTTCAGTATCACTTCCCGGATCCTTTTTTGCTTGATGTGGTAGTCCCATCTTTACCACCTTGAAAAAAATCCCACCATCTTGCTTAACTTCAGTCTCCCCATCTCTGTTTGTTTACATAACAGAAACCAAGGGTGTTAGACTAGACCAGTGGTTCTTAACCAGGAGCAATTTTGCCCTTATCCCTAGGGGACATTTGGCAATGTCTGGAGACATTTTTGATCATCACAATTGGGGTGGGGTGCTACTGGCATCTAGTGGGGTACAGGCCATGGCTGCTGCTAAACAACCTACAGTGCACAGAGCAGCCCCTCCCGACACAGAATTATCAGGTCCAAAATGTCAATAGTGCTACTGTTGGTAAACCCCAAGCTAAACTCTTTGACTTCAAGTGACAGAAACCCCATTCCAACTTGCTTAAGCAAAAGAAGAAGAACAGGGTGGTTATTAGAAAGGTATTATCATTGTTTTAATAATGCTTTTTTAATGAAAACGTAAGAGCTGAGCTGAAAAAAACCTCAGGATGAATATGCCTTGGTGACTAGAATAAGTAATTCAACCTCCGTCTACCTCTCCCCTCTCTCTGTCTTCCTTCTGTTCTCATTCTTTTCATGTGGCACAGGACTGGCTGCCCTAGCGCTAGGCTTGTATCCTCCCAGCTTCACAACCAGAGAGGAAAAGGTCATTTTCTTTCCCAGATTCACTATCACAAATCCTAGGAAAGGGTTCTGATTGGACAACCTTGGGTCACATGCTTATCCTTGAGATAATTAGGTATTATCCCAACTTGTGAATTCCTGCAGGTGCAGAATCCAAGGAGAAAAATGTTGCTGCTGCTTATCTCTGAGAAGATTTAGAAGTTAGATGTTTTTATTAAAAAAAGCTTTGATACAAATTGTACTAGAGGCACTGCAGAAACAACTTAACTTTCACTTAAGCAACCAACCCCAAATTGATCCAAAGCAAACAAATTAACCCCTTATACGAGTAGTATAAGAGGAAAGAACTGACAACTTAGAATAGGGGAAAAAAAAATCCAAAGCAAACTTAAGTTCAGTTTTACACCTATGAAATTAGCAAAAACATTTAAAAATGATAACTTTCAATGCCGTCGAGGGTACAGAAATGTCCGTATACACATACACTGCTGTTGGAATATAAATTGCTCACCTCTTTGGGAAAGCAACTTGGTAATATACATCAGGATCCAAACATCAATTCTGCTCTTGAAAATAAATATTGCAGGAAGAACTCAACAGAATAAAAGGGCATTGTGCACAAAAATATACAATATTACTTGCAAATAATCAAAAAGTGCAAACAACTACAACCATAGGGAAATGATTTGGCAAAGCATGTCGCATCAACTGATGAAATATTTAAAGCCATTAGAAGCAATCATTATGGGTGCATGGCTGTGGCGCTCTTAGTCCCATCCACAAACCTCCTGTGAGTCTTGTTGGGCTGCTTCTTCATGATCAGAGAAGAGACACACACTCAGAATAGATCCTTGCTCAAGTGTTTAAGCAGGTCAAGGCCAAGTTCTCCAAGGTGTTCCCAGTGAAGGCGTTCAGCCTAAGCCAGGGTGCGTGAGATACTATGTGGCAGTGGGTTGGCAGGAGTTGGCAATGAGCACTCCAACGTTGCAGAAGCTTGGTAACTTACTGTCAGCCCCACTCACAATGGGGCTGTCCACATTCTGCTGAAGTGTAGCTGTGTGTTCTGCAGCCAGCTCCCAGCCAAAATTAAGATGGTGGCCAGACCTCTTGGGGGGAGAAGGAGCCAAGTGCATTCAAAGAGGCTAGGAGGGCTCCATGTAACTGTAAGAGGGTCCTAATGAACTATACCTCCCAGCATCATGTGTTTGTGCACTACCTTTTCCTTGAACCTGGACTGGTCCTGGGACTCACTCGTAACCAATAGAATACGGCAGAAGTGCTGCTGTATGACTTCCAAGGTTAGGTCAGAAAAAGCCTTGCTGCTTCTACCTGAGTCCCTTGGAACATTCTCTGAGATCCCTGAGTTCCCATGTAAGAAGTCTGCCATGCAGAGGAGGCTGCAGGCAGGCACTCTGGTTGACAGTCCCAGCAAAGCTCAGCCTTCCAGCCATTCCCACAAAGGCATGACACATATGAGAGAAGCTGTCTTGGATCCTCTCGACCAGCCCGTTCACAAGCTGAATCCATCCAAGTGATCTCAGGTGATGCCACATGGAGCAGAAGAATCTCTCAGCTGATTCTGGCCCAAACCCCTGACCCACACAATTATGAGATATGTTAAAATGGTGGTTGTTTTAAGCCAGTAAGTTTGGGGCTAACTAATATATATATAACCAGCATATCACCTCTGGAGGATGCTTAAGAATAAACTCATTACTCCAAAGATAGGTAAATAGAGGTAAAGAATCAAGCATTCATCTTGCTTTTATGAACTGTACTTCAGAGTCATCAAATAGTTGATGAGATCAAGCTCTTCTTTATAGAAGAATTGCAGCTAATAAAGGAAGAAGGAATATCGGAATTAGAATATCACCTGAAACCTCTGATGAAATAATAGCATCGGGCAATGATCATCAATGACTGCTAAAATCACTAGGCACAAAGCCAGCAAGGAACATTATAATGGAGGGATCAGGCTGCAAACACATGAACCCACTGATCAATATCTTCTTAGTATGCCAAGATGAGAGAAAACCAGACATCACACCTCCTGATGTGAGGCAACAAGAAGTACACAGCACCACCTCTAGAACTTTCTTGCCCTCAAATTCAGTGCTCTTGAATTTGATACCACTTCTAGAATTCACTACCAGGGACCAGAGGAACATGTTAAATGATCCCCTGGGGATGCAATCGCCAAAATCCAAAACGTGGGAAACTCTACAGGTCAGCCAGGTTTCTTCAAAATATAAATTTTTATAAAGTAGAGGAAGAAGGGGAACCGATTAATTAAAAGAAACAAGATATATCAGCCAAATTCAGTGTGTAGACTACCTCTGGATTCTGTGTTCAAATATGTATCCCTTCCTGGGGGGTGATATTGGACCTGGCCCTTGAAGAATAGGAAAGATCTAAGGGGTAAAACATTGGGAAAAGGCTATGTGTGTGTGTGTTTGTTTATTTATTTACTTATTTATTTGAACACTGACTAGATATTTGATGATATTAAGAAATTATTTTTAATTTTAGGTATGATGTGATAATATGAGTAATTTTTAAAAGATAAATGATTTATTTAGAGATAAAAGATATGTGTATCCCAGATATATCTGAGATCGTCTTCAAAATAATCCAATGGTAAGAGGGTAGGATTGGATGGTGTATAATGAAGCAAGATTGGCCAGATGTTGATATAATTGAAGTGAGGTGATGGGGATTTAGAAGTTTAATATACTAATATCACTACTTTGCATATTTAATATATAATTTAAATTTTCATTAAAAAATAAAAAAAAAATAGTTCTAAACACAAAACAAAAAAATAAAAAAATTGGGGGGTGGGGGGTGTTTGCAGTGAAGCATCTCCAAGTGATTGAGTGCAGTAAAGGCGTTCTTGACCTTTCCCCTCTCGCCAAGTCCTCTTGCACTTACAGGACTAGAAACCTAAAGAGGCATCTGAAGTCACATTTTAAGGATGCATAATGGAGGGGAGTTTGGAAAGGGAACAAAGTTATCAAGGAGGATTATACCGTCACCACTTGACACAATGAAGATTGCTGCTTTTAACTGCCTTAAACAAGTCTTGCTTCATACCAGAGCTGCGACTCAAGGAGGCGTCGCCATGGGAAGTGGGTCCTGCCCAGGAGATCAAATCTTTCTTCCTGGCTGGGTCTTTGAGTGCAGGCTTTCTGCCTATACAACAAGAGAATGGATGTGGCTTTTAGAATGCACTTGAAATTCTTTTTCCTCTTCATGGTGTCTTTGCAGCCAGGTGCCTTGGAAGGACCAGGAATGAAGGCGCCTCTGGATAGAGTGGCCATCCTGCCTCTGAGGGGTTGGGGGACACAGGCATTACTGCCTTTCTGTGAGTCTCTGTTTCCTCCAGATGCAGTGAGAAGCAGTAGAGCATAGGGCTTACCAGTGGGCTCTGGAGACATCTGGTTCTGCAACTCACCAGCTGTGCAACCTTGGTCAGGTTAGATGACCTCTCTGTGCCTTATTCCCTATTGATAAAGTATGGATAATAACTTCCACCTCATGTTGTTGTTGAAAGGATAAAATTAGCTAATGTATATAAAGTGCTCAGCATGGTATCTAGCATAGAGTCCATTCTCAATAAATATTATAGTTATTACTATTATTTATGTCTCCCAAAAATGCGTATTGTATCTAATGATCATTAAGAGTCCTCCTAATTCTAATGTTTTAGGATTCATTCATTTATACAACAAGCTGTACACAAGGTGCTAGTGCTAAGGTGAAGCCATACCTGACATTGGAGTTAGGGGCTAAAGTCAACGTGTTAGGCAAAAACTCAGTATTTGTGCTTGAAAATCCCTCCACCATCAGCTGACTGCCCAATCATGTGCTACCCCATTCAGAGGTGCTGCTGAGGCATGCAGAGCCTGCATGCTGCAGGCAACAGAGTGACGGTGGCTGAGGCATCTTTTAGGATGTGGCCTCTTGCCTCCTCCCAGCACATGGACTGTGAAAGCCGTAAACTCTCCTCCATTCAGAGCAAAGCTGTGCTCCCTCCATTGCCTCTGAGCCCCCAGCCCCAGTTCTGGATGAGAAAATGGAGAGCAGCCTCAGCAGTCACCTTCCTTCAAGTTCAGGGCTGCCACGAGACGGTCATTGCCCAGTGGCCAGGAGGGGGTGTGCTGCTTCGGTGACATACCTCCATACCTCCATACCTCCCTGTGGCAGGCAGGCCCCCACAGCCTGTTCTCCTCTTTCCACGCACACATCCTGAGCACCTGCCATGAACAGGGTGTTGTGCTGAGCATCGGCAGGTGTGGAGGAAACTGAAGGTGACTTCCCCCCAGGACTGTACAGACACGGACGCCAGCGACATTTAAAGTATGGCCGACAGGGCCACAGGAAGGGCCAGAGATGGGCTGCAGGGCACTGGGGACAGGAAGCGTGCCCCCACCTTCCCGGGGAGTGATGTTGGACCTGACCCTTGTAGGGTAGGAAAGATCTAAGGGGCAACACATTGGGAAAAGGGTACCCAGGATAAGGAGAAAGCACAAGGTGAAGTCTGGAGGCAGGAGAGATGGGCTGTACCTGAGTCATGCCAGGTAGATCGTACGGTCAGTTGAAGAGGGAGGTTAGGCTGGAAAGGACAACGGGGCCAGGTGGCGAAAGACCCTAAGATCAGGCCAAGGAGAGTGGACTTGATTGCACAGGCAGGAGAGAGCTGAAGGACTGAGCTGGGACTGGGAAGAGGCCCCCAACAAGCACGAAGAGCCCTCCCCATGCCTGCCCCACACCTTCTCCTGGGATGTTGCACAGCAGCCCCCCAGACTTGGAAAGCCCCAGATATAAATCATTTAGTCCCAGGATCGCTCTTTTCTAGATTGATCCTTTTCTAGAGAGGCTTCAGCAGCAACTATAGGGTCAAGAGAGGCAACCCTTTAAGTTTCTCAACACATTTGCCCTTCACCTCTGCAGAAACCACTCCAGGATGGACAGGAGTGGTAGAGGAGGTGAAGGCCGAACACTCCAAGTGCTGGCAGAGTGGCACATTAAATAGCCTGAGAGTTCCTGCTGCAAAACACCCAGAAATGCTGGATTAAAAAAATTTAAATCATTTTAAATATATAGCTGAGCTTATAGGAAAGCAAGGGCATTTTCAAGGTCAAAACAAAGAGAGAGCTGAAAACAGGAGCCAGTCGGCAGAAGGCTGCAGCCAGCCTGCGGAGTTTGGAGCAGGAGATGTCAGGGTAGCAGTGGAACTAGGAGGTTGCCTTCCAAGCAGGAGGGAAGCCTGGCGAGGATGTGCTAGAAGGCCCCCGAGAGGCTCCCTATGTGAGGGCTCCCAAGTCCCTGGCTGCCCTCTGCGCACAGTGCCTAGAAAAGCCGCCAGTACTTTGTCTAGGGAAATGACCAGTACAGTGGGAGACCCCCTGACCTGGCACTTTCTGACTTCACACATTACTTCTTCCCTTCTCTCAAGTTTCCATCTTATCATCTTTTAACTGGAAATGATGTCACCAGAACTGACCTCGCAGGGTTGCTGGGACAACTCATTCATTCATTCATTCAACAAATACATATTGTGCAGGGAACATGGCAAGTGCTGGGATATGAAGTTGAACAGGATAAAATCCCTGCCTGCAAGGAGCCCATTTCCTAGTGCTTGAACAGATACTATATAAAACAATATGGAAATGAATTTGCAGAAATAAGCACCAGGTAGAGAGGTGGAACCCCCTGCCCAGCCTTGGCCAGGAGGGTTGGTAGGCTCTAGAGGGAGGTGGTGTCTGATCTGAGTCATGAGGGATGACTAGGAGTTGCTCACAAGAAGGTGGGGAGGGCATTCCAGGAATGAGCTAGAAGGCTCGAGTCTGAAGCAGCGTGGCATGTGTGGGGAGCTACCTATGGCACAGTGACACTGGGTGATAAAATGCAGGTAGGGTGTGGTGAGAGAAAAGAGCCAACTGGGATGCAGCTCATGTGATTGGAAGATGAGGCCTTGGATAGGCTCCAATAAAGCTTACGTGAATTTCAGAGAAACTTCTATCTCCTTGCAATAATTCACAATCCTATTCCCACCACCATGACACCCAGGGGTATCATTAGAGTAAGAGTCAGGCCACTGCTGTGTCTTAACCTGGGTTCCGCAGAAAGCAGAGCCTGAGGCAGAGGCCTTGACACAATCCCTGACTTACCATGGTTTGACTTAGTATTTTTTGACTTTACAATGGTGCAAGAGTGATACACAATTCAGTAGACACCATATTTCAAGTACCCATACAAACCATTCTGTTTTTTACTTTCTGTCCAGTAATCAATAAATTACATATTTAATATTTATTATAAAATAGCCTTCGTGTTAGATAATTTTGCCAACTGTAGGCTCATGGAAGTGTTCTGAGCCCGTTTAAGCTAAGCTAGGCTGAGCCCGATGCAGTGGCTCATGCCTGCAATCCCAGCTCCTCGGGAGGCTGAAGCAGGAGGATTGCTTGAGCCCAGGAATTTGAGACCAGTCTGGGCAACATAGTGAGACCCTGTCTCAAAAACAATAAAGAAAATTAACCAGGCATTGTAGCATGAACCCAAAGTCCCAGCTACTCGGAAGGCTGAGGCAGGAGGATGGCTTGAGCCCAGGATTTCAAGGCTGCAGTGAGCTATGATCACACCACCACACTCTAGCCTGGGTGACAGAGCACGACTCTGTCTCTAAAGAAAAAAAAAGGTAGGTAAGCTAAGCTACGATGTTTGGTAGGTTAGGTGTATTAAATGTATTTCAACTTACAACATTTTCAACTTTCAACGGGTTTCTTGGGATGTAACCCCAACATAAATTGAGAAGCATCTGTATTTCATTAGGGAGCAGGAGAGAGGGAAAAGGCAAGTGAAGCAGGCACAAGGAAAGGCCAACACAAAGATGCGTTATGGAGCTGGCCACTGCTAAACGCACCTCGTTATTCAGTCTCATGGAAATATCCCCTGAGAAGCCACGCAATCTGTGTCTCAGGTGGTGTCTCAGGTGACCAACCATCCTTGTTTTCGCAACATGGAGGGACTTCCCAGGACATGGAACTTTCATTGCCAAACCCAGAAAAGTCCCAGGCAAACCAGAATGAGTTGGTCACCCTAGTCTCAGGACCACTGCATTTGAGAATGGGGAAATGGGAAGACAGAGAAGGTCACACTTGAAGGTTGCAATTGCTTCATGAAGGAGGACACACAGAGAGGTTGTGGGAAACTAAAAATGGGGTATGAATAGCTGTTGAAAGAAGTAGGAGGATGTGTAAAAAGATTAACTAGTGCCACTAGGAGTCTAGCTAAGATTGAAGACCTTGAAGTTGCTGTATAGTATTAATTTGTTCCTTCATTCATTCACCCAGTTTGGGCCACGTCGATGATTGTTGGTTAATCATTAATCATTGACTTAGTTTTGGCCATACCCATATATGTCAGAGTCTCATTGAAGCACAGAGCTCCATGCTGTCACCTGGGACATGACTCCATGGCCATACCCCTCACTCTGTTGAATGATCTCATCCTCCACCACAGCTGTCACTACTGGAGGGATGCTGATGATCCTGAAATCCCTAGCCCCAGTCCTAACCTTTCCCTGGGCTTCAGACCTGCATATACCCAATAGGCACCTCAATCTCAACAAATCCAAACCCCTACTCACCATCTTTACCCCAAACCTGCTCCAGCAAGGGATTAGATCTCCCCAGACAGTCTGTATACACAAAGATATCAGGTTACCTTGTCACCATCTACGTCCTTGCTTAGTTCTAAAAATGCCATCTCCAAAGGCTTCCCCTTGAGGTCAGGAATCATGGCTTTTGGGGACTACTTGTGGGACAATCTGGTGGAAAGGAGTTGCAGGCAGGGGGAACAGCTAGTGCAAAAGCCTTAAGATAGGAAAAGATTTGTGTTCAAGGGATGAAAAAAAGGTCAGTCTAACTGAGTTTGTTAGATGAGGAAGAGACTGGTTCAACAGGAAGCTGTAGAAGTAAACAGGTGAGCTCTAGATCACATAGAGCTCTGCAGGCCAGATTAAGGAGTTTATACTTTATTCTTGGTGCACGGAAAAGCTATTTAAGTGTTTCAAACAGAAGAGTTGGTGCATTAGTCAGGGTTCTCCTGAGAAACAGAACCAATAGGATATAGATATAGGGAAAAAGATTTATTATGAGGGATTGGCTCATGTGATTTTGGAGGCTGAGAAATCTCACAATCTTCTGTCTGTAAGCTGAAGGCCCAGAAGAGCCAGTGGTATAGTTTTTATCTAAGCACAAAGGCCTGAGAATCAGGACAGCTGATGTCCAAGGAGAAGATGGGTGTCACATCTCCAGAAGAGAGAGCAAATTCGCCCTTCCTCCATGTTTTGTTCTCCATGGATTGGGTGATGCCCACCCACATTGGTAAAGGTGGATCTTCTTTACTGTCTATTGATTCAAATGTTAATCTCTTCTGGAAACACCCTCACAGACATACCCCAAAATAATGTTTTGCCAGCTATCTGGGTATGCCTTAGCCCAGTCAAGTTGACACATAAAATTAACCATCACAGTTGGCATGATCTGATTTACACTTTTAAATAATCACTCTGGATGCTGAGTGGAAAATAGGAAGTAAAGGAACAGGACATAGGCAGGGGACCAGTTAAGAGGCTGCTGTAGTAATGTAGGTGAGAGTTGATGTTGGATGAAACTAAAATGTAATTGTGATGATGAAGAGAAGTTTCATATTCTTAAGTAGTTCTAGAGGCACATTCAACAAGAATCAAGTATGAGGGTGAGGAAATAAATCAAAGATATGTCCAAGGCCTTAGGCCTGATGATCTGTGTGATGGGTGTTGTTTACTGGGATGGGGGAGACTGGGAGAGGAACAGGTTTGGAGGTGGGTGGAGAAGCAAGAGTTTGATTTGAGACAAGAGAAGTCTGAGGCACTTATTAGACACCCAAGTGGAAGTATCAAATATGAGGTGGATATAATAAGTCTGGAGTTCCAAGAGGTAGAGCTGGAGATAGAGTTTTGGGAGGCAGTGCTCCAGAGTATATTCAAAGCCTTGGGCCAGAGGAAATCACCAGGGAAGAAAATGGGGCTAGAGAAGGAGACCCGTGGCCAAGACTTAGAGCACTCTGACATCTGGATGTCAAGCAATGAGGTGGCCAGCTGAGGAGTCCACAAAGGGGCAACCAAAAGGATGTAATATTCCAGAAGCCAAGAGAAGAATGTAGTTCAACAAGGGTGTGGTGAACTGTATCCACCGTATCGAATGCTGCTGAGAAATCAAGTAAGGACAGAGAAGTGACCACTGGAGGTCATCAGTGACCTCGTGAAAAACAGTCTCAGTGGGCCAGAGAAAAGAGAAGCACAATCATGCAGGGTGGAGCAGAGAGTCAGAGGTGAGGACGTAAAGGCAGGAGTCAACTCCCTGAAAAGGGCTGCTAAGAAGGACAACAGAGAAATGGGACATCAGCTGCAGGAAGACGTGGGATAAAGGAAAGGCTCTGCAAACATCAGAGCTACTGGAATAGGTCTGCATTTTGTGGGGAATGACCAAGCGGAGTGAAAGAAACTGGAGATGCAGCACAGATGGGGAAGAGTTACAGGAGCAAAGCCCTTTGAAAAAACAAGAGGCCAGAGCATCCAGCTCACAAGGGCAGGGAATATCTTCTGTTAAAAACAAGGACCATTCACCCCACAGCCCTGGAAAGGCAGACAGGAAGCATGAACACAAATTCAGATACACTGGGAGGTGTGCTGGGAAGATAAACTCCTGTCTAACTGTTTCCATTTCTTCAGTGGGGCATGAGGTAAGGTCATCAGGCGAGGGTGGGGGAGGACAGTGAGGTGGATACCCCCCCAAACCCAGGAGGTGACAGGCCCCGGTGAGAGGGGGAAGAGGGAGGTAAAGACGCGAAGCAATTGCTTTGCAGAGTGGGAAGCGAACACGCAGAGAAGGGGGGTCGGGTTGCTGAGCAGGGCCGAGTGCTCATTGGAGACGTGTGGTCATGAATTTAAAGTGAGACCAGTTGGTCCGGGCGTGCGTTTTTCTCCCATGGTGTTTACCTGCTTGAGTTCGGGTACGTAGCAGGCGGACATGTGGGCTTAAGCAGAGAGTAAATACAAAGGAAGGACGGTGGACTAAGGGGGTTAAGACGATTTGGAATATAGTAGTCATGCTGATGAAGCACAGAAATCAAGCTGGCTAAGGAAGGAAGCGAGAGCCTGAGGGAAATGGCAGGTAGTGAGGAAGCGAGAGGGCCGATGTGTTGGAGGTTTGGTGAAGCGGATTGGAAATATTACCCCACGGGAGCTGGAATGGAAGGGGGTGGCAGTGAGAGAGTGGGACGCCCAGGCTTTGGTGACGGTATGGTCATGGATGTGACAGCGGGAGTGGGTGGCCGGAGTGGGACAGACCCAGGAGGAACAGATGAAGGGAAGACGTGGAACTGGAGGGCAGGGAGCTGGGTGGCTTATCCGTGTGCGTGTCGAGTTACCAGGCATGGTGTCAAGAAGAAGGATAGCCAGGAGGACAGTGTGGCAGTGCGAGGGTAAGGAGCGCATTACTGTGGACTTCAAAGGAGTGGAGTTTTGAAGGAAGAGGGAGAAGGAATGGGTTGGGAAGCAATAACAGAAAGCAACCCCCACCCCCAACCCCACTGCCCCTGCCCCCTCAGGGCCTCAGGCACCCTGTGTTTCAGAGGAAACACACCTGCCACTTGGGGGGTTGCAAAGGAAATGGTGTCACGAGCAGACATTCGGCTTTCATCGGATGCAAAAAGGGAAGTGAACACTCCGAAGAGGATGAGGCTACTGGGAGAAATGTAGTTGACGGCTGTGGGTTCCCAAACCCACAGAGGAAAGGCTTGGGGGCATGGGGGGGCGGGTAGGAATTGAGTCAGAATAGAAACCGTTCAGATTAGGGATTAGGGTCCCCTTGACTTGAGGAGCTTGGGTTTCTGGAGATGACTGAGGTAGGCAGGCATGCAAGGCATCTTGAGATTAGTTGTAGGGTCTTGTAGGGAGAGATGGACTTGAGACAGAAGGCATGTGGCTGGTGGGCAATTCTCTCCCATGCCAGTGAGTGGCACAGAAATCACAGAGTGGGTCCCTTGAGGGATTGTTCTCTCAAGCAGCCAGCCCTGGAGTTCAGCGTGGGGGCTTCTGAGGGCCATCTACCTTGACACTGGATCCCTAGGGCCAACTTTTCTCTCTGGTGGTGCAGTGCTGTGACGATCTGGAGCACAAGGTGCCAGAGCCTGCCACTTTGCTCCTGAGTGGTACAGTGCTGCGGCTGGCAGGCTCCTAAATCATTCCACACAAGTGCCATTCATGTAAACACCATGGCAGTTTCTCTGTTGGAGTCTGCAGACCTGACTTCAAGTAATCAGGGAGAATTTTAGTTTTTCCGTCTTGATAATAATCTTAACAAATAATAAAATCCTATTCTATATCCTCTAGATGTAGGGCTACCAGAGAAAATACAGGACTCCCAGTTAAATTTGAATTTCAGGTAAACAGCAAATACAGTTTAGTATAAATATACCCCAGATATTGCATCAGACATACTTATACTAAAAAATTATACTTTATAACCATTGCTACATGATGTCAGTGCCTCTGTGTGTGTGTATACATTTATTATATATTTATGATATAGTAAAGAGATTTATTATAAGGAATTGGCTCATACAAGTTGGAGGCTGACAAGTCCGAGGATCTGCAGAATGAATCAGCAAGCTGGAGACCCAGGAGAGCCAATGGGGTAGTTCTAGTCCAAGTCTAAAGGCCTGAGAACCAAAAGAGCCAATGGTGCAGTTCCAGTTGAAAGGCCTGCAGGCTCAAGACCCAGAGAAAAAGCCAATGTCCCAGTTTGAAGGCATTCAGGCAGGAAGAATTCTCTCTTACTTAAGGCACGGTCAGCCTTTTGTTTTTCTTTTTTGAGACAGGGTCTCATTATGTTGCCCAGACTGGTCTCGAACTCCTGGGCTCAAGCAATCTTGCCTCAACCTCCTGAGTAGCTGGTATTACAGGCACGTGCCACCATGTCCAGCCATGGTCAGCCTTTTTGTGCTAGTCAAGTATCAACTGATTGGATGAGGCCCACCCACATTAGGGAGGGCAATCTGCTTTACTTAGTCTACTGATTTAAACATTAATCTCATGCAAAACCATGGTTGCAGAAACATGCAGAATAATATTTGACTAAATATTTGGGCACCCCATGACTCAGTCAAGCTGACACATCAAATTAACCATTACACTGTTCATGTTTGCACTGTTTATGATGGAATTGGGATCAAGCAGTAGTACTTTAATTGTAACAGTTGATGAGAAAAGGGAGGCAGACCTAATCTCATGGTGTGATATGCTCATGTTAACTGAAGATGAAAAAATATTACAGCCCTGTAAGAAGCAAGCTTTCTCAGAAGTTCAAATACAAAGAGAGGTTGTGGGAGAACTGAGTCATCCACACATACAGTACTATAGCCATGACAATTCAAAAGAACCTGCCCTTAACAGCTCAGCCCTTCAGTAACATTGCAAATAGCCATTTAGTGTTAGCAAGAAAAACAAATCCATCACATTAAATGTATTGGTTTGGATTTTGATTTTTTTTGTAGTATTGTATTTAATTTGTAAATTTGTTTTGATTTTATTGTTTATAAGGAGGTTATGTCTAGTTTTATATCTGTACATACTTAAATAATGTTAAGCTAAAGCACATTTAATTCAATACTGAGGACTCCATGAGATTTTTGTCCTTTTAAATGGGTCCATTATTCTGTTATTCTTAGTTTGAGAAACATTTATAATAATGTAAAAGTTTTACGACTTTTTTTAGGCGATTTGTGTTTTTGGAGCATTTCATTTGCAGAATTCATTGAACTAGATATTATTATAGGGTTTTTAAGTAACAAATTGAAAAAAAGAGAGTACTCAGTGCTACCTTGGATTTGGAAAATGTTGCACATCAAATCTCCTCTCAGATATACACAAAGCATTTTAGTGAATAAAAGACTCAGAGAAATCCAACAGAAAAAGATGTCAAATGTTGTTTCACTCAATGTCTCCCAAGCTGATTTGAGCAAAGATCACCTCTGTTGCAGCAACTATCAATATCCTGAGGAATAGCTTTCTTTGAAAAATCAGTTTGGAAAACACTCATCTACAACACTATCTAGAATAGGGATATTCTATTCAACATTTTTGTGCCCGGGACCCCTCTAGAAGTCTAGTGATGCCTGTGGACATCTTCTTAGAATAATGTTTCAAAATGCAGTAAAAAATATAAAGGAATACATTGGAAATAAGTTATATTCAAATACAGTTTTCAAAACAACTTTAAAACAAATGGAAGTACCTGAAGAAGAGGAGAAGAAGGAAAGGACGGAAAAAAATATTTAAAGGAACAATAGCCAATGACCACATATTATATGATTTCTTTATGTGAAATATCTAGAATAGGCAAATCAGTAGAGACAGAAAGTAGATTAGTGGTTGCCGGGGGTAGGGGGTGGGGAGTGGTAAGGAGGGTTGGGAGGTAGTGGCTAAAATGAAAATGTTCTAAAATTGATTGTGGTGATGGGTGCACATCATCCACACATATAATAATATATATTTAATTGTACACTTTAAATGGGTGAATGGTATGGTAGGTAAATTATATCTCAATAAATATGTCTAAAAACTAATGGTTAAAAATTTCCCAATTATGTTGAAAAGTATAAATGCAAAGATCCAAGAAGCCCAATGAATCCCAAACAGAAAAAATATTTAGAGAGTGACACCAAGGCACATCATAATCCAACGGCCTCAAAACAAATGACAAAGAGAAAATCTAAAAAGCAGTCAGAAAAACAGACATTATATACAGTGGAAAAAAGATAAACATGACAGCAGACTTGTTACTGGAAGCAATGCAAGCTAGAAGACAATAGAACAAAATCTTTTACATAAGAAAGAAAAATGTCAACCTAGAATTCTACACACAGTAAAATCACCTTTCAGAAACAAAGGCAACACAATGAGATACCACTTCACATCCATTAGAATGGCTACTACCCAAAAACTAGAAAATAACAAGTGTTGGCAAGGGTATGAAGAAATTGAAACCCTTGTGCCTTGCTGGTGGGAATGTAACATGACGCAGTCACTGTGGAAGACAGTTTGGTGATTCTTCAAAAAGTTAAACATAAAATTACCATATGATCCAGCAATTCCATTCCTAGGTATGTACCCAAAATAATTGAAAACAAGAGTCCAAACAAAAGCCTAAACATGACTGTTCATAGCAACACCCTTCGCAACAGCCAAAAGGTAGAAACAATCCAAACAGCCACCAAATGATGAATGGATGAAGAACACGTGGTACACACATACAACAGAATATTATTCGGACACAAAATGAAATGAAGTACTGGCACATACCACAACATAGATGAGCCTCGAAAATATTATGCTAAGTGAAAGAAGCCAGTCTACATATTTTATGATTAAATTTATTCCATATTCCATTATGAAATATCCAGAATAAGCAAATCCATGAGACAGAAAGCAGATTAGTGGTTGCCAGGGGGTGGGTGAGGGGGGAATGGGGAGTGACTTTTTAATGGGTATAAGGTTTCCTTTTGGGGTGATAAGAATATTCTGTTACTATAGTGGTGATGGTTGCACAATATTGTGAATGTACTAAATATTGCTGAATTGAACACTTTAAAATGGTTAAAATGGTGAATTTTATGCTTTGTGTATTTTATCATAATTTTTAAAACCATAATGAGATACACCGCACATCTATTAAAATGGTTAAAATTAAAAAGACTAAAAAACTGACCATACCATGTGTTGGCAACGATGTAGAGGAACTAGAACTCTCCAACATACATCACTGATGGAAATGTATGTTACAACCAGGCTGGAAAACAGTTTGGTGGTTTCTTAAAAAGTTAAGCACACACCCCCTACCATAGGATCCAGCCACTGCTCTCCATTTCTCCCAAGAGAAATGAAAGCACATGTCCACACAGAGTCTTGTACATGAATGTTCACAACAACTTCATTAAAATAGCCAAAAATTTAAAACAACCAAAGTCAGAGGAATGGATAGACAAATTGTGGTATATCCATACGATGGAGTACTACTCAATAATATAAAAGGATGAGCTACTGACACATGCAACAATCTGGATGACTCTCGAAAGAACTATATTGAGTGGGAAGAAGCCAGACAAAAATGAGTACATACTGTGTGACTCCATTTATATAAAATTTTAGAAAAGGCAAACTAAGCTACGGTGACGAAAGCAGATCAGTAGTTACCTGGTGACTAGGGGAGGTGGGTGGGAGGAGGCAGGAGAGAAGAATTTCTAAGGGACACAAGGAAAGCTGTGTAGGAAATGGATATAGTCATTATCATGACTGTGGTAATAGTTTCATACATGTGTACACATACCAAAATTTATCAGATTGCATACTTTAAATATGTGGAGTTTATTGTATGTCAGTTATGTCTCAGTGAAGTTCTTAAAAACAGTTCTTTAAAAGTATATGTAATAAGAGATGTTTAGGGAAGACAATGTAAATCAAACTTATTTTCCACTAGATTTTGCAGTTATAATTTTTTTCTTTATCTTTAAAAATTTTAAATCTTGTTCAAAAAGGTGAAGTACATTTAAAAAACTGACTAAGTAGTCAATGAATTGTGTTCATTACTATGTTGGTCAGAAAAGACTAGATTAAGCTACAGTAACAAACAAGCCAAATCCACATGGCTTATTACCACCAAGGTTTACTTCTCACTTTCTCGGTATATCTGTAACAGTCGACGGGGGTTTCAGTTCATGTTAGTCTCCCTGAGATCCAGGCCAACAAAGCTCGAACATCCTGGAACATTTGGTCAATGCAGCTGAAGAAGAGAGAACTAAAAAATGCAGCACCAACAATTCAATGCTCCAGCCCACAAGTGACAAACACCACTTCTCATCACATTTATTGGCCCAAAACAGTCACAGGACCATGCTTTCAAGGGGACAGAGGAGCCTCCACGTACCCAGAAGTAGAGAAGAACTGGATATTGGTGACCATTAATAATCTACCACAATTTCCCATGATACTAAAAATTATTTCCATACCAACATATTGCAAAGAGATTGAAACAGGACACACGACACACTCAACAAATGTGAACTCTCCCATCAACCAGGGGTTCTACTCAGACAAGGTGGGAGCACTGCCACCCCAGCCACACTTAGAAGTCCCCTTCTTCAGTCCCCTTGTTCTTTCAATACATCCCCTGCATGGAGGGTCAAAATTCCAGACAACCCAGGGACATCTGGGTGGCAACTCTATTTGATTACAAAGTCTCTTAGCTGCCTGGAAATCAGCTCTTTTACACTTGCTGTGCCTACTGTCTGACACCTCCACCACTCTCTCACTCAATAGTCCTCCCTGTGCCCAGCTGTTGGAGAAACCCGTCAGGTGGGGCCCACAACTCACAGAGTCTAAACAAAGTGCTATGGGAACACTTTGAAGAGGGAGCAAAGAATTTTTTTGAATGTTTTAAACTCTGACCCACTCACTTTTTTTTACCACTTTTGTGATACAAATCTGGGTTCCCACCTTGCCATCTCTGCAGCTTAGCAGCTTTGCGGCCATAGGCAAATCCCTTCACCTTTCTGAGGCTCAGTTTCTTCACCTGTAAAATGGGAATAATAAAGCCTGCCTCCCAGGATGGTTGTGAGAACAGGAATGAGAGAATGTCTATGCTCTGTAAACTGCAAGGTTTTGTGTCAGTCCAAGTTAGCAGCAGCATCACGGCTGTCTTGCGCTGTCTACAAGGGGAGCTCCAGGGCTGGAGAAGACCCCGAGGAGACAGGGGCTCCCAGCCCGACCCTCTGACTCTGCTGGAGTCAGGGCCTCTCTCTAATTAACTCTTCCTGGCAGAAGTTTCTTGCTGGACATGTTTGCCTACCAGTGAAAAGCCAGGTGAGGCTTCCAGGAGCCGCCCACCAGCCCTGACAAACCAGGGAGGAATGATGATTCACAGCCCCTAACAGCCTTGCTGACAGGCCTCCTGCCCAGCCCAGGCAGAGGCTGGAAAGGGCTGCCCGGGGTGCAGCGGGGCCACTGGGTTTTCAAGAAGAGAGGGAGAGAGGGAGAGCGAGAAAGGGGGACGGTGGTCGCCGGGGACGGGGAGTTGTTAACGGGTCTGGAGTTAGGGTTTGTTTGCAAGATGACAAAGCTCTAGAGATCTGTCGCGCAGCAACGCGAATACAGTTGACGCTACTGAACCGGACACTGAGAGAGGATTAAGATGGCAGATTGTATGTGATGGGCTTTTCACAATTAAAAATATTAAAAATTTATTTGTAAAAGAAATGAAACTTTAAAAGAAATGAAAAAGGGGAGGAGGGAAGGAAGAAAGGAAGGGGAGGAGACGGGAGGGAGAGCAGAAAGGAAGCAAGGACGGAGGCGGGAAGGAGGAAGGGCGGAGGAGGAGAAACGGGAGGAGTGAAAAGGAAGAGAGAGAAGAGATGGAAGGGAAGAAAAGGAAGAAAAAGATGACAAGAGGAAAAAGAAGGCGGGCAGGCACGCACCGCGCTCGGCGGCCCCGCCCCCTCCCCAGGTCCCGCCCGGGGGCGGGGCTGACGCGTGTGACGTCACCGAGGCGGTGGCCCCGCCCCCGCCTGCGTCCGGGCTGTGTGCAACCGAGCGCCCCGCTGGTGGCCGCGCGGCTGGCGGGTACCGCTCTCCTTGGGTGGCTACGAGTGCCCTGGCCTTTGGCCCTCTGCCCGGCTGGCCCCGGCGGCGGGAGGGCGATAATTGCCGAGAGACGCCGCGTTTATCTGGGCGGTTGTGCAAGGCGCGCGGGGAGGGCGCCGGCGGCGGCTCTCACGCCTCAGCGGGCAGGCATGCGCGCGGGGGCGAGGGGCGAGGGTCGGGCCGGGCCCGGGCGCCTCCGCGCGCTCCCGCCCGAGCCGCTGCTCGGCTGCGCGTCCCTGCTGCGGCCGGGGGACACCCGGGCTCCCAGCCCGGCCCTGCCCCCTGCTAGAGTGCGCGATGTCGGACAAGGGCCGCACTTGCTTCTGAGCCCCAGCCTCCTCTGTGTACTAGGAGTCAAATCGCCACCTCTTGTGGTGGTGTGGGGATTAGGAATAATGCCGGCGAGGCCTACAACAGTGCCAGGCACGCACTAGGTGCATGGTGAAGGGTGGCCGCGCCAAAATTCTGTGTGCCAGGCTCGTCCGCCTGGCCCACACACTGCCAATCAAAACCAGGTTTTATCGCCGGGCGCGGCGGCTCATGCCCGTGATCTTAGCAGTTAGGAAGGCCACGGCGGGAGGATCGCTTGACGTCAGGAGTTCGAGTCCAGCCTGAGCAACACAGTGAGACCCCGACTCTACAAAAAATAGAAAAATTAGCTGGGTGTGGCGGCGCGCACCTGTAGTCCCAGCTACTCGGGAGGCTGAGGCAGGAGGATCACTTGAGCCCAGGAGTTTGAGGTTGCAGTGAACTATGATGACGCCACTGCACTCTAGCACAGGGACAGAATGAGCCAAAAAACAAAACAAAACAAACAAAAAAACCCCCAGGGTTCACGTTGTGTCGGCCACTGACTTGCTGGACTTTGGGGAAGACTGTGCCTCCTCTCTCTGGTCTTCAGTTTCCTCTTTAGAAATTGGATGCTGCTGCTCACCGTCATCTTCAGCCAAGATGATGGCCCTGTACCAGCTGTCCTCGAGGAAGGCTGAGCACGTGCTGGGTCCAGATATGGCCGGTGGCACCATTCACTTGCAGCAAGTCCTGGGGGTCATAGTCCTTGGAGTCGCTGTTGGTGGGGGAGGGGAGGGGAGGAAAGGCACTGAGGATCCTGAGCTTATGCCAGAACTCCCAGAAGTGTGCTCACACGTAGACACAAACCTCCTACACCCACACACACACCACACAACACGCACGCACATGCACACCATACACATACATCACACACAGTACACACTGCACACAACCCATGCAGGTCTGACAGGAGTTACAGTCACCTGTCACCTTCTGTGGGCCTTTGAGGCAAGTCCTCCCAACAGCCCTAAGCTGGTGTTTCTGTCCCAACTGACAGATGAGGAAACTGAGGCTCATGGGGGTAGGTGAGCTGCCCAGGGCACTGTGACAACAGAGTGACAGCCTGAATTCCACCCCAGTCGGTGTTGGGCCCATGCAGGGGAACTGTGGAAACAGACATGGATATGCAGGGCCAGGCTCAGGGTGAAATTAACACATTAGCATTCAGTCCAGAGAGCAAAAGGGCCTGCCACAAAGGACATGGCCAGACACTCAGAGGCCAACTGGGTACAGACCCGGGCCATGTCAGTGTGCACCACCTGGAGCCCAGCCCTGCCCTATGGGACAAGACCACCCCAACACACACACATGGGCGTGTATGGGACTTGAGACCCCTGGACCTTCAGGAATGCACACAGACAAATGGCCCCTCCACCCTCTGATCCTCAGAGCCAGGAGTACCGTCAGCTGAAATAGGGCTGTTAGCTCCCCTCTGCCTCACCCACAGGGCCCCAGCAAGCCCCATCTGAGCTTCTGCAACTGCTGGGTGTGGGGGTCCCAGGAAGAGAAGGTTCCCCCTCTGCCAGGCTGTCTGCAGTGGATTCTCCTGGAACACAAGAGCCTTGTTGGCATCCTGCACATGCATGCTGACCCTGGCCTGGCCCTATTCAGCTCTGGGGGCAGCCGCCTGCAGTGGAGCCTCATTCTGTACTGACACTTTGAGCTCATAGTGCTCACTGCTGCCATAGTTCAGGGCCTGTGAGAAGGAAGCAGAGCTGGTCACCTGCCCAGGCTCAAGTCTGGGGTGACCAAAGATGGTTCCCATAGTGGAGCCTCTCCTTGGATCTGTCCTGAGAGCTCCTACTTTCCTTCTTCCCCTTTTTAATCTTGAAAAATAAAATTATGCAAGACAAAAAGCAACAAGGAATAATATAAAAATAATAAATACCCATCACTCAAAATGAAAAGAATAAACAAATAGAAAAAGAAATTGAAGTATGATGGTCTCCACTTCACCAATATGTTGGGAGGATTAAATGAGGTGACCCTTGAGAAAGTGAGTGACATACCTACATCAGACTCTGCCAACCACTGTCCTCCTTGGAAAATTCCTTTCCCTTGGCTTCCATGACAACAGGTGCTCCTAGTTTTCTTCCTACCTCTCTGGCTACTCATTCCCAGTCTTTTTGCAGGTTCCTCCTACTTTATACATCCTTGAAGAGTTCGTGTGCCTTGGGGCTCTCTCTTAGGCATCCCTCTCTGCCTGGGTGAGGGGTGACTTGGTGAATCTCCAAAACTTCAGGTCCCAGTGGACACGTGCAGCCTAGATCTCTCTTCTGTGGATCCAAATATTTACAGGACACTTCCACTCAGATGGGTCCCACAGGAACCTCACGTTCAACATGTCCCAAGCAGAACACATCGTCTTCCTATCCCAAAACCACAGGGCGACTTCTAGGTTCTACCTCCTCCCCAGGTCAGAGAGAAACCTGAGAGCCATCCTTAAGGCTTCCCTCTATCCATCTTCCTACTATCCAGACAATCTATGCCCTGTCCTTTCTACATCTTTAATGTCTCCTCAGTCTCTTTTCTATTTCCACTGCTACTGCCCCAGTCTTGGCCACTGCCATATTGCTCACTTGAGGGACTGCAACAGCCTCCTAACTTGTCACTCCATCTCCAGTCTTGCCCTTCCAATCCATTCTCTACACCAAAGCCCGAGTAACCCTTCTAAAATACAAATCTTGTCATGTCGTTCTGCTTTGATCTGAATGTTTGTGTCCCCCCAAAATTCCTATATGGAAATCCTAACCCCGCAAAGCAATGGGGCCTTTTGGAAGGTGATTAGTGCCCTTAAGAAATAAGCCCAAGGGAGCTTATTAGCCTCTTCCACCATGTGAGGACACAGCAAGAAGGTGCCATCTATGAACCAGGAAACGATACCTCACCAGACACCCAATCTGCTAGTGCCTTGCTCTTGGACTTCCCAGCCTCCAGAAATGTGAGGAATAAATTTCTATTGTTTATAAGCCACCAAGTTTATGATATTTTGTTATAACAGACCACACGAACTAATACATACTGCATATTTGTTTCCTACTCATCTCTCCAATTCCTTTCCAACTCTAGCCATACAGAACTTGTTTCTGTTCTTAGAGTGCCATGCCTCTAGGCCTTCTCACATGCTGTTCCTTCTGTATGGAATGCTTCCATTCCGTCTTTTTTTGGCTCACTCCTACTAGTTCTACAAATTCTCCACCTAGACACTTTCTTTGCATAGCTTTCCCTGATCTCCCCAACCCTTGACTAACTTAGGCACCCCTCCTGTTTGCTCTCAGAGTAGGAATACATGAGCTCTCATGGTGACTTTTTAAAATACAAACTTGATACAAACTTTCTAGAGAGCAAAAGGAAATGTGTATCAAAATCCTTTAATATGTCCATATCCTTCAGCCAGCAATTCTTCTTTTGAGACATTTAAGAAAAACTTAAAGATATACTCAAATAGTTAAAAACACTGATATTCATCAGAGTGAAAAATGGAAACAACCAAAAGGTCAAATAAGAGATTGGTTAAATAAATTATATTATGCCCATACAATGGAATACTTTGCAGCCATTAAAAATGTAGGAAACTATGTACCACAAGGGAAAATCATTCACAATATAACGTTAGGCGGGGAAAGCAGGTTGCAAAATGTTAGGTGTGTACTAGGTATGGATCTATTTTTTCATTAAAATTTATATAGAGGTATCTGGAAGGATCTATGCCAAAATTTTAATCATGATCATCTCTGCATGATGGGATTATAGGAGATTTTAATTTTGTTCATTTTGCTTATCTGTATCTTCTGTGTTTGGTCTCTAATTTTGTGATTTTAAAAAATAAAACAAATGTTTGTTGACATTGGGTATTTTTATTCACAGGCACAAGGCAGTGCGGCTGGGTTACCTGGGTCTCTTTGGGTACCTTGCCAGCTTGATGGGGAGGAACCTAGAGGCCAGGACAAAAATGCCTCTCACCTGTACCTGATTCAAATACATGGCAGTGTCAGCAGGAAGAAAAAACAATTTCACCTTTGGCAGAAATGGCAACTGGAGGAATTTTCATTCACTGAAGAACTTAGTTTGCGGATTTCTAGACTGGTAGCGTTCGTCAAGGCCTTGGAGGTCTTCAAATCCCACCCCCTCATCTTGGGATTGGAGAACTGGAAACCCAAAGATGACTGATGACTTGCCAAGCCTGCCAGAGGGCCCAAGAAGGCAGTGGTGGAGCTGGAACTTGAACATGTTTCCTCACTCCCTGGTCCTTGTTCATTCTGATAGATGTCCCTACCCATTCCAGCAATGGACCCCAAGACCCCACGCATGCACACATGCACACTGCTAAAACAGGCAGCCTACTCGTTTTCCATCCAAAGTCTTTACATCCAGAAAGCAGATCAAGCTTGGATTCACTTGATTTCTCACCATGGGGATCTGTCATACTAATACTTGAGAGAAGTGGACCAGTGTAAATCCCCCTCCAAGCTCTGTTCTGAAGAGGAATATTCAACTCTGTAGCAATTATATTCCAAACTCCACTATTTTCTACAAAGAGCTTCCTCTGTGCTAACCATTTTTTCCGTTAAGTTATTCTCTTTTATTTAATTTTTTATTTTTATTTTATTCTTCCAATAACTCTACAATCTAGGTATTAGTGTCCTTTTGCCCTGTGAGGAAACTGAGATTCCAGGAGGTTAAATGACTTTCTCAAAGTCACAGCAATAAGTGGTAGAGCCAAGATTCAAACTCCTATTCTCAGGAGACCCCCACCCTGCACCAGTGTTCCCTGGTCCACACTGTCATAACAGAGAAGATGTTCTTTTTTATAGTCTGCAGAGAGGCATTTGAGACTCACAGGAAATGGGAGCTAAAGTGACCTTGGAGGTCCTCATTCCACATTTTGTTCCATTCTTCAAACAAACCATGTTGTACAGAATGGTCTAAACCGTGAACTCTGGACAGAGGACCTGAATTTAAACCCTGGCTCCACCACTTACTAACTGTGCAATGTTGGGTAAGTTACTTAACCTCTCTGTGCCTTAGACTCCTTATCTGTAGAGTGTGGATAATAATAGTACTTAAGTCATAGAGAGATTAGGAGGATGAAATGCATTACAACGTGAAAGCACATAAGACAGTGCTGGACACATAGTAAGCTCTCCATAAATGCAGAGCTTTCACACCATCATCATCGTCATCATCATTACTACACTAGTATTACCACTGCTACTAAGAGTTTATGATACACCGGGTCTTAAGATAGTAAATGGAAGACAAAGATGACAGACACTGTCCTCTCCTCAAGGAACTCATCCTATGGAAGGAGGGTGCAGAAACCATATACAATTACAATTTAATAATGTGGTAAATGCAGTATGTGTGTGGACAGAGATGTGTGTGGACACTCCAGACAGTGGACATGACTTATTCAAGGGAGAAGCAAGGTTAGAACTTGAGCCCAGCTACCCTGCACCTCTTTCTGTTCCACCTTGTCAATTGGGAATTTGCCTGTGGACTGCACATATAGGTGTGACCCAGAGTCTTTCCATGTGGCACTGAAAAGAGGTTTCTAATTCTATGGCTGCCCCAGCTGAAGATGTTACTAAAGTCTAGAGACAGTCAGTGAACATTTGCTGAATGAGTCAATAAATCAAAGCCATTGATGAGGGGTCAGCCAACTTTCTCCCCACTCCCACTTCCCCGGCACGTAGGCCTGGGGCAATGGCAGGGCAAAGCAGTCCTACATGATCCCTGAGGAACAGCTGGTTTCCTCTCTTCATCCTCAAAAAGGTGGTTCATCAGGGCACCACCATTCACTAGTTTCTCTTGTGCCACAGCTGTTTCTGATGCCCTCAAGGGAAATCTTCAGCTCACTCAATTTCACCCCTTCTACAATTATGTGACTCGTATGTGCCCACTCTGTAGAGAGGAAAGTGAATTAGCCACAATCCTTGCCCTCAGGGAGCTCAAATTCCAGCAGAATAAAAGGACAAATTACTATCCTGCAAGGTAGAAACTGATTAGTGCCCAAAGAGAGGGACAGACCAAAGACAACTGGAACCCAAATAATGAAGGCTCTCACAGATGGTGTGGTGGGCTGAATAACGGCACCAAAGACGTCCATGTCCTAATACCTGGAAGCTGTGAATATTACTTTATATGGCAAAAGGGTTTTTGCAGGTGTGATTAAATTAAGGATCCTAATGTAAGGAGAATATCCTGGATTATCCGGGTGGGCCCTGAATGTAATCATTTGTTTCGGCAGCTATACATCTAATACAGAGATTGCTGACTATATGCTAGTTCACTCCATGAACTCTGGAGCCAGACTGCCTGGGTTCAAATCCTGGCTCCACCACTTTCCATCTGTGTGGCTCGAGTCAACTCACCTCTGTGGGCTTCAGATTCCCTCATTTAGAGAAGAGAAATAATATTTAGTACCCTACTCCCCCATAGGAATGATGTGAGGAATGTATAGCAGATATTCTAAATTCACACCATTATTTGGTTCTGCTCCCCTTCCTGGGCATTTAGGAGTCTACACTTCCTGCTCACTTGCAGTAAGGTGGCACCATGTGGCTAGTTCTGGCCAATGAAATGCGAGCAGCGAAAAGGCCCCATGGGACCTGGGTCACATGACCACTGACTCCTATGTGCCTGTGGGCATGTCACGAGCTCTCTCAGGCTCAGTGACATGATGGACCTCTTCAGTGTCCCTTCCGACACTCACCTGCCGAGACTTTTAGCTTCATGTGACCAAATGGACAGTAAACAGGAGAGGAGCAGAGAAGAGATTTAAAAGGGTTCCTGGGGACAGTGTGAACATGCAGGGAGTGTACAGTGTGGGTTCCCAGAGCTGTATGCGTACTGCCAAGGGGAGAGTAGGTAGCACCAGGATGAATTTCGTTGTTATAATAGCTAATTAATATAATTAATTATGGCTGGCAAATGATACTGGGTTTCCATCTGAAGTTTCTTTTTAGAATAAGTGTATGTTTTCAAAAAGTGAATTGATTTAAAGAAAAAGTATTGATTAATCTCACAGGTGGTGTGTGGATATGGCAAAAATTGTAAAGGAGGAATCAAAAGACTAAAATTGCGGAGAACTTCCCTGGAACAATGAAAGGAACATGGGCTTTGGAGTCAGGCCAGGGTTTGAATCCAGTTCCTCCACTTGCTAGCAGTGTGACCTCGTTACTCAAGCTCTCTGACATTGTCTCCTCATTACTTTTAATGGAGATCGTTATCCAAACCTCATAGGGTGGGTGTAACGATTATGACTTACTTTCACCACTGCTGACCTTATATTCTTTCTCCTTCTTGTTACCTGTGGATCTTGACCCAGTTTGTAAATTGGGGGCCAATCCAGCCCACATTCCCAGAAGGCCTGGCCAGGCTCTGGGACACAGAGCCCAGTCAGGGTGGTTTCTTGCCTTCGGGGAGCTGGCAACCAAGTGGGGCAACTGACACAGACTCCAAGACCTGCAGCCAAAATGCCGCAGGAGACGGGCAGATATGGTGGCGCAGTGGCCCTGAGATGTTTCTGAGGAGAGCTGGGGGTGCCAGAGGTGGATCTTGAGCCATGAGTGAGACCGCATACCAGGTTGCCTCACTGAGCCTCAGTTTCCTCTTTGGTAAAATATGATTAATATTACCTTCCTCTGGCAGAGGATTAAGTGGGATAAAGCATAGAAAGCACCTCCCACAGTGCCAGGTTCCTGTGAGGCCTGGATAAATGGAGGCAATTACTTTACTATTATGCTGGATAATAAAGCCCCAGTGGGTGGCCCCTTCTGTCATGGAACTATCTTCTCCTTCCCCATGACTCACCTCCAGGGGAGCCCAGGGGCAAAGACGTCCCAGGCTCCTGGGCAAGTGGGAACCATCAAGCTCCCTGGAGAAAGGCTCCCAAGAGTGGGAACATGATTTTTCCCCTGGTCAGAGTTGGATCTCGGGTCCAGGTTTCTACCATCCAAGGAGAGAAAGACTGTGCCTCTGAGCCAGCCCCAGACCCTCCCAGCTTCCACATAGGAGCCTGCTGTGCAGGAGCCCAGAGAGACCCCCTGTCGGGAAGAAGCAGAAGACCAGGGTTTAAATCTACCCACTTGCTGCCTGTTTGGCACCATGTGGCGAGTTCTCCCTCCAGGCCTTGGTGTTCTAAGGCTGGGTAGAAGTGGACTGACCATCAGAAAACCACCAGGATGGCACAGACCAGAGCAGACCCTGGCAGGGTCCTGTTGGCCCCCTTCTGGGCTATGTGTTAATCCTTTGCTTGCTGGGGACGAGGTTGTCCAGGGGTCCTGGGACAACAGGAGGAGGCCACTTAGGGAGATGGAGGTCGCAATTCTCAGCCCTGCTCACGCTTGTCCCTTACACGGCAGTTACGAGCCAGCTGCCCGTCTCCACGGGCAGCTCTTCCCTGGCTCCTCTAACCATGAAGAGAGAACTATGACAGGTAGCCCAGCCTCATCATCTCTCGTCCACGCTGTGAGTGCTCAGGTCTTGCCCACAGTCACATAGGTGAAACAGCCACTCAGGCCCCTGACCCAGGGCACCCTTTCTTCCCGGTGCTGGCTGTGCAGGGCCAGAGGCAAAGCGTAGCTTCACAGGCAGGTGGTGAACAAGACCAAGGTGGGAAGAGAGTGAAGAACGCTTGAGGTGGAGGTGCAGAACGTGCAAGGGGGGCAGTGTGTGTGCCCACAGTGGAAATGGGCCTCTCCCCCCACCTCCCCTGGAGTGCTGGCACTGTGTCTGGCACATGCTGGCTCCACCTCAAGGTCAAATGTGCTTCCTCCAAGTCCTTCTGTCTGAGGAAGGTCCACATTCCCAGAGAAGAGGCAGGGATTCATGAATTTTTTTTTAAAGCTTTGTTGACGTATAATTTACACACCATGAAATTCACCTATTTCGGTGCACGACGCTATGACTTTTATTAAATTTACAGAGTTGTGCAACCATCATCATAGTCCAGTTTTAGAGCTCTTTCCGTCATCCCACAAAGATTCCTCATGTCCGTTTGCAGTCAATCCCTATTCCCATCCCCAGGCCAACCACTAATCTGCTTTCTGTTTCTGCAGATTTGCTTCTTCTGACATTTCACATAAACAGAATCATACAATATGTGGTCTTTCGTGTCTGGCTTCTTACATTTAGTGTAAGGTTTTTTGAGGATTACCCACGTTGAGGATGTGTAGTACTTCATTCCTTACCTCACTCATTTTGTACCCCTGGCACCCCACCAGAGCCCGGCACATAGTAGGTGCTCAGTAAGGGGCTAAGGGATCTCACACAGAGACCAGATGCCCTTCCAAATGAGGGCAGCTATCCACTAAAAAATTCTAGTCACCCCAAGATACTATGGACCAGGTGCTAATTCTCATGTCTGCTGCCAATGGTATGAATATAGTAATTTGTTTTTAAACCCTTGGTTGTACAGCAGTGAACTGTCATGTCCCCCATCTCAGAGGGGTGCTGCTGCATCCCATCCACTTGTTTTGAATTTGTCCTTATTCCCCCTCACCTGGCTCTGAAAACCGTGATGATTCACTGTTCCAGGATTAACTCTCCCTCTTCAACCCCGAAATGGCTGAATTGCCTGAACTAGTTGGAGAAGAATGCTCCAAATACAATCAGAGCTCCTCGAGAAGAAAATAGCTCTGTGGGAGGGAGATATTTACTCTGAATTGGCAAGGGCCACTCCCAGTCTCAGAAAGATAAGAAATCAACTTTTTCTCTCTTGCCTTGGCACCAGATTTATTGGTAGCTCTAGGAAGGAAAATGGTTGACAATCATTTGTATGGTCAATATAAAAATACTTCTATAGAAAACATAAGCATTAACATTTTCTGCATAGGCTCTCAGACTCCCAGCTTCAGGCCTACCTCAATTCCAACATCTACTGAGTTGCTGTGATTATATCGGGCACTATGCTAACCCTGGGAGGGGTGGGGGCAGAGACATATAAGTTATTGCTTTTCTTTATTATGGTAAAATATATATAACATAAAATTTGCCATTTTAACCGTGTTTAAATGTGCAATTCAGTGGCATTAATTATATTTACAATGTTTTGCAACCATCACCACTCTCTAGTCCCCAGATTTTTTCACCACTCCAAACAAAATCTGTGCAGCCATTAAACAATAACTCCCGTTCCCCCAGTCTCTAATGCCTGGTAAGCTCTCATCTACTCTCCGTCTGTATGAATTTGCCTATTCTAGATATTTTATAGACATGGAATCACACAATATTTGTCCTTTTATGTCTGGCTTCTTTCACTTATCGTAATGTTTTCAAGGTTCATCCATGTCGTAGCATGTGTCAGAACTTCATTCCTTTTTATGGCTGAATAATATTCATTCCATTGTATGTGCGCCACATTTTGGTTTTCTACTTATCTGTTGCTGGACACTTGGGTTGTTTTCATCTTTTAGCTATTTTTTAATAGTGTTACTATGAACATTCTCGTACAAGTGTTCATTTGAATTCTGTTTTCAATGATTTGTGGTATATATCTAGGAGTGGAATTGTTGGGTCACATGGTAACTGTATGTTTAACTTTTTGAGGGACTGCCAAACTGTTTTCAACAGCAGCGGCACCATTGTATTAATACATTCTCACCAGCAGTGCATGAGGTTTCCAACTTCTCCACATCATCCCCAACACTCATATTTTTATTACCTGAGTAGGTGTGAAATGGTCTTTCATTGTGGTTTTTGTTTGCATTTTCAGAATAATTAATGAGATTGAACTTCTTTTCATGTGCTTTCATGTGCTTATTGGCCATCGGTATACCTTCGTTGGAGGATGTCTATGGAAGTCCTTTGTCCATTTTGAATTGGGTTGTTTGGGTTTTTTTTTTTGTTGTTGTTCAGTTGTAAGAGTTCCTTATATATTCTGTATATTAAATCCTTGTCAAATACATGACTTGAAAATATTTTCTCCCATTCTGTGGATTGTCTTTTTACTTTCTTGATAGTGTCCCTTGATGCACAAAATTTTTTAATTTTGAGGAAGTCCAATTTATCTATTTTTGTTATTGCCTATGCTTTTTATGTCAAAAAATGGTCTTAAGAAACTATTACCAAATCCAAGGTCATGAAGATTTGCCACTTTGTTTTCTTCTAAGATTTTTGTAATTTTACCTCTTACATTTAGGCCTTTGATCAATTTTGAATTAATTTTTGCATATAATTAAGGTAAGGTAAGGTTCCAACTTCATTCTTTCACATGTGGATATCCAGTTTTTCCAGCACCATTTGTTGAAGAGACTGTTTTTTCCCCATTGAATGGTTGTGGGACCCGTGTCAAAATTCAACTGACAATAGATGTGAGGGTTTATTTCTGGGTTCTTTGTTCTGTTCCATCAGCCTATATGCCTATTGGCCTACCCCATCAGTCTATTTCATTGGTCTGCATGCCAGTACCACACTGTTTTGATTACTGTAGCTTTGTAGTAAGTTTTGGAATTAAGAAGAGTGAGTACTCCAACTTTGCTCTTCTTTTTCAAGATTGCCTTGGCTATTCTGGATCCTTTGAAATTCCATACAAATTTGAAGTTGAGGTTTTCCATTTCTGCAAAAGAAACTACTGGGGTTTTGATGGGGATTACATTGAATCTGCAGGTCACTTTGGGTAGTCTTGTCGTCTTATCAATATTAAGTCTTCCAACCCATAAACACAGGATGTCTTTTCATTTATTTAGGTCTTCTTTAATTTCTTACAGCAATGTTTTGTAGCTTTCAGTGTGTGTCTTGCACTTCCTTGGTTAAATTTATCCCTGAGCATTTTATTCTTTTTGATGCTATTGTAAATGGAATCATTTTCTTAATTTCCTTTTTGAATTATTCATTACTAGTGTACAGAAATACAACTGATTTTTGTGTGTCGACCTTGTATCCTACAACTTTGCTGAATTCATTTATTAGCTCTAACAATTTTTGTGTGTATATGTAGATTCTTTAGGATTTTCTACATGTAAGATCATGTCATCTGCAAATAGCTATAGTTTCACTTTTTCCTTTCCAATCTGGATGCCTTCTATTTCCTTTTCTTGCCTACTCCCCCTGGCTAGAGCACATCCAGTACCATGTTGAACAGAAGTGGTGAAAGCAGTAAAGCCATCTGGTCCTGGGTTTTTCTTTGTTGGGAGGTTTTCACTTACTGATTTAATCTTGTTACATGTTACAGGTTTATTCAGATTTTCTATTTCTTTGTAATTTAGTCTTGGTAGGTTTTGTGTCAGTTCTGGTAGTTGGTGTGTTTCTAGGAATTTGTCCATTTCACCTAGGTTACCTAATTTGTTGCCATATAGTTTTTCATAGCATTCTCTTATAATTCTTTCTATTTTTGTAAAGTTGGTAGCAATGTCACCTCTTTCATTTCTGATTTTAGTAATTTGAGTCTTCTCTGTTTCTTAGTCAACCTAACTAAAGGTTTGTCAATTTTGTTGTCAAATTTTCTCTTCAAAGATCAACTTTTGGTTTCCTTGATTTTCTCTATTTTTTCCTGTTCTCTAGTCTGTTCATCTCTGCTCTACTCTTTTATTACTTTCTCCCTTCTGCTAGTTTTGTGTTCATTTGCACTTCCTTTTCTAGTTCCTTGAGGTATACTGTTGGATTATTGATTTCTTTCCAGAAAAGATCTTTCTTCTTTTTTAATGTAGGTGCTTGCAGCTATAAATTTTCTTCTGAGCACTGCTTTTGCTGTGTCCCATAAGTTCTGGTATGTTGTGGTTTTCGTTTTCATTTATCTTATATTTTCTAATTTCCCTTATGATTTTTTTCTTTAACCTGTTGGTTGTTTAACAGTGTATTGTTTAATTTCCACATACTTGTGAGTTTTCCAGTTTTCTTTCTGTTATCAATTTCTTGTCTCATTCCATGGTGGTTGGAAAATATAGTTTGTATGATTTCAATCCTTTAAAATTTGTTAAGACTTGTTTTGTGGCATAACATATGGCCTATCTTGGAGAATGTTCCATATGCATGTGCACTTGAGAAGAATGTGTATTCTGCTATTGTTGAGTGGAGTGTTCTGTATATGATTGTTACGTCTAATTGGCTTATCATGGTGTTCAAGTCCTCTCTTTCCTTATTGATCTTCTACCTGGTTGTTCTATCCATTATTAAAAGTGGAAGTATTGAACGCTCTAACTATTACTATAGAGCTCTCTATCTCTTCCTTCAAGACTTTCAATTTTTGCTTTATATATTTTGGGACTCTTTTTAGGTGCATTTATGTTTATAATTATTATAAAATTTAATATTTATTGGTGGATTGACTATTTTGTCAATATATGATGTCCTTCTTTGTCTCTTGTAACCTGTTTTCCTTAAAATCTATTTTGATAATAATATGGCCATCCCAGCTCCCATTAGCTCACTATTTGCATGGAGGCATCAGGTGTTCACTCCTGTCACTTTTGCAGGACACCCACTAGACCTGTTGTCTCCAAAATGATGCTCCAGGTCTCCACGAGTCCTGGTTCTGTGACTGTTAAGAAATTTTCTGTTTCTGTTTTCTTTTTCTGTGCATCTTTACAATAGTATATTAGCAAAGTAGTAACCTAAACTTGTTTCTTACAACTGAAGTGGCTGAATTCACAAGAGCCTAGTAATGGAGATGAGAACAAAAAACCTCTAATATGATATGGGAAGGAATCCATCCCACAAAGGAAGTACATGTAAGATGCTGTGGATGACCATCAACTCAATTATGCATTCATTCCTTGATAGCCCCTGAGTATCTACTCTATGCCAAGCCCTGAGCTGGACATAGCGTTGAATCATTCATGGCCTCTGCTTCCTATGACTTAGAGGATGATGCAGGCAAGAGCCATTTTAAGACATTCATAGTCTGTATCTGAGTCTCCTCACCTGTGAAAAAGAGATAATAATGGCATAACCTCATAGAGTTGTTGTAAGGGTTAAATTAATTTAAAATATGTAAAGCACTTAGAATAGGACCCAGCACATGTAAGCACCCAATAAATGTGACCAGTCATCATATCATCATCCTCACCAGCCTTAATCACTCTTTCTTTCAGAAGCCTCATCCCACCAGTTAAAATTAAAATTTTTCCTGTAAAAATTAAAAGATTTTAGTAATTTTTTTGGAATTTAGAATTAATTTCAAGTTTGCAGTTTCCTTCTTATGTTTGGGAACCAACATATTTTGGGAAAGCTTTTGCAAAGCTCACAAGACTGTTCCTCTGATCTCCAGTGGTGAAAGTGGCCCTGCCCCGAGCAACCACATCGTGCTACACAGGTGGTTTTTACTGCACACGTGTAAGGGAAACCAATCTTACAGACTACAAAGTGAATGCCCCAGCCCCATCTCCAGAGATGTATAGTGCAGCAGTCCTGGCCCTGCAAGTGAGTAAATCATGGATTACCACACAATGCAGTAAAGATCACTTCCAATTGGGAAAAAAGAAGGCTTTGTGGAGGGATGGCATCTGAGCCGAGACACAAAGACTAGAAAGACTCAGCCTGCAGAGATGCTGTGTGAAGGGCACTCCAGGCAGAAGGAACAGTAAAAGCAAAGGCAAGGGGTATGTTGGGGAAGAGTGAGTAGTTCTGTTTGGTTGGAGGAAATGATGGGTGAAAGGGTTCCGGAAGAAAGAAATAAGTTTGGAGAGACATAAAGAAGCCAGATCATGGACGGCTTTGAATGGCAGGCTTACACTTTGAATTTTGTTATGTAGGCAATGAGGAGTCATTGCAGGGTTTTTTTGTGGGTTTTTTGTTTTGTTTTGTTTTTTGAGACAGAGTCTCACTCTGTCACCCCCGCTAGAGTGCGGTGGCAACCGCCAACTCCTGGGCTCAAGAAATCCTCAGCCTCCCGAGTAGCTGGGACTATAGACGCACGCCCGGCTAATTTTTCTATTATTGTAGAGACAGGGTCTCACTCTTGCTCAGGCTGGTCTTGAACTCCTGAGGTCAAGCAGTCCTCCCGCCTCTGCCTCCCAGAGTGCTAGGATTACAGGCCTTTGCAGGTTTTTGAGGACAGAAGTGTCATTATGAGGACTGTGCTCCAGAAAGGTCCCTTTGGCAACTGGTGTGGGGGTAGACCAGAGGGGGCAGAGCCTGGGGGCAGGAGACCAGCAGAGGGATGGCTATAACTGTCCAGTAACTGATGGAAGATAGAGAGGAGGGCCGGAATCAGAGTGATGCTGGGGAGGCAGAATGGACACGGGCCATTAAATGGCCACCAGGACAAGTGTAGTGGACCTAACTCAAACCCCAACATATGTGGCTCCTCTCAGGGTAGGATCGGGTCCACAGTGCAGCCTTCCTCTCTCCCCAGAGCATCTGTTGACCAGGAACATTGATTTGCAGGGTGTTGAAGGACAAGAGCTAGGCAACCTTGGCCTCGTAGGGATCAAACCCACGATGTCATGCTGGCACCTCAGCTTGCTGACTAAGGATTTGGAGCCAAAGCTAACACTTCCTCAGGGATGAAGGCAAAAGGCAGGAAGAAAATATGGAACAAAGATGCTGGGGCCATAGGCACTGAGGACATATATATGACAGTGTTTTGCATCCCCTATTAGGCCACCTCAGAAGTCCAGTGTCTCTGTCTAGCTCCATATTCTGAGGGGTGCTGGAAAGTTGGAGTGTGCCCAAGGAAGTGAGTTCCCACCACCACAGGCGTCTAAGTAGAAATAAGACTCCATCTGGCAGGAATGTTATTGGGGAGTTCCATTGTTGATTGGGGTACAAGGTTTGAAAAATAAGCCCCAGATTGTAGAATTTTAACCTGTGTTGAGAGTGACTGACTATATTGTTCCTGTGTCTGTTTTGTTTGTCATCCTGATGATTTGAATATGTAACAGATCGATGCTCAATTTCATGAGAGGTTATTAGCATACCACATAAAAAGAAGTGTGCTTTTGTGAGGCCTTAAAAATATGATTAAATCTTCATGAGTTGTCTTAATCTTTCTCAGAGCTAGTTCATATGATAAGCATTTCTAACAAGAGAGTTAATGACAGAGAAGAGAGAAGCTGGCTAAAGCCAGCGCCTATGGTTTTGTTCTCTAGGGGAAGATACTAACCAATTAACTTCCACAGATGTTTCCACGGTCCAGGAAATGAGAGAAGGTCAGCCAGGAGTCCAGGGTTAAGATGGAAGGGGAGACCATTGGAAGAAATCTTGAACTGAGACACTTCTAGTCCCAGCTTTGCAACTCACCAACTATGTGACCTTCGGCAAGTCTACTTACCTCTCTGAGCTTCAGTTTTTTCAAGGCTAAAATGAGGACCATGCCACCTACTTCCTGGGGACTTTATGAGGATCCAATGGAACAATGCATTAAAAGTGCTTAGGACTTACCACTTCATACCCACTAGAACGACTACAATAAAAAAGACAGATAATGACAAGTATTAGTTTCCTATGGCTGCTATAACAAATTACTACACACTGGGTGGCTTAACAAAATAGAAGTGTATTGTCTCACAGTTCTGGAGGCTATTAAGTCCAAAATCCAGGTATTGGCAGGGTCATGTTCCCTCCCGAGGCTTTAGGGGAATTGGAATCCATCCCCCGCCTTTCCTGGTGGCTGTTGGTACTCATTAGCCTGTGGCTGCTTACCCCAATCTCTGCCTCCGTCTTCATGGGGCCTTTTCTTCGCTGTGTGCCTTCCCTCTGTGTGTTTTTTATAAGAATATTTTTCATTGCATTTAGGGCCCATCTGTATAATCCATTCACAGGTTCTGAGGATTAGGAAATGGATACATCTTTTTTGGGGAGCACCTTCCAACTCACTCAACAAGTGTTGGCAAGAATGTGGAAAAACTGGAGCCTTCATACACTGCTGGTGGGGACATAATATGGTATAGCCACTTGGAAAACAGTTTAGCAGTTTCTCAAATGGTAACATAGAGTTACCATGTGATCCATCATTTCCACTACTAGGTATATGTACCCAACAGAAATGAAAACATGTCCACACAAAAACCTGCACACAAATGTTCATAGAAACATTATTCATAATAGTCAAAAAGTGGAAACAACCCAAATGTCCATCAGCCGGTGAATGGACAAATAATAGATGGCATATCCATAAAATGGAATAGTATTTGGCAATAAAAAGGAATTAAGTACTGATACATGATAAACATGGATGAACCTTGAAAACATTATATTATGCTAAGTGAAAAACGCCAGTCACAAAGGACTATATATTGTATGCTTCCGTGTATATGAAATGTCCAGAATAGGCAAATCTATAGAGATAGAAAGTAGATTAGTGGTTGTCTAGGGCTGGGGGCATGGGGCAGAGAGGATGGGGTTGGAGAGGAATGAGGAGAAACTACTAATAATAATAGATGCAGAGGTTTTGGGGGGTGATTAAAATATTCTAAAATCGATTGTGGTGATGGTTGCACAATTCTGTGAATAAGCTAAAAACCATTGGATTGTACACCTTAAATGGTTGAATTGTGTGGTATATGAATTATATCTCAGTAAAGCTGTTATTTAAATAAATAAATAAATGTGTAGCCCTGTACCTAGCTCATGGTAGGTCTGCAATACACATGAGTGACCCTCCCAGCAGTTCCACCTTCCTGTGAACATTATGGAAGGGTCCATAACTGTGGCCCTGCCTGGAGAAGATGTGTAAGTTGGGGATGTCTTCAGATCAGCCAAGCACAGTTGTCCAGGCACATTCACATACCTCCTGGGCACCAGCTCCGTGGAAGAAGTTGGAAGGCTATTGAAGATCCAGAGATGAATTGCCTGTACACCCTGCCCTCCGGGTGCTTCCTCACACAGTCTTTACCTTCCTGCACCACCCCGCAAATTGCCTTATTTAACTCTTCTCCTCTCCTCCCCTTCCTCTATGCTCTGGAAGATTTTCTAAAAATGGTATTTATTCAGTAATTACTCATTTACTTACCATTACCACCACCATCAACACCCTTTCTCTTTTATCTTTTTTTTTTTTTTTCTTTTTGGAGACAGAGTCTCGCTCTGTTGCCCCGGCTGGAGCACAGTGGCCTCATCATAGCTCACTGCAGCCTCAAACTCCTGGGTTCAAGCAATCCTTCTGCCTTAGCCTCCTGAGTAGCTGGGACTGCAGGTACCCGCCACCATGCCCAGCTAATTTTTTAAATTTTTAAATTTTTTATAGAGATGAGATCTTGCTATGTTGCCCAAGCTGGTCGCAAACTCCCAGCCTTAAGCAATCCTCCTGCCTCAGCCTCCCGAAGTGCTGGGATTATAGGCATGAGCCACTATGCCCAGCCTCCCTTTTTCTTTCAAAGGGACACAGATTTATAACAGATTTCCCAGGTTATTTGCCCACAGAACACGTCACAGGACAATGGATTTTGCCCAACCTTTTCATTTTATAGATGGAGGGACTGAGACCCTGCAGGGGTGGGGAAGAAGCTTGTTCATAGTCACAAGATGTGTGGGGCAGAAACCAGGGGCAAACCCCAGGCTTCTGGGTCCTACTTAACATTCTTTTCCCTTCAATAAGACATTGATGACATACGTATCTTGTTTGTTGAGTTAAACAATCTCTGATCATCTGTGTGCTTCTCAGTCCAAGAAGTCAGAGAGGCAATAGCGGGGTGGTGAAGAGCCTGGATGCTGGAGCCAGACTGCCTGGGTTAAGTCCTGTCTGCATCACCAGCTGGGAGTCCCTGAAAGAGTTACTGAATCTCATCATACCTTGGTTTCCCCATCTCCAATATGGAGAATGTAAAACTAGTGTAATACCAATCTCACAGCATCATTGAAAGGATTATGTGCTTTAATGTACATAAAGCACTGTGCAAAATTTGCCTCAAATTATGTCTGGAAAAAAGGAAGGAATTTCTACTGCATACTACGACATGGACAATCCTTGAGGACATTATGCTAAGTGAAATAAATCAGTTATAAAAAAACAAATATTATATGATCCCCCCTATATGTGGTATCTAAAGTAGTCAAATTCATAGAAACAGAAAATAAAATAGTGGTTGCCAGGGGCTGGGAGAGGTGAATGGGGAGTTACTGTTTAAGGGGTACAGAGTTTCAGTTTTGCAAGATGAAAAAGGTTCTGGAGATACACTGAGCAACAATGTGAATATATTTAATACTACTGAACTGTACACTTAAAATGGTTAAGATGGTAAATTTTATGTCATGTGGGGTTTTCAACAAAATTAATTTTTTTTAAAGTATGTCTGGCATGGACGGAGTGCAGCAGTGGTTTACTACCTGGTTTGGGCATGGTTTGCTGGGCGAAAGTGACCTGGGAGCCAGGAGATGCTCATCATTGGTAGCTCAGTCTTGGGTCTCCTGGGGGCAAAAAGTCCTCATTCATATATAAGTCCCCACTCCTTTACCAGAACTTGAACTCCTAACAATTGCAACCCAGGAGTGAAACAAATGGCAGCCTCTCCTGGCATGCTCCATCCCAAGGGGCTCCCATCCCAGGCTCCTTCTATCCATAAATTCCCCCCAAGACTCTATCTTTCTCACCCTTCAGAGTCCAGAGCAAAGCCTCGCCCTCAGAAGCCACTTTCTACCTCCCGGCTGGCTGCTGACACTGGTTCTCCTGCTTCTGAGAATAGCTGTCAATCTCTCTGTGGCCTTTCTGCCTAGGATGGGAGTCCTTGTTTTATGCCTCCAGCAGTGTATGAGCTGCTGAGGACAGAACGCAATCCCATGCAGAGGTGCTCAGAGTACTGGATGCACATTTGAATGAATGAGCACAAATACCTCCTCCCCACCAACTCCTCCCCTTCGCTTCAGGTATTTGCAGTCTTTTAAAACACAACTTCCTGCCTTATATTACTGGTGGGTATGTCCAAGGCTTCTCTCTATGCAAGACGGTGAGGGACGTGAAGGAAGAAATCAGATCTGAATCATTTTGTACCCAGAGTATTTATTACAAGATTTTACACAGGTTTGAAACAAAAATATGTTGGGTTCAAATCCCAGCTTCATTGTTCACTTCCTGAGCGACCACCAATAAGTTAACCTCTTGAACTTATTTCTTCACCTACAGAATGGGGGTAATGGCACTGACCAGTGAGGATTTAATTAGATGTCAGCTATCGGGCTCTTGGCACACCCCCTGATGCAGGAGCCTCTACTAAGCAGGAGTTCTTAATAACAGCAGAATGTTAAATCCAGGATCCAGAAGCTTACGAATCACAGCAATTTTTTTTAACCAAAGGACAGGAAGACATAGAGTCAATGCCAGATTGATATCAGGGAATGTGATTTACATGGAAATAAGAAGGTTCCGAATAAACAAAACTGGCCAGGCCAGGTGTGAAAAATAAGATCCTGAGGCACTGGTATTTTTAGCAGTCATTTTGCCTGTCATTCTTGTTTCATTTCCCTAATTCTCTGTGGGGAAGGATTTTTTAAATAATTTGACTGCTGATCTTCAAGCAAATCTGCATTCAAGGAGATCAACAAATGCCCTCCATTCATTTCTCTTTCATTCAATTATTTGTCCATTTAGCAGATGTTTACTCTGCACCTGCTTGGGCCAAGCACTGTGGTAAGTGCTGGGGACACAGTGGCCTGGTCCAGAAAACAGACAAACCCATCCCCAATTACAGCTTCCCTGAAGAGGTGGCACCTAGGGAATCATCTGGGGAAGGTGGAGGTGGGCGGGTAGGGCAGGACCAGATAAGAGTGAAGCAAGAGAGATGTTTGGGGGAAGCACAAGCAAGGAGGCGTGGAGGTGGTGGAGGATCCCAGAGAGAGGGGAAGAGCCCTGATCATGAAGGTGGCCCTGGAGCTTTGTAGCAGGTTGAACATCTGCTTGAGCTAGAAAAAAAATGGGCAAAGATAGGGAGTGGGGAACCCAGAAGGTTTTTGTGTGCTTGTTTGTTTAGCTTTGTTTTTAGTCCTAGGGTCTCAAAGGGGCTGGATTCTGAACCTAGCTCCATCTGAACCTAGCTCCATATTTAACCTGTTGTTTGATCATTGCAAGTCACTGCCTCTCTCTAAGCCTCATTTTCATCAACTCTAACTGAGGCTCAGAGAGGAAAGGGGAGGAATCCGAGATTATAAACCTTGAGACCAGGGTCCTGGCTCAACACACTTTCCAGGTGTTGAGCCTGTTGATATCAAACAGGTCTGTTCATATCTGATGCCAGGGGGCACAGTGCTTATCAACTTGAGGATCTTTCAAAGGATCTTATAAATTGAGTAAACAAATAGTGTGAACATGAGTAAGGCTGTGGCTAAGGTTAGTATCTGTAGCAGGAAGTCATAGAGTCTACAAGTTAATAAATTCAAAATAAGGATAGATGCATTTGAATAAGATTGGTATGTGAGGATAACCTAACAAAATCACACACAGCCAGCATTTGCACCCCCCCCACACACACACACACACTCCAGAAAATGCTGCCTTGACCATATCCTTTAAGATTATAAGGATATATTTTGTTCACTAGCAGCCTAAGAAAAAAGAAAAGAAAAAAAAAAGATTATAAGGATATGGCTGTCTTAGTCCATTTTCTGCTGTTGTAACAGAATACCACAGACTGGGTAACTTATAAAGAAAAGAAATTTATTTCTCATGGTTCTGGAGGCTGAGAAGTCCAAGAGCATGGCACCAGCATCTGACGAGCGACATCCCATGGCAGAAGGGTGGAAAGCAGAAGCAAGCATGCAAGACAGATGGAGGAAATCAGGCATTCTCATCCTTTTATCAGGATCCCACTCCTGAAATAACTAACCCACTCACACAATAATGGTATTAATCCATTCATGATGGTGGAGCCCTCTTGGCCTAATCATCTCTTAAAGGTTCTGCCTCTCAACAGTTACCATGGCAATTAAATTTCAACATGAGTTTTGGCAGGGACATTCAAATGATAGCAACAAGTAAGCACGAAAAATGAAACAGTTCTCAAAACCTGATCTCTTTCAGAGAGATCAGCTATAGACAGCTACCTAATTCCTTCCAAAACCTACCTGAAACTTGGCAATATCTGCTACAGATTTAAAATATTTATGCCCTATGACCTAGTAATCATACTTCCGGAAATCTACTCTAAAAAAATTAGTGAAAGTTACAAAGACTCCTATACAAATATATTCATCACCACATTATTTATAATAATAAAAATTGGAAACAAATGTCTGTTTTAAGCTGGGTTTCCCCAGAAGATGCTGAGGCAAGGCTATGAATTCAAATAGTTTATTTCAGAAGTGATCCTAGGAAGCTCCAGTAGGGGCACAAGGAAGTGGGTCAGGGAAGGAAAGCAAGCTGTAAAAGATGAGTTATCAAGCAGGTTTCACTATGAACAACTGGGACTCAATCCCAGGGGAGCTGTCAGTGACAGTATAGACCATACCTCAGAGTCATCCCACCCAATGAGTGAGGAAGCTGGGGTATTTACTCACTAACTCCACATCTGTCATGGTTTTATGTGGCTTCTGGGGGCATTAACTTCCTGTAACTCTTGTTTTGTGCCACATGCAAGCTAAGCATACTCTCATAGACCCAAAAAAGTCCTCAGGAAAGTCACAGGTGCTCCCAGCCTCCAGTGTGCAGAGGTAAGTGCCTATCCGATACAGCATGGCACTGACGATGTTCAACAATAGGGGAGTGATGGATTATTACAGGCCATCAAAACTTGCTTTTTAATGCTGCAGAAAACTGAATTGAGTGAAAGGCAAAATGATAGATGTAGAGGAAAAATAAGCATAAAGCCAATATTCACTTAATTGGTGTTCATTAAGGGATTAGAATAAAGGAAGCAATTGATAATGAAAGCTATAAAAGAGAGCTTTCCAGGGTTGGAGAAAAAATGGCCTACATGGGGATTGAAAGGTTTAATCATTTCCTGAGCAAAAGCAATGAAAGAGTCTCCATCTAAATATACTCTGAAAAACATTTATAGCCAAGAGTAATAAAAAGGAAAAAAATTCACACTGACAGAAAAAAAAAACCCAGTTATGACAAAAGAACAAAACTCAATTTGACCTCAAATTTGTCTGCTGCAGAAATAGTGTGAAAGATAATAAAATAACACGTACAGAGTTTTGAGAGTGAGAAATGTTGTATACCAATAACTTTCTATAAGGACAAGTTGGCTTTTATATAGAAAGGAATCAGAGAAACTGGGGAGAGTAATTCTACTTACTAAAAGAAAGGAAGAGAGTATAAAGCCTAAAGAATTTCCAAAGATAAAGTTCTGTTAAAAGTTAATATCTCACAGTCAGAAATGTAGCACACAAGAGAACAAGATGGCAGATCAGAACTGCAAAAACTGCGAAGACCTATGCTATTAGAATTATCAGAATAATTTTTAAAACTGTATTTAATATGTATCAAGAAATAAAAGAGTCTTGAAAATATGAACACAAGACTATAAAGATAACTAAGCATTTATAGATTACTTAACTCAACAATAGCAGAATACGTATTCTTCTCAAGCTCAAATGGAACATTCACTAAGACAGACCCACATTCTGGGCCATAAAACACACCTTAACAAATTTAAAAGAAGAGAAATCATACCATTAATGCTCTCAGACCATAATAGAATTAAATTAGAAACCAATAACAGCTAATAAAATAAGATAAGAAAAGGAAATAAAAGGTATACAGATTGGGAAGGAAGAAATAAAACTGTCTTTGGTCACAGATGATACGACTGTCTATGTGCAAAATCCCAAAGAATTGACCAAAAAAAAAAAAAAAACTCTCCTGGAACTAATAATCAATTATAGCAAGGTTGTAGGATACAAGGTTAATACACAAAAATCAATTACTATCCTATATACTAGCAATGAACAAGTAGAATTTGAAATTAAAAATACAATGCCATTTACATTAGACCAGAAAAAGAGACAATTAGGTATAAATTTAACAAAATACATACCATATCCATATGAGGAAAACTACAAAACTCTGACAAAAGAAATCAAAGAACTAAAAATAAGTGGAGAGCTATAATCATTCATGGTTAGGAAGACTGACTGTTGTTAAGATATAAGTTGTTCCCAACTTGATCTATAGATCCAACACAATCCCAATCAAAATTCAAGCAAGTTATTTTGTGGACATTGACAAGCTGATTCTAAAGTTTACATGGAGAGGCAAAAGACCCAGAATAGCCAACCCAATATTGGAGGAGAACATACTTACAGAACTGACATTATTCAACTTCAAGACTTACTATAAAGCTGTAGTAATCAAGATGAGAGTGTGGTATTGGCAAAAGAACAGAAAAATAGGTCAATGAAACATAACAGAGAGCACAAAAATAGACCCATACAAATATAGTCAACTGATCTTTGCAAAAGCAATTCAATGGAGGAAGAACAATCTTTTCAAAAAGGGTACTGGAACAATTGGACGTGCAAAAAAAAAAAATGAATCTACACACAGACCTCACACTCTTCTCAAAAATTAACTCAAGAGGGATCACAAACCAAAATGTAAAATGCAAAACTATAAAACTCCTAGAAGATAACATAGGAGAAAATCTAGATGACCTTGGGTTTGACAATGACTTTTTAGATACAACATCAAAGCCATGATCCACAAAGAAAAAAAATCGGTAAGTTGGAATTTGTTAAAATTAAAAACTTCTGCTCTGTGAAAGACACTGTGAAGAGAATGAGAAGACAAGCCATAGACTGAGAAAAAATATTTTTAAAAGATAATCTGATAAAGAAGTTATCTAAAATATACAAAGAATTCTTAAAGCTCAACAATAAGAAAAAATGCAATTTTTTAAATGGGCAAAATATCTGAAAAAATACCTCACTAAGAAAAGATATACAGATGGCAAATGATATCATACATCATTAGGGAATTGCAAATTAAAACAACGATGAGATGCCACTACATGGAATGGCAAAAATAAAAAATACTGACAACACCAAATGCTGACAAGGATATAGGACAAAGGAAAGTCTCATTCATTGCTGGTGGAAATGCAAAATGGTATAGCCACTTTGGAAGACAATTTGGCAGTTTCTTACAAAAGTAAACGTACTCTTACCATATGATCCAGTAATTGTGCCTCTTGGTATTTACTCAAATGAGTTGAAAACTTATGTCTACACAAAACCCTGCACACAAATGTTTATAGGAGCTTTACTCATAATTACTGCTATGGTTTAAATGTTTTTGTCCACTCCAAAATTCATGTTGGAACTTAATCTCCAATGCAGCAGTATTATTAAGAGGTGTGGCAGTTAGAGGGTGATTGAGTCACGAGGGCAGAGCCCTCATGAATGGGATTAGGTGCCCTTATAAGTGTGCTTGATGGTGGGAGTTTGCCCCTTGCTGCCCATCAGTCTCTTCCGCCATGTGAGGACACAGTATTCCTCCCCTCTGGAGGATGCAGTAACAAGGCCCCACCTTAGAAGCAGAGCGAATAGCCCTCATCAGACACCAAACCTGCCTGTGCCTTGATCGTGGACTTCCCAGCCTTCAGAAATATGAGAAATAAATTTCTATTATTTAAAAATTACCCAGTCTGTGGTATTTTGTTATAGCAGCACATATGGAGTAAGATAGTTGCCAAAAATGTGGAAGCAACCAAGATGTCCTTCAATAGCTGAGTGGATAAGTAAACTGGCACATCTATGCAATAGAATATCATTCAGTGATAAAAAGAAATAAACCATCAAGCCATGAAAAGACACAGAGGAACCTTAAACGCATATTACTAAGTGAAAGAAACCAGTCTGAAGGCTACATACTGTATGATTCCAACCATATGACATTCTGGAAAAGGCAAAGCTATGGCGGCAGTAAAAAGATCAGTGGTTGCCCTAGGTTGGGGAGAGGGAGGGATGAATAAGTGGAGCACAGGGGATTTTCAGGGAAGTGAAACTATTCTGTATTACACTATAATGATGGGTACATGTTATTATATATTTTTCAAAACCCAGACACTGTAAGTAAAAAGAATGAACCCTAAAGTAAACTGTGGGCTTTAGTTAATAATGATGTGTCAATGTTGGTTTATCAATTGTAACAAATGTACCACACTAGTGGGGGAAGTTGATGGTTGTGTGTGTGTTGTGGGGTGGGGTTGTGGTATGTGGAAGCTCTCTCTACTCTCTGCTCAATTTTGCTGTGAATCTAAATTGCTCTGAAAAATAAAGTCCATTAATTTTTAAAAACTGACTTAAGAAGAAATATAAGACCTAGTTGTCCTACAATCATCACATACATTGAATTAAGTGTTCAAAATATTTCCAAAAAGGAAACAGCAAACCCAAATGATTTTAACAGCAAAATCTATCAAATGCTTAAGAAAAACATCTTAATAAAAAAATTAGACTTGCTTGTGGTCTAAATGTTTGTGTCTCCCCTCAAAATTCATATGTTGATACCTAATCCCCAATGCAATAGTGTTAAGAGATGGGCCTTTGGGAGGTGATTAGGTCACGAGACCAGAGCCCTCGTGAATGGGATTAGTACCTTTATAAAAAAGGCCAGAGGGAGCTTGTTTGCCCTTTCTACCACATGAGGACACAGGTAGAAGGTGCCATCTTTGAAGCAGAGGGCAAGCCCTCACCAGACACTGAATGTGCTGGTGACTTGATCTTGGACATCCAGCCTCTACAACTGTGAGCAATAAATTTATATTGTTTACAAATTACCCAGTCTGAGGTATTTTGTTATGGTAGCCCAAACAGACTAAGACAGGACTACCCCTCAATTATTTTATGACGATACCATAAACTTGATATGAAAACTTGAAAATAACATTAAAAGAAAGGATAATTACAGACCAACCTTATTCATGAGCTAGATACAAAACTTCCAAACAAAATATTAGCAAATTAAATCCAGCAATATGTAAAAGTGATAGTACATTTTGTTCTAGATAAGATTTATCCCAAAAATGCAAGATTGTTTAATTTTTTAAAAATCAGATTAACATTAACAGATTTAAAAAATATGATTATCTCAGCTGGGGGAGGTGGCATGTGCCTGTAGTCCCAGCTACTCAGGAGGCTGAGGTGGGAGGATCACTGGAGCCCAGGAGTTTGAGGTTGCAGTGAACTGTGATGACAACTTGCACTCTAGCCCCAGGCAATAGAACGAGACCCTGTCTCAAAAAAAAAAAGATTATCCCAACAGATGTAGAAAAAGCACTTGAAAAACCAACATCCAATCTATGATAAAATTTTCTAAAATCTAGGTATAGAGAGGAACTTCTTAACTTAATAAGTGTACCCCCAATAGTCTACAATAAAATATTACATTTACTTATGAAACAGTAAAACATTCTTTTAAGACAGAGATTAACACAAGGATGCCCACCGTCATCACTTTAATTCATCACTGTATTGGAAGCAAAAAGGCAAGAAAAAAAGTTACATATATATTTGAAAGGAAGAAACAAAAGTGTCATTAATCACAGATTATATAATTATCTACATTGAAAACCCAAAGAAAATTAGGATAAATTACTAGATTCTTAAAAGAGTTGAATTAGTTGCTGAATACAAAATTAATGTTTAAAAAAGCTGTATTTATATCGATCAATAACAAACATAAAATTCAATTTCAGAAGAGCTATCATGTTCAATTTTATCAAAAAAAGACAAAGTATTAGGCATAATTTTAATAAGATGTGTAAGACCTTTACAGAGAAAATAGACAACTTCATTGATAGACATTAAGGAAAACCTAGACAAATTAATAAATAAAGTATGTTCATGAATTGGAAGGCTCAATATCATACAAACTATTAGCCCCAGCTAACCATTTATGGGAAATACAGAAGATAAAGAAACATGTTAAACTACACCATAAAAATACAATCTAGAATATGGAAAAACTCTACAAAAACATTAGTTCTGTTTCTTCAACAAATAAATTCTAAGGAGAAACTAAAAGATGGAGCAGGAATTTATGTATTAAATGAGACATAAGACCACTCAAAACCTATCCCAAACAAAATGTAAGAATAAAAACAAATACGCTTATGAAACAATTGGAAATTTGACCTTGACTTTTAACGAGTCATCAAGTTGCCTTTGATGGTATTAAGAAATACCAATCAAATGTTTTTGGTACAACAGTGGTATTAGGTATTTGTTATCTTTTAGAGATATATACTGAAATATTTATGGATGAATTTATATAATGGCTGGGATTTCTTTCAAAGTCATATGAAAATAGGGGAAGACGTGAGTCTGGATGGGACAGAATTGGACAGGATTGATGGTTGTTGGGGCTGGGTAACAGATACCTGTCAGTACATCATACTATTTCTTTTGTATATGTTTGAAATTTCAAAACTTTAAATTAAATTAAATATATATCAAATATACATAAGTTTTCCCTAATTCATTTATGAATTCAATACAATCCTAATCAAAATCCTAGCAGGAGACTAAATGTGACATATATAAATAGAATACTAGGCAACATTTGAAATGATGCTCTTAAAACATATTTAAGTGCATAGAAAGTCCTTTATACATATTGCTAAAGGCAGATTATAAAACATTATGTGTAGAAAATGCCCTTTTATGTTAAAAAAAAAAAAAAGACCAACTGAGGGCTAGAACTGGGATAAGAAGTTTTTGCAGAAGGTTACGTATCAGAGAGGTTAATCTAAGTGAGTGGTTCTTTTTTATTATTATTATTATTGAGGGGTTAGTTCATTGATTTTTATTCAAAAACCAAAGAGGAATGAGTACTTGGCTGCCTAATTTCTCAGTCCCACATTGGTACTCAACCGCCTTACACAGTGTCTTCCCTCGCCCTTCTCCACTCCCACCACGGTCCTGTATCACTTAATTTAAAAGGAAGAAGTGCAGGCTTAGTGGAGTTCCTATGTGGAACTAAAGAAGTCTTCATTTCAGGTTAATTTATGTTCTTGACCTGGATCTAAGTGAGTGGTTCTTAACCTTCACTATGCTTTGGAATCACCTGGGAGAACAAAAAAATGCAGATGCCCAGGCTCCCCACCAAATGATTCCATTTCATTTGGCCTGAGATAAGGCTCAGGCATCTGCAGATTTTAAAACCTTCCCAAGTGATTCTAACAGGCAGGTCTGAGAACCAGTGGTCTAGATCTACAGAGTCATGGCTGATGGATGGAGAGTAGGAAGACGATAGATAGATGGTAAGTAGATACATAATAAATGGATGACTGACAGATGATAGCTTTTTGACTGATAGATGAGATGATAGATTTTTGATAGATGATAGACGAGATGGACAAATGGGTAGGTAGGTAGGTAGATGGATAGTAGGTAGGTAGATAGTAGACCTGAAGGTCTGAAGGAAGGGAAGAGAGAGGGAGAAAAAGGGAGGGAGAAGAAAGGGAATTTGGAACGACACAGGCAGATCAGGAATGAGCCATAGCTCAGTCCCTAAATGAGTAAAAGAGCATCAAACAAAACTGAATGTGGAAAAATAAAATAAAAGGTGAATGTATCCAGCTAATGCAATAAAATTTATGAGTTGTTTATCCTTTTATCTATTATTTTTATTTAGAATTCATATCCCCTACTCATTTCACAAAGACATCTATGGTTTCTTAAAAGTTAAAGAATGGGGAGTGACTGCTTAGCTGGTAAGGGGTTTCCTTTCCGGGTGATGAAAATATTCTGGAACTAGATAGTGGTGATGATTGTGCAGAATACACTTGATGTCACTAGTGGTAAATTTTATGTTACATGATTTTTACTACAATAAAAAATACATTAAAGAAAAATAGATTTAAAAAGAAGAGAATCAATTAAAAGGATCAGAGGATGTTGCCAGATAATTGGGATGAGTTAATTATTACCACCAATGCTAAATTTGTTCCAAGGCTCCTAGCAGTTAAAGCAAAGGAAGGAATCAGGCAGGTTATGGGATGTCCGACGTATATTCATGGGCTGTTTGTGTAGCAAGGTCTCTCTGTCTCCTTTTATTTCGCCCGCTTCCTGCGCCACGTTGAATCCCTTGCCCACTGAGGGCAGAAGCGAAAGTGGGAGTCCTTCAGAAGCTTGAACACAGCCAAGAAAGGAGGATTTGCGCTGGCTGGGACAGGCAAGTCTGAGCCAGCTCCTTTCCCCGTGGAGTGGCGGCATCTGCTCAGAGCCTGTCATCAGGCTGCTTCCGAAGAATAGCAGCTCCTGCCGCTGCATGGCCTTGGCCTCGCTGGCGGGGCTGAACGGCTGTTTGTTCAGCCTGAGCCAGGCACAGTCAGCCCTGACAGTGATGGCCTGGTCGGTATTATGTAAGGGGACCCGGCTTACCTGCAGGGAGACAGACAAAGCGGATGATTTGACAGGCAAAACAGAGCCAGCCTCCTCGCTCCCAGGCAGCCACGGGGCTATTCAAAGCCAGGACCTGGAAGATTTTCACAGGTGCTGACATACAAGCCGGAATGCAGCAGGGACATGGCAGCACTGACACCTGTGCAGTCAGGCATGGGGGGCAACTCTGGTATCCAAACGGGGCCTTCACGAGCTTTGAGTAGGCTCCACCGTACTCAAAGAGCTGAGAGAGAAACAGACAGACAGGGAGACAGGAGAGAGACGGGAGAGAGAATCGGAGGAGAGGGCCCCAGTTTCCAGGCCCGCGACTTCGGCAAAACTCACCTTTGCCACCACCCTTGTTATGGTTCAGCAGAGGAAAGCCTCCCAGCCTCTCTCCTGGAAGCGCAGGACCCTGCTCCAGAGAGCCAGGAGTACTTGGCCCTCAGTTGCTGACCAAGCCGCCCACATCAGGGGCTGGTAGGGTAGGGCAGAGGAACATTTATGGAGTGCCCATTGCATGCCGGGCAGTAACCAGGGGCTTTACCCTCATTCCCTCATTTCACCTTCACAGGAGCCCATAAAGCAAGTACCCTATTATCTATATTTTGCACATGAGGAAACAGGGTCTCCATAAGAGTAACTCGCACAAGTCACACAGTTGGGATTTGAACCCAGGTCTCCTAAGCACCTGAGCCCATGCTCTTTCTTCCTGAATTGAGCCAGTTCACAAGACCTACAGGGTCCTAGAACCACAACCCATTTTCCATCAGAGTGACTCTGGCACTTTCCAGCTCTACGACCCTGGCCATATCCCTGCTCCACTCTGAGCCTCAGCTTCCCCATTGGCAATATGACAGGAGATGGTTGCAAAACTTAAGTGGGACAGAGAGGTGAGGATGCGTGGTGGCTCACTGGGGGTAGGTCAGCATCTCTGGCTGAGCTTCATCACCATACTTTTTGACTGTTCTCAAAAATTGCCTCCACCCCCAAAGGAGGCTGCCAAATCTATGCAGACAGAACTTTATCTGCTCCCCTCTCAGGACTCTGAAAGAGCATTCTCTGCCCAGAGTCATGAGCAACCGTGAAAGCAGAATTGTACCCGACTTGTCTTGTCTACCCCCAAAATGGTCAGCACAGATGCCAGCACTTAGTAGGGACTCAGTAAGTGGTGTTGAATGAATGAAAGCATAAATTTGAATGAATGGATTCCCACAAGACACATCACACACTGTGATGAGAAGAGCTGGAAATCAGAAGACCTGGTTCTGGCTGCAGCACCAACTCACGATGTGGCCTTGAGCCACTCACGGGCCCTGTCTGGACCTCGGTGATCCCATTTATAGACCGAGGGAGGTGCATTAGGTACTCCCTAGGAGCCCCTTTTAGCTCTGATTTTGTGTGATTCTATAGGGTTAAGGGGAAAGGAAGATCACACTTCCTGCAGCCCACACTCCCTCTACTCACAAAAAGCTGAAGCTATATTTTGGTCACATTTCAGGATAGTCAGAAAACATTCTAAATAAATGGCAGGCACATAATCCCTGATTTAATCAGAAACAGACAAGCAACATTCTGAGCAGCCAGATCCTTCAGTCTATGGAACAGAGACCTGCTCATGCGTGTACCACACTTTACGGTTTGCAAAGCACTTCCCCTATTTTCTCTTATTTAAGCCTCAGCACAGCCCTGTGAGGGCAGAATTCACCATCCTGTTGTACTGTCCACAAAACTGAGGTCACAGGGATGAGGCGACTTGCCCAGAGCCACACAGGAAAACAGCACAAGGGCTAAGACTGAACCCAGAACCAGGCTCCTGACCCCAAATTTGGCCTTCTTTCCTTACACAGCTCACCTGTACACAGGTTGTGAGGAAGGGATGAACTCATTCAACCAAAACATGATCTGGAGGCTCACAAGTTTACCACCTGGATGGAAAACTGCCCAGCATAATGGAGCATTTTAAAGTCAAATCTGGGGCAGAAGGGTGCATGCACTGATACCAGGTGGGCTTGTGGCCATGCAGAGTCAGCTGTACGGAGGCAAGAGGCCAAGCCTGTGCCGCAGGCATTGTATGCTATCTCAGGGCAATAGCTGGAAGGATGGCCTACACGCCATCTCTGAACACTGAGATACTGCCATGCCCACAGATAAATGGCCACTGCCCAAGCTCCTTACCCTACTCCTACCCTGTGCCCTCCTCCCCAACCCCCCCCCACACCCCCACACCCCTGCCCTGGTTGTCTTAGCCTTTCCTTGGAACTCCCAGGACCACCCTCAAGATCCTGAAACTAAAGGGTTAAAGCCTGGCACCCCAGGGGACCCTGTCCTAGCAGGCTTCTATTCTGATTGGTCCAGTACATATATTCAGATTGGTCAATACACCCTGCCATGTTGGGTGTTAAATATTTTTAATATTACCCCATCAGGCTAGAAGAGACCTTGGGGAATATCTTAGTGCTTCCCAATCATTTTGAGTATGAGGACACTTTTTTCACAGCTATAAATTCCAAAGTCCTCACAACATGCACACATACATGTAAGGTAGAAATACTTTTTTAGTAAACATTGATTGAGAAATTTTATGTCCAAAAGAAAAGACCAAAATTTCAGTAACATCTTTAAATGAATTTGCATTTTATTTATCTCATAGCTTGACATACATTTGAAAGACAGTCATACATATATTTATATACAGGTTGAGTATCCCTTATTCAAAATGCTTGGGACCAGAAGTGTTTCAGATTTTGGATTTTCTCAGATTTTGGAATATTTGCATGTACATAATGAGATATTTTATGGATGGGACCCAAGTCTAAATACAAAATTCATTTATGTCTCATATACACCTTATGTACATAGCCTGAAAATAGTTTTATATAATATTTTTAATAATTTTGTGCATGAAACAAAGTTTGTGTGCATTGAACCATCAAAAAATGGAGGTGTCACTATCTCAGCCACCCATGTGGACAATCTGGGGTTATTTGGCTTCACCGTCATTCCTTATTCTGAATTTATATGCTACCAACAAGCATTTTCTTACACTTATTCACACATAATTACTTAAGTAAAAAATATGAAATACCATTAATACAGTGAAAAAATAATGTGTTCAAGGTAACTAAGCAGCACAATAGCATCACCAGAATACCTATGTCAGCTGTTAAACAATAGCAGGCTTTCGGTCTTCACCTGTGATGCTGTGTTTTGGTTAGAAGTTTACTATACACTGTATTTTATATTTTTTAGGTAAGAAGAAACATCAGAGCAGTTGAAGGACCAGGAAGTGGGTACCCTAGGGATGAGGAAGCATTCTGCTGGATGGCTTTTTAAAATATTTCATCCAGAGTCATCATTAACAGTTTTTGTCTTAGAAGTCTCACTTTGATTTTATAAACTGACATGATTTCTTGTTCTGTTATGAATGCACACTGCTCTTCAATACGCCCATCATATATTTATTCACAGGTCTTATATATACATATATATATGCAAGACTTATGAATGATTTAATCAGTAGACAATGTCTCATGCTCACATGGACTAGAGCACACTTTGCAGTCTTCACGTCCATGGGGTAAGAACTACGAATCTAGCCAACCAAACCTTCCCCCTCAGTTTTATAGCTAAAGAAACTGAGTCTGGAGAGGAGAATAGATCTGCCCAAACCCATTGACTACTTGGAGCTAAAGTATCCAAGTATATCCAATAAATCTTGGATATGAAACAGCTTCATATCCAAGATTTATTGAGTCTAGGGTGATGTATCAGGGGTGCTGACTGGGCAGAGGACATCTTGGGCCAGGCCACTAGTGACTCTTCTATTATGGGGCAGAAAGTATGCATGGAGGTAGCCAGAAGCAAAGGCACGCTGTCCTTTCACTGATTGAGGCCAACCTCACAGAGGCCACTCAAGTCTGTTAGACTCAGGCAGAGAGGAAGGTTTTGCAACACAGCTCGATCTCCAAGGAGAACCCAGGCTGCCACAACTACAGACCTGAAAGTTCAGAGGTTCTGTACTTCTCACTGTCCACTAGAACTTACTAGAAGTCTTATAGGCCCAGGAGACAAAGGACACTGTGCAGCAGAGCTGGAAGTATAACAACACATGAATATTCCAGGGTACTGTGATGAAAGACCACAGGCTTTGGTGGGAAGCCAGGGACGGCAGGGGGCGGAGGGGTTGAAATCCATCTAAAGTATATGGCCTTGACAAAGTTTTACTTAACTATTCACATCCCAATTTCTAAATCAGTAAAATGGGGCTATTCTGAGGATTGATTAAATAAGCTAACATATGTATAGCTTCTATTTCAAAGCCTGATATGGCTGCATTGCTCAACAAATGTTTGGTTCCCCAGAATCATCAACAAAGTAAAAACTCCTCCATCCAACAGGAAAACTGCAGCCTGACAATTGGCTTAATAACCACTAGCTTGTTCTGAACAATAAACCTTTCAAGTTCCTTAACTATTTTTTCTGTCTACTTTTTCAACCCTTTGTCTTTCATTCTTCTCTCCAAGGTTCTTATATCCAGCACTACTCCAAAGCAACGTGAAGCTCAGATGGGTCAATTCTGCTACCCGGATGATCTTACCGTCCTGGTTCCAGCTTACTGGCACCAGAGGCAGAAATTATATTCTCCACCAATACCACTTCCCCCGTGTACCCATTCCAGTTCCTTGCATTTCCTCATGAGCAGTCCAGGGCAGCCTGTGTTTGGTGGGTAGCACAGGAAAGAAGAAAGGAAGAAGAGGACGTAGTCACTGCCTTTCCTTTGATCCCTCCCTTCCTCTCTGCGCTTAACTCTCCCTTCAGCCCCTCATTCATTCTTTCACTCAGTCACCAGATAGTAATTGGGTGCCTACTATGTGCCAGGCACTCTGCTAGGTCCTGAGGATCGGACAGTGAACAACACAGACACGATCAGACTTGAATTTTTAGAAGATCATTATGGAGAATGAAGCAGAGCGGGGGAAAGAGTGGGTTCAGGGAGACGATTTAAAGGACCACCACAATAGAATGACCAGGCAGAAGATCAGCAAAGAAATAGAAGACCTGATAATAGTATGCACAAACCAGACCTAACAGACATCCATAGAACATTCTACTCAACAACAGCAGAATACGCATTCTTCTCAAGCGCACATGGAACAGTCTCCAGGACAGACCGTATGTTAGGCCATAAAATGAGCCTCAATAAATTTTAAAAGGTTGAACTCATATAAAGTATATCTTCTGACTACAATGGAATTAAATTAGAAACCAACAGCAGAAAAAAAAATTAGGAAATTAACAGATAAGTGGAAACTAAACAACATACTTCTAAATAATCAATGGATTAAAGAAGAAGCCACAAGGGAAGTTATAAAATACTTTGAGATGAATGAAAATGGAAACACAACCATACCAAAATTTATGTTCCATTTTTTTTTTCAGAAATTGACAAGTTGATCCCAAACTCATATGGATATGCAAGGGACCCACAATAACCGAAACAATCTTGAAAAAGAATAACAAAGTTGGAGGACTCATACTTTCTAATTTCCAAACTTACTACAAAGCTACAGTACTCAAGACAGTGTGTTACTGGCATAAGGCTAAGCACATAGATCAATGGAATTGAATGTGAAGCAGATAAAGCAGTGCTTAGAGGGAAGGTTATAGCTATAAATGCCTATATTTAAAAAGAAGAAATACATGACATTATATATTTCTCAAAATCCATAGAACTCTACAACACAGAATGAACCCTTAATGTAAACTATGGACTTTAGTTAATAATAATGTAACAACATTGGTTCATCAATTGTAACAAATGTACCACTCTAATGCAAGATTTAATAATAATAAAAATAAATACTCCCTTTCCCTGGGGGAAAGGGAGTATTTGAACTCTCTGTACTATCTGCTTAATTAATCTATAAGCCTAAAATTGTTCTAAAAAAGAAAGTCTACTAATTTTTTTAAAAAAGAAGAATATCTCAAGCCAATAACCTAAAGTTTCATCTTAAGAAACTAGAAAAAGAAGAGGAAACTAAAAGCAAGCACAAGAAAGGAAATAATAAAGATTAGAGTCAAAATAAATGAAATAAAGACTAGAAAAACAATACAGAGAATAAATAAGACCAAAAGTTGGTTCCTTAAAAAGATCAACAAAAACTACTCAAATTACTAAAATCATGATGAAAGAGGGAACATTAATATCAACTTTACAGAAATAAAAAGGATTATAAGAGAACACTATAAACAATCTTATGCCAACAAATTAGATAACTAGATGAAATGGACAGATTCCTAGGAAGATACAAAGTATCAAAACTGACAAGAGATTTATTAGTAATCAAATAACTGCCCTCAAAGAATGCCCAGGCCCAGATGGATTCACTGATGAGTTCCACCAAATGTTTACAGAAGAATTAACACCAATAAACTCTTCCAATAAAATAGAAGAGGAGGGAACACTTCACAACTCATTCTATGAGGCCAGTATTATCCTGATGCCAAACAAGACAAAAACATCACAAGAAAAGTACAGAACACTATCCCTTGAATATAGATGCAAAATCCTTAACAAAGTGCTAGCAAACTGAATCCAACAACATATAAAAAGGATTATATACCATGTCCAAATGGTATTTATCCCAGGAATATAAGATTGTTATAGCATATGAAAATCAATCAATATAATACATCATATTAATAAAGAACAAAAACCACATGATCATCTCAATAGAGGGAGAAAAAACATTTGACAAGATCCAACTCCATTTCATGTTAAAAACACTCAACATACTAGGAATAGGAGGGAACTTCCTCAACCTAAAAAAGGACATGTAAGAAAAACTCACCACTAACATCATAGTTAACGGTGAAAAACCAAATGTTTTCCCTAAGATCAGGAACAAGAAAAAGATGTGTACTCTCCCACTTCTATTCAACATTGTACTGAAGGTTCTAGCAGAGCAATTAGGCAAGCAAAGCAGATAAAAGGCATCCAGGTTGGAAAGGAAAAAGTAAAACTATCTCTACTTGCAGATGACTTGATGATATAGAAAATTCTAATTAATCCACAAAAACAACTATTAGAACTAATAAATGAGTTCAGTAAGGTTAAAAGATACAAGATCAATATGCAAAAATTAATTGTACTTCTATATGCTAGCAATGAATAATTAAAATGAAATTAAGAAAATAATTCCATTTGCAATAGCATCAAAAAAATAAAATACTTAGAATAAATTTAACAAAAGAATTGCAAGACTTGGCCACTGAAAACTTTAAAATACATTTGAAAGAAATTAAAGTAGACCTAAATAAATGGAAAGACATCCTATGTTTATGGATTAGAAGACTTAATATTATTAAGATAGCAATACTACCCAAACTGACCAACAAATCTAATACAATCCCTATCAAAATCTCTGTTTTTTTAAAAACAGAAATTCGACAAGATGATCCTAAAATTTATATGAGAATGCAAGGGACCCAAACATTAACAGCCAAACAATCTTTAAAAAGAACAAAGCTGGAGGACTCACACTTCCTGATTTCAAAACTCACTACAAAGTTACAGTATGACACCAGCATAAGGCTAGACATATAGATCAATGGAATAGAAATGAGAGTCCAGAAATAAACTCTTACATTTATGATTAAGTGACTTTTTTTTTTAAGAGATGAGGTCTGGCTATGTTGCCCAGGCTGGACTTAAACTTCTAGGCTCAAGGGATCCTCCCACCTCAGCCTCCTGAGTAGCTGAGGACTGCAGGCATATGCTACCATGTCTGGCTATGATCAAGTGATTTTTGATAAAGGTGCCAAGACCACTAAATGGGGAAAGAATATTCTTCAACATGATGCTGAGACAACTAGAGATCCACATGTAAAAAAATGAAGCTAGACCATTACCTCACATTATATACTAAAATTAACTCAAAATGGATTATGGACCTAATTGTAAGAGCAAAACTATGAAACTCTTAGAAGAAAACATGTAAGTAGACCTTTGTGACCTTGGATTAGGAAATGGTTTCTTAGATATAATACCAAAAGCACAAGCAGCAAAAGAGAAAAATAGTTATATTGGATTGCATCAAAATCTATAACTTTTGTGCTTCAAAGGACACAGTTAAGAAAGTAAAAATACAAGCCACAGGATGAGAGGAAAAGATTAGCAAATCAAATATCTGATAAGGGACTTGTATCCAAAATATGTAAAGAATTCTTACAACTCAACAGTAAAAAGACAAATAACCCAATTTAAAAATGGGCAAAGAATTTGAAAGACATTTTTCCAAAATAGATATACAAATGGCCAATAAGCATATGAAAAGATGCTCAACATCATTAGTCATTCGGAAAAAGCAAACAAAACCACAATAGATTACTACCTCATACTCACTAGGATAACAAAAAATCAAAATGACAGAGAGCAACACATATTGGAGAGGATATGGAGAAATTAGAAGCCTCATACATGTAAAATGTTGGAGTTACTGTGGAAAACAATCTGGCAATTCCTCAAAATGTTAAACACAGAGTTGCCCAGCAATCCCACTCCTAGGTATACATCCAAGAAAACTGAAAACGTGTCCGCATAAAAATCTGTATACAAACATACATAACAACATTAGTTATAATAGCCAAAAAGTGGAAACAACACAAATGTCCACCAACTGAAGGATGGATAAACAAAATGTGGTGTATACACAGTGGAATATTATCATGAAGTATTATGCAGCAGTAAAAGGAATGAAGTACTGATACATGCTATGATACAGATGAACCAAAATTATGCTAAGTAAAAAAAGCAAGTCACAAAAGGCCACATATTGCATGTTTCCATTTATATGAAATGTCTAGAATAAGCAAATCCATAGAGTAGATTAGTGGTTGCCAAGGGGTAGGGAGGGGAAAATGGGGAGTGACTGCTAATGGGTACAGGGTTTCTTTACCGGGTGATGAAAATGTTCTGGAATTAGATAGTGGTGATGGTTGCATAAGTCTGTAATTATACTAAAACCACTAAATTGTACACTTTAAAATAGTGAATTTTATGATATGCAAATTCATTTCAATAAAGCTAGGTTTTTTAAAAAGTATATTGCAGCAAACCGAGCAAGAGATTATTGTATAAACATTTAAACCAGGATAATGGCAATGAAGATGGATAGAAGTAAACAAGCTGAAGGCATTTGGGGGAGGTAGAAAAGACAGGACCTGACAATTGATTGGCTGTGGAGGGAGAATACGAGTGAGAATTCAAGGATGACCCTCAGGTTTCAGGTATAAACAGTAGGATAGAGGACAACACTATTTAAGGAGGGAAGAGGAAGAGTTGAGGTGGGAGGCAGAGGAAAGTGTATGAGTTCATTTGGGATGTATGGAGTTTGAGATACCTGGGAGACATCCAAAGGAAGATGTTAAACAAAAAGTTGAATATACATGTTCAGATCTCCTAAGAAAGTATGGGCTTGAGATATAAATTTGAGGGTTTGCCAGTTAACTGTTGTTGCATAATAAACCACCACAAAACTCAGTGGCTTCAAACAATAATGATTATTATTGCTCATGAGTCTATGCATTGACTAGATCTTATCTCAGCTGGGCTCACTCATGTTACTGCGTCCTTGAGTAGGTGACTTTGCTGATGTTGGCTGGGTGCTCTCCTACAGGTAGAGATTGGCAGGCTAGACAGTCTAGGATGGCTTTGGCTGGGATTCTCCTCTACATGCTCTCTCATTATCCAGCAGGCTAAAATGGGCAAAGTCAGGGGCCCAAGAGAGAGCAAAAGCACATAGGCCTCTTTTGGTCTAGGTTTGGAGCTGGCATACTGCCATTTCTGCCATACTCCGATGGCCAAAACAAGTCACAAGGCTAGCCAAGATTCAAGGGTTGAGAAAATAGAATCCATCTTTTGGTGGAAGGAGCTTCAAAGTCACATTGCAAAGGGCATGGATACATAGAAGCCATTAATTGGGTCCATCAGTGCAAACATCCTATGAAAGGGGCCATCCACGTATAGATGGTAATTGAGAAGATAAAAGTAGACAGATTTACCTAAGGAAAAAGGACAGAGCGAGATAAGAAGAGTATGAATACTCAAAAACTCCAACACTTAATAGTGTAATAAAAGAGAAGGAGCGAGTGAAGGACTGAGAAAGAGCAGAAAGAGAGATAGAAGGGAAACCAGGTAAGCCAAGGGAACAGGTATTCTGACTGGCAACCTGAGAGTCATGTGTCCATTCACTGATTGGCCACTGTGGTTGCAGGGTTGGGACACTGCAACTGGAAATCCCTATTATAATAGAAACCCTTCTGTTCCCAAGGGAGGTGCTGTTCTGGACAAATAATAAATGTCTACTACATATAATCTATACCATATACTATGATATGTTCCAAATAAATTAAGAAATGAAATAATTTAAAATCATAGAACACAAACCTACTATGTTTGTGCCTACAAAGCTAGAAGGAAAAACACAAAAATGGTAATAACAGATATGTTATAATAATGGAAACATAAATAACTTTTTAAAATCTCATTTTCCAAAATTTCTATAATGTGACTATATTACTTTTATGTTTAAAAATAGTTTTCAAATTTTGTAAACATGGTCAAAAAACAGAATAACATTTGTCCCAATTATAAAGAAGTAATGATTTCCTATCAACTAAATCAACAGAAGAAATTACAAAGGAAAATACTGAACATACGACTATACAAATTTTTTAGAGTATACAATCAAAATTGAAAGAAAAAGGAAATCAAACACATCAATGCTATACACAATATACATGCTTAATAATATAAGCTTATTAATTTTTAAAAAATCAACCATCCAGTATAAGTGGGAAAAAGATAACATAAAAGACAATTGATTTTCAACAAAGTGCCAAGGCAATTCAACGGGAAATGATAATTTTTTAAAGAAATGGTTCTGGAACAAATGGGTAGCCATATTGAAAAACAAATGAATCTCAACCCTTACTTACACCATATTAAAAAATTAACTTGCAATAGATCATTAACTTAAATGTAAGAGGTAAAGATTCTAGAAAACAACACAGAATATTTTAGTGACTTTAAGTTAGGCAAAGATTTCTTAAATGGGGCACAAAAAGCACCAACTATAAAATTTAAAATTCAATAAGTTAGACTTCACCAGAATTTACAACATTTGCTCTTCAAAAGACACTGTTACCAAAATGAAAAGTTGAGCTACAGACTGGGAGAAAATATTTCCAAAACATATATCTGACAAAGGACTGGTAAAAAGAATATAAAGAATTCTTAAAATTCAATAAGAAGACAAACGACCCTCCCTAAAATTGGCAGACGATTTCACCAAAGACACTTCACCAAAGAAGATATACAGATGGCAAATATGCACATGTAAAGAAGCTTGACATTGTTTGTGGTAAGCATCTTCCAAGATGGCCCCCAATGACGCCCACTGGTATTCACACTCTGTGTGTATAATCCCTTCCCTTTGAGAATGGGCTGGACATAATTACTCTTTTCTAACAAATAGATTATGAATAAAAGTGATAGGAAGCAGCTTCTCAGATTAAGCTACAGAAAGACTGGCTTCCACCTTGTGTTCTCTCTGGATTTCTTTCTCAGATCACCAGCCATCATGTTGTGAGGATACTAAGGCAGCCTACAGAGAGGTTCACATGATAAGGAACTGAGGTCAGCCAAAAACCACGTAAATTAGTTCAAAGTGCATTCTGTGGCCCCAGTCCAACTTGGGTATAATCATAGGCCTAGCCAACAACTTGACTGCAACTTTATGAGAGATCCTGAGCTAGCCACACCAGGATAAGCCATACCCAGATTCCTAACCCACAGAAACTGTGAGACAATAAATATTTGTTGTTTTAAGTCAGTAATTTTGGGGAAATTTGTTATGCAGCAATAGATAACAAATATGTTATCAGTTATGAGGTAAGGCAAATGCAAATTAAAGCTACAATGAGAAACCACTATACACTCACTAAAATAGGTAAGATTTAAAAGACTGAACATATAGAGTGTTGGTGAGGAGGTAGAGCAACTGGAACTCTCATCTACTGGTAGTAGAAATAAAAGAAACACAGCTACTTTGTAAAAACAGTTTAGCAGTTTCTTAACATATACCTACCACATGACCCAAACATTCCTCTCCTAGGTATTTACCCAAGACAAATGAAAACATATGTACACACAAAGACTTATACACAAATAATTCATAGCAGCTTTGTTTGTAATAGCCAAAAATGGAAATAACCCAAATATCCATCAACAAGTGAATGGATTAAAAAATTACAGTGTATGCATATAATGGAATACTACTTAGCAATATAAAGGAATAGACTATTGACACCACAACATGGATGCATGCCAAAATAGTTAAGCTGAGTGAAAGAAGTCAGACAAAAAAGATCACACTACATTATTTTATTTATATAAAATTCTATAAAATGCAAACTAGTCTACAATGACATAAAATAGATCAGTGATTGCTTATGGATAGTTGGGGGAGTGTAAGATTTGGTCACAGAAAAGCATGAGGGAACTTTTAGGGGTGATAGATATGTTAATTTTCCTGATTATGGTGAGTTACAAGATACCCTTGGAGACAATGTGGTAACACTATATTAAGAACCATAAAAATATCTGTGGCCCCATCAATCTTGCTCTTAAAAATTTGTCTGATGGAGATTTCAGAAGAAATAAAAAGCTCTTTATACAAACATATTCATAGCAGCTTCACCTATAGCAAAGATACTGGAAATTATCTAATTGCCCAGCTACTGTGAAAGGGTTAAGTCAACACTAGACCACTTCATTCACAATTACAGATGAAAAACAAGAAGTGAGGAGCAACATTTGGCTATGTTTACAAAATAATGCAAATTCACTGTATACAAAGACTACAGAATTGTACATACACTATGGTCACACCTATGTAAACTTACACATATACACATAAGAACACAAAGAAGAAAAAAAAAACAGAAAAACCTAGTCGATGAATGATAGGTAATTGGCATGTGGGTGACTTTTTTCTTCCTGGTTTGTCTCCTGTAATGTTACAATGTTTTCATAACAGTTTTTAAATGTCTTCTTGTTGGCTTTGGCTCAGTCTCCTAACGCAGTGATTTTTTCCAAGCCTTATGTCTGTCAGCTCCCAGCATCAGCACCTCCTTGTGGTCAGCCACGAGCCCATCAGCCTGCTTTCTGCATCTTCTAAATCACTGATAAATGCTGAACAGGCCTAGGGTGTGGTGAAGGACACTCCCTTTTCTTCTCTTGGTGGAAATCGTCCATAATTGCTCGTCTGTTTAGGTTATTTCAATACCATAAATGACAAATTCTGGAAACCCAGTTTCCAAGAGAGGAGTACTAGGAGGCAGGTCAGCAAAGTGAACCTGGGGAAGGAGGCGGCGCTGCTTATCTGAGCTTAGATGGTCTTGTTCACTCATTGGGTAAAGCCGATGTCAGTCATCTCTGGCCAGCAAATGTCCCGACCATCGGAGGAAGCTCCACAAACCAGGCATGGGGATACAGTAGGAAGTCAGTGAGAGAGTTAAAACTTTGAAATCAGAAGGGAGAGAAGTCTGCAAAAGTTTTCAGAGGACACTAATGTGATTCCTTCAACAGCTAATTACTGGGCCTCTGCCTTGTGTAAGATAGGCTTGTAGGGGAGAACACATGTGTTCGGAGAGCTCAGGGGGCTACTGGGACACTGACCCCACTTGGCAGCTAACTGATGTCCTTTCCCAAGCCTTGTCAACCCCACCTCATGGCCATTTCCAGAGACATCCTTCCTCTTACTTCTCTCTATCCCCACAACCCTTGCACATCCCCAGGGCTTCACTGCTGTGTTATTTCATTGACCCAGGGCCAAGTTCCAGCAGTTCTTTGATCCCACAACCTGAGGACAATTTAGCCTGGCCAGGCTCAGGGAAGGCAAGGAGCCACAAACACCACCCTCCCACGGTGAGGCCCCCTAGAGGGACCCCAGCAGCAATCTCTCACCTTTTCCCACTCCTGGATCATGTTCAAACCCACACCAGGAGGGCAAGCCCAGTTCCCCTAGCCAGCCCCAGGGCCCCCTGGAGTCCTACCCTACTGGCTGATGAACATGGTAAGCAAGTGGATGGCTTCAGGGCTGAAGGAAATGCCTCTGAACCTACGGAAGCTAGGCCCTAGCCCAGTGCTGAAGCGCCCCCCAACCCTCCTGCCAAAAGGTTGGGCCAGATCTGCCCAGGCAGAGGTGAGGGCCTCATGCAGATCCAAGGCCTTAAGCTTCCAGGACACCAGGGAGAGAGGCTGCCCCGTAAGACCCTCAGACCCCAGCCCAGTAGGGCCAACCAAGTTAGTTGAACTGTCCCTCTAGGACAGCTTTTTGTATCTAGGTCCCAGGATCATTACAGGGTTTCCTATACCTGAACCTAGGGTAAGAAGATGCTGTTCTGAATCTGAATCTCCCTTGATGCCCACTTATTACCTGTGAGATTCCTGCTTCTGGGCTCCTTTGCCCACCTGCCTAGATAATACAACTTCCTAGTCACCATGTCTTCCAGATCCAGTGCCCTGCTGGTTCTCCTAGATGCACCCTCAATGCCAATTGGTAACAGGCCTGAGGCTTGCTCCCAGGTCTCCTGATACATTAGTGAATTTAATGTATATAAAGTGATAAAAATAGTGTCTGTACATAGAAGAGTTATGTATGTGTAAGTTAATATTAGTAACCTTTGCAACTCTCTTATGACAGTATTATCTCCATTTTATAGATTGAAAAGTTGAGGCTCAGAGTGGATAAGTGATGGGCCCAAGGTTGCATAGCTAGGAACAGACAGAGCTAGGAACTGACCCAAGACTCTGAGTAACAGGTTCTCACAGGAAGGCCACATTGTGCCCTGTGCTGGTGACTTGCATACCCAGTGTCATGAAGCCTCATTTCCCACCCTCAAGAAGCTCCCAGAGAAGTGCAGAAATAGTCACGTAACCAAATAATTACACCACAAAACGTTTGACAAGCGCTAAAATTCAAACAAGCTCGGGCAGGCCCAAAGAGTGTTTGACCTACTCCAGGTAGTTCAGGGAAGACTTCCTGCAGGAGGAGCCATGTGAGCTCAGGAAGAAAGGGGCTGGCTTTTCTAGGCTTGGGTACGAGCATATGCAGAGGAACCAAAGAATGGGGGGTAAGTGGAAGGTGTCCTCAGGCGCTGGAGAAAGGGAAGAGCAAGGGAGAGAGGAGGGGTGGAAAGGGGCTCATTGTGTTTGGGGGGGGGCCTGAATGCCAGGCCCAAGAAAGTGCATTGACCTTGAAGGCAATTATGGTGAGCACTGGGGGCCTGTGGGCAGCCAAGCGATTCAGGTTTGTGCAGAGACAGACAGTGGGAACACCTGCTGCGGTGGACTGTAGAGAGAGCTGGTGGCTGTAACCTGGTGTCTTTTCCTCCAGACCAGGCTAAGCAGAGCAGAGGGAGCGGAGGGCGCTTGGGCAGAAAGGATCACGACTTCCACTGGCTCCAGGGTCCTCCTGCCACTTTCTGCACCATCCTCCAGGAGAGAAGAGGTTGGTGTAGACAACCCGGACCTGGCTGGAGTGTGCGGCTGGACCCTCACTTCCTGCCTGCGGGCTTGGTGGGGAGTGACTCAGAAGACTCCTAGAAAGGCAGGACAAGTGCATGTATATTTGTAATAGAGGCAAAAAGACAGACGATGAAACCAACAGAGACAGTAACTCCCCGGCCTCGAGACAGAGAAAGAGACCAAAAAAAAAAAAAAAAAAAGAGGCCAGAGGAGAGCTGGGCTGCTCCGCGTGCGTGCCAGGCACAAGTGTCTTCCATCTCCCTGCGCCACCTCCTCAGTGTGCCACCACTTGCCTCACATCGTGGGCGCTGAGCAGCCAACCAACCAGGATGTGGTCGTCTGGGGACCTAACAAGCCCCGTGGCCCCTCCTGGGCGCCCGGATGAGGAGGCATCAAGGAGCCAATCAGACGCTAGCCTGGGGAAGGGGGACAAGTCACTGCCTCTTCCCGTGCCTCTGGTGGCTGAACTAGAACCCAGTCTGGCACATCCCCCTTTCGAAGGGTGAAGGAGAGGAATCATCGGCCCTTTCGAGATTGTCTTGCAAACCACGGACACTTCCCCCCTCTCCTGAAATGAACACCCCAAATCATCCGTGCAAAGTCTGGGCTTCCCAAGAGTCCCAAAGCCGCGCCCAGAGCGCAGACCCAGCCCAAGAAACCCGGACATTCCCTGAGAGCTGATCCTGTGCCCAGGGTCCCAGAATCTAACTGACTCACGCCTGCCGGCCGCAGGAAAACACACAGGGGTTCCCCTCTAGCTGTCACCTCCGCCCCGCCAGGGCTTTCCGCCACAACCGAACTCCCTTCCGCCCGCCGGCCCGCCTAGGTCAGAGTCGACGCTGGCCGTGCTCGGGTCGGGTCGGAACGCTAGCCGAGCGTGGGGAAAGCGTGGGGAGCTAACCTGGGACGGGAGCAAGGACGAGGCCCTGGCTCCTGCTCGACTTTGTCCCCGCCTCACTGTGCGCGATGGGACAGGTCTGTGCTCTCTGGAGCGTGTTTCCCCTGCTTGCCTCACGCCGCCGAGATCCTAGATGTCCAAGCCCGCTCCTGCGCTCTGGCTCCGGCGACTCGGGGTGCCTCGGGCCCCCAGCGCGCAGGCAGAGCTGGGAGAGGGCTCTCGGGCAGTCATCCAGAAGGGGGAAGAAACTCGAGGTGCTTCCTCCGGGTGACTCAAGAGGCTGGTGGCGGGGTCCAAGCAAACCCGGAGGTGGGAAGAAGAGGCTCCCCTTTCCAGGGACCCTCCATCTGGTCCCTGGGATGACAGTAATTCTCTGTTTACAATGTTTAAAGCCAACCAACGGTGACAAACCGCTCGAAAGTGGCTTGCTGACTGAGCTCCAGGAGTCCCGGCCCTGCGCTGGGAGCCAAAAGGATCCACGCCGCCGGTGGGGGCCTCCGAGACTCGAAATCCCCCATTAGGCCACAGAAAATGTTTCATTTTTATCAACCGCTACTGCTTCGAGAGGGGCATGTCATCTCAGACCATGAATGGAATAGGCTGGAATTTTCCCCAGTGTTTTGTCTTTTTACCACATCCATGTTTTGCCCTGAAACAATTTAAAAGACAACATGATCGAGGGTCGGTGATGCGCCCCACTCCATCCTCTCAACTCCGTGGAAGAGAAGGGACAGATACGGGATCCCCCACTTCACAGATGGGGAAACTGAGGTTAGGGATGTCTCAAAGCTGCTGGGTGGGTTATGATTAATCTGGAGTGGGAGCCCTCACAACGCTGGTCCTGCTGAAGAGGTCTGAGGTAGTCGGCAGAAAAGTGCAACACAGCGCGGGCTGGCGCGGGGGCGGGGGCGGCACTTTGTGGCTGTGTCTTGCTTTGATGCTCTCCGGAGTCATACAGCCTGCTGGCCCAGACAGATTGTACCAGGGTAACCCAAACAGAGGTCACTGTGATGCCGCTGTAACCAGATTCTCGGATCAGATTTACAAGTGTGGGGGCCTGGAGTTTCTGTTGTTGCCGGGTAAGGAAAGTGTCCCAGGCCATGGAATTAAGTGCAAGCGAGGCTCTAAGAACTCAGGAAAGGATGGGAGGTGGGCTGGGCAAGGAGTAAGAGCCAGAAGACTTGAGTTTCCTTCTCAGCCCAGTGCTTTCCTTTCTGCAAGACTTTAAGCAAGTTCCTTCTACAATCTGGGCCCATCTCCTTCCAGCTCTAATTTACAAGATTTCCTTAAGTAGAAGAGCTGGTTACTTCTGCATCTGCATGGAGGGAAATTTGGAAAAAGGAATGTGGAAGAATTTTCCATGGACACCCCCCCCCCATTTTTATTTACAAACTCTCCTAGGGCACTTCAAAACCCGGGAAAGCTGTTGTTGCAAAGAGCAACAACCTTCTACAGATCCGCAGTCCCCCACCCCTTGCACATAAAATGGCCTGCCATGGAACAGGTTTCTCCAAGGCGTGCTGAGGATACCTGCAGGGCTGAAGACCAGCCAGAACAGATTGCAATCACCTGGCCTGCCCACATCAACACCAACCACCCCTCCTGGATTGGGAGAATGATTTCTAAGGGGCTGGAACCCTCACTCCCTAGCTTTGAAATGATTCTCAGTGAGGTCTGTCACCCCACAAATATTAAGGGGCATTGTTCCAGAGATGAGGATTTGCCCATGACCACCCCATCCCATTCAAGAAACTGAGAAAGAAGCAAAGGGAACACAGAGGAAATGCTCTGGCACCAAAGGGATTTTTATGTATGGTTTTGATCCAAACGGGTAAACTGGTGACCTGTATATTCATCAACTCATTTAATCTAAATTTAACACCGTGGATTCATAGAATCTTCAAAGTACAGAATTTTGAGATGCATTATTTAAATAAAACATTTATGAAATAGAATTTTAGGTGCCCTTTGTTCATGAAAATCTTAGAATCATGATCTTGGAAATTCTAATATAATCTTAAGATCTTAGTCTGAGGCACAGGTATAGCTCTGGTAGTAACAAAGTTTGAGAAAGAAGAATCAGAATTCTACAAGATCATATAGACAAGAGATATTGAGGATCAGAAAATCCTGAGATATGGAGGCTTTTAACCATACAGCTGAAAAATAGAGAATCATAAAGTCATAGGACCAATCATTAAAGCATACAGTCATGAATATTAGAAGAATTATTAGAATCAGATTCTTTGAGCTACAGAATAGTGGACCCAGCACTAACATTTTGGAATTAAGGAACAAGAGAGTTGTAGATTTATAGGATCCAAATTTTCCAATCAGACATTCCTAGACAGGAATTCAAATTAAATAATACATACCTTAGAGCTTTAAAAAAATCTAAAACTACAGAAGTGGCAGCTCCCAGGAGTAGCATCATATTTTCAGGCACGAAATCTTAGTGTCCTAATATCTCCGTTTTGTTTGCTTGTTTGTTTGTTTGAAGAGACGAAGTCTCACTATCTTGTCTACCCACCCCAGAGTGCAGTGGCTAGTCACAGACAGGATCGTAGCATACACTACAGCTTCGAACACCCGAGCTCAAACATCCTCCTGACTCAGCCTCCCAAGTAGCAGGGACTACAGGCGCCTGCCGCAACTCCTGGCTTAGTCCCAGTATCTTAAACTATAATTAATAGGTTTTTAGACTTTGACCAGAAGTTTTAAGTCACAGGCTTATAATCATAGTCAGAGAACTTAGACTCTGGGCCATGGAATCTTAGAATTACAGAATTACATCCTTTGATTTATAGAATCACATTAGGATAATTATCCAGAATTTAAAATCCGGAAATCTGGATCGCGGAATCTTGAAAATACAGAGAACCACAAAACCCCGTATATTAAAAGGTCCCCATGATATAATCCAGTCAAAATTTAAAAGTTTAAAGCCTTTTTTCCCCTTTGGAAAAACAAAACAGGAAGAAACCTGGATTTTCACTTCTTCATTACTTTGGAAGAAGGAAGCTGACAGTTTTGTTTAGCAAGTGTAAAAACCCCCTCTCCATCCGTTCTAGCACCCCTCTGCTGGGGAAGGTCGTCAAGTAAACGGAACGAATGTTTCCACACACCCGGGTCGATGGAGCGAGGATCTGGGCTTTGCCTCGGTCTTCCGAAGGCAGCTGCCCAACGCTTAACCGCTAAGCCTGCCCTCAGCTCACCGCCACCAAGAACGCGACTAAAACCCCGAAGGAATGCCACTCGCTTATGGCCAGAATCCTCTGCTCGTGTGGCACCCGCCGCCCAGCCCTGCACCCACATTCCCTCCCCCCAAGGGTGAGTCCTGGCCGGAGCCTCTGGAGCCGGTGCCAAGGCCCAGAATCCTAAGGGTAGAAGGGGCCTCGGAGATCAGCATATGCCCTCCCGCCCCCAATTCGCAGAGTAGAAAACTGAGGCCCCGAAAGAGGGAAGAGACAGGCCCAAGGTCGCCCAGTGAATAGCCACGGGGCTGCGCCGCCAGGAGTTAGAGGGGCTGCGCCCCGTGGAGGGCTTAGACAGAACCCTGCCTCTGGGACGGCAGGAAACACTCCAGACACGAAGCAAACGGGTCCCATCTGCCCGCCCCTTCCCCGGGAGACGCTCCACCTTTCTTCCCCCGCCCACATCCCTCACCCCCAGCTGCGGAAGGGGGCTGCTTGGCTGCCCCTGGGGGTCTTGAGGGCTACCCGGAGCCCTCTCTGGCCCGGGGAACTGAAGGAGGAGGGTTACAGCAAGAGGTAGGAGCCTAGCCTGCATCGTCTTCAATCCGTGCGCACTCCATCATATACATAGGGGTCCCGAGACACTCAAAGACGGATGATTGGGGGTAAGGGGACGCCCTTTTCCTAAATATTGCAACGGAAGGACTCTTGAGATCCAAACTCTCGGTACGGTCGAGGAACCTAGGACCCAAAAAGAGGGAAAGTGGCTAACTCTGGCACACGGGCGGGAAGCGCAGTCCTAAAAGAGAAGAGGGTTTGAGGTTCCGCTAAGCGGAGAAGTCGCGGTGGGGCCATGGCAAGTCACCTTCCCTTTCGGCCCTAGGAAACCTCGTCTGAAAGATGGGGGGACTGGAGAGGAGTGTGGGCATGGCAGCCCTGACTGGGGTTTGGAAATCCTACTGAAAGAGCTTAGGAACCAGTCACCCAGATCTGGTCTTCCAACCCACGATAACCAAGCGCCCCCTCCGCCAATTCTCACCCTCTCGGGACAGAAAAGTAAGGCGAGCCTTTCCTTCCACCTGCGAGTCCCAACCCTCAGGAGAGGCCGGAAAAGTCCGGAAGTGCAGAGTTTGGGCGCTTGAGGTCTCCCTAGCGAGCAGGTCCCTGGACTTTGAGCCTCAGTCTCCCCGTCGGCGCGCAGAGGGGGCTGGCCCCCGCACGATCTCCAAGCGCCCGCCCCGCTCTGACGTTGTGGGGCTCCTGCCGCATCGCCACAACTGCTCCTACTTGGGGAGGTGCGCCCGGGCTCCGGGGGCGGGCAGGGAACCGGCGCCGCCCCGCGTTTCCTGGCGCCTTTAAGGAGGAGAAGCCCGCGGAGGGAGGAGCCGGTCCGGGTGTATGAAGTGGAGCGCCTCGCCAGCGGTCCGGGAGGCTGGAGTCCAACGCAGCGGAGAGGAGCAGTCTCCCGCCGCGCCGCCTGGGCCCGCGCCCTGACCTCGCAGCCGGCATCTGGCCTCCCTGACCTTGGCGCGGTCCGCCGCCTTGGCCGCAAGGGCGCGGCATGGGCGGCCCCCGCCTGACCGCCCCGCGCTTGCACTAACTGCCCTTGCTCAGGCCTTCGGGCCCGCAGCCTCTTCTGCGCACACGACCTCGGCGGTTATCCTCGAACCAGCGGGGAACCCAGACCTGCAGCAACCGCCCCAACCCCGGGACCACTTCCGGACCCCTTGACCGCCTGGCACCACCACGTACGGGACCACTGGGTTGGTGACTCCGGAGTCTAGTCCTCGGGGCCGCCGCCGCTGCCTGGCCTCGAGCTGCACAACACGAGCTGAGCCGTCGGTGGGCGGGACACTCCTGTGCCTCTGTCCGCACCGCGCTAGCCCGAGACCGTGGGCGCCGAGCCTCCAGCGCGCCCCAACCTGGGAAGCTGTGCCCTCCGGGCCGGCCCGCGAGGACCCCCTTCGCAGAGGAGCCTAGCGTCGGATCCGGGGACCCCACGTCCCGGCCCAGCAGCTCGCAGACCCGCCCCCCACCCCGACCCTCGACAGCGGCGGGTAGCGCAGACAGCAGCTGGCGCTCGGGACGGCTGAGCCATGACTGCTGAGAGCGGGCCGCCGCCGCCCCCGCCGCAGCCCGAGATGCTGGCGGCCGTGAAGGAGGAGAGCGCCGAGGCCGCGGCGACTGGGACCGGGGTCCCGGCGGAGAACGCGGGCCGCGGCTCGGGCGGGCGGCGCCGCAAGCGCCCCCTGCAGCGCGGGAAGCCGCCCTACAGCTACATCGCGCTCATTGCCATGGCCATCGCGCACGCGCCCGAGCGCCGCCTCACGCTGGGCGGCATCTACAAGTTCATCACCGAGCGCTTCCCCTTCTACCGCGACAACCCCAAAAAGTGGCAGAACAGCATCCGCCACAACCTCACGCTCAACGACTGCTTTCTCAAGATCCCGCGCGAGGCCGGCCGCCCGGGCAAGGGCAACTACTGGGCGCTCGACCCCAACGCTGAGGACATGTTCGAGAGCGGCAGCTTCCTGCGCCGCCGCAAGCGCTTCAAGCGCTCGGACCTCTCCACTTACCCGGCCTACATGCACGACGCGGCGGCCGCCGCCGCCGCCGCCGCCGCCGCCGCCGCCGCTGCCGCCATCTTCCCCGGCGCCGTTCCCGCCGCGCGCCCGCCCTACCCGGGCGCCGTCTACGCGGGCTACGCGCCGCCGTCGCTCGCCGCACCGCCTCCGGTCTACTACCCTGCCGCGTCGCCGGGCCCTTGCCGCGTCTTCGGCCTGGTTCCCGAGCGGCCGCTCAGCCCAGAGCTGGGCCCCGCGCCGTCGGGGGCGGGCGGCTCCTGCGCCTTTGCCTCGGTCGGCGCCCCCGCCACTACCGCCGGCTACCAGCCCACCGGCTGTACGGGGGCCCGGCCAGCCAATCCCTCGGCCTATGCGGCCGCCTACGCGGGCACCGACGGCGCATACCCTCAGGGGGCCGGCAGCGCGCTCTTTGCAGCTGCTGGCCGCCTGAGCGGACCCGCTTCGCCCTCCACTGGTGGCAGCAGTGGCAGCGTTGAGACCGCTGTAGACTTCTACGGGCGCACATCGCCCGGCCACTTCGGAGCGCTGGGGCCCTGCTACAATCCTGGCGGGCAGCTCGGAGGGGGCAGTGGAGGCACCTACCATGCTCGCCATGCCGCCGCCTATCCTGGCGGGATGGATCGGTTCGTGTCCGCCATGTGAGCCGAGCACGTAGGGACGAAAACTCATAGCTACCTCGGCTGTCCATACGAACTAAGTTTCCCTGCGGCCTGAGGACGGGACTGGAGAGAAGACCCAATTGGGACCCAGGTGGAAGAGACTGAGAAGGCTGCTGAGGCTCAGTCTCCCGGCGCACCGCACACACCCCGGTTTACTTTGTAAATGGGAGGAGGTGGGGTGAGGCAGGCAGAGCCTTTGGACTGGCACTAGGGACCCTCGATGGGGCGAAGCCCCAAAGGACATGCCTTTCTGGCATTCCACCAAGGACAGTCCTTGGCAATAAAGGGAGGGCGGTATAGTGTCTACACCAGAGTCCAGGATCCGAATTGTGGGGAATCGCAAAACTTCACTGTTCCGTGTGCTGCTGAAAACTCGGGCCTTTTTACACGGTTAGGCTTCTTGTGCCTTTGAGTATGTTACTACATTAAAAGGCTCAGACAGCGCCTTTCTTCTTAAAGTAAGGAGGAAGAGTTTGCAAAAGAAGTAGCCTTTAAAAAAAAAAAATGGGAGAAATCTCTCTGCTCTGGTTTACCTGCGCTGGTTTTCCCTGCTTCTGAAAACTGCAGACCTCGCTCTGAGTCTGAACTGTGCCTCAGCTCCCCAGTGTGACCCAGTCCCTTCAGCTGAACCTACAGTCTCCCCATCGGTTACGAAAGAGGGCTGCACGATTCTACAGCACCCCCCCCCATTGTCTTTAAGGGCCCCTGTCATCTTGGAAGCTGCCCTGCATATTTGGCAGCATTGGTGGGCCACCCAGGGCCCCTGAGTAGCCATCCAAAACCCAGCTGCTGTCCTCGGGAATCCGAACAGAGCTCATGGCAAGCATTTAACCTAAAGTCCCACGATTAGTTCCAGGCAGCAATTATATCATAATTTATTGAACTTTTGAGCAGGACGTCCTGGTCATTCCATAGCTATTACTGCTCAGTCATAAATCTGATTTTCTGGTAAGGCAAATAGAAATACATTGGTCCATTGTCCACTGTTTCTTTTCATCAAGCAGCCCTGGCCCCAATGGGTGAACTAAGTTCAAGGAGATGAGAGAACTCAGGGGAGATGAGCCTATAGCTGACAGTTTTCAGTAGCCAGGGTTGGCTCTTCCATCCCTGGCACCCATTGTTACACCTCAGGAGCCTGCCCATGCAAAAATGAAAGAGAAAAATTAAATTGGGGTGATCAGTGAAGTAAACTTTAGAAACTGGATTTCTGACTTCGTTTTGTGTCTTATTTGTTTTAAGCAGGCTCACTAAAATCTGAAAATCCAACAACTCTACCACCTTTCTCTAGAGAAATCTTGTAAGTTTCAATTCTGGGGCAAAATTTTCTAGTGTTAAATATTTCAGAGGCTCCTTTTGCAGCTCTCAGATAAAGCTGAGTATTCAGATGAACTGTTTTAATAAAAATCTTTGAGCAAGTGAGTTCTAGCAGGAGAAACTCAGCCTCTTTCTGCGTAGTTAACTTGGTAGGGAAGGGAGACGTGAAAAAGAAGGTTGTATGAAAACCATTGGTAATTTTTATTTTTTATTTTGGGGACTGCACTATCCTGTTCACAAAGACTTGTGAACGTGGTTGAGTCCAGACAGGAATTTGTCTAAATCAATGCTCTCCAATAGAAATATAATGCGAGCAAGCCACATATGTAATTTTAAAATTTTCTAGTAGCCACATTAATAAAATAAACAGAAACAAGTGAGATTGATTTTAATAATATACTTATCTCAATATATCCTAAATATTATCATTTCAACATATAATCAACGTAAAATTTGTAGAGATGTTTTACTCTTTTTTCACACGAAGCCTTCAAAATTTGGAGTGTGTTTTACACTTACAGCTTATCTACATTTGGACTAGCTGCACACCAAGGGCTCAATAGCAACGCTATTGGACAACACAGATCTAGATGCCGGTCCTTCTTGGCTTTGGTGGTAGTAAATGACCACCTGGAGGTGAGAGGCGGCTGGAGCACCAACCCTGCCACTGGGGGGTCCACATTCCAGACCAGCCCTGTGACCTTGAAAAAGCCAAGGTGTTGGGCCTTTCTCCTCTCCCTGTGAACCTTTGCAGGTGTGGAATTCAAGGGTTCTCCATGTGCAGCTAGACAAGCTGGCTGCCCCAGGTGCAGACTCAGGATGCCTTACCTAGTTGGCAGGAGCGGGAAATTGAGGTTCCTCCACCCAGTTTTGCCTGGCTGGGGACAGCCCAGCTGCCCGATTGGGGCCGGGGAAGGGTGGTCTTTGCACCTAGCTAGTGCAGGAGTTGAGCCTTTCTCTGTTTCCTGATTACCAAATCGAGTGCTTTGACAGCGCCATTAACCTCAAGCCAGTCCCTTCTCCTCCAGTGTTCTCGTTTGTGAAAGGGACATTTGTGACCGCTACCTCAGAGGGTCCTCCTAAAGTTAAACGAGACAAGAGAGGTGGAAAAACATCCTGTAAACTGGAAAGCACCGGGCATAGGAGGGCAGAAAGGCTTCACAATAAATACAAGCTGAATGGTCACGAAGCCTCCCAGAACGTCGCGTTAAAGCCCAGGAACGAGAAAGATGGGATGGGAAAGAGCGGGTGTCTTGGTCCCCCACCCTCCTTGTCAGCTTGGGCGACCTGTAAGATTATGCCAACGGCGAGGGTCAGCGCGGGGAGAGAGTGGACGCTGCGGGGAGGGAACTGGGTGTGTACTGCGGGAGCCCGGAGGGACCCGGAGACCCGCCAGGGTTGGGATCAAGGCGGTGAAGTCAGAGCGACGTCGGTTCTCTGCCTCCCGCCGCCGGCGACACCGGAGCTGGCGCGCAGCCGGGCGGGACAAATGGGCGCCGCGCGGGGAGCGAGTGCCTCCCAGACAGCGCGCGGCTTCCCCACCGCGGGGTCGCGGGCGGACCCTCCAGCCCGCACGACTCTAGGATCTTGAGAACATTCCACTGCCGCGTCTTGGAATGCCAGCGCTAGGACTTCCCAACCCGTGGGACCGGACGGGACCTCCCAGTCGCCCATCTGGGGGGCTCAGAGACTGAAGATGCGCTTCTTTTTATCTTCTTTTTCTTCTCTTTCTATTATGAACACAGAGAAATCATTTGCCCCTCTGGGGGCCCTGCACCCCCAACGTCGTGTGCAGGCGCCCCCGGGCTGTGGGTAATTAGACGCGTTCTTCCCTAATTGCCCAAGGCTCGTTAGAATTCGCCCCAGAGCTGTAACATTTATTTTCTTTCAAATTAACTTTGCTTGCAATTAAGCTTAGGAAACCAGCAACAAAAGCAGACTTGGCCCGAGGTCGTTTACTACGAAAATGGATTAAGGAACCTTCTTCCCCGGTTTAAGGGGAAAGATTCCTGCGGCCAGCGATTTGGGAGAAGTGTGTGGACAGCAGAGGCGAAGTGGGAGCAAGAAGCTGCGGCCTGGGGACCCGGCGGTCGCAGCAGCGGGGGGCTTCCTCACCTAGGCGACTTGTGTTCCCGAGGGTAAGGAAACGTCGTTGAAACGACTTCCGGATGGTTTGAGCTGGACTACACACGGATGAAATGGAGCTGCTGTATGTAGTTACAGTTTACCAAGCACATTCATAAACATAATCTTATTTCCTAAGAACTTTGTGAGAATTTTCTTTTACTAAAATTATTTTCTTATTACAAATCAGTGTGTGCTCATTGTTTAAAAAAAAAAAAACAGGTAAGAGAAAGAAAGAGGGAGGGAGGGAGGGAAATAGGAAAAGAAAGAGAAAAAAAGTCAACGGATCCCACAGTTCGCCCAGAGAAAGCACAGTTAACAGTTCAGTGTGTATCTTTTCTGGATTTTGTTTTTGTTTTTTTCCCTATACAGGAGGCCTGAGTCTTGACTGTCACTGAATTGCTGTGAGATCTTGAACAAGTTCCTTCCAGCCCTAGGTAGGCCTCAGTTTCCTCACCTGTAAAACTGGGTGCAGGTCCCCTTGACCCTCACATTCTCTAACTCCCCTTGCTTTGCTCATTTGCATCCAGGATGCACTTCTGCAAGGGCCAGGAGGGAGGCTTAGAGGGGAGGCAAGCCCTCCCTGCTGTTTTACACAGGAGACTGAGGTCCTGCTGCATGGGCATCCCCCAGGAACTTGCTGGAAATGCCGACTCTCAGGCCCCACTCCAGACCTACCAGACCAGCACCAGCCTTTCAACAGGAACCTCAGGTGACCATATGCCCTGGGTAAAGAGGCAGAACTTAGCAAAAAATGTTTTATGTTGTTAAGATCAGAGATGCCAGAATAACTTCCAGGAGCCTCTTGTTTCTGGTCAAGAACCCCAACCAGTGATCCAAAGCTGCCTTGTGACTCTGGCTGCAGAAATCAGAGACAGCTGGTGAGCAAGGGGACAGGGCTGGGGTGGAGTGTTCACCTCCTCCCTTGGAGGTGCTTTCTGAGTCTTAGAATCGTAGGCCTTAGAATCTCACCACTTGTTTCCAGCTGCATGGATGACTGTGACAATGACATTCAGCAAGAGTGTATCTGAAAGCATCTTGAAAGCTGGGGTGACAATTAGAGCCAGAGCAGAAACCCAGCTCCTGACTTCCAGCTGAGGCACTTTGGGGACCTTGGGTTTGATCTCTGTACCCTCCCTAAGCAGCAATCATTTGCCCAAGTATGGAATAAACTTGGCCTGTGACCTCTCAGCTCCAGCCCCAAGTCTGGGGTAGTTGGGGGTTTAGGAGAAAAATAAAGCTTTCTGCTCAGGACACAATGGCCAGCAGGAAAGGGCCCCTATCTCTGAGTTAGTCTGGGCTGAGGCATCCTCTAGTAGATAGCCTAAGGTCCTAGGTGCCCTAAGGAACCCTCCCCTGCCCCAAACACACATACCTTTCTGGAGAACTTGGGTTTCTGTGCTCATCCTGTTCCTGAGAAGTGCTGGCTCTTGGGTGGGGGTTGACATGACAAGAGAGCTGGAAAAGTATGTCCCTGATGAAAAGCAATTTAGACAGAGGCATGTACCATGAAGGGTAGGGCAGGGGCCCAGATTGGGGAAGCATGTTCCCAGAATTATATAGCAACATACCAGAACTAGGATTCTCATCTCAGTGCTCACGTGAGTTCTCAGTAGGAATACATAGGAATACTGTGAGTGTGTGTAGAGTTTCTACAGAGCCAAAGAAGGGGGCATGTGACTTGCCCAAGATCTTACAGCTTTAAGTGTCCAAGCCAGACTAGAACTTATGCACCCCCCCAAAGGAGTCTGCATTTGATTATTATCTTAATGTGGAAGTAGAAGTAATCTGGTGGGGGGTAAACTTGGGGGTAAGAGTTTGGGGGTGGAGTGCAGCTTGGGGGATGGGCTTCCCTATTAGGGACTCCATTATATAGATGGGCAAACTAAGCCCATGGCTAGTGAAATAAATGCCTTAGAACTACCTAGAGGGAAAGTGTGTGACTACTGCTTCTCAGGCAGTAGTGAGCCTTTATTCACGGAGCAGTGAATAAAATTTAAAATGGGGTGGACAGGCAGAGTGGGGGAAGATAGGGGGCCCTTGATGAGTTTGGTGTCTGGTCTCTCTGTCCCTGCCCTCTCTCCAGTGCCTCCTCTCCCTGGCTGAGGCCGAAGCCAGCCTTTACAGAGCCCCTGGAGTGGCCCTCACTGCCTGGCCGCAGGAGAGGAATACCATCTGCTCCCTGTGGAATTCCCTGTGCCCCTCTGCCAGCCCCACACCCCCTCTTCTGAGAGCTCAGATTTTCAGCTCAGCCCAGAAGGGTTAACTGGGCACAGAAGTACGTAGTCAGGGAGGCCCCAGGGATCAGCTGTCAGCCTCTCCCAGGATGAGGAAGCCAGAATCAGGGTGGATCTCAGGCCTAGTGTAGAGCACCAGCTTATCTCGCTATCTGAGAAGCTGGAGAAGTGAGAACACACTTCTCTCACGGGTGTGGGCCAGCAGAGCCACAGCTGTGGTTTTTCAGGCATGGAGGCTCTCAGCAACCAAGCAATACATTGAGAGCCACAGCGTCTACCCTCAGCCCCTACAGCCAGCCAGGGCCTCCCACAGGTGCTTCTGCCTGCATCCTGCCCCCACCGCCAGCCTCACCTTCCCAAAGCTGAGCTCCAGGCCTGTGGAGCAGGCCCCCTGCTGTCTGTAGCAGAAAGCCTCACCTCCTTACCTGGCACTCAGGACCCTCTGTGACCCTTGTGCCAACCCTCTTGCAGCCTCATCTTCCAGAGCTGCCCTTCCCACACCCCTAGGCTGCAGCCAACAGGCCACTTGGTCTTCCCCAGACACCCCCATATGTTCCTATAGCCATGAATTTGCTCTGACCATTCCCTTTCCAGGAACCACCTAACCCTGTGCTATGCCTCCATGGCCACCAGCCCATAACAGCCCCCTTATCTGTCCCTGATCACAGCACCAGCCTCCTAACCTGGCTGCCTGCTTCCTCCTCCTCCCTGGGCAGTTTTCCCCACAGCAGCCAGCATCACCCAGCTCAAACACCAGCCAGACCTCATCTCTCTCATGGAGGCCCAGAACTCAGGACCAGGGGGTGATTAGAACACGGCACTTCTTTGAGCAGTCCTATAAAGGGTTTCTCATCTTTTAATATGAGAAAATTATATTTAACATGCGTGTTTTCAAAATTTTCCCCTCCCACATAACACTTTCTTTTACCCAAATTCAAAACCTCAACCTAGGATGAGGTGGGCTCTGCCATCATTTTCCCTGCACCAGTGCTTATAAAGAAAGAACAGTGTCCTTTCCTGGGGATTGTGCACACGGCATTTGATGGTAGAGCTGGGGGGCGACCAGATGGACCGTGTTCAGGACACTGTACAGTGGGCAGCTCTGGACAGGAATGAAACAATGTACCCTCTTTCTGTTATATTCAAGAAGGCATGCTAGATGCTGCCAGTTGTCTAACCAGCCATCTTCTCCCCTTCTTCTTTGCTCACAAGACCCTGATTTTGTTCAGGTTTCAGTGGGTCATGTGTTTTCGGGGAAGTCTTACCCCTCAGGGGTCAATCTTGACTTGCCTAAGGTAAACGTGGTGATCATTCCATCACCCTTGCCAGCAAGTGATTTGGAAACAGGCACAGGATACTTTCCAGGCCAACGAGATATCTAGGAAAGTCTGCTGGGGACTCCTGGGAAACATGTATTTGTTCTTAAAAAGAGACAAGGAAAGAGAAACAGTCCTTTTCTACCTCTGGATGTTGTTTGCATGTGGCAGCCTGGAAATGTGGCAGCCATGTGGGGCCAGAGGGGGCCAGCCTAAGAGAACACACCACCCTGCTGAGGATGCAGAGCAGAAGGGCAGGAAGGCCTGGGGCCTGATGACATCACTGAGCACTGAGGAACTAACTGTGCAACCATCCCTGATCCCTGGAGGCTCCTGCCGTCAGGGATAACACATGCCCTCCCAGTTGAAGACTCCTCTCCTTGGGCTTTCTGCAGCCAAAGGTATACTAACTGATACAGAAGGTGACCCTTACAGGGCAGGGGAAATTGAGTCTTGGTTTATTTGCTTTGAAACGTCTCTTGCCATTCTTATAAACAAACGTGCAGCTAACCGGTTATCTAGTCTCACCCCTTGCTTTAAAGAAGGAGAAACCAGGGAAGGTACCTTTCCTTGGTTATAGAGTGAGTTAATATCATAGACCCTAAGCCAGGGCCCTTCCCCAGCTTGAGGTGGCTTAGCAGGAGCACAGTTGACATAATAATCCCGATTTTATCCAAGAGCCACTGTGTTTGCAGTGTACCAAGCTCTTTCACTTGTGTTATCTCTTTGGATCCTCACAGCTGCCCTGGGAAGCAGCAAGTTTCAACTGCACTTTTTTCAGGTGAGGAAGCTGAGGTTCAAGAAGAGGGGTGACAAGCTCAAGGTCATGTGACCTTTGCATGGGAGGGACTGACCCTCAACCCAGGTGTAACAAGTCCTCAGCAAAATGAATCAGAAGTCTGAGGAATTTTCCCCCCAGGATGTGGGCATCAGGAGACCTGCATGGTCGTGTTGACTGGAGTTCCAGAGTCCTCTCTCCCTGGGCCTCTGACCAGGGTGGATACTCCACACACCCCGGATTTATCTCCACGGGGCGTGTGAGGCTTAAAGATAATGTCTGTAAGTGTGTAGATCTGGTTGCTTCAGATCCTACAAAGTAGGATGGTTAGTGCCAAAGCTGAAAGTGACTGGCTTTTGCTAAAAACAAACCCTACCATCGTGGGATAGTGCCTCCTGTCACCCCACCCAGAACCCTCCCAGCTTCAGCCAGTGTGGGTCCCGTCAAGGCAAAAGCTGCAGGAGCAGGCCCATAGTTTACAGAACACCTGGGAGAGGCTGTGGGTAGCTGGGTAATTTCCGAATTAATTGTAGGAGAAACCTAACAAAACAATCTGCAGGCTAAGCATCCCAGGAGCTCCACTGTGAGACTGACAGCCTGGAATCCAGCGAGTACAATGCCGCCAACCACAGACGGGAGGGCCCTTCCTCCTTGGGGGGAGGAGGGCTGACTTCCTTCCAACAGGGGCCCGTCCGGGCCTGCAGCTAGGCTGAGAGGAGAGCAAAACCCTAGAACTGAAACAGCCTTTCCACCCAAATCCCAAACCACGATTAACATAAACAGATTTCCTAAAACACCACTGCAAGGTTAGCTAGCCCGGTGAATTGTCCTGCTGGACACCTTGTTTCTTACCAAGAGGCTTTCAGGCCTCATTTTGAAGATTTTTTCCAGAATTCATCCTCAGGAAACCAAGGCTGCTCCCACTGTCCCCTGAAGACTACACAGGCATGAAATGAACCTGAAGCCTCTGCTATGTTATTAGTGACAGTCAAATCTTACCTTTGTTGAGTACTTTGCAGCTTCCTAAGAGGCTGCCTGCCTTCATGAGAAAAGCACTGGTTCAATTCCAGCTCTGATGTCCCACCAAGTCTCAGTCCCCACAAACTCCCCTAGAAAGCCGTAACTATGAACTAGGAAATAGTAGGAGCAGAATTTGAAACCAGACAGTCTGGCTCCAGAGTGTCTCAGTAGTAACACTTTGCATTATGAGGCTCCCCGGTGCCTCTCATTATAAGGCAGTAGGCTAAAGGTCGAAATACCCCTGTACAGCCACCATCTTTGTGTGTGACCTTGGGTGAATCCCTTGCCTTCAGTATTCTTATCCCTACAGTGGATAGATGTGTGTGGCTGGGGGCAATCAGATGGCCTCCAATGTCCCTCAGCATAACATTTAGTGAGTCTGAGTACCCCTTCCATGAATGTGAACATGAGGATGAAATGGCATAATGGATGTGAATGATTTTGTAAATTGTAGTGTGATAGTTTATTATTTTCTAAATCCTTCCATGCATGTCATTATCTCATGAAATCCTCACAGAAACCCCAAAGTGGGTGAGATGGGAGAAGTTTTACTACACTCATTTCTATAGCATGGAAAACTGAAGCCCAGAGAGGGGTCACCCAGCAAGTGGGGTGGAGCCCACCCTGGATTCGTGACTCCATGCTCTGTCCCCATGCTGTCACTGTTACATTGTATGAATTTTTGCAAATGAATGAACAACCACAGTGTATTCATGATTTCCCACACTGTGCCTGGCAATGTGCCTTGCCTACAGTGGGTGCCCATGCACTGCAGACCTAGTGAAGTAGTTTGGTGGCAAGAAGCATAAGAAACAGCTCTCATCTTGGTTGCTCAGCCTGGGTCTAGGGGACTTAGGTCTGCACCCACCCAGATATGGGCTCGATCTTATAGGCTGCTCAGCCCCAGGGTGTCCACAGATAACCCGGGTCTCCAAGCCCTTGCCCCTCTATTCACCATCTGCTGTGTTCACCTTCCAGATGGAGCACTGATGGTTTCCCCTGACCTACCCTTGGGCCTGGGGCCTCATACCCTGTGTGTCCTTCCCTGTCTCTTCCATATGGTCACACAGTGTGGTAGGTAGCTTTTGACATGGCTCCCAGTGATCCCTGCCTCCTGGTAGTCACACCCCGTGTAATACCCACCCCTCAAATGTGGATTGGACCTAGTGAAAAGGGATAGGATGTCCCTTCTGTGATTAGGTTACAAAGACCATGACTTCCATCTTGTTAACACTCTCTTGCTAACACTGTAATGAAGAAAGCTGCCATGTTGTAAGATGCTATATGGAGAGACCCGTATGGTGAGGAGCCACATGACTGATGAGGAACTGAGGCTTAGCCCAACAGCCTAGGAGAGCTGGGAAGTGGATCCTTTTCAGTCGCATCCTGAGATGACTATAGACTTGTAAGAGACCCTCAAACCAAGGGCCTAGGTAAGTCATGCCACAGAAGCTGTGAGACAGTAAATGTTGTTTTAAGCCACTAAGTTTTGGAATAATTTGTTACACAGCAGTAGATAACTGATACACAAGGGTCTCTCTCACTTACACCAGTCTCTGGCCAGGCTTCCCCAACACATGCACACACACACGGGTGGCCTCTTCCCCCTGGGGTGGAAGATTGGAGTCCTTCTGCCAGCTCAACAGAGAAGTGTTGAAGGAACCCTGAAACCTGGAAATCCCCCCAGTCTTTTGTACTCGTGACAGAGGGAGCAACGAGAGGAGCCCTCTGGAGATGACAGAGGGAGGATCAGGGAAGCCAACCCCCAACAAGCCTGGGCCTATTCTTAGGACCCCTGATTACCCAGCCGCGGACACTGAGTATTTCACTACTTCTGTGGACAGGATCCAAGTTTCACAATATCCAAATCTACCTTGTAGCCTTTTAAAAAATGACTATGTGCAGTGTCCATAAAAGCAGATTCAACCCACTTTCTTTTTGCCTTTAAGTCTGACATAAAGATTAGAATTAACTGCTTCCAAAAGGAAGTGAGTAACACGCATTACAACCTAAGTGAGAGGCTTACCTTTGGAGACCTCAGCCAACCCCAACCTGGGCTGAGGTTTTCTCAGAATTACACTCATGACTTCTGCTCCAATCTGTGTTTGGACACTGTTGAGAGAGAGGCAGTGTTTCCTAGCATTCCCTTCTTCTGCATATTCAGAACAAATACTACAAAGGGAATCTTGAAACTACCTGACCCCATAGCAAGATCTTTCTGACTACACTATAGAAAAATTAGGAAGGATCTGCCGTGTTTTTAAGTAGCGCTATGAGTTCAGAAAACGAACAGCACATGGGCCAGCTGGGGATGGGTAACAGCATGTGTGGAAAAGGCTTAGCCAATTCTAAGCTCCCTATGAGTCAGGGGTGTTACAAGGCTGCCATTATAATAAACTTTATTTGAGGCAGCATTAACATAAGTACAGTGCCCAAAGTAAGGAGGTGCTGGTCCTGCGCGACTTTGCCCTGTTTGGAGTGTCTGCATTGCCCCTGAGCTTCCCTCTTTTTGGTGGGCCTCGATGCACTGGAATGCATCATGAGAAGACAAGCAGGATGGGGCGGGGGCTATAGCCTGTGTCCCAGGAGGAGCACTTGGATGAATTGGGCTCGTGTGGCCTGAAGAAAGCCAGCCTGGGACACACCCCCTTTCTTCAAGTGCCTGAGGAATTTCCAGGGTAGAGAAGGCAGGAGGGGAAGCATAGATAGGATCAATGCTACATAGCATCAGATTTCAGCTAACAAAAGGAAGAAGTTTCAAATAGTTGGAGGCAGCCAAGAGTGAAGCTGGCTGCCTCAGGCATTAGTAGCTCCCCATTCTGCAGCGGTGTCCAGAGTTGAGAAAGGAGTCAGTGGGGATGTTGTAAGGGAATCCATTCCTCCAGTGAGGGTTGGGTCCAGATGATTTTTTTTTTTTTTGGCATTCTTGAGTTTATTTGAGCCAACCAGGGTGGGAGGGCCCTGCACCTAGAAGATGGTGTTAGGCCTCATGGTGGTGAAGTTTGCCTTGTGCGGACGATGTAGGACCCGATGGGGCAGCAGTAACTTGATCTTGGAGTTGTGGACCTACTTAACCTCTGGCCGCCATCTCCTCCATCTTCATGATCTGGATTGACTGGGCCTGGGCACGGTGCCGGGCACCCATATCCCGGTAGCACTGGGTGACAACACCTGCAGTGGTCAGGTTCCGGTACTCCCGGTACATGTTGTGGGTCCCGCTGTGGGAGTCATAGCAAAGCCAGATGCCGAAGTTCTTCACCCACAGGGGAGATTTCTTGAACACCTGCCCATAGCAGACAATTTCCCCTGAAGTCTTCTTCATCTTCTTTAGCTGAGATACAAAGTACCAAAAGCAGGACTCGGCGTCAACATGGTCAGGCACAAAGATCTGCCTGTGATAGAGGGGCAGCGTGTGGCATTTGAGGGTGTGCAGGCAGCACCCCACCACCTTGTACTCTCCCAGTACAAGGCCTTCATGGCGTTACCTCCGCACTCACCACCACCCACAAAAGGAAAGCCCAAATGACTTCTGAAGACCCTTCCAGCCCTGAGTCTCTGGGATATCAGGTACTCACTGAAGACTCATCCAGATACACATTTCTTGATTTCACATCCATCCTCTGAGAGGCATTTCAGTGGCCTCCCAAGGAGGACAAGGCGGAGCAGTCCCTCCCACAGCACTGTCAATCAGGGTCTTTGGTTGCAAGCAACAAAATACAATTTTGAGTAATCAAGCAATAACAGGAATGTATTGGAAGGTGTGGGATAGTTCACAGAACTGAAAGGAAAGCTGAGGAATCAGGCCTTGAAAAGGACAGAATTGAGGACAGTAGCTAAGACCTGGGCTCCAGGAGCTAGTGGATGAGCTATTCTGAGCGCTGCTGTCAGGGTGAATCAGGTGGCCAGCCATTGAGCCACTGAGCTCATGATTCAGCTTCCAGGGACACTGTCTGACTGATCTCTCCAGTATCACAAATCCCCCCGCCCCGCTCCTGGCTAATAGCCAGCAAGGCACACTGACCAACAGACAGTATAATCATAGCCAAATCCAATGAAGAAGGGGATTTCCACAAAGCAAAATCAGGAAGATGTTATCAGAAGAAAAGGATGCCATGCTGGCATAATAAAGTATGTGTGCCTTGCTTTTGCCATGATAAGTCAGCAGAGACTTGTCAAGGGGACAGTACAATCTGTTCCTCCAATCTGTTCCATTGCAGTGAGAGCAATGATTTCCCAGACCCTATAAAAGGCACACAAAGTGTATCCAAGTCAAGAGCTTGGGTAACATTTTGAGATGCAAGGACAGACACCTTGATGGAAAAAGCACTGGGACTTCTGTTTCCATCAGAAAGAGGACCAAACACACTTAAAGAATTTTCCAGGGGATGCCAGGTGATGTGGCTCACACCTGTAATCCCAGCACTTTGGGAGGCCAGGAGTTTGAGACCAGCCTGGGCAACATAGTGAGACCCTGCCTTTACAAAAAATAAAAAAAATTGGGGGGTGTCCTGTAGTCCCAGCTACTTGGGAGGCTGATGCTGGAGCATCACTTGAGCCCAGGAGTTTGAGGTTGCAGTGAGCTATGATGACACCACTGTACTCTAGCCAGGGCGACAGAGTGAGACTCTGTCTCAAAAAAAAAAAAGAGGATTTGCAGATATGATTAAGAATCTTGAGATGGAAAGATTATCCTAGATTATTTCGGTAGCCCTAAATGTAATCACAAATATCTTTATAAGAGGGAAGCAGAAGGAGATTGATGCAAAAAAAGAGAGAGAGATGTGATGATGGAAACAAGAGATTGGAGTGATGTGGCCATGAGCAAAGGAAACCCAGCAGCCTCTAGAAGTTGGAAGAGACAAGGAACAGATTCTCTCCTGGAGCCTCCAGAAGGAACCAGCCTTGCCAATGACTTGATTTTAGCCCAGTGAAACTGATTTTGTACTTCTTTTTTTATTTTTAATTTTTTTCTTTTTTGCCCAGACTTAACTTCTCAGCATGATTTTGTACTCCTGACCTCCAGAACTGTGGGAGAATAAATACATTTTGTTTTAAGCCATGAAGTTTATTGTAATTTGGTTTAGAAGCTATAAGAAACCAGTGTAGCTGTCTACAAGAAACTTCAAATGTAAGCAAGTTGAAAGTAAAAGTATCAAAAATATACACCATGCAAACATTAATCAAAAGAAAACAGTAGGGCTATATTAATATCATATAAACTGGATTTCAGAGCAAAGAAAATTACTAGGAATAGAGAGGGACAGTACATAATGATAAAATGGTAAACTTATCAAGAACACATAGCAATCCTAGATGTGTATGCACCAAAAAACAGAGCTACAAAATATGTGAAGCAAAAATTGAAAGAATTGAAAGGAGAAAGAGACAAATTCACAATTATTAATATAATTGGAGACTTCAACATTAATCTTTCAACAATTGATAGAACAAGTAGTCAAAAAATCAGCAAGGATATAGAAGAACTCAACAATACCAACAACAGAATCTAATCAACACGTATAGAACAATCCACCCAACAGCAGAATACACATGCATTTCAAATGCCTATGGAATATCACCAGGATAGACCATATCTTGGGCCATAAAAAAAACCCAACAAATTTAAGAGACTTGAAATCCTTCAGAGTGAGTTCTCCAAAGTTCTCAGAAGTTCTTTGAGAAAGATAACAGGAAAATCTCCAAACACCATACCACACACTTCTAAACAATTCATGGGTCAAAGAGAAAGTCTCACAGAAATTAGAAAGGAAAAAGCATGAAAGTAAATGAAAATTAAAATACAATATAACATATCAAAATTTATGGGACATAGCTAAATCAGTGTTAAGAGGGAAATTTGTGCACTAAAGGCACACATTAGAAAAGAGAAAAAACTCTCAAATCCATAACCTAAGCTCCCACCTTGTCTTAATCCTTTTTGTGCTGCTACAACAGAATACCTGAGACTGGGTAATTTATAATGAACAGAAATTTGTTGGCTCACAGTGCTGGAGGCTGGGAAGTTTAAGACCAAGGGGCTAGCATCAGTGAGGGTATTCTTGCTGTGCCATCCCATGGTGGAAGGGCAAAGAGAGAGTGAGAGAGAACAAGAAGGGGCTGAACTCATCCTTTTATAAAGAACCATTCTGAGATAATTAACCCATTCATAAGGGCAATGCCCCCATGTCTCAAACACTTCCCATTAGGCCCCATCTCCCAACACTGCTGCATTAAGGATCAAGTTTTCAACACATGAACTTTGTGAACTTTTTTTTCAAACCATAGCTCTCTTCAAAAAGGTATAAAAAGAACAAGAGCAAAAAAAAAAAGAAAGCAAATAGAAGGAAGGAAATAATAAAGATAAGAACAGAAGTCAATGAAATTGAGAACAAGAAAACAATAGAGAAAATCAAGGAAAGAAAGAGTTGGTTCTTTGAAAAAATGAATAAATTGACAAACCTTTAGCAAAAGTGACCAAGAGAAAAAGAGAGGAAGCACAGATTGCCAATATCAGGAATGAAACAGAAAATATCACTACAGACCCTGTATACATCAAAAGGATAATAAGGAATTCTACAAACAACTCAAAACATAAATTTGATAATTTAGATAAAATTGACCAATTCTTCAAGAAACACAAACAACCACAACTCACTCAATATGAAGTAGATCACTTAAATAGCCTGAAAACTATGAAGGAAATTGAATTTTTAATAAAAAAATATTTCCAGGCCCAGATGGTTTCACTGGAGAATTCTACCAAATACTTAAAGAATTAACACCAGGATGTGTATGATGAAAACTATACAATGATGAAAGAAATCAAAGAAAATCTAAATATATGGAAAGATATACCATGTTCATGATTGGAAGACTCAACACCTAAAGATATCAATTCTCTCCAAATTGATATACAGGTTTAACGCAATTTCTGTCAAAATCCCAGCAAGATCTTCTGTTGATATAGGCAAGATAATTATTAAATTTATGTAAAGGCAATGGAACTAGAATGGTTAAAGCAATTTTGAAACAAGAATAAAAAGGAATAATTTACCCAATTTCAAGACTTGTTTTGTAGCTACAGTAACCAAGACTGTATGGTATTGGACAAAAATATGGATCACTGATACAGACTAGAGAACACCAAAATTGACCCACATAAATATACTTAACTGATTTTTGAAAAAGATGCCAAATCACTTCAATAGAGGAAAGATAGCATTTTCAACAAATGATGCTGAACAATTGGACATCCACAGGCAAAAAAAAAACCCAAACCAACAAACAAAAACCCTTGACCTAAGTCTCCCATTTTATACAAAAATTAACATAAAATGGATCATGGATTTGAATGTAAGACTATAAAACTTTTAGAAAAAAATGGGAGAAAATCTTTGGGATGTAGGCGTAGACAAAGGTTTCTTAAAGTTAACACAAAAAGCACAATCTATAAAAGAGAAAAATTGCTAAATATGACTAAATTTAAAAACATTTGTCTGTGAAAGATCATGTTAAAATAAAGACACGCTGCATAATGAGAGAAAATATTTGCAAACCACATATTTAACAAAAGATTTGTATCTAAAATACATAGACAATTCTCAAAACTCAACGGTAAGAAAACAAACAATCCAAGTAGAAAATGGGCAAAAAACATGAAAAGATATTTCACCAAAGAGGTTATACAGATGGCAAGTGAACACATGAAAAGATGTTCAACATCATTAACCATGAGGGAAATGCAAATTAAAACCACAATGAGAGATCATTACACACCTATAGAATGACTAAAGTAAAAAATAGTGACACCACCAAATGCTGGCAAGGAATCAGAGAAACTGTATCACTCATACATAGCTGGTGGGAATGTAAAATGGTACAGCCACTCTAGTAGACAGGTTGGCAGTTTCTTAAAAAGCTAAATATGCAACAAACCATACTACTCATGAATTGCACACCTGGGCTTTTATCCCAGAGAAATGAAGACTTATGTTCACAGTAAAACCTGTAAATGAATGTTTATAGAAGCTTTATTCATACAGTAATAGCAAAAAAAAAAAAAAAAAAACCAGATGTTCTTCAATAGGTGAATGGTAAAACTGTGGTACATCCATACCATGGAATACTACTCAGCAATAAAAAGGAATAAATTATTGATATACACAACAATCATCTATAATTTCCATAGAATTATGCTGAATGAAAAAAGCCAGTTCCAACAGGTAACATGCTGTATGATTCCATTTATATAACATTCATGAAATGAAAAAATTATAGAAATGGAGAACAACTTAGTGATTGCCAGGGCTTAAGGAAGAGGTGCAGGGGGGGGAGGACGCGGGTGTGGATATGGAAGCGCAATATGAGGTATCCTTGTGGCAACAGAAATGTTCTGATCTTGACTATATAAATGTCACTGTCCTGGTTGTGACATTATACTGTTGTTTTACAAGATGTTACCATTGGGAGAAACTGGGTAAAGGACACACAGAATCTGTCTATATTATTTCTCACAAGTCCATGTGAATCTTGAAAATAAGTGTTGAGCATAAAAAGGAAAGTCACTGATGAAAACATGCATTAAGATTCCACTCTTTAAAAGTGCCAAGTGGATGGAACTCAGTGATATATTTCTTGTTTAGGGATTCATACCTCTAGGAGTGATGTTAGAAATATTTGCTGTCTAGTTCAGCACAAGCACCAACAGATCCGAGTAGACACCCCGCCAATCAGAACAGATGCTGGCTGTAAGCAACAGGAAGTTCTGTGCTGTACATGAACAGCTCACTGAACGTCAGTCCTCCATATACCATCATGGTACAACTAACTATAAAGAAATCTCAGGCAAGGAGGAATTAGGAAGCAGCAGGGAAGAGGAGCTGAAGGGGGTCAATGATGATGTTCTGGTCACTAAAGCAGAGTGCTAGGTTCAAGAATGCTCAGATGATGACGATGACAGTGGTGGTGGTAGTGATGGTGACATATGTTGTATCTATTCCCTCTTTTACAAAGATGTTATATTTCAACAAAAACCTCTTCTTAGGAATACTGGACATCTTACTAACTGAAGATCAGAGAGGTTTGACCTCAGTGCCTGTGGTAACTGGGTCTCAAACCTAGCCTCCTGACTCCTAATCCAGTGCTCTTTCCTCTACACTTGATTCCATGCCAGCGCGTCCTCTTGAGCATGAATGGCTTGTCAAATGGTACAGGGGAGAGTTATTGAACTCTCGTGGACTACCAGGGTACAAAACTTCAGGGTTACCGTGCACATACTGTGTAAGTGGCACCCTCTCTGAAGGCAATGGGGTAGGGAACCTGTGGCCTTCTGATTTCAAGATTGTTCTTTTTTAAGCACCAAAGGAGACAAGGAAAGCTTCATCTTTCTCTGCTGCACCCCTTTTAATAAAAGGATTTGTTCTGTAAAATTTGGATTCAGTCAAAAGGCCGCACTTAAGGACCTAGAAGGCCACAGTTTCCCCACCCCGAGATGGGTACATAATAGCTGTATATCTTTATAGGGTATGTGTGGTGCTTTGATACAGGCATACGGTGCGAATTAATCAAATCAGGGTGATTGGGGTAGCCATCACCTCAGGCGTTTATCGTTGCCTTATGCTAGAGACATTCCAGTTCCTCTCTTCCAGTTATTTTAAAATATACCCTAACTTGTTGATAATAGTCACTTTGTTGTGCTATCAAATATTGTTCATTCTATCTAACTAACTATATTTTTGCACCCAGTAACCATCCCTACTTTGTCCGCCACTCCCCACTACCCTTTCCAGCACCTGGTAACCATCATTCTACTCTCTGTCTCCATGAGATCAATTGTTTTTAATATTCAGCTCCCACATGAGTGAGAACATGCGAAATTTCTCTTTCTGTGCTTGGCTTCTTTCAGTTAAGATAATGTTCTCCAGTTCCATCCGTGTTGTTGCAAATGGCAGGATTTCATTCTTTTTGTGGCTATATAATATTCCATGCTGCATGTGTACCACAATTTCCTTATCCATTCATCCATTGATGGACACTTAGGGTGATTCCAAATCTTGGCTATTGTGAGTAGTGCTGCAATAAACACAGGAGTGCAGATATCTTTTTGATATACTGATTTCCCCTCCTTTGGATATATACCCAGCAGTGGGATTGCTGGGTCATATAGTAGTTGAATTTTAGTTTTTTGTGGAACCCCCATACTGTTCTCCATAGTTTTTGCACTAATTTATATTTCCACCAACAGTGTACAAGGGTTCCCCTTTTTCCACATCCTCACCAGCATTTGTTACTGCCAGACTTTTTGATAAAAGCCATTGTAAGTGGAGTAAGATGGTATCTCATTGTAGTTTTGATTTGCATTTCTCTGATGACTAATGATATTGAGCATTTTTTCGTATAATGGCCATTTGTATATCTTCTTTTGAGAAATGTCTGTTCAGATCCTTTGCCCGTTTTTAAATAGGATTATTTGATTTTTTCATATACAGTTGTTGAAGCTCCTTATATATTCTAGTTATTAATCCCTTATCAGATGGGTAGTTTGCAAATATTTTCTCCCATTCTGTGGGTTGTCTCATCCCTTCGTTGACTGTTTTCTTTGCTGTGCAGAAGGTTTTTAGCTTGATGTGATCTCATTTGTCCAATTTTGCCTTGGTTGCCTGTGCTTTGGGAGTACTACTCAAGAAATCATTGCCCAGACAAATGTTCTGAAGCATATGCCCAATGTTTTATTTTTATAGTTTCATAGTTTCAGGTCTTAGATTTAAGTCGTTAATTCATTTCAGTTTGATTTTTGTATATGCTGAGAGAAAAGGATCTAGTTTCATTCTTTTGCATATGGATATCCAGTTTTCCCAGAACCATTTATTGAAGAGACTGTCCTTTCCCTACTGTATGTTTTTGGCACCTTTGTCAAAGATAAGTTCACTATGGAAGTGTGGATTTATTTCTGGGTTCTCTATTCCATTCCATTGGTTTATGTGTCTGTTCTTATGCCGATACCACACTGTTTTGGTTACTGAAGTTCTGTAGTGTAATTTGAAGTCAGGTAATGTGATTCCTCCAGTTTTGTTCTTTTTGCTCAGCATGGCTTTGGGTATTCTGGGTCTTTTGTGGTTCTATATAAATCTGAGGATTATTTTATCAATTTCTGTGAAAATGTCATTGGTATTTTGATGGAGATTGCATTGAATCTGTAGATTTCTTTGGGTAGTATGGACATTCTAACAGTATTGATTCTTCTAATCCAAGAGCATGGAGTATCTTTCCATTTTTTGTGTCCTTTATAATTTCTTTCATCAGTGTTTTATAGTTTTCATTGTAGAGATCTTTTACTTCTTTGGTAAGTTTATTCCTAGGTATTTTATTGTATTTGTAGCTATTGTAAATGGGATTACTCTCTTGGTTTCTTTTGCAGATTGTTTACTGTTGGCATATAGAAATGCTACTGATTTTTCTTTGTTGATTTTGTATCCTGTGACTTTACTGAATTTGTTCATCAGTTCTAATAGTTTTTGGTGGAGTCTTTCAGTTTCTCTAGATATAAGATCATATCATCTGCAAATAAGGATAATTTATTAATAACTTCATCCTTTCTAATTTGGATGCCCTTTATTTCTTTCTCTTTTCTGATTGCTCTAGCTAGAACTTCCAGTACAATTTTGAACACCAATAGTGAAAATGGGCATCCTTGTCTTGTTCCAGATCATAGAGGAAAGGCTTTCAGTTTTTTCTCATTCAGTATGATACTCACTGCAGGTCTGTCATATATGGCTTTTATCATGTTGAGGTAAATTCCTTCTACACCCAGTTTTTTGAGAGTTTTTAATCATGAAGCAATATTGAATTTTATCAAATGCTTTTTTAGCATCAATTGAAATGATCATATGGTTTTTGTTCTTCGTTTTGTTGAGATGATGTATCACATTGATTGATTTGCATATGTTGAACCATCCTTGCATCTCTGGGATGAATCGCACTTGACCATGATGAATAATCTTTATAATGTGCTCTTGAATTCAGTTGGCTAGTATTTTCTTGAGGATTTTTGCATCTATGTTCACCAGAGATATTGGACTATACTTTTCTTTTTTTGTTGTGTCTTTGTCTGGTTTTGTTATTAGGATGATACAGATCTCATAGAATGAGTTGGGGAGTATTCCCTCCTCCTCAATTTTTTGGAATAGTTTAAGTAGGATTGGTATAGTCCTTTGAATGCTTGGTAGAATTCAGCAGTGAAGTCGTCAGGTCCTGGGCTTTTCTTTGATGGGAGATTTTTTTATTACTGCTTCTATCTTGTTACTTGTTATTGGTTTATTCAGGTTTTGGATTTCTTACTGGTTCATTCTTGGAAGATTGCCTGTGTCTAGGAATTTATCCATTTCTTCCAAGTTTTCCAATTTATTGGCATATAGTTACTCATAGTAGTCTCTAAAGATCCTTTGGATTTCTGTAGTATCTGTTGTAATGCCTCCTTTTTCATCTCTGGTTTTATTTATTTGGGTCGTCCCTCTTTTTTTCTTAGTTAATCTGGCTAAAGGTGTGTCAATTTTGTTTATCTTTTCAAAAAACCAACTTTTCATTTCAGTGATCTTTTGAATTTTTTTTGTTTCAATTTCATTTATTTCTGCTCTGATCTTTATTATTTCTTTTCTTCTAATTTTGGGTTTTGTTTGCTCTTGTTTTTCTAGTTTTTTGAGATGCAGCATTACATTGTTTATTTGAAGCTTTTCTATGTTTTTGATATAGGAACTTATTGCTATAATTTTTCCTCTTATTACTGCTTTTACTGTATCCCATAGGTTTTGATTTTCATTTGTTTTGATAGATTTTTAAATTTCCTTCTTAATCCACTGGTTATCCAGGAGCATACTGTTTACTTTTCATGTGTTTGTATATTTTCCAATGTTCCTCTTGTTATTGATTCCTAGTTTTATTCCATTGTGATCAGAGAAAATACTTGGTATGATTTCAGGTTTTTTTTAATTTTTTGAGACTCGTTTTGTGGCCTAACATATGGTCTATCCTTGAGAATGATCCATGAGCTGAGGAGAAGAATGTGTATTCTGCAGCTGTTGGAGGAAACATTCTGTAAATATCTATTAGGTCCATTTGGTGTATAGTGCAGATTAAGTCCAATGTTTCTTTGTTGATTTTCTGTCTGGGTGATCTATCCAACGCAGCAAGTGGAGTGTAGAGTTCTCCAGTGATTATTGTATTGGGGTCTATCTCTCTCTTTAGCACTGATAATATTTGCTTTATATATCTGGGTGCTCCAGTGTTGGGTGCATATATATTTAGAATTGTTATATTCTGTTGCTGAATTGACCCCTTTACATTATATAATGACCTTCTTTGTCTCTTTTTACAGTTTTTGTCTTGAAATTATTTTATCTGATATAGGTATAGCTACTCCTCCTCTTTTTTGGTTTCCATTTGCATGGAATATCTTTTTCCATCACTTTATTTTCAGTCTATGTGTGTCTTACTAGGTGAAGTGTGTTTCTTGCAGTTAGCCCTTGTTTTTTTATCCATTCAGCCACTCCATGTCTTTTGATTGGAGAGTTTAGTCCATTCACATTCAATGTTATTATTGATAGGTAAGGAGTTACTACTGCCATGTTGTTATTTTATTTCTGGTTGTTTTGTGGTCCTCTCTTTCTTTCTTCTTCCTTCCTGTCTTCCTTTGTTAAAAGTTATTTTCTCTGTTTTTTTTTTAATTTCCTGCTTTTTATTTTTGTGTATCTGTTGTTGGTTTTTTGATTTGAGATTACCATGAGCCTTGCAAAAAATATTTTACAGCCAATTATTTTAAACATATGACAACTCTGAGTACAAACAAAAAAGTAAACAAGCAAAGAGAAATCTAATAGAAATTCTACCCTTTAACTCCATTTCCCCCCACTTTTTAAGTTTTTGTAGTTTCCATCCATATCTTTTTATACTATCTCTTGAAAAGTTGTGGTAGTTATTTTTGATAGGTTTGTCTTTTAGTCTTCCTACTCAACATATAAGTGGTTTATACACTGCAATTACAGCAATAGAGTACTCTGTATTTGTGTACTTATTATTATCAGTGAGTTGTATACCTTCAGATGATTTCTCATTGCTCATTAATGTCCTTTTCTTTCAGATTGAAGAACTCCTTTTAGCATTTCTTGTAGGACAGGTCTGTTGTCAATGAAATCCCTCAGCTTTTGTTTGTCTGGGAAAGTCTTTATTTCTTCAAGTTTGAAGGATATTTTTGCAGGATATAATATTCTAGGGTTAAGGTTTTTTTCCTTCAGGACTTTGAATATGTCATGCCACTCTTTCCTGGCCTCTAAGGTTTCCACTGAGAAATTTGCTGCCAGATGTATCAGAGCTCCTTTATATGTTATTTTTTTCTTTTTTCTTGCTTCCCTTAGGACCTTTTCTTCATCTGTGACTTTTGGGGGCTTGATTATTAAATGCTTTGAGGTAGCCTTTTTTGGGTTAAATCTGCTTAGTGTTCTATGACCTTCTTTTACCTGAATATTGATGTCTTTCTCTAGGTTTGGAAAGTTCAATGTTATTATTTCTTTGAATAAACATTCTACCCCAATCTCTCTCTCTACCTCCTCTTTGAGGCCAATAACCCTTAGATTTCTCTTTTGGGGCTATTATCTACAACTTGCAGGCATGCTTCATTTTTTTTTTCTTTCTTTTTTCTCTTCTTACTGTGTATTTTCAAATAGCCTATCTTCAGGCTCACTAATTCTTTCTTCTGCTTGGTCAGTTCTGCCACTGAGAGACTCTGATACATTTCCTAATTTGTCAATTGAATTTTTTAGCTCCAGAATTTCTGCTTCATTTTTTTAAGAATTATTTCAATCTCTTTGTTAAATTTCTCTGATAGACATCTGAATTCCTTCTCTATGTTGTCTCGAAGTTTATTGAGCTTTTTCAGGACAGTTATTTTGAATTCTTTGTCTGCAAGGTCACATATCTCCATCACTCCAGGATTGGTCACTGGTACCTTATTTAGTTCATTTGGTGAAGTCATGTTTTCCCAGGTGTTCTTGATGCTTGTGGTTGTTTTGTCAATGTCTGGGCATTGAAGAGTTAGGAATTTATTTTATTCTTTGCAGTCTGTGCTTGTTTGAACCCATTCTTCTTGAGAAGACTTTTCAGATATTCAAAGGGAATTGAGTGTTGTGATCTAAGTCTTTGGTCACTGCAGCCATAGCAGCACTGGGGGTGCCCCAAGTTCAGTAATGCTGTGACTCTCACAGACTCCTGCTGGTACCACCTTGGTGGACTTGGGTAAGGTATGGGAGAATTCCCTGGATTACCAGGCAAAGTCTGTCACTCTCTTCCCTCACTTTCTGTGCTGGGCTGCTGGAGTTGGTGGGGAGTGACATGGGTACTCCCTCATGACCACCAGTGCCAGGTCATACCTGAAGCCAGCCCAGTCTCATCCAAAGCCTGTGGTGACTATTGCTGGCTACCTCTGATGTTTGTTCAAAGCCTAAGAGCTCTTTAGTCAGTAGGTGGTGAATCCTGCCAGGACTGGGTCCTTTTCTTCAGGGCACCATGTTTCCTTCTGGCCCAGGTTGGGTCCAGAAATGCCTTCTAGGAACTAAGGCCTGGACTCAGGAACTTCAGGACTCTACTTGGTACTTTATTTTACTGTGGCTAAACTGGTACCCAAGTTGCAAAACAAAGTCCTCTGAACTTTCCGCTTTTCTTTCCCCAAGTGGAAGAAGACTCCCTGAGCTGCACTGCCTATAGTTGTGGGAGAGGTGACATAGGCACTGGTTTGGCCACTGCCACTGGTGTCTCACTAGTTCACACGTACCCTAAGTCCACTAGCTCCGAGCCAGCACAGCCACAGGAATTACCTAAGGACTGCAGCCTTTGTGGCTGACTCCCTTATGAATTTAGTCCAGGCCCCAGGCTGCTTTTTGTCAGCCTGTGGTGGGGGGCTACGCAGAACTCAGGTTTCAGGGTGGAGGATTTCCCTCTGGCTGGGCTGGTCTGAATGCTCCCTTCCTGGGCACCAGCAGTATTCTGCCCTGTGCTGCATTCCCCTATACCAGGGCAGCCCTGATTTTCAATGCAAAGTCCCACAATCACTTCACTGTCCCTCCCCCAGGCTCACAGATTCTCTCTGCACTCAGCACTGCAGGGGGTTGGGAGAGGGGTGGTGTAGACAATGGGAGATTGTCTTTTCTGTCCTCTTCAGTGCCTCTTTCCTTGATATAAGGGTAAAACCAGGTAGATTGATCACTCACCTGAATTTTGGTTCTTCTGAAGGTGCTTGTTTGCACAGATAGTTGCTGAATTTGGTGTTCATTCAGAGAGACAATTGCTGGAGGTTTCTACTCAGCCATCTTGCTCCCCCCCCCTGCCAATTATTTCTAATAACTCTTTATAATAATTGCTGTTATGGGCCCACATTTTACCCTTTACAAAGTATGGTTACATCCATTATCCCAGGCCCACCCAGTCAGTGCTTGCCTTGCCAGAATTCACAGCTGGAATTTGCATCTGATCTCTTTCAGTTTTGGCAATTGCTCGGGGGTCCTCCTGGGGCACTTCTCTCTCCCTGTATGGCCATGGGACAGTCCTACCTGTAGCTCACGCACATCCAACCATCCTCAAGGCCTTTACAGAACACCCCCAGAAGAAATGGCTCTTTCTTACCCCATAATAGCACAGCCCAGCTGTTTATCTTCCCTGCAAAGTTGGAGCCCCTAGTAGATTCATCTCTTTATCCCTCAGTCCTTAGGAACCCACTAGACCAGAGTTTTTCAACCTCAGCACTATTGAGATTTGGGGCCATATAATTCTTTGTTGTAGGGTACTGTCCTGTGCCTTGTAGGACATTTGGCACCATCTCTGGCCTCCACCCACTAGATGCTAATATCCACCCCTTCCAGTTGTGACACAGAAAATGTCTCCAGGCATTGCCAAATATCTACCAAGGGTTAAAATCACTCCTTGCTGAGAACCACTGTCCTAGGCTATGAGCACCTTGAGGATGGGGCAGTGCCTTACTCACTCTGAATCCCTACTGTCTAGCAAAGGTCCAGGACACAGGAGTTTCCTAGTGTATGAAAGTCAACTTATTAAGCACCTACTGTGTGCCAGGCACTGTGCTGATATACTCTGATCTATATCAGGGTTGACCACCTTCAGTCATTCACAGGCTGCCTGCCTGGTTTTTGCCATGTCTACCTATAACCAATACTAGTATTAACTTGGTATTTTTCTTTTTCCTTACATTGACTCACATTGTCTCAAATCAGCCACCCCACATGGTACTGACAGTACCTGATAAAGACTAGGTGCTTGGTTAATAGGAGTGATTATAATTGAATTTCCCTTTCCAGTTCTCAGTATCAGCTTCATGGGAATAAACTGATTTCCTGCTTATCTAGTCAGCTATCTAGTTAACTTCTGTAACAAATAAACCATAGAATTTCAAAATTTTGACACAATAGGATTTTATTTCCCGTTCATGAACTTTCCATCTGGGGTGTTGCTAGCCACTGGTGACTTTGCCCTAGGTGACAATTCAGGGACCTCAGGGCCTTGCTATCTCAGGGCTCCACCAGGGCCTAGCTTCCCACCTTACTACAAATCCAGACAGGAAAGGGAAAGAGAGCATGAAGAAGATGCCCCTCTCCTTCAGGGCCCAGACGCGACACATGGTGCTTACACTCCCCTTCCATTGTCAAGAACCTCTCTGAGGCCCCAGCTCAGTGCCAGGGGCCCAGCAGCCAAACAGCTGCTCCCCAGTGATGACTCAGCACTGTCACCGGATGCACCCATCCTGGTGGGCAGCTGGCTGGCCCTGCCTCAGGTCACGTAGGGTATTGCCAGCTCACATCTCAGGTGTCTGCTTTCACCCCCAGAATGTCCCCTCCAGAGCACCCTACCATCCAGGCCAGCTAGACCACTCAAACCATTTCAATGACAGTGAATGGCACACCTCCAATGTAGTCAAGAAGGGGCAGATGAGGGAAACCCTGTCTACAGTGGGTTCTCAAATTGGCATGCCCACCCTAACCCTCCCACCCTTTGCCATTAGACAAACGGTGAAACCAAGACAGGAAAAAGGACCTACTTGGGATTACCCAGCAAGTCAGGAGCAGTCCGGGACTCTGGCTGCCAGCACAAGACTGTCAGCAATGGGACACGTCTGCCCACCTTTCATGGAAGCAACCCAGGGAATTAGTTCTAATGCTGACGCCTGGCGCTGGAGTTCCTGACACCTCTTCCTGGATCTAGGCCCTTTCAAAAGGAGCATTTCAAATAGGAGCCATCAACACTTACAGAGGGTGGGTCTTAATCCATAGAGGATCATTAGCTTCACCCAAGTGATGGGCTGTCCATCAGCACCTCCTGTTCTTCCACTAATTATCTATCTGCTAATTATCTGGGATTAAGAATTGACACAGAGCGACATGGTCATTAACCACATATTTGTACGGCTTATTCATGTCAGTGGGGCTGCTCCGTATCACCGAGTCTAACTGGACACTCCCACAATGCTGCACAACACATTTACATTTACCTGGCTGTCGGCAGCCAATAAAGGACTGTAGGATGTGTTTACTTCCAAAGGGACTTGGCCCTTGGCAAAAGCTTGTTTGCAGGCAAGCTGGGTGTCTTGGCTTTCTGGCAGTACGGACTATGGCTTAACCCAGAGCACACATTCAATCATTTGTCAAACATTTGTTTGTTCAAGCGCTGTACCAGGCACAGCAATGGCCCCAGGAGGTTCTACAGGGATGAATGAGACACCGTTCCTACCACCTTGGAGATTTACCTCCAGTCACGGGAGCCCATGCAGGCAGAGAGAGCTCAGACCTGCGAGAGAAGGAGAAGCAGCATGCCATGGGAATGCAACACAGGGAGAGATCTGTGTGGTCCAAGAAATCAGGAGAGGCCTCCCAGAGGAGGTGGCATCTTCAAATAGCCAGATGGAGAGCGGAATTCCAGGCTGAAAGGACAACACAGAGACCTGTGAGGAGAAGGGGAAGTGGCCTGGTGGAAGGCACACGTGCCCCAGGCAGGCAGGGGTGGCCTGGTAAACTGGGCCACACCCAGGAGAGCTTTGAGTGTTCTGCTGGAGTCTGGAACTTTCTCCTCTGGCTATGAGGAACCATGGAAGAGATTTTGTTTTGGTGTGTATGTGTGGGTAGGTGCGTTTTAGTAAACTTTTTATTGAAATATATGTACAAAAAAGTGCAAAATTCTTCAGAAACTGATGACACCTATGTAAATAGCACCCAGATTTTTTTTTAAATTATTACTAAAACCCCAGTGACCCACTTTGGCCTGCTTTCAGGAACTACCTACACACAAGAGAAATGACTATCTGGACTAATACCATAAATTAATTTTCCCTAATTTCTTGTGTGTGGCTTCTTTCACTCAACATATGTTTGCAAGACTCACCTATGTTGCTATATGTAAATGTTATTTGTCCTTTCTCATTGCTGTATAATACCAATATCTCATTGTATGGATGCACCGTGATTGCTGATGAGCACTGCGTAGTTTCTAGTTTGGGGCTGTAACCCTTCCTGGGCACGCCTTTTAGTACTCATATGGGGTATATCTGTTGCGTACATACCTAGGAGTGGAATTGCTGGGTCATGGAGTATGCATGTATCTACTTGAGTAGATACTACTAGTTTTCCAAAGTTATTTTACCCACTTACACACCCACCAGGAGTGTGCAGGCTTTCCAGTTGCTCTACCTTTGTCAACACTTGGTATTGTAGTCTTTTTTGTGTTTTGTGCTTGTTTGTTAGGAGGGGAGTGCCCCCCTGGTGGAGGTGGAGTCCCACCTGGGTTGAAGTAGACTCTCTGTAGCAGCAGTGTGGAGTGTGGTGGCTAGGGAAGAGGGAGGCCAGGGCAGAGGGAAGTCCCCAGGCCAGGCTCAAAAGCTCAAGAGATGGGTCATGAATCCATGGTAATAGAGGGGGAATGAAGAAGAGGCGCCACAGGGGTGGAGAAGTGGACTTAGCAGGGCGATGGAGGAAGGTTCTGTATGGGGTGGCTGCTGCGTGAGGAATGGCAGATTTGAAGGCAGGAGAAAACATCCCAGTTTGGGACACATCGTGTTTGAAACATAGGACAACGAGATGAAGATGTCCAGTAAACTGCTGGCTCTGTGGGTCTGTTGCTGAGGGACGAGGTCAAAGCTAAAGATGCAGAGTTAGGAGTTATCACAGAGGTGGAGGCTGAAGCCAGGGGTGTGGCTGAGAGTTCCCAGGGGGCTGTGTGGAATGAAAGCAGGGCTGAAGACCAGATGCCTGCCTCTGGGGGATGAGCGGAGGAAGAGGAACGCGAGACAACATCGCTTCCCTCTGAAATGCTGGCAGGCGCTGTGAAGCGTGAGTCAGGCCCTTCCAGCCCCAGCAGCAGCCGCAACAGCCCAGGGTCCATCTCGCCAGCCACAGTTTTCTCCTGAATGTACTTGCATCACTAACCTCAGAAGCTGCGTTGCGAAATCCGCATCAGATTGCGTACCTCCGGCGGCGTCCTGGGGACAATGGGCACCAAAGACTCATAGCATCTTGGGGTTGGAGTCCTCCTCCCCACCTCCACAACATCCCTGCCAATTAGTTATCCTGCACCCCAGGCAGGGAACTCATAACTTCCCACGGCAGCCCATTCCATCGTTGGAAAACCTTTTCTTACAAATGCGATTCCGTGATGTTGGAAGTCGAAGGAAAAGATAAAGCTATACTCCAATGGTAATGACCCTGCATGGAGTAAAATACAAGGACTCTGCGTTCTGGAAAGTCCATTTCTAGTAATGCACCCACCAGCGTCTTCTTGTTGGGGATGGGGTTGGGGTTGGGGTGGCGGCGTTTAACTCCCCACAGGAAGCTGCAGTGATGTCATTACCATTTGCACAGGGGATGGGCATGTGCTCATCGCTGCAGGCATTCCTCTGGCTTCATCAAGCAGCAAGTACAAGGGCCCTGGAATTTGGCCAGTCTCTCAGGACTGAAGTAGTGCATGCTGCAGCACAGACCCACCGGGCTGGACACGTGGGAAGAATGAGCAGCTGTTAGGTGAGAGTGAGCCCACTGCAAGAGGAGTGGGCACAATGCCATTTGCTGCCAGTGCGTGGCCCGGTGGGGGTCTCTGGAGAAGAAGAGGGAAGACAGATCTGATTAAGAACTGGCTCCCACCCCAGGGGAGACTGGTGGAAGAGAGGCATGCAAGAGGAAAATGTGGCTGAAGCTTTTGGTTTTTTGGGGGTTTTTTTTGCTTTTTTTCCTTGTACAATATTTATCTTAGATTTTTTATTTTTTTAAATTAATATGTCAGGGGGTTTTTTTTGGCAAGGTAATATTTATAAATAGTTTTAAAACTGAAATGGTATTAAAAGGCTTCTTTGAACACAAGCCAGCGGTCCCCTGGCCTACCTAGCCTGCCTCTACCTCCCAGTCTTGTTCTCTGCAGATAGCAACTTCCAGCTCTTTAAGTGACCTTTTACGCTGGTTACCTGCATATTCCTAAATCATATGCTGTGTCAGAGACTAGCAACAGCGCTCCACAATCCACGTCCTCTTGTTCCTAAGCATACAACTAGACCTCACTCCTCAGCTCCTGCTCCTGTCCCCCTCCCCACAGCAGCACCCCCATCCCTGGAGTGGGATGCAAGCGTGTGACTGACCCCCAGCCAATGAAATGCCAGCAGAACCACTGCTGCTTCTAAAGCTGGCCCAGAAAACCACCCCTGCTCCTCTATGATCTTTCTCTTCATGGCTGCCTGGAATGGAAATGAACTCTGATTGCACCTTTGTACTCTAGCCTGAGTGACAGAGAGACACCCCATTTCTAAAAAAGGAAGGGGAGAAAGGATATTATATAGGTAACAGTCTTTATCATAATTGCAATTTTAATTTTTTTAATTTTAGAAAATACATTTTGAGTTCCTACAGTAGAAGACGAGGATTTGCTTCTGTACTCCCTTTTTCCAGTTCACCCCCACCACAGTCTACCTACGAAATATTGTTGAAAGAAATTAAGAAGACCTAAATAGATGGAAAGACAACCCATGTTCATAGATTAAAAGACTTAATATTGATTGGATGGCAATAATACCCAAATTGATCTACAGATTCAACACAAACCCTACCAAATTTTTAACTGCCATTTTTACAGAAATGGAAAATCCAATCATTAAATTCATATGTAATTGCAAGAGAGCCAGAATAGCTAAAAGAATCTTGAAAAAGAAGATTTTTTCTTAATTTCTTTCAACAATATTTTGTAGATTTTAGTGTACAAGTCTTGTATTTCTTTGGTTAAATTTATTCCTAAGTATTTTATTCTTTTTGATGTAATTGTAAATGAAATTATTTTCTTAATTTCATTTTTTAATTATTTATAATTGACTAGAGAACCCACATGTCCCAATTTCAAAACCTACTACAAAGCTACAGTAATGAAAACAGTATTGTACTGGCATAAGGATAGACATATAGATCAATGGAATGTCATTAAGAGTACAAGGGAAAAAATACATCTATGGTCATTGATTTTCAACAATTGTGCCTTCAATGGGAAAAGAATTGCCTTTTCAACAAATAGTGCTTAGACAACTAGATATCCATGGGCAAAAGAATGAATTTAGATCCCTACCTCACACCATATACTAAAATTAACTGAAAATGGAATAAAGACCTAAATGTAAGAGCTAATGCTATAAAACTTGCAGAAGAAAACATAAATGTACACCTTTGTGATGTTGGATTAGTCAATAGTTTCTTAGATACAACACCAAAAGCACAGTGACAAAAGAAAAAAATAGATAAATTGGACTTTATCAAAACTAAAAGTTTGTATGTCAAAGAACACTATCAAGAAAGTAAAAAGACAACCCACAGAATGGGAGAAAACATGTGCAAATCATTCATCAGTTAAAAGTCTAGTATCCAGAATATATATATTTTTAAAACTCTTACAACTCAACAATAAAAATGCAACCCAATTAAAAATGAGTAAAGGACTTGAATAGATATTTCTCCAAAGAAGATATACAAATGGCCAATAAGCAAATGAAAAGACGCTTAACATAATTAGCCCTTAGGGAAATGCAAGTCAAAACCACAATGAGAATTTGGAAGCCTTGTGCATTTCTGGTAGTAATGTAAAATGGTACAGTCACTGTGGAAAACAGTTTGTCAATTCCTCAGAAAGTTAAACATAAAATTAGCAGATGACCCAGCAATTCTATTCCCAGGTATACACCAACATAAATAAAAGCATATGTTCATACAAAAACTTGTACATGAATATTCATAGCAGCATTAATCATAATAGCCAAAAAGTAGAAATAACTCAAATGTCCATCAATTGGTGAATATTCAGCCATAAAGAGGAAAGAAGTACTGATATGTGCTACAACATGGAAGAACCTTGAAAACATTAGGCTAAGTGAAAGTAGCCAGACCCCAAACGCCACATATTGTATAATTCCATTAATATGAAATAGCCAAAATAGATAAATCCACAAAGACAGAAAGATCAGTGACTATGAGGGGATGAGGGGAGGGTGAAATAGGGAGCGACTGCTAATGGGTATAGGATTTCCATACGGGATGATGAAAATATTCTGGAATTAGATAGTGGTGGTTGTACAACTCTGTAATTATCCTAAAAACCACTGAATTATACACTTTAAAATGGTGAATTTTATGGTATGTGAATTATATATCAATTTTTAAAAGTCACCTGGCACAATAAATCTTTTGACGAAAAACAGCAGTCTCTTGTTTCCCACCTTCTTCTGCCATAAGTCTCCTTCCCAGAGGCTATCACTTCAAACACTTTTAGCTATTTCTTGTATTGCTCACCTCCATGTTTTTAAGTAAATGCTGTCTTTAACATTTCTTGATTTACTAGTTTTAGACATTATATATTGACCCCTTAATATGGACAATGAGAGTTTGGCTTTTGCCACTACCCCCACACTCGTAATAGAGTTATATCATAATTTGGGGTTAAATCAGTGTTCAGTGTCCACACTAATAAAACTAAGATTACCAGGCTTTTCCTAAATGCCTGGTAATCTTTGGCTTTCTGGTTATATTTAAGAATAAGGTCTTAAATGGGAGGCTCTCTGCGTGGGGGGCATTTCATTGCAGAGTGAGCTGAATTTTGTGGGGAGACTCTCACATGTTAGTTTCTGGAGTTATTCACACTAGAACCCTTCACTCATCCTTGAGCTGGATGCTGCAATCCCCTGCCGGGAGTTATGTGTCTGATGTAATTCCTGGCACAAGAGGTAGCAACAGTGGTTGCCGGAGTGGGGGCCTTGAGAGGGAAGTTCTACTGCTCTGTGAGCAGACTTCTAGTTCATTCCTGCATTTCACCCCACTCTGCTGTGCTTGGATCCCTGAGCGCAAAAGCTCTTGAGTTCTATTTCTTCAGGCAGTGATAGAAGAGGTACAGAGGAGGAAAGTAACTTAATGTGGGTGGGAATGACCCAGACTTATAACCAATCCCCCAGTTTTTAGCTGCGTGACTCATCTCCATGTTCTTCTTTAATTTGGTGTGTCCAGGTCCTGAGGATTCTGGGGTTTGGGGGGTGCACCAGCTCACCTCTGCAAGCCCCCTCTGCAGACACTGAGCTTGGTGGCATTCAGAGCTCTGCTAAGGTGGTTACCTCTCCCCTGTCTCATTCCCACCTTCCAAAAGCTTGTTAGCATCTTGTATCGTACTCTCTGCCCTTCTAATCATCCTTGGGGTTTATGCTTGCTTTCTTTCTTTATTTCTTTATTTTTACTTTTAGGGGAAAGTTGGGAGGGAGAGGAGAGAAACCAGCGTGTTTGATCCATCGTGTTTAACTAGAATCTCAAACACTTGTTTTAAAAGGGTGACAAAGCAAGATCTGCTTTCTGCTCAACGTGTGAAAGCACTTACATTCAGATCTCAAGGTTTTAATAGCATGTATGATTGTTTCCTTGTTTTGTTGTTTTGTTTGTTCGTTTTTGGTGTGGATTTCTGGGGAGAGAAAGTGGATTGTTATTTGATTTTGACTATGTAGAAAGCAGGCTTGAGAGACTAGATTCATAGAAGACCAAGTAAATTTTAAAATGAGAAAACTATTGACTGCGGAGAAACACAAGGTTGCATAAGAGAGACGAGAATGCTCTCCTTGTCACAAGAGTGAACTCTATTTACATAGTTCTCTGGGAACAGTTTCATATTATTTCTTGGTGAACTTGCTTTCTGGTCTCAAACACCTGCTTATATGGCTGTCTGCTTTCTAGGACCTTGAGTGTTTGTCAATAAGAAGAAACATCTGTAGGAAGAGGACAAGCAAAAACCCAGTAAGTCCTTCTTCAAGTTAGCCCTGAGGGCTGGGGGGGTTCAGAAGTTCTCCTCGGATGGCATCCTTTGGGTAAACTTTGCCTGGGTTTAAGATTTTAACCATTACCTTAACCATGGTTTAAATTAACCATTTTAAAGCCTTTTAAGGACTTCTTCCTGAATCTTATCTTTGTGTCCTTGAGGACTAGTTGGGTTCCTTTTATCTATCTACCAAGGGGTCTTCCAGGCTCCTAGTCAGTGACAGCTGACCTTAGGCCAAGTTCCAGGACACAAATTTGCATAAGCACCATCCTTAGGGACCATTGGCATTCCCATGGGGTCTTCTTAACCCAGAACTGTACCTCCTCCAGGCCAAACACCTGCTTCTTGTGCAGTTTCTCACTGGAATGTTAGTTTGTATGTATCTCTCTCTAATGGGCACAATTTGCAGCTCTAACCAGGGACAATTTGCAATTGCAACAGACACTTTGGGGAACTTTTTTCTTTTTCTTTTTTTTCCCTTAGACACTGGGTCCCGCTACGCTGCCCAGGCTGGAGTGCTGTGGCTATCCATGGACATGCTCTTAGTGCACTGCAGCCTCGCACTCCTGAGCTCAAGCGATCCTCCCACCCCAGGCTCCGGAGTAGCTGCGACTACAGGTGCCCACCACTGTGCCCGGCTTGCTTTGGAGAACTGTTGTTATGAACGAGATTGTTCATTTGAGAGGTAGACTAGAAGAAAAAGGAGAGAAACCCCTGTTTGTTTATTAAAAAGATCATTTTGCTTAATGTAGGAAGTACCTTTCTCCTTTTCAATATTTCAAGGACTTGAGTATTGTCTAAACCAGGTGCAATCCTCTCTGTTATGTGTGTGCATATCAAAATGGGTTTTCTACAGCTATGCTTCCTTCTCTCTCCTTGAAAAGGGAATATAATTAGCCTTTACTATGATAATTTCTTTGTCTAATAATCTGAAGCTGGCTCCCTCTCCCTTTTTTTGCCCCTTGTTCCACTCTCTTTGCTTTTCCCTGTCTTACATTTTAAAGATTAATTCGGCCGGGTGTGGTGGCACGTACCTGTAGTCCCAGCTACTTGGGAGGCTGAGGTAGGAAGATTGCTTGATCCCAGGAGTCTGAGGTTACAGTGAGCTATGATGATGACACTGCAGTCTAGCCAGGGCAACAGAGCAAGACCCTGTCTCAAAAAAAAAAAAAAGAAAAGATTAATTGATCAAAAAGTCATTTAGTCATTCCATGCACACTCTAGGAATGTCAAGTTCAGACAAAGTCAGGAATGGCTTAAAGAAAGAAAAAAGTCATTACATTGTATTTCTTTTGGGGGACGCTGAAAAGTATATTTACATAATAGCCTTTTTTTTACTATGGTTACAAGATAAGAAAAAAAGGGCCTTAATTGCAAGATAAAGAAGAATTTGAGTATGATTCAAAGTCTTTAAGAATTAGTTTACCATATAAAAATGTCAACACAAATTTTGATGTGTGTTAAAAACCAAGATTAAATTTCGCATGATTTAAACATCCTAAATTACCTACATTGGCTTTGTGAGTTAGGTTTCAACTGTCTCCAAAACTCATGTAGAGTTTTATATATAATTGTATTCAACTAGATGGAATGGTAATAACAGATTTTTTAAGGGTTTAATTTTACAAAATTCTTACAATGTTGCAATTCAAAGGATTTACTGAATTAGGTAAAATTGTAATTTCCAAATCCTGAACTAACTTTAAGATCTTAGACAAATAATTAAGTTAATTAATAATCATTGGATGCCTGAACAGTTTCTAAGTAAGAAGCAGAAACAAAACACTGTTCACTAAAGTCAGTTTTTAACTTTATTTTTTAGGACAGAAATATTTAATAGATTAACAAATCATGTGTGTGCCTTTGAATGAAATTATATATATATATATATACACATAATATATGTATAATTGCTACCTCAGACTTATTAAAATAAAATGAAAAGAATGCTAAATGCTTGTAGAAAGAACAGTAGCTAAACAGTTCTTGGCTTTCTGTCCTATAATTTCCTCTTGTGTCTGGAAAAAATTCAATTACTGTCATGTTTCACTTAACTACAGGGATACCTTCTGAGAAATGCATCCTTAGGCTATTCTGTCATTGTGGGAACATCACAGAGTGGACTTACACAGACCTAGATGGTATACCCTACCACGTGCCTAGACTTGTGACATGGCCTATTGCTCCTGGGCTACAAACCTGTATAGCATGTTACTGTGCTGAATACTATAGGCAACTGCAATGGTAAGTATTTGTGAATCTAAACACAGAAAAGGTACGGTAAAAATACGGTATAAAAGATAAAAATGATACATCTGTATAGGGCACTTACCATGAATGGATCTTGCAGGACTGGAAGTTGCCCTTGGTGAGTCAGTGAGTGCTAAGGGAATGTGAAGCCCTAGGACATTACTGTACACTACTGTAGCCTTTATAAACATTGTACACTTAGGCTACACTAAATTTATAAAAAAAATCTTTTCCTTTCTTCAATACTAAATTAACTTTAGCTTACTGTAACCTTTTTACTTTATAAACGTTTAAATTTTTTTAAACTTTTTGATTCTTGTAATAACACTTAGCTTAAAACACAAACACAAGCTACAGCTGTACAAAAATGTTTTCTTTCTTTGTATCCTTAGTCTATAGGTTTTTTCTATTCTTAAAATTTTTTATTTTTGTTTTTTAATTTTTAAATGTTTTTGTTAAAAACTAAGACACAAACACACACATTAGCCTAGGCCTACACAGGGTCAGGATCATCACTATCACTGTCTTCCACCTCCACATCCTGTCCCACCAGAAGGTCTTCAGGAGCAGTAACCCACATGGAGCTGTCATCTCCTATGATAACAATGCCTCCTTCTGGAATGCCCCCTGAAGGATCTGCCTGAGACTGTTTTATAGTTAACTTTTTTTTTTATAAGTGGAAAGAGTACACTCTAAAATAATGATAAAACGTATAGTATAGTAAACACCTAAACCAGTAAAATAGTCATTTATTATCACTATCAAGTATTATGTACTGTACATAATTGTATGTGCTATACTTTTATACTATTGGCAGCACAGTAGGTTTGTTTACACCAGCATCACCACAAACAAGTGAGTAATGCATTTTGCTATGATGTTACAAAAGCCAGACGTCACTAGTCACTAGGCGATAGGAATTTTTCAGCTCCATTATAATTTTATGGGACCACCATCATCGTATATTGAGTCCATCATTGACTGAAACGTCATTATATGGCACATAACTATACTTTGGTTAAAGACAATAATTACTATAAATGGTTGACTATTCTAAGGAAAGTAATTATAGATAAATACAAACATGTATTCAATAAAATGGATATGATTATCTGTTTATTTTAAAAAGTTATTTCAGCTTATTCAGCTAGTAAACTTAATATAATATGTATCTTGTTTCATTTAATATACTGATACCTTGTGTTTTAAAGATATAATTATAGACATAATTAGCTTTGTTCAGATCTTTGAAAAAAATTTTCTTAAATAAAGCTAAAGACATAAACTTTAGGTTTATTAGTCATTTGTATGTTTATATAACAGCATATATCTAGATACATACATAATAAAGGATATTAATAAACCCTTTATTATACATCATTATGTAATTTTTATATAAAATTACTAAAATATGTTATGCCCATATTAGTAAAAGTTATTTATTAATAAAATATTCTTTAATAAAATATTCTTTTAACTCTTGGTGCTCTTTAACATACTTAGTTAAGTTTCTAATAATCATTGTTCATTATTGCAGTGTTGTTACAATGTTTCCTGCCTTGTCTTTAGATACTTATGACATATATAGGCACACCTTGTTTCATTACACTTCAATTTATTGTGCTTTGCAGATATTGTGTTTTTTACAAATTGAAGGTTTGCGGCAATCCTGCACTGAGCAAGTCTATCATCCATTTTTCCAATAGCATGTGTTCACTTCATGTCTCTGTATTAGCATTTTTTAGCAACAAAGTATTTTTTAATTAAGGTATATATAATATATTGTTTTTTAGACATAATACTATTGTGCACTTAATTGACTACATTATAGTATAAACATAAATTTTATATATATACTGGGACGCCAAAAAATTTGTGTGATTCTCTTTATGGCAATATTTGCTTTATTACAGTGGTCTGGAATCAAACCCACAATATCCCCAAGGTATGCCAGTATCTTTTCTCCTCTTACAATATTTTCTGGGTTTTTGCCTTTCCCAAATTTGGGTCCCAACTTCAAACTAATAAAATTGTTAAGTGTTTTTATAGCTAAACAATATTTGGGTTTTCTAAAATAGCCACTAGGTAACACAAAGATTTGCTCCTGTATCACCTATAAAAGGAAGGACAAAAGGAACAATTAGGTTTGCCTAGAAAATTCCAAATTTGTTCATAACTGTTATGAGAGCTCTTCCATATATCAAACAGTATAAAAATAACAAATTTAGAAGATAATTTATCTTCCTAGACACATAAGTAAAATATGTTAATATAAATATTTTAAAATAATCATGTACCTTTCAAGATAAATTTTTTTGTTTTGTTTTTTGTTTTGTTTTTAGACATGGGGTTGCACTCTGTCACCAGGCTGGAGTGCAGTGGTGCAATTATAGCTCACTGCAGCCTTGAACTCCTGGGCTCAAGCAATCCCTCTGACCTCAGCCTCCCCAGTAGTTAGGACTATAGGGGCATGTTACTGCACCTGGCTAATTTTTTTACTTTTTTGTAGAGGTGGGGTCTCACTATGTTGCCCAGGCTGGTCTTGAACTCCTGGCCTCAAGTAATCTTCCCACCTCAGCCTCCCAAAGTGCTGGGATTACAGGTATGAGCTGCTGTGCCTGGCCTCAAGTTAAATATTTATGTTTAAGCATGAAGACAGGTACAAATGCCATCTACCAAAAGATTTTATTTGTCCAGTAGTCTAAGTCACCATCTTTTTTCCTTTTTGTTCATGAAAGGTCTGAACAAGCACTCAGGATACTGATTCAATTACACAGCAATCGTCAAAGGACTATTGCTTAGTTCTGTGCTTCATTAGATTCCATAGCCCCGGCTTAGCCACCTTGTCTGAGAGCTGTAGAAGCAATAGCAAAACAGGTGAAAATGTCAGTTGATTTAACTCTAGGGTCTCCACTAAATTTGATGATCCTTCATGCTGTACAGACTCTTCTACTGGCAACATTTGGCACTTTCTAGCTAGCCGTCTAACTCCTATTGCCTTCCCCTCACACACCACTGTCCTGCTGTAGCATTCTAAACCTGGCTCACTCCTTCCCTCACCAGAAGAAGGAGAAGCCAGGGGTTGCTTACCTGGCTTAGGGGACTATCCATACCCTGCACTGACCTCTAGAGACTCCCCTAGGTATCCTTAATTTAATTGTATTTGTTGATGATACTTAAAAATTGTCAGGCAGGCTATGCCATCACAGACTTGAACTTGCCCTTGAAATATAACCTTCCCACAGAAATTAAATCAACTCAGATGGCTAAATTAATTGCCTACATTCAGACTTATTAGCTAACAGAAAATAAAAGAACAAATATTTAATCAATCCTAGATATAATTTTGGGTTCATCCAAGACATTAAAATACTTTGGAAACAAAAAGACTTTCTGGCCTTTACAGGAAACCCTATAAAATAGATGGCAAGTTCAAGAACTTTGAGATGTTTTACTATTACTTATGAAGATAACTATAATAAAAGTGGAGTCTAGCAAATGCTCATGATATGACCCACGATAGTGGAGATAAATTGGCAATGACATTGAACCAACAGCGGGAAGTGGGGTAGATTTAAGGGTATTGCTGATGATGCCTGACCCACCTGCCAATGACACAATTCCAGCAGTTCTGAAGAGATAGAACCTGGGCAGGAACCAAAGCCTCAAAGTCCCTTTAACACTTCCAAACCTTGATGGCAACAAGTCAAATTTCCTCTAGGACTCACAAGTTGTCTCGTTCTGAATTAATAACAGCCCTATGCATTTGGAAATTGCTTCCAATCCTATATTCTACCCAATCACAATTGGATGTGACTACTTACCGCAGAGGAGTCATACAGTACCTCCAGCTTCACCTCCAATGGGAAGCTGCATTTCCAAAACACCCCCCTAAGCAGATTCTGCATGATCTAAAATATGGAGATTTGATTTCTAGAAAAGACGTCAGAGGAAAACTGCCCTTTAGCCTCAATGGAAAGGACATTATCAGCCAGGGCTAACAACTGACATAGCAGTAAAACTCCAAAGTATTGATCAGTCTTGCCAACTGAAAAGACACACATCATTTTTTCCTAACTACAAGACACCATTCCATTAGGAGACTTCAGACTGAAGATTCTTAGGAATTCTTCACAATCTGCGAACTTGGGAAGTGGATAACTTCCAATCAAGATAATGGAGCAAGCTGCTGACCTCACAAATGGACAGCTTCCACCCAAGATGACAGAACAAGATTCACTTTCTGATGCTACAGCATCCTTTCCATGAACTTTGCTTTACCACTCATCTTGCCTGTTTTTGTACACTGGCACCCCTATTTTCTCGCTATGATTTCTATTACCTTCATCTTGTTACTTTTAACGTCCTGTTAAAAGGCACATCTTAAGGATTGCCTGATCTACAGGCATGAATCCCACAGAGCATAGCATTGGATCAGGGGACTCCCTTCACAGGTAATGAGCTGCAGGAACGAGCCCATGATTGTGGGATGCACTGCTTGACATCACATATTGCACCGGAGGCAGCCAGCCTCATCGAGTGCAGAGATGCCCTTTTAAAGGCACAACTGATGCACCATCTCCAAGGCAACACCCTGAAAGGATGGAATACCATCCTTCAGGATGCAGTGTATTTATTGTCAGAGATCTCTGTGTGGTGCAGTGTCCCAGGAGGAAGGACAGATGGTCTGGGAACCAAGGGGTGGAAGCAGAAGCAGCCCCACTAACCATGACCTCAGTGACCTACTACAGGACTTTGTGCTTCTTGTCCCCACATCTCCGGGCTCTGCAGGGTCGCACTTTCTCAATCTCATATGAATCTACCTTCATGAGAATATGTTGTACTTAATCAACCAGACTTATTGGCTGGAATTTATTTTTTTATTAAAAAATCTGCATAGTTATGAGAAATATACGATCTTAAAAAATTGAGTAATCAATAGGGATTTTGGTAAAAATGTAGATAGTCGATGAGAAAGATCAAGAAACCCTTCATAGAAGAAATAACCATAGGCATGATTCAAAATTAACAAAATATGTTTTCATATACAACTCCAACTGCTCTCTTAAAAGGTTGGACCATCTTAACGAGAAGGCCTCTCCTACTCCCCAAACAAGGATGAACGTGTAGGTTAGGGAAAGGCTTTGAGAGAGGCGAACCGTTCTGTACAACAGGGAGAAGAGGCATGGTGCTGGGGGAAGGAGGAGACCTGGAGAGAGGAGGGAGCCACCAGCAGGGTGGGGCGCTGCATGGGTGAAGGAGAGAGGCTGAGAGCCCCAGAGGTGCAGCAGCACAGCAGGGACTCCGGGAGAAAAGGAATTAATGACAGGGCTTTTTAAGTTGTTTGCCACGGTATGTGCTATGGGCCTCCCTCCCTCCGCTCACTCTTACACTGTCTTTAGAGAAGGCTGCATTGATCACTAATTCTCTTTTGTGTGTGAAAGTGGAGTCTTCTGGGAGTATAGAAGGGTGTAGGGCTGAGTTGCACGTCTGTGTTGTTGCAAGGCAAAAACCGATTATACAAGGAAGCTGGACTTGAACACTCCAGTGTAAATCCCTGGGAATGAGCGAGACTTTCAAAGGCTGTGGAACTGGTGGGGCTCAAGCGATGATCTCAAGGGGTAAAGGACCCAGTTAATATCTAGGTTCTAGGTGGTAGAATAGGAAACAGCATGAGGGATGTGTCCGACATGATGAAGAGATGGCTCTGGAGACCAGGAATCCCCGGAGAAGAGGGGACAGGTTCAGACGAGGCTGGAGGGCGAGGGATCTGCTGGAGGAGGTGGTGGGGGCGGCCATGAGTTCGCCTTGCGCTCTTTTTCCCCCTCCTCGTCCCAGCCTAGAGATACTGAGGACCAGCCCCCCGCAGAGATTGAGTCTTTCTTTTTTTCTTGTCCCTCTTCCCACTTTTCTAAACCAGTTATGTCAGCCCAGAGAGACAACTGAGATTGGAACACTCCAGAAAGAAGGGACCGTCGCCTTCATGGACGGGAGGGGAAGGAGTCTAGACTAAGACTTCCATCTACGACTCACAGGCCATCTCTGTGGCCCAGGGGTTCAGGGAAAAGTCCCAACCGTGTGACTGATGGAGGGGCCCGGGACTGGATTATTAAGAGAGTTCAGAATAACTGAAGGGGAGCAGAGTCCACACCCTGTTCAGTGGTCCCCTCCGTCTGAGTGTGTTCTCCAAGCTTTTCCTGTGTGTTAGGGCCAATCTAAATAGCAATGCTGAGCCACTGAGAGCCCCAGCGCTGTCCTAGCCGAGCCAGACGCCGCCTCCCAGAGCAAGCCCTGCCTGGGATGTGCCCTCTCAGGAGAGGTCTGCTGACTGGAGAAAATCAGTGGAAAATGCCACACAGAAAACCCTTCTTTGGGGTTTTCAAAAGAAGAAAATAGAAAACCATTTTTACCCACCTTACACATGAATCAAAGGGAAGTAACAGAGCTCCATTAATGCTATGGGGATGACTCTCCATGAATAGTGCTCTGCCTAGAGAGGAGACAGAGGATTAGATCTCAGGCCTCCTTCCTTTCTTGTCTTTCAGTCAGTGCAGGGGGAAGAGGAGGAGCAAACAGGGAATATTTGCAGGTAAGTGTCTCAGTCATTTGAGCTGCTATAACAGAGTACCATACACCGGGTAGCTTATAAACAACAGAAATTTATTTCTCACAGTTCTGAGGGCTGGGAAGGCCAAGATCAAGGCACTGGCAGATTCAGTATCTGGTGAGGCCCCCTGTGTCCTCATACGGTGGAGGGAGCAAAGGAGCTCTCAGGGGTCTTTTTTATAAGGGCACTAATCTCACTCATGAGGACTCCGCCTTCATGATCTAATCACCTTCCAAAGGCCCCACTTCCTAATACCATCACTGCAGGGATTAGGATTTCAACATACAAATTTTGAGGGAGACATAAACATTAAGTCTGTTCAGTGAGGTTCTGCTTATTCAGCTCAGAACTCTCAAGGGTTAACCTTAATCTCCTCTCTCCATGAGGGCCTAGGTCTAGTCTCTGGGGCTGTCAGCTGTTGGGGCCCATTCCTCTGAGAAAACATAGCTCCCAGTGGGGAAACTCACAGGAAGGAATCAGAACCTGGAATGCTTCTCAGGTTCCCTGCTCTGCCCATCCACGGGATTGAAGGAATGATGGAGCTGACCTGTGGGTGTTGCCTACTAGATGCCGTGGAACAAATATCTATAGGTGGATCTTTTGAGTCCTGATTTTTGGACAAATTGTGTAACTTCCCTGAGGCTCAGGGTGCCTCTTGAGATACACTTGTCCTGTGTCCCCCTGCAACGTGGTTATAAGGATCATATGGGATAATGTATAAGAAAGCAACTTTTAAGAATCAAACATTCTTACATACTTGACCCTGTCAATTGTTACCATTGACCACTCGACCTTGTGTACTAAGGCGTGGGGCTCTCGGAGTCTGGTTTCCCAAGACCCCCCCTCCCCCAGCCTCCTCTGTGATCCTTGGCTTCTACCTTCACCACGTGTGAACAAGTCTCCTGGTTTCCCAGCTTGGAGAGCTTGCCAGAAAGGAGCTCATGTAACACGGCACTTGCTTGCTCTTTAGAAAAGCAGGTATTAATGAACCTCTTCTCCTTTCCTGTACCCCTCTTCCTAGCATGGCCGGTGTGACTCGAGAGACCAAGTGCTGCTAGGGTTCGCATGGGAGGGGAAACCCATGGGAAGGCAATGTGAAAGAAAGCCCTGGCACGAGGATTGAAAGGAGCATCATGAAGTCAGTGGTGTGGGGGAATGACGCGACTCCTACCAGGCCTTCTAGGCCCTTCTATCCCCATTCTGTTCTGGCTGCAGCTTGTACCTCCTGTTTTTTGCAACCATGTAGGCAAGCTTCTTGATGAGAGCAGCTTGCAGCAAGATTCCTGCTGGGAGGGTCAGGACAGGTTGACTGTAGAAGCTGACCTTCTGCTGTTTGGGGAGGTTGGGGAAGATGCTGCTCCCTCTGTGTCCCCTTTGGCTTCCATAGCTCATCTGCCTGGGCCCTCTCTCCCTCAGAGGCCTGTCTCTGGGGGACTCTGCCAGCAGATGTGTTCAGGGAGTAGCCTCTTTTCCTCAGCCCTAATGTCCGGGAGATACAAGTCACAAAGAGAGAGCATTTCCAGATTACAGAGGAGACAGAAAAGCAGGAGGGATATTTCCCAAACAACGGAGGTGGATACAAACTGAAATTTTCTGGGCCTGCTTTAGAGTCTCTTGCTGACATGCAGAGACAAACCAGAGCAGCTGGACAGTCCTCAGCAGCTTCCAAATCCCAAAACCTGGGGGGCCCATTTGCAGCAGGAATGGAGCCAGTTCTTCTGGGGTCTTCCCTCTCAGCACAGAGTCCCTGGAGGCTGTGGTCCTGGTCTCTGGCAGTCGATCCCCCTAGATTCTCCCTTTGCCTTGCTCAGTGGATCCTCTAATGGCACCCAGTCTAGATTCAAGCTGAAGAATCTGCACTGCATTCCCAGACCTGTCCCACCCCAAGACCCAGTTCAACCCTCACCTCAAATCCTGCCCCAATCCCAGCCCCTCCCTCAGGCCTACCTTCATCCTCTCTCCCACTCCAGCTCTCGCCCCACCTCTGGAGTGTCCTTCCCTAGAGCCTAGGATGAGGTACCGCCTCTCATCCCAAGGGAAATCCAATGCCTGGATTGGCACTTGTTGCACAAGCAACTAGAATATTTGTGGTGTTTCCTTTTTTTGGTCCAAAGACCTCAGAAATCTTGACTCCTCCAGCTAGCAACATTCTTCAGTATAGCATGTCCTCTCAGACCCAAGTCCCAGTTTCCATCCTTGCTGGAGGATGACCTATCAGCAACAAGATCTGGGAGCAGCTGGAGCACCATCTTTGAAAAAGCCTCATCCAACACCAGGCACACCTGGCACCAGACACAGATACAGCTGCAGAGAAAATCAGCAGGGACTTCTCAGCCAGAGGGCACACATGGCCCCTAACAGCCTTCTGTGGTAACGGTCAGAGCAGCAAGGAAACATCCAAGCAAGATAGCACTGAGGCACCCAAAAGCTTCCTGTGAGGGGCCCAGCAAAGTTCCAGTAGGGAACAACTGACAAAGAATCTGGAACACAGATTGAGAAAGAGCCAAAAAAAAAAAAAAAAAAACAAAAACTATCTTTGTGCCTAGATAGCTACCCGTGAGGAGTCTAGGGTCTGACTCTGAGAAGCACACAAAAAGGGGCTTGAAATGTCACTCAGGGAATGACGTATGAAGGGGCTCAAAGGAGAACTTAGACCAGAAGCAATCAGAAAACACCCTAAATATTCACTTGGACAAGAAGCTGGGCGGATGTCTTAGGGCAAAGCCCTATAGGTGTGCGTGGTTCATAACTTGTTGCCAGCCATGTATCGCCCCCTCCTGGGAAGTGCTATAGCCTCTCGGGCACTGGTAATTTGGCACCCTGAATGAATCAGAACACTGCCTGAATACTCAGGCTGAGCTGAGGTTGCTTTGCTTCTTGAAAGAAACCCTTAGGCAGGTCACAGACAAGCTGCTCACAAAATACCAGTGCCCACTCTGGATCGTCCTTTCTCTGCCCCCTCAGCTGTGAGCAAGGGAGTCCAGAGGGCTCTGAGATATGGGTCATGGGCTCACAATGGGCCCTCATTCCAAGGAGGAGAGCAGACAGACTTTTTAGCTCCTAATAACATCATCATGGACAAATCGTGTCAGAATGGGACTGTATGGGGGACAAGAGAAGCAGTCCAGAGTCACTGCAAGTCAGATGATGGCAGCACATGACCCAGGGAGTGAAAGTGGAGTTGTGTCCCAACAGACTCCAGCTGTGGAGGGGCAGTGCCCAGAGGCAGAGGACAGAGAAGAAAGGGGCTGGAGGGGCTCACCCCAGAGGGGAGCATCTTCTGGGAGTTTCTACTTTAGGAAAAGGATGTTGGAGATTTAGGGATTCCTTCAAGAGCCAAAGAGGCCAGGGAGATAGTGAAGTCCAAGGAGACTCCAGTTCCTAAGCCACAATTGGAAGATGTCCTGAGAGCCAGTGAGCTGGGAGATGTCCAGAAGCTAAATGGCTGTCTGAGTGGTGAAGGGGCTCCAGTGACCAAGGAATGCTCCCTACCACCAAGAGGGCTGGTTGCCCAAGATCCAGGATGGCCAAGCCTTAAAGAGCAGCTTGCTGATGGGTTAAGGCTCAAATTGGAGGTAAATCTGCAAAGCCAGGCTCATTTTCCCATTGAAGTGCCCCTGCCTCAGGTAGCCTGGCTATTCCATTCCCTTATTGAGTGAGTTTTGATAGTTTGTGCCTTTCAAGGAATTTGTCCATTTCACCTGAGATGTCAACTTTATGAGCATAGAGTTGTTTGTAGTATTCCCTTACTATCTTTTTAATGTCTGTAAGGTCTGTAGGGATATTGCCTCTTTCATTCTTGATATTGGTCATTTGTCTTCTCTCTTTTTTTCTTAATAAATCTGACTAGAAATTTATCAATTTTATTAATTCTTTTAAATATGCCATTTTTGTTTCACTGATTTTTCTCTGTTGTTTGTTTTCAATTTCATTGAATTCTGCTACAATAAATCATTTGATAATTTCTGTGCTGTTGTTTTTCTCTGGCTGCTTTCAAGATAGTTTTCATTATCTCTCATTTTCGGTAGATTAATTATGATGTGTCTGGACATGGTTTTCTTTGACTTTATCTTTTTTGGGTTTTGCTGAGTTTCTTGAATTTGTATATTTATATCTTTCACCAAACTCGGGGAGTGTTCGGCCACTATTGCTTAAAGGTTTTTTTTGCATCAATATCTTTCTCCTCTCCTTCAGAAGTACAATGACATACATGCATGTTAGCCTTTTAATATTGTCCCACAAATCCTTTATACTCTGTTCATTTTTTAAAATGTTTTTTCTCTATGTTCTTCAGATTGGATAATTTCAATTTACCTATCAGTAAGTTCATTAACTCTTTTCTCTATCACTTCCACTTTGATATTGAGCCTATTACAGTGAATTTTCTATTTTAGATATTGTTGTGTTTTAGTTCTAAAATTTCCATTGGGTTCTTTTTTGTACTTTCTATTTCTCCCCTTAGAACTCCTATCTTTCCATTCACTTCAAGAATGTTCACCTTTCCTTTTTGTAGAATGGCTATAATAATTGCTTTAAAGTCTTTGCTAATTCCAATATCTGGCTTATCTCAGGATTGGCATCTGTTGGTTGTCTTTTCCATTGAAAATAGTTCAGAATTCCCTAGTACTTTGTTGAGTGATTTTGAATTATATCTTAGACATTTTGAATATAGTCATGTGTCACTTACAGACAGATACACACTTTGAGAGATGCATTAGACAATTTTGTCATTGTGCAAACATCCTAGAATGTACTTCCACAAACCTAGATGGTGTAGCCTACTACACACCTAGGCTATGTGATATAGCCATTGCTCCTGGCCTATAAACCTGTACAGCATGTTACTGTACTGAATGCTGTAGTCACGGAACAGTATTTGTGTATCTAAACATAGAAAATATACAGTAAAAACATGATGTTATAATCTCATGAGACCACCATCATATGTGCAGCCCATCATTGACTGAAACATCGTTATGTAGCACGTGACTGTATTATATAATGAGACTCTGAGTCCTATTAAAATCTAGAGAATATTGATTTTTTTAAAATCTGGCAATCTGCCTGGTTAGATCTAGACCACAAGTCATGTCTCACCTTCTGTAGGTGGTGGTGCCGTAGTTAGTTCAGCTTTGAAAGCCACTGCTATGCATGCTTCCCTGTGCATGCACACTGAGGGCTCAGTCTAGGGCATGAGTGGTGGTTTATGTTGTACTTCAGTTTTCAAAGTCTTGCCATAGTTTTTATGTCTCTCTGCACATATGAAGCTTAGGGATGAGTTCATACACGGAATTAGGGGATTTGCTTCTGCAGGGCTCCCTCCTTGCTGGAACTTCCCTCATGTTCTTCTGCTCCCAGGGGTCCCTTTTCCCAGTTCTTCTGGCCAGAAAGATAGATTCTCTCACAATTCAGTTTTTCCAACTGTTGCACAGTTCTGTGCAACTGGACTTGCCTCAGAGCGAAGTGGTAAGACAAAAGAGAGAAAAAAATTAATGGGGATTCTCCCTACTCTTCCTACAACAGGAGCACCTTTTCCTGGTTCCTCTATCCGGAAAGATTTTCTGTCTGGGTTTGAGGTCCCAGCACGACGAGCACCACTACAGAAGTGCGGTTCTGCAACTGGGACTGGACCCAGGGCAGAGCCAGGAGACAAACTGAACAGAAAGAAACAAAGGGGGTTGTATTAATATTAGGGTTCTCCAGATAGACAGAACAAATAGGACGTGTGTGTGTGTGTGTGTGTGTGTGTGTATGAGAGGGGATTTATTAGGGGAATTGGCTCATACAATTATGGAGGCTGAGAAGTCCTACAATATGTTGTCTGCAAGCTGGAGGACCAGGAGAGCTGGTAGTGTGGCTCAGTCCAAGTCTGAAGGCCTCAGAGCCAGGGAAGCTGATGGTGTGACTCTCAGTCCAAGGCCTCCTGGTGGGAGGGTTGCAGTATCAGGAGGGCGGTGAGAGACAAACCTCAGTTGGGTATGGGGGAGTGGACAAACAGAGAGAATCGATTAGCCAGTACTAGCAGGAGGCCTAGAGCACACCATTATCCATTGCGAAAGGGATTCAGGAAGGTGATCACTAGTCCAGGCCGTGGCTACAAGGTCATGGAGGAACAACACATGCATTCTAGACGTGTGGCTGGGCATAGAAACCCTGGATATCCTCACACCCACACTGTTGACCACCTGTGCAGCCCCTGGAAAACAGGAGGGTGTCCCTTCCTCTTGAAATCCCCTGTTACTGAGAAAGCTTAACGTCATACTTGGTGTAAAGAAGAAATGCTTAAAGGAATTCTGTCCAGCTTTACCAAGCCTATATTCAAGCATTAATTACATTTGAGAGGCAATAAATTGACAACTGACACCTCTGTGATCCATTTTGAGTTAATTTTTATATATGGTGTGATGTATGGGCTGACATGCAATTTTTTCCATATGGTTATTGAATTGCTCCAGCACCATTTGTTGAAAAGACTATTCTTTCTCGTGTTCAATGATCTTGATGTCATGGTACAAAATCAATTGACCATATATGTGTGAGTCTATTTCTGGAATTTCTGTTATGTTTCATTGATCTAGGTGCCATCCTTTCACCATACCATACTTATTTGCAAGACTGTGGTGAATCTTGAACTCAGGTAGTATGAGTCCTTCAACTCCATTCTTCTTTTTCAAAAAATTGTTGGCTATTCTACGTATATTTTCTACATAAATTTACTAATCATATTTTCAATTTCCATAAAATTCCTGCTGAGGTTTTGAGTGGGATTTAACTGAATCTATATATCAATTTGAGGAGAATAGATAACTGAATGGTACCATGTCCTCCAGTTCACAAACATTGTAGATCTCTCCATGTATTTAGGTCTTCTTTAATCTCCCTCAACAATGTTCTATGATTTTCAGTGAACTGATATTATATCTATTTTGGCAAATTTATCCTTAACTGTTTGATTTTTTATGTAAATGGTATTTTTATTTAAATTTCTAAAATATAGAAATAAAATTTACTTTTGTTTTTTCACCTTATATTCTGTGACTTTGTTAAATTCACTTATTAGTTCAAGTAGCTTTTTTTGTTGATTCTTTAGGATTTTCTATATAGACAATCATGTCATCTGTGAATAAAGAAAATTATATTTCTCCCTTTCTAATCTGTACGCTTTTTATTATTTTTCCTGCCTTATTGCATTATCTAGCACCTCTAGCACAATAGTGAATAGAAGTGGTATGTGTGGACATCCTTGTCTTGTTCTTGATCTCAGGGTAGAAAACATTTTATCGTTCCCCATTAAGTATAATGTTGGCTGTAGGTTTTTTGTAGATGCCCTTTATCAAGTTGAGGACGTCCCCTTCTATTCCTAGTTTTCTAAGAGTCTTTATCAGGAACGGATATTGGATTTTGTCAAATGCATTTAATGCATCTGTTGAAATGATTTTATGGCTTCTTTTTTAGTTTGTAAATATGGTGAATTACATTGATTGATTTTTAAATGTTAAACCAACCCTGAATTCCTGGAATAAATTCTACTTGTCATGATGTATTATCTCATATATTATCGAATTAAATTTCCTAAAATTTTGTTTAGGATTTTTGCATCTATGTTCATGAGAAATATTGGCCTTTAATTTTCTTTTCTTATTACTGCCTAGTTTGGTATCAGGATAATATTGAGCTCATAGAATGAGTTAGGAAGTATTCCCTCCTTTTCAATATTTTAGGGGAATTCACTAAGAATTCATATTTTTTATTCCTTAAATGTTTGATATAATTCACCAGTGAAGCCATCTGCATCTGAAGATTTCTGTGTGAGTATGTTTTTACCTGCAATTTTTTAATAGATACATAGGGCTATTCAGGTTATTTATTTCTTCTTGAGTAAACTTTGATAATTTATATCTTTTCCATAATTTATTAATTTCATCTAAGTTTTTAAATTTATCAGCATAAAGTTGTTCATAATATTCCTTTTTAAAAAGTCTGTAGAATCAGGACCAGGCACAGTGGCTTACACCTGTAACCCTCTAACTTTGGGAGACCAAAGCATGACGATTGCTTGAGGCCAGAAGTTCGAGACCAGCCTGGGCAACATAGTGAGACCCCATCTCTACAAAAAACAAGGAAAAAAATAGCCCAGCATGGTGGTGCAGGCCTGTAATCCCAGCTATTCAGGAGGCTGAAGCAGGAGGATTGCGTGAGCCCAGGAGCTCGAGGCTGCAGTGAGCTGTGATCATGCCACTGCACTCCAGCCTAGGTGATTGAGACAGACTTTGCCTCTAAATAAAAAATCTGTAGAATCTATACAGGTTCTGGCCAGAAGCTTATCAATTTTATTAGTCTGAGATAATCAGCTTTTGGTTTTATTGATTTCCTCTATTTTTTGTTTTCTATTTCATTGATTTCTGCTTTGATCTTTATTATTTCCTTTCTTCTGCTTATTTTGAGTTTAATTTACTCTTTTTTGCTGACATTTATTGGGGTTTTATCAGGCAGCAGAAACAAATGCATGGCTTCACTCATGTTTATCCAGATGTCAGGGATGGGATTTGAGGGAAAGAGGTGGTGAACTCAGTTTTAGTTCTCCTTTCTAGCTCTTTCATTTGTAATAATGAAACCGCCATTTGTAAATTCACCTAGGCTAGAAACTTTGAAGTTAGTGTTTAAAAATATTGGTTTTGGGCCGGGTGCGGTGGCTAATTCCTGTAATCCTAGCATTTGGGGAGATCGAGGCAGGATTACTTGAGGCCAGGACTTTGAGGTTGCAGGGAGCTATAATGATGCCACTGCACTCTAACTTGGGTGACAGAGTCTCAAAAAAAAAAAAGAGTATTGGTTCTGCAGTTTGATAAACTTGGGATTTATATGCTAAGTCTTTCCCCTTCCTAGCTATGTCGAGTAACTTAATATCCCTGAGCCTCACTCAGTTTGCTCATCTGTACAATGCAAATAATAATAGTATCTTTCCTCTTAGGTTTACTGTAAGGATTAAATGAGATCATTCATGTAAAACTCTTAGCTCCATACCAGACCTATAGTGCTTTATAAATGTTAGCTATTATTTATTATTACTATTTCACAACTTTCATCACAAGAATCCATCCTGCTCTAAAGCCTCCCTCATCATGTAATGATTTTGTCCTGTTAACCCCTCCTGTTAGATGAACTCCAGCTTTCCACTGCTCCTCTCAAGAGTGTGATAGCCAAATGTATAAGCTAGCTTTTTATTTATAACAAGCCACCCCAAAATGTAGGGGTTTAAAATAATGAACTTTCCCCCCTCACGATCCTGTGTGTTGGCTAGGCAGTTTTTCCGCCCTAGACCAACTCAGGTAGAGCTAGATGATCTAGGATGACCTCACCTACACGTAGAGTGACTGGCTCCACGTCAGCCAAGACTCAGCCACGTATTTCTCATCACTGAGCAGGCTAACCCAGGCTTATTCACGTGGTGGTGGAAGCATTCCCAGCAGGAGGAGAGGGCAAGCCCTGATGACCAAGCTTCTCTCACCTTATGTCCCGGTGGACATCTGGTGCATGGCTTCACCAATCAGTCCATTTAAGGTCACTTGTCTCCCCTTGCCTCATTGTTTATAAGCATATCCTACTATATAGAAGGTATTTTTATATGTGACCTTGTATCTTGGCAGAGACAGGATGTTAGGCAAAGAACTAAGAAATAAAACCTCCAGCTCCCATATGACAAGCAGGTCCCTGAGGTCCCCTGAACAACCTACCTAACCCCTGTGGGACTCAGGTCCTGCCTTGGCTCTGCCAGTCCTCTCAGATCTCGGCTCCTCCCCCAACCCAGGCAGAGCCTGAGCTCCCATGTCTGTGACAACCTTGCTCCACCCCACACATAGGATCTGCCACCGCCAACATGCCAGCCTGGACTTCCTCCCAGTCTGCCCCACCTCCACCTCAGCACAGCCCCCTACCCAGTGGGCACAGCCAATCTTGAGCTCCAAGTCTCTCCTTTCCTGCTAACTCAACTGACAAGAGCTCAGACTTCCCATTTTGATAGGGGCAAGGTCCACCTAAGGACGCAGGAAGAGAAATTCCCACCAGTCACATTTCCTATGAGCTCACTACATGCAAGTAGACAGCAAACCAGTGGGTGGAGCTGATGAGAGAGTGTATCCTGCAAGCACAGACCCATTCCTTAGTCCAGATGGGATGAACTGCGCAGCTTTGGCAAGTGTCGGGCTAAGGAGCTCTCTGGCGGCTCAGCCCTCTGCCTGCAAAACCATCCACACAGGCGCCTGTCTTCTGCCTGGAGGCACAACACCTTATCCAAAACCCTGTTTCTGGAAAAACAGAAAAAGTCAGTGCAGCCTCAGGGACAAAGCTGCCCAGGCACAGCCAGTTTACCTGCTCCAAATTGGCTCAGCTCCACAGCTGATGTGTGACCTGGGTGGTTTTTGGTTTTGTGGTCCATATGTGATACTCCAGGAAAAAAGTAAAAATGTGTCTAACGATATTTACCAAATTTTTTTTGGGGGGTGAGGTGGAGGGAGGCCATATAGTTATATATTTAAATACATAAATCTAACTTATTTGTTAAGTCACACTAACATAGCAGGTTCATTCCAGTTTGAGTACTGGACATTTTACTTTCCTTGTGTTCCACATATAAAAATAATGTATGTTTGTGATTTTTAAAAAATTCACAATGTACTGAAGAGAATAAAGGAAAAAGTCCCCATTTTCCAATGAGTCCTCAGAGAACCCTCCCAGAGGTAACAACTGTTAGCACATTTTTGTTTATCCTTCTAGAAATTTTCTACGTATGTATAAACATGGATTTGTATAACCTCCACATATGAATGAGATACTATAATTCATTCTTACTGTTCATATCCTATTGATAAGTTTTCTCACATGACTACATAAATCCTTTCAAAATACAAATAGTCCCTGACTTAGAAGCATGTAAAATCCCAAAAACTTAATTTTTAAATAACCTTTCTGGAACTCAAAACATCATTCAGAGAAATAATGTTCTAAATCACGGATCAGGGGTTAGGGGTGTTTCTGTAAAGGGCCAGATAGTAAATATGTTTAGCTCTGCAGGCCAGTCTCTGCCATGTGTTCTTCTCTGGGTTTGTTTGTTTTTGTTTTCTTTTGCTTATAATCCTTTACAAATATAAAGAACAATTTTAGTTCTCCGACAGCACAAAAACAGGCGATGGGCCAGATTTGGCCTTTGGACTGTAGTTTGCTGACCGCACTTCTAAATGGTGGTTAGGCCCCCAGCTTAGCTCCCATTAATCTATAATGTTGCTGAGATACCAAATCAGATAATATATTTAAAATACTTTGTAAACTGTAAAGTCTATAGTAATGTGAAGAGTTATTATATAGTTTTTCAGTGATCAGCATGTGGGTATTTTTAAAAATAAAAGTTAACATGGAATTTAAAAAGTGTTTTATGTATCTTGAATTGGATGAAGAATTAGATGTATTAGTGAAGAACATGAGTAGAAGTCTCAAGTTATCTACAGGGTAGAAGAGGTTGATAATGTTGTGTTACATCCAATCCTACCTTCTCTGTAAGCACGACATAAACACATGTGATTGGTTCACATGGTATGAGTTCATATGCCAAGAGGCCCCCTCCACCAAAAAACAGAGTATATCACTGAGTTTTTGCACGTGGGCATTGAAAAGGCTTTTCTCCTGCCTGCTGCTCAAGGCCACATGCACTGGCCTTGAGTCCTTTGTGAATCATATCTGCTGGAACCTACAAAGGCAGAGAAGGGGCAGAGAATATAAGAATAAGACGGGCCAGGCACAGTGGCTCACGCCTGTAATCCCAGCACTTTGAGAGGCTGAGGCGGGAGGGTCACTTGAGCCCAGGAGTTGGAGGCTGCAGTGAGCTATGATGACGACGACACCACTGCACCCTGGCATGAGCAACAGAGTGAAACCCTGCCTCAAAAAAAAAAAAAAAAGGAAAGGAAAGAAAGACACTGGACAGTCATTTTATGACTTACCTAGATCAGGAAACTTATTTTTAACAACAAAAACGTCCTTATTATATTTAATTGGGCTTTAAAACTTACGACTGGTCTCTTCTCTGTCACGGAGGTAGAGCTTGCTTCAATAACCTCACATCATGATTAGAATTTTATTTTCTTATAAAAGAAGGGCAGATTTTCCTACAATACCTGGGCTGGGATCAGGAAAGAAGGTGGAAGAGAAAGGATGCTAAAGAGCATCACGTGTGAGGAAGGGACCGAGCTGGTGGCTGCACGCATGGGCAGTAAAGGCAGTTCATGGTACTGTACACGTGGAACCCCAGAAAGGAAACCCAGGGGAGAGGAAAAAGTTGCCTTGGCATGTGGCATAATGTCAATTGAATCCATTAGTGGGGAGCACTTTGTGATATTTCCTTTAGCAAGACATCAAATAGCTTGGTAAAAAGAGTCCTTTTAAAAAAATATTTCTATAACTAAAAAAACAGAAGTCATCCATACATGGGATTTTAGGAACCCCTAGATCTCCCTGAAGTTTGCTCATCCAGCCAGGTAAGCCAGAACAGAGTGGTAGAGAAAGGGTATCAATTAAGACAGGCACAATAAAAACATTACCTAAATTTATAGACCATTGAAGAGTTTAGCAAATACTTTCCCAAACATTATCTTTGTTAACAACTCTGTAAGGTCACAGAGCTGGAGACCGGCTGCAGCAGCCGCCCAAGGTCACGCAGCTAGCACATGGCAGGGGAGAAAACAGGCTCTCCACATTTCCCATCCTGCTTCCCAAGGGCTTCCATGCAGATCTGGTGGGAATGGGCATTTCTGCCTTTATTCCTCTCCATGTACCTCTTTTAGTGGCTAGATTTCCATGAGCTTCACTCTGCTAACGTGTCCCATGCTTTAGTATATGAAACTGTTCACCCTCAAATAAACCAGCATGGTTGGCTAAGCATCTGCATCTGTGCAGGGGAAGGCGGTAGTGCCAGGCTGAGAAGGGAGCAGACTCAGGCCAGGTTGCTGGGCTGAAATCCTAGATGCATGGCTGACCAGCTGTGCAAGCTTGCACACGTTACTTATCCTCCTACCAATGTATGAAAAGCACATAGCCCAGTGCCAAGGACATGATAAAAGTTTGGTAATTGATGCAGACTTTCTTTATGATTGAGTCCTCCTCTACCTTCTTTGGGACCATATCATAAAAAGAAAACTACCAATAAGAGGTTGATTCACATCAAGTTCATTTTCTTCTCTCCAAGGAAAAAAGTCACAAACTATTTAAACACAAGGAATGCCTCGTCCACCCATACCCATGGGTTTAGCTAACGAGTCTACCTGGTTATGCACAACTCCACATACTGGAATAATTGATCCCACCCCGTAAACCAAGCTTATACCTAAGAAAAATGTAATAAATGCCACTCATCCTTCTAATCTCTTGCAAAGCATCAGCATTTTCTTGTAGAAGTTACTGTTCTTCAAAGCTGGGGCAGGTGGACCAAAAGCCAAAATTACCCAAACAGCTTGAACTCCTGGAGTTTTCCTCCAACAAGTGGTTGGGGGCCAGGGAGGGGCGGGGGACGGGAATCTGCTATCAAGGTCTCCCCCTACAGGCACCAAAAAGCAAAGGCTAAAAATTAAAGTGGGTATCATTTATGCCTAGTAGAGAATTGTTTTCCCATCCTTCTTCTTTTGGAAAAGTTTCTAAAGCAGTCCTGAAACAGCAACTTTACTTGTGACATAATTCCTTTTCCAAAAATCTAGCCAAAGAGTCTAACTATTAAGGAACCAATAATCAATCAACCTTTTCCTTTTGATGTACCCCCCCAAGTAAAAAGGACCTCCCAAATGTGATCCTGATACAAATAGAACACAAACCTACTCCCCAGCTGCAACACTACTTTTGATAGTCATAATTATAGCACTTTGGAGTTATTTTCTTATAGTTCATTTCCATCTCATTTTCAGGATTAGTGTGTATTTGCATATGTGTGTGTGTGTGCATATACACATAACCACATAGGTATACCAAGAGAACCTTGATTCAGGACTTAAAATCAATGACAATTTTTAAACTATTTGTGGAAGGTTTGAGAGAACTTTTGTCTTTGATTTCTTTTGTTCTACAAATCAAGTATATTTAATTCTCTGTGTTTGTGGAATAAGCTTGGATGGAAGGACACCAACAGTAGAGGATGAGAATAAATTCTCTTAATAAAAAAAGTTTCCAAGACAAAAAGGAACAGACAGCTTGTTTCAAATTTATGCTTCAAACTATTTCTCTCTGAAAGATGGACTAGAGATTGAACTAGAGATACAAATTTCCTCACAAAGGACACCTGAAGTACACACCCACAGAAACACATACTCACGTGCAGACCCAAGGAGGACTGGGGTGGGGAGAGGCTTGAAATCACATTGTATGAGAAACAGCTGAAGAAAATGGGGGTGCTTAGCCTCGGTCTTAGAGAAGACCAAGGGGTGGGGTGGTCTGACAGGCTAACTTGGGAGGGTGGCCAGCCTCACTCTGAGTGACACCACTAGTGGGTGGGATTACCAGAGAACAGAGTTGATCTCAAGTACAGGAAGAACATTTTAATAATGAGCACTACCCATACAGAATGAGTTGCACAGGTCAGGGGTGAAGACCTAATCTCTGAGGGTGTTTTGGCAGGGCCTGGAAGACCAGACCCTAGGATTATTGAGCAGACTCATGAACTGGCAGAAACTTGAGCTGGATTATATTTAAGATCCTTTTTAGCTCTAAAATCCTGAGAATGTATAATAAAACCCCAAACAATTTAATATTCCTTTTGTTAGAAGGTTGGTTTGTTATCATCCCTGAGTCATTGTTACATAATAAATATTGACATGTTGTGCTTCAAGCCCTGATTCAGCTTCAAAATAGCTTTTAAGAGAAAAGAAATCCAGATCAAACTAAAGGGTAGATTACACCAATGTCAACTTCCTACCTTTAACATTACACTATAGTTATGTAAAATGTAACCACTGGAAGAAGTTGGGTGAAGGGTACACGCAACCTCTGTACTATTTCTGCAACTTCCTATGAATATATAATTAAGATAAAGAGCTTTAAAAAATCAAATTAAAGATGGTTTCCCAAAAGTTGTAAGTAACATCAAAGACAACAACTACAAACCAGTTTGGTTCAGTACAGGGTCATCAGCCACAAATGACTCTGCATAAGTATCCACAGGCAGTAAGGCTCATTTCAAAACCATGATCAATCAATCATCTATTAAGATTTACAATTGTGATTAGGAAATCCTGTGTCATGTTGACAGGTGCCTAATTTGGTTACAATGATCATAAATCCTCAGTTACCTGAGATTATGTCATTAAAATCACCTATAGGTAATACATTCTTACAACTGTTTATGTGGTACTAATACAGTAACTGTGTACAGACTTAATTATCTATCAAACTGTAATACAATAATTTGCTTATATCTTACTTCTTCCACTAGTCATGACTTACAAGCAGAACTACATTTTTTTCTTCCCATTTTATCACCAAAACCTAACCCATAATAGGTTCTCAATAGTCACAGTAAAAAAATTTTTTAAACCAGTAATTATTTTCTTGAACTTTTGGGGGTGATTTTCTTTTCTGATACAAAGACATCCAAAGAAATCTCAGAGTCTCTATTTTAGAATCAGATTAACTATATATACATATACATATGTGTGTATGTGTCAAAAAGTCTCTGAAACACAAGGGTTTAATCTCTAAAGATATCTATAACCACTTGTTTTTTATTTGTTAGTTTCCTAAGATATAGTAACTCAGTTTGATTTAGAATATATAGAGAGGTCAGGTTTTTCCAGACAGGAAACCAGTATGAACTGTTTAACAGAGGCCCTCAACTTGAAAGTCTCTGCTAGAATTATCTCTGCCTAATTTTATCAAGTATGCCAAGAACAATGAGCTTCTTTCAGAAATCAAAGACAATATTGCCTATGGATTCTTTAATATCAACAGGTCAAAAAGCACACAGTGATTTCTCTATATATTGTATCTCTCAGTTAAGTTTATTAAAATACATGTTTTTCAAATAAATATTTTGAACAGCACAAATCAATCAAAGCAGTGAGATCACAAAGTGTTGCTCATCGGCACATCATTAGCTTGTACAGAAAATCCCAAAGCCAACAAAATTCAACGAGGCTGTCTAAAGACGTGATGGAGGCTCCAAGGACTCCACAGGGTCAGTCATCTGAACAGGCTCAGAAGCTGGCTTGATCCTTAGAACCTCTGCAAAGCCATCACCAAACCAGCAAGTGACATGTGCTATGTCTACAGTAAAGTAGAAAAGGCGGTCCTGGCAGAGCTTCCTACGGTACACAGACCGAGGATCGGCTGACAGCACAGCTTCAATGGCACGCCTTGCTTCCTCTGCTGATTGGAAATATTTAAATGATGCCTGACCAACATCTGCAATGAGAAGAACACAACTTAATGCAGGTTAAATTTCATTACAACAAACTCCAATATGGAATTTGGTTGGTTCCTTAAACATCACTTGAAATGAACAAGGTCTGGAAATCTATTTGGTCATTACAGAGAATGCCACCTTCAAATGGTATTTATTGTCATTAGATTTAACTTGTGCACCCCCCAATTTTTATTTTACTGAACAAAAAAATCACGGTGGCATTTTTCCTTTGTCTCCTAACTAGGTGAGGTAAGCTGTCATTTTCTCTTAGCCAAAATGTTACTTTTCTATACTCAATGTGGACTTTAATTCCTTGTCATTCTTCTCAGAACAGAGACAAGGAAATGCATGACAGTCCCAGTATTCTCAGAAAGCCACAAGAAAGAGAAGTAAACCCACACACCCCCAGAACACTAACTATACAGGCAAGGAAGACTGCACTAGAGAGCTGGGTGTCACAGCCCCACAGTTACAAGAAACACCACATCCCTAAGGAACAAGAACATGAAAGAGTCCCAGGACAAAACTGAAATAAATACACTGAGAAAGTTCAATGCCATCAGTAGGGAACCAGCCACTCTGTTCCACCCAAGTGCATATTTCAGGTAAACAGATGCTTACCCTGTCAAGTGGCAAAACTACTTACGTTTGTATCATTTCCAATGTATTTTAATTTTTAAAAATAAAGTGTGTACAACACTTAAATTTTAAAAAGTAACTGTGATCTAGTTTTTAATAACTACAACATAATATATATCCAGATGAAGGCCAGCCCCTTCCAGGAAGGTGTATGTTTTTAAAAAGTCATCCCTGCTCAAAATATCTCTGGAGCGAGTGGATCTTTACCCTTCTTAAAGTGGATTTGATTTTTATAAGCAGCCAAAAATCACTCTGGGCTATATCCAACAAGTAAGTTTGTAAACACAGCCATGAAGCATAATTTTTGGTCAAAAATAATTGATATGGTGATAAGATTCCTTTATTGCATGGCTCAGAGAAAACAGGAGTTCATCACAATTCTCAGTGACAGTGTTTCTGGTAGAGGCTCCAGGCCCCTCGACTTGCTTCCTACTCATCCTCCTGGGCTCAGTGCAAATGCCATTTCCTCCGGGAAGGTTTCCCACACCCCTTACCCCTACTCAAGTCAGAACTCTTCTCTCCCTGGCATAGCCCACAGCACTCTGCCCAGACCTCTGCTCCAACACCCGTTTCCTCCCATTTCAACACCTCTCACCTCTTGTAGACTCAGAACCTCCTGAAGTGATTTCTTATTTCTATACTGGCTCTGAATTCTGCCATTTGCTATCAATCACTTCCTATTTGATAGTTATATTGCATAATTTCTTTTAACCATTTTTTAAAATCAGTAACACATATTAGAAACACCACAGACACAATGCACTGTAGTTTGAAAACCAAAACTTTCCACAGTAGGTAGCATTCAACAGTAACCACAAGACAAGGGGTAAACATAAAGTATCTATCAGGCAGCACTGCTTTGTTCCACCACAATATCCTTTTACATCTGATCTTCCTCCTTCCATCAATGGTGTTACAGTGATTAAATGATCTCTATAAACAAAATTTTTTAAATAAAGAGATCAATTTTAAAATCAAAAGCTTTGTTTAAAAATAAAGCCGTAGGAAGGAACAAGCAGCACAAGCCTCAAGTGGCACCACTGCTCATGTCCACAGGGCTGCCACATCCAGAGGTGCAGGTTGCCAAGGTTGGCATGTTGGGGCTAAAACCAGTGCCTGAGCCCTAGAGCAGGTGGCTGCCTCCACCCAGAAGAAGGGGTGCCTTTTCCTTATTTGCAAAAGGCAACCCTGACAGGAAGAAATGAGGAAATCTCCAGAGTAAACTGTGGCATTTACTCCAGCCCCAGCTTTTAGATCTCTTTCTCCCATCAGGAGGACCTCCTTCAGGTTCGAGTGTCAAAGCCAAATACCCTCCTGTCCTCTTCATTCTCTCCCTCCTTTTAAAGCAGGTGAAAATCTAATGTCTATGGTTGTTTAAACCTCTATTTTCTGGATATAGAATGAAAGGCCTCATTGTCTGAATAAGGAATTCCAGCCTGCTTTTGCATGCCATTGAGGTGTGACATCCCAGAAATCACCCATATCCCATTCCAGGCAGTGATCTGACTGCAGAGAGGACCCCCTACTCTCTGGGGATATTGACAGCAACTTCCTCTGCCTTCTACTTCTCCCAAGATCAAAACTCCAGTCCTTACAATGGCCTATAAAAGCCTGCATGACCTCATCCCCTCCCTGCAGCCTCTTTGACCTCAGCTCCTTCTACTGTGCCCTTCCTCAGTCCGCTCTGGCCACGTGACCTCAAGCATGCCATGCACCCTCTGCCTTGGGGCTGTGCAATGCTGTCCCTCAGGCCGGCATGTCCTTTCCCTGGACAGGCTGGCTCACTCCTTCACCTCTTTGGCCTTTGTTTGTATGTGTCTTCTCAGTGAGGCCTATTCTGGCACCTATTTAAAACCGTAACACCCCAGCCCTGCTTTATTCTCTTTTAAATTTTTCCATAACCCTTATCACCTTCTAACATAAACTGTTTTTATATGTTTAGTACAATTATTTCCTTACTTACTATGCTTTTAGTTTGTCTCTCTCCTCCCCATTAGAATGCAAGCTCCATGAGGGTAGGGATTTTTTTGATCTGTTTTGTTCACTGATGTATGCCAAGGGCCTAGACCAGTGTCTGGTGACCAGCAGAAGCTCAGTGAACAACTGTAGAATGAATGAATGAATTTCTCTCTTTATATGGCTATGTGCCGTCTTTACTGAGTTGTAACACAAAGAACAGCTTTCTACCTTTTTGAAATCTGACATCTCCTTGGTAACTGGCTACTTCTTACTGGCATCACTGTACCCACCTCTTAACAGCCCCTTCCCTCATTCTAGATTGCTTGGGATCTGCTATAGGCTGGGGAAACCAGATAACATTTGTTAAGAACCACGTGTTAAAGTAAGCAGGCTCCCAGTAAGAGCCCTGTGGCCTTTCTTCTGCAGTAAAGTGCATGTCTCTAGTGCTGAGACTTTGTGGGGACAGTTCTGTGTTCAGGGGTTATTCCCCTTACTCTGGTTCCTAGACTGCCCTGTGCCAGAAGCTTAGCTATCAGCTACGTCACTGTCAAAATAAAATGCAACAATTCTCTAGTCAGAGAGTAAAGCAGATGAGAAAACTTCATATACAGAAGTAGAGAACAAGCAAAATTTAGCTTCTGAATGATGTTTGGAAACTCTAAGAACTACTGTAACAGGCAGACAAGGGACTGTAAATCACGGGCTGCCTGATGAGGCAGCACCAATCTCTGCAAACACTTTACTGAGTGCCTGTAGCTGTTACACAAAAGTTGTCATATGATGGTGTTGCCCAAATATTAATTTATACTCCTATGTTTCTTAAAAACCAGTCATACTGACAAATACTCCATATAACTGCCCTCAGAAATACCAAGCTTGACTAAATCTCATAGTAAAAGTTCATCCCTCATTCAGAACTAAGAAACCAAAGGTACCTGTTTTACGTTCTGAACTGAGCTGCCCAAGGTCCATCTCAGCGTGAGGAGTAAACCGCACTTCTAATGTGGCCACAGGGGCCTTTCTCACCCAGGCAGGAACCACACTGCGGGGGGCTCTGTCAGCTGTGCTGGCAGGATAGTGAGGCACCACGGGCTGTGTCTCTGCACTGCCTCCTTGCGGGACCGCTGCTCCTTCCACTCTCCTTTGCCTCTCATCTGTACCTTCCTCTGAAAAGCTCTTCTCCAGGCAGTATGAGCTAATCTGCTCTTCTGCCACACTCGCACTTTGATCACTTCTTGATTCCAAACCAAAATCCATTGCTATCTCCCTCTGCTTGGGCAAGGTTTGCTGGATTTTTGCTGCATCGCTGTGTTTCACATAGTTGTCTTCTGAAGTTCTGTTTTCAGGACATTTAGGTTTCTCCTTAGTGCTATGGTGGGGCTGCGGTTCCTTGAATCCTGAGAGCTGTCGCTGATCACAACTATCAGTTTTGCCATAAGACCGGGACACAGTTTTTGGTTTATGTTGGTTATTCTGCAAATTAACATCCCCTAAAGGCTCCATCAAATTTTGTGGAGAGTCATAATCAGCTATGTAGGGCTTTATGTCTAGTACGGGTGTGCCATGTATCATGTCAATTCCAGAAAGGTATATTGCTCCACCTATGAAGTAAAAAAAAAAAAAAAAAAAACCCTCTTAAAAATACGAACTATGATGAATAGTGCAAATGAACAGAATATAATTATACCCTGAAATCCTCTCTCTAACACCTTCTGTTCATGCCTCACTGAACTTACTCATAATTCTCTCACATACACCTGGTGCCGACATATGCTTTTCTTTCTACCTGGAAACCCACCCTCTTCTTTGCCTGTCAAACTCCTACTTGCTCTTTAAGGTCCTCACAGGACACGTCTTCTACAAAGCCTTTTTGGCTCTTCTAGACATTAGCATTCTTTCCTGTGGTCCCCACAGAGGAGCCTGTGCACGTACCTTTGCTAGAGCCCTTTCCCCATGGGTCGGGCAGGGGCCTGCTCTGAGTCCCTATCCCTAGACAGTGGGCAGGCCCCTTGAGTATGGGTGGGGCCAACTCATCTTTGCATCACTGGCGCTTCTACGTCTGTTCCAGGCACATAACAATCCTCAATCTCTCTCTGTGGGACCAATAAGGGCTTCCATTGTGGCAAACAGACTCTAAGGTGGCCCCAGGACCCCCACCTCTGGTGTTCATGCCCTTGTATAATCCCTCCTCTTGAGCGTGCTTGCTTCTAACCAACAGATACGGCAAAAGAGGTGTGCTATCCCTCCAGTGGTTGTTTTTACATGACTCCTGCTTGCTGGTGGACTCACTCAAGAGACTCTCCTTGCAGGCTAAATGCAGTAAGCAGGCATGCTGGGAAAGCCCAAGTGGCAAGGAACTGCAAGCTGCCTTTATGTGCTGTGAGCAGCCACCAGCCAACAAGCAGCAAGAAGCTGGGCCCTCAGTCCTACAACAACGTGGAAGTAAATGTGGCCAACAACCTGAGTGAGTTTGGAAGCAGATTCTTCTATGGTCAAGCCTCCAGATAAGAACTCATTCCAGCTGACAACTTAACTGCAGTCTAGTGAGACCCTAAGCACAGGACCCAACTAAAGCTGTGCCCACCTTCCTGACCCACAGCAACACAATATTGTTTCAAACACAAAATAAATGTGTGTTGTTTACACTGATGAGTTTGTGGTAATTTGTTACATAGCAATACAAAACTAATACATCCATCAAGACTCAAACAATTAAGCAGCACATAAGTCACCATTACCAAATACTAAGGACAGGTCTCCTGTTGTCCCACTTGGACAGCTGCTGTCCAGTCCCTGCTACTGGTACCGTGTCTACTAACCTGACCCTTGGGAAACTGGCCAAATGAGAACCAGAAGACTGTGTGTGGTCACATTTGATTCTGTCTCCATTTAAGAAACACATGATTAACACAGGACCCTGATTTCTAAAATATGCTTACTGTGAATGAGCCTGGAACTTTGGAAAGATGATTCTGGACTTTTTAAATGATGGATTATGCCTAACAATGTCTGCAGGAAAAAGGAAGGCACTGCAACATAGGTAAGAGTTCATGGGACTTAGAGTCAGACAACCACCTGGCTGGATGCTATTAGGAAATTTATCTAACATTGAAGAGCCTCAGTTTCCTCATCCATGAAATGGGGACTGCCACCCTATCAAACCCACAGAGCCATCGTGAGATAATGTACATGAACACTTTTACTAACTGTAAAGCATCACACAAACACTAGTAGTCGCCATAAAGCTTATGTAGTATTGTCTACAGTACCACTGTGTTTGTCTTTGAAACTTTTTGACTTGACCTCCCCCCTGGAACATTAAGTTCTTTAGGGCAGGGATTTTTATCTGATTTGTTTACTACCATATCTCTAGTGCCTAGAACAATGCCTTGCACATAGTCAGTGCTAGAAAACATGTGTGGGTTGCGTGAATGATCATAAAATGTTCCAGTACAGTTACTCAAGTTGTTTAGCCATTACAAATTGATAAAACTCAAGGTGGACCAGCTACTGAGTTTTTCTGACAAAACGACTTAAGGCCCAGTTGAGTACAATCCAACAGGGGAGTTCAAGTTCTGGGAAAGAACAAGCAAAATAACTGCTCTCATCTCTTTAGCACCCAATGGCCTGAAAAGTACTCCTAGAACTTTCATCTCATGAGCTCCTCAAAAAAATATCCTGTGGAATCACGGACTGGGCAGGTCCTCCTCGGTCCACTTTACAAACAGTAAACGAAAGCCTGGAATGGCCTTCAACTCCCAGACTACCTGCCATTTCATCTTCTGCCTTTCTAACAAACGTACTTACTGGGTCAGAGTGATTCAACAATGAAATGCTTTCCAAAAATATGTAAGTAGGTTATGGACAAACCATGGTTAAAACTAATCTGGTATTCTACACAGGTACTTCTACAATCTGACCAGTGTTCAATCCTATAGTGTGATTCATCCCAAACTCCTGCCACACAGCACAGCTGACAGCTGCACTACAGCCACAATGTATGTCCATTTCCTCAAGGCTGCAAGGAAGGAATGTTATACCACCACCCTACGTGCCTACCACGTGTGCATGTACAACCAGTTACTGTATGGTAAATTTGAAAGTGTGCAATTATTTGTAATCATTTTGTATTCATTGCATTCCAAGTCAGAGAAAATTTGGTTACTAATTTAATGATTATGGAATATGTAAGTTATTTTAAAACAATAATAGTTTTTGATATATGCAATGATATAAACAAACTCTGCGAATCCTGTAAGAGCTTATTTCAAAATGTTTTCAATGCTAACTTTCTTTTAATCACTGTATTTTCTTCAATGTCTGGTGGTTCTCAGGAGTTAACACTATTGGTACCCATCTAAATAGCAGCCAGTGGTGAATGCCATGTTTATTTTATAAGATTTTTTTAGGGTAAGAAGAAAAAGGTAAAAGTAGAAATGAAATGGGTTACCTTCTACCTTTTCCAGCTTGGCCAGGGTCAGTCCTATTGCATTGGGACGATGAGGGCTTCTTGTAGAAAAAACTCCAGTCTTCACCCCATTCAGCCTAGGAGGCTGCACTTTTGCCTTACAGCTCAAATGACCATTTTTGTGAAAAACAAACAAAATCCTATTGAAAACAAACCAAACCACTGAGTAAGAAAAGAGCACAAGTTATTTTATCATAATAATTTGGGGAAAAAATGTAATCTCCCAAAAAAGTAACAGAAAGAATACTTTTAAGGGTTTTTCTGTTTGTTTGTTCATTTTTTAGAGACAAGGTCTTGCTCTGTCGCCCAACTGGAGTGCAGTGGTGTAATGATAACTCATTGCAACCGAACTCCTGGGCTCAAGAGAGCCTCCCACCTCAGTCTCCCAAGTAGCTGGGACTGCAGGCACAAGCTATGATAACCTGCTAATTTTCTTATTTTTTGTAGAGATGGCATCTCACTACATTGCCCAGGCTGGTCTCAAACTCCTAGCCTCAAGTGATCCTCCCACCTCAGTCTCCCAAAGTGCTGGGATTATAGGCATGACTCACTATGCCTGGACTTTAACAGCATTAAACTATAATTAGTTGGGGAGAAAATAATACCATTCCCCTCCCTTAAAGGAAGAAAGTCTCATATCGACATCCTTTGCACCTAACACAATGACTGGCACATAGGAGGAACTTAATAGATGTTTGTCAAGTGCATGAATAAACAATATTAACAAAATGTTTGCTGTTTGCCAGGCAGTATACTAGACATTTTTACATTCATTTCATGTAATCATCTTAACAATCCTAAGAAGTATAAATTATCCCCTGTTTTAGGGAGGAGGAAATTGAAGCTCAGAAACAACTTGACCAGACCTTCCTAAACAATATACAAAACCAAGAAGCCATGAAAACAATGAACAGATTTGAATTCATTAAATCATAAGATTTATGTACTATAAAATGTCAGCCTAAGAGAAAACGTTTGCTACATATATTAACAATGGGTTAATATCTGGTATATAAATTGCTCGTAGAAATCACTAAGTAAAGGACAACCCAATACAGGACACTAAGCAAAGAACATGAATAGGTGATTCACAAAAAAATTACAAATAGCTAACAACCATATGAAAAGATGCAGAGCCTCACTAATAATTAAGAAATTAAACTGAAAAACATTGTAGACTCTTCCAGTTTTGCCATGGTAACATTTGTGGGGCATGCCTTTTTGAACAGTACCCATTCCCTTGATGTCTACAATATCACCTTTCTTATAGATTCACAAGTATGTGGTCAAAGGAACAACTCCACGTTTTCTCAAAGGCCTAGAGAACAGTATTGGGTGCCTCTCCTCTTTCCCTTTGTGTTTGTCATTTTGGGAAATTACTGGAAGATGGTGGTTCCAGTTGAAAGGCAAATCTATTTTTAGTATCAACAATGTTTTATCTTAAATAATTCAACCAAGATCATACAAACAAGGTAAGAACACCCATGTTCTTTCTAATCTACCCATGTCCCCAAATTAACATGAAAAATAAACTATTTCAGAATAAACACTTAATTTTAGGTCTCCACCAGTAAAATTATACCAATTCAGACTGCTGATGTCGGAGTGAGGAAGAATGAACAGACACAGAATTCCAAATGACAGCAAATAACAGCAATATAACAAGGTCCTGATACAGGTTAACACTTTATTTAAAGTATCCATATTTCTAAGGTCTTTTGTTTTTTAGGAAGAATAGACTTAATTCTACATAGGTCTTAGTTCTGCAAACATTTTCTGTAAAGGTCAGATGGTAAATATTTTAGGATGTGAAGGCCAACCAACCAGTCACTGTTGCAACTATTCAACTCTGCCACTGTAGCACAAAAGCAGCCATAGGCAATATGTAACAAATGGGCATGACTGTGTTCCCATAAAATTAATTTACAAAAACAGGCAGTGTACCATATTTGATCCATGGGCCATAGTTTACTGACCCCTGGTCTAGAGGACAGAATAATGACCCATGGGCAGAATTAAGAAAGTCTATAGTTTCAGCTCAACGGAAGGCATCCTCACAATTAAAACCAACTGCAAATGGAACGTGTCCCTCAGTGGATCCCAGGTTTCCCTGAGGATGTCCAAATGATGCAGACAATCGTATGCATGAATGTAGTACAGGAATTCCATGCAACAGATGAGGGTGGTCTGGATGGCAGACTCTAAGGTTGCCTTCACCTTCAGTACTTTACTTAGGGGCAAGTCTGGTGCAAAGTACTACTTCTAACTATAAAACAACTTACCAAACATGAGAAAACAGTTCTAGGCCCATCAAGGAATGTTCAGGATTATTAAAGATGCTTTTTCTAATCCTCAAACAAGCCCGGGAATGGCTACAAATAGATGGCTGTCTTGGAGTACCATTCTTGGCTGAGAAACAGGATTCCAAGTAGCCTATGGGCTCAGTTAAAAGATTCCCTACAGAACAAAATTAGGTAAGAAATAATTAGTCAAAAGGTCAAACCAAGTTGTAAGAAAACATGTTTTCTCTAATGTACTGATTCCATAGTTTTAAAATCTACTAGATGTTATGCAACTGTAAAAAATGATTTTCTAGCCAGGCATGGTAGCATGTGCCTGTAGTCCCAGCTACCTGGGAGGCTGAGGCAGGAGGATCGCTTGAGCTCAGGAATTCAAGGTTACAGTGAGCTATGATTGGGCCACTGTACTCCAGCCTGGGTGACAGAGCAAGACCTTGTCTTTAAAAAACAACAAAAAAAAAAGATTTTTTATAGTATTCATGAATACATATAAATATTCCCATCATTACATACATATAGTAATATCCCGTTAGATACACTAGAACAGGGGTGGGGAACCTGCAGCCTTAAGGCCACATGTGGCCTTCCAGGTCCTTAAGTGCAGCCTTTTGACTGAATACAAATTTTACAGAACAAATCCTTTTATTTTTATTAATATGTTTTTGCTCATCTTTTATATTTTTATTTTATTTTTAAAATGAACATATTTAAAATACCAGAGGATAAAATAAGTTTTAATGAAATAATCCTCCCAGATTGACCAGCACAATTACAACATTGGTAAGCCATAAGGGCTAAATTGACGGCTGCTACGCTCATAATTTAGTTCTAACCTCCCCCACCTGACTGACGCCACTACCGCACAAGGCTGTTTGGTGAGAGTTTATGGGGGTCAAGTATGCCCCCCATACTTGACCCCCATGTCTGTTTATGAGGTTTTGACAATGGCGTACTGTGTTTCCGTTTGAAGTGGAATTTGTGAATACTTGCACAGCTTGACAGTATTTTTTAATTCTGTCTGCTTAACAGCCCAGTATGTCAAAGAAGACCAAGAGAACGCTGAAGGAAGAAAACAGATTTTTTAATGAGGATTGGGAACAGCAGTATTATCTTGTTTCTGCTAAAGATAAGATGATTTGCTTGCTTTGTGATACTGCAATATCAACATTAATGAAATTCAATGCTCATCAGCATTATAACACTCATAAGGATCACAAATATTTTAAATCAGAGGGAGAGGCATGAAAGGTTGTATTGCAGAAATTAAAAGATGAAAAGCAAAAGCAAAGACATTTCTTGGAAATGTCTTCTGGAAGCAGCAGTAAGAGCTGGAAATAATGCCACAGAAGCAACTTATAAAGTAGCTTACATACTCGGCAAAAAAGGGAAGGCATTCCAGAGATGCAGAAATTGTGAAGGAATGCGTTGTCCAAGTTATAAAATGCTTAGACCCCGACAATGTTTCGAAGTACAAACAACTGCCTCTTTCAAGGAGAACCATAACTGACTGGCCGCACAAATTAGTCTTCAACTTAACAGAACAACTTCATGCAATACTTCAAAGGGAAAATATATATTATTCAATCACTTTGGATGAATCAACTGACACCACTGACTTGGTGCAGGTTTTATACTTCAATCAGGTCATAACAGATGATTTTCTTTGCTACAAAGAGACTCACTCTGGGCACTCTTGCGAACAGAACACAGGAAATAGATATCTTCAACTTTCAAGAAAAATGTCGTGAAGTTGGACTGCATTTGGTAAATTTAGTGAGTGTATGTAAAGATGGTGCACCTTCCCTGACAGGAAGACATGAAGGGTTTATTGTACAGATTAAAAAAAGTATTAACAGATCCAAATGCTCTCATTTCTTTTCATTGTATCTTGCATCAGCCAAATCTCTGTGCTAAAGCTACTATTTTAAGTGCTTTGCAACAAGTTATAAGTATTGTTAACCATATTAATGCAAATGCAACACAGCATCCTCAGTTATCAGTTTCGTTTGGTAACATGCGAAAGTTGAACAATGAGGTATTCAGTGTGGATTTACTACATCATTCTAAAGTGCTTTGGCTATCACAGGGACAGGTGTTAGCCAAAATTTTATCTCTGTGAGAACAGATAGTTAAATTTTATGAAGAATGGAATCAGCAATGTGAATTATTGAAAGAAGATTTCTACAGGAATGCAGCATTTCTGTGTGATATCATGTCAAATCAAAACAACGTGAATAATTCTTTGCAAGGTAAAACTAAGTCTATATATGATATGTGGCAAAAATCCAAGCATTTTGAAAAAAGCTATCTTTTTTCAAAACACTTCTTCTTCAAAAGGAAATTTCAGATGAACATTTTCCCCAGTTAGCAAAGGTCACCGATGAGCAGGATAATATATGCAAATCATTTGAAGAATACACAGCTGTTATAGACCTATTAATTGGAGAATACAATGAAAGGTTCACTGACTTTGAGAATCATGACATCACACTCAAATTAGCATTTCAGCCTCACCTAGTTGATATCACCAAGGCACCTAAAGAACTACAGATGGAATTGATTGAGCTCTCAGTAGATGACATTTTAAAGTCATTGTTTGATGCTAAGAAAGATCCAGTTGAAATATGGAAAAATGCAGTAGAATACCCATGCCGTTGGCAACATGCCCGAAAAGTGCTTTCTTGCTTTTCAACCACTTATTGCTGCGAACCTACATTCTCCTACCCAACCCAAATCAAGACGCCCTTAAGGTCACAAATGACTGATACCCATCTAGAGAACCCACTGAAACTGCGGACCTTCATGCTGCAACCAAATATTCAAATGCTTTCCAACAAAAAGCAGACACAACAAAGTCATTAAAAGGTTAACTTTAAAATTAACAAATAGTTTCCATTTTTTGAAATTATTAAGTACACAGTAGTTATATTTTTACAAAATAATGCATATTTTTAAGTATATCTAATTGAAGTTTCTTGAATGTGGCCTTATTTATTACAGCTAAATTAATACAGCCTTCCAACATGAAAAGGTTCCCCACCCCTGCACTAGAAAGACCACTGGTCTAAGAAAGAAAGAAAAAATGAAAGGAAGGGGGCATTTTCAGAAGACTTACTATGACCATAATTCAAATTCTATGCTACCATTCTAAGTTATATGACATTGGTCAAGGCTAAGAAGGTATTTCAAATAGAGGCGATAACGTGCACAAAATTAAATGAGAAATGTCATAGCATATGCAGGGAACAAGCTACTTTGATCAGCTGGAGTATAAAATACAAGGCAGAGAATAATGAAAGAGGAGACAGTGGTTGTATATAAGTAAGGATGCTTTCAATTTAAAGTGACAGAACATATGAAACAAACTAGTTTAAGCAATAAAGGGAATTCATGGGCTCACACCACTAAAATATCTAGAGGCAGGGCAGATTTCAGGTGAGGCTTGGTCTAGTAGCTCTCTGCCCCTCTAGAACATGAGCTCCGTGTGGCAGGAGTTTTTGTCTTGTTTACTACTGTATTCCCACACTGAATGCAAGGGGGTAGGTTCTCAAAAAATTCATGTTGTATGGAAAAAACATAATCAGACTTATGTAAGCCTGATCGAAATGGAAAGTGAAAAAGTGAAAGAAGAGTATATATAACAATCACATTTGTGAAAATGTGTTCATATATTTGCCTAAATATATAAATATATGTATCTAGAAAGCTATCTGGAATGATATTCACCAAAATTTTAACAGTGGTTAGCCTGGGTGGTAAGATTTTGGGTTATCTTTATATAACTTTGTAATTTCTGTAATATTTGAAATGTTTGCAATAATCACAAATCATTATTTTTTAAAAAGCAATAATGCCTTTCAAAAGAAGAAAAGCTTGGCCAGACACCATCAATATAAATTTAAAGTCCAAGGTCTCCATGCCTACCATTTTGAATTTATAGATAACACTTTTGTTTTCACATTTCATTGAGAGCTTTGTTCACTTATTTTAAGAGATGACATAAAGACCCTCTGGTAGACCTTCATTTTATTTCCCACTTCCATTTAGTCTATTCTACCAGCACAAGCAGTAAGACTATAGGTCTGGGGCTGTCCCTCACCATACCTTTCATTACTTTTCACTTATAAAAACTATATTACTTGATATGTATAAAAGATAATATGCAACATATATATAAGTTATAAAGCATATTATAATGAAACCCTGTTTCCACCACCCATCCCAAGAACTAGAGCATTATCAACAACTTCCATCTTTTTAGCTTGCTTTTGTCCCTTCCTTTCCCCCGAGATAAACAGAAGCCTGAATTTGGTCTTTAACATTCACTTTTAAAATACGATTTTATCACATGCATGCCTAAACAATATTTCATTTACTTTGTCTTTTTTTTTTTGAGACAGAGTCTAGCTCTGTCACTCAGGCTAGAGTGCAATGGCATCATCATAGCTCACTGCAACCTCAAACTCCTGGGCTCAAGGGATCCTCCTGCCTCAGCCTCCCGAGTAGCTGGGACTACAGGTACACACCACCAAGGCTAACTTTTTCTATTTTTAGTAGAGATGGGGTCTCAAACTCCTGACCTCAAGCAGTCCTTCCCACCTCGGCCTTCCAGAGTGCTAGGATTACAGATGTGAGCCACCACACCCAGCCTTATTTTGAGAGCCATAAAAACTGGCATCAAACTGTAAGTTATCTACACAGACTTGTTTTTTCTTTCTCAATACTATGAATCTAAGATCCATCCATATTATGTATGTTTTTGAGGATTCTAAATTTTTTCCAAGTATATTTACAGGCAGTTTTATTTTCCCCCTCATCCATGCTTCTGTGATATTTAACACCTTAAAGATGAAGAAACTGAGGACAAACAATCTGATGTTCTTAAAATGTCAAGAAGAAAAATGGCCAAAAAGGACTCCTAACCTAATCACAGGATCCCTGTTGTCCTGTTTTCACTTGTTCAAGAAACATTTTCCAAGTGTCTACAATTGCCAGACATTGTGCTAGGTCTGGAGAAAAGATACAAAACAAGAACTCTTATCACAGTGGAATTAACCATTGGGGGGAATCTCACATTATGCTTCAGTACCATAGGAAATGTCGCATCAGCAGTGTATAATCAGACTTCTGTCTTTCACTCTTTGATTTGGGGCCTACAAATTTATACTCATCTACCACTTCACTGAATAAGTCTACACCTGTTTTTCACAGGTTATACTTATGCTATGATAAATAAGTGGCTACCAATTAGACTCATTCCAATCTTCTTTGTGCACCTCTATAAGAACATAAGCAATGTAACACCCCGTTAGCAATGAACTGAAAGCATACTCAGGAGCTACTTCGTAGGAGTACTATGCCACTCTTAAATGTTTGGGACCACTGTCAAAATATCAAATGTCCATATTCTAAAATGTCTGAGCTCTTCTGGAACCTATTTATATATTCTCTGTACACACCTTTTTGGGATAATAAATGCTATGAAATATAAATGCTCAATAATTTCCAAATATAAATGCTACTTGAAGTGGAGACCTAAGAGTGTTCAGGGGGAATTCTGATTATCTTCCTCTTGCCTCATATCTCAAAAAGACACAAGAGCAGGAAGCACCTACCATTTGGTAAGCACTGTGCTAAGTGCTCGGGGTACAGAGATAAGTAAGAACCAGTTCTCACCCTCAAGGGTTTCCACTATGTTGACAGAGATGGACAAGTAAATCAACAATTCTAGCAAAGGGCCTTATGTGCAGGGATAGAGATAAGCACAGGTATGTCAGAGTAATACTGGCACCAAAACCACACAGAAGGCAGGAGTAGTTCTTTGAAGGAGCATGGTAAGGTTAGGACTGGGATCAGAAGAGAAAAAAGGTAAAAACAGCACAGGGCCACTACACTAGCTGTGTGACCTTGGGCAAAACTAGCTTACCTCTGTGAATCAGTTTTTCCATCTATAAAACAAGGATAATAATACCTACCTTGGAAAGCTGTAATAGTACTCATGAAATATGTAAAGCACCACAATAGAAGATAACCAGCAGGAGTAGTTTTTAAAGGCCCTTGCTCAGGTTTTTCCTCATTTTAACAACATTACAATTGTATTAACTGTGTAATAAGTAAAAAAAACCAGTAAGTTAATGCAGAGTTTTTTTGTACAAGGCTTACCTACAGGTCTTGCTGTGAAAGAAAGTTCAGGTCTTTTTCATCTCTGCCTGGACTATTAAATTACCCTTGTTATACTTCCTCTCTCCAATCCAAGTCCCTCCCTTGTCAAAACACAGTAGGTCAAACCTTTACACTCCTCGAGTTTCTTGTATTATAACACTCTCTAACTTTAAACTTTTCACGTTCCCCACTGTTAACAGACTTCATATTTCTTTGCCTGGTATTCAAGGTTCTCCACAATCTGAATCCAATCAAGGATTCCCACCTTCCTGTTCCATCCAACACTTCAGACTTACAGCTCCCCAAACCCGTGCTTTGTAGACCTCTGAGCCCTGGCTTCTGCTCTTTCCTCCCTGTGAAAATATTAAACCTGTAAGCTGACAGTGCACAACAAATTTTTTACATGAGCACAATCTTTGACCAGGTAATAGCACTTCTAGGAAATTTAACAAAGTTCAACATTTAGACCAGTACACAAAGATTTCAGTTTCAAGAACTTTCATTTAGAATAATGAAAATCGGCAATAACCTAAATGCCCAGCAACAGGGAGCTGTAAGTCTAAATAAGTTAGAGCACATCTCTAAAACAAAACAGCATTCAACCTCTTAAAATTAAAATTCATTGCCATGGATTTTCATAAAATTTAAATTTTAAAAAAAGGTATAAAACAGTGGGGTTTCATAGGACCGCATTTTCCTAGTGTCTATGAAATGGAACAAGTATGGAAGGTAGACACCAAGATATTGACAGTGATTTTCTCTGGGTGATGGCAGGTTATTTTAATATCCTCCATATGCCTCTTCCAGTTTCTAAAACTAACATATTCCGCTCTCTACAAAGAGGTATAAATAAACAGAAACAAACTCGAGTCTGTCTTTCCAGGCCCAGGTTAAAACTATTTCCTCCTCCAAACTTTCACCCTTCTCCCTTCTCATTTCCCACAGCGCAGGATGCCTCTCTCGGGTGGCATTTATCAATTCCTAACCCGCATAACGCCAGCTGTACACATCCCATCTCCTCTATACCTGGGAGAACCCCCTACGCAGCACGTGCCTGTTCCAGCCACTGCGCCAAGTCTGGGCGGACAGTACCTGCCTTGTACCAAGAACTGAGCATGCGGGATGACGTCATCCCGCTCGCCTCACACACGTCACGTGGTCACCAGAGCACGTGACGCGTACCTTCGCCGTAAGTACGAGAGTGGCGCGCGTCAGTTCAAGATACCGCATTTCACACCCCTCTCGGCAATGAAGTCGGCCGCCTGGGCCTAGGCCTCTCCTGAGTGCGGCACCACCAGTCTCTTACAAGTTACCTGTCTCCAGAGCCGGCTTCACGCAGCCGCACGGGGTCGCTGTAGGCCGAGGCCCCGGCTCCTCCACGCCGCGCATGGCTCCTGGTCGCTGAGGGACCTACACGCCGCGCCAAGACTTCCGCTTCCGCTCTCTATGCCTGACGCCTGCGCAGTAGCCGCGCCGGCGGAGTGCCCAGAGGTCTCAGGTGGGGCATGGAAGCCTCGTCTGGGCCCGGTTCTCGTCGGGGATCCGGATGTTGGTGGTCTCGCGCTGAGTGGCTGCGGTGGCCCGCCTTCTCCCGGCAGCCTGCGGCTCCGAGTTCCCGCGCTTTCCGAGGGGGGCATCTGTCAACGAAGAATTACGCGCAAAGATGTCTCTCTTGAAACGTTATTAATAATAAACAACATACATGCTTAACAAACGACCCTAAGATTTAAAGAAAAAAGATATGTATGTGTAATTACCACAGAGCAGAAGGATCTGACGTTAAGAAATGTTAAGAATTCTTTGGCGGGACGCGGTGGCTCACGCTTGTAATCCTAACGCTTTGAGAGGCCGAGGCGGGAGGCTCGCTTGAGCCCAGGAGTTTGAGGTTGCAGTGAGCTGCGGTGACACCACTGCACCCTAGCCCCGGCAAGTGAGCATCAAGGCCTGTCTCTGGGTGGTGGTAATGCAGAGATGATTATTTATACTCTGTATGCTGCAATTTTTCCGTAATAAAAACGATGTTTTGTTAGAAACTCCAAGTAAACCTTATTTCAAGTGTGATGGATGTTATAAGGCCCACACCGCGCTAGGCTTAAGGAATGAGGACTATTTCTTGGGCTCAATACTTCACCGGCGCTAGAGTGAATGAAATTATGAGCGTCAATATGCCACGTACCTTGAGGGGATTATTGTCGTTTCTGGGCGGCTCTGAAAAGTTGAGGGCCAACAGGAATTTTCATCCCATGCGATGACCAGTTATCCCCACACTAGTAACCTATCCTTTACCCACTTACTTGTAATGACTTCTCTTACCTATATCAGGTTTGTCTGTATACATAATTCTGTTTCTGCACTTTTTATCCTGTTGGTTCAGGAAAAAAAATTATATTACCTGCAAGATAAAATATTAAAAGCATACAAGTCCACAGATTTAAGAAACCTAACAACCATGAAAAGCTGTTTCTGTCCTTTGCCATCGATTGCTAGCAGAAGATAACCAGCAGCAGGAGCCAAAGTTTTAAAAAGAAGACTGTGGTTTTAAAAAAATTAAAATTGATCAAATTCACGTAGTGTCTTCTGGCAGTTCTTTTCTACATAACAATTTGGAAAAGGCTGCCATTATTCCGGTTTTGGGAGGAACAGTTATGTCCGACTGGACAAGTTTGAGAGCCATTGAACTATATATATATTTTTTATATATATAATATAATACATGTATGTATGTTGTAAAACTGGGCCGAAATAATTGCACTTGCCACTAGATGGTGGTATTGCTGAAAATGATAGTCTCCCTTACTTTGCGGAAAGACTGGTGTTGAAAGAGAGCTATTTGCCCTCCTCGGGGGCTGATAGATGTTTGATAATCACACGAAAAATACATAATTACCGAGTGAGACAAGTACTGAAATGCAAAGATGACTTGAAGACACTAGTCTTGCTACCTCTTTTAATGGTAAAATTTCTCTTTACTAAAAACAGGAACTGTGGCACTTTTATTATATTCTATGATTTCAAGTTTTTGTTATCCTGTTTAGAGTTATATTATTACGCTGATTATAAAATAGAAATAATAAGTTATACTGATTATTTCTAGTTTCTAGTGAAACCATTGTACTTAACATGAGAGGAGGGCAGCACAGAGTGGGGCTAGATGGATTCTTCCAAAACTAATTCTATGATCTCAAGGTTTAAAGCCAGGAAGAAAACTGGAAAAATTCTAGATACACACTGGTGTTTCAATAAAAATGGTGAGAAAGCAGAGGGTGTGTGTGTATATAAGGTGTGGTGTAAGAGGGCAGGCAGAAAGGATCCTAACAGGTAAAGAGGGAAGCTTCTGCTTCCTCTAACTCACTGTGTTCCTCTTTCCATCTACTTCTCCATCTCTTTCGCCTTTGTGACCCTGCACATCTCTTAAGGTTTATCTTAATGCAACACTATCCAAACTTGAGACGTTAGTTTAATCTTTCTCTAATCTTGACCCAATCTGGTAGGTGAAATTCAGATAGAAGCAGCATTCCAAAGATGGAGCATCATTGTGAAAGCCACTGAGGAAGTCAGATGTGACTTTGGGCAAGTACCCAGCCTCCGGTTATTTCCCCATCTGTAAGTAAAATGGGAGTGATAATCACTGCCCAGCCTATTTCACAATTTTTTGTGGATGAAATAGTTCATGTGAAAGTATAAATACTGAATTGTTTATAAATCCAGTTGTAAGGAACTATTATGTGGTTGTGCTTCCCTCAATATGTTACTTAAGTAATAAAAATAACAGGGTATGAGTAATTGTACAATGAATATATCCTGAGGGGAAAAAATTTAATGTACCCCCAAAAGGGGGTAGCAGATAGGAGGGAAACGGCATTGTCACTTCCTGCTATGCCAGTGGTTCTCAACTCTAGCTGCACATTAGAATTGTCTATAGAGCTTTTCAAATGAAAATACCCTAAATGCAATGCCATATCCTGGATTCGATCCTGAAGCAGAAAAAGGACATTAGTGAAAAAATTAATGAAAACCAAATAATGTCTGTAGTTTAGTTAAGGGTAATATAACTACCTTGATTTCTTAGTTTTGACAAATGGACCATGTTAACATTAATGTTAAGATGTTAGGCCAGGCAAGGTGGCTTATGCCTGTAATTCTAGCACTTTGGGAGGCCAAGGTGGGAGGATCCCTTGAGGCCAGGAGTTTGAGACCAGCCTGGGAATCATAACGAGACCCCATCTCTACAAAACACAGAAAAATTAGCTGGGAGTAGTGGTGGGTGCCTGTAATCTCAGCTACTCAGGAGGCTGAGGCAGGAGGATCGCTTGTGTCCAGGAGTTTGAGGTTGCAGTGAGCTGTGATGATGCCACTGCACTCCAGCCCAGGCAACAGAGCGAGACTCTGTCTCAAAAAAAAAAAAGTTAATGTTGTTAATGTTAAGATGTTAACATTAGGGTAAACTTGATGGAAGGTACACAGGAACTTCTGTACTGTTTTTGTAACTTTTCTATAATTCCAAAAATATTTCTCCAAAAAAGATTTAAAGCATAAAACAATTAAAAAATAAATATACCTATGCCTGGACATTGCCCTAGAGAGGTGAATCAGAATCCCAGGAGGAGGAGTCTGGGCATCTGTATTTTTCAAATCTTCTCCAGTTAGTCTAGTATACCATGAGGGTTGAGAGAACCACTGCTCTATACCATGCACGCCTGAGGGACTGGGATCTTGTCTTGTTTTTGATGTAGCCTAGTACCTAGAACAATGCCTATTTGGAGAGCATGTGCAATTGTATCCTTGCTGAATGAACTTTTAGTCCTCTATAATAATAGAAAGAAAACCGAACACAAACAAAAAATACCAGGGGAGATTTTCAGACATCTTCCCATCCACAATAGTTCCTGTTCCTACCCTCAGTCTCTTGTCATTTTCTGTTAATCTTGACCATTATTATCATAGTTATCATATTCCTAAAATACTAAAACTTTCACTCCATTGTTCAAAATTCTTACTTAGTTCCTGCTACCTAACAAGTGATACACTTCTTAGTTAGGTATGCAGAATTCTCTACACTCTATCTAATAATACAAGCTTTTTAGCATGGCCTACTATTCCATATGGATCCTATGTTTACTACGGTTCTCTTGAACATGTCTTGAACTCACCCTTCTCTGTGTCATACACAATAATGCTTCTGTCTTCATCTATACAAATCCTGTCTTTTAAGGCTCCACCTATGTGTAATTTTTTCAGGTCACTCCAGCAAAAAGTGAGCATTCTCTCTATTGTATCTGCTATTCAAATAGCACTAGCATTTACACTTTTCTTTTGCAACTATTTGTTTTCTGTTTTATTCCTCCATGAGACTAGATTAAACTCCTGGTGGGCAAGAACTATGTGTTAGATAGGTCATCTAACCTTCATAGTGTTTAACATGATGCCAGCCACACAGTTAAGAGTGTAATAATGATTTAATGTACATTTTGCACAAATACAATATTTAAAAAATAAAAATAGATAAATCAAAATTCAAATACAAAAGTAAACTACATTCATCACTCCAAAATATCTTTAAGGAGTCCCAGAATAAGAATTGCTAAAATTAACTAAAAGAACCAACTAAAGTCTGAATAAAATGTTGATGCTATTTTTACATGAATAATTGAACAACATGTACAAGAAAACTAAATATTCCCCAAAATGTTAAGTGTTCAGACTTAATCACTTATCTGTTCTTAAGAATTAATCAAATAAATGTTTGTTCTTAGGGGGGCAAAATCAATTATTTGGTCCTCCCCCTTGTTTGTCTCTTCCCTCTACTGTTCTCCCCACCACAAATACAAACACACACACACACACACACACAGAGGATATTGTTTATATGGTAGAGCCTAAAAAAATATTAGTTCTCTTTTTCAGATATGGTCTATAAATGGAAGAAAAGACTAAGTTCAAATATTAATGAACACTGTAGAAATTTCTACAATATTTTGAGAAAATCACACAAAATATTAAGATGTATGTATATTCCATTGGACTATAACTTTATGGTTGAGCATTGTTAAAACAAAACATAACTGTAGACATCATTTTCTGGAGGAATCTCCTGAGGAATGTTCAGAATTGCTGGTATTTCTGTTTCTTCTGCTTTGGGTTTTTCTTTCATTTCTATAAAATCAAATAAAATACAAAAATAGATTCAATAAGTGGTATTGGGAAAATTGACTACCTATCTGAAGAAAAATATCCTACCTTACACCATGCACAAAAACAAATTTTAGGTGGATTAAAGATTTAAATATTAAAATACCATAAAGTTATAAAAATAATAGTGTTTTTATAATCTTAGGATTCTAAGCAGGACATACAGACCAGAAACCATAAAGGAGAAGATTGACAGGCAATGTATACTTAAAAATTAAAATTCTATATAGCAAAAACCACTATAAATAAAATTAAATCGCAAATAACTGGAAAGAATATTTATAACATATATATAAGTAAATGTTTAATAACTATTAAAGAGATTTTTTAATCAAAGAAGATAGTTATCACAAATTTAAAATGGGACAAGGATTCAAACAGGCAATTCTCAAAAAAAATTCACATTCTCAATAATCATGAAAAGAAGCCTAGTAGTATTCTTTAAAAAGGGGTAATTAAGACAATTAGGTAGGTTTTTATTTTTTAACCTAGCAGATAGGCAAAGATTTTTAAAGTGTCGTCATGTGCAGTGCTGGCAACGGTGTGGGGAAAAGGCACTTGTGTGAATTGCTACATTTCTGGGGGCTGGTCTGACTGAATGTATCCAAACTTTCAATGGGGGTACCTTCTGGCCAGCAATTCGACTTTGAGGGATTGATCCAAAGGAAATAATCGGGCAAATTTAAGCTTCCAGTGCCTAGTTTCCTTATATATAAAATGGGGATATTATTTTTCCAGTAAGGTTTTTAACATTGAATAAAATAATTCACATAAAATATTTAACGCAGTGTCTGGCACATAGAAAAGTGTCAAATAAATGTTAGCTAAATAAATGTTACTCCCAATGATGTTCATTGAACATTGTCATAATAGTAAAACTTGACAGTAACCTAAGTGTTCATCGTTATAGGGACTGGTTGAATAAATTATCATACATACATGTAGCACACTACTATACAGTTGTTACAAAAGATATGACTATAATATATATAAGTGAAAAAAAAGTTACAGAATAGGAAGTATAGTATTATCTCATTTGTTAAAACAACATTAACATTCGGGATTGGAGATAGGAGATGGTATTACAGGGGATTTCTACTCTGTATCCACTCACACATTGGTTTAATTTATTATCATGAACATTTATTACTTTTATAATCAGCAAAATATAGATATTCCCATTTGTTTGGTAAGACAAAACCAAAAATAAAATGAGCATTAATTAATTGACTATATCTACCTTTCTGGGTTTAGAATGAAACTGTTAGGAATCAAGATATTGTGTTGATTAGAGCTACTTCTCCAGCAGGGTACCCCATCAGTGCAAGCAGTGCTTCATATGTCTGCTTTATATGGTAATTCATTTCTTTAAAGTAGTTCCTCAAAATATGTATTACTTGGAAGCCAACTAACAACATGTTTTTGTTACACTTATCTTTTAGGAGAAAAAGCAAATAAAATACCAAAGGGATTTCTTTAGAAAACAGTTGCCTGGGGATAACTATGGTGTGATAGACTCAGCCTGTTTCTTATACTGTCTACAGTATTGTACAAACAAGTGAGGTTCTCAGTTACGTTTCTGAGGCAAGTCAAATTAAAGAAAGGTCATCCACTCCTTTCAGACAGATATGAAAAAAAAAAAGAAAGGTTGCATTATTTTCCAAATGCTATGCTTAGCCAAAAGCTTTTTAGGAATAAATATTGAAATAGAAATGGTTTTTGGTAAACCTGATAAATCCTATAAGAATGAATTCCCTAGTAACAGGAACATATTTTACACCTTTGTATCTCCATCACTACCTTGTACTACAAATTTACTTGCCTTTAGTTTATCAGGAAAATTAAATTTCTGAGAAAAACATCATTCATCAAGCCTTCTTGTTAATCTAGAGTTATTGTCATTTAAAATATTTTGCACATAATTCATTTCACTGACTATAGCTTCTCAAAATGGATAATATGTACAACGACCTACCGTACATTCTTGCATTTTAAATTATTTTTTTAAATTCTTTGGAAATGTGGCAAGACAGATGTTGGTTGCATGAAAAATATTTATTACTTGAAAGTAGCCAATGATACTCACAGTACTCGTTGAGATAACCTATGATTTTCAAAGAACGTTGTAAATCACTACTCTGAGATAAACCTACCTTGATGCTATAAACAGCCCTTACCTTGAGGAAAAGTATAAACGTCCTTAGCATCTTCCTGGTGTACTTTAGGATCCTGGCCTTGGGGCCCACCTATTTCTTGGTATGGTTCTGGAAAGCATTCGTTAGGCACATCCTTGTTTTGATATATCTTAGTAGAGAGGTCTTCGGGCCCCAGTGTTTCTTGGTTTATTTCAGGTGAATATTCTTTGAGCCCAGGTGTTTCTTGGTATATTTTAGGTGAGTGTTTTCTAGGTCCAGGTGTTTCTTGATATGTTTCAGGTGAATAGTCTTCAGGCTGAGGTGTTTCTTGGATTGTTTTATGAGAGGGGGATTTAGGCACAGTAATTTCTTTGTATGTTTTATGAGAAGAGAGTTCAGGTTCAACTGTTTCTGGATATGTTTTTGTAGAAAGGTCTTTAGGCACAGCTATTTCTTGTGTTTTAGGAAAGAAGCCTTCATTCTCAGCTATTCCTTGATCTGATTCAGCACTGTATTCCTCTGGTTCATCTGTTTTTTGGTACACGTCAAGAGTTGTAGGCACATCTGGTTTGGGGTCTGCTTCAGGAGAGCATCCTTCCAGGTCAGCTATGTCTTCAGAGGTTGTACAAGGAACAGCTTTGGGTACAGCTGTTTCTTGGCACATTTTAGGAGTGAGGTCTTCAGGTTCAGCTGTATCCTGGCACATTTTGAGAGGATGGTCTTGAAGTACAGCTGTTTCTTGACACATTTTAGGAGTGAGGTCTTCAGGTTCAGCCATATGTTGGCATGTTTCAGAAGAATGGTTTTGTACTACTACTTCTTGGTACTCAGAAGAATTTTTCTGATATATCATGCTTTCTTGATGTATTTCAGAAAAATGTTCCTTGGGCACAACTTTTTGGTGGGAGGCTACTGAAGGAAGGGCTTCAGTTACGCCCCCAGGTAGCTCAGTTTCTTTTTCTGTAGGTGCCAGTGCTTGTTCCATAATTTCCTTTTCTATTTGTGACCGAGGTTCCACCTTCAGTTCTGTATTTTGTTGTCTCTTTCTGCCTCTTTGATTTCCTTTTCCTGTTCTCTGCCACTTGCGTTTTTTCTGTTCTCTGCTGAGAGATCAGAATTATTGTCAGCAATGGTGCTACAGAATTCAAATAAATGCTTGTATTAACAGTCCCAGGTCCCCACTGCCTTGTTTGTAAAACTAAGGAGCAATGCTAGATGTTCTCAATTCTTGGGAGAGGGAATGTCTCTCCAGGACATTTTGGCTTTGATGCCTTGCTCGCCAGCAGTCTTCTTAGTGAAGGTAATGTATGTGTATTTGATAGCATATACTTAAAGTTTGGTTATGGAAAATGAATATTTATCATTATAAATTAATAGATTGACATTCTTATTTATACACTAGTCTCTTTGAGTTTAGTCTGTGTGAGTTAGCCTCACTACCCCTGGGTAAACTGAACAGTTGAGTTTCTAGATCTGCAATCCAGTCCTGGCTCCTCATCCATGCAGGCTGCAGGTGGATGATGTATATGGCTTGTTTATCAAATACAGTGCCTTGTGTAAAGAATGCTAAGTTGCTACAGTACATATGAAATGAAGTATACTGTAAGCTGGGTCAAAATCTGCAAAAACATTTATTGAGGTTAAGAAGCCTGGTGGAAAGGCATGAGTGGCCATATTATACCTACTCCTCATAAATAGATTAAAGATGAAAGGATATGCATGGAAATTGCAGCCAATGACAAATTGTTGAGCGCTGCAAATATAACCAAATACAGATGGCTAATACAGATGGGCTGGAGGGGTGGAGGGAAGTACTATAAATAAGCATTTCATCATCTTTCTAAACCTACTGAAATTGTTTCATGCTCCCCATTCCATGGAGCCTTCTCTAACAGACCACAGGCCTGAAATGCTCTCCCTGCTTAGCACTACTATAGGATTTATTGTGAGTATCATGCTAAAGGTAAAGAACATAGGCTGCCTCATACTGTAGTTATTTCTGAAGAAACCATATTTCTTTTAGTAAACTAGACATTCTTTCAAGATAAAACCAGTGTTTTTTCTATCTTTATAGTGCTCATAGTTCCTTGCATATTTTAAAAATGTATACCCTGTTCTATTTTTGTGTGTGTTTGAAAATTTCCATAGTAAAAAAGTTTTTAAAAGATTACCTCACCAAACACAGTTTGAAGTCAATATCAAAAAGCTATATATGTAATAGGACAGTAAAAAATAAATATTAAAAATCATATTTTAAAAAAGGAAATCTACAGATGATGGTTATGGCACCTCATCATTTTTAACTATTATTCCAAGTAACCAAGGACAAGATAATTATAAAGTTGTCAGATTAAAAAAAAAGATGGTATGTCTTAATTCTTCAGGAAATAAGTATTTTTTCCTAGATATTAAATCCTAAATAATTTGTTATTTAGATCTCTGTATGAGGAGATCTTAGTAATATAGTGGTTCATATCTTCCCTGGCAGTTTTTCAAAAGATACAAAAATATCTCTATATGGCTTGAACTTTAGTCTGTATTCTATTATGATTGTGGAAAAGTCACTTAAACTCTCTGTACCTTGGTTTCCTTATTGGCAAAATGGGGTAAATAATATCGCCCAACTTCATGTGGTGGTTATAAGAATTACATATAATAACTTATATGAATGAATTATTCAAATACAAATTAGTACTCTAATATTAATATAGGAAACACTGTGCTTCCTAAATGTCAGGCACCATTTTAAGTAATTTATTTATTCTGTTATCTCATATAATCTTTACATAAACCTATGAGGTAGAAATTTTTATCTCCATTTTGCAGGTGACAAAACTGAGGGACAGAGAAGTTGAGTAACTTGCCCAAGGTCAACACCTGGGAAGTAGCACAGCCAGGCTTCAAATCTAGTCATTTTGGCTTTAACGGCTGGGCTCATAACCATACATTTGGCTGCTTCTCTCTGAAATTACTAAAGTTTCACGTGTGCAGTATGTTTTAGTGAGAAAAGAGGACACAGCCCCCAGCAGTATAGAGATATGTCACCAGAGCAAGTCCAGCCAGCTGCCAAGAGGCTCACCAAGGTGTCAATTACTTCAGTGAATTTTCAGCCTTGTCCCCTAGGCCCAGCAAGCTGGAAAGCCAATTCTGTCAGCACACTGAGACTAGCTCCATTTATAAGGGGCCAAGCTCCTCAACCAGGCGTAAAGAGACTGATGTATAAACCTAAAGACCAGTTTTTAAATTAATAGTGAGAAATACAAGTCTCACAGTAAAGAATACCTGGGCTGGCAAACAAATGTACTCTTTCTGTAGGTAAGTACTTAGGAAGCCAAGTAATCATCAAAGGTTGCTTAGTGGGTATGGAATTCAGGGAATCAATCGGATAATCTTCAACAGTCACCCGCCTCAGGACCCAAATACAGAAGTTTGTGCTTTAAAATGATATATGTATTCCTGAAAAAACCTCACTTTCTGCAAAATCATGCATTAAATAGTAACAGTGGTTATGGGCAGGGAGGGGAGGGGGAAATGGAGTTAGGACAAACAATTCAAAACCTATGCAACCTTTTAACACTAACAAAAACAATAATTGATACCAGGGGAGACAACATGGATGATACAGACAGGCAACTAGAGGCTGCCTCAGGGAATAGTAAAAATGTAAAAAAAGCAACAGTGTCACTGCAGGTTCACAGATGAAAGGCTGAGACCTGAGCTCTGAGCCAGCAGGGCTGCCATGAAGTTGAGCACAGGAGGAAGTGCTGCAGCTGCCACATGGTGGAGAGCTATGCCAAGCTGGTGTTGTGCCTCTCTGGGGAGGGAACCCTGAATGCCGGCTGGAAAGGATCCTGCCTATTCAGCAGCTAAACTGAGGCTTTTTTCTTTATAGGTTTAAGTTCTATTCCCACTGTTCTGGCTTTTTTTTTTACTAGGAAAAATCATGAACCAACACAACTCCCACATTATACTGATATCATTCTCTTATTTACCAATCATATGTGAGCTAATTGGCGTTCTAGAAACATCTGTTGCAGCAGAACAGACAGTACTCAGTCCATAGTGGGAGTTGGAGGACTGGGAAATGCCCTTTCTTAAGAAGAGTGCTTTGTATAAATTAGTGGTTCTCAACTGGGGGTGATTTTGCCCACCTCTCCCCCACCCTATCCTAGAAGACATTTGAGGATATCTGAAGACATTTTTGTTGTCACAACTGGGGTAGGAGGTGCTATTGGCATCTAGAGGCCAGAAAATGCTACAAAGCGTCAACGATGCACAGGACGGCCTCCCACAACAAAGAATTTTCCTGCCTGCAGTGTCAACAGTGGACTGAGAAACTTTGGGATAAATGGATGCTGTGCTTTTGGCTCTTTCGGATCCCTTTTCCAAACAATCAAGTTCCCAGCTGTCGTAGTCATATTCTAGATGGATGTAATTAGATGCTGCCTAATTTATAATCATGGTTCTTGTACTCCCTCCCTGAGTTTACATGCAGGTGACTTTGGAGATTTAGAAATTCCCAAAATCTTTGTCACTCATTTACTGACAACATTTTGGTTTACTTGATGGAGAGTTAATCACACCCATTCAGTGAGGATTTTACTAACAGGAAGATTGGAGAACAATCGTGGAAGCTTTCTCAATGATGTTTCCCACTCCCAACAACAAGATGCTTGTATGTTTATATTACCATAGTAGCTCAATGCCAGGCTTCTCTACGATATAATTCAGTTGCCCACTGCTTTAATTAAAAGAGACCAGGGATAAAATTCTGTTCCCACCACTTAATAGCTGTGGGACTTTAGACAAGAGATTTAATCCATTGGAGATTTAGTTTCCTTTTTTTTTTTTTTTTTTAGTAGAATAAGGATAACAATGCCCAATTTACAGAATTGTTGGAAAGATAAAATCCGGTGTGTAAAAGTGCACAGCACTACTTGACATGTAACATATACTCAATAAATATTAGTTCCTTTTCCCTTATGATGATACCATACCCAAAGATCCATTGTGAAGTTTGATTTTCTTGTGATTCAGCTTTCCTTTTTCTGAGTTGTTCTCTATTTCGCAAACTCCAAGTTCCAATGACTTCTGTAGGATCAAAATGAAAGTTATTAGAGAAAGTGATGAACTATACCATTTATCAGTAAAAGGATCCTACAGCTGAGTGGCAGAATCCCTATGCTAGATTTTTCTCCCAGCTTTTTGAGGACAAGGACTGTATCTTATTCTTGTAATCCTTGTATCTCCAGAGAAAGCCTGGGAGCAGACATTCAGTAAACATATTTTAATGAAAAGATCCATAGTATTTATTTGTATATAAGTGTGCTACCAACCTATTAATTTCTTCAAAATAATTTTTATATGTTGTGCAGATAATAGAAAAAAAATCAGCCATGTTCTACTATCTTTAACATGTTAACATGTTTTCATTTTATTCCTCATTTCCATCCAGTCCCTATATTATACAAAGTTGTAATATAGGGTACCACAATTTTATTTTTTTTAAACCTAACATTATATCAGAACTATTTTCCATGAGATAGTCTTCATAATTATAATTGTAATGATGATGTGACACTTAATCTACCTGATATAGTCTCATTTACCCAGTCATTCTACCTGTATTGAGCATTTAGGTTATTTAGGTTATTGCCAGTTATTTTTTGCCTTGTATATCAATTTATAATAAACATATTCATTGTATTCAGCTTTTTTTTTCTTTTGGATTTTTTTCCTTAGGATTATGTTTCTTCATGTTCTTTGGAAAACTAAGGGTATTATCAAAAGGTTCTGCTGACATTCAAATTTGAGAAAAGTTAATGGGTCTTTGACGTAGAACTTCTTAGAGCCTGGCACCTTTTGTTCTTCTGACATGGCTTCTTGATAGGGAAAAAAATTATACCTTTATTTTTACCAATCTCTAATTAAAATTACCATTTCCTTCAATTATGAATATAGGTATCAAGCCACAGTAGTTTAAGCAGTGTGTGACTTTATCACCAAAAAAAATCACAGATTTTTTTTCATCCATTACAGTCATTGCAGATACCTTAAAATGTCATTTATTGGATATGATTTATTTGATTTGATACAATGATTATTAGACCCACTACTGGATCTTGTTATTTAATGTATCTATAAATAAGTACATGTATTACTATATTGCTATTTTTTAACATTGATAATTGTATCTTGTTTACTTTGTAGTCCTATGTATTTAATTTTATATATTTATAATTTTTATTCTAAGAAGGGGTTCATCAGAATGCCAATTAGAGCCACGGAACAAAAAAGTTTTAAAACACTGTCTTAGTGTATCTCACCTAGGATTCTGCAAAATACTTTGAGAAGTATTTTGCTGCTCTAGGGCAGATCCAAGGACTGAGATTAGTGAGTCAAAGAATAAGCAGTATCATAGCTCTTGCTACCTATGGCCAGACCTTTTTCCAAAAGTTATACTAAATTTACACTACCATAGAAGTGCATGAATGTACTTGGTTTTCCACAGCCATCCAGTATTGGGTATTTTCATTATCTTTCATTTAAGTATATTTCTTATTAACGATTTATTTATTATTACCTTACGTTTCTCTGGCTTATTAGAAACTTAGCACTAAAAGGCACCTCAGGAAGTTATACACCCCTAGTTCTTCCCACCTAAGGTTATACGAATGTACTCAACTATACCTTTTTTTTTTTTGGCCTGATTCATAAAGAAGAAGAAAATAATCATAGCCCAATTCTTCCCAACAGCCACCACCTCTTAAGGTCTCTTTCATTACCTGGAATATGGTTCTCTTCTTGATGAGAATCAGATGTCTGATGGTGCTTCAAATGAGATTTGTCCTTTCCCAAATCCATCTTGCTGCAATGCCTTCCTGCTATTTGGTCTGACTTCCACAAGCAGCCTAAACGCTTTTTTAAAATATCAAAAACAACACTTAAAAAAAAAAAACCACACACACAAGTTTGCCTGTCACTTGACTTCCCGCCTAAAAGTTTTATCTGGTTGGACCACAACTGCAGGCTAATTCTATTTTCTTTATCACACTGCACAGGTGTGAGCAGGGGAAATGGCTGGTGCTAGCAACCTCTAGCATAGGTTGCTATTTATACAGGGAGCCCCTCTGGCCACAGCCTGGCATGGCACAGCCTCCAGTTCAGCAGTCATTTGGGTCTCTGCCAGGAAATATGTGGATCCAATGTTTCTTTCTACAAATGGAGATGGCGTAGTATAGAAAGAACACTGGGTCTAGGCTCCAACCAGTTCAATAGTCCAGGGCAAGTCACCTTCCTTTTCTGTGACTCTGTTTCCTCATTTGCAAAATGGGTAAATAATTCCTGTCTTGCCTACTTCATACAATTCTTGTGAAAGTGAAAATAATGGATGTGGAAATTAGGAAGTGTGCTATATATATGTGAAATTAATCTTACATTGTTTTCCTGTATGTGGCTTTTTTTTTTAAATCTTAATCTGTTGCAAAATAATGTAAAGTCTTGCTGTTTGTGCTGTTAGGTAATAGACATAAAGAACCAAATTAGAAATTCAGAGTAAATTTGCACCCTTTTTGCTCACCCAGTCATTCATAAGTGACAAGAGATAACTAGCAAAATCCATTGTTACTCATCCTGGGGAAGGTCAAAAGGCATTTCTTAATGAAAATATCATGACATTATATCCCAGAAATTAAGCTGAAATCAAAGGAAACATCTTCTCTCCAATTAGTCACCCCACTTGTGAAGGTCAGGAGGCACACAGGACCATGGTTCAACTAAGGAAGAAACACTGAGCACCCCCTGATACAGGCAGCCAGTCTAGGAGACACAGGATTAACATATGTTTTCTCCAGTCAGATTGAATTGAAGAGAATTTGAATTGCAGTGAGGCCATTCCCTAATTCAGTGACCTTAGGCAAGTTAGATAGCCTTGGAGCCAGTTTACCTATCTATAACATGGGGACAATGTTGGTATCTACTTCAGAAGGCTACTAGGATGATTAAGTCAGATAATCCATATAAGGCCTTTTATATGTGCCTAGCACATTGAACTTGCTTAATAAACATTAGCTGCTTTTATTAATAATTGAAATGTAGTAGCCAGACTTTTTATAAACCAAATCATAGTTTAAATGCACTACAGAAACAAAATCTGAAGGGAATCCTTTATAAAGACCCTTATAATGTGAATAGGAGCCCCCTACGTCTGTCCATAGAGTCTTTAGGCATGAGAACTGGAAGAGACCCACACCATTAGTCCCTCCCCCTATTTTACATACGGGGAAACTGAGAACTGAGGAGGGGAAGGATTTATCTGCTCAATATTTCCTTACTTATTGCTGGCAGAACCTTTTACAGATTATGAGATGCTTGATCTTGCCTGGGTTTGAAAATATATGTGTGGTGTGAACGTATGAGAGAAACAAGTTTTCAAACACACTGAAAATTATTGAGATGGATAAAACACTCAAATACCTGCCACTAAAATTTAACTTGGTTTTTAATTACCAGGTCTTAAAGCTTAGCTTTACCTTTCTCAGTTCCCTAGTCTTTTCTTAAGTAAATCTCTATATCTAAAAATTCAGATAACCTCAGGGTTATCAAAGGAATCCTGTAGGGAATGGTAGGCATTCTTTGTACTTTATGTCTCAAAAATTTTGTATTTTCAGATATGGGGTTTAAAGAACTCAAATTGGAGTCACTTTAAAAATTATAAAATAATAGTGTTTTATAATTTAAACTGGCATTTTAAATATTGGTCCCTTTATTTGATGTTTTGATTCTTACTAGTTAGGTCATTTCTTACATTATGATACTTTAATAAAATAACCCTGTAGAATCCTTCTGGGACACCTTCAGAGGATGCAGAGGTACTTGTTTAATAGAATTATCCTTACTCAGAGCTTAGAACATCAGTTCAACAGTTCAGCAATTACTGAATGCACACCCTGTGCCACATAGTGAGCAAGGCTGTCAGGCTATAGAGATGGATAGGGTGGTCCCTGAGTCTGCACTGTAGGCTCACAAGGTGAGAGTATATATACTTTTTGTGTAAGGAAATAATATTTGGATTCTTTATATCCTGTGACAGCCTTCCTAAGTCGATTCTGCCATGCCCCGTGTTCTCTGTATCTAGAAGCAGAGTGTAGAGGGACTTTAAGAGGGCGGGATCTCAAGATAACAGTAAATTGAGGGTAATGTCGGGTGGAGGGGGCCAGTAAAGACACTTTGCAGCAAACTAGATTGTAAGTCAGGCAAGGTGTCTCTGGTGTGATAAACAGGCCAGAGCGGGAATTTGAGGCAGAAATAGCCATACAGTAAGTTTACAAGCCATAGGTCATGGCTTTTCTCTGTAGAAAACTCTAGTTACCAGAATGTGAGACTTTAGGCATTAAGGCCAGATATTTTTAAACAAATGCTGCCTTGTTCTAGAGTTATTTTCATATATACACAAAACCTTCCTGTAGGCCACAAACTCTTAGAGGGCAGTTATGGCTCCTGATTTACCTTTCTGTCTCCATAGTATGATCTACTGGGAGGCTTGGCCCGTGGGAGTCCCCATAACGGCCCTCGATCCCTGCACGCAAGGCCAGGTTCATGGCCATGCAGCCTGGGAAGGTACTTTATACACTTGGAGGGTTTGATGCTGCTGCTGCTTAGCAATACCGTCCTCTGTGCCAGGGCTCTTTCCACTGTCATGCATTCCATGCCCATCCCTGTCCTATGTGCTGGAGATACAGTAGTTAAAGGGCAAAGTCCCTGCCTTTATGAAACCTACATTTCAATGGGGAGAGATAAAGAATAAGCAATAAAGTATATAATGTGTCAGATGGTGATAATTACTTTGGAGAAAACTGAGCCAGAAATAGTAGGGCAAGGAGTGAGGGTGAGATTGATGGTGGCTGCTATTACAAATGTGTGGTCCAGAAAGGCTTTCCTGATAGGGTGACAGGTGGGCAGAACCAAAGGAGGTGAGGGCCAAATGTCCCATGCTGACGTCTGGAAGGGCATTCCAGGCAGAGGGGCACCAGCAAATGGCCTAAGGACAGGGTGTGGCAAGGAGGTGGGTTCAGAGAGGAAGCTGATTGCCCCTTGTAGGATTTCTACTCTGAGCGAGATGGATAGTTACGGGATGGTTTTGAACAAAGGAGTGATGCGATCTGACTTAACGTGTTTAAGGAGTCATTCTGAGGGCCAGGAGTGGTGGTTCACGCCTGTAATCTTAGCATTTTGGGAGGCTGAGGCGGGAGGATCGCTTGAGCTGAGGAGTTCGAGACCAGCCTGGACAACATAGTGAGACCCTGTCTCTACAAAAAATACAAAAATTAGCTGGGCATGGTGGTGCACGCGTGTAGTCCCAGCTACTTTCAAGGGTGAGACAGGAGGATCCCTTTAGCCCAGGAGTTGGAGGCTGCAGTGGGCTGTGATGACACCACTGCACTCTAGCACAGGCAACAGAGCAAGACCCTGTCTCAAAAAAAAAAAAAAGGGAGTTATTCTGGCTACTATGTGGGACAGGGGAGGAGGTGGAAGGAAGGAGAATAATCAGAAGGATATTGTAATGATCCAGGTGAGAGATGATCAAGGCTTGGATGATGGAGGTGGTAAAGTGGTGGTCAGATTCTGGATTAATTTACAAATTGTATATGGGGTGCAAGATGAAGCAAAGATAAAGGTTTGGTATGAGCAACTGGATGGATGGAGTTGGCATTAACAGATGAGGAAGACCAGGAGGAGCAGGCTTGGAGGAGATGATCAGGGTTTTAGTTCTGGATGTGCTAACAGACTAGGGAGAAAACAGCAAAGGAGCAGCCTGTGAAGCAGAGGAAAACCAGCAAAGTATAGTGTCCGGGAAGCCAAGAGGAAAAAATGTTTCAAGGAGGAGGGACTGATCAACTGTGTCAAATTTTGCTAAAGGCAAAGTAGAGGGAGGATTGAGAATTGTCCTAACAATTGATTTCCTAACAATTCAATTAATTAATTATAGACCATGGAGCCCAGAGAGGTTAAGTGATTTGGCCAAGGGCATACAGGTAAAACCAGATATATAATTTGCTGGGGCCCAGTGCAAAATGAAAAAATTATTAAGAATTTCAGGACAGCTACAGCAGAAAATTAAACCCAGCACAGGGCCCTACTTTCACAAGTGCTTCACTGGATCCTTGCAGACTTATAAAGTAGCTATTATCATCCTCATTTTTCAGATAAAGAAACTGCTGCTCAGTGTATTGGGTGATATAACTAAGGCCACAAAGCTAGACTGGTAGTTTGAGCCTAGAACCTGGGCCTTCAGCCTCTAAGACCCTCTTCTTACCACTAGAACAAACTAGGTACTAAGGTAGAGAGGGTTTCCTGCCTCCTGGCCATCTGGAGCAGGCCTTGTCCATGCCTCTCAGAGGCCTGATTGCAGTAGGCAAGCCTAGGAGGGAAGGAAACACATTGCTAAGAACTTTTGCACTAGGGCCCTTTATGATGGGGCTGAAAAGGGAGCACAGGAAAGATGGCTCAGGCCATGTCCTGGATGGTTAGTAAAAACAAGACCTGATAAAAGTGCCCCAAAGCTGATGTCATTTTAGGCCATCTTGGTAGAATTACAGAGCCTCCAAAACCAGGGAAGTGAGAGTCCTGCTCCACTTTGTTTTGTCATACCATAGCGAGAGTGTGCTGTGAAGATCCCGTGAGTGGTATTTGAAAGTGCGTACTGAAAAGAGCAAGGGGTATAGGGCTCTACCGTTTGCTGGCTGGATACTCTGGGGGAAATCACTTAATTCTTTCTGATCCTCAGTTTCTTCCCTTGTAAAATAGAGAAAAGAAATACATCACGGGAGTTCTGTGAGGATAAAAGAGATCATGAGAGCTTTTTATAAAATGAAAAACACCGTGCAGATAAAAGTCCCATAAACTTGAGCAGTGTTAACAGTATTATCAGAGTATTCTAATGATGCACATGGACATTTTCCTAAAATACATTTTAGCGGAAAAGTCAAGGAAGGGAAGACATTGTACACTTATTTTTCTTAGCATTCCTTCCTTGCTGAATGACTTTTTCAAAGCTTTTGAATACTTTTCGAAGAATGGGTCAAGCTTCGTTTTCCTAAGTGAGGAAGGAAAGTTTCTTGTTTCCCTCTCTCCGTCTGTTGATGCATGATAAATGAGTTTTGTCTGCTAAAACAGATGCTGCTGTACACATACAGATAGCATGTTCTATAACTTTAGGATGGCTGTAGCCTGACTTTCAATCTAGTTTGTTCCAAAGTCCCTCCTCTGGCCTCCTCCAAACAATTTTGCCTTCTATTAAAGTGTAGATAAATAAGTATCTCTGCATAAACACTGGCGAGTGGTCCTTTATCTGGGGAAGAATGATTCCGCTCCCACCTTGCACCACCACATATCTCTGTCCTTTCATTCCTGAACTTCTTGAACCAATAATGTATTCTCAATACCTCCTTTTCCCCCAACACCACTTCATTCCTTTGCATCTGCTGTCTAGTTTTTTCTTTCACATATTATTCTCTCATAAGCCGTCAATGGTTCCTAATAACCAAACCCAGTTGTCCCTTCTCAGTTCTTTCTTTGTGACCTCTCTGCAGCTCAGGATTCCCCCCGAGCATTTCTATCCCCCTTGAAACTCACTTTGCTCTTGGTTTCTATGATGGTGTGTTCTTCCCCTTTCTCTCCCACCTCCTCATCCTTGTTCTGGGGCCTCTCTTTCCCTCCCCTAGATCTAGGAAGTATTTTCCAAGAGTCCCTGATCCTTCTGACTTCATACTTTCACCCTAAGACAGTTGATCCAACTGTATACTTTCAGCTGCTACCTCTATGCAGATATCTTCTAAATAAATACGTCCAAGTTCTAAGATCACATTTTCATGTGTTTCTTGGTTATCATTCATTACATGGATGTCCCACTGTACCTCAAACTTAGCATAACTAAAAGCAAATTGATCTTCCCCTAAAACTAGGCTCCCCTGTGCTTTATTTCTGTACCATGCTCCTGGCCATCTAGTTCTAAAACTTCAGAATTATCTTTTATTCTCCCTCTTCATTTTTTGTCTCACATCAGCTGGATGCAGTTCTGCCAGTTCATTCTTCCCAGTGTCCCACAGGCTCATCCCATCCACTCTTTTCCTTTTCCCCACCCCATTCCCAGAGGAGGCTTCAGCTTCTCATTGGAAGCATTGGAAAAGCTTCCTAAGTGGCCAATCTGCTTCCATTACCCCTCACCCTCCCCAGTCCATCCTGCACAAATGGCCAGAACATCCCCCCTACAGCTGGCTCTGAACTAGTCACTACCCTGTTTAAGATCCTGTAAAGTCTCAGTATTGCCTGCAGAATAAAGACTAAATTTCAGTCTGGCATTTAAGGCCAATTTCCCAATGTTCTCTCCCATTACTTTGCTGAAACTATTCAGTGTTCCAATTAAATAGTATCACATGCCCTCCCTGTGTTGCCTTGAATCTTTCTAACGCCCACAGTACCTTTCTTCATAACTTCTGGTTGTTCAGTGCTATGCTCTGTGTTTGCTCATCCAGATATTGAGTGCCAACATCACAAAGGCTTTGATGATGATGATGATGATGGCGATATGATGAGATATTAGCCACTCTACAAACTCATAATGGGTAGCTGACACTTTACATGCATTATCTCATTTAATTCTTCCAATTAATATTATCCCCATTTTACTGATAAGAAAGCTATTGTTTAAAGAGGTTAGGTTATATCCCTAGGTCATATAAACTCATAAGTGGCAGAGGTAGGGCTCAAAACCAAGTCTGTCTGACTCTAAACTTCAAGGATTTAACCATTCTGTTCTACTGCCTTTTCCTACCTAGACGTGGTATCTCCTTTCTGACCTACAATCACACTTGATTTGAGCCTATTTTATGGTAAATACCACATAATTTTTTTATTTTATTGTTCACATATACACATCTTTTCTATTGTATTCATTCAGCAAACATTTATGGGGAATTTATTTCTTGCCAACTCCTTTGCTAAGAATTGGAGACAGAGGAACCACACAGGAGTCATTTCCTTCAAGGAACTCCCAATCTAATCGAGGGTGATAGACAACAATTAAATCTGCACTTAGAATATAATACAGTATGACTATTTTAATATGAATATTTCTAAATGTTCTAAGAGTAGAGATGGAATGCTTAATGCTGCTACCATGGGATTGGAAAGATGAGGATATTACATTGTTCATCCTATGGCTAGAATTGTCTTTATTCATGACTGCCTTGGGATGACCCTGGCATCAGTCAACAAGTAGAGTTGGGAAAATGAAGAAGTTCTATATGTATATAATAGTGTTACATACCTTTTTCACTTTATAATAGTGTTTTTTCACTTTTATTTATATCACAGAAATAATAATAATAATAGTCAATATTTATTAAGTACTTGCTTACCATATCCCAGGCACTGTTCTAAGCACTTTACATATGATAACTCACTTAGTCTTCACAAGATCCTTTAAGGTAGTTATCATGCTATCCCTATTTTATACAGGAAGCAAGTGAAGCACAGGCATTGAACCTGCACCCTAAGTCGCACCCCTAATAAGTAGCAAAGCCGGGTGGTTTGGATCTAGCAGCCATGTGCTTAACCACCTTCCTTTCCTGTCTCTCAATTCTACTTCTTTAGTATTCAATAAAATAAGGTAGCAATATATTTTCTTTTGTAATTCCTTCTCTCTCCTTTCTTCCCTTTCTCCCTTTCTTTCATGCCCTCCCTCTTTCTAGTCATTTGTTGACTACCTACTCTGTGCCTTGAACTATGCAGGGCACACAAAGGCAAATAAAGACATACATAGAAAAGTAAGGGAACACAGAGGAGAGACATCCAAACAAGATGTAGGGATGCAGTCAAAGAAGCCTTCCTGAAAGAGATGTTCTTGAGCTTAGATGTTCTTGAAGGGTGAATAGGAATTAACTACAAGGACACAGCAAGGCTCAGGGGAAGAAACACAGGCTCTGGAGTCAGATCTAAGTTAATTCAAATCAAGTCCTGTGTGACGGGGCAAGTTACTTAAAGTCTTCCTGCCTCAACTCTGTCATACATAGAATGGGCCTTGTAATGCCTACCTTTTAAGGCTGTTATGAGAATTAAGAATGATGAGTTATGGAAAGCATCCATCACAGTGCCTACCACAAAGCAGACCTTAATGTGCTGGCGGCTGTTATGATTGCTCGTAATCTCAATAGTAAAAAGTGAAACAGAACCACCAAATAATAAAGCTAAGCAGGGCATTTGAGTTATTTAATAGATAAGGAAATGGAGACCCAGAGAGAAGCCAGCGTCACACAGGCTTGGTGGCAGTTGGAACTGGAATCCAGATTCTCTGACAATTCTGTTTTCCCTTCCTCTGTCTGGCATTCCAAACTCATTTGTCTATAAGTCAGTCCACCTCATCTCCTGGGTTAATGAAGTAGTTCCCAAACTTTCCAACTGTTTACACTCCATATTTGTGATTTTTGCCATGTTCTTGTATTAACATTCTCCTGTGCTATTATTTACTTAATATTTTTCTTAAAATAAACTCATTTGTACAAAAGTAGTTAAAACGAAAAATGTATATCACCATTATAAATGAGAAACCAACAATATCACCTGTGAAATCACAGGTTTGTGGTATAATATTTCTTCTAAGACACATTAAAATGAATAATGTTTCATCTAAAATTCTCTGCACTGCCCCAAGTGGCATGCATACCACATCTTAGGAAACGCTGGCCTATGTAATTAATTCTTTTCCTTTCACAGAACTTCTAGATCATGTCCAAGTCTATCTATACTAAAACCAAACTGCCCTTTGCAGTGGCTGGTTTATATTCAGAAGGGACAGAGCATAAGACCCAACTTACTCCCTGGCCTGCCACTGACCCACGGTTATTCATATCAGCTACTCACCACGAGATCTGTAGTTGAATACTGGCCTCTCCTATTTTAGCTAACTTCTTCATCCCTTGCAGTTGTAGCTTTTCTGGCATAGAATATTACTAGATGTAGCTCCATTTGTTTGGAAACTTCAACACCCTGTTTCCAGCAGATTCTATCCCCTGACTTGGAGTTTTGAGTTTAGAGTCTAGATCAGTCCCTGCCCAAAAGGGACCACTGCTGGCAAATTGCAACCTTTCAAGTGGTTCAGTTCCTGGTGTCTGCCAGAGGGCCTGGTACATGGTATACATTCAGCAAATAGTTGTTGCCTCAACCAATTGCAGTAGAGGTGCCTCTGGCTGGAACTACTGCCACTTCATGGACATAAATGGCAATTGCACCATTCTGACCTGTCAACTAGGTCATGAACACTGGCTCCAGCTCTTTCCCTTGGAGGCAGCCTGCCTTGCCCCCTCATTCTCTGACACCATCTGTTGCCCCTCCCGCCAAGTCCTCCTCTGGGTGAGTTTAGCACTGGGGATGTTTGCATACCAAACACTTAGTTAATTGATATTCTGTCACAATCTGCTCAACAAATGTTAGGCTTTTTTGTATTTTGTTATTATTTAGTGACACTTAGGGTATATTTTTAGCCAGGTTGGGGAGGGAAAAGAAGGAGTTACTTTAGCAGGCAGGAAGTGTATTGCCAGGTCTTTCTTGCCTGGCATTCTCTTAAGCATCTGTGAGTACCTCTAACAGACAGAGTTCAGGATATGATCTGATCTGATTTTATCCTGGGCAAATTCAATGTGAGGATGAAGATCCCTTTGTGGTTCCTTATGTTCTATATTGTCACCCTTTATGGATTGTGCTGTCATCTCATTCTAGAGTGGCCAGCCTTGCTCAGCCATGGTGGACACCTGTGTGGGAGTCACACAGCAAGGTCTGATGCTCTACTGGAAATAGAGAAGGTGGCAGGCCTGGCCCAGAACTTTGTAATGAGGGTCCTCCCATCAGCAAGAAGCACATCTTATTCTTGTTTAAATGTCACAATGTTCTTGATAATCAAGAGAGAAATTAAAACAAACCCAGACAGAATAGTCATCCTCAAAGGCTGCTAGCAACATTGAGAATTACTCATAATTCTTCTGTCTGAAGGGCCTTGGGCTTCTTGATGAAAACAAAAATAGGGTATCATTAAAATTATATCCTATTTTTTGACTTCTCAGGAAACACTAATAGGAGCAATTATCGCCCCAAAAAGTGTGTGGTGCAATGGATAGAGCCTGGACTCTTGAATCAGGAGATAGTGGGGTATCTATTTCCACCAAGCTGCTATTAACTTCTGTTGTTACCCGGTTCAGATGGATGTACAGTGTTTGTTCTCATGCAGGGAGGCTGAGGAGAATCCTGTCAGACAGAACTTAACGAGTCCATTCAACCAAGGCAGACTGTGCTTTCTAGAAAATCATGCACCTACACTGACCTATCAAAAACTCCCTTCCCTTTTCCAATACCAAATATGGCAACCAAATGGATTTACTCATCTCTCTGAGCAGAAAGGAATAGAGTGAACCTTCACTAGTCCAGTCAATATAATTCCCCTTTAATGGGAATTAAATTACGATCTCAATAATGCCTGATGATAGTTCTGCTTTCTAGTCTTACATAGAAATTACTCCTCTAGCTTTAAATCCTGGTTATCTCTGATAAAGGAAATGAATGATTGGTCAAGTAATAGGATTGCCATGTTCTAGGGAATAGAAGGAGTAGAAAGAATAGATTGATGAGTAGGTAATAGAATAAGTAAATAACAGGCTTGAGACTCTTTGGTAAGCCAGACAGGGGTTCTGGGCTGGGCTGGAGGGCTCTTTGTTTTAGAAATTACTTGAAAGCTGATCATTTCTGGAGTTACGTGAACCTGGGAAACAGTAAATACTAAATTTCATAGAATTTCATAGCTGGAAGAAATCTTTAATGTCATCTAGTCAAATTTCCCAAGAGATGCCTAAAAGCCCTCTACATACTCAATTTACTAGAAAATGTTTCTGATTTTAAGCATTTTATTAATAAGAAAACCTAGCAAAGATTTTAAAAATAACCCCCATATGTTATAGTTCTGATTGTTACTTCATGATGCTGGGAAAGTGACTTCACATTTATGGGCCTTTGCTTACAATGTGTGTGACCTTGAGCAAGTCACTTTATGTCTCTGGATATTAGTTTCCTTATCTATAAACAACCCCAGCCCTGCCTTGCCTGTGCCTCGGGGTAGATAATGGGCTACAGAAGATGATACTAGTAGAAATGTCTTGCTAACCATTAAGTTATCGTGCATATTTTAAAATACTATATAAAAGTGTTGTTATTAGCTCTTGCATTTCACAGCCAGGGACATACCACTTGCCATGTAGGAGTAGCCGTGTTTCATGCCTCTGCATTCTACTAAGAGGTTTCTCCCCTTGCCCATAATTCTCCCGCATAGAGTTAGCCACAGATGGGTCCCAACAAGAGCATTCTTCAAGGGGTCCTGTGTTTTTTCACAGAAAACAAGGAATGGGCTTGTGCAGCCACACTGTCTGCCAGGGTAACAGCCAGCAGACAGTGAGGCTTTCAATGGGAACAGCTATAGGCCCCTCCCTTCTCCCCACATCCTCAACCACCAGACCACTTGTCCATGGGCCGCTATCAGCATGGGCGAACCTCAAGGAGCACAGCAACAACAAGCCACACAGAGGATTCTCAGAGTCTTCGTTCTAAGTCACAGTAGAACCTCATAATGGCACAGATTGTTGTTCATTCTACTGGGCATTTAGTAAGTGTTTATTATGAGTCAGGTCCTGTGCCAGCCACTGGGGATAAGAGATGAGTCAGACATGCTGCCTGCCCTTAAGACCTCACAGTTTAGTGGGAGAAACAGACTCATGAGTGTCATATTCAGGATGGGATATGACCAAAGCCTGCAGTGTCTGGGTACAGCTGATGGATCACTTAAATCTGTCTGAGGGCTCAGGCTCAGGGGAGGCTTCTCAAAAGAGATAAGGTCTAAACTGGATCTTAACAGGGGTGTAGAAATTCACCAGGCAATAAGGGGAGGAGGCACATTGCAGACAGAGGGAGCTGCAAGGACAAAGGCACAGAGATGTGAAAGGTCATCTTGGTTCTGGGCACAGTGAGGCTGGAGTGTATGCTACACATCAGGAAGTAGAAAGACCTGAAACAGGAGAGGTACTGGGGCCCAAGGAGCCTTGCCTTCATGATGCCATGGAGACCACTGAAGGGTTTTAGGGAACAGAATGTCATGGGCAGGTAAGGCTCTTACAGCACTTGGATGGCAGTATGGGGGCTGGGTGGGAAAGGAGAGAGATGAGAAATGATTTGAGGGTACTGAAGGAAGGGACAGATCCTAGAGAGATGTAGAAGGTAGAATTGATAGATCTTATTAAATATTCTAAGAGCTTCTGGGACAGGAAATTAAAAGAGAAAGAAGGCAGACTGAAAATTTAGTGAGGGCCCATAGGTAAGATGACAAGATATCTTGCATCCAGCAAGTCAGACCTTGACTTCACCTTCTTGACTGCCTGGCCAAGATGGCCTATGTAGTGTTTGTGGATGATAGGTCAAAACTGATTGCTTTGTAAAGGAAGAAGCCTTCCCCAGGCAGGGAAGGTTAAGGATTGACAAATAGGTGTGCTAGGATCTCCATATTGAGTCCTGTCTAGATCCATGTATTACCATAAGGACCACATAACTCAGAATGCTCTGCTGCCTATAGGATACAACTACATACCAAGCATAGGGACAGATTCCCAGAAGAATTGGTATTTGAGCTGGGTTTTGAAGGAAAGGAAAAATAATCACAATAAAATGATATCCTACCCAGTTGACCCTTTTCTAGAAGTCCTCTAGAACAGGACTGTGCAAAAGAACTTTCTGTAATGATAGAAATGGTCTTCTGTGTTATCCAATTTAGTAGCCACTAGTCACACGTGGCTATTGAAGCCCTTAAAATGTGGCTAATATGACTGAGGGACTGAATTTTTTAAATTTTATTTTACTTTCTTTTAAATGTAAATAGCCACATGTAGCTAGTGGCTGCCATATTGGACAGTGCAGCTCTGAAGTCCACTTAGCATCCCCAGATTCTGTTTCACAGGATCCTTCCTTGCTTCATTCCCCTTGGGACCCTTGCCTGTCTCTTCTCTTCTGGCATAGTCCCTCCAGTCTGACATACTAATTGGCTCCCTTCCAGCTTCCAACATTGGCTCTGTTTCCTGGTTATTGATTTTCCTCTCTGTCATCACAGCAGAACCCTGGACTGTCAGGGTTTGACTCAGCCGTCCTGCCACTTTTGGCCCTTCGCTAGGCCTTATTCATTCCCTCCCCTCTTTTCCTGGCTACTTTAGCCAGCCAGTTAGTAACCTGGAATATTCTTTGATGTTTTCCCTCCCTGAGAACTTAAGTTAGAGGATGGAACAGTTGGGATGGAGATGTGTGTGATTTGGGGTGGGGTATGTGTGTAACTGGTCTGACAAATGCTTTCGTTTGAGGTCTCTGGCAGTAGGTGAAAGGCTCCATCCTCTGAGGGCTTTTCTGTCAGGCATTTTTAACTTTGATTTATATAAAAATGCCAATAATTGATAGATTGATTACATTTGTGGATGGAAAAGATGGCTTCAGGATCCAAGAAACAATAAGTTTCTTGACAAGCCAAAGCACTGGACCAGATTTAACATGATTATATGTAATGATGACAAAGTTCCGATCCTGTATTTGGGTCTAAATGGCTAATTGCCTAGGTAGAAATATATGATTTCGAAGACTTGGTGGTTTTAGCTGACTGTGAATTAGTGGTGGATAATAAGAAAATGAATATACTCTTGGAATGCACCAATAGAATAGCATCCAACAAGATAGTAATAGGTCTGCTCACTTCCCCACTGATTAGACCACACCTAGATCATTGTTACAGGTCTGAGAGCCTCTCTTTTAAAAAAAAAAACAAAAAAAAAAAACAAGGAGCACTGACAAACTCAAACTGAGGAGATTGACCACAGTGGTAAAGGGACTGGTAACTTGCCCTACAGGGATCTGGGATAAGTGAGCCTTAGAAGAGCAGACCATGGGGACAGAGTCATTATCCTGAATCTCTGAAGGGCAGTCACAGAGGGCTCCAGAGGGCAGAGCAAAAATAAACGAGTGAAAACTTGAGCACATTTCGGCTCCATATGAGGAAAATGTTTCCAGTTCTCAGAACTGTGATTTCTGGTGGTCTAACCTGCCGAGGCAGAGCTTAGTAGAGACCCTGGAGAAACGATCTTAAACATGCCCCAAAGCCAGTCTGTTCAGATATTGATTGTCTCCACAGTGATGGATGGCTAATCCAGAGTGTGTAGGCCCTATACCGGCTGACCCTGTTTAGCTTACAGGTTCTATATTAAGTGTCAGGCTCTTCTTATTCTAGCTCAGCATTCTAATTAAATAACCTTGGCTCCTTGCATGTGGAAAACAGGTTTCAAGCACAGAACCCCTAGCACCAAGCAGAATGGCAACATAATTTTAGCTCCTGAGCAAAATGAGTCTCACAATAGCGTCAGTACAGTGTGCGCATTAACATTTGAATATGCTGTATAATAAGCGTGTTAATTACTCTGAGAAGAATACTTGAAGAATCAAATAAGCTGTGATCATTAGAGGAGAAAGGGGTTAGTAATTTATGGCATGGGCTGCTGCTTGATATTCAAAAGTACATGACGGCTCTCATCACAGGTAAAAAGGCAATTATTAGGATTTTAAAAATGTAATGATAGTGGCAGGTAGTGATCAGAATTTTATAGGAAATAAATTTGTGGTAGAGTTTTTTTTTAACACATTCAGATTTCCTACTAATAAAAATGTGCCCCGTTTGGTTGTTTGGTTCCTTTGGGTAGTTTGAAATGTGAACCCATTGCTGTAGGACTAATCTCAGCTTTGTAGAAATGGGAGACAGAGTCTTCACCAGAGATGAGAGGCTGAGATGGGGAGGGCTCATGTTGGACACAGAGACTTGATAATCACCTTGTGCTGGAATAGAAGCTATAATGGAGAGCTGGAACCACACATCTTAGATGACCTTGACCAGTGGTTCTCAAAGTCGGGTCTACACACCTCTCAGGGATCCTGACACTTTTTCAGCAAGTCCATAAGGTCAAGATTATTTTCATAATAATATTAAGATATTATTTTACTTTTTCACATTGTTGAATGACTACATATTGTATAATTACATTTATATGAAATGCCCAGAATAGGCAAATCTCTAGAGAAGAAAAGAAGGCCAGGCATGGTGACTCACACCTGTAATCCCAGCATTTTGGAAGGCCAAGGCAGGAGGATTACTTCAGTCCAGGAGTTTGAGACCTGCCTAGGCAACATATTGAGACCCTGTCTCTATTAATGAAAATAATAAAAAATAAAAAAATATCTGGGCGTGGTGGCACATGGTGGCACATGCCTGTAGTCCTAGCTACTCCAGAGGCTGAGACAGGAGGATCACTTGAGTTCGAGGTTACAATGAGCTATGATCACACTACTGCACTTCAGCCTGGGTGACAGAGTGAGACCCTGTCTCTAAAAAAAAAGAAAAGCAGATAAGTAGTTGCTGGGGACTGGGGTAGGCCAGAATGGGAAGTGACTGCCTAAAGGGTACAGAGTTTCCTTTTGTAGTGATGAAAATGTTTTGGAACTGGGTAGCAGTGGCATTTGCACAACATTGTGACTGTATGGATGCCGTTGAATTGTATACTTTAAAATGGTGACGGTTATGTGAATTTTTTTTTTCTTAAAGACAGGGTCTCACTCTGTAGCCCAGGCTGGAGTGCAGTGGCATCAACATAGCTCACTGCAGCATTGAACTCCTGGGCTCAAGCAATCCTCCCGCCTCAGCCTCCTGAGTAGCTAGGACAACAGGCGTGCGCTACCATGCCCACCTAATTTTTTTATTTTTATTTTTTTGTAGTGATGGGGTCTCGCTATGTTGCCCAGATATTATTTGAATTTTACCACACACACAAGGTAAAGTTCATATATTGTAGCACATGGGAGATTCTTCCCATCTAGAATAGAAGCTTCTTGAGGGTTTTCTAATCCTGGAAGTTCTCCTCTTTGTACATGTGTTGCTTGAAGTGAGCACACGAAGTTCTTCTCTTTGCAGGTCTCTCAATAGCTACAATTCTTAAAGTAATGAAATATTTTCCTTATTCCCCTGACATTTTAGGTCCTTTAAAACTGCAATCCCCAACCCCCGGGCCACAGCTGGGTACTAGTCTGTGGCCTGTTAGGAACTGGGCCACCCTCCCCTGCCTTCCCCCAACCCCCATGGAAAAACTGTCTTCCATGAAACTTAGGAACCTGCCAGCCACACAGCAGGAGGTGAGGTGTGGCTTCATCTGTATTTACAGTCGCTACAGCCGCTCCCCATCACTGCCTTAGCTCCGCCCTCCCCCCCAACCCTGGTCCGTGGAAAAATTGTCTTCCATGAAATCAATCCCTGGTGCCAAAAAGGTTGGAGACCACTGTTTTAAAATACTTCTTTTGACTCTGCCTATGCTAGTTTCTCTACCTGAAATATCTTTTCTGTCAACCTGGAAAGCTACTACTTCTCCTTTGAAGCCCATCTAAAATGACACTCCCTCCATGAAATCTTCCTGGGCCACCACTTCCCACACACCCCAGGAATTGGTCCCTTCTGCCTGTCTGGGTTTCTAGAGCACTTTGGTCCAATTCTTTCTTTATAACTCATTCCTGATATAAGACCTTGTCACATTGTATCACAGTTAGAACACATCACTTTTTGTTAATGGCTGTCTCCCCTAAAGGCGACTCTTAAAAGCCAGAGTATTTTCTTATTATCCCTAAAGCCCAGCGTGCATGAGCATACGTGCGCACACGTACATACACATGCACATGCACACACACATACACACTCCAAATATTATGTTAATTAATAACTATGTGTTAGATACTTTTTTAGAGGCTTTAGAAACATTGACTCATTTAATCCTTATAACCTTGTATGCATTTTACAGATGATTCAACTGAGCAAACAAAAACTTTCAGGTCATGAAGAGATGTTAAAACAACAAAACTATGTGATAGCAAAACTGTATGATAGCACCTGGTATCAAACATGGCACGTGGTTGGTGCTCAATAAATGCCTGTTTCTTCTGACAAAAGAAAAAATGGCTAATAATAAGTAAATGAAAGAGATTCATTTTTATGACTTGTTAAGTAACATTTAGGAAGATGTTTCCATATTTTTCAGACTTCATAGTGTGTTAGAGCTGGGAGGGACCTTGGGGGTCTCCTGGTGCAAGATAGAGATAGGGCGGGAGAGCTCCAGGGTAATCTTGTAGAAGAAACAGGGATCTGGAGCTTAAGGGGAGAGATTAGGAGGAAAAGGAGCCGAGAGAGTGAAGGAGTTTAAGATTATTCAGCTAGCACTTTGGAAAGCCCCTATCCAGAAGAAAGGCCCGGGAAGGCAGGAGAACTAGGAGACAGGGGAGTCACAAAGCAGTGCAGGGTGCCCAGAGCGTGTACTCTCAACAGGGGAGAAGGAGTTTCAAAGTCAAAGAGCACTTACTTCAAAGCTTAACAACAAAAACCAGTTGCAGTCCTTTGTCCCAACCCACCCTGATAGAACTCTCCAGAGGCAACTACCGGCAACTCTTTCAGCTGTTACTTCTGATGTGTGCCTCCACATTTATAAACACGTTTCTATTGCTATTTCTTGATTTTTCCATTTTAGACATTATCTATTGACTTCCTACTATTAGACCTTTAGGATTTTGCTCTCTCCTATCACCTATAAAAGCCAGGTGGGCAGTAGTGAATTGGAAAGCAAGTGACCCAGCTAAAAGGGAGGCAGCTACTACTCAGCAGGTTACTGTCAGGGAATGTAGCTCCACATTGGCAGATTGTGTCAGTTAAAATATGTTCATTTGTAAGTAACTAAAACACAACAAAAAGACTGACCTAACAATAAAAGCTCACACTAAAAGTCCAGGGTAATTCAGGCTTCAGGGTTGGTTTGATTTAGCAGATCACCAATATCATCAAAGCTGACTTTGATGTGAGATGACCGCCAACAATTCCCAGAGCTACATAAATCCTTGTCCATACCCAGAGAGATTAAAAAGTCATTTCTAGAAGCCTCTTTCTCAGGAGCCCATAGCAAACCTCTGTTAATGTAAATTGGGTTGTGTGCCTATAGTAGATATGTGGGGCCCTGCCTAGATCCTCTCTTCCCTGCAGACACACCCATCCCTCAGCTGCTGGGGATATTCCTGCTCTCAGCCTTAGGAAACCACTTCATCCCCTCCCAGGATACAGCCTGAGGCCAGTGACTGGCTGATGTGGGAATACCCTTCAATTTGGGACAACTCTGAAGGGCTATCCCAGCTCCCACGCTCCTGGTAGGATCAGATGAGGCCTTGGTTGTTACTACACAGCAACTACTTTGCTGGTCAGCTTCTCTCTACACCCAACCCTGTCTTCTTCACTTCCCCATAGGTGTACGTCCTGAGAACACTCCTCAATAAACCTTCTGAATGCAACTCTCCATCTTAGATTCTGTTTCCAGGGAACTCAGTCTAAGACAATGCTCACTTCTGAATCAATGAATGTGATGAGAGGTGGGACTATGCTGATAGATTAGAATTAATTTGCATGCCCCATCTGAGAACCAAGGGTGGAATCACCTCTCCCAAAGCATATAGGCTGAGCCACGAAAAAGGGAGACTGGATCAAAACTTTGAATTATTAATAAAAAAGGGAGGAACCATACTGGGGAGGGAACTACAAAAATCTTTTGATCTTTCAAGAGAAGCCAGAAACTTAGTTTATGGTAAAAAAAATCTCATGATGTTTTTAATGTTGGAAACTAATTGAGATATTTTTAAATGCTGTGAGGAGCCAATAAGACATGGCCCAAAATTGGCCTGAAGGTCAGCAGTTTGCAACCTTGGCCAGAGAGAACATAGATGTAGTTTGTAGCCCCAGAAAGCAAAGCTAGGACTAATAGTTATATGAAGTAAAGACTTAAGCTCAACCTAAGGAACAGTTTCCTAATGATTTGAGTGACATAAAAATGAAATGAAGCACCTCCAGATGAGGTGAGTTCCTTGGCACCAAAGTTTGTGTTTGAGCATAATTAGAATTTGAACAATGTGATTTTAAAAATCCTATTCATTTATATTCATATAAAGTGCTATATATCCATAAAATATCTCTGATATACCTTTAACCAGATTATCAATAGCAAATAGCATTGGGATTGCACCAATGGTACTATGAAAATATAGCTGTTTCCTTTTCCTGGAATGTACACCCTTTTGCTTGATTCATCACTTCCAGATATTCACTTCAGTATCAAAGGAAATAACAGGTGAACACATAATCATGTAATTTATTTCCCTACTCTTGTCTTAAATATAAAAATGCCACTGGCAGCTGGGCACAGTGGTGCATGCCTGTAGTCCCAGCTACTCAGAGACTGAGGTGGGAGGACTGCTTGAGGCCAGGAGCTCAAGACCAGCCTGGGTGATACAGTGAGACCCCCATCTCAAAAAAAAAATGCCACTAGCAAATCTTTTACAGATACTGCATGGTGATAACCTCTATTCCTTAGAAATTAGCATTATATTCTAGCATGTCAAAGCTGTGGAAGAGTCTCAAAGATTGTATTCTTGCTCCCTCAGTTGACAGGAGAAGATACAGAGAAGGGAAGGGACCCACCTAAGTTACACATTAAAACCAGGACCAGGACCCAGATCTCCTAACTCTGGAGCAGAGTTCTTCCCACTCTAACCCAAGAAGCCCATTTTTGGCCACTGAACCGAAATGACAATCCAGCTATCTCAAAGTGACAGGGCTTCCTGGTGCTAATGGACTTTAAGGTTCTCACAAATATATGGCAGCCAATCCCTGCAGCCCATTCCCTTTCAGCAGCCTAGAATGCCTAACCTTCCATAGATATATTTTATTTTATTCTGTTCAGGGTTTTAAAAAATACTTTTTGAAATGGTAATATGTTCACATTATTCAAAAAAAAAATTTTTTTTTTTGAGACAGAGTCTCGCTCTGTTGCCTGAGCTAGAGTGCCATGGCATCAACCTAGCTCACAGCAACCTCAAACTCCGGGGCTAAGTGATCCTCCTGCCTCAGCCTCCCCAGTAGCTGGGACTACAGGTGCGCACCACCAGGCCTGCCTAATTTTTTCTATTTTTAGTAGAGACAGGGTCTCGCTTTTGCTTAGGCTGGTCTCGAACTCCTGACCTCAAGCAATCCTCCTGCTTTGGCCTCCCCAGAGTGCTAGGATTACAGGTGTGAGACACCGTGCCCAGTCTCAAAAAGTATTTTTAAGCGTAAAAAGGTATACACTAAAAAGTTTCACTCCCTCTTCTTCCTCATTCCTCCTGCTCCCCTCCCACAGGTGATTTCTCTTATTCAGTTTATGAACCAAGAAATTTGAAGTCAATTCTTATTATTATCAAAACTATCTGGTAGGATGGAGATACTGAGACTTAGAGAACCCTGGTGAGGGAAAGAATGAAAAATTGACCAGGTCCAAATTCAGGGTTCTTTCAATAATGTCATCATGCCTTTAAACACACCTGAGGTGTGTGGTAAGAGCTTGGACACTAGGAGCAGGATGAAAGATACAAGTTGGCCTGGAAGGCAGGCTGAGCCACTGGACCAGGACTCCTTATGTTCCCTGACAGGACAGAGCCTGCAGAGGGGCTGTTGGCCCAAGCTGTGAAGAGAAGAGGGACTCACCCAGCAGGTGTCTGCCTTGAAATAGGACTTGATTCATCCTGCATCTTCATCAGTCCATCTAGTTAGTCACAAAGCCTTGTCAAGTCTTCTTGAGAAATATTTATCCTACCTGTTCCTCCCTTTCTCTTCTCACATCAAAAAGCTTGTTCCAGACTTCAGTCACCTCACACATGGGTTATTGCCACGGGCTTTTAATTGGTCTCCTGGTGCAGAAATAGCTTTAACCTAAATGAGCATGTATTGCATCCAGTTTCCATTTATAGCATATGTGTAAATTATGATGGTCCTTTAAACAGATTAGTTCTTTCAACTTCCAACTCCATGAAGCGGAAACAACTTCATTACTATGTTAGTAAAAAGGGCCACACAAAGAAGACTTGCTCTAGCTCAGAAACAAGGCTGGTTCACCAGAAAGAAGAGACGTGTTCAGCAAATGGATAAACAAATTGTGGCATATTCACACACTGGAATACTACTCATTAATAAAAAGAAATGAGCCACTGATGTACCCAACAACCCAGATAAATCTTAAACATCCTGTTGAGTGAAAGAAGTCAGCCACAGGAGAATACATGCAGTATGATTCTATTCATATGAAGTTCAAGAACAGGCAAAATAGTCTACAGGGATATAATTTAGAGTAAGGCTTGTCTCTGTTGGGCGTTGGAAGGAACACGGGGGAATGCAATAGCAGTGCTTTCTATCTTGATTGAGAGGCTGGTTATATAGATGTACACTTTTGTCAGAACTCATCGACTGTATGCTTGAGATCTATGCATTTTACTGTAACTATTCCTCAGAAAGAGGGAGACAGAGACAGAGAGAGATAAAGAGACCTGCTCAGGTTGTTATAGAAAGAACCTGGATGTCTGGTGAAAAACAGTGGCTTCCTAGTAGCTCCCTGCTCTCTTTCAACTTTTCACTAAAAAACATCTGAAGAAATGGGAAAATTAAGAATCTGATGGAAAATCTGACAGAAATCTAATGCCAGAATCTTGGCAGCATCTCCATTCTATTAAGGTGCATGCTGCAGCTGTATTAAGAAAAAGTGACCCAATTTAGAGCTTACGTCATACCCACCCTCATTTCATGAACAGACTGCCTGAGAAAAGGTAGGAACGCCCTGGGACTCCTCTCCCACATAAGCTGTCCCCTGCTGCTGGGACATCAGCCCTATGGGAACAGATCTCTGAGGCAGGCAGAGCACCTTTTCCCAGCATCTGCAACCATGGTCAGGACCCTCCTCTGCCAGCTTGCTTGCTTTTTTAACTTAAATTTCATTTGTTTTAGAGTAATACATGGGCAGGGTTTTAAATGTCAAATAGGACTACTCCAAAGTTTGTTACCAAAAATGGCAGTCCCCTGCCTCAGCCCTTCCCACCTCACTCATTCTCCAGAGACTGTGCTTTCAGTTCTTTTAGCAGTTGCTTCTGGTGTTTGCTGCCTTTTATAAGAATATTGTGACTGTATTACTCCTTTTAAAAAAATTTTTCATTGTTAATATTAACCATTGACTTCCTACTATGAAAAGTAAGAATTCTACTCTCTTCATCCTCACTATCGCACATTTTTGACTGCCCCCCTCCTTTCAGTATTGGTTATTCATGTTAACGTGACTCTGTATATGATACAGAGTGATTATATATACAGGTGATTATAAGACCTGTATTATAACGTACTATAATTATATTTCTTACCTTGTACAGCTTTTAATTTTTCCTGGAGTTAAAAATTACCTCTTTTTTTCATTTGCTTAATTTTCTATGTCTAAAAGAGCTATAAAACTTCTCACTTCTCAGTGTGGTTATACAGAGCAGCCTTGATTATTATTCCCAGACACCCCTGTGGGAGCCCTCTGTCCTCTTGTTCTAGTCTGTACAGGATTGCCGTCAAGGCCTGATGTACAGCTTCCACTGTGGGAGTGTGCTCTCCAGTAGCTTCCTGAAAAAGAGTGCAGAGAGGGTCAATATTCTGAGACCTTGAATGTATGAAAATATCTTCATTCTATTCTCACTCTTGATGATAGTTTGGCTGTGTAAGTTCTAAGGTGAAGATAACATTCTTCAGAATTTTGAAGACGTCAAATTGCTCCACTGTCTTCTAGTTTCCAGTGTTCTACTGAGAAGGCTCATTTTGATTTCTGATCCTTTGATTGTGATTTTTTTTAATCCTTTTAGGACACTTTTAGGATCTTTAGTTTTCTATAATTTCATTGTGATAGTCTTGGTGGGCCATTTCAATCTGGAACCCCAAAGGAATTGTGTTGTATTATTGCTTCATAATTTCATTCTTTACAGCTGTAGGGACTAAAAATAGTGACATTTAAGGGTCCCTCAATGAAAATGCCATCTTGCTTCCTGATCACCCTAGAGTGATGCCCACTAGTCTTTAAGACCTACCAGTGGACACAGAATTCCCACAGAAGCACTTTTTAGTGTCTCTCTTGTAAATATGAATGGATATTCAAGGATGATCATGTACTCAGGAAAGACTCTAAAATAAGAGCCAGAACTCTGAGTTACTACAAGGAACTTGGAGAAAATGGAGACAATTCAGAGATTAGAATAAAACTCGAACATATATATTTAATATGTACATATTAAATATAAATATATGTATCCATAAATATAAATATATAAATATTTATAACTTATTTATATTTATAATATGTAAAATATATTTATATTTGTGGATACATATATTTATATATAGGTATACATATGTACATATCTGTATATGTATTTAAAGATGTTAAAAGATGAAAAGATATTACATTAATGAAATAAAAAGCGAGCTATGCAAAATGAACATTAGTAAGAACCAGAAAGAGCCCGTGGAAGTTAAAAATATGAAAGCTAAAATAAAACAAATTTGTGCTGAAATGTGGGGCTAAAAAAAAAAGGTTCTGAAACTGGCACTCAGTTTAAAAAAAAACTGGTGATCATAGATATTTTCTCTTAAATCCCAGTCACTTTCCCCAGAAAAGAATCCTCCAATCTCCTGCTTCTGGATATTAGCCATTAGCATTCTGAGCCAGGTAGGAAAAGGGGAGTTGGAGGGGTACCTCACCATCTGGGATGCAGACTTCCACTTAATTCCCTCCATTTTATCTTTTCCGTCTTTCTTGAACTCTGATTAGTCAGATGTTGGACCTCCTAGACTGATCCTCTAATTTTATATATACTTTTCCTTTATTATATTTTTCTCTTTTTTTTTTTTCTATTTACTGCCTCCCTGACAGGATATTTTTCTCTTTTTTTTATTTTATTTTATTTTATTTTATTTATTTATTTTTTTTAAATAGAGACAGGGTCTCACTCTTGCTCAGGCTGGTCTCGAACTCCTGAGCTCAAGTGACCCTCCTGCCTCGGCCTCCCAGAGTGCTAGGATTACAGGCGTGAGCCACCGCGCCTGGCCATTTTTCTCTTTTTTTGAGGCAGGGTCTCACTCTGTCACCCAGGCTAAAGGGCAGTGACATCATCATAGCTCACTGCAACCTCAAACTCCCGGGCTCAAGCAATCCTCCTGCCTCAGTCTCCCAAGTAGCTGGGACTACAGGCACATGCCAGCACACCCGGCTAATTATTCTATTTTTTATAGAGATAGGGATCTCACTATATTGTTGCACGGGCTGGTCTCAAACTCTTGGCCTCAAGTGATCCTTCCGCTTCGGCCTCCCAAAGTGCTGGGATTACCAGGCGTGAGCCACCGCCCCTGGCCTCCTTTAGTATATTTATCTTTTGTGCTACTGTATGGGCAAATTTCCTCAACTTTATCTTTAAATCCTTTTAGGGATTTGGAAGGGTATGGAGATAAGCGAAGAAGTTCAATTTGTCATGACTAAGAATGGTATCAAATCCTTCTGATACCATTCTACATCGAGGCTGATAGTATGTTCTTTGCGGGGAAAGAGAGACAAGAAATGGGACCGGGGGTTTCTATGGGGAGTAGCATAGGACTAGTGGTGGCACTACGCATTCGGAAAGGCATGGTCTCAGCTTCTGCAACCAAAGCCACCTTCATCTGCGAGCCCATTTCTTCAGAGAGTAAACTTCCACTCTTCTGCCATTTGTCCACTGGCTTTCCGTTATCTAAACTCACCCGGAGGTACTGGTAAGGCTATAGGCAGAAAAACAAATGAACAAAGGAGGTTCAGAAAGAGACTTAAGAATATGTAAGGATTTAGTGTGTGTTAAAGGTCACCTTTTATGTTTAGTGGGTAAAAGATAATATGGGGTCAACTAGCTAACCATTAAAAATAAAGAAAACGAGATCTTTACCTCCAACTATACATCAAAATGCTAGTCCAACTAGATGAAAGATTTGACATAAAAAATGAAATGAGAAGTACCAGAAGAAAATATAGGTGAATAGTGATATAATCTTGGGGTAAAGAAGGCCTTTGTAAGCATGACAAGAGAACAATAACCATAACGATGGGTGAGATACACACACAGACACACACACACACAGAGATATATCTCCATCCTATAAGCAAAGTTTAGAAAGCAAACAACAAACTGGGAAAAATAGTTTGAATGTGTATATGTCAGACTAAGGGTTAATATTCTTAATATATAAAGAGTACTTATTAATAAATAATTTTGAAATACCAACAAAACATGAACAGGCAACTTACAAAGAAATACAAATGGCTTAAAAATATCTGAAAAAATATTCAGTCCTATTTGTTATATAAATAACAAATTATATAATTTTACAAATTAAAATAACCAAATGGGATATCATTGTCAATTTACCTAATTGACAAAGATTTTTACAGTTTTATTGATATAATTCACATACTATAAAATGCATCCCTTCTAAAGTACAATTGAGTGGTTTTTGGAATATTCATAGAGTTGTACAATGATCATCACTACCAAATTCCAGAGTACTTCCATTACCCCAATAAGAAACCCCATACTCATAAGCAGTCACTCCCTATTACTCCCAGCCCTTGGCAATCACTAATCTACTATCTGTCTCTATGGATTTACCTATTGTGGACATTTCATATAAGTGGAATCATACAATATGAGGCATTTTGTGTCTGATTTGTTTCATTTAGCATTATATTTTCAAAGTTCATCTATTTGCAGCATATATCAGTACTTCATTTCTTTTTATGGCCAAATAATATTCCATTGTATAGATGTATTAGTTTTCTATTTGCTGCTGTAAAAACTTACCACGAATTTAGTAGCTTAAAACAACACAAATTTATTACCTTACAGTTCTGCAGGTAGAAATCTGAAACGGGTATCACTGGGCTAAAATCAAGGTGTTGGCAGAGCTGTGTTCCTTTTTGGAGGCTCCAAGGGAGATTCTGTTTCCTTCCCTTTTCCAGATTCTAGCGGCCATCCATATTCCTCGGCTTATGGCCCCCTTCCTCCATCTTCAAAGCCAGCATTTGGATCCTTCTCACATCACATCACTATGGCCTCCTTTTTTGTAGGTAAACCTCCCTTTTTCTTCCTCTTTTGCCTCCCTCTTCAACTTTTAAGGGCCCTTGTGATTACATTGGTCTGTGTGGACAATGCAGGATAATCTTCCCATCTCAGGATCCTTAATCACATCTGCAAAGTCCCTTTTGGGGACCATTATTCTGCATACCGCATACACCACATTTTGTTTATGCAGTCATCAGTTGATGGATGTGGGTTATTTCCACTTTGGGGCTATTATAAATAATGCTGCTCCAAACATTTCCGCACAAGTTTTTATGTAGATTTGTTTTCAGTTCTTTTGGGTATCTACCTATGAGTGGAATTGCTGGTAGCAATATATTTATTTATTTTAAAGTGTACAATTCAGTAGTTGTTCAATATATTCACAAAGTTGTGCGACCAAGCCATCACCTCAATCTAATTCCAGAATGTTTTCATCACCCCAGAAAGAAACCCTCTACCCATTAGCAGTCACTCCCCATTCCCCCCACCAACCTCTGGTAACCACCAGTCTGCTTTCTCTATCTGCCTATTCTGGACATTTCACATAACTGGAACTATACAGTGTATGGCCTTTGTATCTGGCTTCTTTCAGCTTGCATAACGTTATTAAGGTTTATCTGTGTTGCAGCACGCATAAGTACTTCATTCCTTTTCATGGCCAAATAATATTCCATTGTGTGGATGGACCACATTTTGTTTATTCATTCATCAGTGGATGGATATTTGGGTTTTTTCCATTTTGTGGCTATTATGACTAATGTTGCTGTAAACATTCCTGCACAAATTTTGTTTGGACATCTATTTTCACTTTCTTGGGTATATACCTAGGAGTGAAATTGCTGGCTCATATGTAATTCTCTGTTTAACTTTTGAGGAACTGCCAAACTGTTTTCCAAAGCAGCTGCACCATCTTACATTCCCACCAACAATGCACAAGGGCATGAGGTGGTATCTCATTGTAGTTTTGATTTGCATTTCCCTAATGACTAAGGATGTTGAGCATCTTTTGGCCATTTGTATATCTCCTTTGGAGAAATGTCTATTCAAATCCTTTGCCCATTTTTAATTGGGCTGTCTTTTTATTGTTGAGTTGCAATAGTTCTTTATACATCTGAACACAAGTCCCTTATCAGACATATGATTTGCAAATACTTCCTCCCATCCTATGCATTGTCTTTTCATTTTCTTGATAGAGTCATTTGAAACACAAAAGTTTTTAATTTTGATAAATTCAATTTATCTACATTTCCTTTTGTTTTTTGTGCTTTTGGTGTCCTATGGTCACTCCTGTGTTTTCTTCTGAGTCTTTTAGTTTTAACTCTTATATCTAGATTCTATGACCCATTTTGAGTTAATTTTCGTAAATGGTGTGAGTTAGGGGGTCCAACTTCATTCTTTTACATGCAGATAGCTAATTGTCCCACACACCATTTATTGAAAAGACTATTCTTTCCCTCATTGGATTGTCTTGACACCCTGTCGAAAACTAATTGACAAAGATTTTCAAAGGTAATATCTAGTTTAGGCAAGGATAAGGGGAATTCTTGTACATTGCTAATGAGAACATAAAAAATAGTACAGCCTTTGAAGGGCAATTTGGCTATGCATGTCCAAGTTTGAAATGTGCATACTCTCATTCAGGAACTGTACTTCCAGGAATTTATTCCAAGGAGCTAATTGTATACAAAGATGTTATGTATAATGGTGAACAACTGGAAATAATCTGAATGTCTATCAGTGGAGACCAGGTGAGTAAATTATGCTCCATTCATTCGATAAAATATGATACATCATTTAAAAATGATGAAGCAAAGCTATATTTATTGACTTTAAGCAATCTCTGTGACGTATTGCTAAGTGAAAAATAAAAGCACATTACAAAGCAACATTTATAATAAAATTCCATTTATAAAATTATATATTTTACATACACATCTACATTCACAGAGAGATAGCCTGGAAAATATTCACAAAAATGTTAACAGTAGTCCCTCTAGGTAGTGGGATTTGGCTGGCTTTTATTTTTTTCTTTATACTTTTTTGCATTGCATGAATTTGCTACATGAATATGTATTGTCTTTATATTCAGAAAAAGAAAAGATATTTTCATTGTGTAGAAGAATATTCTCAAGGAATATATATTGTAGGAGATTATTCAATTCAATGGCATGGAAGTAAGTCCATAATACATTGTTAACTGAAAACAGGTTACATTATCATCCCACTTCTGAAAAATTTTTAAAATGTAATATATACAGTATTTCCTAGGTATTATGAGGCTTTTTTTCACTTCTCACTATTTTTGAAATACGAATATCTCTTATAATTGATACGAATATTTCATGTAGTGGGTCCCCTCTCCCTGCCTCATGAAAAGCTGTTATTAATGAGAAGATGCTGCTCACTCTCTGAGACTTGAGAAAATGCCGTTTGTGTGTGGAGAAAAGACTGGCTGGAGGCATAGACACCAAAACGTGAACAGTGCTTAGCCCTTTAAAAAAAGCCTCGCACAGAAATTTTTTCTTTTTTTCTTTTTGTTTTAGTTTCCAAATTTTCTATAGTACATTCATAGATGAACATAAAAAGAAACCAGGAGCCTGGCTGCTCTGATTTTCAAGGAAAAATTAGAGTGTGAGAGTATTTGGGACTTTTGGCCTTTATCAAAATAAGAGACTAGTAAATTAGGGACCACATAAGCCTGAATTTAGAGTGAGGGAGGACTAAACTGCTGCAGGCCCACCGAGTGGCTCCTGGCCAGGCAGGAGCAGGTAAAGTGAGCTGGAGAACAGATGGTAGGGTTCAGGCAGCAGGAGATGGACTCTTGGCTCAGTCTTACTTCTGTGTGGACAAGGGAATCCCTGTGAAGTAAGTATGAGAGGGTCCAGATGGTGGGGATGCTGGCTAATTATGAAGAAATGCACTCAGATATCTTCCAGTTTAGCTCAGGAGCATGTTCCAAGTTCCTCAAGAGAGACCAAGGACTGTGTGAAACAGAAAATGAGTCTGACCATTTGAGAGTCAAAAACATATTGGTTTAGGGTGATCCCTTCCCCCCTCAGCCAAAGGGGTAGGGTAACTACAGGAAACAAAGGACATGGAGCAGAGGTGGAGGACTGATGGCCACAGCAGAGCGTTACTAGCTCTGGAGGAGGCCAGTGAGCTCTGGGACTCTGCTTAGGGAGGAACTCGGGCCTGCAGTGACTGTGGCTGGGGTGCAGAGGAGAGTTCGCCAGGTAGTCACAGCTCTCCTTTGTTGCCCCAGGAAGGCCTGGCAACTACAGCTGGTTTCAGAGAGCAGAAAGGAGCCTGATTCCCTTGGCAGGGGACCCTTACTGGACCTGGAGCTGCCTGCACACCTGACACTTTCCCCTCCTGTTTTTACCATGTGGATGGTAGAATCTTGTTCGCCAGACCCACAAGATCATGTCTAATCCTCACGACAGTCCTGAGATGAGCAGCCTGAGGCCGGAGAGGTTATGTGGTTTGTGCTAAAGCATATAGCCAGTTAGTGATGGAATGGGATTCCCGTCTCAATGGAGTCCTTCCCTAACAAGGGAAAACCATTGAACAAAGTTATATTAATACAGATCTATCATACTGGTAAGTGGAAAAAGCAAGTTTCTAAAAAGAAAATCTTCAACATTTAAAAAAATATGTGTAGTACAGAAAAAAAGCTGCAAGGATATACAACTTCATGGTGGTTATACCTCAATGGTAGGAACTTAATTTTAAATTTTATTTTCTGTGTGTTTTTAAATTTCCCCTATACAATAAACATGTAAATCTTTTTAAAGCAGGATAAAAGTAATGAGAATTACAGTGAGCCCTTAATGACAGAGGACTCCAGCTTCTTATTAGCTATGTGAGTTTTAGCAAACCCACTTGAGTTTGCTTAGTCTGTTTCCTAAATACTAAAAAAGGTGGATTATAGTCCTGTCCCAGGAAGCTGTTGTCAGGATTAACTGAGAGGCAATGTACACAAAAGTCCCAAGCACAGTTCTTGGCATAAGGACAGTGCTTAATAAATATTAGCACTCTTGGTAGTCACAGCTCTCCCTTGTTGCCCCAGGAAGGCCTGGCAACTACAGCTGGTTTCAGAGAGCAGAAAGGAGCCTGATTCCCTTGGCAGGGGGCCCTTACTGGACCTGGAGCTGCCTGCACACCTGACACTTTCCCCTCCTGTTTTTACCATGTGGATGGTAGAATCTCGTTCCTAACCCTTTTCACCTATTTGCCTCTCCCTCTCGCCTTGTCTCAATAATCTCAGCTGCCTAGATGGTATTTTTTTAGTACATGTGACGTTGTTTTCAACATAATACACATTTACGAAGCATCTACTATGTTCTAAAGATGGCCCCAAGCTCCTTCTCTCCATTCATATCATCCAGAAATATCTGTGTGAGTTCACAGTCTAGTTGAGGAGTTAGATGCTTCAACAACTACCATTTGTTGCTAACTGCTATAACAGAGGTACACGCACCGTGCTGTGGAAACTCAGGGAGGAGGTTTGTTCTTACCAGTGTACGCACATGTGTACAGAAGAGGATGGGAAGAATGGAAGTCTTTAGTATTCAAACAGTAATGACTTCCTCACCTTATATTATGCATCAGTCTCATATACTGCCTTTACTAAACAGAAAATGTACCCATTCTGCTAAATTGGTTTCAAAGCCAGTTAAACCGATGCCGTAGTGGGGTTGTTTCCTCTCATCTTCAGATTTATGAAAGTCTATCCACAGCCACAAAGTTTGTGGAAGGCTAGGATCATCTGATGACCTGACAAATAACATGCTGTTGCTGAGGCTTTGGGGTGGGGAGCAGGTCCACGGAGTTACAAACTAGCTCAGAGTGTTCAGACATTTTAGAGCTTATTGGAGTACACACCCATTCTGATTAACAGGCAGTTTGAAGACTCAAAGGGGTGCCAAAACCTGGCATTATTTGATATTTTTATTACTTATTGGTCAAACATTAACATAAATGGAAGTAAAAAGAAATTCACCCATAGTTTAGTCTCCCTAACAAACTAAACTGTTTTTACTTTTCTTTATTCCCTCCTAGCCCTCGTTCAAATCCATAAATCCATGCACGTAATTGCAGATTAGATACAATTATATATTCTACATCTTTTTCACACACAGATGCATACACAGAGTGATGTTAAGTACAGCAATATTCAAAACCCGGGCCCTGTGACAACAGTCCCTTCAGGCCTGTAGACGGACAGTCCCATAGATGTTGGCAGGGCAATGAGACACACCCTGTTCTGCCTGTGTTATTTATGCCTCTGGCAGTGAAGCCCCTGACAAAGAAGCATGTCACTGGAACACATGCTCTTTGTTCACAGAGGTGCATGCCAGCACCGGCTGCGTAAGGAGGGACAGTGCCCTGTCTGTAGTCTCTCCTTTGGCTCTTTTGCTTTCTTTTTATGTGCTGCACATTGTGGCTATGTTTATCAATTACTTTGTAGCTTAATACTATAAAACACACATTTATCTGTGAGCTATGTACCATGCGGAAAGAGTCCTTCATACCTTCCAGTTGCCCATAAAGAGAGGACAGGGTCTCAAGATTTGCCCTGGTCCTTCCTAAGGATCAATACCACCTCCTCCATGAGCCACCAGGTTACCACTCTCTCTAGCATAGAGCTACATGTTGAAGGTTCCTTTAGCATCTCCCCCTTTCCTACAAGATGACACCTGCATGTTGTTTGGTATTAAAAACCGTCTGTAACTGTTCCCACCTACTACTGCAAAGCAGTCCCTCCACACTGTCTCCACTCCAGCCAGACTGATGACAGACTTGGGAGTCAGACCCTTCTGGGTCTAAACTCTAGCTCCACCTCTAGTTGTCTCTGCAGTTTAAGGTTCCAAGTCAGTTCTTCATCTGTAAAATGATTAAATTACCACCTACTTCATTCACAGGGTTGTCTGAGGATTAAATGAGAAAGAATATCAAGCCCCTAAAAGCAGATGCTCAATAACTGCTTGTTAGTCCACGGAACTGATGTGGTATTTTTGCGTAAAAGCCTTCATTGCATAGACCTGTGGTTCTCATAACCTTATAGTCACAGACCTCTTGTAACCTCCTGAGAACATCCCGCTCTATTTTCCCTTGTCATAAAGATGTCTGCAAAGACTACAAAAGGGGTCAAAAAACTACATACTAGAAAGTTTTTGCCTTTTTCCATAATCCTTCTAAAACTTTCATTTGCAAATGTTAACTCACTTCAGTATTTTAAAAACTTATATGATTGGTTTAAAACTAAGTTTGGGCTGTTTGCCACTAAATAAACTTAGACAAAATGGGAAGGGGGAGGGCTTTCTTAACTTCATAAAACCTTAGGTTACTGCATAGAATTCTAGGTTTTTCTCTAAAAAATTGTTCTCCCTCTCCCCATTCTGCTAGGGAATGAAATTAATTGTTCTTAACTTTTGGTGCCTCTTGTCTACACTAGAAATAAGACGGTATCTGATTTGACATATTACACACTTACTTATCTTAAGCCGAACATGACGTTACTCGCCGGTAGTCTGCCAAGCACACTCACCCTAACCTGGTGCTCTAACCCCTAGGACCCTCCGAGACCATTACAAAGGCTGCCTGCCAGGCTTCACGAAACTTAGACCCTCAAGAATTTACACATCTCACAGGGGGGCCCGAAGGAATAAATGAGATAAAAGTCTGCGAGAAAACTCTGAGGCCCCATTAGAGATGCTAATTGTTTCCCTTGCTCGCTCACGTTAGAACGTTAGAAAACCGAGGGAAATTCTCCTGAACTGCGGGGGGACGCTCAGCTGCTCTGCGGCTTAGGCAAGCGGCCCAGGCTGCCCTGTCCCCGGCCAGCGAGCCGGCACAGCCCTCGAAAGCCGACTCCACCCGGCGCCACGCGGTACAACTCGGGCCCGCCGCGACGCCGTCCCGACCCGGGTCCTCGGCGGCATTTCGGACACCCCTCCGCCAAGGACACAGCGGGGTTCGGGCTGTGGGCCCCAGACTGTGTGGGAGGCAAAAGGCGGACCTCAAAGCCTCTTCTGTCCCGGGCTTGCTTCACTCTCGCGCCTCCGCGAGCGTCGGGCTGTCTCCGGTGAGCCTCCGCGGACGCACTTGGCCTCAGGAACCGCCGAAGCCGGGCTGGACAGCTTCCCACCAGGCCTCCCCCCGCAAACGCCTCCGGGCGCGGCAAGGTGGGGCCGGGGGGGTCTCAGCCCTGTGGCGGGCGCGGAAGCCCCCGAGGGAGGCCTTACATCAGCGCCCCACGTGCAGTCGGAGGGAGGAGGAAGTCGCTCCGCTCGCCCGGGCTGCGCCTTTCCCCCAGCCTCCGCCCCTCCCGCCGTGCGTCTCCCCGCCCCGTCCTTGGTGCTGCCGGGGCGGCCGAGCCGAGCGGCGCCGCGCGGGGCCGAGTAGAGCCGAGCAGCCGCCGCGCCGCGTCGCCGGTTTAAGCGCAGTGCGGGGCCGCGGCCGGGGGTGGCGGTAGTGAGGCCAGCGCTGCGCTCCAGCCCCCTTTTCCCTCCATGGTTTCTCTCCGCTCCCGTGAGTAACTTGGCTCCGGGGGCTCCGCTCGCTTGCCCGCACGCCGCACGCCGCCCGGGACCGCGCCGCCGGCCTCTGCCGCGAGCAGACCCCTTCCGACGGCCCTCGCTGCGCAGGCCGGGACGCCTCTCCCCCCTCCGCCCCCGCCGCGGAAAGTTAAGTTTGAAGAGGGGGGAAGAGGGGAACATGGACATGAAGAGGAGGATCCACCTGGAGCTGAGGAACCGGACCCCGGAAGCTGTAAGCAGAGCCCCCCGTCGGGAGCCCCCTCCCCGATGACTTGCATGTAATGGTGGCCACCTGCGGGGCCCGGGCCGCTGGTTCGCCGGCCCCGGCGCGGGGAAGGGCGCAGCTCGCGGGCTCGGACGGGGAAGGCGGGCAGGCGGGCGGGCGCGAAGGGGGGAGCGAGCGCGCGGGGATTAACTCTTTGCCGCCCGCGGGGCCCCGCGGCCGCCCAGGGAAGGCAGCGGAGTGGGGGGAAGCAAACTTTGAGCTCCTCGCTCGCCCGGGTCTTTTCCCGCAGGGAGCGCGTGTGCGAGCGGCCGGCGGCCGGCGGCCGGCGGCGAGGGAGGGAGGCGGGGGTTGTGTAACGCTGGGAGCCATGTTTGCAGCCTCCCGGGATGCGCGGCCGGGCGGAGGCTGGGCCTGCCGAGGAGCTGCGCGGCCAGCCCCGCCTGGGCCCGCCGCCGGCCAGGCCGGGCTCCGCGCGTCCCGGGCCGGCCGGGGAAGGGGCGCGGGCGGGGCGGAGCAGGGGGTCTTCTGGCCGGGCCTCGCGGTTGGCGGTGGCCCGGCCGAAGGCAGAGGTCGTGGGGCGAGGAGAGGGCTTTTTTCCTTTGAAGGGGGCGAGAAGCCCCTCCGGGAGCCTGGGGGCCTGGGCGGGCGCGGCCTGGCGCGCAGAGCGGGGGAGGGGCGGGCCCAGGCGGCGGAGGTGGCGCAACCGCCGCCCCTCCCGAGACCAAGTTTGAAAAAAGGACGCAGTTCCCGCCATTTTTCAAGCCTAAAAATAAAACTTTCTTCCCCATTTCCCTCGCTCCCCTTTCGCCCTCGGCCTCCCCCGCTGCAGCTTCCCTGGGCCGGCCACGGTCTACCCGAGCCAACCGTTGTGGCGGCGGCTTCGCCCTCCCCCGGCGCCGCCGCAGCGGAGTCTGGGGGCCCCCGTCCCGGGAGGCTGGCCCCTCGGTGTGGGCGGGTGGCGGCTCCTCACGCCAGCCGGGGCGCGCCACAGGCCTGCACAGCGCCATGTTGGCGGGTGCGCGTCTCCCTCCGCTGGGTGAGCCAGACCGGGACTCTGCCGACCGGCCCTCTGCCGACCGGCCCTACCCGCCCGCCCTCGGCGCTGGCTGCCGGTCGCCCCTTCTGGGGCAGAGCCCTCGGTCTGTTTTCCCCCTCCCCGCCGGGGCTCGGCTCGCACTGGCGGGAGCCGCGCGCTGCGGCGGCCGCCGACTCATCCCCTTGCGGGCGCGCTGCCGCCCCCTCCCTCTTCTTAAAAGGGCAACGGCAGGCGGCCGCCTCCGCCGGGGGCCAGGCGCGAGGGGGCTCGGCGGGCCTCGGCTCGGCACGCGGGAACGTGCGGCCTCTGCCCCCGCACATGCTCGAGCGCGGCCCGGTGCTGCCGACCGCGCGCCGTCCGGGCTACGGGGCCCGAGGCTGGCCGTCGCGCGCCGCGGCTGCGTGTGCGTGGGGCGGGCCTGGGAGAATTGGCTTTTTCAGCTCCCTTCGAGTTAGCGCGGCTTCCCGCCGCCGCGCGCCCCCTGCGCCGGGAGGGACCGCGCTGCTGCCGGACCCCATCCGCGGTGAGTGGCTTTCTCCAGCCGGAGGGACCCCGCTCGGGTGTAGCGGGAGGCAGAGTTTCGCGCACTCAAGTGGCTGTGGTTAACAAGTTGTGAACTTGTGAGAATTAGTCGACCAGGGTTTATCAGGCGTGCGTGCTCGGTTTTGTGCCCGCGCTCCCTAGTCCTTGAGGTCACCGGCAGCGAGGAGCGGGGCGGGCTCCACCGCACGGCGGCCGTGTGTCCTGAAGGACCTGGGAGGGTGGGCGACTCGTCAGACTCCCGGGGTTTCGAGGTGGAGGCTCCGCCGGCGCCGGCGTGCGTTCCTTCCGACCATGGTCAGACATTTTGTGCCCGCCACGTGCTAGCGTGTTGAAAGGTGAAACCTCTGCGCGGTGTCAAACTTGAAGCGCTGCCTTTTCGCCTGGAGGAGCTGGTAGTTCCAGACTTTTCCATTGCCTCGTAGTTGCAAATCAATAGAATATGGAGTAGCTAAATTTAGCCAAGTTTCTTGTGAGGAAAATGTACACGTGGGTCTTCAAAATACTTTGAAATCTAGAATTTGAGTTCTTTAGAACGTGCTCCCACTAAAGGTCTACTAAAATACTCCTTAACAGTGGTGGTGTGCACTCTGGAAAATAAAGCTGACCTGCCATTCGCAGTATATGGTGTTTTCATATGTGAAATCGTATATTACTTTGAAGATAGGTGTATATGTGCGAGTGTTGATGTTTCAAGTAATCAACTTAGGCATTAACCCTCTTGCCAAAGACAGGCCAGAGCTATGTGAGTGATTAAAATTAAATTAAAGCCATTTTCTCAGTATGCTGTGTACATATCAAGTGCTCAAAAGTGACAAGTGGCTAGCGGGTACTGTATTGGACAGTACTGGCCTACAGATGCACTGGTTTATTAAATAAATATTTGACTGCCTAACAGTATGCCAGGGCCTGGGAAATCATTGAACAAGGCAGCGAATCCCCTTCCCTCCTGAAGCCTTAGAATCCGTTGAGGTGGCGCTGCTGCCTGTTGCACTTGGGAGACTGTCAGTGGAGCCAGCCAAGATTGTGCGGATAGAAGAAGGTTGGCTTAGGGACTCGAACAGGGGACTGAGACCAGTGGAAGTTAGGTGCTCCATTGGGAGAGTAAAGCTTTGACCTAAAACTGAAGGCTTTTCAAGAAAAAATACTGTAGATTATGAAGGAAATTTTTGTTTGGGTTTTTTTGTTTGTTTAGAGACATGGTCTCAATATGTCGCCCAGGCTGGAGTGCAGTGGCTATTCACAGGGGCCATAATAGTACTATTCATAGGCGTGGTCATAGTGCACTGTAGCCTCCTGAGTACCTGGGACTATAGGCACACAACCACTGCACCCTCCTTGAAGGAAATTTTAAAAGAGGAGTTAAAAAGTGTTTTGCACAAAGTCATCCTTAAGGCAAATGAATAGTTACAAGATGACTCTTTTAAAAAAAAAAAAATCAAACCAAGCTAGTCACATGGCACCTTACGTATGATGTGCCAGAACATACCATACACACAACAGAAATTGGTGGCATTGTCAGCTGTTACACAGTAGGTTTGGCCTCTGGGACCCTGCATTCCCCCATTGAAGGTACTATACCGTTATAGTATGGTATAACGTGTAAGTGTCTCCCCTAGTTAACAAACTTAATGATTTTTAAAGTCAAGTAAGCTTTAAGAGTGTTTGAGGAAGGTGAGTAGAGGATTAATTGTAAATGTGTTCTTTTGTTTAAGACCACGTGGGCTTTTTTTGTGTATATGACTTTTTTGTTTTTGTTTTTATTTTATTGGGGGATTTAAAGAAGACCCTGGTAACACTTATGTATTTACCTTCTTATGTTCTTTGGCCAGAGTACATGAGCCCAAGATAATAGGTTCAGTTCACCTTTTACTATATCCTTATTTCTTATAAACACAGGTATGCTCATTTCCCTAAAAGGTGAGGGAGGGCTTGTAAAGAAAAAAAGTACGTAATTCAGTTTTTTCCAGTCCAAAACAGCTCTTATATCAGAGTGTGTTCTCATAATGGAAAAAAATGGCCTAATATGGCATTTTAAAATAATCTTCATAAAGAATGGTGGTTGCCATTTAAAAACATTTATAGGCAAGGATAGAAAATATTGTATTATTTCTAAGGATAGGAAATATATAAAATATTGTCAGTTACTTCAACTGGGAATAAATTGTATGTTGCTAGAACATACGTACACCATAGAAAATGGAGGTATCGTCAGCAAGATGAGAAGACACTGACGTACAGTAGCGAGATATGAACCAAATTTAGTTGTAGTTTTAAATTGGAAAAGAAAACCTGTTTTTCCTTATGTGAAGTTCTCATCCTTCCATTACACTGAACGTGCTACTCTATTGTGAGCACCTCCTTAACCACGGATCTGGGGACAGTTAGCCTTCATATTAACTGAGTTTTTCATTCAAAGTTAGAAAGCCAAGCAGTTCCTTCCTGTGGTTCACAATCTACATCCCTATGAAACAGTAGTGTGCTATATATGCTGGACTGTGACATTTAAGAGTAGTTTTTCCTTAGTCCCAGTTTGCTGGGGGAAAAACTAGATTTTCTTTAGCTTGCATCTTCCTTTTTTGATCCACCTCCTTGGCCTCTATTGTTGTGTCTACTATGATGTAATTTTGAGTGCAATCGGATATACTAATTGGTTGCATAGCAACTAATTGGAGTTTTTTTCCTTGTATAAGTAACACATCTTGGTTGAAGAAAAATTGGATAACAGATAAGCCAAAAAATAGTAGATATAGGCTGGGTGTGTTGGCTCATTCCTGTATTCCTAGCACTCTGGGAGACCGAGGCGGTAGGATTGCTTGAGCTCAGGAGTTCGAAACCAACCTGAACAAGAGCAAGACCCCATCTCTACTAAAAATAGAAAAATTAGCTGGGCATGGTGGCGTGCCTATAGTCCCAGCTACTCGGGAGGCTGAGGCAGGAGGATCGCTTGAGCCCAGGAGTTGGAGGTTGCAGTGAGCTATGATGATGCCACTGCATTCTAGCCAGCGCAACAGACGGAGACTCTGTCTCCAAAAAAAATAAAGAAAATACAAATCATACATGCCTATCCTACCATCTAGACATTCTGATGTATAGTCTACTAGAATGTTTAAATTTTTTTTCCCCAAACTTGGTTCATGCTAATAATGCATATGCTAGCTTGTTGGTTTTTGGGTTTTTTTGAGATAGGGTCTTGCTTTGTCACCCAGGCGGGAGTGCAGTGGCACAATCATAGCTCACTGCAGCCTCAAATTGCTGGGCTTAAGAGATGCTCCTGCTTCAGCCTACCAAGTAACTGGGACTGCAGGTGCATGCCATCACACCCTGCTAATTTTTTTCTTTTATTTTTTTACAGAGACAGTATCCCGCTATGTTGCCCAGCCTTTTTTTTTTTTTTTAAATAATGCAGTGAACATCTCTATCTTTCCGTCGTTTTTTATTTTACAGCCTTACTAATGTCTGCATAGATCATAATTTAACCATCTCCACAGGTTGTTTCCAGGGTTTTTTGCTGTTGTAAATAGTGCTGAAATGAACATCTTGTGTGAATTTTTTTCTGCCAAATTGCTTTTCAGAATGGTTCTCTTCTGTATATACCCACCCATAGGATATGGGTGTTTCTTTCATGCCAACAGCCCTGCTGTCTAAACACATTTGAGAACCACTAATATAAATTTTTTCAATTGTCATTTTGAAAACATTCTTTTAGAATAATAGTAGGGTAGAAGGTTTGAATATTGGTTAACTTGGATGGAAATTGCAAGTATGGTAGGAATTACTTTTGCTGTCTACATTTTTGAATTCTTTTATTTACTAAAAAATAAACATGTATTACTTCTCTAATTAAAAGAACTGATAACTCAAAATGATCTTTAATTCCTCCATACCTTTTTTCCTCTCTCTTGTGGCAGAAACAACTGTTACAATGGGAGGTCACCCAACCAGTTAGGTAAAACTGATCTTTTTTCAGAGTAGCTGGGGGCGTGGCAAGTGAGAGCAAGTTGGAGAGGATGAAAGGGCAGGGGAGGGGAACCACTTACATCTCGAGATCCGCAGCCCCTAGCTCCAATCCCCAGGGTTGTCCCCTTGACCTAGAAGTTTGTGACTCATCATAACTTAAAGAAGTACCTCATAGACACTTAGGAATTGGCCACTTAGAATTTGAAATGTGTTTGTTTTCATAGAAACAATATTATAAATGGATGTTATGTCCTCAAGTTAGGTCTGAAAAGCTATTTGGCCACAATATAGTTCAAATTTTTCAGTGAAAAAGTAGTAGAAAACAGTACTATCTTTTTGATAACTAGAGAAGACAAATACACGAGAGATAGGAAGTAGTATGGATTTTTCTTTTTAGTTTTTAAATGTTTACCTTAAATTTGTGTTTGAGAAAAGGCAATTTTAATTGGAGAATGAGGGATGAAAAAGAATGAATATGGCCCAGAAAGTTAAACTCTGCATCTTCAAGCAGAAGGCCAGCTGACTCTGTCATGGACCAAACAGCTCCCCAAGATGTACACATAAATGTACAAATGCCTGCCTGACCTTCTCTTCTTAGATGGCAGCCACAGGAGGATTTGGGATATAATGAGAAACTCTCAACCATCAACTTCCAAAGCTGCTATCTTCCTTGCAAGGTGTTCTGGATCCCTTCATACCCAGAAAGGAATGGGGGAGAGAGGAGGCTTAGTTACCACTCTAGGGACCCTCTCAGAACCCCAGAGTTGATATAAAGATTATTTTAAACTGAAGATATTTGAGACTCAGCTGATGAAAAAAGAAGCCTACTCTTGGAGCTTATCTGACTAAAAGCAAACACTTCTGAGAAATGAGGGCTGATGTAAATTATGTCTTAGGAGTGGGTCTGTTCCCAGGAGAGACACCAAGAGTAAACCTACCATTGCCCAGCACAGTAGTGTGCACCTATAGCTCCAGCTACTCTGGAGGCTGACACGGGAAGATCACTTAAGCCCAGGAGTTTGAGGCTGCAGTGAGGTATGATGGCACCTGTGAATAGTCACTGTGCTACAGCTTGGGCGACATAGTGAGACCCCCAACTCTAAAAATTTTTTTCTTTTTAAGAAAAGTAAACCTACCATAAATCCCCTCTCTGGTGTAGTTTTATGGCTGTAAGAAGACAGAAAGACCACTCGTACCAGTGTAGTCAGACATTATCATAAACTTTCTTACCTCTCACTTGTTCTAAAAATCCCATTTGTCTTTCCTAAAGAAACCTATTCTTTCTAAAGGAGGATTTGCTCTTCCCTCCCTTTTCTTTCCTAACTTAGGTATATAAGCCCTAAATTCTAACCATCCCTTTGAGTCACTCATCACTGAGTACGTATGTGTATGTGTATTACATAAGTAAATAAATTTTTTTCTGCTATTAATCTCTTGTTAGTTTAATTTGCAGGCCCCAGTGACTGAACCTAAGAGGGTAAAGGAAAAGGTTTTCCTCCCCTATACCTCAAATGCTGCTTCTCTGTTGCTAAAACACTATCTGAGAGCAACACCTTGTCACCAAGGTCCTGTTGAGAACTTTAAACAACCTTTAAGGCTAGTGATGGGACTTTCAGACCTGCTATCCTTGGGCACAGCCCTAACTAGGACCCTATCATGGGTCTCTGCTTTATGCAATAATTCCCACTCTGCTCTGTGCTTATTCCCCAGTGGTTCATCTTCTCACTGTGCTTTTAGAGGTCTGTTCTGGGGGTGGCATTTTTCTTTACATTCTCAGCCTTCTTGGAAAGCTAAAGGTATGTTCTTTTTCTGTGCCTAGCCATACAGCCCTCTGCCCTACTCATCCCAGTATATTCTGTTGCCTCTTACTGGTGGAAAAAATTAAAGGTCTCAGGTATGTATTCCCTGAAGTTCTCACTCCCCACTTACACAAACTCACCTATATCTATACCCATCCTACCCTTTTCTTCTCCATAGGAAGAGCTGTCCCACCTCTTAACAAGAGTATAATATCTTACTTCTAATATGCACTTTTTGTTTTTCGAGACAAGGACTCAACTCTGTTGCCTAGGCTGGAGTGCAGTGGTGTCATCATAGCTCACTGCAACCTCAGACTCCTGGGCTCAAGTTATCCTCCTGGCTCAGCCTCCTGAGTAGCTGGGACTATAGGCATGTGCTACCAGACCTGGCTAATTCTTGTATATTTTTGTAGAGTTAGGGTTTCCCTCTTGCTCAGGCTGGTCTTGAACTCCTGACCTCAAGCAGTCCTCCTGCCTCAGCCTCCCAAAGTGCTAGGATTACAGGTGTGAGCCACCACCAGCCCTAGTATGCATTTTGATTACTTGTAGTTAAATGATTTTTGTTATGTTTACTCTGTATTTTTTATGGCTTGTCTGTCCTTTGTCAGTATTTCTCATGGGATGTTTATTTTTTCCTCACTTAGAGTAAAAATAATAGAAGGCATCCATTGTAAAGTGATTTATGATATATCCGTATACTGTCATTTTTCTTTTCTTTTTTTTTTAAGAGACAAGGTCTTGCTCTGTCCCCCGCCCCCCAAGGCTGGAGTACAGTGGCCTGATGATAGTTCACTGCAGCCTTGGGACTGAGGGATCCTCTTGCCTAAGCCTCCCAAGTAGCTGAGACTACAGGCACACACTACCACACCTGGCTCATTTTTAAATTTTTTGTAGACGGAGTCTCAGTATGTTGCCCAGGCTGGTCTTGAACTCCTGGCCTCAGATGATTCTCCTGCTCCACCTCCCAGAGGGACTGTGCCCAGCCCCACTTTGATTTCTTTAGTTATTAAAAAATATTAACAAAGTTATTTTAAAGTATTCTAAATAATATAGTTTATCTCACCTATATTTGATATATACAAAGACTAAAAAAGTACCAAAATGTTATGCTTATAATCAGAAGGTTGGTCCTTTTCATATCCAAGTTTTCTCTGTATTTCTTCATCATCTCCCTCCCTCACAATATTGACACAAAGCCCAATGCAATACTACTGACAAACCTATGACCGTTTTTTTCCTCATTCAGCAGTTTGAAGGCTCTTATACTGGGATGTAGTGGTAACCAGAATAGACATGACCCTGCCATAATGAATCTGAGTGTAGCAGTGACTTTTTTAATCTTTATTTTTTAATAGATTAATAGTCACATTGTTGAAACTAAATAAAAAGTCTCTCAGCCTCTTCACTTCTCCTTCCCTGTAGACACTATTACTGATAGATTTTATGTACATATAAGAAAGTGAATATGTGACATGTCACACATTCTGTACATTTTTCATCCCATAGTGTATCCTGCAAATGAGTCCCTTATTGATGAGCATTTAAGTTGTTTTCTAGTTTTTTCCATCCGTTTTTCAATAACTTCTTATGCCTTACTGTTTTAGCATATTTGGGCTGCTGCAATAAAATGTGAGCTTTAGACTGGGTGATATAGAAACAATAGAAATTTATTGCTCACAGTTCTGGAGGCTAAGAAGTTGAAAATCAAGGCACCAGCAGATTCAGTGTCTGGGGAAGGCTTCTTCTGTGCTTCAAAGATGGCACCTTCTTGCTGTGTCTTCACGTGGCAGAAGAGACAGAAGGGACTAGGCTGTTCCTTCAACCTCTTTTGTAGGGTCACTAATGCCATTCATGAGGGCAGAGCTCTCATGACTTCATCACTTCCCAAAAGGCCCTACTTCTTAATACTACCACTTTGAATATTTAGGTTTCAGCATATAAATTTGGGGTGGGGGACTAACATTCAGACCATAGCACTTATTTTATAAGCCTTTCTGGGTGCTTGAAGCTAATGCTTTAGCTTTGGGTACCATTCCTGATTCCTGTCAAGTCTCCTTTGCAGGATCTCCCAGAGTTCTGTCCTCGGTCCTCTTCCTGGGAATTTCATGCTTCTACTACTACCTCTGCCCTAATGGCTCCCAAATACAGAACTACAACCCAGACCTCCGCTGAACTCCAGGCCCACATGTCCAGCTGCCGGTGGATATTTTTATTTGGACATCCCATGGGATTCTTGGTATCCCTTATGGTATTCATTACATTCCCCCTCAGAAAGCTGTTACTTCCTTATTTCCATCTCGGTAAATGGGTCACAATTCTCTAAACCAAAACTTCAATTCCTCTCCATCATTTTCCATACCCAACAATTAAACCTGCAAGTTTCAACCACTTTAACACCCTCCCACCCCCACTTTCCTCTTCTTGATTCCTATTCTGCTGTTTGCTTCAACACACATTCTAACCCACATTTGAATGCTCTGTTGGTAGTTTTTGAAGACCCATTGCAATGGTTAAAGTGGAATTTTACCAGTTGAGAGAAATGTCTTCAGAGGTGATTTCACTCAGTGAACTGGGATGCAATATGGCTAACTCTCTAATTCTTCGGTTAGCTTTAATATGGCATATTAGTGTCATTTTGTATAACATTTTTGGAATCCCTGTTGGATAGAGTCATAGAAAACCTCCCAAAGCAAATTGGGAACATTTTAATTGTATTGCAATATACTGTTTAGGTGGGTGGGTGATTGCAGTTGACCTCTTTTTAATTTTAATGGTTAGTTGAGTTTATGTTCAGTTTGTATTAATACAGAAGGAATACATGCTTGTAAAAAAAAGCTTAGTACAGGTGTGAATAAAGTAAATGGCAAAGGTCTCTGGCATTCCCCCACTCCCTTCCCCAGAGATTGCTTTCTGTCTGTCTGCAATGTCCCAAGCACTTTTTACAACATCTTCCTGAGATATGTACCATTATCTCTACTTCATGGGAAACCGAGGCACAGAGAGGTTAAGTGACTTGCCCAAGGTCACACAGGTTCTAAGTGGCAGAGTAGAGCCAGGATTTGACTCCAGACATCTGTGTCCAGAGCCCAGCTTTTGTCACAGTTGACTTCTTGACTTTTCAGATGTACTGATTCCTTATTGGAAGAGGGAAGAATGGCAGTGGTATCTAGAGAAAGGTGGAGGGAAGGAAGGGAGGAAGTAAAAGGATGCCTACATGCATCCTGAAACGAGGGCTTCTGAAGAGGAAGTAGACAGAGTAGTGAGAAGTGATAGGGCACTTACCCGTGTTGTGGTATGACTGACTCGAAATCTGTTTCCTTCTTTCTAATTAGGGGGAAGGAAGTGGTGGTACAGGGAACAACAAGTACGTACTTTATAATTGATAGCAGTTACTAGAGTAGCATTACTGGATTTTGTATGGGAAGATGAAGACGTTAATAGTTCCTGTTGTCTTTTCAAAACATCAGCATCCCCCTTCCATATATATGCTTGATAAATGCTATTAAATGTGGTAGATTCACTGCAAGAGTGTCTTTGTGGAGGGCAGTTAAAAAACTAATTTGCATCATTAAGTAGATCAAAATAGGTTAAAAAGTTGCAAGTTTCAGAGTGACCACAGAGCGAGAATGGCAATAGGGATTACCATGGTAGATCTGCACACTAGACTGTTTATTACATAGCCAGTATTCAGAATCATCAGATGTAATACCCTTGCATGGATCTGAATTCCGAAAAAGGAACCTAATTTAATGTCTAACAGTCTCTCCCCTAGAAAGATCTTTGTCACATATAACCCAGACTGATTTTTGTTTTGAATTAAGGACTCTTGCATCTTGATTCCTCTAGTCAAAGTCTGTTAGTGATCTTAACAGGAAAAGTAAAGCTTTCCTCTTTACCTGTGGTCATCTCCTGGGCCTTAAGGTAGACTCAGCCTAAAGGGGTGTCTTCACTCTGCATTTGCATTTAGATAAAGCCACCCTTTGGGAAACAGACTTGGGTAAAGGAATAAGGGGGATACACTTTCACTTACATCTTAAAAATGGCAGTGTCTGTTTCTAGAAAAGAAAGAGTGTAAGTATTTATATCATGGTACAACATTCCATCTTTGAACCTATTAGTATATTGCTACTAAAGGCTTAATCATTTTTTATTTATAACTATGATTGAGGTCGAAGAGGCTGCCCCTGTATGTGGGTGTTTTTGCAGGATATTTATGGTTGGAGTTTTTGTGGTGTTTGTTTTCAATATGTTTTTGAAAGCTTATCCTTTTTTTCCTTTGTCATCCACAGGTTCGAGAACTTGTCTTGGACAATTGCAAATCAAATGATGGGAAAATTGAGGGCTTAACAGCCGAATTTGTGAACTTAGAGTTCCTCAGTTTAATAAATGTAAGCTTGATTTCAGTTTCAAATCTCCCCAAGCTACCTAAGTTGAAAAAGGTAAGTGCTAACAGTAAAAGAGAACCATCCTGGGAAGGGAAAATGTATGACTTTACCTGTAAGGACACACTCTGTAGCAGAAAGCACATGGCCTTTGGAACTGGGCAGATACGGGATTGAATTCCAGCTCTATCATTTCCTTGATGGGTGATCTTCTGCGGGTTACTTAATCTCTCTAAGGCCCAATTTCCTCACTTGTAAATTGGTGATATCACTTGACCTTTGGTGTTTGGAAATAATGCATGTTGGATGCCCAATAAATAGTAGTTACGAAGAATAATTATTGTATTTTGTGAGTAATTTATTAATTGTTATAAATTTATTGTTACAGTGTTAACTAGGTTTTGTTAGTATACACTGGTTCAGGAACCACATGTACCTCCTAGTCTTCATGTTTTATGTCTATTGATTAAGGGTGAGTTTAAGTAAAGACTTTAAGATTTATAGACTATGGTAATTCAAACCCATTATGTAATTCTAATGACTAGAAAGTTTAAAATATGTTGTGATTGACTTGTTTTATATATAGGTACAGCAACAGACCCAGAAAGGTATAGTAATTTGCCTAAAACAGCCCATAGAAGTGGTTAGTGCTAGAGCCAAAACTAGAGCCCATATCTCCTAACCTTTTGCATTGCATAGGAAAAGATGTGTGGTTATATAAGTATTACAGAATTCTCCACTGTTTTAGTATTCACTTTATTAGGAAACTTAAGTTGAACCTTTATTTAAACAAAGGCACACACAGAAATTTATAATCAAACTTAGGCAAAGGGCAGGTAGGCTCTTCCTAGAGCTTGCTTGAGTAGTGAGAGAGACTTGGGGGATTTTTGGATAAGTTACATAAATTAAAAAGTAGAAGTTTTTGTCGTGTGTGTTTTTGTTTTTGTTTTCCCTTATTTGCCTTGCTTAGGTAATAAATGCTTAGGCAGTCCTCATGAGTTTCAGGTAATAGTGTTTCTGATGAGAAATTTCCCCCTTCTAGGTATCTATTTAGAGGTTCAAGTATAATCCTTTTATATTTGCATAGGTTTCGGTGACATTGGAAGCTCTGATTAGCCTGGTTAAACACAAGATGGCTTTTTAGCATCTATTTCCATAAACTTGATGCTAGCAGATCCTTAGTATGTTCTATATTCTGTTTTGCTTTCCCAGCATCCTTATATATTTTCCTGAATTACTATGGTCTCTGTACTGTCAAACTTCATCAGAAAGTCAACCTATCAGTGACCGTTTATATGGGGATTTTATCAAATCTTTCCGAGGTTTTTAAACATTAATCATATCCCTTGCAGGCCTAATGAGGGGGAATCATACTTAATGGCAGATTGAATGTTCTCACAGCTGATAAGGACTTTATTTTTTTCCTACCCCAGAGCACAGACTGTTATTAATAAGAAACAAGTACTGAAAAAAATACTTGATGTGTAAATGTCATGAGTTCCTAAATTTACACATTTATTTCATTTCAAAGTAAATATGCTGCTAAAGGCTTTGGTGGATTGCCATGTTATTTCTACTCCCTAAGATATTCGTGTTGAAAAGATGTGACTATTACATGTATGTGATAGTCTAATCACATGGTGTAAACAGATCAAGAAAAGTGGTTTCTTTTTATTTTGATAGACTAAAATCACCAATATGGCTAACACTTGAATCTTTGATCATAGACTTGTATTTTTAAATCTAGACCATGACTAGATATTTGACTAGAATATCCCATTGGAAGGAAAAAATGTTTTGAAATATTGCATTTTCCTCTTCTGAAATACTTAACACCTAAGCAGCTGACTTGTTTTTTAAACTCATTTTTTCAACAGATATTTAAATTTGTAAAAGTTCCTCTTCTCTGCATCATATAGTACATTTCATAGCATGCCAAAAGTTTCATTATATGACGTTTTCGTGCTATTCTAGGTACATAGCATAACAGAGTGGGCGTGGGTGCTTAAGAAGCTGGCCTGCCTGGCTTCACATCATAGGCCTACCACATTAACAGCTAGGCAAGTTAAGTACTCTCTTTGTAGTTCATTTTCCTCATCTGTAAATGGGGGTAGTAATTTTACCTGCGCCCCATAAGGTTACTGTGAGATCAAATGAGTTAATGTATTTCTAGTGCTTTGAACAATGCCTGGCACTTAAGAGCTATATAAGGGTTAGATACAGTTACTATTGTTGGCACTTTAAAATAGAGAGTTAGAACCAGCTGTGTGGCCTAAGTTTTCTCATCTACAAAAGGAAGAGCTTGAGTTAGATGTTCTCCACAGTGCTTTCCAGGCTCCAACTCCTTGTAGTCTAAGATTCTAATATTCCTTGGTGAAGGCTCACTGCTTCATTGGTATACCGCTTGCCTGTGTTAATTGACATGCAGCTAAGAAATTACAGTAGGATCTAAAAGGCTAGTGCCAGCTTTCTGCAAGTGGCCTCCTGGGAGCTGGTTTATAAACCTGAGGCTGTTGCCCCATTCCCTTTCCTGAGATCATGGAACTTCTTTATGGGTTCATTTCTGGGGTCTGTCCTGCTTCTGTGACCTTCAGAGCAGCATTCCCCAGTGGCTTTCAGATATAGCACTGCACAGTGTGTTAGAACCACATTAGGTTTCAAGTGGGTATTGCTTGGCATACAACATAAACTGCTCAGCACAGACCATTTAGCCTTTCTGCCAGGTATATAGAGTGTTATCACTTCTTAAAGAATTCTAATTTGTTTTGACCTAGGTTAGAAAATGTATTCACTGATGTTAGAGGCCACTTCTCAAGAAAACTCTTACTAACTGGTTGAGAAAACACAATACTTCTCACCGTGTCCTGTCTCTTACCCTACGCTGCCCCACCCCAAGTGTTGCTGGGATCCTATAAACTACTTATTTGGATTTAATCAAACAAAATGAACATATATGCCCTAATAGAAACAGGGATGATTTGATATTGATAAGTGTTGGAAAGCTACATTTGCTATTTATAACACGTTAATGATATGTATTTCTCTGTGTATTTGTGTGTGTGCTGTGTACATTTTCTCTTGCAGCTTGAGCTCAGTGACAATAGAATCTTTGGAGGTCTGGACATGTTAGCAGAAAAACTTCCCAATCTCACACATCTAAACCTGAGTGGAAATAAACTGAAAGATATCAGCACCTTGGAACCTTTGGTAAGTAATTGAGAATTTAGAAACTTGGACTTATTGGTCATTTTCATTTTCATGTTTCTTTATAGTGGGGAAAATTATTGGGAATAATGAATGGTTGAGAAGGTGATGGTTTTTTACTTTTTATAGGTGTCCCGATTTTAAAGATCAGGGCCTCTCTAATTACGTGTATTCCTATGGCTTTGCTCTTCCTGCCTGATACTGTGATGGCTTCCTTCACATGGAAATTCTTTGGAGTTTTTGTTTGTTTGGTCCTTTTTCAAGTTCATATATTGACTATTAGCCTTAAACATGTCTCTCAAAATTTTTTCCCCAGATTGGCCAAGCCATTCTGTACTTTGATCCTTGAACAGAAAAGGCTATTTATATTGGGCGGCATATATGACTTGTAGATGGAACAATCAAGGACAGCTCTGATAAGTTTTAGGTCTTCTAATTCATGATCTTGTGCTCTAACTTGATTACTGTTGCCTAAAGTTTTGTATGGAAACCTCAAGATCCTTCCCAGTCTTACATATTGGGATATGTTATAAAAAGCAATGTTTACATGCCACTTGGCTTGTAGATTTGCTGTGTGACCTTGGGCAAATTGCTTCTCTCTGGGCCTCAGTTTCCTCATTTATGAAGCAGGGAGGACAATAATCCCTGCCTTACCTACCTCCCTTAGGAGTTCTGAGAATAAAATAAGGTAATATACTTTGCTTTGTAAATTGAGAAGCTGTGGTAAGGGGGGTCCAGTTGGTGTGGAAGTTGTAGTGGCCAAAAAAGAGCTTCCAAAGGCAGGACTGGAAGTGGGGATTAATGCAGGTTATGGGGCAGCACCACAGGCTATGCTGTTTGAGAGAAGGTTATGCAGCAGAGAGAAGCTATCTTTCAGGATCCAGAAGCTCAGGCCCAGGAGGATAAAACATTCTTCTCTGTCGTCTTTAGTTTGATGTCACAGTATATTAAAATATATGAATTTCACATCACTTGTATAGAATACCCTGTTGATATTTCAGGGGATGATAGAGTTAAATTGTGGCTTCTTTTAATGAAGAGGATTTCCTGTCAGAATTAGAGGGTCTTCTCCTTCCTGAACAAAAATTGAGATTCCACTTCAGTACAAATTTAATTGCCTTTTACTGAGTCTCTTTATTTTTACATTTCATTAAGTAGACCATATTTAAAAGCTCATATTTCTCGTAAGTGTCGGGAGCCTCCTTCTTACATGTACTTCATGAATTTTGCCCTTTTTTCCTGTTATAAACATGCCCAGTTATTCAGGCTCCCTAATTTTTACTAGTTCCATTCATTTCCTTAAACCAATCCCTATTTCTGATGTTTAAGCAGACACTTACTGAATTTTGCTGTATCCAAGGACATTAACATTTGCCCATTGTATCTTCATATAACCCAGAGATGAGAGAATGACTCCTCTTTTTAGAGAGGAGAAAGCTGAGGTTAGAGAGCTTCTAGGTAAATGGCAGATTAGGGATTCAAACCCAGGTCCACGGTTGTTTCCACTGCCCATGGAACCTGTTCTTCTCTTTCCACCTGTAAATTTATTCCATACCCAAATTTCCCTAAGCCAGGGGTTCCAGCAGGAGCACTAAATTAAGTGCTGATGCTGTCTCAGTCACATGAGTCACACTAAGCCTTTGTTTAGTGGTTAATGATAGGCATGTCAATTGTGGGTCACTGGGAGCATTGGAACCCCCTGTCTTTTTGTTTTTTTTCTTTTTTTTTCTTTCTTTTTTTTTTTTTTTTTTTAAGAACAGAGTACAGGGCAGTATCTTTTAATGCTGGATGACTGGCTATTGCCTAATTCTAGTGGCAACCTGATTCCTCTTTGATTATCAGAAGCCTTTCTCTGTGTGCTGGAGGAACCTGATTCCTCTAGCACACAGTGTGGGAGTGGTTTGCTCGAGTGTTCCTGATCTGGTCAGTAATGTGTGAGGGCCCCTTGGTGGCTGTGAAAGTCTCAGTCCCCCAGGACAGTGAAGGATGAGAAGTAGCCTTCATTTGGATTTACCATTTTGGGAAGATCTACTATGCCCATACACCGGTATTGGGTGCTTAACGTGTGTTATATTATTAATACAAAATTATCTTATTAGTACACAAAGTGGATAGACGTATCATGGCCCTTGCTTTACATTGAGGAAGCTAAGGCCTGGGTGAGGCTGAACCCCTTGTCCAGAGTCACACACTATGTGGCAGAGCCACAGTGCTACACACCAGGGCTACTTGGAAAAGCCTGGTTCTTGCCATTCTGTTGTACTTACTGTTCAGATTCCTCGGGGTGCTATGTTGGTCTCCTGAAGTTCTTGGAATAAAGTAAATCTGTAGAAGGTGAAGGGGGGGAATGTTGGGTTCGTTTTGACTTCTGAAAGTATTCTTCAGTGGGGAAAAACACCATCCTCATCTTCATTAACCACATACATTTTGAACAGTCTACTTTGAGCCCAGTTCTTAACAGTCAATGCAATGATTGTGAATGCCTCTGCTTGCTACAGGGACATTAATCGAGAGACAAAGAAGGCATCAATTCAAACTTCCTTGGACACCTTTTTTTAAGAGACCTGGGCCATCCAAACCATCCCCCAAAGCCCTTCTAAATTCTAAGAAGGCAAGCAAAATTATTGTTAATAAAATGTTTAATGTTTATTATGGCTAGCCTATTAGCTTACATCAAATTTCTGGTATGGTAGACTTGTAATTTTTTTTAGCAGTATTTACACATTACATTGGGATCCTGAATAATCTGTTTGTAGTGTATTTTGTGCCTATTGAGCCTTAAAGCACAAGTTTACTACTTTAACAATTCCAGAGAACTACAATTATTTGGGATTTTTTGTTGTTTACTTGTTTTCATTTCATTTTCTAGCTATCTGTGGCATGTCCAAATTATTTGATGATGGGCACTTTATAAGGAAATAGCCAAAAATCCCACATAATCACACAGTTTCAGAAACAGAGCCTTGGAGGCCCTGTATACTGGAATAGTCAGTGAAACTTGAGCAAGGGCTTTGGGTATTGAAAAGCATTAGGTAAATATCAGAGGTTGTATGCGTTTTTGTGCACCCATTCCTAGGAAATAATTTTGAGATGTAAATGTCTTATTCCTTTTAAGTGGAAAATTTTTAGACTTACCTTCTTTGGGAAAGCTGCCTAAATCTACTTATGGTTATATCTTAGCTAGTATAGAGTCAGTCTTTGTGAAGAGAAAGCCAGTAGCTAGCTAGTCATCTGGGGTAGCATTGCAGCATTTTCCCCCTCTTTGGCAAGAAGTCATACCTGGGCTTTGGAGGCCAGGCCTGCCCAGTAGGGAACCTAATCTGAGAGTTACACAATACAAAAGCAGTTCTCTCTATGACCAAGAGGGCTGGGGATAGCTTTCTGAAGATGTCAGGGAACTGACTTACACAAGCACGTTATTTGATCCACAAACTCTTGGAATGCTATACATTTGGGGTTTGAGGGGTACTAATTCTGCTCTGTGTTTCCTGCCTAGCTAAATGTTCTCAAGGGCTGCTCAGTGAGAATAAAACAAATGTGGGAACATCTTCCTTGATTGGGAAGATGAAGTTTCTTCCTGTGCAAGGGTCACCAACCCTTTTCTCTAAGGGCTGGATAATAGATATACTCGGCTTTGTAGGCCATATAGTCTCTGTCACAACTACTCAACTTGGCCACTGTAGCACAAAAGGAGCCACACATAAACAAATGAGTGTGGCTGTGTTCCAATAAAACTTACTTTATGAAAGCAGGTGGACCAAAATTGGCCAGTGGACCACAGTTTGCCAACCACTGCTCTAGAGCTGTAGGCAGATTTTCACATCATTTTGTATCTCCCCAGAATAACAAAGATACCTCAAGTCCTTACAACAAGATTTTGTTTTGTCTGCATTTCTTCCCGGGTCCCTGTTAGTCTTGCATTAGCTTTCCCAATAAAGCATCAAAGTCTTTTAAGCATCGACATTTATTTTTTAGAACTTATTTCATAGAGAGATCCTGTTAATGTTTGTTTGGGTGTTTTTAGTACTATTTCCTTAGAGAATACCAAGTCTTTTCTCTTTATTCAGGTCCATTAAAAGTTACATTTATTGCCCTTATTCTAAAAGGCACTAGACTATGTACTACCGCGTCACGTTTTGTGTTTGCCTTTTATAGGCTGCTCCTTCTTTTACCTACCAGGATCTGCTGTCACTTCCTGTTGCTGTCTCCTGACTTGCCTGTAATATTACCTCTGCCCTCTCAATCTCTTAACTCACGCTTAGTCAAAATTTAATAGACCTGGGATTGAAATACTAGTACGCTGGATATAATAACAAATGAAGATCTGAGTAATATACATGGATATTTTCCTATACCCTTTAGCTACTCAGAAAACTTTTCTTGGTCCAGGTTTTTAAATCTTAACTGTTTTAGATAGATAAAAGTGATTCCAAACAAATAAGGTATTGCAACAAAATTTCAAGGTATGGTAAAATCAGAAGGATTTTACATCATGAGAGCCTGGTAATGTGTCAGTCTTTTTCCCAAAAATTAAAAAAGAAGAAAAGAGTGTAATGTTTCTCTCTATTTCTGAAGTTCCAACTCTGAGTCCCTCTCCCTTTTCCCCAGCCTGTATTAACTCCTGTCTTCCCTGAAAATAGCTACATTGCCACACTTAATGTTTTATTATATTTCATCCTCTAGTGTTTCATGTCTGTGTTCTAAATAGACTTGTAAACGCCTTGAGATTGAGGACTGTGTTTGAATTTTTTTCCTATACTACCACCTCATAGTGCTAAAGACTGCTTGATACCCAGCAAGTTCTTATTGGCCATTTGATTACTAAACATTAAAATTTAAGTTTGAACCAAATTAGACTGTCTCTATGAAAAGACCAGTTTTAATAAAATTATTTCAAATTTATATTTCTTTAGACTAATGCTGCCTGAAAAAGACATAGTTCTCTGGGAAAATAGATACAGGGAAGGGAGGGACCAGTTAAAGTTTAGTAACCTAACATCAAGGTTGCAAAGGACTTGATGTGTTTTGTTATGTACGAGGCTGAGTGTAGCAGCTAATTGAATATAGAGTCTAGAATTTTACCTCTTCAGAAGATGAGTTTTGTTGCTTGTGTTCCTTTGGTTTAGGAGTTGTGTTTTTGATCCTTTTCTTCAGAAAAAATTGGAATGTCTAAAAAGCCTGGACCTCTTTAACTGTGAGGTTACTAACCTGAATGATTACCGAGAGAGTGTCTTCAAGCTCCTGCCCCAGCTGACCTACCTGGATGGCTATGATCGAGAGGACCGGGAAGCCCCCGACTCAGATGCTGAGGTGGATGGTGTGGATGAAGAGGAGGACGACGAAGGTGAGTGGGCTCAACATCCACTGAACCTGGTTTCTGCCTTTCCAAGCTCCTGATGAAAGCTACTGAATGTTCTTGCTATTGAGGAAAACAGTTTATACATATGAATGTAGGCATTCCATTAAATTTGGAGCTAGGGCCTGTTTAATTTTAATAAGATTTTGGGACATTGAAGCCTTAAAATGGTTCAAGATAAAAATGGTTAACAAATGGTCTTTGAATTTGGAGCCTAGAGACCATAGATTATGCTCTATCCTGTTGAAGTACTTAGAGTGTACTCAAAGAACCATGGTCTCATGTCTTCTAGCTGTCCCCCTTCTTGGTTACTGCCTGTTTATCCTTACAACTCAGCTTTGCACCTCCAGGAAGCATTTCCTGACACCCACAAGCGAGGGTTAGGGTCCTGTGCGTTCTAGGACTACCCCCTTGCCTTCCTCCTTCAGGCTTGCTGTTCCATTATCTCTCCTGCTATGCTACGATTATCTTCTTGGCAGAGAGACTGTCTTTTACCTGTCTTTAATTCACAGGGCCTGGCACTTAGTAGGTACTTCGTACCTGTTTATTTAGCCAAAATATAAATAAAATAGCTTTCCTGCCATTAATATATGAGTAGAGTTTAAGAAGGTAATGATTTTAAGGTACTATATTGTCAGATTTCATTCTTCATTAATAAGGAAAATAATCTCTAGTTATAACATGGAATTAAAATACTTTTCACTATTTTTGGCATTCGATCAAGGTTTTCTATATATCCATTATCTTTAAGAATCTTTTTATATATTTTCTACCCAGAATATCCCTCTTGATTAGCTCATGTTTTTCTTGCACTGACTCGTTTACTCTGAGTCACTTTTCTTAGGCTTCTCACCTCCAAGTGGCTTAGAGGAAGAAGAGTGATTAGTTTTCACATCAGTCAGCATGAAGAATATTTGGTCTCTTAGAATTCCTGATGTTGCTGGGGTTCATGACATTCTGTTTGAAGCACTATTTTTTTTTTCTGTGACAGACTAGAGAAGAGATGAAGCATTATTTTAAAAATCTCTTTTCTTTAAAAATTAATATACAAGACAAATGGTCAAGAACATGGAGGAGTAGAAACATCAAGCAGTTTGGGTACAATTAATGGTATAGTACTCTGGAAACATTTTTTACAGTTTTGCAGCAGATTGAGACAGGCAAAAATTAGTGGCTTATAAGGTGGTAAAATGGACAAAAGAATAGGGCATCTCACCTACTTCCAAATGTTTATGTCCCTCACTCCCTTCTGCAGGCTTTCAGTTTTTCCTAAAAACCATTCGTGCTTGTTGTCTAATTAGGTTCACCTTAAATAAGTGGAGCAGCCACACGTGCAGGAGCCTATAAAGGAAATTCCTTGGAGAGTGGAGGGCAGTCCCTGAGAGCAAAGATCAGTCAGGCAACAAATATTTGAGTGTTTCCTGTGTGTGCCAGGCACTGTGGAAAATAGTTGTTTTTTAAAAAAAACCAAAAACCAAAAACAAGCCCAGTACAGTGGCATGGGCCTGTAGTCCCAGCTACTCGAGAGGCTGAGGTGGGAAGATCACTTGAGTCCAGCCTGGGCAACATAGCAAGTCTCTGTCTCAAAAAACCAAAAAACAAAACACAGACGTGGTTCGTGTCCTCTTAGAGCTTACTGTATACAAAGAAGAGAATTTTTTTTTTTAATCATTAATAATTACATGTGAGCAAAGCATGCTGTAGTGAAGCACCAGGTGCCAGTGTGAGAGCCTGTCACCTGGGGTTAGGAGGTCTGGCAATACTGCCTGAGGAAGTGGCATTGACTGAGACTCCAAGGTGGAGTCAGAGTTAGCCTAGGAGGCAGGAGAGAGCATAGTGAGCTCTAGGACTTGGGAGAAGGAAGGACTGCTGTGCTAGAGGTTGGCACAGATGGAGTGGAGACGCAGGTGCCTTTCAGCCTCCAGTCCCCTGAGTCACAGGGTGATTATGGGTGTCTCTCAGGTTCCTGATTTGAGCACCTGGCTCTGATGGTACTGTTACCCAAGAGAAGAAGCATAATTTTTTTTTTTAAACTTTTTATTGTGGAAAATTTCAGACATTGACAAAGGTAGGAGTAATAGTAAAATGAAACTCCATGTTCTCACCACTCAGCTTCAGCAGTTATTGGTCATAGCTGATCTTGTTTTATTCATGCACATCCCTACCCTCTTCCCCTACTCCATATTATTCTGAAGCAAATCCCAGCAATTGTATCATTTCATCAGTAAGAATTATAGTGTGTGTCTAGTCCACCAGGACTTCTAGCCTCCTGGTTTTATGGGACTTTCTTGGACAAAGGTGCTAGCTGCAGCACTTGGTAGAAAGAAGGTGACTGCAGTTCATGGTCTTTACTGATGTTGGTGCGGCCCAGCATTTGTCCTATGGATCAGCCCACAGATCCCCCAACACTTTAGCAGTGGTGCCCCATGGAACATCAGGGGTATTTAATGAATTCCTTTTTGGACTATTTTCAGAAGGAGAAGATGAGGAGGATGAAGAAGATGAGGATGGTGAAGAGGAAGAGTTTGATGAAGAAGAGGATGAAGATGAAGATGAAGATGTAGAAGGGGAAGACGATGAAGATGAAGTCAGTGGGGAGGTCAGTGAAGCTGTTTTCTGCCCTGCTTCCTATTTGTAACTAAAACGTAAGTGTGGGTTTTAAAAATAAGACAAAGGGGAAAAAGGCCTTCTGAAGAAATGAGTATGCTCGTGAATAGACTGATACTGTGGGTCTGATTAATTCAGCTTTTCTCTGCCTTTTAATAACTAATAAATGGAACGCCTACTGAATGCTAACTAGACACAGTGCCTGGCTCAGCAAGGTAAGTTTTGGTCCTTTAACTTTGGGAGGAAGGAATGAGTTGAGTATTCAGGGGGGTGAGAACATGGAAATGTTGAGAACTGATGGTTATCTATCCTTTGTTGTATATTTACCAAGTCTGAACTTTTTCTTGTATATTCAGTTTAATTCAGTAAATATATGCCTGCTATGTTAAAGACCTAGGGGGTGCAAAATTAATGGGACTGTGGTCCTGCCCTGAAAGAACAAGTAGTCTAGTTTATGGGACATCCAGTGATAGAATATCCTCAAGGAAATGAATGCTATAAGATAGGAGAAAATAGCTAGACTTTGACCCTCAAGAGGTTTGAGAAAATTAGTTGTCATCAAAAAGTATGTTCTTTTGTAGTACAAAAGTAAGGCTGAGGATTTAAGTTTTGTTTTGTTTTAAGAAAAACTTTAAAGTTAAGCTCACTAAGGAAAATCGGCATGTCTTATAGTACATCAAGTAGACATTACAGTTTCTCCTTAATGTATTGTTACATTTATTTGCATAGCATATTTTTCTTTGTACTTCTCAGTTTGGCAGAATTTATCTAATAATGTTATGCTATTTGCTGTTCATCAGGAAGAAGAATTTGGACATGATGGAGAAGTTGATGAAGATGAAGAAGATGAGGATGAGGATGAGGATGAAGGTGAGTATAACACATGTACTTTGGTCGTCCTTAGTTAAAAATTAGATGAAAATGTCCATTATTTAGAATTTGATACCACTGAGAAGAAACTAAAATGCCTCTGGCCTTGGTGGTCTTTACACACACGCACTTGTACCATCGGGTCACTGCATCTTTGTTGGTGCAGCTTCCTGCCGCTACTGCAGTTAATGTCTGTCTGATGGCAGGGCCCTGTCAGTCTTCATTCTCCGTGTTTTAAATGTGTTTTTGGACCCCATTAATTGGTTTACTGCCCAGCATGAGATTTCTGTGTTTGGAGTTCATTTAAAAAAGGCATTGGATCATCATTTCTCAGAATATATAAATAGCACCTTTCCAGTTTTATCAGTGTTCTTCCTTTCCCCACCACAACCAAGACTAGTGAAATAGATGTTATTAAATAATCATTGAAAGTACCGAGTCTCGTGGTTGTTTAGAACTCAGAGAACGAGTTTGTTTGCTGTGCTTTCCATTGGTTCATATTTTCTCAGCATCCACTCTGTGCCAGGCACTGGACTAAATTTACGCTAGATATTACATTGGTTAGGACCTGGTCACTGCCTTCAGGGAGCTTTTTGGAACATGATTTAACATAGATTTAGTTAATATTCTTTTTTTTTTCTTTTTAATTAGTTGTACCAAGCAGCAAGATTTAGTTAATTTCATTAAAATAAGTGAATTTTTACTAGTTGGAAAAAAACAGAACTGTGTGTAGTATTTATATATACCTTATGTCTCAAATATATACATATTTAAAGAAATCCAGTTTTATTGCTATTAATTTGCTACAATTTGAGTCTTAGCCATGTTCCATGCTAAGTGCTTTGGGTGTTACTTAATTCTCAGAGTAACTTTCAAGTTTGTACCATTGTCCCCATTTTGCCAACCTGGAAGCAGGCTTAAAAGAGATTAAGCTTGCCCACGGTCACTTGTAAATAAGCATGGCTCAGAAACGGTCTGGCTAACTCCAGAGACTTTACTGTGTATTTTAATAATTGCTAGATGTCTAATTGGCAGGACCAACAAGTTTAAGAAAAATAAGAAATATTTGGAAGAAAACAACTTAAAAATGAGAAAACTGAGTCACCTTTGCTGTGTGGGTTGGGTTGCTGTGCATTTTTTCCCTTGGTTCTGTGGTCACGGCTTGTACTTAACCAATAACCTGTTAATCTGATCAAGTTAACATCTTTTTTTTTCTAATTTGCCAACCATCAAAAATTTTGTTGTTGTTGCCATTAGCATTAGCCTAAGCAAAATGCCTTTCCAGTTGTCTCAAAGTCAATTTTTGTTACTGTACAGAGGAAGAAGAAAGCGGGAAAGGTGAAAAGAGGAAGAGAGAAACAGATGATGAAGGAGAAGATGACTAAGACCCAAATGACCTGCAGAATCAGAACTGTTCAGTATTGGTTGGACTGCCCATGGATTTGGTAGCTGTTTTAAAAAAAAAAAAAAAAAAAGGTAGCTGTGATACAAACCCCAGGACACCCACCCACCCAAAGAGCCAAAGAATAGTTCCTGTGACATTCCGCCTTCCTCCATTTAGTCCCTCTTGGTAATCTACCACCAAGCTTGGGGACTTCACCCCAACAAAATTGTAAGCGTTCCTAGGTTTTTGTGTACGATTCTTGCTGTAGCGTGGATAGCTGTGATTGGTGAGTCAACCGTCTGTGGCTACCAGTTACACTGAGATTGTAACAGCATTTTTACTTTCTGTACAACAAAAGGCTTTGTAAATAAAATCTTAACATTTTGGGTCTGTTTTTTCATGCTTTTCTTTTCCATGAATTTTTTTTTTTTTTTTAACATTAGGACATTTTATGTGACAACTGCCAAAAAAGTATTTTTAAGAATTTAAGTGAAATAAACACGTTACTCTTTGGTAAAGCCTAGTTGTATGCTTACATTTGTAAATTAGACTCTAATTGTAAGCTCATGTTAAAACACACTAAAGAACTGGTTTCTCTGGCGTTCATATTAGTGGTTATTTAGGGAAGTTGCAGAAGTGTGTAGGATTTTTGAGCATTTAAATCTATCCCTTGAGCCCAGGAGTTTGAGGTTGCAGTGAGCTATGATGATGATGCCACTGCACTCTAGCCTGAGCAGCAGAGGAAGGACCCTGTCTATAAGTAAATCTAATCCTCATTCTTGATGACTGGGCATAAATGAGGTAGACTTTTAAAAACTAATGTTTGAAATTTAATGTTCTGCAGCTCCTGAAAACTAGTGAAATAACATTAGGTTCAAGCAATACATGAATTTAAGAAAAAGAGGATAGTATAAAGAAAAGCCTTCACCAGAGTCTGGGAGATCTGAATTCTAGTTCTGGCACTGCCACTGATTTTCTTATGACCTTTTATTGACCTCTGAGTCACCTCCCAGTCCGTAAAATTGAGGGGGTGTGACCAAATGGCTTCTGAAGTCTCTTGCAGCACTGATGTTCTGTGACCCTCTCTGACAGGAAGTTCTGAAGAAGAAAAATGGGCTTTGCACCAAGGCTGAAATGTATAGGGTTTGACTGATGGGTGAACAGAGTGTGGTTTGTAATCAAGACAGGCATGCTAAGGAAGAACGACATGTGAAAAGCCTCACTGAGCAATGGCAGGCACTGCCTGAGATCAGCTCAGCTTTTCCAGAAGATGGAAATTTTCTCTATTCTTACAGATCTTAAATGCATTTGGGAAAGGAAAAGGATATTCTGCAGTCTATATTCAAATGATTCAACCATTTAATGAAAATAGATATGTGACTGCATTGTCAATATAGTTTTTTTGTAGTGGGAGATTTGAGGATGCGTTAGTAAACCTTAGCTATACCTACTGGAATGGGTGAGGTTTTTATGCATGTAAAAGCAATATGAAAAATTGGAATCTAAGTTGAATTTATAACTAGAAAATGTTACATAGTCTCAGTGGAGCCCCCTAATCCTGTACTTTAAAATCTAAGTCTCCCATAGGGTTTAAGATGGAGTTTACTTTTTACAAAGGAAATTCTAGAAAATTGAATTTGATTTCTGATTTAATTGGTATTACTTTATTTTCCTGACCACAGGCCTTATGTGCCATTTGGCAGACCTTCAATATATTGTAAAATGGTTTCTTCTATGCCTAGGTGTTCTTAAGGTTTTGCCTGTGTTGTTGTCAAATATTAAACATGGTAACTTTGAATGATGATTTTTCCTGTTTTTGCAAGATTACAGAACTTTCCAGTATTTACCAAGTATCTAGGATATGCCAGGCTCATTGGCTGGGCAAGAGGGGAGGGGAATTGGGTTAAAGACACAAGCCAGCCCTTGGGGTTCATAGTAAGTAACTAGTAAGGAAGAAAAGGCATCAACATGTGAATGATGTTACACTAGGACCTAGGGACAAAAGGTCAAGGTGTTAGTGTAGTTCAGAGGCTGAAGAGGTGGTGCCCAACTAGGAGGGTTGGAGAAGGTCCTTTCCTAGAAAGGATAGTATTTGAGCTGCACGTGCAAGTATGAAAAGGGTTTAGAAATAGGAATGGAGAAAAGAGGGAGTATCATGGTAAGCAGAAGTCAGGTAGGAAGTTGCTGAGTACATTTAGGTACAAATAGGCAGATTTGACTAGAGAATGAGAAAGTAGAGGAATGGAAGGTGTGACTGGAGAAGTAATTTGTGCCCTTCTAGAGGGCCTGGAAGGGCAAATCTTTCTTGTGCATTCCCTTTGTGTAAAACGTTGGTTTGACCTACAGGTGGCCAGTGAGGATGTTTAGGGGATTATCAAGCCCTAGGATTGATTTCATGTTCTGTCATATTTTTTTTTCTTTTAAAATTAGGTTTACCAGAAGCCTTTGACATAATCCTGCTCTCTGGGAGAGACTTGAGGCTCAGCTGCCCTCGGCTAAAATACGTTACAAAATTCTCAGAGAAGGAAGCTTTTTGGTGATAAGGTCACAGAGCAAGACTATTTTTGGAGTTGTCTCTCATCTGAAAGAGAACATTGAGATTTGCTTCTAGTTTTTGTAGCAAATACTTTAAGTTGTAAAATGTTCCAGTGGGTGGCAGCTGTACTGGGCTAGATGACCAGTCGTGACTAGGTTCTGCCAGGTTGGTGGAGGCATGTTCCACACACATACCTATGTACACCTATGTGTGTGATATGTTGGCATGCCATTTTATTTGAAGCTATAATTCTGTGCTAAAGGTTGAAGCCATTGCTTATTGTAGAGGTGGGGAAACTGAGGCACAGGAGAGGGTCCAGAAATGGCCTACAGTGTCCTGGTGAAGTAGTGAAAGAACCTTGCCTAGAAAACATGTGGCCATGTTGTCTTATGCTCTTACCTTTAGTTCACTTCTGCTATAGGACTCCAGGCCCTGAAGAGTGACTGACACTTGCTGATCTGGAAATGTACAGACCACCTTGTGTAAGATACTAGCACCCCACCCCTCCCACGTCACCACCACCAGGACTCCCACCTGGTTCCTGGCATTCCTGTTTGGGCTGCACTACCCTACCACCGGAGAAAGGTGAGACGGGAGCACAAAGGGGCTTTTCCCTAAGGCTATGACCTTCCAGTTTTCTCTAGCTCTGTCACTTTGTGCTAACATCAGTTTTAATGAGGCTGATGATACCTCTGTGTTGACAGTTTGAAAAGGGGGTCAAGTTACTAGCACACTTAAACTTCAGCCAGCCAGTTGCTCTGTAGGAAAACCAAGATTACAGAGAGTGCGGAAGTTCTTCCCAGAGCCAATTAGGTCTGCTTGATAATCTCTGATCAAGTGGGTATTTTATAACTTGTCCCAGGGGCGTTGGGGAGGACATTTAGAAGAAAGAACATTGCCCTTAGAGTTACTCTGTGTCTGATTATGGGGACTTAATCCCCAGCAGGAGAGGGTTGGAGTGTGTGTGTTCATGACACTCCCCCAGCCCAGCCCTGGGGGAGGAGGAGCAGAGGTGTGGTGAGGGAGGCTTAAAACCCAGAATACAGAGACATGTTCCAGCCCCAACCTGGCCGCAGCATGGTATTTGACCCCTATCACCCCCGTCTCAGTCACGTGTCCCCTGTGTGAGCCTCCGGCTCCTCAACTGAAAATCTGAGGCCCAAGCGAGGTGAGCTTGCAGGTTGTTTCACTGTGAGTCTCACCAGCAAGGATGCTAGTAGTTCCTTACCCTGTTACTCCAGAGGAGTAAGCATGGGTTTGGGCAGGTGGAAAATATCAGAGCTGTGTTCAGGCTGATGGAGTAGAAAAAGGCCAGTGGCGGGAGGCCCGTGGGAGGCCAGATGAGGGTGCACCCCAGCATTGACCCCAGGTGAGTGGGGTGTCTTCCAGAAACGGCCACAGGAATACTAGCAAGTTGGTCAGACTACTCAGTCTTCTAGTAGAATTACAGACTAAGTTAGCATGAGTAGGATATATACCTTCCACTAACTAGGGGCACTTCCACTTGGAGGAGGAAGGGAATCAATGGTTATTTATTGAGAAAGTTTCTCTTTTAGTCCTCAACTTCCCTACAAAATAATAAACTCTAATCCCCATTTTATAGATGTGGAAACTGAAGGATTTGCAGGTGAAGTGCCGTGCCTAAGTCACGTCGCCAGTCGTGGCCGGCCAGGCTGGCATCCCAACCCAGCTCTGCCTGAGTGCAGGGCTTCTGCTCGCTGCCCTGTGTTCCTGCCCGGGGCTCTCCGGCTCCTGGCTCAGTTCTGATGAGAAAAACAGTGGGCCTGTTTCTCCCTCCTCAGCCTGGGGGCAAAGTACACTAGCTAACAAGACCCTGTTGGTACCGTAGGTTCAGGATAGAACGAGAACAGAGCTAAAGTTTTCAGAGTTGGAACCATAAAACACTTAGGGACACAGGCCAACAGTGAGCACTATAAATGCTGACAGCTGCCACTCTTAATGAAAATTTCACATTGTGGGAGGCAGCCCTGCCATATACCACCTTAGTGAACTTGCAAAAGACCCTTTGCTTGTTGGAACTGAGTTTTCCACTTTGTAAATTGGGAATGCCCTGCCTACTTTCTGGTGAGCGTGATGGTACTGGTCACCCATGAGGGAGGGATAACTTGTTGAGAGCTGGGGGATAACTTGTTGACAGCCTATGCCATGGGCCTCCATTGATGACATACTACGCTGGTGTGCAAACAGCCAAGGCCTGAGCAAGAAATCCCTGGAAGAAGTGGTTCTGCATAGCTGGCGCTACGCCGTCTGCACTTGGAGCTACAGCAGCGGTGGGTGGGTGGGTGGGTGAGAAGCCAGCATGAGCAGACTGTGTGACAGGACCTGCCAGCCACGGGAATGGAAATTCCCATCAGGACTTTGGCTTTGTCCACTCCAGCGACTGGGTCAGGACCTTGATCTGCTCTTGAGCTCCCCTCCTGCTGGGACATCAGCCCATTGTTTCCCTACTTGTGTAGGCACCCCTGTGACCTGTCCAAATGCTATCTACATCCACCCTGCCAAGGTCAGGCCTGACCAGCTGCAGTCTGACCTGTCGTGAGCCCCACTTCCAACGAAAGGAATGATGGCCCCTGAACGTGTGCATAGCACACCACAGTTTACATGGCTCTTTCACATCTGTTGTCTTATTCAAGGGAGGCAGTGAGGATTCTGTCCCTATCTTTCAGATGAGAGAACTGAGGCTCAGGTGACTTGCAAGGTCCAAGAGTGAGAGCAAGGCTGACTCCTTTCCCTGCCTCGTGCTGTTCTAGGGGAAGGCTGGGGTGAGGGGCTGACAGGACCGCTGGGACCAGGTCCACACAACTTGGGGGAAGCTCATCTCAGAGGGTTCCTGACATGGATGGGAACTTAGAAACCCAGAGCTCTCCACAATGCGGGTGCTTCAGCACGGGGAAGACAGGTTAAAAAAGAAGAAATCTGGGTCTCACCACAGGCCAGCCAAGAGCCCTCAGCCCTTGTCCTCCACCACTGCTCAAACGACGTCCCTGCAGTTGGCTGTCCTTGAGCAGCTCTAGGCTGAGGTGCTTCCAGTGACTTCCCAGTGCCTGCAGAGCACTCCTGACATTAGGTCCCAGCCCTCCTTGCTGCTCTGCCCTGGCCGTCAGCATGTTCCGGCATGTTTCGCTTCAACTTTGCTCATACTGCCTCCTGCCTAAACCCTCTTCCTCCCCTGCCACCAGCAAAATCCAAACCCGGAGTGAAGGCATTAACCCCCAGGCGGCGCAGCAGGCAGGAGGTTTCCCTCCCTGGGTTTCTCATTTGATGACCTTGGTGACTGTTCTTGTGGCCTTGGCGCTGGCTGCTCTGCTCGCTGTCTCATCTCCCCTGCCAGACGGTGAGTGCTCTGGGCCATGTGTCTGACTCCTTCTGCTGTGCCTGCTACACTGGCACTTGGTGAACATTTCCTCAGTGACCAAATGTGTTAGTTTCCTGGGGCCGCCCTAACAAAGTACCACACACTGGGTGGCTTAAACAGCAGAAATTGATTGTCTCACAGTTCTGGAGGCTAGAAGTCCAAAATCAAGGTGCTGGCCGGGTTGGTTCCTTCTGAGGGCTGTTCCAGGCCTCTCTCCCTGGCTTGTAGATGGCCACTGTCTCCTTGTGTCTCTTCATGTGGCATTCTCCCTGTGTGAGTATGTCTGTGTCTGAATCTCCCCTTTTTATAAGGATACCAGTCATCTTGGATCAGGGTCCACCCTAATTACCTCATCTTAACCAATTATATCTGCAATGACCCTGTTCCTGAATACAGTCACATTCTGAGGTACTGGGGGTTAGGACTTTGATATATGAATTTGGGGAGGACAAAATTCAACCCATAATGCCAAACAAGTGAATTGTGAAAGCCTCTGAACAGAGAATGGTAGTTAGATGCTTAAATCCCCCACAGTTGTGTGTTTGGCTATATGACGTGATTAAAAGGAGGAACTGGGAGCTCAGGTTTGGAGAGCAGAGACAAGTCCCGGTTCGCACCTATCAGTTTCTTGTTTTTGTAGAGACGGTCTCACTATGTTGCCCAGGCTGGTCTCCAACTCCTGGGCTCCAGCAATCTTCCTGCCTCAGCCTCCTGAGTAGGTGGGACTACAGGCATGTACCACTTGCCCAATAATTTTTTTTTTTTTTAAGATGGGGTCTTGCTATGTTGCCCAGGCTGGTCTCAAACTCCTGGCCTCAAGTGATCCTCCTGCCTCAGCCTCCCAAAGTGCTAGGATTATAGGCGTGAGCCACTGTGCCTGGCCCTATCAGTTTTGTGAATTTGTGTTAAGTCAGTTATTCCAAACTGTATTTCTCTTTCAAACTATATTAATCCCCATTAATTATTCCATCCCCCTCCCAATCCCATCAGAATTGTTTTATTTGAGGAGCAGAGGGCTAAAATGGCAGCAGCTGATACAAATCAATGCAAGGGGCTCTGAAGTCCCCAAATCAGGGCTGATCTGGAGCTAACAATGTTGGTATCTCCGGACATCCATGGAAAATTCTAAAATGCAGTGAAATACAGGCTCCCTAGGCTGGAAGGAACCACATCTCATCTAGTCTCTCTGCCGCTGCTGCTGGAATCCCCTTGGCAACATGCCTAGCTGACTTTTGTTGGGTACCTTGGTGATGAGTAGTTCACTCCTTATAAGGCAATGTATTCCATCTTTGAAAAACAGAAAGTTCTTTTTCTTTTTATTTCTTTAGAGACAGGATCTCATTCTGCTGCCCACGCTGGAGTGCAATGGTGTGATCCTAGCTCCCTGCAGCCCTGAACTTCTGGGTTCAGGTTATCCTCCTGCCTCAGCCTCCCGAGTAGCTGGGACTACGGACACACACCACTACACCAGGCTAGTTTTTCTTTTTTTTGTAGAGATAGAGTTTCGCTATATTGTCCAGGCTGGTCTCGAACTGCTGGCCTCAAGTGATTCTCTCACCTTGGCCTCCCATGTCATTACATGCCTGTAATAACAATTACAGGCATGAGCCATCATGCCCACCCAGCCAGAAAGTTTTTTTTTTAATCTCTAAAATAGTAAGACAGCTTTGACTCTATTTTTTATTATCACAGGCCCTGTTGGTAATACAATAAGCAATCTTTTTAAAAAGCTCTTATTTATCCAATTTTCTATAACACCCTTGGCTCTAATTTTGCCCCATGGAGCTAAAGAGGAGGATCTAATTCTGCTTTTTAGATGGACTCCTTCAAATATTGATGATATCCATCATGGCTCTCCCAGCCCCCAACTTCTCTTCTCCAGTTTATCCCTGTTGAATATTCTTGAAATTTTCAACTGTTGAATACTCACGTGACAAGTTTCCAATGTCAGGGTCACTCTCCTCAGTAGGTCAGTGTCATTAAAGTGTGGGGCCCGATGGACACTACAGCGTCTATCAGGAGTGTCCTGTCCCTTGTTCTAGTCATTATATTCCTACTGATACAGCCTTAGCCACCAGCCCCCCAGTGTCACCATCGCATGGCCATAGCCACCAGACACAGTCCACTGAAACTTCCTGTGTCCTCCTGTGCACATGGCTGAGCCTTGTTTCCCTCCACCTCTCTGGCCCAGACCTGGGCTGGTGATGTAATAGGCCCCAGTGAATTTTTTCAGTTTGACAGTGGTTGTCCTCTGTTATGACATCCCTGGAGGCCCCTCAGCACAATAAACAAAGAAGGAAGTCCTAGCAAAATAGGATAATGCAGGATCCATTCCTTACGTCTATGCTGAATGTGGGGGACAGTTCTTTGGGAGAGGGAGGACAATAAATACCCAGAGGGTATTACTGGGACAGCACTACCTCCTAGTGCAAATCCAAACCTGTTCAAACCACAGGGGACATCCTACACCATCCATGTTAGAACTGATGCATGCTCACTGGGGAAGAATTCATTCATTCACTCAACAAACTGAGCATCTACATAGCTCTATGTTAAGTAGTTTATCTGGAGCAGCGGAAGGGCCCAAATGTCAGCACTGATGAGTCATATTTATATATGAGACTAGAAAGACGAACAAGATAGAAACAGTCCTACCCATGCAGAACTTTCAGGCTAGTGAGCAAATCAAATTATGTAAATAGGCAATTACACTGAGTGTGTAAGTTCTTCTGTAGCATAAGGTGGTGTAGGAATGAGGAGGGGCAGAGAGGGACAGCTCCAGAGGAAATGACATCTATAGCTGAGACCTGAGGACTGAGTAGGAGGGAGCCAGGCAAGGTGGGACAGGAACTGTTTTAGGCAGAAAGAACAGCATGTGCAAAGGGCAGAGGGCAAGAGACCTGAGAGATGCTCAGCACAGGGGAATGCAGAGTAGGGAGCTGATAAGAGCTGAGGCTGGGGAGGTGGGAACAGGCCAGGTCAGGAAAAGTCTGGCTTTTATTCTAAGAGCACCCAGGGGTCTTTGAAGGGTCTTAAGCAGGGAAGTGATAGGACCAAAGTTTATTTTTGAAAGTGTATGTGGAGCTGTGTGGAGATGGTCTGGGGGAGGAGAGGGATAGGAGGCAGGGAGACCAGTGAGAGTAGGAGAGGCAGCAGTCAAAATGAGGATGGGGGCCTGAGCTGGAGAGGGGACGGACTGGCCAGAGACTGATAGGGTGTGGGCTCAGGGAGAGGGAAAAGTGAAGACAGACACTCAGATCAGGCGCCTGATCGGTGATGGCGCTAGTGCCCAGGATGGGAAACAGGAGGAGGAGCAGGTTGGGGACAGGACGTGAGGACACACTGAATCTCAGTTCCCCGGGGCACCTAGATCTTGACTAAAGTTACAGGTTTCATCCACTTCTTTATTCAACAGATGCTGGTAAGCACCTCCTCTGTGCCTAGTCTTGGAATTAGGGATTTGGGATTCATCAGCCCAACATTATCAACTGAAGTTATGGGTGCAGACAGGTCACCCAGGGAGAGCATAGAATGAGAAGAAAAGAGAGCCCAGAACAGAACCCTGAGGCACCCTGGGGTTTAAGGGAGAACATATGAGGGCCCTGCAAGGCAATGAGACAAGATGGAGCCATAGCAGCCGGAAGAAAGCAGGAGAGGGATGTTGCTGAAGCCAGTTTGGATGACACTGAAGACAGTGTCCCCAGAAGGATGGGATGTCACACGTATCCATGCTTCCAAGGCAGCAAGTGAGATAAGGCCTGAGGTGCATCGTTGCTGATCTACCCAAGAGCAATTCGAGGGTGTGGATCAGGGTGGAGGCCAGACTGGAGAGTTGGGGAGGAGGTGGAGGGATGAGTGGAGATGATGAGTATCCTCCAAGGTTGTGAAGAGAAGAGGGGAGCTGGAAATGGACAAGGGGTGCCGGGAGCTTTCCCCACCAAACTGGAAGACTTGAACACATCTCGATTCTCATTGGAAACGTCAGCCAAATAGAGGAAGTTGAATACACAGGAAAGGAGACCACTTAGCAGGTGTTTTCCAAAGGCCTCATGATGCAGAACTAAGATTGGTGCTTGGAAATTGGAGGATAGGGATTTAGTTTCCATGTAAAGAAAAAATAAAGAACAAAAGAACAGAACTGCGAATCAATGGAAAGATCTTTGCAGACCAACGTGAAACAACTAGTACTGCGGATGCTGTGGAAGCAGATCCTAGCCCTATACAGGGGGCTGCGCAAAATGAGGGCTGAAGCACCTTTCAAAGATTTGGATTCCTGATCCCATCCCATGTTTTCCTTTAAGGTGGAGGGGCCGCACAATTTATAAATGAACTATGTATGCACTTCTGAATGGGAGTGGCTGATGAAATTCCCCTCATTTATTCATCAAAGGTCCCAAAGTACCCACTGAGTTCCAAGCACTGGGTTAGGATGCAGCACGTCTGAATTCTACACCAACCCTTTTCATCTTAATGTTGGTTGTTAAATGGGATAGATTTCTGTATCTGTCATCATGGTTTGCACTCACTTTGGCTGGACGAGAGTTGAAGCATGTTATTTTGGGATTGCTGGATGCTGCAATTAGCAGCGGAAAGGAGTCCTCACTTCATTCCTTCTTCACCATCTCAAGACAGACTAAGAAAGGGAGATTTTTGGAGCATCCTCATTACAATATGTTGACTCCGTTTGTTTCTAGGTCCCAGGTGGGAATGTGGAGGTGATGGGGCAGAGGCAGGTGGTTCTTCCACTCTATCCCAAACCCCACTTGACACTAATCATAATAGTGTATTCCTCAGCCTCTCAGGGATATGCTATTATGATTGGTGCCTTTGGTAGCACTAGTGTGGCCTCATAATTTGTCCATCTAGCCCAGGGTGAACATTGTAAAATGATCACATGGTCTTATTATTTCTCCATTCTGTGTCATGTGTTGGTTTGTGGGCTGTGTCAATGGGTAAAATGTTTGGACTGTGGGTGTCTGGAAACATATCCAGACTTTCTACAATAATTCTTATGGAAAAAAGATCCTTTATCCACCTCTTTTACTATAAGATGAATTTCCCAGGAATGTAACCGTGATGCAAATAAATACTTTAATGGTTGTGACAAAAGTTGCAATTAATAAACCTGGAGTCTTGCTCCTCTTCTCCTCAAATCCAATTCTAACATGAGTGTTTTCTCTAAGATGCAAAGTCCAACACACATGAATAATCTTTTCATATGAGGTTGTTGGCTTCTCTAATACAAAACTCTTAACAGTTTGGTTATAAAGTGGCTGAAGCAGGATGTATTCAATTTCATAAAATTCTCTGCAGCTTATAGCTCAACTGGAAATAAAACTCAGCCAGGCATGGTGGCTCACACCTGTAATCCCAGCAATTTGGGAGGCTGAGGTGGGAGGATCACTTGAGCCCAGGAGTTTGAGAACAGCCTGGACAATATAGCAAGACCCCCCTGTCTCTACAAAAAAATGTTTTAGAGGACGTGATGGAGCGTGCCTGGAGTCCTAGCTATTCAGGTGCTGAAGCAGGAGGATCACTTGAGCCCAGGAGTTTGAGGTTACAGTGAGCTGTGTTTGTGCCACTGCACTCCAGCCTGGGTGACAGAGCGAGACCTTGTCTCTAAAAAAAAGAAAAAGACACAAAACTCAAAGCACTTAAAAATTCTCATAAACTAGGAATAGAGGGCAGCTTCCTCAATTTGATTAAGTGCATCTACAGAAACCCTGCAATTAACATTATACTTATTGGTGAATAACCAAATGCTTTCTTTATGAGACTGAGAACAAGGCAAGGATGCCCATCTATTCTCATCACTCTGATTCAACGTAGACGTAGAAATTCTAGCCAGTGCAAAAGCCAAGAAAAGAAAATAAAAGGCACACATTTCAGAAAGGAAAAAATAAAACTGTCTTTGTTTTCAGATGATATGATGATCTAGTAGAAATTCCCAAAGACTCTACAAAAAAACTCCTAGAATCTATATACTAATGAACACATGGAAAACTAAATTAAAAATACAATGCCATCTATAATCACTCAAAAAATGAAATATTTGGGTGGAAAAAATTTACAAGATTTAAAAATTTTTTCATGACAAGATTTATATGCTGAAAACTATAAAACGCTGATGACGGAAATCAAAGAATATCTAAATAAACAGAGATGTACTGCATTTATGGGTTGGAAGATGACATAGTAAAGATGTCAGTTCTTCCCACATTGATACACTGGTTTAACATATGCCCCATCAAAATCCCAATAAAATTTTTTTCTTGTAGACATAGACAAAATTATTCTAAAATTTATATGGAAAGGCAAAGGAACTAGAATAGCTAGAATAATTTCAGCTAATTTATTAAAATTAGAAGAATAAAGTGAGAGAAATCAATTGACCCAATTTCAAAACTTATTATATAGCCACAGTAATCAAGACAGTGTGGTAAATGGCCAAGGAATAACACATAGATCAATGGAACAGATTCCAGCATCCAGAAATAGTCCCATACAAGAAGAGCCAACTGATTTTTAACAATGGTGCAAAAGCAATTCAATGGAGAAAAGATAGTCTTTTCAACATGTGATACTGGAGCAACTGGACTTCTATTGGCCAAAAACCAAACAAACAAAAAACCTCGACCAAGTCTCATAAAAAATTAACTGAAAACAGACCACAGCCTTAAATGTAAACATACAACTATAAAACTTTTAGGAAAAAACATGGGATAAAACTTTTGGGATCAAGAGTTAGGCGAAGTTTACTCTTAAACTTATCCCAAAAACCTGATCCATAAAAGGAAACACTGATAAAATAGACTTCATCAAAATTAAAAGCTTTTGCTCTGCAAAAGACCTTGTAAAGAGGATAAAAATATAAGCTCCAGCTATAGGCTGGGAGAAAATATGCGCAAACCACATATCTGATGAAGGACTAGTATCTAGAAATATAAAGAACTCCCAAAACTCAACAGTAAAAACCCAAGGACAGAATTGGAAAATGGGCAAACGACATGAAGAGATTTCACCAAAGCAAATATACAGATGGCAAACAAACAAAGAAAAGATGTTCAACATTATTAACCATTAGAGAAACGCAAATTAAAATCACAGTGAGATATCACTACACACCTGTCAGAAAGGGCAAAAGAAAAAATAGTGACAACACCAAATGCTAGTGAGAATGCAGAGAAACTGGACTACTTATATGTTGCTAGTGAGAATGTCAAATGGTACAGCACCTCTGGAAAACAGTTTGGCAATTTCTTATAAAACTAAACACACAACTGCCATATGACCCAGATATAACACTCCTGGCCATTATCTCAGAGTAATGAAAACTTATATTCACACAAAAGACAAATGTCTATAGCAGCTGTATTCATAATAGCCCCAAACTGGAAACAACCCAGATGTCCTTGAACAGGTGAATGGTTTCATAAACCAGGGTGCATCCATTCCATGGAATACTACTCAGCAATAAAAAGGAACACACTACTGATACATGCAACAACCCGGATGAATCTCCAGAGAATTATGCTGAGTAAGAAAAGCCAATACCCAAAGGTTATGTACTGTATGGTTCCATTTAAAAAACCTTGAAATGACAGAATTTTAGAAAGGGAAAACAGATTCATGGTTGCCACGGGTTAAGGGCGGGGGACTGGAGGGAAGTGGGTGTGGATAGACAAAATCAAAATGAGGTATCCTCGTGGTTTTATTGAGATGTTGCTGGGGTGAGTCAGAGAATCCAAGGGAGGGTCTTAAGAGAGATGGAAACCAAGCAGCTCTGGGCACCCCAGTTGTCAGAAGTGCAAGGACTTGCCATTCCTGGTGGCAGGCTCTGGGATCACCATCACCAGAGGGAAGCTTCAAAGGAGAGAACCTGGTTGATACAGCTTTGGAGGGCTATCCAAAGATCCACATCCTTGTTATTTTCTGTCTTTCTAATTTTAGACATCCTAGCAAGTGTGAAGTCATATCTCATTGTGGTTTTGTTTCACATTTTCTGATGGCTAATGACATTGAGCATCTTTTCATGTGCTTATTGGCCTGCAGATTATCTTTTAACCATGTCTGGATCAGGATGGCAGCATCCCATGGCTGAGGCCACGTTCTTGTGGGTGTCCTGGTATGCTGGGTTGTTTTCAGAGATCGCTGTGAGTAAGCAGGCTGGTGATGAAGTTCTCCCACGAGGATACAGATCTTGAAGCCCTGTGAATGGACGAGATTCCCAAGGACAGTGAGAAGTAGGAAGAGTGGAAATTGTTAAAAGCTTTGGGGACTCTTTGAAGTCAAGGGTGTCAAGAGAAGGTAGAGACACATCATAGACCCACGGTCCCCACTGGGGTGTGGGGAGGGCAGGATAACCCTAAATAGACATAAGGCCAGTGACAGGCATAACGTGTCAGGACGAGGTCTGAGGGTGGGAAGGTCCTGGCAGGTGGCAGGCAGTCCAAACAGGCCAGGGAGTGGGAGCTCAGAAATGAGACCCCTCCCTAAGCTTTGGGCAGGTCTGGGCCAAAAAGGGCCTTACAAGCCTCTTCTCAGGCAATCTTCACTGCTGCCCTCTGGTGGTGGCTGTCCCCATCTCGTAGAGGAGGAAGTTGGGAGGTTTCTCAGCGTGAAAGGCAAGAACTGGGAGGTGAACCCAGACCTGACTTATCCCAAACTCTGCACTTTTCTCAGGACACTATGTTTCAGTATCCTGTGGGGATCTAGAGAGGGAAGATATTATTATCTCTTGGTGGAATCTGGGGTGGGGGGAGGGTCTCAGCCTAAATGTTGACTCTTCAGAAAGATGCTTCCTGATTGTCCATCTACAGTAGGGCCCCTGGGCCCATTGCCGTGGCTCACGCCTGTAATCTCAGCACTTTGGGAAGCCAAGGCAGGAAGATCACTTGAGGCCAGGAGTTTGAGACCAGCCTGGGCAACATAGCGAGACCCCATCTCTACAAAAAATAGAAAAATTAGCCAGGCCTAGTGGCGTGTACTTATAGTCCCAGCTACTCAGGAGGCTGAGGCAGGAGGATCCCTTGAGCCCAGGAGTTCAAGATTACAGTGAGCTGTGATTGTACCACTGCACTTCATCCTGGGCGACAGAGCAATCCCTGTCTCTAAAAACAATAAAAACAAAAAATAAATAAAGTAGGTCCCTTTACTAGTTCTCACATGGCACTCAATTTGTTTTCTTCATTGGTTTCATTATAACTCAGGATCATATACTTATTTGTGAATATAGTTTACTTTTATTGTAAACTACAGTTTACAGGAAAACGAGGACAACTCTTTGTCCTGTGCTCTATCCGCAGCGCCTGCTGAGGTCCCTGGCCCACAGCAGGCACTCGAGAGTGACCTGGTGGATGTGTGAGTGACGTAAGGCACAGGTCCAGACCCTCCAAGGGAGACAGTGTGAGTTGACTTTCACCCCCCACACTCCCCACCAGGATGTGATGGGGGCTTGTTCTGTTGGGACAGCATAAAAACGATGTTTATGTTACAGACAGTGTTACAGGGAGGAGGACCAAGGCCCAGGAAGCAGGAAGGCATGGGTGAGGGTGTGACCAGCAGGGGGGCCTGAGACCCCGGGCAGAATCAGATTCTTTGGCCACTTGACATAAGGGCAGGTCCTTGGCAGCTGGGGTTGGGGAGCTCGGGTGGCTCACACCTCACTTATTCCTCGGAGGAACTTGCCAGAAAGCTGACTTCAGTGACGACTCAGGTAACAGTCACGTAGTGCCAGAAGGTGGCCTGAGGAAAAGCGATGAAGTCAGCGATGCCTCAGTCGTCGCTGGCATCTTTTCTGCACTTGCTCATTCAGAAAATATTTATTGGCACCTACCAGGTGTTAGGAAGTCCTGTGTGTGGCGCAGTAGGAAACAGTCCGAGCCCTGATCTCAAGGAGCCCCCAACCCTGCAGGACACAGTTACGATACAAGGCTCTGAGCAACATCAGGGAGAGGCCTGCTTGGCCTCGTTCACCCTTGTATCTCTAGGGCTTTGGCCTGGGTTTAGCGCTGAGCAGGTTCCTGACCCAAAGGAGCTCACAGTCTAGATGGAACGACAGACAAGAGAAGAGGCAGATACCATAAAGGATGAGAAACGCGCAAAGAAGAGGGTCTTGTGGGAGCCTAGAGAAGGTTGTTGGGGAGATCAGAGGAGATTCAGAGAAGCAGAGACTTCTATGTGCCAAAGGACCTGCAGAAGGTGGTGAGGCAAGGCTCAGCGTAGAGGGGGAGGAGTGGGGAGTGTACAGGCACAGGAAACAGCCTTTGCCAAGCCCTGGAGGTGACAGAACATGATCCTTTAGGGGAACTCAAAATAGTTCTGTGTAGCTGGAGCACAGAGTGGCAAAAAATTGGGCAGGAGTCCTAGGTTGGAGGAAGCTTCCTAGGAGCCAACTTCAGAAGGGGCTTAGCACAGTTGGGGTGGTCACTGGGGCCTCAGAACAAGAGAGTCTAATCTGGAAACTGGGCCCCCATCCTCAGTCTCAACCCCATGAATCAGCACTCTGCATACCCTAGTTTCTCCAAAACTAAGTTCTTCCTTGCCCTCTCCTGCCAGTAACAGGAAAGGGTCCCTCACTGCGCTTTTCTTTTCTTTTCTTTTCTTTTTTTTTTGAGACTAGGTCTTGCTATGTTGCCCAGGCTGGCCTCGAACTCCTGGGCTCAAGCGATTCTCCTGCCTTAGCCTCCCCAGTAGCTGGGACTACTGGCACGTGCCACCACGCCCAGCTTTTAATTTGTTTTTCAAGACTTTCCCACATGTTCTCATTCATTTTGACAAATTGAACATTGATTCATTATTCAAGCAGAAAAAGCACCAGAAAGCACTAGAAACTGGCTTTAAACACAAGAACAAGAGTGGAATGAAAATTGCATCCTTTCCTCCTTACTACATTAACTTACTGAAAGTTTTTATTTAGTCACTAATAACATCAGCCTCACTTGTTTTTGTGGGATGACTATTTTTAAATGTGATTTCTTCTTTTTTTCCCTTCAAATTTAATTTCCACTTACTCACAAATTATGCAAAACCACAATCGTTTTCTTTAACCAAAAGTGACTGAGTTACTTTAGTGCTAGATTTCATTTTCTCTGTGATCAAGGTCTGTTTACACCCAAGAATGTGAAAGTCCATGTAAACTTGAGACACAAAGCGCACGCCGTCTCATGCAGCACACCCACATCCTTTGCACGAGTGAACCCCACTTTCATGTCCCTCTTTCCTCTTGGTCTCCAAACATGTACTTCCTCAGAACCCCTCAACTCGGGGCCCCCCTCCAGCCCAGGGTCCGTTTTCCACCTTTTTTGACAATTAAGCTTTGCCAAGAAAAGGCCTATTTTTGCCCCTTCTGTTTCCTCAACTCCCCTTTGCCACCAAATCTGCTGTCTCCAATGGCCCTCTGATGCCCAAGTCCACGTCTCTTCTTGTTCCTCGTTCTCTTGGGCTGCTCCAGGCCTCTGACCCTGTGGGTATCCCTTCCTCGGACACACACTGGCTCTCTGTTGTCTGCTTCTGACTTCTTTTCTTGGTTCCTCCCAGGGCAGCTGCCCATGGTTGGCTCGTCCGCTGCTCACCCTTCTGCATGCTCTCTCCTGCAGCAGTCTGGCTTATCCTGTCTTTTCCTCACCTGGAGTGGCTCCCAGATCTCTCTGTCCAGCCAGACCTCTGAGCTTCACAGCTGCCTTTCCCCCTGCCTGCTGGGCAGTGTCACCTGCGCATTTGCACCAACATGTCCAAAACCTACCCTTCTCATCTTCTGTCCAGAGGGGCTTTCTCGGTATTGTTTTTACTTTGCTCATGGGTTCTGGTAAGCCAAGCTAGCTAGGAATCAGTCTGACTCTATGTCTCAACTTTGTTTGAAATCCAACCCGGTGTATTTTAAGAGCCCTGGGCTGGGAGGCAGTCCAGGGTCCTAGACCCAGCTTTGCTCTGGCTTTCTGGATGGCTTTGGACAGGTCAGTGGAACTTCTGGAACTTGCTGCCTCTCATATAATAGAAACGGCTCCCACTTATTGAAAATTTACTATAAGCCAAGCACTGTGGTCAGAGGTTTCTATGTATCATCTCACAGTTCTGTTTTATTTTCCTAGTTGAGGGAAAAAGGAAAAGAATGCTCAGGAAGACTAAGTAAAGTATCCATGATTAAGAGCTGGTTAGCGGCGGGGGTTGGACTCGAACCCACTCTATGACTCTAACTCCAGAATCCGTTTTTTCCATTACACCGAAGAGCGCGCCGCCCCCAGCGCCCGGCAGCTGCACCTAGGCTGGGGAGGCAGCCGCCCGCCTCCTTCGGGACGCGCTCGCTCCCGGGTGCGCGCACGGACCCCGGCACTCCGGCACACCGCGCGGGCCGGCGGGGGCCGCTCGCAGAGCGCAGGGGAGGGGCGCCGGGCCCTCTCGCCCCGCCCCTCTCCCCGATTGGCTATCGGGAGAGAGGCGGGGCCCCGGGATTGGCTGCGCGGCGGCCGCCGGCTGACGTGGCGGGGCCGGCGTGTAGGCCCCGCTGGGCTGCCGGCAGGACGGGCCGAGGCGGCGGCCGGACCGGGTGCGAGCTGCCACGATGCCGCTGGAGCTGGAACTGTGTCCCGGGCGCTGGGTGGGCGGGCACCACCCGTGCTTCATCATTGCCGAGATCGGCCAGAATCACCAGGGCGACCTGGACGTGGCCAAGCGCATGATCCGCACCGCCAAGGTGAGGGGGGCGCTCCGCGAGAGAGGGGCGCCGGGCGGGGCGGGGCCTCCGAGCACGGCCCGCTTTCCTCTCCCACTCGGTCCTCTGCATCCGGCGCGTCCTCCCGATCGCCAGTTCCCTTTCCCTAGATCTTTCGAATCCCGCATCACGCCCTCGACTACCCTCCTGACTTGTGTGCATTACAGCAGCTGCCTCCTAACTCGACCTGTTTCTTCCCGCTGTGGTGCCAGGATGATCTTTCTAAAATACAGACCTGATAAGATCATACCCTTCCCTGGCACCTTCAGTGGCTCCCTATTGCCCGTAGGTAGAGTCGAAACCTTTTAACATAGCCGCAAAGATCTTAATGACCTGGCCTCTTCCTGCCCATCATATTTAATCTCTGACATCCTCCAGCATTACTGACATTACTTCCAGGAATTACAGTTTCTGGAAGTTGCTGTGATCTCTCTCACCTGCCATTTCCTGTGTGTGGAATATGCAGTGGTTAAAAGTCGGGGCTCTGAGTTCAAATCCTAACTCCATCACTTCCTAGCTGTGTGAACATGGGTTAGTTACTTACCCTCTGTGAACTTGTTCCCATATTTGAAAACCTAGCTTGATAATAATGGTACTTACCTCCGAGTTGCTATGAGGATCAAATGAGTTAACTCCAGTAAAGCTCTTAGCCCAGTACCTGGCATGTAGGATTCAATAAATGTCAGCTATTAGTGATATGATGCTTCTGAACATCAATGCTCCCGAGCTGTGTTCAGGTCTACTTCTTGGATGCCTTCTCCAACCCTTCCTCACCAACCCCTCCCCATTTTATTGTGATTTCTGTTTAAGCCTCTCTCTCTCTTTCTCTCTCTCTCTCTCTCTTTCTCTTTCTCTTTTTCTGTTAGACTTTCAGTCCCCGTGAAGGGAAGGGCCTGCCTCTCTTCGTTATGTCCCCAGCCCCCAACATAAGGCCTGCACTGTGATTCCTTGGTTTAGAGATAGCTCACACCATCTTTCCTTTCCCTTTGTCAGTTCACCTGATTTTGTATCATTTGTGATTAGGTTTTGTCTTACTCTTCTTTCAGGACTAACTGCTTTTATGGTAGCCTAACCACTGAGTCATTAAAATACTTTACAAAAGTAACAATTGCTAACATTTTTTGAGTGCTTACTCTACCAGATACTGGGCTAAGTGCTTTAAGTGCACCATCTCATTTAATTCCTACAATAACCCCATGCTGTGATGCTGTTGATTTCCTTTTAAAGGCTAAGAGAAGATAAGTGACTTGCCCAAGGGCGCACAGCTGGTAAATACAGTAATAGATATTCAAAGTCTTTGCTTCTAGGCACAGGGCTCCAGCCTTTGTGCATTGTTTCCTAGGGCGAAATTCCTGCTCTTAATTTAGGGGAGCAGCCTGTCTTTCCAAGGTGTGACCTTTTTGAATGCTGTAAAAATACCTAGAGATGTGGAAGTTATGGAAACAAAGTTATAGTTTTTCTCTCTCACTTTCTGTCTTTTAATTTTGGTGGATAGTTCTCCAGAGGGAGGAGAATGAAGAGGTTGAGGTCATATTAAAGTGGAAAGAGCACTGGACTGGTGTCAGGATATCATTACTAGCTGAATTTTCTTGGGCAGGTGACTTCCTCTCGAGGCCTCAGTTTTCCATGCTTTACAATATGCATGTGTGCATTTTTAAAAATATTTAAAGCAGTAGAATTGCTTGAAATCCTTATGTTTTAGGATTTATTTATTTTGTCTTAGCTGCCTTCTGTAGATGGAGTCACATTTGCAAGTTTAGTTACCCAGAGTGAATTATGTACAAGCTGCCTTGCTCATACAACAAATCTGTTTGCAATATTAAAAGTAGAGTTTGCTACATTATTTTTGTTAAACTATATAATTATATACAAATATAAATATATTATTATAATTAGAGATTTGCTAATTGACTATACTTTTAACTTTCACTTATTGGTGAGAATGGAGTGTCACATCTTTGCTCATCATGGTGTTCTTCTGCTTGATTTTACCATTAGAGAAGCAATAAAACTTTGAACAAAGAAACCATCGGCATGATAGTAAAACAGGGACAATGATTCCTGGACCTAAAGTTCCCTATAGCATGAAACAGATAAAGAAATCACTCATTTTTTAGAAAAGAAACTGAGAAAAGAAGAGGAGGAACCTGTTCTCTCCTCATACAACTGCTGTTATGTAGAATGTCATGGAACTTAATATCTGAGTTCTTGTCATTAGTGGTTTCTGCTATTTCACTTTTGTCGTGTTCCTGTAAAGAGCAGGTTTGCCCACATAGAAACAAGCTTTTTAACTTCTTGAGAGTAAGTCTGCATCTTGAGAGGGAGGTGAGAAGCAACGGGAGCCTGAAGCAGCTCTGCGAAGGCTTCCTCATCAGAGGAGGTGAGCTGGCGTAGCAGGAGTCCACGTTGCAGGCACGGGCCAGGACACAAATAGTCCTGCAGGCTTTAGGAATGGGGCCTGGCCAGCTCTGCTGGAGACGCTGTATGACTTTGGTCAAGTCACTCTGGGCCTTGGGATCTTCATCTAGACAATGAGGACTCTGTTGCCTGAGGTCACTTTCAGTTCTAATGTTCTTTGAACTTCTTTCCAGCATCACGTCCTGACGGTGCCATCTTAGGATGTTTTCAGGAGTGGGAGTAGCACGCTTAGCACTGACGTTTCTGGACCCAAAAGGTTTTCAATAGCATGAATACTTCTGTGTCTATAGAACTGGCAGTGAGATGAAACTTTAGAGGGTTTTACTTACTCTTTCTGTTGAGTAGTTTTTAAAAACAATTCGGGGAGATTGGAGGCTGACTGCCAATAGCGTTATAGCTTTCATAATCACACTGTCCAGCTTTTATATGATCACTTGCACTCAGTAGAGATTACCTAGGCTGGGGCATTTCTCAGTTTTGTTTTGTTTTTGTTGTTGTTGTTCAAACAAACAGAGCATGCAGAAAAGCTCCAGTGCAAAACAGCTAAAAGCAGAGCTGCTATTGTTGAAGTCAGAGAACGGGGCTCCATCCCTGTGTTTCCCTGCCCCTGCAAGGGGCTCCTCAGAACAGTTTACAAGTCCTGGAGCCAGCCCAAATTGCTCTTTATATAGATGGAGAAACTGAGTCCAGAGATGGGAAGTGACTTAGCTAAGAGTTAGGGTCAGAGTTAAGCCTGAATCCGACTTTCTTTACTAAATTCTGGTCCAGTGCTCATTTTACTGTCTTCTGCTGAATTATATAACTTAAGATCTTCCTTAACTCTTTGATTCAGTGTTTTTAATATTACAATGCAAAACAAAGCAAAAAAGCCCTATTTTTTTATATTAATATTTTAAAAAAGAAAAATGGGGGGAGATCTTCCATCCCCAAACAACCTTTTCTTCCTTCTGGACTTTCCTGCTTTTCCTGTTCCTCTTCTTTGGGGGTCCTTAAGGTCTCTGTCAATCTAAAAACAATCTGTTGTATTTAGAGATAGTGATGTCATTGCGGTTACCCCAACATTTCTGCTGTCTCTGAGAATCTGCGACAGGTCACTGAAAGGCTTCCTGATGTGTGTTGCAGGAGTGTGGAGCTGATTGTGCCAAGTTCCAGAAGAGTGAGCTGGAATTCAAGTTCAATCGGAAAGCCTTGGAGAGGCCGTACACTTCGAAGCATTCCTGGGGGAAGACATACGGGGAGCACAAGCAGCACCTGGAGTTCAGCCACGACCAGTACAGGGAGCTGCAGAGATATGCTGAGGAGGTTGGGATCTTCTTCACCGCCTCTGGCATGGACGAGGTGAGCCCTCTGCTGCTCCATCATTTCTCACTCTAGCAGACCTAGGGGACAGCAGGTAGCCTGGTGGCGTTCTGCTTAGAGCCAGCTCCAAGCTTTGCTCATCTGCTCTGTGCCCAACTCTGTGGGAGGCCAGCAGGAGCCAAGGCCCAGTGAGAGTCTGGGAGAGGAAGCCATAGCTTTAAAAGCAAGTTGTCTCTGGGAGTAGAGGGCAGCCACACTGGAATCCCAACGTCCCTTCAAGCTTATGGAGACACCCCAGCTGGGCCAGGTTTCTCCCAGTGGAAAATGATCTGGATTAGGAGCCAGGAAACCACAGTTCTGACAGGAGTCTGCCCCTTGCTGACTGGGTGGGGCGGCATTGGCACCATCTGGAAGGGCGTGGCTCACAGGATGGTCCTGGGTGGCTTTGGCTTAGCCATGCGGACATCCTGGCAGAGTCCAATTGGAGCCACATCTCAGGTCCCATCTGCTCTGTGACTGCCTCCTTAAGAGTCCTTCATGTGTTCTTTTTTTGAATGTAAAAAAAATTTTAGTTGTAAAAATAACATTACAGAAAGTTTAGAAAACAGGAAAAAGGGGGAAAACCGACCCATAATCCCTATATAGCAGCTGTTTTATGTGTTTCCTCCTGAAGTCTTTTTATATGCATGTTTTATTGGCTGCTTGTACTATCTGTGAACACTTAGTTCTGTGCATGCTTGTTCCAGCTAACATTATACCACGAGCTTTTACCCTATGCTTAAAGATTTTAATAGCAGTGTAATATAATATTTCTTTTGGAGAATGTGATATAATGTACCTATCCATTCTTCTACTATTGGACATGAAGGTCACTTTTAGTTTTTTGTACTAATAAATACATAGTACTGAGATGAACATCTTTTTTCGGTTTTGGGTGATTTCCTTAGGATATCTTCTTAAAAATAGATTATTAGATGAAAACTAAGAACATTTTTATGGCTCTTGACATACTTTTTTAAAAAAATACATTCTGAGTGATTCACACATATTAGCTCCATATTTTTTTTTTTAGAGACAGGGTCTTGCTATGTACCCAGGCTGGTCTTGAACTCCTGGCCTTGAGCAATCCTCCCACCTTGGCCTCCCAAAGTGCTGGGATTACAGATATGAGCCACTGCACCTAGCTGTCTTGAAACATTTTTTATTTTCTTTTGGTCAACCAGATTGTCTGAAGGTGACCTCTGACTCTGTGCCACTTTTCCAATTCCAAAATATGTTTGTAAATTGAGTCGAAATAAGCACACAGGCAGCCCAGGCCATTGGTAGTTTGAAAAAGGAGGGGGGGTGGGTGGAGAACCTAGGCCTCTGGGAAACTTGACAGTGTCAGGCTTCAGTTCTGTAGACCAAATTCATTCCTCAATTCACAGCATTCATAAGCATGACATTCTTCAGTTCTCACTGTGCATTTAACAATCATGATTCCCTACTTTTGAATTATACATTATAGTTTACAAAGCATCTTCACATACAGTAATGTATTTTATCCCTACAGTGCCCCATTTTACAGATGAAGAAATGGAGGCCCAGAGGGGCTGGGAAGTTTGTTCAGTATCACACAGTTAGGAAACGGGTCGTGGAGGCAGCTGATCTGATGCCTTCACTAGTGTGCTTTCCACAGTCCCTTGGCAGCTGCTGCTTCCTGGCAGTCAGCCCAGGCTTCCAAGAGCATCAGACCCGTGCAGTGAATGTCTGAGAGCTCGGGAGAGTGTCTGGGCTTTCCCCTGCTCTGCATCAGCCTCGGTACTGGTTCAAGACTGATGTTGGCTGGAGAGTCTCTGGGCCCAAGAGCTGCCTAGGAGACAAGAGGACAGATTTTTTTTTTTACCTGAGTGGTAGCTTAGATATATTGCTGATCGTCAATTCGTTATTGTCCTGCAGGCTGAGGCAGGGACCTACTCTGCATCCAGTTCCAAATCTGAGAACTGGGTTTGTGAAAATTCTGTTTGAACTAGTGACATAGCAGCCTCCATTTCAGAAAAGAATAAGTCATGTAAGTATCCACAACAGAACCAAACAGCTTCCAGGAAGACATTTCAGGGATGTTACCGTGTTAATCCTTCTGGGTGTCCTTGCAGCCTGGGAGAGATTCTGGCATTGTGTGGAGTGTCCTCTAAAGAAATAGGACTGTTTTTCACCAGACAAATCACAAAGTTTTGTCTCTGGTTAAATATTGTTCTTTTAAAGTGATGGTCACTTGGAGGATAGCAAGATGGAATTCAGGGAGCCAAGTACCCTGGACCTGGGCATTTTTCTGATCCCAGCTTAAACAGTACTTCCTCAGGGAATTCTTCCCTGTGCCCCACTTGGTTCAGGTTCCCCCTCCCCATAGGTTCTCCTGGTGCTCTTTACCTCTATACTTATGGCTTAAATATTGCCTTTCCCTACCAGATTGTTAGACCCATAAATTCCCCATGCCTGGCACATAGTAGGTACTTAGGAGGTACTTGTTGAATGAATAAAGGAATGAATGAGCCAAACATAAGAGAGGATTGGTGGCTTTTATCAGATCCTTAAAAGATCTGTAAGTCAAAAAAGGTTAAGGAGGAAAGAACATGGGCTTTGAGATCCAAAAGACTTGGGCATTGTTTACAGTTTTGTCATAACCAGCTGAGTGATCAAGAAGAAGAATCTTTGACAATTGAGTGTGTGTTATTACCAAGTTCTGGGCTAGGTATTTTAAATCTACCAACTCATTTACTCTTCTTAACCCCTTGAGATAGGACTGTTACTATCCCCATTTTACAGATGAAGAAACTGACACACAGAGAGGGTGTCCATAGCTAGTGATCAGAGGCTCAGTTCCAACCCAGGCGATCTGACTCCAGAGCCTGCCCCCGTGACCACAATGTTCTTGCTTCTCTCTGGGCCTGTTTCCTCATGTGTAAAGGGCCAGGTGGTGGATTAAAAATACCCAGCACGTAGGTTTGTCTTCCCCAACAGGTGAGATCATCTGTGTAAAATACACTGCTCAAGACAGGACCACGTCTGTTGTGTTCACCACCGTGAGCCCCGGTCCTGGCCTAGCGTCATGCTTTGTAAATATCTTGATGAAAGGAGGGTCATACCCCAGGTTTGGCATTTGTTTTTGTGACATGCTTGTTTCATGTACTCTTGGTTCAGAATGGTTTGGGATTGCTCTTTGGGAACTGCTGTAGAACTCAGTCACTCAGGGATGGCCATGTCCTTGCCTTAGAGGGCAGGTTTGGGCTCAAGAAACAACTAATCGTTGTCAGGCCAAATGTGAATAGGCCTAAAATTCCTGGGCAAATCTTATGATGTGAACTGATGTAGTAACATGTAAATAATGAGACAGCTTTTTTGGTTTTTTTTGCAGGGCCCTTAAGTAGGCTCTGGAGAAAATTCCCAAAGAAGAGTACAGAAGTATTTTGGATCCCTAGTATTGTCTTTGGAATAAGCATATGGCCTTTTCCAGAGCAATTACTTTGAGAAGTGCTTTGTTTGGAGGACTAAGTCCTTACCTGCTTGTTAAAACAACGAGTAGTTCAGTCATCTCCCCTCTCTCATGGGTGCTTCCCCAGGATGCAGTTTTCCTAAAACCCGATCATACCTAGTGTTGCATCCAAAGTATGGAGAAATGGGAGAAATGTTATTTGGGAATTTCACTGCAGTGACAAACTGAAAACAATTACAAATCAGGGTAATGAGAAGTGTATGATAGTGGTTCTCAAAGTGTGGTCCAGGAACCCGTGGGGGAATTCATGAGACTTTTCAGGAGGTCCACAAGGGCAAAACTGTTTTCGTAATAATGCTCAGATGTTATATGCCTTTTTCACTGTCGTTCTCTCACAAGTGTACAGTAGAGTTTGCCAGAGGCTATGTGATGTGTGATGACGTCATTCCTCTGGCAGTGGCTAATGGAGGGTATGTTTTGTGCTCTTTTTTAAAATGATAGCTTTATTGACACACAATTCACTCAATTAAGTATACAGTTCATTGGGTTTTAGCGTATTTTTAGAGTTGTGCACCCATTACCACAATTAATTTTAGGACATTTTATCACCCCAAAAAGAAAAACTACCCATTAGCAGCACTCCTCCATCTCCCCAATTCTCCCAGACCTAGGCAGCTACTGATCTACTTTCTGTCTCTATAAATTTGCCTGTTCTGGACACTACACATAAATAGAATCATGCAATATGTGATCCTTTGAATCTGGCTTCTTTCACGTAGCGTCGTGTTTTCAAGGCGCATCCATGTTGTAGCATGTATCCGTACTTCATTCCTTTTTTTGGCTAAATAAAATTTAATTTTATGGATGGACCACATTTTATTTACCCGTTTATCAGTTGATGGACATTTGGGTTGTTTCTACTTTTTGGCTATTATGAACAGTGCTGCTATGAACACTCCTGTACAGGTTTTATGTGGATATGTTTTCATTTCTCTTAGGTGTATATAAAGGACTGGAATTTCTGGGTCATATGGTAATTCTATGTTTAAATTTTTTGAGGAACTGCCAGACTGTTTTCCAAAGTGGCTGCACCGTCTTACATTCCCACCAGCAATGTGTAAGCATCCTAATTTCTTCTCATCCTCACCAACATTTGTTATCTTTTGATTCTAGCCGTCCTAGTGGGTGTGAAGTAGTGTCTCCTTGTGGATTGATTTGCATTTCCCTGATGGCTAGTTATGAGCATCTTTTCACGTGCTTATTGACCATTTGTATATCTCCTTTGGAGAAATGTCTATTCAGATCTTTTGCCAGTTTTTTAATTGGATTATTTGTCTTTATATATTCTAAATACAAGTCTCTTATCAGATAAATGATTGAAAAAAATTTCCCTATTCTGTGGGTTGTCTTTTTCACTTTCTTTTTTAGCTCTTCATCTGTCAATTTGACCTTTTTCACTTTCTTGATAGTATCCTTTGAAGCCCAAACATCTTTAATTTTGATGATGTCAAATTTATCTATTTTTTCTTTTTTTTCTCTTTTTCTTTTTTTTTTGAGACAGGGTCTCACTCTGTCACCCGGGCTAGAGTGCAGTGGCGTCATCATAGCTCGCTGCAACCTCAGACTTCTGGGCTCAAACGATCCTCCTGCCTCAGCCTCCTGAGTAGCTGGTACTACAGGTGCGTGCCACCACACCCAGCTAATTTTTCTATTTTTTGTAGAGACAGGTTCTCACTCTTGCTCAGGCTGGTCTTGAGCTCCTGACCTTAAGTGATCCTCCTGCCTCAGCCTCCCAGAGTGCTAGGATTACAGGTGTGAGCCGCTGCACCCGGCCTATCTATTTTTTTCTCTTGTGCTTGTCTGTTCTTGTGATTTAAAAGTTTCTCAATTTTAAACCACAGTGTGATATCACTGGACAGCTAACAGTATGGCTAAATTAAAATAGGTGATAACATCAAATGGTGGCAAGGATGCAGGGAAAATGGATCACTAATACATTGCTGGTGGGAATGTAGAATGGTCCAATCATTCTAGAAAATAGTATGGCAGTTTCTTTCTTTCTTTTTAAAAAGCTTTATTGAGATATAATTCACATACTGTACAATTCATCCACTTAAAGTGTACTAGTAGTTCCCTTTAAAATTAGACATGTGCTTACCATGTGGCCCACCAGTTGTCATTTGGTAATTTATTTCCTAAAGAAATGAATACTTAAGTTCACACAAAAACCTGTACATGAATGTCCATAACACTCTATTCATAGTAGCTCAAAATTAGAACAAGCCAAGTGTTCTTTAGCAGATGAATGGTTAAACAAATTGTAGTACATCCGTACCATAGAGTACTACTCAGCAATAAAAAGAAATGAACTAATGATACATACAACAGCTTGGATGCATCTTAAGGATATTATGCTGAGTGAAAGAGCAGCATACTCAGAAAGTAACCTACTGTATGATTCTGTTTACATGACATTCTTGAAATAACAGAGTTGTGGAGATGGAGAACAGATGAGTAGTTGTCAAAAGTTAGTAAGGGGGAAGAGGATGTGGTTATAAAGGGGTAACATAGGGATCCTTGTAGTGATGGCACCTTCTGTATCTTGCCTGTGGCAGCGGTCACATGAGTCTGTGCATGTGGTACAATTGCATGGAATTAAATATAGGCACACACGAATACATGTAAAAATGGTGAAATCTGAATAAGATTGGTGAACACTATCAATGTTGGTCACTCAGTTGTGATATCGTACTATAATTTTACAAGATGCTACCATTGGGGGAAACTGGGGGAAGGGTACATAGGATCTCTCTGTATTATTTCTTACAGCTGCATGTGAATCTACAATTATCTCAAAATAGAAAGTTTAAAATTAATTAAAAAAATTACTCACTTTTAATTTTTAATTCAGTAAATATGAATAGATATACTCACATAAACAAAAGCTCTGTAGAGTCCTCAGTAATTTTTAAGAATGTAAAGACCAAAATATTTGGGATCCCATGCTGAATGGTGTATACCTCTGCTATATGGTGCATACCCTGGCAGTATAGTACATACCCCTGCTGTATGGTCCATACATACCCCTGCTGTATGGCACACATTCCTGCTGAATGGTACGTATTCCTGCTGCATGGGGCATACCCAGGCTGTATGGTACATACCTCGGCTATATGGTACGTACCTTGGCTAAATGGTGTATATCCCAGCTACGTGGTATACACCTCAGCTGTATAGTGCACACCCCTGCTGTGTGGCCCATACCCTGGCTATATGGTCTTATGGCTAAGTGAATGTACCCTGGAGTCAGATTTTGAGTTTGAATATGGATGGCTCTGCCTGTCATTCCTGGTATGTCCATGCAGAGGTTATTTAACCTCATTGTGACTCCGTTTCTTCAATTGTAAAGCAGGGTTGGTAGCAGAACCCATCTGGTAGGTTCGTTGTGAGGACTAAATGTGATTGTTGATACATAAAGCATAGCACACAGTCAGCACTCACAGAAAGCCACCCGGGCTAAGGACTGGGACATATGGGTACTTGCCCTGACTCTGCCCTTAACTCTCAGTATGACCCTGGTGAGGTGTACCAGAGGCAGGTGCTAGAAGGAAGGGAACTTTCCCTGCCTGGGCCTCCATTTCCTTTTCCGTGTGTGAACAAGCTGCTGTCCAAGGGCTCTCCCTGCTCTGATGTCCCGAGTCAGTATAGAACCAGAGAAGATATCACCAAGGTGACTTACACCTGGAATGAGGACTTTTTCTGCTTCAGTCTGTTTCCAGCCCCTGAGGTTCTGGATCTGATGGTAGTAAAAAGGTACCTCCTTGCATCTGTGAGACTGCTGAGGAAAAGGCACTTCTTTAGGACATTCTCTTCCAGATAGCTTCGGTTGAGAACCAGGAGCAGCTGGGAGACAGAAAGGAGTCTGGGTGTTTGGTAGTGGGGCTTCCTCTGCCTGTACCCCTTTCTTGGTTTCTTTCCCCTCCACTCTCTAGGAAGTCCCCTCTGGTGTCCGCGACGCATGCTCTGGAGCGATACTCTCTGAGCTCAGGTCCTGGCGCTGACGTTTTCTGTGTGGCTTGGGCTCTTCAGGTAACCTCTTGGAGCTGCAGTGGCCCCATCTGTAGCAACGGGACCATAAAGAGGCCTTCCCCGCAGGCCTGTGGGGAGGAGCCCGTGAGATAAGCCCACAGGGTGCAAACACACGGCCAGGTCTGCACCCACCCCGTGACAGCCTTCTCCTACTCAGAACCCTTAGGAGTTTTTCTGCTTCAGCCTAATTTGGCAGGGAGGCTCCTCTGTCCTAGGAATGCCATTTGTTCCCAGCTGGTCCCCTGACTGACCTGGGGCACTGGAAGTGAGAGGAAAATGCATTCTTAAGAGCCTTTACAAGTGTTAACTTACCTTGCTGCCCAGGTCCCTGTTGCTGAACCAGCATTTCTTGTCTACCAGGCTGTTGGCGGTGGGCTGGTCCCTTGTTCCGTGTTTACCTAGCAGGTGGCTCCAGTCTTTACCCACGGACTTCCTTATAGGCAGGAGGCGTTCATTGAGGGCCTATTTTCTCCACGCTGTATGCTGTACTAGGGCGTTCATTCTCTGTGTGCCGAGGAAAGTTAAGGCGTGGCAGGATTTTATTAAGGCCAAGAAAACTATCAGGGCACTTGGTCAGAAGGCGCACTGAGGCTGTGGAACTCAGGTGAAATGAGCAGCGTCTTTAGTCTAAATGGAAAGTTCTACTGAGAAAGCAAATGGAAGCCAGGACTGTAGAGGTGGCCCCTGAGGGACGTGCTTCCCTCACATGCAAGGACCGTCTCAGCAGAGCTGCCCTTCCCTCCAGCACCGGCCTCTGCAGGGCCCATTGCTTCCTCTTCCTTGCCCTTGCCGCCCGCAGCAGGCCTCCGGCCTCCGTCCGAGTCGTGGGGTACCCGGCTCTGCGCTTCCCTCTCACCATTCCCTCGCCCTGGCAGCTCTGGAACAGTCCCTGTTCTCCCCAGCTCATCTCCGTGGGCTGCTTTTTCCTTTCCTGCAGGATCTACACACTGTGGGGAGAGGAAGGGGCTTTGGAAAAATCCCAGCTCCGCCCCTCTCTTTCCTGTGACCCCTTACTTAGACCAGCGGTTCCCAAAGTTTCTTACAGGACATAAAGCAGAGAGGGGGTTCTGTGGGCCCTCGTTGTGCATCCTCATTAATTAATTGATTTGGAATTGAAAAAGTTCTGAGTCGAATAAGTTTGGCAAACAGTGGGTTTAAAAGTCAGACAAGTGGACCCCCAGGACCCTCTGAGGAGTTATGGCAGTGCAGCGCTTCCCCCAAACCAGTCTGTTGGTGGGGCCCAGCTCTGGGTGTGGGGCCCAGCAGGGTGCTGGAGGACGGTCACAGGTGGCCGAGTTCCTCCCAGTCAGACTTTGTGGCTCTGTGGCTCTGTGCTGTGGGGTGGGAGGGAGGAGTCCCGAGGCTGCTGCTGCGTTGTACTCTGCACGGGGAGGGGACCCCACAGCAGGGTGGGCAGGCCAGGGGAAGCCAAGGAGTCCACGGAAAGAAGGGGGCCCCCCCGGGGCGCAGCGCCACCGCCTCGGGCGGGAAGGCCGGGCGGAACCTTCCAGATTACCGAAAGGGGCGCCCTGCGCAGGGCGGTGGCTGCTAAGTGGCGGTTTTCTAAGTGGCCACCAGGTGGCGCTGGGTCCCAAGAGGACTGCGGAACGTGGCGCCCTGCCCTTCCCGGCGGGAAGCCGCCCCTGTGCTCCTCACTTGAAAATTACAGGATTCCACGCAGATCTTACAAGCTCTGCAAGAGAGCTTTGGCGGAGCGGCTTCCCCTGCACTTCGCCCCTTCTTGCCCTGCTGGCTCTGCCCCTGCCCTGAGCAGGCGCGGCCAGGTGTTCATGCCCCGGGGCCGCTCCCACCGGCCACCATCATATGGGAGAAAACTTAGCGGGGGTTCCCCCTTCAAAGGAAAATGCTCTCTTCGTCTGCCAGGTAGCGTGAGGGAGGAAAAATTAGACGTTGTTCAGTAAGTCTATTATAAACAGATGTTTTTCAGTTCCATCTCGGGGCTGGTTAACAGTGTGAGACAATAAACAGAAGGCAAGAGTGAGGTAGAAAAATGTGGACGGGGGAAGGGCAGCAACAATGGCATGAAAGGTAGTTGGGTACTTAGAGGTGAGTGGCACTCGGGCCACACTGCGCCTTGTCTCGGCCTGCGAGGGTGCCTTGAAACCGTTCACTGGCCAGTTGACTGCTCCTTCAGGCTCCGCAGCAACTCCCACCCGACGTCAGAGGATTTACACAGGAGCACACTTACGAGCACTGCTTGCAGTAGCTCATCACCTGCTGGGAAGGTGGACAGACGCAGCCCAGGCCGCAGTAGGTGGGTTTAAAGAGCCGCTTGCAGAGTGACCTTCTCATATGTTCCTTAACCACACTCTGCCCTCCGGACTTTCATGCCTGGTAGTCTGGCTCCTTGATATTCAGAGTATGATTCATGGGCCAGCAGTAGCACAATGGCATTACCAAGAAACTTAATAGAAATGCAGACTTTCACCCACCAGCCTAAACCAACAAAATCCGAAAATTTGCATTACGTTTTAGCAAGATCCCTGGGATATTTGCGTGCACATGATCAAGTGTGAGAAGCACTGGCCTAGCTCATCAAGCCCTAACTTACTTCTGAATCTCAGGCAGCATTTTAGGATAGAACTAAGATATTTGGAACCATTTGGAGACATTGATTCTTTCCACCTCTGATGTCCAACTTCAATTAAAAAAAAAAGGACTCAAGAAAGTTTTTGGAGGTGATGCATATGTTTATTACTTTGTGGTGATGGTAACATCAATGTATACGTATGTCCAAATTCACCAAATTGTATATACATTGTACAGTTTTTGGTATACCAGTCACACCTCAATGAAGCTGAAAACAACTAGTAATAAAAGTAGTTTTTTGAGTTACTGTAATTTGACAGCAAACTGAGATTTTACTCTTATAATTTGTGATCTGATTCCTTCAGCAAGCGTTTGCTGATGTTTACCAATTTCCTGAGTCTTATTGATGAATCCCAGAGAAGGATGTTGAAGAGCCCTACATAGGTAACCTCAAGCAGTGATGTCGTGTCCAAAAAAGTGACCGAGGTTTGCTTTTCTGTGGGCTGCATGGTTTGGGGTCTGAAAGGGCTTGGGTTTAATGGGCCCTGCCAGCTGTGGATCACTGTCAAGGCTGGGCCACAAAATGCTCCACTTTCCCCTTTTGGCAAGAATTGAAATGACCTCTTTTCCTGCCTGTTTGGCCCTGGAGTAAAGGGGAAAGCCTTTGAGGGCTGTTCACTTTCTCACTGCCTGGTTTTCTGTGTCAAGATTAGATCATGAGCCTTTCATGTTGGTTCCCTGGGCCCTGGGCCCCTGGAAGGCAGGGTCTGACCAGGGATATTCCTTTCCAGACTGTTGTAGCCAGTGCAGACCAGCACTAAGTGTTTGTTGGACAGGTGGATGGGCAGATATGAATAAATGTTTGAATTTGAATGAAATGACTGAGAACAAATCTTTGTTTGCTTTCAAGTTGTTAAGAGTGCTTCTCACTGGGTACGAGGAGGGGGGGTTTCTATTTGTATGTTATTCCTCGTATGTTGTGAGGACAGTGTTTTTAAACAATAGTGAAAAGGAGCTCCTCTTTGATTTTTGTAGATGGCAGTTGAATTTCTGCACGAACTGAATGTTCCGTTTTTCAAAGTTGGATCTGGGGACACTAACAATTTTCCTTATCTGGAAAAGACAGCCAAAAAAGGTGAGTGTCTAATTTTTGTCATAAAATCTGAAGGAGTCCAAACTGTAATATTTTTACTCCCCTAGTGGTGGCCCACTTTGAGGTAGATCTCATGAAGATAAACTTTAGAAACCTCTTCTCAATCAGCACATAATTCCACTTTTTATGTGCTAACTTGAAAGGAAAGAAATTAAGTATATGACAGTTTTTATAAGAAATTTTTTAAAGAAAAATTTTTAATTAAAAATTTTTTTGATTCATAAGAAATTAAAGTATATAAGAAATTAAGTATATGTAAAGCTTCTTAGAGGAAACTCTGATTTGAGAAATATTGTGTAGTTATATTATAATATCTAAATGTCTGCATGGTACAGTTTATAAAGTGGTTTTACAACATGAGTGATCTCATGTGGTCCTCATAACAACCTGGCACTGAAGTAGGTCATGATTGTGATGCTTTATACTTACTTCGTAGAGGAGGCATCTGAGAAGTGGAGAAGGACAGTGCTGTGCCCAGCGCAGCTGGAGGTGGCAGCCCCAGGCCTCACACTCATTCACGCTCTTAAACTGGGGGTCAGAGCACCCTACCGTACTGCCATACTGTGCAACCTCTTAGTCAGAGGAGATGCTCATTTCCCTTTTGGGAGTGTGAAATTCCTCTGCATCCTTAATTCAGTTCACTTTGCTCAAGAATAATGTTGGGGGGCAGAGGGGAGTCTACATTTCCTATGGTCAAGGGCAGGAGCCCACCAAGCTCACCTCTGTTCCCCCACAGTGTTTTAAGAGATGTCTGTGGAGTTCAGTTAAATGATGAGACCAACAGCTGGGATGTGTTTGAGGGAGAGTCAGAATCCCTAAAGAGAAAGTGATGGTGATGTTGACGTTGGATTACCCAGGTCGCCCGATGGTGATCTCCAGCGGGATGCAGTCGATGGACACCATGAAGCAAGTCTATCAGATTGTGAAGCCCCTCAACCCCAACTTCTGCTTCCTCCAGTGTACCAGTGCGTACCCGCTCCAGCCAGAGGACGTCAACCTGCGTGTTATCTCGGTGAGCAAGGGATGGGTATTACTTGATCAGTGGGTTTTCTTGGACCATTTATTGTGGGGAAGATATAGTCCTTTTTTGTAACCAAAATTCTGAACAACCATGGCATACTTCGTAATTTGAACATCCTTTGACAGTCTTGCTGTCATAGAATCAAATTAGAACCAAGCAGATGAGGGAGCACATACATTTTAAAGAGTGTGACTACAAATGAAATTTTCTTAAAAAAATCTTAATTTCTCCCATTATAAAATTTAAAGTGGAGTCCTCGTAATTGTCTTTGTATACATTTTCTTTACCAGTGTGTATTGCCCGTTAGAGGCCCCTCTTCTCTGAATTGCTGGCTCATTTCTTTTCTTACTGTATTTTCTATTTTTTAAAATTGTGGTAAAATATACAAAGCATAAGATTTACCATTTTAACCATTTTTCGATGTACAGTTCCGTGGCATTAAGCACATTCTCATTGTTGTGCTGCCATCACCACCATCCACCTCCAGAACTTTCTCTTCATCCCAAACTGAAACTCTGCACCCTTTAAACACTAATTCCCCATTTCCCTCCTCCCCCCGGCCCCTGGTAACCACCACTCTACCTTCTGCCTCTATGAATTTGACTACTCTAGGTGCCTCATAAATGGAATCCTACAATATTTGTCCTCTTGTGTCAGCCTTTTTTTACTTAGTCTTCAAAGTTCATCCATGTTGTGGCGTGTGTCAGAATTTCATTCCTTTTAAGGCTGAATAATAGTCCATCTTTCATTTATACCATATTTTATTTATCCAGTCATCTGCCGATGGACATATGGGATGTTTCCACCTTTTGGTTCATGTGAATGCTGCTGCTGTGAACATTAGTGTATGGATATCTGTCTTTTTTCATATTGAGTTATAGCAGACCTTCTTGAAACTTCTGGCTTTTTCTGCTGTTATTGGCTGGTTCTCTTATTTTCTAATTGTGAGCATCCCTGAGGCTCAAACTGGTTACAGTGACAGCCTTGAGGGAGCTTTCTCTCTCCTAGGATTTTGTCTACTCCATCATTTCACAGATGGTGAAGTCCAGTCCCAAGGGGAAGCCTGAGATCCCACAGCAGCTTGGTGGCAAAGCTGGGACCAGAACCTGAGCCCCATCCTCCTAGTCCTTTGTCTTTTAATGTCTTAGGCCATCTCTATCGCTTCCTCCTGGTAGCACGAGAAATGTAACTTAATTAGGAAACGAATATATATGTAATTATCATAAAAACATTATAGTAACATTAATGGAATTCTAAATATATATATACACACACACACTTGTAATCCTGATATCGCAATTAACCAGCTTTCCTTTTATATTTTCCTTTCAGTATAGTATTTGACATTCTAGTTTTTTCCATGATGGTATAGGCTTTTTTACATGTTGCCACATAGCCTTTATATTTAACTTAAGAAAAATTTTAACCTTTTTGAAAACGGACACTGCTATCTTTTTACCTAAACTTTCTATCCCTCCCAATCCTGATAGTTTTTTCTCCACCTCTATCTCCTCTCTAAATAATTTTATTTTATTTTTATTATTTATTATTTATTATTTATTTATTTTGGAGATGGGGTGTCACTCTGTCGCCCAGGCTGGAGTGCAGTGGTGCAATCATAGCTCACTGCAGCCTCAAACTCCTGGCCTCAAGTGATCCTCCTGCCTAGGCCTTCCAAAGTGCTGGGATTACTGTGAGCCACTGCGCCAGGCCAATATCATTTGAAAAACTTAAACATTTTTTTCCTTAACTCAAACAACTCTGAATATATATAATGCAGAAAGTGAATATCCCTTGTAATTCCATCCCACAGAGATTGCCATAATTAACAATGTAGTACATATGGCTCCAGATATTTTCCTTAATTTTCTCTCTCAGTATATTGTAGACACCCTTTCCCTTCCATCCCCACCTGAGCTCGGTGCTGTCATGTCCTCCTCTGTCCCAATACCAAGCATGGTGAGAGTTATTTTGCCAGCCCATCCCCTCTTGGGCCCAGCCCACCCATGTTACAGCAGTTTGAATTCTCTGACCTACCAACCTCCGTCACACACCCTTAATCCTGGTTTTCAAGGCCTTTGCCACCCCTTTGTCCTAATCACCTGAGTCTTTCTCCTGTACTTAAACTTTCTGGTCACCCTCACTGATAAGACTCACCTGTCTCAGAATGTCTTTTGTTGCATTCAATGGATTATAGATAACTGATTAATTAATTAATTAATTAGCATTTCCATCAAAGGACCGTTTTGAGATTGGGCTGTATGTATTATTGATGGTATTTTTGTATATAGCACACTTGCTCTCAGCAGCTTAAGCTAATTAAATGTGACAGATGCTTTTTGAATGAGTTTAGGTATTTGGTTATAGTTCCATTGTTATTCCTGGTGGTTTGTGCAGTGTGAAACATTCTTAAAATTCATTGTTAATGATAACAATAACCATTGTTTTTGGAGCATTTACAACATGCTGAGTGCTTTGCATGCATTTATAGCAGCCCTGGACAGGTGCTTTTATAATCCCCAGGAAGGACAGGCTGAGAGGCCCTCAGTGTCTTGCTTATGGTTGCACAGCTAGTGAGTGGCTAAACTGGGCTCAACCCAAATCTGCCTGAACCTGGAGAATATACCTAAAGCACCACAATATTTAACCTTTTTCTCCTTTTTCTATTTTAAAGGAGTATCAGAAGCTCTTTCCTGACATTCCTATAGGGTATTCTGGGCATGAAACAGGCATAGCAATATCTGTGGCTGCAGTGGCTCTGGGGGCCAAGGTGTTGGAACGTCACATAACTTTGGACAAGACCTGGAAGGGGAGTGACCACTCAGCTTCACTGGAGCCTGGAGAACTGGCCGAGCTGGTGCAGTCAGTGCGCCTCGTGGAGAGGGCCATGGGCTCCCCGACCAAGCAGCTGCTGCCCTGTGAGATGGCCTGCAATGAGAAGGTGGGTCCTGCCCGACTCTGCTTGGCTCCACTGCTGTGAGTGAGGATCAGGTGGGCTGATCTGAGAGGAGAGTCAGTACCAGCCCTGCCTGAGCCAGGCCGATGAGATGATAAAGGAGTGTTGGTCCAACCCCTCTGAGTTTCTTCAGGCTCGTATTAGTAGCAGGAGAACTGTGTTACTCACAACAGCAGTAACGTGTACAGTAATTACTCGTAGCAGGAGGAGAAATATGTTACATAAGGGGAATTTTAGTGGTTTCTCTGGCCACCTAGGATCATGTTAGAGTCTTCCACTAAATCTCTGAAACCTGTGGCCCCAGTGCTACTAGACTTCAGGAGATGTAAGGGGCATGAGCCCTGTGATAGGTCATGTCCAGAGTCCCTTGGAGGGTAGGGAGGCTCTGAGAAACCTGAGAAACATTTAGGCAAGGGGTTTTGTGAGGCATTGGGAGAAGAGCCTCTGGCATTCCCTAAGCAGGGGAGGCACTGGATAGATGGCAGTGAGTCATCGCAGGGGGTTGTCAGGTGATGATGCAGATAAATATTCCTTGTGCAGCATTGACCTTCAGACAGGGGATAATGAGGCCAAGAAACACTGCCTGGCACACTGATGATCAGGGATTCTTGGAAGTCATGGCCTGGACCTTGTTGCCTTCTGAGTCACGGAGCCAGGTGTCTTGGGGCTGTCAGGCATGCAGACACACCTCATCTGCTGCAGGCTGTCCCAGTCGAGGCAAATCTCAAACATCAGGCATGCGTGGGGAATATTGTCATCTTTTATTCTAGTGGGGCCTACCTGCTGCCCCAAATTAAAGATGCATATATACCAAGAAATCAAAATAACAGTAAAAAGAAATGAACTACTTTATAGAGGAAAAAGGGAGAGAATTATACCAGAAACTGGAATGAGATTTATAGCAGTTGAGCACTTAATTTGGCTTCCTGAGCAAACAGTAAACTGTAATAAGACAGGCATTTTCTCCTGGCACTAAATTCCAAGCAGAATTGATTCCTTGGGCTCTCACACGGAGGATGTGGAGTAATAAAATAGCTAATGTGTTTGAAAGCATTTATGGAGAAGACAGAATCCCTGGTCTTGAGCATCAGGCACCCTTCATTCCCCTCACCTGCCTGTCCTATCTGCTCCTTCCTAGGGAGCCCTCTTTCCTGTCACCTGAATAATAGTCACACTCACGATCTTGTGAGCCCTCCATACCCCTATTTTACCAAACAAAGTGGCAGTGAGATTTGTGCCCCGGGAGAGCAGTGGGCCCCGGGAGTCAGGAATCTCTTCCTCCAGGTTCTCATCCTGGCTGTTTGCAACTTTGGCCAAGTCACCCACCTTGTGTGGGCCTCAGTTTCCCCATGTTTACAATGAGGTATTGAGCTAGGTGGTGACAAAAGGAATCATACTTTCCATGTACTGAGAGCATTCTGTGTTCCAGGTACATTACATATTATCACTTGTCCTTACAATCATCTGGCAAGATACAGGCACTGTTATTTCCCATTTTATAGGGAAACTAAAACACGGCTTATCCCCAGCTCCCTGGGATTTAAACGTGTTTGTCTACATAGCCTGAGCCCTTTCCTTTGCACTTTATTCTAAACGCCCCTTCTCTGAGTCTCTGAATTCACCCCACATTGACCAAATCCCTGCTGTGTATGAGATACTGTTTTGGGCAGTGTGGGGGACAACGGAGTCCCTGCTCCCAACGTAGCTTGTGAAGACTGGTCAGGGACCTTGAGTGTAAAGCAACGTGCACTAGTTTCTTCTCTGAAGCTGGCACTGAGTCTTAATTTTGTCCACAGCTGGGCAAGTCTGTGGTGGCCAAAGTGAAAATTCCAGAAGGCACTATTCTAACACTGGACATGCTCACTGTGAAGGTGGGTGAGCCCAAAGGCTATCCTCCTGAAGACATCTTTAATCTAGTGGGCAAGAAGGTCCTGGTCACTGTTGAAGAAGATGATACCATCATGGAAGAATCAGTAGAAAATCATGGCAAAAAAATCAAGTCTTAAAATAAAGTGCCTTTCTCTGAATTCTCAGTTGCCTTGCTGGTGTTGTTGGGTGGGTGAGTTGGGGCAGGAGTGGTGGTCTCCAGAGACCTGGTGTTCATCCACCACCACCATCCCCTCCCTACACAGCAGATTATTTCTGGGCCACGCCCTGTGTCAAGCCCACTGAAGAGATAAAAGGAGAAAATGAGGCAGTCTCTGCTTCAAGGTGGCCAGCGCAGAAGGGGAGGTGGGCTCAAAAGCAAGTCCATATCCTCCAGTTGCTGTGTGCCTGCATAGAGAAGCAAGAACAGGCTGCACGGGTCCTCTCCTTTAAGCCTTCATTCTCATGCCCTGTGAAGCCAAACAGATCTCACTTCCTTACACCCTGCCTTACTTCTCCATTGCCTTTCTCCCCTTCCTGCCCTTGGGCTCTGTGTCCAGTCAGTATTGTATAGCGGTCACTCTGAGTTGGAGAAGGGATTGGTCAAAGGATCTCTTGTAGACAGAGAAATGCAGAAAGCATTCCTATCTCTCTGGGCAAAGAGAGGGAAATGCATTCCTTCTTTCAACAAATTTTGAAGGCCTACTGTGTGCCAGGCACTGCTTTAGGCACTAAGGATACGGTGGTGCCCCATCCCTTCCTCAGGGAGTCTGCATTCAGAAGGGGGCAGATGCACAATGAACCATAAGCGTAGTGAGTCAGTCACACAGTATGTTAGACGGTGATGTGTGCAATAGGGAAAGAACAGGTCGGTGTAAAGTGAATGCACAGTGTGGGGCTTGGAGCTTACAATTTTTAAATATGAGGGTAATGCTGAAATCAGCCCTTCTATATCAACAAAACTTGTATGTCACATATTATAAAATTACAAACCCAGTTAACAAAAAGATTGTTTTACTTCCTTGAACAAAAAGCATGAACATTTTGTAGAGATTAAATGTTGTATTCCTCTTTGGTGTTTTGAACCAGTACCGAGATTAATAATTCTTTTCAAATGTATTTTCAAATTCTTAATCTTTCATATTTATTTGACCTTGTTTACTGTATAACTATATAACCTTGTTTACTATATAACTATATAACTCCTCTTGCTTCCAAGTGTATATCTGAGTCTCTTTTCAAATGCATATACTTTGACTTTTGAAGTTTCTTTACCTGTGAGTGTAGGGCCTCCCTCTCCCGTGGGAAAGGTTTTCTGGAAGGGCATGTGTGTCTGGGTGGGTGGGTAGGTGGGAATCCTGTACTTGTGCAAAAGAGAAACTGTAAAATTGATGTGCTAAGAATTGAAGTATGATAGTATCTGGCTGGTTTTCACCCCTTTTCATTTTTCCCTATAAGCAGATGTTGAGTAAATTGATTTCTGATTCCATGGCCTTTTTTTCCACAACAGTAGACTTCCTAACAAGAAGAGACAGAATATGGTAGTAGAGGGATATATTCCAGGACCTGGAAACAGGATATGGATCTGGGAGGAAAGGGAGAGAAGAGCCTGGCCTGGGCTGTAGCTGAGAACATGCAGGAGGTGTTCCCAACAGGGAACCAGCAGGTCGCCGCCAGGTCTGGGCAGACTGGAACATCAGAAGGGCCCAGGGTGTTCTTTAAACCCTGGCTGGATTCCCCCTGGGCAGAGGAATCAGTGAGGCTGAGAGTTGGAAGAGCCTCTGAGGTCACAGGATTTACCTCTGCCTTTCGAGCAGAAGCCTGTGTAATGCATTAGAGAGAATTGAGCAGCAGGGCCATTGTCCAGAACAGCTTAGAGAAAATGACAGCATGTGTGATATGTGTGGGGGAATTACAGGGTTGCTTGCAGCCAGTAGCAGCTGGCTACCTCATGCTGTGCCAGGTTGCCCGTAGGGCTGATGGGTTGATATCTGGGCACACTTCTAGCCCATTTGAGTTGGGAAGCTCAGGACTAAGAAACATCCCTGAGCACCTGTCAGGTGGGAGGTGCAGTGCTGGGCACACAGCGAGGCAACAGGTGGTCCCTAAGAGTTCAAGGCCTTTTGGGTGCAGACGTCTCCACAAACAGTGCTCCATGTGGGTGAACAGCTGAGACGTTTACCAAGAGTCATAGGAGCTGAGACAGTAGTGGGGATGGGAAAGGGAGCATTGGCCAGGGAATACCACCTGGAACAGATGGCACTAAAGTTCAACCTTGCAGGGTAGGAAGTGACTGAGGGAGGAATCGTGTAACTTGGGGCTTAGGCTTGGGAAATGCCTAGAGTGCCCAAGGACTAAGAAGTGATGGTTTAGCAGGGAGTGGACACATGGGGAAGGAAGGAAGGAAGGGCTTAAAAGCCTGCTCAGTTGGACTTTGTTCTATGGGAAGTGGGGAGCCATGGAAGGTTTCTGAGCAGGACATGGTAGAATCAGACCTGGGCCCTCCACTCTCATGCTTACTCCCTGTCGTGTGGAGCTTGTCATTTTGAGCAAGCTGTCCCCTCATCAGGTACTGACTCCACCCACCAGGCCCAGGCTGTGCAGGGCCACCTCTGTGTACCCTCTGCTAGGCACTTCCCTCCACTAGGCTGACATCACTGTCTCCTGCGCCCTGACAAAGTGGAATTGCAGAAACAGAAGAGATTAGATACCCTAGGGAAGGGAAGGTCCCTGAAATCTCTAAAAATTAGGAAGTGATTACAGATGGCTTCATTGTTGCCAAAGGATGATCACAAAGTTGCCAAAAGCTACATAATACTATCTTGGGTAGGAATAGCTGGGAGTCAGGGTTTGTTTACACATAAGCAAGAACTTAGTGAGTTATCTTCGGAAGTAGTGAACTCCTCATCACTGGAGATATCCAATCTGCGACCAGCTGACTACCACCAGAAAGTTGTGGAAGGGATGGGCGATGGGCAGGGGCCTTCCCAGGCCTGGGTACTATGTACTTACTTGAAGCAACATGAACTCCCAATGAGGAAGCATGGTTAAAAGGGACAATATTCATATTTTATTAAACCCCATATTAGAAAATTGCTGTCATTTAAAAATATCTGCAAGCAATTTTCCATATCAATAAAGAATTGTCTACAAATTAAAATCTGAAAGAAAATAAGGTAAATTGACAGTACCCTTATAGACACGGACCCCAGTGAAGCTTTATTCCCATGCTGAGACTATTCAAGGAGCCTCCGCTACTGCCAAATGGCAGCTGGGAATATCAGCTTTCTTAGCACTCTGACAATACAAAGGGAATGCCACTGGGGATGCTAACAGGTCCTGGCACGATACAGCACTACAGTTTTTGAGGCAAGTTCATAACCTTTGGCCCATTTGAGCCTCACAGCACTGGTAGTTAATGTCATTACCTCCATTTTACAGATGACACTGACAAGTAAAAAGTGACTAGCCTGAGGTCACACAGTTGATTATGGACTGAGACAGTAGATTTCTAACTAGCACAGGCCTTGACACAGAGCCAGTTTCCAGCCTTTATAGTCCAGTTCTCTTTCTGCTATGTGGATCCCAAACTCTCAAAACAAGTCCCCCTCTGGGTGTAAGGCCTCATCTCAGATCCCAAGGAAGGTAATCCAAAGGTGCAGTCGGGTCCCACAGAGTAACTGGGCAAAAGCAAACCATCATAGGCAGTACCTTAATGAGAGGGGGCCAGAGTGGCCAGGTGCTGGCCAGAGACAAGCTGCGTTTACCCTGAGCAGTAGGACCTGGTGGACATGAACATGGACCTGGAGCTCATGGCCTGGGCCCAGACCCCAGCTTCACCACTAGCTGTGTGACCTTGGGCAAGTGACTCATTCTGGGTTTCCATTTTGCCCTCTGTAGAACTGGGATAACTCTCTCTCTACCCCCTTGCATGACATGAGGATCAAATGAGTTTAGCTGTAAAGCATTAGAACAGCGCCCTACAAAGTAGTAAGAGCTGTTACTACTTGGCCCCTGCAGCTGTGAATCTGGGAATAGGTCTTGGTCTTCAGGGATGGACAGAGATGTGGGGTCAAGTGCACTAACTTCCCTGTGTCAGGAATGTCCTCTGCCCCTCCCAATTTGGGCCATTTCCAAATTAATTAGAATTTTAATTACTAGAACTAATTTTCCCTTTTCTCAGGATTTCTGAAGCATAGTACTTAAGATACCTATCCAGCTAGAGTTTTAAATTATTTGGTTAGAAGTAAAGGCACTTTTGAGGTACCTTCTGCCTTGTATTCTTATATTACATTGCCCCATATGAAAGCACCATTTTTAAGTCAAAAACTAGTGAAAATGGAGTTTTATATGGTTCAAACTAATTAATGCACCGAGAGTCTGTTTAGACCATGAAAGGGATTCAGCCTTGCGTTTTCCTCACCCTCCCACTGTCCTCCCACCAAGCACCTAAGAAAATTAGGAAGTGCTTTAAGAAGACGCTTTAACACAGTGAGACTTCAAAACAGCCTCAGGAATTGACAAATCAGAATGCTGAGCCTTCAGAACCAAGACACAGGCCCTGGAAAGAGGGCCTACCTCTCCCTGCTAGAGGAGCTGCTGGTTCTCTATTTCTGTCACTTCATTCCAGAAAGCTGGGCTCTCTGGGTTTCCTTGGCAAATCTGGATCTGAGAGATCTGAGGTGCATGGGGATGTCTGGGGCTGCCCCAACCCCCCTCAACTCATCTCCTTTTTGTCCTATGACAGTTGGGAAAACTGCCAGTGGTTGCTTAGCAAGTCCCTGCTGATTCCTTCCCAACATCCCCTGAGAAATGAGTAAGTAAAATCTCCCAGCTTGAAAGCTGGGCCTGAAGGCTGGGCAGGGGACAGGTCAGACACTTGCCTGGGGGCTGGTGGGTGGGGTCTGGGCTGCAGGACTGGCTCAGTCCTACATCACCATGGGTAACTTTAAGCAGCTGTTGCTTTCTTTCATGACCTTAGTCTCCCCAGATGTACAATGAGGTCAGGCTGGGTGATCTGTGAGGCCCTCCAAGCTCAGCTGTCCTGTGATTCAGTGATAGGCACCTGCTGGTTGTTAATTCGCTGGCTTGGGAGGGAAGGGACTTTCTGAACTTTGCAGGGTGGGGAGGGTGTAGGTGGACATAGCTGCCCTTCGAAAGCTTCCAATCTACTTGGAAAGATAGGTCCCAGATTTGTAAGAGAGAGATTCTTGCGGCCTGAGGAAGACTGAGGCAAAGGGAAGAAGGTTTTCCTGCACAAATGTGGGCCTGTGTGGTGTGGGGAGGATGGGGAAGACAACAGCAAAGGCAGAGGTGGAACTATGTGACTCACAGTTCTGATTGGAGGGTCTCTGGAAAGAGCAGTAGGAGCTACATGAGGATAAGTGGTCTGGGGCAGACTAGAAAAGCCTTGAATGCTAAGGGGAAGCGCTTGTTTTTGTTTTTCCACGTAGTCCTTGGGAGCCTCTTCAAAGTTCTAAGAGGTTAAGTGGGGTTTTAGGCAGATCACTCTGGTTTTAGCGTGGAAGATGAGGACTGGAGAGGGTTCAGGCCAGGAGCGTTAAGAAGCTCTTGCAGCTGCTCTGGAGGGACGTGATGTGGACAAGCTGAAGAAGGTGGACGGGCTGATCCAAGGGACCTTAAGGGATAGAACAGCAGGGCTGGGCGACTGTCATTCATTCACAGATATTTACTGTGTGCCTACTATGTGCCGGGTTCATGTGCTGTAGGAGGGAGGAGGTTCTCAGGCTGAGCATAACGTACTCAGACAAGGTCAGGATGCTTCGGGATCACCTGTGGGTACGTCACTTTCTGGACTCTGGGCTAAAAGTAGTGCAGTGTAAGTGACGGTGGTGGTGTGTGTGGGGGGGAGGTCTGATGAGAGAGCAGCAGCAGGCGTGTGTTTAGGATGTGTGAAACCAGCCTGGGAGAGGGACCGGTCACGGCACTGGGCGTGATTTGTGGGGGAGGGCTGGGGCAGAGAGAGGGGCTTAGCAAGTTGGCAGTAAGTAGACCAGCCACTCTGCTGGAGGTGAGACCAGGAGAGACAAGAGGCCTGCGGGCGGTCACGCCGGCCTTGCCCCTAGGGCAGCCGAGGGATGCTGATGGCCCCTTCCCAGAGCCGCAGGGCCGGGTACAGCGGCTCCTGGAAGGTGGCGCGGAAGGTGTGCAGGTGGCTCATGCCGCCCGTCACGTCGTAGAAGGCGAGGACGCCGGCCTCGTAGTCCAGGAAGACGCCGAGCCGGTCGGGGTCGTCGCGGGGATGCAGGCGGCTGCGCTGGCCGTCGTGGAAGGCCCAGTACTCGAGGTCGTAGCGCTTGAGGCACCACGACTGGCGGTTGCAGCCCAGGCGGGCGGCGGCCGAGGACCCGTGGCGCCGCAGGGAGGCGTAGGCCGCGCCCACCCACCAGCCGGCGCCCGCCTCCTGCACGTCCACCTCCCAGTAGTGGCGGCCGGCGGCGAAGCAGTCGCGACCCAGCACCTGCCACAGCGCGTCGAAGCGCAGCGCGGGCCCCGGCCCCAGGCGGCCCAGCAGGCCGCAGCGCACCGTCAGGCGGTCGGCGGAGAGGCGCAGGCGCGCGTGCATCGTGTCCGGCTCCAGCGTGGGCGTGCGCGCGTCTGCAGGGGGCGGGGACACGGAGCCACGCCTGGTGGGCGGGGCCAGCGCCGCGCGCCGCCCGCTCCCGGGCCTGTCGCGCGCGGGGTGCAGAACGGGCAAGCGCGGAGGCCGCCGAGGGAGGGGTGGAGAGCCTCCCTTTTAGCCCCGTTGCCTCTGGGGGGGAGGTGGCCAGGGGCAGGGGAGGGAGGGAAGATTTTGCTGTGCACCCTTTATACCGTTTGAATTTTGTACCACGGTATTGCCAATTTCTAAGAATTTAATTTAAAAATAATCCTGTCACTAACACTTGGGTGTATGTGCTTCCAATTTTTTCCCCCTTTAACTTGCCGTTTTATAGTTTTTCTGCAGATTGGTTTCATACCATACATGCTCTTAGGTAATCTCCTTTTTAAAATTTGTTGATATACTCATGAACGTTTTACCACATCAGATATTCTTTCACATGAGCATTTTAGTGATGATTCTAAGATTTTGATGTACGGACACATTATAATTTAATCCTCTATTGTTTTGAGAATTTAGGCTTTTTAAAAAGCTTTTGGAAATAATAATAAGATTATATTTTTATGTATCTGATTACTTCTTTAGGGTATATTCCTAAAAGAGGAATTGCTGGGTCAGTGGGTATGATTATTTTAAGGCCTGTGATAAATATTGCCAAATTGTCCTCCGGAAAGTTTGTAGTGATTTAAACTCATTAACATTTCTCTTTGCATTATATCATGTATGTAGACATTATTTTTTTTTAAGTCTGGATCATAGGGTTATGTAGGATGTTCAGCTTTAGTGGAAAACACCAGTTTTCCAAACTGTTTACACTCTTAATGGCAATGTAAGGGAAATTCTTGATATACACATATTTGTTAACCTTTGGTATGATCAGTTTTTGAAATTTTAGCCATTCTGGTAGGTGTGCAGTGCTGTCTCATGAGGTTTTAATTTGCATTTTTCTGATGACTAATGTTGAATATTTTTCATATCTTTTTTGGGTTTTTTTTTTTGAGACAGAGTTTCACTCTGTCGCCTGGCTAGAGTGCAGTGGCATCATCATAGCTCACTGCAACCTCAAACTCCGGGGCTAAAGCAACCCTCCTGTTTCAGCCTCCTGAGCAGCTGGGACTACAGGTGTGCACCACCATGCCGGGCTAATTTTTCTATTTTTAGTAGAGACAGGGTCTTGCTCTTGCTTACGCTGGTCTCGAACTCCTGACCTCAAGCAATCCTCCTGCCTCAGCCTCCCAAAGTGCTAGGATTACAGGTGTGAGCCACCATGCCCAGCCCTTTTCCTGTCTTTATTGGTCATCTAGATATCCTTCTTTGTGAAGTGCCTGTTCAAGTCTGTTGGTGACTTTTTAAAATTAAGTGACTTTAAAATTTGTAGAAACTCTACAAATTTAGGATATGACTATTTTGATGAGTATCTGTTTCTAAATGCAAACATATTCTCCCACTCTGAGGCTTGCTTTTTCACTCTGTCTTTTTTTTTTTTTTTTTAAATAAAGTGATGGGGTCTCTATGTTGCCCAGGCTGGACTTGAACTCCTGGGCTCAAGCAATCCTCCCTGCCTCAGCCTCCTGAATAGCTGGGACTACAGGTGTGTACCACCACACCCAGCTCCTTTGAGTGGCTTGATGAACAGAAATTCTTAATTTTATTGAAGTCCAATTGATCAATTTTTTAAATGATCAATGCTTTTTGTGTCCCGTTTTTAAAACTTTTGCCTACCCCAAGATCATGACGATTTCTCTTGCACTATTTTCTAAAAGCTCTCTTGTTTTTATCTTTCATCTTAGAGCCTCTAATTCACTTGGAATTTATTTTTGTTACTGGTATGAGATAGACATCAAGATTCATTTTTTTCCCATGTGGATATTCAATTGACCAGTATTGTCTATCAAAAAGATCATCCTTTCCCCACTGTACTATCATTCCTGTTATAAATCAGGTGACATATGTGTAAAATATGATTATGAACTTTCTGTTTTGTTCTTCTCTGAGATAGTCTTGACTATTCACTGCCCTTTTATTTCTATAAACATTTTAAAATCTTGTCACTTACAAAGATAAAACTTCCTGAGATTTTGAATAGGATTACAATTGAATCTATAGATCAATTGGGAAGAACTGATACTTTTACAATAGTGCGTGTGGTGTGCAGAATAATAGCCCCCTAAAGATGTCCACATCCTAATCCTGGAACCTGTGAATGTTAGGTTACATGGCAAAGAGAAATTACAGTGGCTAATTAGCTGACTTTAAGAAAGGGAAATTAGTCTGGATTATCTAGGTGGGCCTAAAGTAATCACAAGAGTCCTTAAAAGTGGAAGAAGGCAGAAGAAGAGCGTTAGACAGACATGTGACCATAGAAGAATGGGTCAGAGAGATGAACTGTTGCCGGGTTTGAAGATGGACGAAGGGGCCATGAGCCAAGGAATTCAGGCAGCCTCTAGTAGCTGGAAAAGGCAAGGACATGGACTCTCCTTTAGAGCCTCCAGAAAGGAATCTCAGCCTTGACTCCATCCCAGTGAGATTCATATTGGACTTTCATCCTACAGAACTGTAGTCTAATAGGTTGGTGTTTTAAGTCACCAAGTTTGTGGTACTTTATTACAGCAGCTACAGGAAACATACAGTGAGTGTTTTAGTACATGAACATGGTATAGCCCTCCTTCTATTTAAGCTGTTTTTAATGTCTCAGAATAATGTTTTGGAGTTTTCTGTGGAGAGGTTTTACACATCATCTGTTAGATTTATTCATTTTTAAAATTTTATTTTCTAATTGCTTACTGCTAATATATAGAAATTTAATTGATTTTTTACACTGACATATCAAGCAGCTGGTCTAAATTCACTTAGTACTTCTAAATTATCTATAGATTATTTGGGATTTTCTGTAATCCATGTCATCTAAGAATAATCTCTTTTTTTTTCCATTTTCAATCCTTATTCTTGCCTTTCATTTCTTTTTATTGCCTTGAGGTACTGTCTATGACATCTAGAACAACGTTGAATAGAAGTGGTTATAGTGGGCATCATTTTCTCCCACTCTGGGTAAATACCCAACAGAAATGCATACTAACGTGCATCAAAAGACATGCACAAGCTGGGTATGGTGGTGCACACCTGTAATTCCAGCTACTCAGGAGGCTGAGGTGGGAGGATTGCTTGAGCCCAGCAGTTCAAGACCAGCCTGGACAACATAGCGAGGCCCCCAGCTCAAAATAAAAAGACATGCCAAGATTTTTATAGCAACATTATTCACAACAGGCAACACTGAAACAATCCAATTGTCCATCAGAAGTATAAATAAAGCGTGCTGTACTCATACAATAATGGAACACTATACAGCAGTGAAAATGAACAGACTACTGCTACAAACGATAATATGGAAAAATCTCATAAATACTACGCTGAGTGGAAAAGTACAGTCTGAATGATCTAGTTATATATATAAAGTTCAAAAACAGGCAAAACTAATAGTGTTAGAAGTCAGGAGAGTAGATACCCTTTGGAGATAGTAAATAAGAGGGGACATGAGGAAGGCTCTGGGGAGTGGAAGTTTCCATTTCTTGATCTGAAGGAGGTTACAGAATGTGTTTACTTTTAAAAATCATTGAGATGCACACCTTTGTTTTTTAATGCATTGTATCTCAATTAAAGTTTACTTTTAAAAATGCATACCCAATGTAAAAAGAAAATAAAAATCAGGACCTTCCAAATTTATTATGCCAAGGGGAAAAGTTAAACCCTAGAAACTGAATCACATAATAGGGCTGTTTTTTCTTCTCTGGTGCATGACTGTTGCTTCCTGATCTTTGTGTTGAGATGTTATACACTAACCAGACTCTCTATTCTTCATTCAAACCTAGACCGCTGTTACCTATTTATAATAGAATGTTAAGCAACCCCCTTAGTGTAATCAATAGTAGCCAATCAAATCTTTTATCTGTATGTTAGCCTTTGTATGGAAAATGTTGTAATTCTGTTCAGCACCTCCGCTTTTTTGCCTATAAAAATGACCTTCACTTTTCCCCACACTGAGAGCCCTAATCACCATTCTTTGGTGTCCTTGTGTCCCCAGATGGCTGCCCTCATACTTGCAATTGAATAAACTCTTTTAACTGGATCCTGAGCCTTTTGATCATTTTAGGTTGACACCCAGTAATTCCACTTTGAGAAATTACTCCTAAAAAATAATCTGAAAATGAGCTAAGGTGTGTTCATTTGCTCATTCATTAATTCAACAAATGTGTACAAGAATGGATTTATATTATAGAAATGAAAATGTAAACCAGCCTAAATATCCAACATTGTGAGATTGGTTAAATATGACACATCTATTCAATGTAATAGCATGCATCCTTTAAAAATAATGATAGTATTTATATTTACTGAATTGTTCAAGCTATACTATTAAATGAAAAAAGTTACAAAAGCATATCTATAATAGGATCCTATTTTTAAAAATCTGCACACAAATATGCTTTAAAATGTCTGAAAGAATATATACTAAAATATTAACAGCATTTATCTTTGGCAGAGGCAATTGTTTTTGTGTATCTATAATTTCTGATTTTCTACAAGAAGCATGCATTACCTGTATAATTTTTTAAGAGAACAAAGATGTTCACAATATACCAGTAAATGAAAACACAGATTACAAAACAGTATGTATAGTATGATATGATGTTTGTAAAATAAAAAGATATATTAAACACATCATTATATGTATATTAGTTAGGCCAAAGAAAACTAAAAGGACAAATAATAATAGTAGTTATTCATGGGAAAGGGATTATGAATAATTTTCTTTTTTTCTTTTCTTTTGTTTTCTAATTTTTCTACAGTAAACATATATTACTTTACATGTCTTTAAAACTAATAATAAAAGTTAAAAAAAATTGGGTTTCTTAACAAGAAAAAAAGGGGGGGGCCTCCATTTCCATGACCCTCCTCTGCCCAGCATCCCACCCTCTCCACCCTCTCCACCCTCTCCCCCCTCTCCACCCTCTCCCCACTCCCCAGGTCTTACATTTTAAGAAGAGCGATCGCTCAGGTGAGGGGCTGATTCTCAACAGGGTACCTGGCTTGGTGCTGGAGGCGTCCAAGAGCTGGCAGTTCATGTCTGTAACGAATCGTGAGAAATGAGTGCCCGGTGCTCACGCAAGCAGCACAAATAAGACATACTAAAAATACTGCAAAACTGGAGATTCGCATAATCACTCCCCAAGAATCACTTGCAAATTTAAGTAGGAAATGCAAATTCACAGCAACAGGAAAACTCCAGGACAACAAGTGAAGTCAGCAAGGGCAGCACTCAAGGATGGGAGGCAACTTCAGAGGAGATATGCAAATTCCAGGATACAGATGGAAAACAAGAAATCAGAGCTGAGTCCTCAGAAAGAAAAAAGGATGGGAGGCTATCCGAACAAGAGGGTATGGGGGAGCACCTGGGGCCCTTGGCACTTGCTGTTCCCTCTGCCTGGAACCATGTTGCCTCTTGCCAGCTGTTTGGGCTGGAGTTCCCTCCCCACCTCTCCAGACCTGCCTTCCCTGACCAGCTCTCCTGAAGTGGCCCCTTCCCTGCCCCCATCACTCCCAGCACCCATCACAGGTGGGAAACCCACCTCTAGGTGAATGCCTCCCCCTCCCCAGAACTCTAGAATCCTAGATCCTATTGCCTATGTGATACCACCACATAGGAGGTCAAACTTCTCAAAGCTAACAGGTTCAATCCTACATGCTCTTTCCCATCTCAGAAAAGGACAACTTCCTTCTGCTCACTGTCCAGGCCGGAATCTGTGCAGCCTCCTTGATCTCCCCCCTCCTCCCTGCCTCACTACTCCATGTCCACTCCTGTCCACCCCTTTGCCGGTCCTTCAACATGCCAAGCTCGCTCCTACCTCACCTCAGGACCTTCTGCGCTCCTTTCCCCTCTGCTAGAATGCTTTCCCCAGATGCAACAACAGGAACAATGGTAAGAGCTAATGCTTACATAGCGCTTATTATGCCTGAGCACTGTATGGATAAGAGCGCATTTAATCCTCACAACGCACGAGAGGGCACTACATTATTGTCTCCATTTTGCAGACGTGGAAACAGGCTGGAAAAGTGAGGTGCCCTGCCCAAGACGGCAGGGCTGGGAAGCGGGAGACCTGCGCTAGGAGCCGGGGCAGTCCGGCTCCAGAGGCCGTGCATGTGACCACTGTGCTCTCCTGCCCTTGTAGACCCACAGAGCCTGCAGAATGCTTCTGTCATGTCACCCCACGTGTCCCCTTCTCAGAGGCCTTCCCCACTGCCCCGTATAAAACAGCTCCTCTTCCTCGTCACTGTCCCGTCATCTGTCTCACCCTGCTTTATTGTTCATAGCAGTTCTCGTCGCCTGACGTAGTTTGTGTGTTGTCTGTCTCTCCTGCCCAAAAAGACTGTGAGCACCACAAAAGGAAAAGGAGCTTTGTTTTGTGCCCTGCTATGCCTGGCACGTAATAGGGGCTCATTCCACGTCCTGAATGAATCCTCATAGCAGAGACGAATGAGTGAATGAACATGTATTTCTGAACGCATGCTTTGTACCAGGCCCAGCAGGGACCTCAGAGCTGGACCCAAAGTGGTTCCTGCCCTTCAGGCATTTACGAGGGATGGGGAGGGTGGCCATGTATCCATCTCATGAATATCCCCAGGCAGGACAGGGCAGGCCCTGGGGTGGGAGGGCAGAGGAGGGATGGCCAGGAGAGGGAGTGAGCAGGGAAAGGCTTCCCAGCCAGAGGAGGGAGAGGAGGAGGAAGAGTTGGCCATGCCAGCTAGGAGCCCAGAGCAGTTGAAGTTCAGCGTGGCAGGATCCCGGGAGCAGTCTGAGGGGCAGAAGCAGGGCAATGTGGCTGGAGACAGGCAGGACATGGCCTCAGGAGGGGTAGGCGGTGAAGTCGTGAGGGTGGGTTGGGCACCAGGCCCACCTGGCCAAGGGCCTCTGAGTGGGACAGACATGACTTAGGGTGACAGTCTTCACAGTTGTCTCAGGGCTAAAAGGTGCTAGGAGAGTTAAGAATACAAAGTTGGTCAAACAGCGACTTACTTTCCTTAAGGCGAACATCCAGAGGCGTCTGTAACGTACTCTGCATGGCTTCCATGAGGCCCTTAAAGAAGCTCTTGACAGGCTCGAAGGAGAGGGGCATGGGGTGGCACAGCTCCCCAAGGCACATCTGCTTCTGCATCTCCTGTTCGGTGGCTGTGTATGCCTGCATGGGCACGCGGGGGTCAGGGCAGCTCTGGGAGCTGCAGGCCGTGTCCCAGCCTCCACTGTGCACCCAGGATAGACCCAGGCAGCACACCCAGGCCCCACCCTGCCCTGGCACCTGTGGTCAGCCCAGGCCAGGCCCCCGGTGCAAAGCCCTGGAGAGATCGCAGAGCAGGCCCAAGGTGGGAGACACGTGGAGGCTGGGTTTCAGTGCTGGCACTGGCGATCCTTCCCTCCCTCCTTCCATGTTCATGGGGCCCTCTCAGTGCCCACTGTGACGGGCAGAGGGAGGATTCAGGCTGATGGGCTGGCATAGTCTTGGCCTCCCCAGTCTATCCTCCACCCTGTCACCAAAGTGACCTTTCTAAAGCACCCACCTGACCACTTTAATGGTTTCATTCCTCGGTTAAAAACATTCCCCTGGCTCCTATCTCTTTATAGGACAAAGTCTAAGCTCTGTGGCCTGGCACATAAGGCCCTTCCTGAACTAACCCTGACCTCCCGATCCAGCCACATCTGCCAACACCCCCGCCCTTACACCCCTACTCCTCCCCAAGCCAGGCTGCAACCCACGTAGTTCTCCAGCCTGCCAGGCTCTCACATGGACATAGTTCCTTTCTGCCTGGGATGTCCTCTCTGCTTTGTGCCTCTGTATATATCCAGTGAGCACCTACTCATTTTCCAGCATGCAGCTCTATCACCACCTCTTCCTAGAAGTCTTCCCAGACTGCCCTCCCCCACACACAGAGAGTTAGGCATTTCTTGGACATACTTTTACTAGCTTGCTTAAGCTATATTGTATATAACTATTTCTGAGCCTGTCTCCCCACCCAACTCTGAGCTCTTAATGTCCAGCAGGGGGCCTGGCTCAGTAGGAATTGATGAATAAATGAATGAACACATAGAAGGAAGGAATGATGAATGATTAAAATCAGTAGCTTTGGCACAAGAAGATAGAGAAAAGATGACAAAACCCTGAAAATGTGTTTTATGATGTGAGAATAGCATTCTTCTCCACGGAAGCATTCCCTTATATTAGATATCCTTAAAAATTACCATCATTTAAAAAGAAACAAACAAATGTACTGCTTTGTGCATCTTGCCCTTCTTAAGGTACGATACTCATTGTCCCTAGAATTTGGCTGAAATAGCTGACAGTGAGACAGAGGTTGAATTGACTGCGGACACATGAAGGCACAAGAGTGGAAATATCCACCGGGGGCCTGGCGTGGCTGGTTTTGTACTGACTGATTTGTCTGTCTGTCTTATTTTCCAGCCAAAGCCCATGTTAATCTGGGGTTAGATTCAGTGCCATCTTTAGTTGTATCCTTCCTTGTCCCACAGCCTTTAAAGTGTCTTACAAAGGTCATCTAATACTGAGGGATTTTTCTATACAGGGAGAATAATGAAGCAAAGAGAAAACCAGACACAAAATATATGCCATGAAGTCTTAACCTAGCTAGTTGAAACAGATTTGGCTTTGAGCTTCCCAGAAGCCAAGGCAAAGAAGGAAACAGGAAGAGTTGTATTAGTAGAAAAGCAATCCTAATGCACAGGTGAATGCACGGGGGTATTGACACCTGACAGGAGTTTCTCCCGTGGTTCTCTGAAGACAGGAATACCATCCTCAACAACATGCTTTCATTAAATGTAGCAATGACTATTTCTTAGCCTCTTCCTCAACAAAGTCCAGTGGCCAAGGAGTGTCATCCTTCTCTCCCCCTTGAGTAAACTGTGACTCAGCTTTTGAAATTTACTCAGTAGCTGAAAAGGACACCTGTCTTTTCAGGATGGGTGTCTCAATTTAAGACTATACAGGCAGAGAGCCAGGCAATGTGCCTTGTGGGTTTAGAGGCAGACAGACCTAGGTTCTGATCCCAGCTCTGCCACCTACCAGCTATGTGAGCCTGGGTGAGTCACTTCACCTCTCTGAGCTGCAATTTCTCATTCATAAAACGGGGTGAGAATATCCACTTTGCAGAGTTCTAGTGAATATTAGAGCTAAGATACATAAAGCGCTCAGAACACAGAGGCCCTGTGGCTGTTAATATTATTTCATTTGTGGGTGTTAACATTATTTAATTAGCGTAAGATGTATATTATCTTCCTAACAATGTATATTCTCTGGCCAATTGTGTGGGAGCAAGAAAGCCCACATGCTGACAAGGCAATTCTCCGTGCATTTGCTTTTGTTGGTACTGTGCTCAAAGCCACAATAACTGAGCGGAAATGACAGGTGGCAGCTTATGAGCAGAAACCCCAACATTACCTGCAGCCGCTGTACAGGACTGGGCTCCTGACTGATGCTCCAGACCCTGTTGGAGAGATCGTTTATGATGTCAATTTGCTCCCGGCAAGACTCAGCTTGCTCCCTGTACATCTGGAGGGCAAGCTGTGTGTTTTTATCAATGAATTTCTTGGCCAGCACTTCCTCTTCATCAAGTAGTAATCTGAGTTCAGTGAATTTCCCCATCAGCCAGGTTTTACTTGACTCTGCATGAGCCTGAAAAAAAAAAAAAACCAACAAGACAGTTGCAGAGGATATGTTTGCCAACCAGGAAATCCAGAATAATCAACATGAAAAAAAATTATAACCTAAAAAAAGCAAGTTCAGCAAGGTGGCCAGTCTGATACAAGATCAACTTATGAAAACCAAAGCTTTCTTAAGTACCAGCCATCATCAGTTGAAAAATGCATGGAGAAACAGAGATGCTTTTTAATATAGGAGGGAAAATAGCAAAATATCTGAAAATAAACCCAATAAAACCATATCCCTGAATGGGAAGATTCATTACTATAAAGATGCTATTTGTCTCTAAATTAGTCTATAAATTTGATGAAGTCAAAATCAAAATCTCAACAGGCAGATTAAAAATTACTAAATTATTATGGGGGAGAATAAGCACAAGAAGAGCCAAAATTTCTTTAAAATGATCAATAAAGAAAAAACTGCCTTATTAGATAACAAAACAAACTGCAAATCTACAAGATCTAAAGCCATCTGGCTCAAGCACAGACAAAAAGATCAAGAGCACACAATAAAGAGCTCTAACAAGAACCCAAATTATATAGAGAGGGTGTGTGTGGGGGGTGACATAACAGTGGCATTTCAAATTATTGGGAGGAAAGAGTGAACTATTCAGTAAGTGACAATGGCACAACATATAATTAACCATGTATTTGGGGAAAAAAACCCAAGTTAAGTCCCTACCTTGTATCACATACAAAAATAAATTCAGACGGAACCACACTACAAACTAGGCTTGCCAAAAAGTGCAAATTTGAATCTGATCATGCCTCTAGATTGTCTAGATTGTGTCTAACTAAAAGACATAATTTAGAGGACATAGAAGACAGGGGAACACAACTATCAATTTAAGAAATACATCAACCAATTAATTGCATTTGGATGACTTTATTTCTCTCCCAATTCAAACAAATAAAATGTGACATTTATATTGGAAATATGGCCACTGATTGGATATTTAATAATATGAAGGAACTACTTATCATTAATTTTCTTAGATGTGTAATCATACTATGGTTATGTGTTTTTTCATTTTTTAAAAATTTTTTGTACAGAGGGAGTGTCACTACATTGCCCAGGCTGGTCTCAAACTCCTGGGCCCAAGTGATCCTCCCATCTTGGCCTCCCGAAGTGCTGGGATTACAGGTGTGAGTCACCTCGCCTGGCCGTTTGCACGTTTTAAAAAATGAGCACTTATCTTTTATATATAATATGCTGAAACTTTTACAGATGAAATGGTATGTGTGTATACTTGAGATTTTCCACAATAAAAGGTAAAAAAACAAACAAAAAAGAAAATCCAGATAGATTAAAGCACTGTACATAAAAATCCCAAATAATAAATCTATTGGAATGAAATACAAAGCAACTATTAAAATCAATTTGGGAGAGGAAGGCCTCCATAAATGGGACCCAAAACCCAAATAGCAAAAAGGGAGGAAATGGCAGTTTTTACAATATAAAAAATAAAAATTTATTTAATAGGAAGACACTGTAAACAAAGCTATGTGACAGGTCACAAACTACAGAGACATACTCTCTTATAATATATAGTATTAATAAAAATAATTTAATTAAAAAGTGGGCCAAGGATATGCAAATACAAATAAACATATGAAGTGTGCTCAGCCTTCCAAGCAATCAAGGAAGTGAGCACTGTAATTAGAAAATAGTTTTTGACTATTAGATTGGAAGAATTTTTTTTTTAAGAGATGGGGTCTTGCTCTGTTGCCCAGGTTAGAGTGTAGTGGTGCAATCATAGCTCACTGCAGCCTCCAACTCCTGGGCTCAAGTGATTGTCTCACCTCAGCCTCTCAAGCAGGTAGGATGACATGTGCACACCACCACACTTGGCTGATTTTTAAAAAATTTTTTCTAAAGACGGGGGTCTTGCTATGTTGACCAGGCTGGTCTTGAACTTCTGGGCTCAAGTGATCCTCCCACCTTGGCCTCCCAAAGTGCTAGGATTACAGGCGTGAGCTACTGCGCCTAGCCTGGAAGAATTTTAAATAACTGAAATACTGAGTCTATAAGAGTGTGTGGAATATGGCACTAACATAAACTGTGGTGGTAAGATCCATCGGTACTGCACTTTTAGAGGGCAATATGACAATATATATCAAATTTTTAAATGCATATATCCTTTCATGCAGTAATTTTTCTTATAGAAATTGATCCTATATGCTTTCATATGTGCATGAAGATTTGTGTACCAAGATTCTTACTATGGTATTCATACATAGACAATAGAGAATTATTAGACACAATTTTCAATATGGGACATGTATATATGTTAATGATATAAATTATGCTATATTCATACAATAAAATAATTTACATCTATTAAAAAGAATTCAGTGTTCTGATACATGCTACAACATGGATGAACCTTGACAACATTATCTTAAGTGAAATAAGCCAGACACAAAAGGACAAATAACATAAGATTCCACTTACATGAAATATCTAGAGGCCAGGTACAGTGGCTCATGCCTGTAATCCTAGCACTCTGGGAGGCTGAGGCAGGAGGATTGCTTGAGCTCAGGAGTTCGAGAGCAGCCTGAGCAAGAGCGAGACCCCATCTCTACCAAAAATAGAAAAAGTAGCCGGGTGTCATGGCGAGTGCCTGTAGTCCCAGCTACTAGGGAGGCTGAGGCAGGAGGATGGAGGATTGCTCAAGCCCAGGAGTTTGAGGTTGCAGTGAGCTATGATCACACCGTTGCACTCTAGACCCAGCAACAGAGTAAGACCCTGTCTCAAACAAAACAAAACAAAACAAAACAAAACAAAACAAAACAAAAAACTAAGAAGCAAATACAAAAAAAAAAAAAAATAGAAGAAGAATGCAGTAGGCCTATCTATATGTCCCGGCATGGAAAGCTCTTTAAGACACCATGTGAAAAAAGAACAAGTTGCAGAATAATATATAAGTGATGATCCCATTTATGTAAAACATAACAAAACAAAAACTATATATGGATATATGGATCTGTATGTTTGCAAGTACAATTAAAATATCTGTTAGTAGTGGTCACATTTAGGAAGGGGTGTGGGATTGGGGGATGGGGAAGAAAGGCTCCTACTTTGTACTTTATATAGCTCTATACTATACTATTTTAAAATTTTTCAAAATGACCTGGTGTTCATGTATTACTTGTACAATGAAAAAATAAAACAAAAAGTCAATTGAAAAAAACAAAAAACAAAAAACATAGGCCAACCCCTTTCCTCAGCTCAAACATTTGTACAGCCCACATAGCAGAATGACCCTGGTACACAGTCAGTCATGAGGGGTGGGCAGGCTCCCCGGTGATACCATGCTCTCTTCTTAGTGGGACAGCATGTGGTTTGGCAGGAGATGGGCGATGAGTTTCCTAAATCTGTGTTTCCTACATAATGCTTTAGGCAGTGGATAGGTTCTGAGGCTAGCTTATACCACTGGCCTTGTGGATTAAATTGGCTTTGGGCTAGCCTGGGAATTAGTCCACATTTATAACATGGTTGCAATGGGTCAATGAGCCTAGACCCGAATATATCTTATTGAATGACCAAATGAAGCAAAGAAAATGTGTTCCAAACCCTTGATTTATGAACACATGTTGGAGGCAACTTAAGTAAATAAAGGACATTTATAGAGAAACCAAGAGGGCAAATATCTCCTCCCAACCAAGCTATGCTCGAAGCAGTTTCTACAGATACACTTTGTAAAGAGTATACAAAAGAAGTTTGATGATACTACCCCTTGTTCTAACTCAGTGCAGGGATAACTACCTGATAACAGCCACCAGAAAACTTAAGATGTAAGCAGATGAGAATGGTTATGTAATATGACGGGGTGGGGGAGGGAGAGAGAATTCTGGTAATGAAACAAGGAAGTACGCTGTCTAGTTTGGGTGGCGTTGGTTCAAAGCGAAACTGGATCCCGACGGAACTGGGCTGGGGTTGGGACACAGCTGGGTGAGGGCCTGACGGAGTCTAGTTGAGGAAGATCTAGGGAGAGAAAGAACCGACCAGCCATGCATCCCTGGCCAGCACAAGCTGAGGGATTTGCATATGGAGTGCTGGGTGCTATGGGAATCCATCTCTGGGTTCCATGGGGAGGGAGGAGCTGGATGCAAGGAGCTGTTTTGCTGAAAATTCAGTATGATTTCCGACAACCCTGCTATGGGCGCCTCTCATGAGGCACCACCAGGGAGGCGAGGCTTGCTCTCTAACCCTTGGCCAGGTCACTTTAGTATGGGAACCCCTCAGACTCTACGGTGGCAGCGGCGGGCAGGAGGAGGTGGGGTGTGGGGACGGGGGCATTGTTAAGTTCAGCAGCACGGCCAGGCCGGGTCCTCATCTTCCCATTCCCAGCCTGGTAAAGGCTAGCTCATGTCACCCACTGGTCCCCAGCCCCATTCTGTGGCTCAGTCCCTACAGCTCTTGAGGGTCACAGGGAAAGGCACAGAGCCAAGAACTGAGGCTATTTATTCTGCCCCCGCAGGGTTTCTGGGTCCGACGCCAGTCTGGGCCTGTGACGCAGGTCCATTTCCTGCCTCAGGCCCATTTCCTGCCTGTCCCCAGCTCTGCTCTGTAAGGCAGAGAGGCTGAGCCCTGCAGGCTGCTTTTCCAGGATCCTCCTTCAGGCTGGGTGCGTTCAATGGGAGGAAGAGTTAGAGGGAGATCCGGGGGTGAGGACAAGGGAGTAGCCAGGGCACCCCCCCCACCAGGGCAGTGTCTCCATGAGTCGCTGCCTTCCTGAGGCCCCTCCACCCTCCAGCTTCCACAGAACAGGCCCGCTCTGGTTTCAGCTTCTGCCTAGGTAGCCCTGGCCCCTGCACTCTGCTGACACCAGCCGAGGGGTGGAGGTGGCTTCCTGCAGCTGCTGAATGCCTCACCATCTTCTGGTTGGCTCCTCCATGCTTGTGTCGCCATTCCCTGCATTAATCTCCTCTGTCTGAAACCCTCAAAGTGGCTTCTATCTTCCTGGGTGGACTTGAAGGATACCACTGTGGCCCCAGGTCCTACCTTGCTATGTGACCAGTGATAAATTATTTCAGCTCTGACAGCCTATACATATTCTAAATCCCTAACTATGTCTGCATTCAATAGACAGTAGCCAATCTTAAATATATCTATGTATCTATATCTATATACATACAAACATTTTTTTTTCATTTGTAAAAGTATCAAGGTAGAAAATTTGGAAGATTCAGAAGGAGCATAGCCACTCTGCTATATTGTCATCTAATCCCAGTTTGAGTAAAAAGGGTAGCAGGCTGAGTGTTGAATTCTCCCTACACCTGGATGTAGGGGGCTGTAGGCCCCCTGTCTTAGTCTATTTTCTGTTGCATATAACAGAATACCTGAAACTGGATAATTTATAATGAAAAGGAACTTACTTTTTACAGTTATGGAGGCTGAGAAGTCTAAGGTTAAGAGGCTGCATCTGGTGAGGGCCTTCTTACTGGTGGGGACTCTCTGCAGAGCCCTGAGGTGGCACAGGGCATCACATAGCAAGGGGGCTGAGCATGCTAACTTATAAAGCCACCAGTCCCATTCCTGTGATAACCCATTAATCCACTCATGAAAGCAAAGCCCTCATGACCCAACCACCTCTTAAAGGCCCCACCTTTCAATACTGCCACATTGGGGATTAAGTTTCAACATGAGTTTTGGAAGGGACAAACATTCAGTCCATAGCACCCCTTGGGTGCCACGATGGGGGAAGCAATAAACCTACTAACAAGGTTGTAAGAGAAAATCATTGAATGGGTTAGGGATTAATGACCAAGTCATCCTTAATTGTTCTCTGGAAAGGAATGATTGGTTAGGCCCGGTCATTGGCTTCTGAACAGCAGACTTTGGACCATGTATGAATCCTATTGATTTTAATTTGTTTACAAAGCTGTTTTATGGATTAGTTTTCAGGCAAATGGCCTTTTCCCTAGTATTGCCTCTATGTAAGTAAGTACTGAGCAGTATGGTTGTCCCAGACCTCTCTGCCACAAACTATGCCTGACCCAATTCGACAGAAGGCATTAGGATCCTTACACACACATTTATGCCTATTGCAGATGCGTCACCTCTAGGATTGTGTTCCAAAGGAAATAAATCAAGGTACCAAAAATGTTCACTGTACTGTCTGGAAATGATCTAAATGTTCAACATTAGGTAAATGGTTACTGAATCATGATAGATCCATAAAATGGAATACACAGCCTCTAATACTGACATTAAAAAAGAACTTTTAATGACATAGGGAATTGTTATGATCTTAAACAAACAAACAACAAAAACCCATATATAAAGTGACATATAGTATTAGTCAATAAGGAAAAAGGAACTGACACAGAAAATCCCTCTTCTTACTTCATACACAGAGAAATGCTGATAAAATAAGCGAATTTATAAATTATATGACCAAGTTCAAAATAAAACAAACAATCAAATAAACAAAAAAAGGAAATTCTCAGGTGCCAAAACCAAAGAGGGAACTCAGTGTTAGTGGCCTGGGCAGGAGCTGAAGCTGAGTGACCTGGCAGGGGTGTAGCTGTAGGCATGTACAGGTGAGAGCCACGCCACACTGCGGCTTGGTCATCCAGAGGAGCACAGGGCACCTGGCCCCAGTCCAGCTGGGGTGGGGATGCTCTTGAAGATAGGAGGGACACCATTGATAATTAAGCTGGGGCCACAGTGTGAACCACAGATGTCCCTAGCATACTGGGGTGTGAAGACATCTGAGGGAGAATGGACATTGGGCAAATGGGGGGGCCAATTCTGTGTCCTGGCCTGGTCGCAGGAATAACTGAATGCCCGCTGTTCCCGTGGTCAGAGCCAGTCCTCTCTGACTTGTTTGGGCCAGTCGGGGGTTCGTACAGCTCAGTGGGGCAGGCCCTAGGAGGGCATCCCACCCCAGCCCTCGCTGCAAGGAGGGAGCAGCTGAGGCTGGGAGGGAAGGGACCGGCCTGAGTTCACACAAAAAGCCCCTAAAAATGCAACAACTTTGTCAAAGTCAAAATGGCTACTCACAATAATGTCAGCCTCAACTTGTTCAAAACCCCACGAAGAATCTATTTAAATAAAAATCATTATGAAAGGAGTAACCTGAAAGAAGTACATATTTACGGAACATATTTATACCCTATTTACTTTCAACATGGCAGTGAAACCTGAAAGATACTTGCATATTCCTCAAGCTGCATTTTGCTTTGTATAAGGCACTTGGCACTTGGGTGAGTCCCTCTGCGGGGATGGCAGCTGGTGCAAAGGTGCCAGAGCTTTGCCACAAAGCAAATCAACCAGAGCCTCAAGGCCCCTCACTTGCAGGGCCCCTTCATGGGTTTGCACCTAATTTAGTCTGTAATTTTGTGTTCTTTCTCTCAAAGAGGGCCCCCTAAATTATAGAAGCCCCAGGCTCTGGCAAATCTGATCTGTCCCTGTGAGGCTGGTTTTTATTTTTCCCTGGCTCCATACTGGGGGGACCCTTGTGTCTGAGAGGAAAAGTGGGCATCTCCATTAGAGTAAGGAAGAAATGTCCACTTGCCTTGAGCGTCTCTGCAGCGTCTTCTATCTGGGTTACGTTGCCAACTTCCTGCTGCTTCTTGGTTGCCAACTGCTTTAAACATTCTTGGGTGAGTTTCTGCATGAGAGGAAGTTAGGAAGAAAAGTCGTAATACTGTCACTTTCGAGATAACAGGCCCCCAACAGGGGTCATTTCCTCTCACCCCTTTATTCTTTTTCAGCTGAGGTGTCTGAGACTGGGAAGGTGGGGGGCTTGCCCAAAGACATGGGGCGAGCCGGAGGGTGAGCTGGGACGAGGGCTCCTCTGCTCCTCAGAGGTCCACACCAGGTATTCCACGGATCTTGACGTGCCCCCACATGTTTCTTTTCTAGGACAAGTCTTGCTCATGACCTGCTTTTTCAGCCCCTCGAATAGGAACTGAAGGCAAGCAGCTTGGGGTCCAGGGAAGAGCATCCACTTATTGAGTGACTATTAACTAAGCTCCTATTACGTGCTGGGTCCTGTTCCAGGAGCTGCCCTCACGAAATGTACATTCCAGGGAGTCTGTGGCCCTCTGGCCCTGGACTGGGTGAGAGGTCCGTGGGGTTCGTGCTCCCTGCTCCCTCCCACCTTCCATATCTCTGCTTTTTAAAATTGTTGCTTTTCCAAAGACCTGTTCTGTGCTCTCCTCCCCCACAGGTGTGACCTTATCTCCATCTTCACCTTTCTTGCAGCTGGTGCCACACTCAGCCACTGGGCCCTGCCCCATTGACTGGGAACTTCCTGAGGGCAGGCCTGCTCCATTCCTGGCTCCCCATAGGGATGGGGGAGTGGGGGTACCTGGGAGTGTTTGCTGAACTGAACAGAATTATCAGGGGCTGCCAGCTTCGAGCAGAGCCGGAAGCCCCCCAGCAAGTTGTTGCAAGCACAAGTCCCAGAGTCAGAGGAGTCCTAGGTCTGAGTCCCAGCTTTGTTCCCCACCCTCTAAACCTCGGTTTCCTCCATTGTAAACATGGGGAGAACCCATGGGGTGGCTGCACGACTAAATGAGAAGATGCACACAGAATGCCTGGCAGACAGTAAGTGCTTGACACATGTAGCTGTTATCGTGACTTTAACATCCCACAAGCATTTGCTACTGTGTGCACAGTGTCACTCCAGGCAAGGGGTCAGGGGGTGGATGGGGGGATGGTCACAACCCAAGTATAAGCCGTGGCCTCAACTTCCGGGAGCACATCCTTACCCTATTGTGATTTCCAAGCGTTCAACTCCAGCTCCTATACACCACTCAAGGATCTCCCCAACCTCCTGGTGCCTGTGCCCTCCAGCCACAGGTGCTTCGCCTGTCTCGGTACCTGGTGACACCCTACTCATCTTTCAAAGCCAGTTCCAATGGCACCTCCCCCAAGAAGTCTTTCTGGGCTTCCTGTCCCCAGCTCTTACTGTCGTCTTTCTGGCTCCCACTGACCACTGCCTTGGACCCCTCAATTACAGTACTTATCACACTGTGTTATCACTGTGTTCTCCCTCCAACCAGCCAGGGAACTCCTCCAGGTCAGGGAAGGATTCAGTCTATTCCTTGACTCATGGCAAAAGGTATGTGCTTGAACAGATGTTTGATGAATGAATGATGGATGGATAAAGGGTGAACAGATAGGTAAGTAAGTAGGTGTGTGGATGCAAAAATGGGTATGTACAGTGTCAGCCTTAAATAACAAGATTCAGAAAATATGATTAAGTATAGAAATTTATTTGAGTCCAAAGCTTGAGGATGGCTACCCAGGAGCATAGATTCAAGTTGCCCTGAATATACACTCTGATTAGCAGCAGTTATAAGTGGGTTTTTAAGGGAAAAAGAAGAGGCAGTAAATTCTTTTAAATGCCAAAACGTCCCACTTTGGATCCTCTCAAGGATCTGCAAAAAAGCCTCCCATCCTGTGGTCTAGTGGCTAAGATTCTGTGCTTCCTGGCTGCAGCCCAGGTTTGATTCCTGGTGAGGGAATGAGACCTGTTTGTTTTAAATTACTTGTACGGGCCAGGTTTGGTGGCTCACACCTGTAGTCCCAGCACTTTGGAAGACTGATGGGGAAAGATCACTTGAGGCCAGGAGTTCAAGACCGGCCTGGGCAACAAAGCAAGGCCTAGTCTCTACAAAAAATAAGGAAAATTAGCCAGGTGTGCTGGCACGTGCTTGTAATCCCAGCTACTTGGGAGGCCATCCTGACACTGCACTCCAACCCAGGCAACAGAGTGAGATCCTATCTCTAAAAAAAAAAAAAAAATTATTTGTATGGCTCTTGGCTGTTGACCTTTTGGGGTACCCATTTGTTATTGACCCTTTTCCTTCACACAGACAGCTTTTGATTTCCTGGGTTTTTTTTCTGTCTGTGGGTGTACAGGGTTTTTGAGCCCTCATGCATAGATGCATAGCTGAGAAGCTGAGATCCTAGAAATTATGGCTAGACAGAAATGTGGGTGATTCTCCATTTGTAGCTAGTGAGACTTTTCTTTGAGCTATCTTTGGGTTGGTTCTGGATCTTGTGAAGACTGCTTTACACCTCTTTGGAGATGCCTAATTCATCCTTGGTTAAGTCATAACCTTGGTTTAAGGCTTCTTGGTTTTGGTGAGTCACTTGAAAAGGTATTTGGTTTAAAAGAAAAAAAAGCTGGATATAAAGTATTTATAAAAGACAGGCCCTCAGTAAAGTAGGCTTGCTTCTTTTTCAGAGCTATCCATGCTGAGTTGAGGCATGGAGAATGCTTTCTTTGCCCTATTAATTAAAGGGCTCCACCCTGAAGTCAGTAATCTAATCGGGAAATAAGTCAAGTTGAAAAGACAACCTATCTAACTAGATCTGCCTACAAAATACAACTTTCTGGCATTTGGCTGGCTATTTTGAAATTTACATCTACAATGAAATCTCCATTTGTTAGGGTGTCTATCTCTGTGCACCTGGAGAAGGAGGGCTGAGTTTATAAATGAACTTTTCAAAAATCTTTCAAAAATGTTTTTCAGTAACTTAAAGTCATGCTATTTTAAATTAAGTAACAGGTAATCATAAAATGTCTGAGTCATTTATATAGTATAGAAAAGCTAAATGTATTTAAATCTGTCTATAAACAAAAAAATTGAGGAAACATCTTTCTAGAAATTATGAAATGGTATTCTTCTACAAATACTGGTATAAAACAGTTCAAAATTACTTACTTCCTAGGTTTTTCACTGGAAATTAGGGTTAACCAAGAGTTAAAATTGTAGTATGTGATTAAAACTACTAGATATAAGAGAAACAATTCCATATACAGGGGGTACAAAGAAAGTAATATGTGTTTTTGGTAAAGAGAGTTGAGAGTAATTTTTCTTTTGCATGTAAGGGAACTTTGTGTGGTCAAAATGATAAGGAAGAAAGGAAAGGAAATTTTTGTCCTAAGGTAGAATGCCAAAATAAAAGGAAGTATAGGCCAAACCTGAAGGTTTAAGCAAGTTGTAGGAGGTTTGTGGAAGATTAATCTTGTGAAAGGAATTTTGTGTGTGATCAAGTTGACTAAAATTAGAAGGGAATTATTTATATGTTTTTCTAGAAATTGAGCATTAATATCAAAAGCACATTGATGCAAGGCCAGAGTCTGGGCCGGTGTGTCAGAACTGCAGGGTTTTCTCAAAGCATTGATCTGCTTTTTAACAGAAAATTGTAAGGTTATAAAAGGTTTATAGAAATCTTATCTTGTGTAGTCAAAGCTGACAGAGATCGGATGATTGATAATATACTAGTATAAAAGTAAAATCTGGTTTACTCCTTTGAACAAGAATTTTGTGTAGTGTTAATAATAGTAAAATACTTGTTTACCTTTGGAGTCAACTGCAGAAAAAGAGGGGGTGGGTGGTGGGTAAGAGTTTGCTTCATGCTGTCTTTATTAAGTCTCTTGACTGGGAACCTAGTCTCCTTTCTGACAGTGAAGGTTTTTGCTTTTTGAAATCTTTGAATTATTATTTTGGCTAAATGAATGACCATTATTTTACAGTGACCTGTGATTCTATTTTGATCATGTGTTTTAAACCTTTCTTATTTTAATATCAAGTGTTTTAAGCCTTTAATATTTCACATACTTCCCAAAATTAAATTTCAAATACTAAAATTAAGCCTTTTTGACTTGAACTAACTAACATAACAAGAACCCCTAGAAGTACAAGAGAGATATATGAAACTTATTCAGTATATAAAAATCATACAGAAAAATTGTTAAATAAGAAATGGTGTTTAACTGTCTTTGAGTTACATTTGTATAAATGTTATTAATATGTGTTTCAAAATTGTTTGAGATTCCTAAAATTCTGCTATGTCTTGGTATATGTTATCAGTCATAAATTATTATTATGTTAAACTGTGGTATGCCACAGAAATAACCAAATTTCCTAATCAATTATGTCTTTAGCCATGACTATTCTAAGCCTTTTGTCATACACAGACAATTATTGTTTTACTTTGATTCTTTTCAAAAAGTGGTTTATAATCAGCTGGTTTATAACCAGTCCAAAATTATCTTCTTCTTCAAGGAAATTCACGGAAAGGATCCTGGCAAGTACTCTTGAATACAGGTTTCTGATAACTTTAGAAATCATACCATTGGAATAAGTAAAAACTTCCAGAACTCTTAATAAAAAAACCTGACGCATTTATGAAGATTGCTAACCCGACATCAAGCAGAACAAAAACTAATTACGTAGGACTGAACTGATAGAGGACTAAAATGATTTTTATGACTTTTTTGTTTGAAACATTGATGATTCTTTTCATCTTTTGTTTTATAGAGTCAAGAAAACATTTCTTTTCAGCTATTATATCTCACAGCAATTGTGTACAGTTCTGTGAGCAAAATTGAAATATTTGCCTTTCTCTGTACCTGATTTCTCTAAAATTTTGAAACTATTCATAAGTATTCCTATTTTATGGCAATATAGTTATTTGCATAAGTTCAATAAGAATATGTTTTCTTTCTTTTTTTTTTTTTTTGAGACAGAGTCTCACTCTGTCGCCCTGGGTAGAATGCAGTGGCATCATCGTAGCTCACTGCAACCTCCAACCCCTGGGCTCAAGTGATCCTCCTGCCTCAGCCTCCTGAGTAGCTGGGACTACAGGCACACACCACCATGCCTATCTAATTTTTCTATTTTTAGTAGAGATGGCATCTCACTCTTCCTTAGGCTGGACTCGAACTACTGACCTCAAGCAATCCTCCTGCCTCAGCTTCCCAGAGTGCTAGGATTACAGGCGTGAGCCACTACACCCGGCCTAAGAATATGTTTTCTTTTGTAACAGGACACATTGCAGACACTGGTAATTTTACCAAGGCTTTGACTGAAATGGCATATTTTCAGATATGACCAGGCTGCTTTGAGGAATTGAGGTTGGCTTTATAGAGCCGATAAAAAGCCCCTTGGAAAGACTGGCCTGGTACCTGGTCTATTCAGTTCCTTTTCAAGGTTTCTGACCTCCGGTAAGTAAAGAATGTTACTTTCTGACAGGCCCAGGAACCCCAAACATTTTGGGACCTCAAGAAGAGAAGAATTCACCCAACGCATACAGGTATTGCAAGCATAGTCTGATGGTGAATCCTTGGCTTGGTTTCCTAGCCTGAGGCTTTTAAAAATCTAATCCAAAATTCCTTATGAAAGTTCCAGCAAAGCCAACTTGAAAAAAGCTTGTATAGCCAATCACTATTCTTGTTGCACTTTATGCAAATAATTAGGCCAAGTATAATACTAAAACTTATTTTGCAAGTAAATTTGTCCTACTAAGATTTACCTCTGGTAGAAATGGGAAACTGGAGAGAGAAAAAATTATGTTTCAGAAGAAAATTATGGCACACCTGTTATCAGATTCCAGCCCTGACCATTGTTTTTGAGTTTTTATTATTTTCCTACAATTTGGACTAAATACTGAATTATTTACTTAGTAGGCTAAATTATTTATTTAGGCTACAACAAGGAAAGTTGTAGAACAAGTTTTACAAGCCAGTTTCCAGGCTTCTAAAGAAGGACTGGGTTTTAATTTTCTTTATGATGTTTTTAGTTGACTCCCCAGTGGAATAGGGTTTTTTGTTTTTTGTTTTTTTTTTTGGTTTGGCATACAAATTCTCTTTTTGATTATAATCCTTATGTGCATTATATTTCTACTGTGTATCTCTTGTTGTTTTACTTCTGAGAAAACTAAACTCATGGCATTCCAAAAACTAGAGATAAGTCAAAAAGCAACAGCAGCTGTATAAATCAGTGACTTGACTGAAGTCTCTATCTTTTTTTGGCACCCTGTGATGCCATTCCAATTCAGTTTTTGGCACTCTTAAAATTCCTCACTGAGACATGTCCTCCCCCTAGGTGGGACAGGACCATGTGGGAATGAGCCTTCCTAGTGAAAGTACTCAGGTGTGGTGGGTGGGCAATTGTTTAAAGGCATTTTGATCCTGACCCATTATCTTCATGTTCCTGGAATTTCTGATACAAAGAACAATGCATAGCCAACCAATAGTTTATGTTATTTTAATGTAAATCATTGGTAAACAACTTAGGAACTGCCTCTTCTTTTTTCCTTAAAAAACCCACTTATAACTGATGTTAATTGGAGTACATATTCAGGGCAACTTGAATCTATGCTCCTGGGTAGCCATCCTCAAGCTTTGGAGCCAAAACCATGAGTTAATCATATTTTCTGAATCTCGTTATTTAACGTTGACAATAGGTAGGTGGGTAGGCAGGTGGAAAAAATGGACAACTGGGTGAGACCCTTGAGCCAGATCTCTGGGAAGTAGCCTAGGTAACTCTGAATAACAGTTTTTTGAGAAGCTATATTATTATTATTACAGCCATTTTATAGATTAAAAAAGGAAGGCTTTGGAGGCAGGGGCAGGCCTAGGACCCAGGATTCCACCAGACTGTCCCGTTGGGGCCCATTTTCACCTTGGAGTTCCAAGGTTGTCACAATGTGGTGGTGATGTAATGTTGTGCAGGGGAAAAGGTCAGTACATCACAGACGGCTTCTTGGAGGGGAAGTGGTAGAAGCAACGCCTGTCAGAGACAGGAGGGCCTGCCTGGCGCAGCCTTCATGACAGAGCCACAGAACAAGCCGGCTGCAAGGTTGGAACAGGAGTCCAGAGCCCCTAGCCACCGTTAGCATTAGCATGGGCGAGGGCTTCAAGGTGAGAATGGCCCTGTGGGGGGCACTTCTATGGAGTTCTGGGTTCAAGGCCTCCCCTGCCTGCAGAGCCTTCTTGTGATCCAGAAAATGGCTGTAATAATAACAATAGCGGGCGCGAGGCTGGCCAGAGCCAGCATGGGAGTGTCTGTGCGGACGGGGAGGGAGGGGTAGGTAAAGGTGACAGTTAGTCCTCAGTTCACAGCCCCTCCCTGTGAACTCCATTCTGGGTAAACCAGAGATGTCCGTGTGGCTGTTTTCCAACAGGGAGGGATTTTACCTCTGTAAACTAAAAGGCAGATTTTCATCCAGCCCAAGGGCAGGGTTGTGGTCCCGCCGCGGCGGACGCCCTCAACGACATCCGGGTGCAGCCTGGGCTCCCAAGTTCTCACTCCCAAACGCACCTCTTCTGAAGGTATACCGATGGCCCTGGCTCGCCTGTGCCCTTCTGGGGCCTCAGTCTCCCGTTCTGAACTATCAGCTGACGCTTAGACGTGCTGGCGGGAGGGGACCCTCTGGTTTCCAGCTTCTCCCCGGCACTGCAGTGGGACGCCGGGCACGCCGCCTCCTCGGCCGCCGCCCCCGGGCTCGCTCCCCCACGCCCCGCCCCCGTCCCCACGGTCCCCACCTGCACGTGCACAGCCTCCTCCAGCGCCAGGCCGACCGGGTGGCCGCGGTGCGTGCCCAGCACCGGGCAAAGCGCGCACACGCAGCGGCGGCAGCGGCGACAGAAGAGCTCGACCACGCGGTCGCGGTGCTCCGGGCAGCGCCAGCAGAGCGCTTCCTCGGGCTCGCCGGGGCCCGGCCCCCCGGCACCGCGCGCGCTCTGCGGCCCTGCGCCCGCCATGCATCCCCACGTTCTCGGCCGCCCGCCGCGCGGGGCGGGGCTCCGCGGGGAATCGAAACCCCGGCCGTGGGCGGGGCGGCTCCGGGATGGCGGGGCCCGGGCAGCGGCCAGCCCAGGCCAGGGTCAGGCCAACGAGCGTCCTCCGACCCGCGGGCTCGCTCCTGCTGGGCTGACTGGCAGAAGGCGGGCTTCCCGCTTGGTGACGGTGACGCTACTTCAGGAACGCTCAGAAACCTGCAGCCTACGGAAGGGACCTAGGTTGGCTGTGGCCTTCCCGGAGGGCGTGCATCACCTGCTTTCCCTTGATCCTCTCTTGCCCTTTCCCCAGGAAAGATAACCATTCCCACGCTGGGTGTGCGGGGGCTGGGCACAGTGACTCAGGCGTGTAATCCCAGCGCTTTGAGAGGCCGAGGCGGGAGGATCGCTTGAGCCCAGGGGTTCCAGACCAGCTTGGGCAACAAGGGAGACCCCATCTCTACAAAAAGATAAAAAAAATTAGCCGGGCGTAGTGGCGCGCGCCTGTAGTCCCACCTACTTGGGAGGCTGAGGCAGGAGGATCGCTTGAGCCCAGGAGTTGGAGGCTGCAGTGAGCTATGATCGTGCCACTGCACTCCAGCCTGGGTGACAGAGCAAGATCCTGTCTCAAAAACAAACAAAAACCCTGTCAACCTAAAATAATGACAGAGATTCTCAATTCTAGAGGGGGTGGGGGTTCTCACTATTTTGCCCAGCATGGTTCTGAACTCCTAACCTCAAGCAATTCTCCAGCAGGTGAGCCACCGCACTTGGCCAAAGCAGAGGTTTGTTTTTTGTTTTTTTTTTTTGAGTCAGAGTCTCCCTGTCTCCTAGGCTAGAGTGCAGTGGCCTCATCATAGCTCACTGCAACCTCCAACTCTTGGGCTCAAGCCATCCTCTTGCCTCAGCCTCCCGAGTGGCTGGGACTACAGGTGCCCACCACCAGGCCTGGCTAATTTTTCTATTTTTTGTAGAGATTGGGGTCTCGCTCTTGCTCAGGCTGGGCTAGAACTACTGGCCTCAAGTGATCCTCCTCCCAGAGTGCTAGGATTACAGGTGTGAGCCACTGTGCCCTGCCTAAAGCAGAGGTTTTTAAAGGCAAAATGGGTTGTTTTAAAATGATAGTCCTTGGTTACAAGAATAATAAGGGTGGCTTCAGCCCAAAGTTGAACAGGCAGTTGCTGGACAGATGTCCTCGTAGGGTGGCCTGTGTGCATGGTTGTGGTTTGGTGGAATCTCTTGCAGTAGTTCCTGTTAAAAGGGAAACCATGGGTGACAGCCTCCCTCCCCTCTTCGTGGCCTCCTGGTTCCATTTAGTTTGGTTTTGACATAAGTGACTCTATTTTGGTACCGACAACTTTAACATCCCCCACCCCAGTCTCCAGTTGCCGCCAGTCTAAACTCTCAGCTCCCACTTATAATTAAGACCTTTGGTCCTGGCCCTATCTATGCTCTACCCTTTGCTTGTTTCCAGACTGGGGAACATGCAGTTTAACCTGCTTGGAACACTCTTCTGCTCCCCAAATGTCTTTGCCCTGCTTACTCCTACTTATACTTCAGGTTTCCACCTATCACCTCCTCCAGGAAGCCACCCCTGCTTCTCCTCCCAAAGCAGCCCTCACTTCCCCTATGCTGTCCCTTCCCATTCCCCCAAGCATGACTGCAAACTCTGCAGAGGGTAAGTACTACTGTCTGTCCTACCTGTTTCCCAGCCTTGTGTCTGGCCCAAACAGTAGGTGCTTAATTGGTATTTGTGGAACAAATCGAAAGGAAAGCTCCATGTGGTACAATGTCTAGCCAGATGTTTATTATTTTGTTAAATTCCTTCCATTGCACAATTCCACGGCTATTTTCACTTTTCTTTCTTTCTCTTTTTTTTTTAACAAAGCTATGAGGAATTTCAGAAACATTAAAATGATCATTCAAACTGTTTCAGGCACGGTTTCATATTAAAAGCATAGATTGATTTCTAACTTCCTGTTACCCTCTATGATACAATCTCAAGTTTTGTTCCAGGAAGCACAATTATTGTAGAGCTAAGGTGGATATCCGCCAGAGCTCCTCTCCGAGTGCTGTCCTCATTCTCAGAAAGTTCCTGAGTCGACAGAAAGGGGGTTCCCAGGGTATGGGGTGAGGATATGAGTGCACACTGTGCTGACTGGCGGGGCCCTGCAAATGCTGGGCAGGTTCCGCTTCATCAGCTCAAGAACATAAACAAAAATGTAATTTTAAAAAAAGATGGCTTAAAAAAATATCTGATAAAAATTACCTCTCCCTTTCCCTTGCTGTGAAATAATTTAAATAATTTATTCTAGATGTAAAAATAAAAAAGAGAAAACAAGTTTGTTCAAAGACACCTGTGTCCTGTTTTTAAGTGTGAGGTCTGGGTCCCTTGGGGGTAGGAAGAGCCTGCGGAGGGATGGTGCTGTGCAGAGGCATGCTGGGAAGCTCTCTGGATGCAACCCTACCTCCACTGCTTGGCAGCCAGTGACCTTGGACATCATGTTTCTTCACTTCTCTGAGGCTAGTCTTCCCTTCTGAACCTGGGGATTAGAATGTCTGCCTGAGCGGGGTTAGAGTAGCATGTGTCAGTGAGCGGAGGTGGGAGGGCTCTGTAAACTATGAAGTACTGGCCACAAATGAGGTGGGAGAGGTAACCCCATCCAGTGGAGCTCCGCTTCCCTGACAATGCCTGGGATTTGGCCTTTTGCTCCAGATCACACTAAGGCAAGCTTGGCTGGCGCTTCTGACGGGAGTGAGCCCCAGTGACTGAGTAAATGGCTGGGGGTCCCAGAGAACTTGGGGGAGGGCTTAGGACACCACTTCTGGACTTTTTAGGAGCTACCAGGACTTAAGATTCAGCTTCAGCTAGGCCAGAGTGGGGCCCAAGCATCTGTATTTCCTGAACGTTCCAAAGGGGATTCTAACGTACAGTTTGGGTTGAAACCTACCAGGTTAAGTGGCCTCCTACAGTCCCCATGTCAGCTCCAGAATCACACCATGCAGTGGAAAAACTCATCCTCTGCCCCTCCTCAGTAAGGAGGGACAAATGTCACTTCTAATCATTCCCAGTCTCTTGTTGGGTTGTTGTATTGACCATTGAACTTTAGAGCAGGGCTCAGAATGCAGATTCATTAAGGAGAGATGAAGAAAAACTTTCTGGCCAGAAGGGAACTTTGGGGCCATCTGGTCCTACTTTCTTACCTAGTGTAGTTATCCCTCTCCAGAAGCCCTCCCAGGTAGGTGGCCACAGGCTCTGCTGGCATGCCTCCCATGCTGGGGGCCCCCTACCTCCTGGGGGGGCTCTTCTGTTAACCCAGGCTGAAATCTGCCTACACAGTCTTGCAGGGCTTTGGTAGTGGCAGTCAGCAGTCACGGTCCGAAGTCTGCATCCCCATATAAAGGACAGTGTCTACCCACATCTGGCTGATTCTGGTTAGAGAGGATAGTTTTGACTTCCTGTCTGTGTTCTAGAATTCGGCTGAAACCTCAGTCTAGCCCTTTGCCAGTATCTGTGAGTTTCTGCAGCAAAACCAGTTCCTCACCCACCATACGAGTAGTTTTCCTCAGGTCAAGGTCTCAGGTAGCAGATCCTATAGAGAGCAGCTTTTTTCAGGGTCCCCCTTATTCAGATGGAGAAATTGAGACCAGAGAGGAAAGGAATTGCAAGAGCTCACCAAGCAAGGTAGGGCAGAGCGAGGCCAGACCAAAGGATTCCTGCTCTGTGGGCTGAGAGCTGCATCACACCCAAAACAGCAGACAGACGGACAGACCCAGGAGACCAGGACCTCAGCCCAGCCTTGCCACAAAACAAATCTCACTTGCCTCTCTCTGGGTCTCAGTTTCCCCACCTATAAAATGAGAGAGTTGGGCCAGGTCACTGGTTTTCAAACTTCTAAAATTTTTTTTAGTAGGAGAATTATGTAATATTCCACAGCAGCCCAACATATAAAACAGATAGAAGGGGAGCTGTCTAGTTGGAACAGGGTGGCGGGTGGGGAGACAGCCTTTCTGCTTAGTCTTCCCCCTAATCTATGGGCCACTGTTTGAAAATCATAGGCAGGTTGACTTCCTAGGTCCTTCCAGCTCTAACTTTTTCTACAATGTTCTTCCCCTTGAGAAGTTGTAGCTCATTGTGGACCCTTAACACAGAATTAAACAGAAGGCAAGTTATCATCTAAAAACGAAGTCAATTCAGAAACTGTTGTTGCAAGAAGGCAAATAGAAAAACGGCACCATGTCCCACTGGAATCTCTTTCAGCAGCCAAGAGTCTTGTTTTGTGGTAAAAAATGTAGAAATAGTGGTTGTTCTCGGGGGACTTGTGGTTTGGTTCTGGACCTCCCCATGGAGCCAAGTAGTGTCCCTGAGGGCAAGGAGGGCAGATATCTCTGCTCAGAACTGCTCTGAGCCCATCCGCAAGTTTTTGATCTCCAGTTCCAACTGTTTGGCGTGGACCTCTCTCTGGGTCACCAACTCCCGGAGCCTTCGGATCTCCTCCTGTTGTCGGTAGAACATCTGCAGCAGCTGGGAAAGCAGAGATCAGAGGGCAAGATCACCAGGGTGTCCTGGGACATGATGGGAAAGGACAGTAGCAGAAAGGCCAAAACAACTACTCCATTTTGACTCAGAAAGGTGGAGGTGATTATATTAACTTGGCTGAGACCTAAGGTTTTTTTTTTAACAAAAACCTTGTTTACTTCACCCAACAGATGAAATTCAAAAAGACTTGAATGTTTCAGACATATTTTGCCTCCTTAGATCCCCTAGGATCCCCCAACCTTTTTGGCACCAGGGACCGGTTTTTTGGAAGACAAATTTTCCACGGATGGGGGTGCCGGGGAGGTGGGAGGTGGAGTTCAGGCGGTGATGCAAGCGATGGGGAGTGGTTGTAAATACAGGTGAAGCTTTGCTGGCTTGCCCGCTGCAATTTTTCCATGGACAGGGTGAGGGGCAGAGCTCAGGCGGTGACGTGCGGCCCCAGTTCCTAAAAGGCTGAGGACCAGTACCATGGCCCAAGGGTTGGGGACCACAGCCCTATGGGAGAGAGGAAATGACACTTGGCCCTGAAGTCTGGAGATTGGTGTTTTCATCACCACTCAACTGTGTCACCTTGGGCAAGTTACTTGCCCTCTCTGAGCTTCAATTTCCTCCTCTGGGAACTGGGGGGTCAGAAAACTCACCTCATTGTTATCATAATTGTTGCCACTGTATAGAACGGCTATTAGATGTTGGTTTCTCCCGTAAGGACCTTCATTACCCCCAGTGGATGTTCATGACACCCGGATCAGAGTGGTAGTGTTAGCATCCCCACTTTACCACTCTGGAAACTGAAGCTTAGAGACATTCAGCCCCTGGGCTCAAACCCCACAGTTAGTGCTCAGCAGAGCCAGGATTGGAATCTCTCTGTGAGATGCCAGCCCTGTGCGAGTATATAATGACTTCCAGGGCTGTTGAGAGAATTCAATCACATGCTACATCAAAGTACCTACCCAAGGACCTGGCACACAGTAGGCACTTAACTAATGTTGACTCTGGAAGCACAGAAAATCCTAGAATGTCAGAACTGGAAGGGACTTTAATACCCACCAGGACAAACCCTCTGCATTTTACAGATGGTTCCCCACCATCTTTATGTATACCTGCCATTTTGGCATACAGATGATGCTCAATGCCTGTTTTTAGGTTTTTTTGAGACAGAGTCTTGCTCTGTCACCCGGGCTAGAGTGCAGTGGTGTCATCATAGCTCACTGCAACCTCAAACTCCTGGGCTCAAGCAATGTTCCTACCTCAGCCTCCGGAGTAGCTGGGGCTACAGGCGTGTACCACCACATCTGGCTAATTTTTCTATTTTTTAGTAGAGATGGGGTCTCGATATTGCCAGCCTCCGTTTGTTGAATGAATTAATGAAGCGAGTTAAGCGATTAGGCCAGGCCACACACCTGGTTATTCTCGCCCTCATTTCTCCCTCCCTCCTTGTCAGCCCCGAGCCACACCCCGCCCAGCTCCCCCCCCACCCGCCCAGCCCCCCCCCATTCGCACCTCATTCTCTGTCTTTGGCGGGGGGCATTCAAAAATGTCAAAGCCATTTGTGAACCAGGATTTCTTCTCCTCCAGCCTGTGTTCTGCTGCCCACCGTGGCACCTTCTCCTCCAGCCGGGAGGGAGGCCTCCAGCCGTCTTCTGCAGCCAGCTTTTCTCTCTGGTCCAAGGGCTGGGGTGAGGCCGGGGCCACAGAGTTGAAGACAGGTCTCTCCGGAGGCAATGGCCGGGGGCTTAGCAGCTCAGAGCCGGGTCTAAGGGACACCAGGACTGGCCCTGGGAGGGAAGCAAAGAGCTGTGTGAAGACTGGGTGCCCACAAGCAGATGGGCATGGGGCAGTACCAACACAGGCAGGCATGCAGAGCCACACAGAGAGCCATCCAGCACCAAGCAGACACAACAGATGTAGGAGATACAGCCACATGCAGACAGGCACAAACCCATGGACTGGGGTGATCAAATACAAATACCCATGTGTGCAACCATGTAGGTGGAGCTCGGCTTGTAGAAACAGCACAGTGTGTGCATGGGAGCTGCCCACAGACACTTTGAGCTCCACAAGTGCAGCCTTGTCCCTGCTTTGTAAGGACAGTCCCACCCACATTGCACTCTCCATCCCCCGAGTTCATTAGTTCTCCCAACTCCCCCAGGGAGCAGGGAAGGCTGGCAACAGGGATGCAGATGAGGAAGCTGAGGCCCAGTTTTGAATAACCCTTAGATAGGTCTCGCACCTCTATCTATCTAAGGGATAGAGGCCTATCTAAGGGTTACTCAAAACTGGGACCTGACACTAGTCTCCTGCCCCCCAAGCAGAGGCTCTTCCAGGCCACCGGGAGGCCCCTCAGCCACTGGGCTGGGAGTGAAGGAAATGGGGGAGTTGGAGAGTGGAGGGAGCAGCTGCTGGGGTGGGAGCACACATGGCCCTCCTTCGCCCGGCTGCCCTCATGCGGGCAGGAGAGGGACAGTGGTTCACGCCAGGCAGAACCACTGGGGAGGGGTTGCTGAGGGCAGAAGGCCTGGGTGGGGGTTGCTGCCTGGAGGGCCTCTTGGGTCGGGGGACAGGCAAGGGGAGTCTGGCTGAGACAGTCCAGGTGCCCTGCACAGCCCCGCAGTGTAAATAAGTTTTCCATGGGGCACAGTCTTTTGAGTTGGAGGGAGTTTTCTGAGCCACTTGGGTCAAGCCCCCTGCCTTCCTGGACCAGTATGTGACCACCCTTGCCACTGGGGACTGACTGTCAAGAGCCTGGACTCTGAGAATAAAAGTACAGGCCAAACCCCTCTCAGCTGCCTGGAGCCACTGGGCACCCCAGGTTCCCGCCACACTTGCCCTTTCTCCACCTTCCTCACCTCTGTTCATCCCACTGAGCCACTCCTGGGCCGTCAGGGAGGGCTGGGCCCCTGCTGTTGGGGGATAGATGTCCTCTTGGTAGGATTCTGACTGCAGGAGAAGTCCAGACAGTGAGGGGGTGGTAGGCTGCCCAGATGGGGAGAGCCCTTAGAGCTGGGGGTCTAGGCTCTCCCCAACCCCTACCGAATTAGGAAAACCAAGGCCCAGAGAGCAAAGGGACTTGTCCAAGGTCACACAGCAGCTCAGGAGTAGAGGTGGGGAGAGACATAGGACCTGGTGCCTAGGGATGGCACACTGACCATGAGAAAGGCCTCTCTGCGGCTGCCCCAGGGACATGGGCTCCAGGCTCTGGTACCCTGACAACTCCCGGGTCTGTCTTCTCCAGGACAGGTTCCTGCCTCCCTCCCAGATGGCCCTTACCCGCCGGGGCACTATCATGGATACAGGCTCAATGAGGCTTTTGGTTGTGATCAGCTTGTAGAAGCGGAAGATCTCGCAGGAGGACACGTCGAGGCCTCTCTTTGGCATCACACCTGCAGGCAGACAGCCAAAGAGGGCCAAGAGGTTCTGGCTAGGCTGGGGCTGCAGAAACCCATATGAGGGCCAAGGCCAGGCTGCACACCTGGTAGTGAACAGAAACCGCCCTCCACCCGCTGTCCTTCCCGCAACAAACAGCTCATGAACAAATACCTGCACCGGGCCGGGCCCTGTGCTAGGGCAATGGAGTTGAAATAATCTGACTCTGTCTCCACATTCGAGGGTTTAAGTTATTTCAGTTGACTTTTATAGGCAGTTTGCTCTGCTCACGGCTCCCTGTCTCCATCCCCACAGCTCCTGTGACCCAAATGCTCCTGCTATAGGTATGCCAGCTCTCTTTCGAGTAGTTAGCACGGCGTATCTTTCTCCAGCCCTTTACTTTAATCCAGCCGTGTCTTTATGCTCTTGTAGATAACACATAGTTGGGTTTTTAATCCCCAAACACACTTAAAAAGGAGGCGGGATTGCTTCCTGGAGGTCAACCCCCTCCACCTCCCTGCTATTGTTGTAACCTTGACCTAGAGCACTTGCTTGTCTCCCCGTGCTGTGCCCTGCTTCCTCTTTCAGCTCCTCAGAGGTTGCCTCCTCTGGGAAGCCCTCCCTGACTTCTTCCATTGTGTGGCTGCATTCCTCAGGTACAGCCCCCATTAAGTCAGAGGGTTGCCGTGCCATCTCCCCTCCTGCTGACTCATCCCTGACCCCAAGTTGCCTCAGTGTCCCTCACTCACCGATTCCCTTCTGTGGGTTATAGGAGCGGTACTCAGTCAGGTAGCTCAGGTAAGGCTTGTCGGCGCTCACCTCATAGTAGCGGATGTTGCCATCTCCCTGAAGAGGGGGAGGGTGAGATTCAGAGATTCAGAGCGGGAGCAACCCAGAGGGCCCCACTGCCATGCAGCAGAACCTGGCTTCCACAGCGTGAACGACCGGCAAACCCATCTCACACAGGAAACACCAGGGGACCCGGGCCTGTCACCAAGGCTGGAAAAGGGGGTCCTCATTTGAATGCTCAGTCCCCGCAACCATGACCCAAAGCCCACCCTCCTTCCTCCAAGGCACAAGCTCTGGGAAGAGAGGCCCAAATGCCACTCCCACTGAGAGTTGCATACAAAGGTCAAAACTGGCATGTCCTTGGAGTCTATCCAGTGGGTCGTACCCCTGGCAGGCATTCCTGGCTGTCATTAACAACTTGGGTGGAGCAGGGAAAGATGCTGTTCCGGCATTGGTGGGTAGGGGCCAGGGATGCCAAATATGGGATAGTCCTACCCAATGAAGACCTGTTCTGCCCCAAGTTCAACAAGTGCCCCTGCTGAGAAACACTAGTGGTTCCTCCCCATCTGGACCTAGAGTTGGGGAAGGAGCTCAGGGTGTCCAGCCAAAGCCCTGGCCCCAGGTGCTCCTAGGGAGCCGGGAAGTGGGAGAGGGGTACTCTCCCACTGGGGAAGAGTGGCCAGCGACTCTTGCCTGTCTCTGCCCTGTACTCCCAATGGCCCCAGCCTGCTGTCTGGGCCACCAGTAGGGCTAGGCTAGGGATATTTCTGCCTCCTGTCTCCGGGGTCCTGGTGGCACATCCCTCCTGTGCCATGCTGACCTTCCCCACCACGTAGAGCATGTTGGTGTCTGCGTCGTAGAAGGGAAACAGCACACCTGAGGAGCCGTCCAGGTCCTCCTCTGTGAGAGGCACAGAGAGGTCATCCTGCAAGGGAAGGGGAGACCAGGAAGGCCCAGGGGTCACTCCTGGGGCCCTCAGTGGTGCTCTCTGAGATAAGAATTCCTGCCTTGATGCTCTGGGCATGTGTATGTGTGTGTGTGAAAGAGAGAAAGTCTGATCTTGTCTATATGTGTTGGGGGAAGATGTCCCTGGTTCTTGAGGTCCAATGTGTGGGCTACTCTCTGGTGGAGATGACATTTTAAAGGCACTAAAATGCCCCACCACCTATTTTGTCAGCTTTCTGCCCCTAACAATCACTTTTGACATACTGGATCTTACTCAACTCCTCCACCATCTGTTTTTTAAAATTTTTTTTAATAGATGAAGGAGATCCAGAGACGGGGAGTGATTTGTCCTTGAAACTTCTGCCAAGTGCTCCTTCAAAACAATACTGTGTGGCCTGGCCCCCATCCTCAGCTGCCCACAACAAGCTCCTCCCACCCATACCCATTAGTGTCTCATCCCAAGCCTTTGCTCTGCTGTCCCCTCCACCCAGAAGGCCCTCCCCTTCTCCCTTCCTGTAGTCCTGGTCCCAGATTCAGCCACCTCCCCTCCCCTAGCCCAAGGCCCCACCTGGGCCTTGACCCATCTCCCTTGTTGCATGGCAAGATGCACAAGGTCTGGGCTCACCAGATGGGTGGTTGGCATCTCATCCCTGGGTCCCCAGCACCTGGCAGACTATGCTAAACATGTGAGAAATGAATGGGTGGATGAATGAATGCATGCATGAATGAATGAAGCCAGCTCTCAGCTGCAGGGTGATGGTGAGGTTGAGGGTAGATGTGTGTGAAACTCACCTGGTCCCACAGGGCCATCTGCCGGTTGTTCCATCGGGATGTGCCTGTGGACAGCAGTTTCTTCAGGTTCCCCAGAAACAGCACCTTGCTGGCCCGGTGCCCCTTGTAGCTGGCTTCCTGGAGGGACATGTGCAGTAGGTGTTGGAGAGAGGGAACGTCCAGGTGGCAGCTGGGGTTTCTGGCCTCCCTGCCTTGCTCATGCTGCTGCTGCACCTGGAAGGCCTCCCTTTCTCACCCCAGCTCTGCCTGGAGAACCCTCCCAGGGACATCACTTCCCAGAGCCTTCCTGGGTCCCTCCCATCCACATGGCATCTCTCCCCACCATTTTTGTTGAGTTATTTTTCTGAACAAGAACAGAGGTAAACCTCTGCCCTGCTCCATGCTCTTGCTGGAAGGGTATTGAGCACCCATCATAGGCGAGGGCTGGGGCTGGGCAGACACTGTTGCCTGGGGTGTCTGTCTTAATCCTCTGAGAGGAAGGACTAATGGCCCATTGTTGCAGATAAGAAAACAGAGGTGCTGAGCAGAAAGTGCTTGCCGACCCCCAGTTCCCCTCAGTGACAGAGCGGAGGCACGCGGACAGACCCCAGCTCTCAGTGTGGGTAAAGCACCTCATCTCTCTTTGGCCTCATTCTCATCTGAAAAATGGAGATGACACATCCCACCTCCCAGCAATGCCACGAGGACAGGTGGGGATACTACCTGTGAGGGCCTGGCCCAGATGCTGACAGTGTGACTGTGCTGTTCTCAGAAGCCTCCCAGCCCCACTGCCTCTTGCTCCACTGCCCCCGAGCCAGACCCTGGCCCAGCGCTGACCTGGAGGACGGTCCCCGCTCGGGGGTCGAGAATCCGAATCTTGCGGTCTTTACAGGTGGTGGCCAGCAGGCTGCCGTTGGTGTTGAAGGACATGGAGAGGATCACGTCTTGGTGACAAGTAATTGTCCTCACTGGGCTTACAATGACAGACTCCTTTGTATCCAGGTTCCAGACCATCACCTGCATGGCAGAGAGCCAGCTCTGAGCACAGTGGCCACCCCCTGCCCCTGGCCCCCGTCGTCATGCACTGGCCAGGCCACCGTGAAACATGGTATCCCCGGGAGGGAAGTGCAGCTGGTGGCCTGGCCATGAAGCCTCAGGTGGGAGGATGGATCTGCCAGCTGAAGTTACACATGGCAGGAGGGGAAAGCCCAGGGTCAGGCTGTCTAGCAGTGAAAGGAAAATACCACCTGCCTTTGAGCAACAAAACATCCATGCTGGGAGGACCCCAGGGAACCAGCTAATTCAGGGGGTTTCAAACAATCATTAGCAGCAGTTTCCACTTCACACGGATAAACAGGACTACGTTCAGCTGCAGGGCCTGTGCACTGCACAGCTCCAGGGCAATCCATTCCCATAGCCTACAATGTCAATAGCGCCCCCTGGAGTTAGGTATAGAACAACCAGCACAAACACATGCAGTGGCCCTGCAGAAACACCCTCCATAAACAGATAAAAAGCACTTCCAACCAGAAAGGAGTGGAAGGCCCTTTGATCCATTACAGAGGGCCCTGAGGTGCCTCTGTAAATCCCTATAGAGTTAGCAGGAGCTGAAAAGCCATAACTGTGGTCCCACCAACCCTATTTGTGTACAGATTGGGAAACTGAGGCCCAGAGAAGACAAGGGATTTCCCCAGGTCATACTGTAGGTCAGAGACTGAGTTGGACTAGAATCTAAGCTCCTGTACCAAGAGTCCCAATCCACAGGGCCCACAGCCTGCTTGCTCTGTAGGCAGTTGAATAGTGTCCCCCCAAATTCACGTCCACCTGTGACCATACTTGGAAATATGGTCTTTGCAGATGAAATTGGTTAAAATGAGGTCATCATGGATTAGGGTGAGCCCTAAATCCAATGACATGTGTTCCCACTGGAAGAGGAGAGGACATACAGATAAATAGGGAGAAGGCCATGTGAAGACAGGCAGAGATTGGAGTGATGCAGCTATTAGGTTATCAAGTATGAAATGTCTGATTTCCTTAAGTACTACGTTTGACACTTGATATCTCCGACATTTCACTTTGACACTTTTTGTTTTATTGTTATTGTGAAGGTACATCCTCATTCTTTCAAATGCATGGTTTGGCTTGGGATGATCTTTCAAAGTTTTTTTAGAGCAATTTTTGTGAAACCAGGGATAAGTCAAAAATTCGTGTTATTTTGGAATATGAGTTCCATCGTGGAAGCAATGCTGCACAAACAGCTTGAAAAATCAACGAAGTGTTTGGGAAGGATGTGGCAAATAAATGCACAGTACATCAATGATTTGAGAAGTTCCATTCTGGTGATTTTAATCTTGAAAACGAACCATGTGGACAATCTCAGACCAAGGTGGATAATGATGAGCTGAAAGCTGTAGTGGAATCCAATCCATCTCAACCTACGCATGAATTAGCAGCAAGGTTTGACATTACTATTCCAACAATATCGGACCATTTGGAACAAATCAGCAAGGTAAAGAAGCTGGATAGATGGCTACTACATGAATTAAATGAGCGTCAGAAGAGAAATCGTCTCGAAGCTTGCCTTTCTTTGCTGTTCACAACATTAAAGTGAACTATTTCTACACCATATTGTTATGTATGATGAAAAATGGATTCTTTTTGACAATCACAAGTGTTCGGCACAATGGTTGGATAAAGATGAAGTGCCGAAACACAGTCCAAAACCAAATATTCATCCAAAAAAGCTGATGGTGTCTGGTGGTCCAGTGCTGGTATTATCCACTAAGCTTCATGAAACCTGGTCAGCTGATTACAGCAGATGTCTACTGCAACCAATTGGACGAAATGATGAGGATGCTTGTGATTAAGCAGCCGAGATTGGTCAATAGAGACAGGCCAAGCCTCTTGCAAGACAACACTCGACCACAGGTTACACAAACAATGCTGCTTAAACTACAGAGGCTGGACTTGGCAACTCTCTGTCATCCACCATATTCACCAGACCTTGCACCAACTATCACTTCTTCCAGGCTTTGGACTACTTCTTGCAAGGAAAAATATTCAATTCTCAACAAGTTGTGGAAAACACCTTTCGTGATTTCATCACCACTGGCTCTCCAGGATTCTTTGCTGCTGGCATAAATAAACTACCATTAAAATGGCAAATCTGTGTTTAGGTGCATACTTTTATTAATTGTACTGCTTCTTGTTTGAGATATAATCAACTAAACTTTTGATTCGAAATTGGACATTTCCTATTTAATGACCTAATATAAGCCAGGATGCCTGGAGCCACCAGAAGCTAGAAGAGGCATGGAAGGATTCTTCCCTAGAGCCTTTGGAGGGAGCTGGCTCTCCCAACACCTTGATTTTAGATTCCTGGTTTCCAGAACCATGAAAGAATAAATTTCTGTTGTCTCAAGCTACCCAGTTTGCAGTAACTTGTTAGGGCGGCCCCAGAAAGCAAATACATGGACTCACCTTGTAGTCATAGCCACAGCTGAAGAGGATGTTGGCAGCTGTGGGGTGCCACTCCACCAGGCCCACTCTGCGCGCGTGGCCCAGCAGCTCCTTCCTGTAGGCTGTGAGGTTCTTTGCCAGCAGCTGCTTGGGGATGCTCCAGATCTTAATCTGGCAGGGGAGATGTGGCCCAGGGGAGTGTTAGCCAGGGGCGCCTTGGCACCTTCTCCACCCTAAGCCACAGATGTGGCAGTGACCTGCAGAAGGACCAGGGGAGCTGTCTCCCTAGCCACCTCTCGCTCAGTGGTAGGGCAGCTGAGTGAGGTACCCTCAGAGGGACAGGGGCTTTGCCAAGGTCCTCCAGCCTGAGCAGGGCCTGGCACTGACCAGAGATGAGCTGAGCGTAGGCCTTCAAATCTGCCCTTGGGGAATCTTTGCCATCCTGATGGCCTAAGGTGGTGGGCAGGGTGGGTGGAATGCAGGCCTGTCTTCCAGCCTAGAATATCCCCAAAGTAGGATGGTCTACCCCTCCTTGTCCCAAAGGCCTAGGGTGAAAGCTCAAAGGCCAGGATGAAGGGTTTATATTGCATCCTCTGGGCACTAGGGAGCAGCACAGTCTCTAGAGCAGGGCAGGGCAGGAACAAGCTTCTTGCTTTGGAGGGGTACCTTGGGTGGCCTGGAAGAAGAAAGACTAAAGTCCAGGAGGCTGGGCTGGAAACGGTCGTAGTCCTGTTTTTCATGGTAAGGGCCTGAGAGGAAGGGCTGGGGCTTCCTTCCCGAGTACTGTTGTCTGAGGATGGAAGGTGCTGCCACGGTAGAGAGTAAGCTCCCCATCATGGAGGTATACAAATGGAAGTAAAGGGCAATGCTACAGAGGGGGACAGAGCCCAGGATGGTGCTGACTTGATGTTCCTTATTGTCCTGCAAGGTTCTCTGGCCCCACTGTGATTATATGTACTGTTTCTCTTAGAGAAACAGGTTTTTCAGGTAAACAACTTTGCTTTCAATTCAGCAAATATTTATTTCCTGGTCTTCTTGGATTTAAAACCAGGAAACCAACCCCACAATCATGGTGCCAAGTTCCAGATAGATCGGCGTGGTGAGGGCTGTTACTGCACAGAACTGGACCCTGGGTGGAGAACACACTCTGGGCAGGTAAGTTTGGGCAGTGCAGGCACCATCCCAACAGGGAAGCAGGGAAGCAGGGAAGACTGTCCACTCCCCAGGGCCTTCAAAATACATTCTATTTCTCTTTTTTGCCTTGGCTGCCAGGCAGCTCTGAGCCAAACTAGGCACTCAGCTGCTGCAACCCTCCATAGCTGATGTTTCTAATATTTCCTCACTTCCTCCCTCTCTGGCTGCTGCTCTTTAGGGAAGTGGCACAGCTCAGTGGAAAGAGAATGGGCTGTGGAATCAGGTCTCAGTCTGAAGCCTGGCTCTGCCTCCCATAACTGTGTAACCCTGGGCAAATTGTTGCACCTCTCTGATCCTCAGCTTCTCCTTCAGAAAAATATCCTACCTTGTGGGGTTGCTGGGAAAACTGAGTGAAATAAGCGTAATGACATTCGGGGACACAGTGGGCTCACAAGAAATGGTAATTACGACTTTTATTCTTATTTTAATCATCTGTGTTTTTTGTTTTAAGCCATACCCAGCATATTTTAGAAGATGGTACAAAATGAATTAACACTAAACATTGTGGGGACAGGGACTATGATCCTGTACAGGACAGAAACTCAAAACATTTAGTGGGACTGAAGCTTTTGGGATTGTTCGTATAAAGCTCTCACTGTCATCCTTTTAAAGCTTCCTTCCTCGCTGTCTGCGAGATTAAGCGGAACTAAGTTTTCTGACCACAATAAAAATGCCCCTTATAGCATTTTATAGATCCCCCAGAGGATGGGCTTTCCCACCAGAATGTGAATTTCACCGGCCCTTCATTAGACAGGTGGGAGCTATTATGTCCATTTAAGGGGTGGGGAAACTGAGGCCCACAGAGAGGCGAGGTGGTGCCCTATGTCTCACAGTACCCAGAACTAACTAACGTAACCTGCCCTCCTCAACCTAACTTAACACCTCCCCCACAGGGACCTCCCCGATGGAAGAGTCGGGGGCGCCAGAGCTGAGTACAGGTAGGAGTCCACGCTGCCCGGCTCCAATCCCACTCTGCAGAAAGGGAAGCGCCTTGGGGGCTGACACTCACCGTGGCATCTTCAGAACAGGAAGCAATCTCAAAATCATCAAAAGGGTTCCACTTGACGTCTAAGATGTTTCCTCTGTGCCCGCAGACCTTCGGGTAGTGGGGGTCCAACTTTCCTGTCTGTAAAACAGTGCCCAGGAGGGTTGGGGAGAAGGCTAACTCGACTTTAGCATCTGCACAGTCACTCAGTCAGTAAGCAATCAGTGAGCAGACAGGAAAATGTGAGGGACAGAACTGGGTGTGAATCTAGGCCTTCACATTTATTCCCTGTGTGATCCTAGGGGAGTTACTTCACTTCTCTGAGCCCCAGGGTCCTTCTTGCTAAAATGGAGGCAATCGTAGGTATTTTACGTGTTGGTGTGAGGATCACAGGAGACTGAGGTACGGACAAGGTCAGGCACAGTACCTCACACACAGTAGATGTTCAATAAAAAGGCATTTCTGGCTGGGCATGGCGGCTCATGACTGTAATCCTAGCACTCTGGGAGGCTGAGGCGGGAGGATCGCTTAAGGTCAGGAGTTCGAGACCAGCCTGAGCAAGAGTGAGAACCTGTCTCTACAAAAAATAGAAAAATTAGCCGGGTGTGGTGGTGCACACCTGTAGTCCCAGCTACTCGGGAGGCTGAGGTGGGAGGATCACTTGAGCCCAGGAGTTTGAGGTTGCAGTGAGCTACGATGAGGCCACTGCACTCTAGCCCGGGTGACAGAGTGAGACTCTGTCTCAAAAAAAAAAAAGAAAGAAAAGAAAAGAAAAATGAAAACATAGGTCTGCAAAAAACTTGTTCATTAATGTTCACAGTGGCATCATCCATAATGCCAAAAAGTAGGAACAACCCAAATGCCCATCAAGTGTTGAATGGATATACAAAACGTAGTATATTCATACAATGGATTATGATTCAGCCAAAAAAAGGAATGAAGTACTCACACATGCTACAGCATGGATGAACCTCAAAAACATTATGCTAAGCGAAAGAAGCCAGACACAAAAGGCCACATATTCTATGATTCTACTTGGATAAAGTACCAGATGTGGTTTCATTGCCTGAGCAAATTAACACTTCCCCTGGTACCTGGCAAGTAGAACCTTAACTAGTGCACATGAAAAATCCAGAACAGGCAAATTCATGGAGACAGAAAGCAGATTAGGGGTGCCTAGGGCTAAGGAGAGGGGACAATGGGCAGTGACTGCTAATGGGTGTAGGGTTTCTTTCTGGAGTGATAAAATTATTTTGAAATGAAGTAGTGGTGACAGTTGCACAACCTTGTGAATATACTAAGATCCGCTGAACTGTACCTTTTAAAATGGTGAATTTTACGGTATGTGAATTGTATCTAAATTAAAAATACAGGGCATTTCTCCGACTTTCCCCCCTTCCCACTGAGGATCCTGGATAGGTGCTGGGAGGGACATACCGGTCCCACGGCCCATGCCACGACGCAGCCCTGAAGCTATTTCCAACTCCACTGACAGATGTGGATTTCCAAGTTCAGTTACAGCAACTTGGACTGGCAGTGACCAACCTACTCCTTTTGCACATCACACTGCACAGCCCTGGCTGAACAGGGACCAGGACCCCAGGCCCTCTGCCCGCCAATGCAGCCGTCACCCACATGCATCATCTGGTCTCAGGTCCTTGAGCCCGCCCACCAGAACGCTCCCCTGACCATTTTTACATCTAAGTGAAAGAGACAGCTGAGGAGGAAACTGGCCAGTGTGCATCCATTCAGCAAATATTCATGAGGGCCCCAGGGAACAGGCACCACTTGAGGGGCCGGATGCAAGGTAAACACACAGCACCGTCCTTGCCTTCGCAGAATCAATAGTCTCAGGATTTTTTACAAAGGAACTTTCAAGAACAGGGTAGACTCAGGGAACACCCAGCCTTCTCTCCTTCCCTCACCTCTCCAACTCTGCAGAGGCCACTGCACTCTTGTGTGACAGCCCTGAGACCAGGCCCAATCGTAACTGAGCAAAGACGCAGTGGTGGTCCCTAAGCTTGCTTAATAAGGCTGTGAAGCAGGCAGCTGCCACGAGAATGGATGCAGGGCTTCCTGGGTCACCTCTGGCAAATCAGGAAATGCAGACACCCTGAGCCCCAGGGTTCTGGGGGTTTATGCATGCATTTTAGTAGCTCTGCAAACAGGAGGGTGTCCTAGGCTCCCCTCTGGAAATACTCTGCTCAATCCTGTTCTCTCCCCTCAGGAAAAAGCTATTAGACATATTAGACACCTCATCCTAGACTGGATCCCCCACTGGAGGAAGAATGCTATTAAGGATGTTATTTAACAAATTTGAACAAGGGTAGATTAGATGAAAGTATTGTTGCAATGTTAAACTTACCGAAGTTGATAATATACTCTGGTTACATAAGAGAATATTCGTATTTTTAGGAAACATTGAAGTATTTAGGGATAATGGGCTAAGTTGTATGTAACTTACCCTCAAATAGTTCAGGAAAAATTATACACACACCTACACATTCAGAGACAGACAGAGAGAGAGAGAACAATAAAAAAGGAAAGAATGTGGACTTGCATCATTTGTTAGTGACATGAGAAGAGGTGGTGACAGTTCCATGTCTTTCAAATGGTCTGCCTTCTCCATGGCTGAAAGCAATGGGGCCCTGGACAGGGAAGAGAGGCGCATGCTCCCTGATCCCTGTCCCAGCAGGGCAACACCTGGAGCCAGGGCCTTGGAGGGAAGACGCTGTACCTACGAGCCCCGGCTCAGGTCTGCACAGGACCGTCGCTCCAGCCACTGGCCTTGCCTGGCCTCCGGGACGTTGTGTACACTCTCCTCACGGGAAGCTTTTGAAAATGAAAATCTGAGCATGTTGGGCACCTGCTCAAATTTTGCAAGCCTCTTTTTCTTCCTCTGCAAAATGTAAACAATAATCTCTTCCTTGCAGGGCTGTTGTGAGGATTAAATGAGATATTATGTTACGAAGAGTCCAAGAGTGAGGTGCTATAGTAAGTGCTCAATAACCGTAGCTACTATTGTATGTATACGTATGTGGGTGTACACACACATATATTTGTATATCAAAACTGAGAAAAAAACTGGAAGGAAATGCATCAAAATGTCAATTGCAGTTATATTTAGGTGGTGGGATAAGTGGGTGGTTTTTGTCATCTTCTTTGTCTTTTTTTTTAGCTATGTAAATTTTGTGATTAAAAAAAGGTGTTTAAAAACAAAACCACAGATTTTCTGAAAAGAAGGGTCCTTCCAGGATCAGACAAAAATTTAAGCTCAGGAGCTTAAACGTTCTGAGACCAGGAAGAGTGACAGCTGAGGTCTCTTATCCTGTCGCCGTGGCAGGCATCACTAAGGGATCCCAGCACCTTCTCAATGTGTCCAGACTTGGGGCAACCCAGACTGGAGGAGGGGCCTGCCCAGGGTCACCAAGAACGTGAGGGGCAGAGCTGGGCTTGAGCCCAGGCCTCTGGCCCCTCCAGTGTGACCCTGGTGGTGACTTACTAAGCTCTGAGGGAGCGCCAGACCAGCCCTCTCTGTGACTCAGTGTCCCGGCCCCCTGCCTGCACACAGCCTTCTCCTTCTCTTGGATCATGCCTGGGTCCAAGGGCATGAGCAGTGCTGGGTGTCTTGCCCCGGATTGCTCTCAGGGACTTTATCTGAACACTCTGGTGCGGGGCCATGCCCCACCGCACTGCAGGTTTCTCGGGAGGAGATGATGGAGAGGAGGCAGACTGCCCAGGAGCCCCACTCAGACCCACGCCTCCCGCCTCACCTGCCCCGGGGAGCCAGACTCAGGGGAGGTGCCTCGGGGCCAGCTCCCCTCTCCACCCTGTCCAAGCAGAGGTCCCAGCCCTAGACAGCTTCTCTTTCCCCTCAGTGGATAAGGGACCACTGCCCCTCCCCCAGCGTCCCTCACCCCCGCCCTGCCCCAGACTGCTCTTATCTGCAAGGGTCTATGCTGAGGACCTCCTGCATTAGCAGATATCAGCAAGCCTGGTGGGCTATTGACTGAGCTGCTAAAAGCCTGTCAGGGACATTTATCATCAGGAGACCATTTCCACCTTTCTGCCCATTAGGCCAGCACTCAGCCAGGGACAGGCCTCTGATTTATGGGGAATACAAACTCTCAATCAGGGGACATACACCTGCTCCCCTCGCAGACTCCAGAGAACCCTGGCTTGGGCTGCTCAGCCTGAAGAGGCACAACTTCCAAGTCCCCAAGGGGCTGCCTGGGGCAGATGGAGTAGACAGGACAGTAGGACCCCGAGGGCAGAGCCAGGGGCGTGGGGGCCGGGATAGGAGAGGCTGTGAGTCCACTGTCATGACCCTCAGCACTCCAGGGCTGTTCCTACAGCAGTGTCACAGTCATGGCCTCAGATGAGCCTCCCAACAGCCCAGGGTGGAGGTGGGAGGTGGGTATGTGGCATAGAAGTGCAGAAGCTGGGCACCAGAGGGGCTGCCAATCGTGTCCTAAGGATAACGGAGCCAGTCCCTGGCAGAGCCAGGAGAACAGGGAATGGTTCCTCCCATGGCCTGGTCTGCCTCTTGCTGTTACCATCAACATCAAACAGCCCTTTCATTGAGGACCTACTATGTGCCAGACTGCACATGGTATGCAGGTGGTGGCAGGGATGGGGTACTAACGGTCCCTGCCCTATAGGAGCCACCTGCCTTAGGGAGGAGGTAGGATGTAATATACTCAGGGCTCAGAGAGAGAGGCACACAAAGGGCCTGGGGGATGAGTCAGAGAAGGCTTCCTGGAGGAGGAGGCCTTTGAATCAGGCCTTAAAGAGAGGGAGACTTTGGTCAGGCCAGGTAGAGGGGAGGCATTTCATATCAGAAAGGCAGGGCCACAGGTAGGTTTAAGTGGGGAGGATGCTGAAGCAGCCAGTAGGGAAGATGGGCTGGAGGACAGGATGGGAGAGGAGGTAGGGCAGGAGGGGTGAGGCTGTGGACATGGAGTCTACACACCCTGCCCAGGCTGAGGGCTGGACCGTACAGGGAGATGGACAAATGGACAGATGAGCCATGTCCTAACTGGAGGGGGTGAGATGTGGGGCCAGGGGGCTGCCCAGAGGAGGCAGGGGTGAGTGGAGGGAGAGACGAGCAGAGCGCTCCTTGATCCTGGGGATGCACATGCTGCCAAAATGCACAGCACATTCCCATGAAGATTTAGGGCACAGTGTCATCCATCACTCCTCCCCTTATGAGTACACAGATGAACACATGGAGCGTTTACTGTAGAATCCAACACCTATGGCTGAAAGTGGTGAACCACAGAGGTTACCTGGTAATGCCACTTGGTCACCTCTGGCGATGGGGAGCTCACTTCCTCTCAAGGTGGTTTATTCTACTTTCAGACCTTATTAATTCTGAGGAAACACTTCTTACTTTGAGCCCAGTGTGGCCTCCCTGTGGCCCCTCTCGCTTCATTCACTCGCCTTCTGGTCCCAGCTCTGTCCTTTGGGGACCCACAGACACATCTGGCCCCCCTGTCCTGGGTCAGCTCCTTGGATATTTGAAGGCACAGGACCCATTCCTTTAAGTATGTTCTTTTCCGGGTTGAGCAAACCCCTAGAATGGGAGGAGACTTCCAAAAAACCAGACTAGCCCATAACCTTCGCTTCTAGAAGGGAAATTTGTATGGAGGGAATAGGAACGTGCTAGGAAGACTCTGAGGTTCAAAACATATCAGCTAGCACGGGCAATGGAGGGCTCTGATGAGGAAGGTGGGACTTTATCTGCAGGCAGTGGGGAGTCCTGGGAGGTGTCTGAGCCGGGGAGTGATGTGGCCAGACATGGGCTTGAGAAGGGCCAGTCCGGCCTTTAGGAGAACAGCTATGAGGCTCCCCACCCCTTTCTCCCAGGCACCTGGAGGCCATGGTGCCCATGCAGCCTCTCAGGCCCACACCCCCTCTGGCCTTGTCCACTCCCAGCAGTGTCCCAGGGCCACCCCCAGGGGCTCTGCCTGCCCTTGCCTTCACTCCTCCCCTCCCTCCCCACCTCACAGCAAAGTCCACCCTCTTCACCCCACCCCCCCCACCCCCCAGGGTGGCTCTGCTGCAAGCTGGGCCCCTGTCCAGCTTCCTCCCCAGACCTTCCCCTGCTGCCTTTGTTTCCTGAGCACAGTCCTGGGTGGCCAAGGCTGTAGGCACAGGTTGTGAAACTCACTTCCAGCCTCCTGCCAGCCAGCTCACCCTGGGTCACAAAGGCAAGAGGGAGGGACCCTGACTGTGGTGTCACTCCCTTTTGGACACCTGACACTGCCCTCCACAGCCTCGCCCCTCTGAGAATTACTTCCTGGACTCTGTGGCAAAGCCAGACATCATCCGACCCCAGTGCTCTTTATACACTTCATTAAATGATTAGCTAGCTCATCCCTTCCTTCGTTCACACACCACTTGTTCACTGACACCTCTCTGTGCCTGGCAATGTAGTCCCCAGTAACCAACAAGAAGCCGATGCAAATCAGAGCCAAACGTCAGACAGCAAGGCCCCAAGGCCACACCCAGTCTGGGCTCCCATTCCGGTCCTCGCCCTGCTGCTCAGGATCCTTTGGAAGTCTTCTCCCTGAGCCTCGGGAGCCTCATCTGTACAAGGGGGCAACTCTTCCTACAAAAGGGGCTCACGTTCATAAGCCATCAGCATATGATAAAGGGTGCCCGCAGGCTCGTCTGCACAGGAAAGCACAATGGCATGATGCCAGCAGGTGTGTCCACTCTCCTCGCTCAGCCTCTCATGCCTGCACAGTAACACAGGATATGGTTATTTAAGAAACATATCACCCAAATGCAGTACGTGGACCTTGTCTGGACCTTGAGTCAAACAAACCACACACAGAGAGGCATGTATGAGGCAACCAGGGACATTTTAATGTGAATTGGGAATCAGATGACACAAGGAGCTATTATTAATGTTATGATTCTAGCATTGTGGTTATGTCAGAAAAGGTCCCCGTTTTTTAGAATTGTACACTGAAGTGTGTGGGAGTAAAATGACAAAATGTCTAGGATTTGCTTTAAAATATTTCAGGGCAGGCTAGACGAGGTGGCTTATGCCTGTAATCCCATCGCTTTGGGAGGCTGAGGCGGGAGGATTGCTTGAGCTCAGGAGTTCGAGACCAGCCTGAGCAACATAGCGAGACTCCATCTGTACAAAAAATTAAATAATTAGCTGGGCATGGTGGTGGGCACCTGTAGTCCCAGCTACTCCAGAGGCTGAGGCAGGAGGATCGCTTGAGCTCAAGAGTTCGAGGCTGCAGTGAGCTATAATTGAGCCACTGAACTCCAGCCTGGGTGACAGAGTGAGACCCTGTCTCAAAAAGAAAAAAATAGAATCTGACTATAGAAGAGTTCACTACATTGTTTTCATCTACTTTTGTGTTTGAGATTTTTTTTTCATCATTGTAAAACTGAACTAGATTACAGCCTTATGACTGAAAATGTAGTCTGCAAACCAGCAACATCGGCATCACCTGGGAGTAGGGAAGTCACACTTAGCAAAATTAAAATGCAGGATGCCCAGTTAAATTCAAATTTCAGATAAACAACAAATAATTTTTAGCATAAGTAGTTCCTATGCAATATTTTACTTACACTAAAAAATTATTCATAAGAATAATTTGACAGTTTCTTATAAAGCTAAACATGCAACCACCTCATGACCCAGCATTACACTCCTGGGCATTTATGCCAGAGAAATGGAGACTTATTTATGTTCACCCAGAAACCTGCGCACAAATGTTCACAGCAGCTTTAATCAAAATAGCCCCAAATACAAAACAACCCAATGCCTCTCAGAGGGTGAATGGTTACACAAACTGTGGCACATCCATACCACGGAATACTGCTCAGCAATGAAAGGGAACACATGCAACAACCCAGATGAATCTCCAGAGAATCATACTGAGTGAGAAACGTCAAGCCCAAAAGGTTAGGTACTGGACGATTCCATTTATATAACATTTCTAAAATGGCAAAAGTATAGAAAAGGAGAGCAGACTAGTGGTTGTTTGGGTTAAGGAGGGAGTGGGGCTGGAGGGAAGTGACTATATTGATGTAAACATCCTGGTTGTGATATCGTACTATAGTCTTGTAAGATGTCACTGTCAGGGGAAACTGGGTAATGGATAAACGGGTACACAGAATCTTACCGTATTATTTCTTACAACTGCTTGTGAATCTACCATTATCTCAAACCGTTTAATTAAAAAGAAAAAAAGCAAAAAATTATTTGTTGTTTATCTGAAATTCAAATGTGACTGGTAATCCTGTATTTTATCTGGCAACTTTGGGAGCTTGGTGGAAATGCAGGTGCTCTAGCCACACTTCAGACCTGCTGAATCAGAATCTGTGTTATAACACTAAAGTAATGATAAAGCGAGAGAAGCTCTGATTAGTGGCTCCCAGCTCCTGTTGTGCCTGGACTCCTAGGAGTCTGTGATGGTAGCAATTAATATGTATCCTTGAGCTATTTATGGTATTTCAAAAAGGATCAGGCAGTGCAGGACTCCAGTGCCTTCCCCCTGGACTCAGAATAGAGTCCAGACTCTTGCCTTGGCTTAGACCTTCACAGTCCTAGCCCTACGCCTCAATCTGACCTCATCTCCCACCACTCCTGCCCACGAGACCATGCACAAACATACCCAAACCATTCCTGCTTCAGGGCCTTTGTACATGCTATTTGTGCTGCTGGAACACTCTCCCTCTAGAGTTTCAAGTGGCTTTCTGTTCAAAGGTCACCTCCCCAGAAATGCCCTCCTGAATCATCCTATCTAAATTAGGTCCCCTCTCCCCACCCAGGTCACACTCCATCACATCAAACTAATTTATTTTCTTTATATCAGTCATTAGTACCTATTTACACTGAGTATTTCATGTGAGTTAGAAACTGTGACAGCTCTGACCATTGAAGTAATAAATATCAGAAAAACCAATTAATTATTGTTGAATAAATGAAGAATGCAGTTGGTTTGGTGGACAGAATCTTTACAAGCACCCAGAGCTTGGAAGAAACAAGTAGCCAAGGGAGCCATCTCTAGGGGTCCTTCCAGTTCTGACCTTCAAGTCCTTCTATAAATCCCAATTTGCACTTGTTTATCCCCAGCTTGAAATATTTATCTCTCTCTAGAATACAGTTCACATGTCTCATGCTGGCATTCAAGGCCCTTCTTACCCGGCCCCAGTCCATCTCCCCAGGGTATTTCTCTTCCTCTCCTTCACAGATTGTTTGTTAGCTCTCTACATTGCTCCCTGAACATTCCATACACAGCCCCACCTCCATGCCTTTGCTTGGGTCATTCCCTTTGCCATTATGCCCTCTCTATTTATATGGAAGAGCAACCATTAGGTAATTTGCTGTCAATGAAAATTTATGAGCACCAATTATACATCCACAATGTAATATATGGGTAAACAAAGTACTGATTCTCTCTCCCCCCATTCCAAGTATATTAGGAGGTACGAGCATAAGAAAACAAATGACTCCAATTCAAACTAGTCAGGATGTTGTGTCCTAAGAAAAAAAATATGCTGTGGAATATGTCCTAAGAAAGGAGAATGTTTCTCAGAAGACTAGGTACCTGAGAATTTTAAAAAAAGGAGAATGCTGTGGAAATTTGGGGGAGGACAAAAGAAGTGTCTATCCATGAATATAGTACATATTTCCATCTATTTAGGTCATCTTTAATATTAGTCTTTCAATAATGCTCCATAATTTTCTCCTTCTAAGTGTTGCTTCTTTACTTCTAGGCATACAATCTTCTTTTATTCTTTGCAAGTGTATAATTACATTTTCTAAATGTCCATGATATATACAAATGCAATTCAATTTTGTATTCTGATTTTTGCATCTAGCTACCTTCCAAACACTCTTATTTTTATAACAATTTGACTACATGTTCTTTTGGGTTTCTATGTAGACAATCATATATGTAAATAATAGCAGTTTTATTTCTTCCTTTTCCATCCTAACACCTTTAACTTATTTTTCTAGTCTTACTGTGCAGGCCATGGCCTTTTCATCTTATTCCTGATTTAAAAGGGATGCTTCCAACATTTCTCCTTTATGAATGATGTTTGCACTATTTAACAAAGAGATCAAAGTTAATAGTCATGGGACAAATTGACATCACATGTCCTATGATGTAATGACCTAAGAAGTATATACCACCACTCATGTAATATTCTTGTCAAAGATACATAAATGAGTCTAATCATGAGGAAACAATTTGATAAATCCAGATTTAGAAACATTCTACAAAACAACTGGCTTTTACTCCTTAAAAATGTTAATAACGTGAAACAAAGAAGACTAAGATATATGACAACTAAATGCAATGTGTGGTCCTGAAATGGATTCTAGATCAGAAAAAAATTGCTATTATAGAGGACATTGTTGGGACAATTGGCGTAATTTGAATTTGGGTTCTGCATTATAAATAGCATTGTATTGATGTTAAATTTCCAGAATGTGGTTATATAAGAGAACGTCCCTGTCCTTAAAAGATATAGACTGAAGTACAGTATTTAGGGGTGAAGGGTCATCTCTATAACTTTTCTCTGTTTCTAAACATATACACACAGAGATAAAAGGCAAATCTGGCAAAGTATTACTAACTGGTGAAGATAATCAGGAGTTCATTCAACTATATTTGCAAATTTTGTAGGGTTGAAATTGTTTCAGAATAAAAAGTTTTAAAATGCTGTTTGCTGTAGATTAGTGAAGTTCCCGTCTATCCCTAGTTTGCTGAGATTCTTCTCATGGATGGGTACTAAGCTTTATCAAATGCTCTTTCTGCATCTATAGACATGACCATGTCGTTTTTCTTCTTTCATTTGTTTACATGATGATTCACCTTTATTGATTTACTAATATTAAACCACCTTTAGTTTCTGGAATAAAGCCAACTTGGTCAGAATGTCTCTTTTCTTATTCACTGTTAGACTCTCTTTGCTAGTAATTTTGCATTCATCTTCATGAGTGAGATTGATCTACATTTTTTTCTTTCTTATTCTGTCCTTGACTAGTTTTAGTATCAAGGTTGTACTGGTCTCACAGAACAAGAAAAGGAGTAGTCTGTTTTTTCCTATTCTTGGAAGAGTTTGTAAAAGAGTAGAAGAACCTGTTCCTTGAAAGTTTTGTAAGACTTTCCTGTAAAACATCCTAGGCCTGGAGTCTTTCTTATGTCTATATATATGTAAAATATAACAAACATGCAAAAAAGTACAAAGTATGTAAATTATCAGCTTAATTAATTGTTGGAAAATAAATTACCCATAATTGCTACTCTACCAGGCCAAGGCACGAACCATTACCAGCACATGGGAGGTGCCCCATGACATACTTTCTAATCATAACCCTTGCCCTCCAGGGGTAACTATTATCCTGATTTTTCTTGTAGTCTCTTCTTTGCTTTTCTTTAAAATTTTACTACTTAATTATGCAACCATTAAAGTACAGTTTAATGTAGCCCGTTTTTAATTCTAGGTAAACTGAATGATACAGTTTATAATTTCTTCAGCTTATTTCACTCAACATTATACCTTTATGATTCAACCATATTGTTGTGTATATACAAACTTTGTTTCTTTTCATGGTTATGTATACTCAACAGTACGGATATACCATATTTATTTATGACATTCTTGGATGTATGGGTTTTTCAAGTTTTGCAATAATATGAACAGTGCTCCTATGCACATTCTCACACTTCTGTTCTGGTGCATATAAGCACACGTTTCTGCACGGCATATACGTAGGAGTGGAATTTCTGGGTCATAGGTATGTATATTTTCCTCTTTTTTCCAAAACAGGCCTGTCAGTTTCCACTCCCATCAGAAGTGTCCGACAGTTTACATGGCTCCATATCCTTGCCATCATTTACCATTGTCAGACATCCACATTTTTGACTTTCTGGTGTGCAGTGGCATTTCACTGGTTTATTAATGAGGTTGAGGACTTTTTCAAATGTTTATTAGCCATTTGGATTTGCTCTGCTATGAAGTGCCAGTTTAGTTTTTTGGGTTTTTTGGGTCCATTTTATACATTCAAAAAATGAGTCTTTTGTCAAGCCTATTATATCCTTTCTCACTCTATAGCTTGCCTTTTCCTTCTGCTGTTTTCTTTAAGGACATTTCTATTGCTCTATTTTTAACATAGTTACAGGACTACTCAGGATACCTATTTCTATTTGAATCAGTATTGACAAGTTATATTTTTAAAGGAATTTCCCCATATTGTCAACATTTTCAAATTTAGCGGTACACAATTGCTCATTATAGTGACTTTAAAGCTCTGCTGTTACATGTTCTTTCTTGTTCCTGGTATTATTTGTACCTCCTCCCTTTTATTCTTGACCAGTCTCTCCAGGGGCTTGTCTATCAGTCTTTTCTAAGAACCGACTTTTGGCTTTTTTGATCTTTTCTAACGCATCTTTACGTTCTCTTTCATTGATTTCTGCTTTTTATTATCTCCTTCCTCAAACTTTCTTTGGATTTACTCTGTTGTTCTTTTTATAACTCCTTAGGTAAAATATTTAGTCACTAATTTTTAGCCTTTCTCCTTTTCTAATAAAAGCATTAGTGCTATACATTTCCCTTGAAGTACTACTTTCCCCGTATCCCATAAATTTTGGATGTATTTCGTTATCATTCACTTTCAAGTATTAATATTTTAAAATTTCTATTTTTATTTCATCTTTGGCCTATAAGTTATTAGAAATATGTTTCAAAATTTCCAAATGGATGGGAATTTATCAATTATCTTTTGTTATTAATTTCTAACTCAATTGCATTGTGATCAGAAAGCCTGGTCTATGAGATTCTTATCTATATTTATGCTTTTAACTTCGAAAGTCCTTTGGGGGTCTAAGTCTGCTATTTGTTGTGTCAACTGACTCTTACTCATGGTGCTGTACATGCTTAGTGATCTTTGTGAATTCACATTTCCCTGACCCTAATCTGTGGGCATCCTGTTGACACTGGGGATGCTTTCCTCTGGAGAGGCTTCATATCTGCTTCTGCTGTGAACCAGGGGCACTATCAACCCAGGATCCACCCCTTCAGGTGTTTTGGCTTAAGGCAGAGATTCAGGGTTGATATCCTGAAAAGATCTGCTATTAGGCTGATCTATATGAAATTGTCACTTTTTGAGGGGCAAAAGCCATATTGACAATTGTATACGGTCTAACCTACACTTTAACATTTGCCCCAGGACAAACCCGTTCTTCCTGTTTGCTTACTGCTTACCTCTCCTGGCTAGTTTTGGCTCAATGTTCACTTTCCTTTTTTTTTTTTTGGCAGGGGAGGTGGCTTTGGAGATTTCTCCAATTTCCTATGAGCCCAGTGAAGCATTAAAAATTATATTTCACTCAGGAGTGAATTAATTTGCAGAACTATTTTGCAGAGAGGAGGGGAGGTGCTAGGAGTAGCTAGGCCAACCTCTAAAGGCTAAAATCCCAGGATAGGTATATTTTTCCCAGTGAGGAAACCAAAGCTCAAAGAAGTGAAATGACTTACCCAAAGTCACACAGCTAGTAATAGGTAGGGCTGGACTTGAATCACATAGGGCACTAGAAACTCAGGGTCTTTATACTTTCTGTCTGTCCTGTGCTGCTTCCAGAGACCTGTTTGGGCCCAGGAGTTACCAGGTGTCCTTACCTGGTTCAGGGGGATGACGAGGAAGGCCCCCCCACCAGCACACTCAGTCACGACTGCAATGAAGTGGGGGTTCACGGCACAGAAGTGATTGTCGTGAACGCTGCGGGTGATGGGCACTGAGTCGTAGCAGTTCTCCTTGCTGGCTGGTTTGCCAAAGACGTGGCGGAACTTGGAGCTCCGGTACTGGGGGTGCCATGACATCTGCAGGAGATAAGCAGGACAGAAGGTGTGAGGCTCACTGCCCTGATCTTGAGACACACAGAGATCTCACCTTGAGAGCATAGAAGAGGGCACGAGCAGGACAGCCGTTAGCTCTGCATGGACAGTGACGTGCAATGAAGAGCAACCAAGTGAACAGACTATAATTGTGCTTATTTCTACAGACCCAGTGAGATAAGGTGGGATGGTGCATAAATACCACTAACCTGTTTGCTGATGTTTTAAGGTTTTTCATCCCTTCAGGTGTGAACAAAAAAAGGCAGAAAACAACAGACAGAACTCACCGTATTCCCCCCGTCCACCATCCTACCACATAGCCCCACGTCCCGGCTCCCTGAAGCCCGCCTGAGTGGGTAACAGTGTGCTCTCTGGAGCCGGCCTGCCTGCGCTCCGGTTCCGGCATTGTCTCCTGCCAGCTGGATGGCAAGTGACTCAAGCCCTGGAGTCTCAGTTTTCTTGACTGTAAAATGAGATTACAAAAGTATCTGTCTCACAGACTTGTCATGAGGATTAAATTAGATATGTTCAGACCCCTCAGCACTCGGCAGACGCTTGATGCAGGTGCAATCACTACCACTATCACTATTATCATCCAGGGCTTCCTTTGCTCCTCGTCCAGCCTTCTATTTGTTCACTCAATATTTACTGAGTATCATCATGTGTCTAGGTCCCGTGCCAGGCCCTGGGGAGTTGGGAAACTGTAAAGCCGCGCCCAGCCCTTACAGGAGCAAAGAGCCCTGTGGGCAAGGCTACTGGGAAGGAGTCTGGGAGGGCTTCCCAGAGGAAGTGACACTTAAGCTGTGATTTGAAGGATGAATAGGAGTTGGCCATGGAGGCAGGACAAAGGAGGGCTGAAGGAAGGTGTCCTAGGCAGATGGAACAGCCTGAGCAAAGGCTGAGACAGAAGCAAATACAGATTGTTTGCGGAGCCACATGTGGTTTGGTAAGATTACCAAGGAGATATTAAAGAGGAAAAAAAAATATATGTGTGTGTATATCTATCTATCTATCTATCTATCTATCTTCTATCTCATCTCACACACACACAAACATATAAATTGGGTGATGTGAGGGAGGAGAATGCAAGCCGAGGGGTGAGTGGGGCCAGGTCACGGATGGCCTATGAGAGGGTTAAGGCCTCACCGTGGCCAAACACATGACAGCACAGGGCCTCCTCCTGGGCAGAGGGCCTGGCTGTGTTCCTCACACCCCCGCCCCACCTCCCATCACCCTGTGATGCTCCAGTCATCGCTGCCCTACAGGATCAAGGCCAATCCTCAGCCTGGCATTCAAGGCCTTCTGAATGGGTCTCATTCCGTATTCTAAGATCCACTTCTTGCTGCTCACCTGCACGGTACCCTCTGGTTTCCCCTGTGCCTGCTCTTGCATCTCCAGTCCTCTGGCTCTTCGCCCTTGCCTTTCCCGCTGCTCGGCTTGCCCTTCCCATCCGCCTACCTCCCGTTGCCGGCTCCACAACTCCAAATCCTCCCCTTCCCCAGCCCCCAAGCCACCTCCTCCAGAGAGTCCTCCTTGATACCCTGAGTAGCAGAGATCTCACTTTCTTCCCTGCCCTCAGCCCCTGACACTCACTATTCTGATTTGGGGTCTGGTGTCAGTTCTCACCTTCTTCACCTGCTTGCAGTTTCCTCAGAGAGGCCTGGGGCTCTGCTCTGTGATGGCACAGCACGTCTGTCCACCCCAGGTCCCCAGAATGACCCATGGGAAGGTGTGTTTGGCTGGGTCCCACACTGGTCAAGGCAAAGAAGGTGCCTGCCCCACCTGGGCAGCTGGCCAGTGAAGCTCTTCTCTGTGCTCAGTTCCTTGGCACAAGATGGGCTGTGTGACCACAGGCAGATCACAGTGATCAGAGGCCTGACCCCTAAGCCAAGCCCTGCGCACAGCACCAGGTAGTGCATCAGCCTTGCAGGGGTACATTTATCCTGTGAAGCTCAGAAATTTCAACTCCCCTTTTGGGAGCTTTGCCCAAAATCCTGTCTGCATTTGCTAGAGCTACAGGAAATAGCACAGAATGCAGGGATGGACTGACTAATTAATGCCCATCTGATCCCACAAAAGATTTAAGAAGACTTACAGAAATTGAGAGGACACAAGATAGAAGGAAATAATGGAAAAGCCATGGCCAAAGAAATAGGGACAGAGGAAAAATGCAGGTAAAAAGAGATCACCTGATTTGAGGTGGGGGTAGAGGGAGTTAAGCTACTGCGCGTGTGCTGCCAGTTCCTCTACACAGAGGAGGTAGACCTCAGATTTGCTTCCAAGTTTCCTACTGGCCAATGCAACAAGGGAAACAGATCAGAAAGGGATTTAGTCAGTGTTTGTAAGATAAAAGCCACCAGTTGCTAAGAAGCAGCACAGCTTTTCTCCCTCGTGGGTCCTGACAGAAGTGGGTACTGGGGGTCTTCTCAGAAAGGAGCAGCACAATGACCTCTCTAGGGTCTTGGCAAATAGGTGGCAGCTGAGGAGCTCCCTTGGGCCTGCACTGGGGGCAGGAAAGTAGGGAGCAAGTCAGCAGCTCTGCTCCAGGCCCCCCTGACCTCACCTTGAGCAGGTGGGGGGAGTGCACCTGTCTGAGGCAGATGGGGACACTTGTCAAACACTCCATGGCTTCCCTCACACCCAGCCCCTTTGCAGTTAGGCAGCCATAGCATTAGTTCTGGTCAATGGACCATGGGAGGAAGCAATGTGTGTCACGGCAAGGCCGAAGCATGTCAGACCTGCCTGTGACCCTCTGGAACTCCCATCCTTGGCTGAATGGACGAGGAGGGCACATGTTTTAGATGGTGCAGCTACAAGTGGGTCCCTGAGGGACTGTGTGAAGCAGAGCACCTCCCTCAACTGACATACAGCGTGACAGAGGAGGGAACCGTGGAGGTATGGGGTTGTCTGTAACAGAGCACAGCTTACCCATCCTGACTAACACACTGCTGCATGCAGGTCCAGCCCATGCAGATGGCAAGTGGCTGCCTGTGCTGGGTGTGGCCAGAGAGAGGAGGCAGAACCCAGATCCCCTCAGGAACTTGGACTCTGAGGGCAACTGGGAACAGCTGAGGGTAAAGCAGGGGCGTGAGAGGATCAGATTCCATTTTTAGATGGATTGCTCTGACTGCTGAGTGGAGGAACGTCACCTGGGCTGAAGTCGAGCAGTGAGGTGGGCGGGGGGTGGGGGATGTTAGCGAAATACCAAGGAGATGGGCTCAACCAGACATGGGGCCTGAGTGCACATGGTGGGCTGTGGGGCGAGGAGCCAGGCACAGCCGATGAAATCGACATGACCTCACATCATCAGGAGTCCTGGCCCCTTGGGCCCCTCCCAGCACTCTCCCTCCACCGCCTGTTTGTGCACCTGAGAGGACATCCTGGGGCTTGGCCCAACACCTGAGGGCCAGCTCCTGGCCCAGGAAGAGTCTGGAGGCCACGAGAGACCCAGTGACAACCCTCCTGGAGCTCATAGTCACCTCCACTGCAATAGGAACTCATGGTTTTTGAGTGCTCGCGGTGTGCCAGGCACCATTCCGAGTGCTTGCTGTGTATGAACACAGCAGGTATAGCAGGCAGGTGCTACCTTGCTCCCCACTGCAGATGCAGGGAGAAAAGGCAAGTAACTAGGTCCCACAGCTAGTAAACGGGAGGCCTAGGGGCTGAGCCTCCAGCTCCGGGTTCCTGGAGATCATTCCAGATAAGAACAGCTCTTTCACAGCCGTCACAGCCCTGGATGGCACCTCAGCCCCTACGGGGAAGTATCATGACCATTATTGCTCCCACTTTACAGGGAAGGAAAATGAGCCCCAGGAAGCTAAGTGGACCCCTCTGGAAAGGGGGCTGTTGGCCTTCCACGGATGCAGCCATCTGGCCTTGGAGCAGGGCAAACATCAACACTTTCTGCCCCTTGCCTCCCCCCACGCTCCTCTCCCCACCCCAGCCCTTATCGCCACTGCCAAGGTTCTTCCAGATCTGCTGCCAAGGAAGGAAAATTACAGAAGTCGGGGATGGGCTGGCCATCACTCCCTCTGTGTGCACTATGGGAGTGCGTGTGCAGATGCATGGGTGAAGCTTGTGTGTGCGTGTTGGCCCATGTGTACACTGTGTGTGCACGTCTGTGCATGAGCACTGCATTCATCAGGATATTCATGAGGGCTGTGTCCCCTCGTGGATATGCACACATGTTTGGGTGTTTACCTGAGGCTGGGTATATACATGTGCATGAGCGCATGTGTGTATCGGTACATGCATGACTCTAATGACTCAGCAATTCAGAGAACAGGAGTTTCATTTTCCCTACAGGCAGGCACTTGTCTGCAGGTCCCTTGCCCAGGGGCGGGGCCAGAATGGCCTATCCGAGCCAGGTCTATCCCAGGCCACCAGTCCCATCCTGCCCCATTCCATCTGGCTGGGCCCACATCAAAGCCACAGCAGGCCTTCTTGGTGTGGCACTCTGGGCCAGCTGGGGCACAAAGCAGGGGGTGGCATCAGTTCTGTTGCTGTGATCCCATGCATGCTCAGCGGGCCTGACACCATGGAATGAGGCTCCAGGGGCTGTGATTTCCCCACCCCCAAAAAGGACGTGGTCATCTCTGGGTTTAACACCACATTGAGTTTATTTCTTAATGCCTGACACTGGCTCGCTGCCTGTGCCATCTCTGACAACTCTCCTTTGAGGTAGGTGGGGATTACTGTTCCCATTTGATGATGGGAAAACTGAGGTACAGGGGAAGTGACTTGACCAAAATCATATGAGCATAAGCAGTGCAGGTGGGAAGTAGAGGCTGAGTCCTGGTTCAAAGACAACCCTTTCTGCCATGCCACATGCTCCTCTCTGACATACATGTGTGTTGCTGCTGTTGTTTGTGTGTGTGTGTGTGTGTGTGTGTGTGTGTGTGTGTGTGTGAGAGAGAGAGAGAGAGAAAGAGAGAAAGAAAGAAAGAGACAGAGGCAGAAATTTTTCTGCCTGCTCCCAAAGGCCGCTCTTCCGTGTCCAGCCCTAAAATCATTGCAGGACAAGGGTTAGCTGCAGGGTGGCTGAAACTGAACCCAAACTGGGTGTGGTACAAAGCACCATATAGATTATTCATTAATTGCATTGTTTGTGGCCTCAGGGAAAGAATGAAATTACCTGATTTGGTCTGTGAGCGGGGACGGGTAGGAATTTGGCACTGTCAGCTACCGTTGTCCCTTTGGTTCCACATCTAATATTCGAAGCTTTATTTTTTCTCTCTTAAAATTTGACTTTGTAGGCACAGTGAGCTGCCCCCGTAAGTGCCTGGTGAGAGGTCTGAACCACCACACTGTGTTATAGCCACAGTTAACAGAGGGAGATCAGAACCAAAAGTTACCCAGCTGGTTCAGAAAACAAAAAAAGATTACTGTTAAAGTAAAAAAAACTCTATTTGAAGGTGATCTTCAAAGACCAAGAATTAACTCAATATACACCTAATTACAGGTAGGTTCCATACTTTGACCAACTATTATCCATCATAGAGTTTATTGTGATCCTGGCCTTGAACCCAAACTTGACGGGAAAGCTCCTTTCTAATTCATCCAGAATCTAGATGTGGCCTCTGACCCAGCCCGGCCAGGTGGGCTATCTGGCTCTGGAAGCCAAGGCCCCTGCGGGGACAAGGCCATCCTGTTGTCAGCCCAGGCCTCTGCCTAACCAGCAGCTTCCCACGGAGCCTCCCTTCCTCACCAGGCAGAAGGAAGAAACCACAGGCGTAGCTACTTCTCCTCAGTGAGGGTTTTATCCACAGCTAGTCTCTGTTCCTCTCAGGCCAGGCCCTGGTTTAAACCGCCACCTCTCAGCGCAAGGTGTCTTTATTTTTGCCTTCCATAGGCTGGCAACAGGGTCTGAAGCGGAACAGTGGGATCCAGGGAGCTGGGACCCCGGGTCTCACCCCACAGGGTTAGTTTTCTTCCCTCCTGCAAAGCAAGAAGAAGCCTCGCTGCTCTCCACAGAAGTAGGGTGACCAGCTGTCCTGGTTTGCCCAGGATTGTGGAGGGGTTCCAGGGATGCAGGACTTGCAGTGCTAAAACGAGGAAAGTCCCAGGCAAACAGGGACAAATCGGTCACTCCACAACCACCACCACCACTGAGGTCTAGGGGCCTGCATGTTACAGTTCTGTTGTAAGCCCCTAGTAGCCCTGACTTTGACAATTTGCCTGTAAAAGAGAAGGCTCTAGCATCAATTTCTTAAAGAGCCTAACATCCCTAACCAGAGAATAAAACATTTCAAAGCAGAAAACTCCAAGAAGGTTTGTAAAGAGCAGTGATTTCATTCAAGCTCCGATCTTCATCCAATATTGGCTTAGAGCTTATTCTGAACCCTATGTTGGGAGCAGGACTGGGGGAAGGGGTTGTCTGAGATGAATAATTCATCACAGCTCTCCACATGCCCCATCTTCTCAGAGAAAAGGACAAGGGCAGGAAGAGATGGGATGGTCTGACCTCGAGGGACTGCTAAAGCACAGGGCAGTGGCTTGCAACTTTGCACATTAGACTCACTTATGTCAGATTACTGGAGGTAGGGCCCAGATAACAGTGCTGCTCAAGCTTCCCGGGTGATTCTAGTGCACATTAGGAGCAAGAACTACAGAAACGTATAATGGATGTGCTGCACTGGTTCTCAAAGCGCAGTCCCCCAACAGCAGCATCACTAGGGAACTTGTTAGAGTTGCAAATTCTCAGGCCCCACCCAGACCTACTGAATCGGACACTCGGGGGGCAGGGTTCAGCTCTCTGTGCTCTCACCAGCCCCACAGGTGACTGATGCACAGCCAAGTTTGAGACTTACTGGTGTAATGGATGGGCCAGGTTGGCAACCCCTGGACCCACTGACTAATCTTAGCAGTACTAAAAGGGATGACCAGACATTATGCACTGCCAAATATGATGCAATAGGAAGCGCTAATTATGAAGTGGCCTTGTCAAAAGACTATACCCAACATTGACCAAGTCTTTGGATGTAACTATGCACACAGGGTATGGAGAAACATGTTCAACAGCCACAGGGATGCAATCAGTAACCTCTAGAATGCAGGAAATTCTACATGTCAAATTATCTGGTTTTTAAAATTTTTTTTTTTTTGAGACAGAGTCTTGCTCTGTCACCCCAAGTGGAGTGCAGTGGCATCATCATAGCTCACTGCAACCTCAAACTCCTGGGCTCAAGCCATCCTCCTGCCTTAGCCTCCCAGAGTGCTAAGATTACAGGCGTACCCAATGAACAGTGCAATTATAGAACATGTCCATCACTGCAGAAAGTTTGGTTGGACGGCGCTGCTCTATTATTTGATTTTCTATCTGTGTGACTTTGGGAAAGTTACTTAATGCATCTATTTCCTCACCAGTAAAATCAGGAATAATAACAAACTACGAATAATAGCTAATACTTATTTTTCTTACTATGTGTTAGGTTCCATGTACTAAGTCACCCTCACATTGATCTCATAACTACTATTATCACCCCATTTTTACAGATGAGGAAACAGGCACAGAGAGGTTATGTAACTTGCCTAAGACCACACAGTTAGTTAGGGGCTGAGCTGGAATCTGAAGGCAAGCTGTTCAGTCACTCTACCACCACCTCCAGACCCCCACTCTCTCACAAGGCCGCCCTTACGATTAAACAGGTACTGCACGCAGCACGTGGAGTGAGGCCTGGTGCTCAACGCACGTTTGCCAGTAAGACTGTTGGGGTCACAATGTCTACAGGACTCTACGATGTGGTTTAGTACACGGCAGGTACGTGCGGAGGGCCCAACATCTTGGGTATCTGAGTAAAAATCCCAAACGAGAAAGTACAAAGCAACCCACTAGGCACTGAAGAGGCTCTGTTCCAAGCCCCGAGTTCCAAGCCCCGAGTTCCAAGCCCTGGCACTCACCACATTAATGGAGGAACAGACACACATACATGAAAAGCTAACCAACAATCCCTGCTGGTCCAGAAGAATCCAAAGACAGTGTATTTGTGCATCTCTCCAGGCTGGGCGCTCCAGAAGGGAGGCAGCAGGCCCTGCCCTGCCCTGCCCTGGTGCTGAGGGTCTGGGTAGGGTAGAAGGGTGGAGGGGCAGGGGAAGCCCTTGGCTTCTCCATCAGCACAGCCCAGGAGGGAGGCAGGAGCGCAGCTGTCCAGGGACCCTCTGCGGGCCTCGAACACCCTCAGCGGGGCAGGGCAGCCTGTGGCCAGCAAATGAAAGCAGTCCTGTCCCCAGGCCTCCGCCTCCTCCAGCTCTCCTGTCCTTCTGTCCCAGCACAGACGCCTCCCCACAGGAAATACAGATCGAGTCAGAGAGTCAAGAAAAGGGCTCATTCTTCCTGATGAGATTAGGCCTGAGGGAGGGCCTCCTCCCACATCCGACACAGCCCAGACCGGGTCACTGGGCACCTCCTCAGATGCTCCACTTCCTCCTGCCCTGTCCCCACAGCCCCCGCTGCTCTCTACCCTCCCTCACCCCTGCCAGTCCCAAGTAGCCCTCTCTCTTGGTGGCCCATCCCCAGGCCTCCTATCCTGACCCCACCCTGACCCTGTCATTTCCCTTAGACCTGCCCAGCGTCCCCTCTCCTCAGGGAGACTTGGGTTTTGAGGCTCCCACATTCCCCTGACCCCCTGAGCTCCTTCTCCTCGTCTCCACAGAGCTGCTCTTTGAGCCAGACTGGTCTGTATGCTCCCCTCAAAGCATGTTCTCCCAGACACCCCATTTTGCTCACGCCCTCTCCCTCTGCCTAGATCCAAACCAGCCCAGAGAAGTTGTCAGCTGGCACTTAGCCAGGCTCTCAGGCTGTCCCTTCCCCTCACCCCACCCTCCTGGGCCAGCCTCCCCACTCCCCAGCTGACACTGGGGGAGGCAGCCCAGGGCTGCGAGAGAGGAGGCACCAGGTTCAAATCCTGGACCCTCATTAGTCTCTCACCTTCGCACGCCCATCTGTAAAAGGGGATCTGATATCTTCCTCATAGGATCTAGAGAAGGATTAAATGAGAATGTATGGAAAGGACCTTGCCCGTGTCTGGCACAAAGCAGGAGTGCAGCGGATGGCTGCTCCCTTCCCTTCCTCCTTTCCTGCCCTCGGTGCTTCTTCTTTCTCTTGCCGTAGGACTGTCAACCCCAAATGGCCCTCCCCTTCTGCTCTGCCCACCCACAGACCCGAGTACCCAATTCTGACACCAATTTACTCCATGACCTTGGGCAAATCTCACCCCCTCTCTGGTTTTCTCTTTTTCCATCCATAAAACCCATAAAATGGTAATGTCCCTGCCCTGCCCACCTGCTGGGATGATCTGCTGAGGGCTCTGGAGCCCGCATGTGCCAGACACACACAGACCTGTGAGGGCTGCGGAGCAGTCCACCTGTCAGCTGCTCCAGTCCTCGGAAAGGCTGCTCCCCTTCCTGCCTGGACCTTCTGGAGACACAGAAAAGAGCTTCTTCCTGTTTATTCCCCCAAATCAAGTCCTGACCAAAACTCTGTGCAGGTTTATTGCCCTACAATCTCCTTATCTGGGAGTTTCAAGCGACAAGGTTCACTGGGGATTTTCCAAGGTGCCTCCAGGAGGCTGAAAATCTGGATGCTCCACTTCCTGCTCACTGTCCATCCCCTAGCACAGAGCTTCCGCACCTGTCTTTGGGCAAAGAGGGACACTGAGGCCCAGAGAGGGACAGTGACTTGCGTAGGGGGGGTCCCACAATTTGCCAAGGTAGGGCTGAAGCCCTGCAACTCCAGTCCTGGGGTGAGCATCTGGCCAGGGGGCCTGCAATCTTTTTTTTTTTTTTTGAGTTGGGGGTCTCGCTTTGTCACCCAGGCTAGAGTGCAGTGGGTACGATCATAGCTCACTGCAACCTCAAACTCCTGGGCTCAAGTAATCCTCCTACCTCAGCCTCCCAACTAGCTGGGACGACAGGCACACGTCACCATGCCCAGCTAATTTTTTCTTATTTTTTGTAGAAAGGGGGTCTTGCTATGTCACCCAGGCTGGTCTCAAACTCCTGGCCTCAAGCAATCCTCCCACCTTGGCCTCCCAAAGTGCTGGCATTATAGGCATGAGCCACTGTGCTGGGCCAGGGGTCCTGCATTCTATTGTTAGTGGGTCCCTGGCACAGACTCAAAAATCAGCCCTCACCCCACCTGTTTCAGGGACCTGGGGCCCAGAGTCAGTTCAGCTGACATTAGCGGTGTACTCTCTGAGCCTGGTGCCATGCTGGGTGCTGTAGAGGAGAGGCAAGGACGACCCAGACAGGGTCAGTTGATGGGGTAAGCCAGCATGTAACCAGCAAGCTCAATCCAGGGTGAACAGGGCTAACTCAGAACTGCAAGGTGCAGCAGAGAGATGGAAGTCGGGGGAGTCAGGAGGGCCTCCAGGAGGATGTGCTGAAACAATGAGTAGAACAAGCCCAGCATAGACTGCAGGGAAGGCAGCCCAGGAGGAAGGCACTGCGCTAAGCAATGCCCGGCTGTGCACGGTGCACCGAGATGGGGGTGGGGAAGCTGGGTCTGGGCAGGGGGCCGGACAAAAGCAGAGGAGTTGGCACTTGAGACAGCAGGGTGGCAACAAAGTTTATAACCAGGGCTGTGACATGGTCTGAGCTGAAGCAGATTTAGCCCCTGAGTTAGGAAGTTAGGACATTCAATTAGGATTGCATCAAGAGAAAGTATTGTCTTTCTCAACTTTGGGCTGGTATCTAAGGAAGAAATAACAAGTGGGTTTCATTTCATGCCCAGCTCCCATTGGCTGGAGGGGCTGCAGAGCACAGGAGGAGGAGGATTCCGAGACCTTCCTTGTTTGGACGCAGGGGGAATAGTGTGACTGCCCTGTGACAAGAGTCCCCTGATATGATGGGGGGCCTGCCTGCTCCTGTAGATGCTGGGCAGCCCAACACCCTGCTTCCTAGCTCAGCCCACACACAGGAGGCTGATGGGAAATTCTTTCTGCTTCTCTCTCACCTGCTTATTAACACAGAGATAAATGCCACTGTTCAACCTTAATCAATTCCCCAGGTGGGGCCTGTAACAGCTGGCAGGAGAGGATGGTGAGGCCACCTTCTCCCTGTTTCCAGCCTCCCTGAGCTCCACCCAAATCGTTTGTGCAGGCTGGGCCTGCAGCCAGGGAAGGCAGGAGGCCAGACTTACTCCCATTCTCAAATTTCAAGTGCCAGCAGCCAGCGTTTATAAGGATGAAAAGAGCACAGGAAAGCCATCAGTGCCCCATGGGAAGAGGCACTTCTGCCCCGAGACTGGCTGCTAGGACAGGTGACGGCATCACATTTACATGTTTGCCTGAAGCTCTAACCAGCTGGTCTGAGAGCGCACCAGAAGTCACCTGGTGGGCTAAAAAAAAAAAAACACACACACACACACACACAAACCTAGATTGTTGGGCCACACCCTAGAGTTTCTGATTCAGCAGGGCTGGGTGGGGCCTGAGAATCTGCATTTCCAACAAGTTCCCAGGTGACTGGGAAGTAGCCCACCCAGGGGCCACTCTTTGAGAACCAGTGTCCTACAGCCTGGTTCTATGATTTACAATTATTTTTCAATTTATTCCTCATGGCCACCTTGGGGTGGGGAGAATTATCCCTGTTTCACGGATGTAGCCAGGGTGCTCAGGGCAGAGCGGTGGGGTCACTTTTCTGAGCGTGCATAACTAGTAAGCAGCAGAGACCTGCTGTCCAAAGTCCAAACGCTCCGTGAACATGCGATCACTCCCTAAGCTGGGGGCCGCTGGGGGATGGGCTCCTTGGCTTGCTTTCTCTCAAGTACCATTCTCAGTATAGAGATCGCACGCTCTGAAGCCTGCGCTCGAGCTGAGGGTGCCTTAGTCCTCCTCCTCCTCCTCCTCCTCCTCCTCGTGGCGCTCTGCAGCCGGAAAGAAACCCGCCTGTTATTTCTTCGGTCCCGTGACAGCTTCGCCATCTCAACAGCAGCAGCCCAGTGCTGGTGGTGAAGACACAGGCTTCAGAGTCCCCGAGCCCGGACACGAGCCCAGACTCGCCCACCTTCTCTAAGTCTCCGTACCTGCCTCTCGCCCGGCTGCTGAGAGATGGGGCAAGTCGCTTAACAGAGCATTCGGTCCTGGCACGTGGTAAGTTCTCAATAAACCTACAGCAACCAGAGGGCCCGGACTAGCACCAGTGAAGGATCTGAGTATCTTTACTAAACTTCTCTGTGCCTCAGTTTCCTCATCTGCAGACTGGGGTCCACAATGAAACCTATCTTACAGAGGAGTTGTTTATTCATTTAAAATGCCTTAGAGCAGAGCCTGGCATGGGCACAGCTAGGTGTCAGTCTCCTGCATATGGTCCTGTTTTGCCAAGTATGATATTTCAGCACTGACAGACCCTCTTCATTGACACGTGGAGGCAAACACATTAAAGAACAGACTATTGTGAATTCAAAACTTAAAAATCATGGCTTTTTTAAGTATAATCATGATTATACTTAAAAATGGTTAAAATGGTAAAATTTGCTGTGTACATATTACCATAAGAAAAGAAAGAAAAGAAATAGCAGTAGGTCAGCATTACTGCACAGCTTTCCTGTGCCCCTTGGTGGCTGCGTCTGCTTCCACACTGATGTCCACAGAGCTCCTTCTCCTTTTAGCCCTTTCTGACCCTTGACTTTAAAGTTGGTCCCTGACTGACTTCAGAGGCAGGGGCAGGGGCAGGCTGGTGTGCCCTGACTGCTTGCCCTGTCACTCCTGGCTACTCAGTGGCTTCTCTGCCAGGGCCTCCCGCAGAGGGGCCCTGTAGGGTGAGGAGGCCTTGCCACTTCCCAGGTGCCTGGAGGCTCCCTCCTTCAGGATATGCCTGGACAACCTTCTCCCAGGCCTCCAGCACAGGGGTGGCTCTTCCCACCCACTGACTCCCCTCCTTCTGGTGAAGGAACGGCCCCTCAAGGGACCAGGGCCCTCCTAACCCGTGCTAACTCCTACTGGGCTTCAGCTGGGAGCCCTGCTCCATGGAGGGAGGGCGCACAGATATCCTGAGGCCAGCGGCCTGGCTCTAGTTGGCTCTGCCCCCATTCACTGTGTGACGCTGCCCAAGTCAGTGTCCCTCTCTGGGCCTGCCACCCTTCTGAGGCTGTAGGGAGGCTCTGAGGGAGGGAGGGAGGGAGGCTGTGCAGTGGGCTCTGGTTTACTTATTACGATCACATTGAGAGGCAGCAGAGTAGTGGTTACCCACACGGTCAGTCAGGAGCCTGCCTGCCAGGCTCCGACATCAGCCCCAGACATCAGCACCACCACACACCAGCCCTCCCTTGGGCCTCAGGCCGATTAGTCAACCTCTCTGGGCCTCTGGTTTTCTCATCTGTAAAGTGAGGATGATAACAGTAAATAAGTTAATATCTGTGAAGCCCTCAGAAGCCTGCCTGGCACATGGTAAACTCAAGATAAGTATCTGTGCAATAACTAAATTCAAAATAAGTAAATATGCTAACCTTTATTGACGACTCACTGTGAGTCAGGCACTGTCCTAAGCTATTTACCTATATGAATAGATTGAAATGAACATTTAGCAAAAATGAATATGGGATTTGAACAGGGCTTACAGATTAAACTAGAAGCACAAAATGCTACATTCCTTTATTTATCCTCAAAGTAGCAATACCTAAAGATCTAAATATTCAGGACAGGAGGGGTCGTCTGTGCTGGGAGGCACCAAAACCCTCTGGATGAAACAGAGAATGCCTTGTGCCCCTCCCCCACCCTTCAGGGCTGATTTAGAATCTGAAGCTCTAATTGTTATCTAATCTAATTTTTAGCCAGACCCACTAACTCTCTCTCTCTGAAATGATCTTATTATGTCTGGGAGCAAAAAACAAATATAATATCCCAGCATTCTGCCCTCCTTTTCACATCCTTCCACCAGAATCATCTGAAGGTTTCAGGGAACTCACCCCTTCTGGGGGAAGAAGAGCTCACCAGTTGGACTTCCTCCCTTCTACTGAACAGAAATCTACAATCTTCCTCACTGTCCAGTCTCTGTCCCTGGAGCCCCACCAACCATGTCCCTAGCTTCTGCCCCATGACAGCCTTTCAGAAATCTGATGCCTCTGAACTCAGGCCTTGGAATGGCTCTGCTCCAGGTTAGGGAGTTTCTTGTGTGACTCAGTTTCCCATCTCCTCTCCATTTTGGTTGCCCATAAGGCTCCAATCTGTCCCCATCTCCCACCCAATTTGGAGCCCAGACTATACTCAAACCCTCCAGATGGGGGCTGAGAACCACTCAGTAGAGCAGGTCCCCAAAGGACCCCAGACCTCACATCTCAGATTAGCAGCACTGGCCAGACCCTGAGAGATCATGGGGTGCAGAAGGGGAAACTGAGTCATCATGCCCAGGGCCCCCCCACAGGGTGGAACCAGGAATAGGATCCAGGTCTCTAGCTTCCCAGCCCAAAAGAGTCCTCTAAGACAGAACAAAGTCTCCTTTCATCCTGTGCCTGGATACATTACCAAATATTTTGTTCCTTATCTGTGCTGCTGTAAGTAACAGTGGAAACTTGTCTGTGAAGGGACAAATTCCAAAGATGGCTGGGGAAGAAACGCCTAATAATTGTGAGGTCAGGGGTCATTCACCCTCTCTGGGCCCCCTCGGACTCAGACCTTTGAAAGGTGAGCTGTGTTTCTCCACAGAGTGGTTCAGGTGGGAATGACAGGGCTCCTTGGGGTCAGGAGAGAAGATAGACCTTAGGTCTTTTCTGCTAGAAAGGCCGGCAGGGTACCAGCAGTCCCCAAGATGCAAGATAAACCTGAGCACATTGACTCAACCCACGCTTTCCAGATCCCCAGCTGGAAAGAGCCCCTGTGCTGGGCTCTGTGGGCCCAGAGGTAGCCATGGGATCTCTGCCCTGGGAATGGGTAGAAAAATGGAGAAATCATACTCCACTGGAATGCCTGATCACAAATGTGTTGGTACGTTAGAAGTGGCAGCAACATGGAACAGACCAGGAGGTTAGAGCAGTGGGCTCCAAACTTTTTTTTTTTGAGACAGAGTCTCATGCTGTTGCCCTGGCTAGAGTACAATGGCATCATCATAGCTCACTGCAACCTCAAACTCCTGGGCTCAAGCAATTCTCCTGCCTCAGCCTCCTGGGTAGCTAGGACTACAGGTGCGCGCCACCATGCCTGGCTAAGTTTTGTATTTTTTGTAGAGACGGGGTCTCACTCTTGCTCAGGTCTGAAACTCCTGAGCTCAAGCGATCCTACCGCCTTGGCCTCCCAGAGTGCTAGGATTACAGGTGTGAGCCGCCCTGCCTGGCCTTCAAAATACAAATTTTTTGATCTTTCACTCCTTCTAAAGGAAAAAAAAATGAGCTCACCCCCCAATATTTTATATTATATACAAGTAACCATCATCAGAAGCCTCAAGACGAAACATGTACACAGGGTGAGATTCATCATTAACCAGGGTGACTGTAAATCTATATTCCAAAGAGTGTCCCCCAAATGAAAAAAAAGTCTTGGGCTGACTTCTTGTCTGACTTGATTAGCTTGTCATTGTTTTTGTCCCCTTGCGGCTGATGAAGTGATCTTGCAGGAAACCCCACTGTTAATCCTTTCATGTTCTTGTCCACATGTACTAGCATTATTACGATCACTAACCACCCACAGTTTTTCTGTAGGCATCTTTTAAAATCACTTGTCCATTTTGTAAGGGTTAGTTTAGTTTAAAGTGGTGAATATAATCTGTAAATCCAATCTGGATTAATTAGTCTGGATTAACCTGAATTAACCAGGTTAATTAATCAGGATAACCTGCCAAAAACAGACCAAAGAGTAAGGGAGTCCTAATCACGTCTTTCTCTGAGTGTTTCCTCTTCTCTCTGGAGATTTCTGGACCATGTGAGACATGAGGCTGCCTGATACCCGAACTGGGGAGGGTGTCAGTGTGTCTACACTTGGCAAATGCAAGTAAGGCTGAATCCTTTTCTTATTTGTTTAGAGATTTTTTTCCTGCACCTCAATGGGCATCTTGCATAGCTCACTTTGGAGGCCACTGGAATAGAAGATGGGGAGATTCAGAGAGAATTTTTAAGCTCAAGGGATAGTAGAGATCATCTGGTCTACCCCTCACTTTGCATGTGAGTAAGTAAGAACCCAAAAGGGGATATGACTTGTCCAAGGTCACCTGGCTGGTCAGTGGCAGATCCTGGAGAGAATGCAAATCTCTAGTTCATGATGCTAAAACTGGCTGCCTTCCATGAAGGGGCCACAATTTAGCCCCTTACTAGTCCTTTTACTGGACTGTAGGCAGGTCCCAGTGCCTCTCCCTCTGCTTCACTCTGAAGCCTGAGTTTCCTCATTTGTAAAATGGAACTAATCAAACCCAGCCCTTGGGCTGCCGTTTGAGTGCTCATAAGGTCCTGTTGACATCTGTGGGCTGGGAAGTAAGCCTTCCTTACACACTAGAAGGTCCTGCTAAGATGTGGGGTGCCCCTACAGCCCAAGGATTCTGCCTGTGCCTGCCAACCGCAGCAGTGGACCCTGAGGGACCCGGAGCCCCTGCTGCCTAGCACGGCACCAGCCCGGGCCTGGTGTGGTGGTAGGCCGCTGCAGACATGGGTCCTGGGCCTTACAAGGCAACGGCCTGAAATCCTGCTCCTGTCTCTAAAGCCCCCACCTTCCAGGTCCTCCCCTTCTCCTCCAGGCTGTCCTAGTCTCCCATCCCCGCCTCTCCTAAGCTGAGACCCCACCTGGGCTACTGGTAGATGGCAGCATCCTCTATTCCAAAACCTCCAACAGCTTCTCGGTCATTCAAAGCCAAGATGTGGCCCAGGAGTATACCAAGAAGGGAGGTGGGGTGGGGGAGAGGAAGTGGGGGGACAAGGGCAGGAGGAAGGTGAGCAGTCGGCTGGGCACAGACAATAAAGGGGGTGCATTTCCTATAGAGAATTTTAAAATGATAAAACTGACCAAAAGTCTGACTTTTTATTATCATGATGTGCCTGCAATTCTAAACAACGTTGCAATAAAATACTCCTCCTTGCCAAGGCAGGTCGCTCCTACCTCCCTGCCTTTGGGGTCTGCCCAATGCCTTATACCATTCCCCTTAGACTGAACCAAACCGAACCATATATTCATCACATCTCAAATAGGCTTAGTATGTTCTCCCCTCCCCAGTCCTTTGCTTACATTGTTTCCTTTGACAATAATTCCCTCTCCACCACGCTGTAGGAGCAGCTGCTACGAGGCTCAGTTGAGAGGACTGCACCCTCTTCCAGGAAGTCTTCCCGCACTCATCCCCATCCATCCCCTTGCTGGCTGTGGCTCCTTCCTGAGCCTCCTGACTCCTAGCCCCGGCCGTAGAATCAGCAGCGTCATGTTTTCATCTCCAAAGGAAAATTCAGGAAAGAAACTCACAGCACAGAAAAACATACAAGGAGAGCCACTTCCTAGCTGTGCGTCCTCAGACAAGTCCCATGGCCTCTCTGGGCCTCAGTTTCTCCTCTGTAAAAGGACCATCTCACTTCCAAATGCCCTCCTTTCCTTGACCTTGTGCATCCCTTCTCTTAGCCACACCATGCACTTTGTCATCATGTGAAAATGTTCCACCTGCTTCCAAAGTCACTAATTCAAGCAATCCCTACTGACCATGCTCTCCTCACCTGCAGCTTCCTGTCACCTACCAGATGTGACCAGCCCTTTGCCAGCACTCCCGATGGATCAGTAAAACAGGTTCAGGCCCAAGGAGAGGGCCCTGGAACCCATGACCAGAGACCCCTCCCCTGGATGACACAATTCATTAAGCAATGCTCCGACTCCACCACCATGCCTGGCTTTCCTTTTCTGAAAGGCCAGCTCCAGGGATGGTGTCTGGGTCACGTGATATCCACATGCCGTGGAGGCCCGTTTCTTGTCCCAGTAACACAGGATATCAGCTCACCCTTATCAACACCCTAAAATCCTTCACCCTACTGACCTTTTTCCACATCATCTGGCAAGCCCCAACACTGGATGAACCAGGATATCTAAGCATCCCTGGGGGGAAAAGGTGGACAAAAACCAGACCAGGGTATAAAACAAAGGTCCTAGTCAAAAAATTAAGTTGAAAAGTAATGAATGGGCCAGCCTGGGCGAGGCTCCAGGATTATCTGTGTGGGGCAGATCTCTGCGGCCTTTCTCCAGGGTGGGCCACAGGCCAAGCTACTACTGATAATGGTTATAACAAGGATGAGGCTAATGACCCAGGCAGGGAGCTCTCGAAGCTCGTTCCTGTTCATTGTCTCCCCAGCCCTCCTCCATGTCTCCTCTATTACTCAGCACCAGGCCACTGAAGCATTTCTGAACTGGTACACCTTTACTCTGCAGCATGGACATTCTGTTCTTCCCAAGGGCCAGAATTTCTTTGTAGGATTGGATGAGGAAAAAGAGGTGGAGTCTAATCAGAGCGGGTTCAAATCTCAGCTTTACCTCTTGCTGGCTGTGTGACCTTGCAAATTTACTTAGCCTCTCTGGGTCCCTGTTTCCTTATCTGTAAAAAGAAAACAAGAATATCTAGCTGTGAGGTGGCTGTGAGGATTCAATGAATGAAGGCGCATTAAAAGTCTATCTAATGTGGGGCCTGCCACATATCACATGATTCCAAGACACAGTTTTTTACATTTTAACAGCTCTGAAACTGGATACAACTTATAATCATAGTTTAACTGCCTGCTGCTTTTTCTTAATAGATTGTAAAATAATGGTACATCTTACAATAGATGAAGCCCTGTCTTTAATGAAATATGACAGTAGCTTAGTTTCTTTACTTCTTTTGCAAAGAGCTGGAAGGTCTGTGGGAACCCCAGGGACCAAAGACCAAGGAAGCACATTGCCAAGGGCAGGAGTCTAGTGAGGTCGGGCATTCACCCTGGATCTCTAAAGCATCACAGAATCTGAAGGCTCAGGCCCTTCCCCAGCTTGGTGCCCTTCTGGGCTGTCTCAGCGGTCCCAGCCCCGCTCAGAGGTGGCCCAGACTCCCACAGGACCCTCACCTCTGCCTCTGGCCCTTTGTTCCTCCTGCTGCTGCAGGTCCCCGGCCCTGGGCAGTTTGGTCACAGTGCTACTGTGCTTACAGCCACCTGAAACCCCCAGTCTTTGTCCCAAGAAAAGAATCTTGGGACCCACCCCCAGAGACCTCCAGAGGTCTCTCCTCCAGTGTGACTCCAGAGAGCCATCCCTGGACTCTGCTCCCAGCAGTTCTGGAAGGCCAGAACTGGGGATGCCACCCAGGCCTCACCAAAGTCCTCGCCCCTCCAGGCTGGTGATGTCAGACTGGCCTGCTCATTATACTATCTACATCAGAATCATGACATATATGGCATATACAGTCAGCCCTCCACATCTGCAGGCTTTGTATCTGTGGATCTGACTAACCATGGATGGAAAATATTTCAAAAAATTTTTTAAAAAACCAACAATGCAAAATAATACAAAATTTTTTCAGTATTTTGAGTTGTTGTTTTAAATAATATAAATTTTTAAAATATAGTATAACAACTATTTATATCACATTTACATTTATTAGGTATTATGGGTAATCTAGAGTGATTTAAAGTACACAGAAGGGTGTGCATAGGTTCTATGAAATACCATACCATTTTATATCAGGGACTTGGGCATCTGTGGATTTTGGTATCCTTGGGGGTCCTGGAACCACTCCCCACCCCACCCCCCAGATACTGAGGAATGACCTGTACACTTAGCGCCAACTTTACAGAAATAAATCGTCTATTGTGTATAAAAATTTCAAAATATAGAAAAGACAAAAGGAAAAATTCAGTGGATAACCAGCTTGATGTCTGTCCATCGGAATATTTTATTATGTCTACATGTGTGTAGATATATTCTTTTCTCACATCCAAACCCAAACAGGCTCATTCCACACATACTACTCTTTCTCTTGCTTTTCCAGCTACTGCAACATCGAGCCCTCTCTCTCTGCAGACTGGTTTCTTCTTAGCTACTCCACGGTGCTCCCAGGTCCTCCATCCCTTCACCTGGCAGGTCCCCACAGCCCTTCCCTCAGGTGCCTGGGGCCCGACTCCAGCACCCAGGCCTCTCTAGGGTTCCTCAGAGCAGGGCTGTGATCTGTGATTGGGCAATGGCTGCCTTCAGGGCCCCCTGTAAGCAAAGCCGCACCCAGGCACAGAAATACCCTCAAGCTCTTAAATCAAGGGGTATGAGGTTAATGGTGGCTGTCTGTCTCTGTCTGATCTGATTGTAGGCCTTTCAAAACCTACCGGAAACTCTCCCAGCCCCAGATGTTGGCGGGTATTCCCCTAACCCCCAGGGGCTCCAGAAATCACAATAAACAACAATGAACAGGTGCCTAGCATTTTATAGTTCATAAAGTGCTTCCATACCCTTTATCCAATTTCGAGTCCTACAGCAACCCTATAAATATAAATTAGGCAGAGCAGGTACTTATTATCTCCATTTTATAGATGAAGAAACTGAGGCTGGGAGAGGTGGAGTGATTTACCCAATATCTGCCCTTGTTTTCCTCCCCTTCATAGTCCAGCCGACTCCAAACCCCACCAACAACCCAGCTCAGGTATCACCTTCCAAAGGGCCTTCCCTGAGCCCTCAGCCACCCCAGGCTCGGCTAGATGCCCCTCCTCGAGGGCCCACAGCTCCTGGGTTCCCCATCATAACTGTAGCTCCCCCAGCAGGCTGTGAGCCCTTCCAGGCTGTGATGGGTCTGGCTTGTCCACATCCACATCCTCCAAACATAGAAAAACCTCAACAGATGGCTGCTGGGGTGAAGTTCAGTACAATTAACAAGGCTGGAAATATTGTCCCCCCCTTTACAGATGAGGACACTGAGGCATAAAGAAAGGACAGGACTTGCCTAAGGAGCATGTCAGTGGTGGGGTCAGGTCTCCTTCCTTATAGGGTTCTTTTGTTCCACTGTGTCCCCTGCCGTCTGCAATCTTGGACTCCAAACCACTGCCTGAGGTTCATTTCTGTCTTCTCTTTTACTGGCTGGCCCTACCCGGTCCAGCCAGGTGTGAAGGGAGGGTTGGCAGGTGGAGGCTCTGTCTGTGGTGAGCTCGATCCCCCAGCCTAGGCCAACACCCTGGGGTAGCCTTAGGAACAGCAACAAGAGTTGCCCATTTCTTGAGCACTGCCATGGGCCACACCCTGTGTAAACACTTTCTGGGCACTTCCCATTTCATCCTGTGGCTGGTACCATTGTGATGCCATTTTGCAGGTGGGGAGGGAGAGACCCTGGCCCAAGGCCACTTAGTGGCTGAGCTGGGGCTGAAAGCCAGGGCTGCATCCCCAGCAGCAGGCAGCCCCAGGAGCTTGCTGGCACCAGAGTCAGAAATAAATGCACAGTCAGGGTACAGGAGACAATTCTCAGGGGCCCTGCAGCCTTGGCAAAGCCTCAAACTCTCTTTTCCCATCACCTGGCCACCTCCCACCCAGGGCCGGCTGGAGAAATAAGACTCTTGGGCCCAGGGAACACAGGCCTGCCCTGCTAGTCCGCCACACTCCCTGTGGACAGTGTCATGCCATTTGCCAGCCCCCTGCAAACTCCAGGCTCAAGGCTAGGCTGGAAGCAGCTGTCACATCAACCCTGCGCAAATTTTCAGCTCCCTAGTTCTTCTTATATGAACAAGACCTCATGTATCTGCTCCTGACTGGCTGACAGATGCTAAGCAAGGCCCTGCCTCTCATTGGGCCTCACTTTCTCTATCTGTGAAATAATGCCAGGAGTGGGGTAGCTGGGAGGAGGGGCTGGGGTTGGGATGGATGTCTTCATGGAACCCACCAACATCCCAAGGCACGCATTCCAAGGTTTGCCTACAGGTAGCCGAGCATAGTGATTAAGACCCTGGACACTGGAGGCAGATGGCATGGGTTCAAATGGGTGACCCTGGGCAAGATGCCCAATTTCTCTGGGCCTCAGTGTCTCATCTTTAAAATGAGGAGAACAGTAGAAAAATGACTGAAAGTAAACATACTAAAACGTTTATATTAATCATGTGGGATTAGAAGAGAAGATACAGGTAATTTATTTTCTATTTCCCTCTTTGTCTAAAATTCTCCATTATCATCAATCATCCAGTATTACAATAAAAATATATTTTCCTTGTAAATTAACTGTATTGAGATATAATTTACATACAACATAATATATCCATTTAAAAATGGGAACAATAAAATAACAGTATCAAACCCACAAGTTGTTACGAGGAGTGGGTTAATATAGGTAAAATCTTAGTGCTTGGAGCAGCATAAGAAGTGCTAAATAAGTTTGTTAAATAAATAAGCCCAGAGCCAGCCCGGCTTTCTTCGCCTGCTCCCCTGGCCTGGACCCCCACATCTCCCCTAGCACCAAGTTCTCCCAGCACCAAGTTCTCAGGCCTCTGCCCCACGTTCACTGCCCGGCTCTCAGCTCAGCACTCCCGGCCTGCACTAGTTCCACAGCGTGCACCCCTGCCTTGCTCCACTCAGGCTCCTGCATCAAAATACCATCAACTAGGTGGCTTATAAACAACAGAAATTTATTTCTCACAGTTCTGGAGAATGGGAAGTCCAAGATGAAGAGAACAGATTTGGTGTCTGGAGAGGGCCCACTTCCTGGTTCACAGCACGGTGCCTTCTAGCTGTGTCCTTACATGGTGGAAGAGGTGAGGGTATTTCTGGGACCTCTTTCATAAGGGCACTAATCCCATTATGAGGGCTCCGCCTTCATGACCTAATCACCCCTCGAAGCCCCACCTCCTAACCTTGGGGGTTAGGATTTCAACATATGAATTTGCGGGGGAGACAAACATTCAGACCACAGCAACCTCAGAGGAATCACACTAATATTCAAATCTGACCATGCTCCTGCCCTCTTCAAAAGCCTTCCATGGCTCCCCACTGCCTTTGGCTAGAAGCCCTAGCTTCTCCATGAGACACAGTTTCAACAAGTTACTTAACTTCTCTGTACCTTTGTTTTCTTAACTGAAAAAGAGATAAAAACAGTAGCTCCCTCACAAACATGTAGCATTCCACGCTGTACACGGTGGGGTACACAATCTAGCCCAGAGCCTCTCCAACCTCCTCTCTGCCTCTCCTCCCTCCGTCACTCTGTTCCAGCCCACTCTTCTTTGGACACAGTCCTACCTCAGGGCTTTTGCACTAGCTTTTGCCCTCCACCTGGATGGATCTTCCCCCAGAAATCAGCCTAGCTCACTCCCTCTCCTCCTTCAAGCCTTTGCCTAAAAGTCACCTTCTCAATGAGCCCCCGAGACCACCCTAGTTAAAGCTGCAACCCCTCTTCCCATCCCCTTCACACCTTACCTACTCCCTATGTTTTATTTGCTCCATGTCATTTATCACCATCTATTTTACTTACTGTTTATTGTCTGCCTTTTTCCCCTGTCTGACTGTAAGCTCTTTCAGGGTAGATCTTTCTGGTCTATTTTGTTTACTGTCAGCCCCCCACTCTAAGGTTAGGCTCCCATGTCCCTCCTCCTTGACTTCTCCAAGCTTATAATCACACCTTCTTAGTCCCCACCGCGCCCTGCCAATCTCTCAATTATAGTAAGGAGCACAGCGCTCCTTAATTACCCGTGTATCTTTTTCCATTTAGGCTGAACCAAATGAAATTGCCAATTTTTTTGTAAGTCAAAAACAGTCAGATATTGGCTGTTCATATGGTTTAATACATTTCCCACAGCCTGCAGACCCCCAGGAGGCACCCAATAAATGTTTGCCCACAGAAGTGCAGTCACCTACTCCTGAACCTTCAGCTCCTGTGTGATTGCAAAGTACCTCCAATCTGTTCTGAAGGAGGCAAGGCACCAACTATAGACCTAGAATAACAGAGGATCCTGCTGAATTATTCTCTGGACCTTCTGAGATTTGATAGAGAAGATAAAAACATACCAAACTCTAAGACAATCCAGGTTCTGGCCATTTAGAAATAGCAAAATTTAAGGCTGAAACCCCTTGGAGGGGATTAGCTGCCTGCCTCTAAGGGAATTCATTTAATGATGGGGAGATTCCTTCCAATTAAAGGGTCTGTTACAGACATTTGCTAAATCTAGTATGTGGGTTGCAAGAGCTGAAACAAATTTAGCAATCACTGTGTCTACCCCCATTTCATAGATGGGGAAAGTGAGGTCCAGAGAAGGGAAGGGACTGACCCAAGGTCACACAGTGGGGACAGAAGAAGAGTTTGTCCTGGAATCTATGTCTGCTCACTCTAGTCTCATGGTCGTTCCTCTGGAATACATTGCTTCTATGCTGGCCAGACTCTGGTAATGTAAGCTTTAGTCTCACTACTTTTTAAGCTGTATTTTTCAAATAAATGTTTATTAAGCCTCAGATAAAACACTGAGAGCTTCTTCATTATAAGACAACTTCTTACCAATAATAGCACTATATATGTGTCTCTCTATAGTTACTTCCTTAGGGTAAAGTCCCCAAAGTAGAAGGCTAGGGACAAAGGGCAGGTAGGATCATTTTCATGATAACAGGCTGCCAAATTACCCGGCAAATTTAAATGCGATGGGTGAATCCCTATAGCCTTGCCAGCACAGAGTTTTATCCTTTTATTTTTATTTTTGCTAATTTTATAGGAATAAATATAGACTGCTTTCATTTATTATACAGTATGTGTTAAAAACAAAAACAAAAATAAAAACTACTATGGTCTTGGAATCAGGATCCCTGGGCTCAGTTGCTGGTTTGCTGCCTGACCTTTGGCCAGTCACATCCCTTCTGGGGACAGGGGATGCCTATCTGTAAAATGAGGGGGTTGAATGCCATGATTTCTTAAGGCTCCTTTTGGCTCAGACGTTCTGTGATACCATGGTATATTTTAAAATTATTACCATTGGATGACTTTTTAATAACCAGAATCTGCCATGCTCCTAAATCAGGCCAAAATGGCTTGAACTAGCCGAGCAGGAAAACGGGGCCCAGATTATACATGTGTCAAGATGATAGGAGACTTAGGTAGCACTTAAGTCTGTGCGTTGGAGCTGGGCTCATGGGACAGCACTACACTTATTCTGCTTTTACGAGGGGATAAAAGCAGCTCCAAGCCCTGTGCAGCTCCACCATGGCCACAGGGCAAGGTCACAGGCACCCTACTTCGGCCCTAGAATCCCACTGACTTTCAGTCAAAGGTAGCTCATCCCCAGCATACGCTCACTCAGCCTCTGCTTGAATACCTACAGTGACAGGGAGCTCACCACCTGTCCAGGAGCCCCTCCCTTCTTTCAGCTGTATGAAAGCTCCTGGGTGAGGGGCAGGTCATGAGGGAGACAAGAGAGACCAGAAGCTCAGAACTGATTCCCATAAACTGCTCCTTCAATCAGGGCAGGCATTGGGGAAGTGGGGAAGAGACCCCACGGACAGGAATGGCCTAGAGAGGGGCTATGGCCCCCCTTCTCATTCCAGACCTCCCAGAAGGTGTGCAGGAGGTGCAGGAAGCTCAGGAGACAAGTTCCAGGCCTGACACACTGGTGGATTCTGAACAAGCCCCAGGCTGAGGAGGCCCCACAGCCTGCTGGGGGCAGACACCTCACCTCCCTCTTCTCGCCTTTGCTCCCCTTGGCTCTGACAGGGGAAACTGCTTGGCCTGGGGCTGTTCAGCCTGGAGGTGAGCAGATTTAAGGGACCTGATCACTGCCCCAGGGGTGGGGAGGAGGGGTCAGATGCTGTCTGTGTGCCCAGCCAGCAAGAGGAGCAGTGACTGGGAAGCAGATTCCAGCTTGGTTTGCAGCTAGTGACATCCTCACCATAAGGAGTATGCAACGGGGCAGCAAAACCTTCCAGAGGAGATCTTACAGAGGGGCTGGGCCAGAAGCCATAGGTCTGTTTTACCCAGAGAGCCTGGAACCACAGTCTGTCAGACACATCTGCCCCATACCCCAATCCCACTCGGACCCAGCTCTGTTGGCGCTGTCGCCCCTCTGAGGTCCAGGTGTGGCTGCGAGTCAGCCTTGTCACACAGGGCTGAGACACAGAGCCAGGCGCCAGCAGCTGGCCGGGGCTGGGACGGGGATGGGGTCGTCCTATACCGTTCTCTAAATCCAGGTAGGTGTGTGGCTGAGGGTCCAGCCACCTCCTAGGTCTCCTCCAGCCCCAGACGACCACGAGGCCGGTCTTGGCAGGCAGACTCTGACCGCCCTACCCGCACGCCCAGGTCGGCTGGGCAGGGACCTGGAGATGCCCCCAGCCCCCACCCACTGTTTCCCGTACCGGGAAGCTGAGGCCCAGTAGGTAACCTAGCCAAGAGGGGGAAGGTCCCGATACGGGTCCCCTAGGGCACCCGGGCCACAACAGGGGCCTGTCGGGACTGGCTGGCCGCGCCCAGGGTGAGCCGCCCTCACCCGGGGAGGTGCAGACAGTGCCTATCCCGGCCCGAGCCGTCGGGAGCGCGGATCTTGCGGCGGCCCCTCCCAACAATCCGGCGAAAAGGGGGCACCACTGCGTCCGCTATCCCGATGGGGAAACTGAGGCCTGGGGAGGAGCAGTGCTTCGTGGAAGGTCACGCGAAGGGGCTGGAAGTCAGGTCCCCGCGCCCCGCCGGGTCCCCCGCGGCGCGCCGAGCCCCGCATCCCTCCCTCTCCGGGAGCTGCTGCGGGAGGCATAGCGCGCACGCCCCGCCGACGCCCCCGTCGCGCAGACCGGGAAGGCACGGCCGGCGGCGCGGGGCCGTCCTACCTTGGTGACGGCCACGCAGGTGGCGGCGGCGGTGGCGGCGTCCGGCTCCGGCTCCACGCTCTTCGCCGCCCGCCGACTCCCCGCGCCCAGCGCCGCCGCCTGCTCTCCGGGCGCAGCCAGGCAGGCGGGGCCGGAGGGCGGGGCGGGGGCCTGGCCGAAGCCCCGCCCTCTGCCCGCCCGCGGGGCCGCGCCGGCCTCCCGAAGTCCCCGCCCCCGCCCCCGCCCGCGCTCTCAGACCCCGGGGCCGGCCTCGGGGCGCGCGCACACGCCGCAGCGATAGGGGCGGGCTGCCCGGCCCGCAAGCGGAGGCTGGGGACGGTCAGACTGCCTGGCTTCACGTTCCGCCGTTCCCTCCCTGCGTGGCGTGGGACAAGGGACTCGAGCTCCCGGAGCCTCAGTTTCCCCCAAGGTGAAATGGAGACAGGAACTGTGTCTGTCTTAAGGGGCTGTCTGAGCCCTGGATGTGACGATCCCGGCCGGGTGCAGGGCGCGGGGAAGCGCCCTCACTCCCGAGCTGTGGAGCGGTTGCTGAGGCTTCCCGGTCCGCGGGGAGGGCAAGCGCGGGGAGGGCAGGGCGCTAAGTGCGGGGGAGGACGCCCTTCCTCCTCTCGGGGCCGGGAGGGGCGCTGCTGCCCAGCCTCGCCGGCTCCGCGGCCCTGAGCACGCCGGGCAATGGGAGGAGAGATGGGTGGGCCCTGCCTTTTAATACCAGCACCTAACACTTACTGAGCTAGGCACTGTTTAAGCGCCTTGTGTGCATGACTTCACTTTACTGTCACACGAGCCTATGAGGTTGATACTATCACTCAACTATTTTGCACATAAGGAAGCTGAGGCCCAGAGACGTTAAGTACCTAGCTTAAGATCACACAGCTAGTAATGCGACCCCAGTCAGCATGGCTCCCAAGCATAAGCTCATAACCACTCCACCACACCACCTCTCTTGAGAAGAGCTCTTGGTTTTGTTCTGTGGTGTATCTTGAGGGCCTAGAACAGTACCTGGCACATAGTAGACACTCAGTATATAGTTGTTGAGTGAATAACAGAGCATAGTATGTACTACTTCACATATATTATTTCATTTAATCCTACCAACCCTTTTATTTAGCCACTATTATTACCCCCACTTTACAGATAAGAAAATTGAGGCTTAGAGTGGCTAAGTACTTGGTGGGCTCTTGATTATCTCCTTTCACAGTTCACTGGGCCACTCCCATGCCCAGAGCTGGATGGGCTCTCTGCCTACCCCTTAAAGCCCAGTGTCCAGTATGGCCCCTCAAAGCCTCCACCTTACAACTCTGACCCAGATGTCTTGGAGCTGGACTGCTTGCTCAGAGGCAGACTGAATGCATGCTTCAAGTATCAGCACGAAACAGTTGGTATCTGAAGTTTCTAAAAGCACATGGACAAAATCAGGATGTTGTGAGAATTCCTTATACTCACGGTTCATTGCTGTTTTTACTTGAATTATATCTAGAGAGTGGGCACTGTAACCTTTCCCAGGCTAAGGCATCTGAATGTCTTAATTCACTTTGGGCTTGGGCCAGTATCTCTGGTGCACCCCCCAATGCCTCTCCCCTTGCACTCTTACACCTCGTAGCCTTTGCTCTGCTTGGAATTCTCTTCCCAAACCATCATCTCCCCCTGTCTAAACCCACTCATCCTTCCAGCCTTCCCAGATGCCCCGTGGATGTGCCCTCCCAGGCTTGTATCTGCATCTTCCCACCCTGTGCCAAGGTGGTCAGTGGCTGGGACTCTGGGGAACAGCTGGTTTGACAAGGACCTCTCTGGGGGCTGTGGGCATATGAACCGACAAGCCAGAGGGAGGCCTCTGTAATAGACACCACCTGGTACCCTTCCTGGGGTTGCTGTGTGTGTGTGTGTGTGTGTGTGAGAGAGGGGGTCCTCCCGTCCTGCCCTTTGCCTCCCCCTAATCCTGGTCCAGATGTGGGAAGCTACTGCGACCATCCCCCGAATTGCATACATGGGGAAACTGAGGCCAGAGCGGGCATGACCTACCCAGGGCCCTCTAGCTGTTATAGAAAACCACACCGCAGGTCTGGCTCCAAAGTTGGGCCCATCTGCCAGCACCTTCTATTGGACCTTAGTGCTGACTGGGATGGGCCAGGAAATCTCCCCTTTTCTTCCTGGTGCATCAACATGGCCAGCTTTGTTTACTCTTCCATGTGGGTAAACACCTTGTGCAGGACCAGAACATGTACATGGGGGTGGGGGTGGGGGTAGGGGTGGGGTGGGGCGGGGGGGGGACAAGATCTCCATCTGCCCCACATGGAGCTTTCTGTACAATGGCCCTGTGTCCATGGGGGATGGAGCTGAGAAAGAATAAGATGGCACCTGGTGGGTGAGGGTCTGTGTTTGGGGACAGTAGCTTTGAACACGGGCAATCTGTGGAAGTGAGTATGCACCTCCCACTTCGGGGGTATGTGAGTATGTGGAGGGGTCTTCCGAAGTGTCCTCCAGGCCCCTCCTCCCTTGATCCAGCCCTTTATCCTTGAGGATGTCATCCTAGGGAGGTTCCCTGGGTAACTCCTTTTCCCTCCCCTATGGAGTGGGGCCTGGACCACAGCTTGCTGGGGGCCTAGGGGGTGGGGGAGGGTTGCTTTGAGCATGAGGTTCTGTCCCCTGGGGGGGGGGAAGGTGGGGTTGGGAGGGATCAGATCCTCCAGGCTGGAAGGCAGCAGCCCCTGGGGAAGGGGGCAACAGCTGTGGTGCAGGCCAGGAACCCGACACCAGGGGAGGGGCCCTAACACCCTCCAGGAAGAGCAGGGGAGGGTGGGCTGGCCCTCTGAGAGCAGCAGCAGCAGGCATGGACAATCTGGGGTGGGGCCCACCAGCCCCTGCTATAGCCTGCTGCCTGGTTCATCTCTGAAGGGTATAGCACTGCAACCCCAGCCTGAGGCGACAATTAGAAAGTCCTTCCTCTCATTTTCCTTTGCCTAGAGCTAAACCCATGAGTGTACCCCCAGGAGGCCACAGTCAGGACTGTCCTTTCCCTGGGTCCTTGGGGGAGGTGTTCTAGGTTCCAGAGAAGGTGAGGTGAGAAGCCAGGAGATGCTGTCCCTGGCTTTGCAGTCAGGGCCTCTAGGCTTAAGCATGGCTCAACCACCCAGCGGCTGTGTGACTTTGGGCAGGTTAGCTAACCTCTCTGAGCCCGGTCTACTTTGTAACCTGAGCTTGGCCTGGGTGAGTAGAAGGTGCCGCAGCACAGGCAATTCTCATTCCCAGCGCCCCCTTCAGGGCTGGAGGAGGCAGTGAGTCCTCACTGTCCTGTGGTCCCCAACCCTCCCAGTGTATCAGAACCCCCCCGGGCTCCACCACAGGCTCTGAGCGTGGGACCCCAGCACTAACATTTTTAAAAAGCTACTCAGGTGATTCTAAGGTACAGCCAGGTAGGAACCAGAGGCCACACAGTGCTGGGTCAAATGCAAAGCACCCGCCTCCCCCCAGGAGGGGAAGGGAAGAGCGCAGGCCCCCCTCTGCCTGGGGTGGGGAATGGGGGGTGGAGGAGAGGGAGGGGGGACAAAGGAAGAAGGAAGAAGCTAGAGGGGAATGGGGAAGGAGAAGGGGGGAAGAAGAGGGGGAGGAAAGGTAGACTGGGGAGGGAGGGTGCCATTATCCAACCACCTGTGCCCAGTGCGTGCTTCTTTTTTGGTTGTGGTTGTTTTAGCCAAAGAGAGAATATGAATTTCAAGGCTGGAGCCTCGGTCTTTTGTATGTCTCAGCTGCCTCCCCTGCCGCACTTTGGGAGGCCAAGTAGGTAGGAACTCCTTGAGATCAGCCTGGGCAACACAGTGAGACTAAAAAGATTAGCTGGGTGTGGTGGCGTGCATCTGCAGTCCCAGCCACTGTGAGAGGCTGAGGCGGGAGGTTCTCTTGAGCCCAGGAGTTTGATGTTGCAGTGAGCTGTGATCACGCCACTGTACTCAGCCTGGGCGACATAGTGAGACCCCGTCTCTAAAAAAAAAAAAAAAGTTGGCCTAGCTTTACTCTGCTCCGGGCTCAGAACCAGCATTATCTCCTTTAACCCTCCTGGGAGCCCCATGAGGCTGGGCCCCTTGTCACCTCAACAACCAACCAACCTGAGGTTACAGCATCCATCCTGTCCGGAGGTTGAGGAAAGGTAATCTGAGAACCTCCTCCCCAGGGCTGCGGCGCAGTGTGGGAGAGCTGGTTGCCTGGTGCATGCCAAATTCACATCTGTGAGTGACACGAGGGGCTAGGGACCAGCCAGGGCTGCCAAAGGGCCTGCCCCTGGTCCTCAGTGATGGGCAAGGCTTCCTCCCCAGCTCTCGACAGAAGCCTTCGATCAGAGCTAGGAGGTTTAAGGGCAGTTTCACCTAGTCCTGGGTGGTTTTCCGGACAGGAGGTTTCCACATGAGAACCCCAAAGGCAGCCAAGCTCAGGTTGTCCCAGCACAGTCACATGCGTGGCTGAGAAATGAGTTGCCAAAATCACTTATGCAGCTTTGACCCCCTGCCTCAATCTGCTGAGGAAGGACCTGGCAAGCCTGACTCTGGGCTGGGAGCCGCAAAGCCCCAAGTTCCTGCCACGGTTGGTCTATGATGAGCCAGCCCAACTAGGGCCCTCACTCACTGCGTTCTCCCCACCCTCCCAACCACCCATTTTTCAGAGGAGAGATGGGCAGTGGGAGGTCAGAAGTGGGAGCCCTGACCCAAGGCTCTCTGCCCAACCCCACACTAGGTTCCTCATGGTGGCGGGCAAGGGGTTTTCCCTGGGAACCCCCCAAAATGGGCTGTGAGCAGAAAGCAGGGCATAGTGCAAGGCTCTGGAAACAGGCCTCAGTCCACAGAGGGTGGGCCTGGAATACAGACCCATCAGCACTGCAGAGGAGCTGCTACCCAGAAAGACAGAAACCCTAAATACTCAGGGCCCCAGCTCCTCAGGGAACCAGGAAGAGGCTGGCCCTGCAGAGACACCCAGAAAAACAGCAGCCAGAGATAACCTGGGCTGGAAGGTCCTACTGGGGGCACACTCTGGCACCTTGGGCCCATCCAGGAAAAACTGGCAACTGAGAACCGTTTAAGTTCCAAAGCTCATGAACTATTTCCAACATTTACATTGTTTTATATTGATATAACCTAGAGAATGTTCAATGTTACCCTATAAAGATGGCACTCTTACTTGTCTACATGTTAAAGTGCTCTGTGGGGAGGCCAGAAAGGGTTGGCATCCCTGGTAAGTGCCCACAAGGAGGTAACCCAACCAATGGCTTCACAGCAGACAATGTCCCAATGGGAAGATGAAGACCTAGAGAGGGGGACTGACTTGTCCAGGGTCACATGGTCATAGGGCTACCTGGGGTTGGACCACTTGTCCATGCCTGACTTCCAGGGACCTGCCAGCCTAGGGTAAGGAAGGCTTTGGGGAGGGCAGGTGGCCAAGTCAGGCCTCCCCCTCCCCCTCGTCCTCACTGGCGCAGCCCTCGGGCACTGCTCGGCCCCGGGATGCCCGCCTCTCCAAGTACTCGGCCTTAAGCCACTCCAGCTCCCGCAGCTCAAACTCCAGCCGCTCCCGGTGGGCCATCCGCAGCTGCCGCAGCTGCTTCATGGAAAAGGGGTTCATGTCATTGAAGGCGATATTCATCAGCTTCCTGGGGGGAGGGCACGGTCAGTCCAGAGCACGGTGCCCTAGTGGGCCTGTGTGTACCAGACCCTCCCAGACATCCCCCCATGTGGCTGAGCCCCTGGCCCCTGCCCTCAGGGAGGAAACAGTGAATAAGAAGATGATTTCCACCCAGGGTGATGCATGCTGAGGCAGGAGGAAGCTCAGAAGAAGGGCACCTAACCCAGTAGGGAAAGGTTGGTCAGGGAAGGCTTCCTGGAGGAGGTGACATGTGAGCTGAGTTTTAAAGAATGGATGAAAGTTGACCAGGCAAAGAAGATGGTGGTGGTGGAAGTGGCAAAGAGGCATTCTAAGTAGGGAAAACAGCAAGGACAAAAGCCCACAGGTGGGGTTGTTCTAGGAACTCAAATAATTCTGCCTTCCAGGATCACAGGCTATGAGTGTTCAGGGTAGGGGAAGGTGGGCAAGAAATGAAACTGCACGGAGGCTTCAAATGCCGTGATAAGGAGGCAGACAGACTGCTAAGACAGTAGGACTTCCCTAAAGATTTCTAAGCTGTAGCGGGAGGATCAGTATCACTAATGAATCTCCACTTGGCAAACACCAGCCTCCCCTCTGCTCTGTGTCCCGGGGGTGCGTGGGTGGCGGGAGTGCGGGCGCGGGCAGGGGAGGGCTCTCACCGGCCGTTGCAAATGGTCTTGGTGAAGAGGCGCAGGTACTGGTAGATCTCCAGGCCATCCTGCAGCCTCAGGATCTCCTCCTCGTTGTACTTGAAAATGGCCAAGGCGTAGCGAAACACCACCTGCGGAGCAAAGTGGAGGCTCAGGTGGGGCATGGGGGGGCCAGGCAGGTAATCCCCAGAGGGAGGAAAACCCACAGACCCAGGCGGTGTGGGAGTCCCTGGACTGGCTGCACAGGTGAGGCCTGGGGGCACAATGTGGGGGGAGCACAGGTTGAAATGTGGGGATTCGGACTGAGTCACGCTCTAGCCTGTCCTGTTAGACCTAATGGGGTTAATGCCATGTCTGTACAGGGGGCTTTGGCAGGAATCAAATGAAAGGACAAATTTGTGAACTTTGTGAACTGTGAAGTGGAAACTGGGCGGGGGGGACCTGCTCAGGGCCTCCTGGCAAGGTCAGCGCAGGGCTGGGACCAGACCCAAGCTCCAGCCCCCAATCCAGGGCTTAGTGCAAACAGGAGGAAGAGAAGGAGGGGCCCAGGTGACCGGCGGGCAATGGATGGACTAGGGATGTGCCCCCTGATCATGTTGACGCCTCCTCTCCAGGGAAAGGCAATCCTACTTTAGGACGCATCTTCAGAGGTAGAACCACCAGTTCCTCTAGTATGTGCAAAGCACTTTACAGGTCACAAAGCCATGCTCTCAGGAGATGTCAACAATCCTGACAGGTGAGCACTGTCTTCCCATTCTCCAGGGGCAGAATCAAGGCCCAGAGGGGTGAAGGGACTTGCTCAGGGCCCCCCTGCCCACCCCATGGCAGCATCCTACCTTGGTCCCCTCGTACAGGAAGGCATCCCAGACCCGGAAGAGGATGTCACTGATGAGACTGTCTGCAAAGACCACGAGGAACCAGTTGAAGGTGATGAGGGAGAGGTCCACATGGTGCTGCCCCAGGTGGGCCATCAGCCTGGGCAGCTTCTCCGAGAGGAGGTCCTGGAGCACCCGCTGGTCCACCTGGAAGCCAGTGAGAGGGCCTGTCACTTTCAGCCTCCCTACCTGCCCTTCCTATACAGGCAGTCCACACACAACCCTGAAGCTGCTCTGAGTAGGTCCTGCCCTCCCGGGAGGCCCCAGTACCCAGGGGAGCTATAGCCCAGCCTGGCCGGGAGGCAGGTGCAGCAGCACATCACTCCACTGCTCCTGACACAGGCAAAGCCATCTGGGCTGCAGCATCAGGCTCCGCAGGAGATGTGTGTGGGCTGGCAAGTTCTCAGCCCCTTTGCCCACCTGAACCTTGAGCCAAGCAGGAGTGTGGGGACCAGGCTGATCCACTTGGCAGTTCAGAGAAACTGGTCTCATACATAAAAGCCCTGGGGAAACAGGAGCTTTGTCTCTAGGCTTGTATCAGCTGATGCCCACAGCCGCTTCTCTATACTCATTTTGGGGTGGACACATGAGGTGCTGGGTGGGTTTTTGGGGTGAGGTCCTGGGGCAGGTGTGTGCAGGGAATATCTTGCCATTCTGGACATCAAAGAATCTTCTCAAAGCAGGATGCTGCTGGGTGATGGTTGCCAGTGACCTCTCCTTGTGGCCACTGTCATGCCTCCATCCTTGTTTCACTGGACCCAGTTGATTACTCCCAGCACTGGCTCTTTCCCTGGCTCCAAGACATGGTTCTTTTGTGGTTCTCGTCCTACCTCTGGGATGACCTTATTTTAGTTTCTTCTTGCTCTTCCTTCCCGGAACTGCTGGTTGCCCAGCCCTGTCCCCCGACTTAAGTCTTCTTCCAGGTGTTAGCATCGGCTGTGGCAAACACCCAGCAGCTCCCCTCCTTCCTTACCCAGAGCCCTGGGTCAGCTGTGGAGGCCAAGTGTCCAGCTCAAAACCTACGGTAACTCACTGAATCTAAGATGCCAGGGAACCTACTGAAGGATTTACAGATGGACTGATAAGATGTCTGAAATGTACTTCAGGATAATCAAAGCAGGAGTGGTGGGAGTAGAGATGAAACAACACTGGGCTCCCTGTGTTGATAATTATTGAAACCAGGTGATGGACACATGGAGGTTCATTATACTATTTTCTCTATTTTTTTAAATGTGAGAAATTTTCCATAATAAAAAATGAAAGAAAAAACCCCTACCACATTGCTTGTATGACACACCTCAATTTCATAGGTGTTAGGATGTGAAAATAAAACAAAATACACTTCCCAGCCTGCCTCGCAACTAGGGCAGCCACGAGACACAGTTTTGACCAGTAAGATGTAAGTAGAAATTGCCGAGTGGCACCGCCAGCTCCTGCTGTGCACCCTTCTGCTTCTTCCAGCTCAGGCCATGGCCACAGGGCCAGAGGTGGTGCAGCCATCTTGTGACCATGAGGCAACAGGAATGAGGAGGAGGGCCACATGCCAGGGATGGCAGAGCAGGGAGCTAGAAGGGGCCTGAGGCCTGATGGCATTGAGGAGGGGGCACTGCCTTGTTTCTATCTGAGAAAAATAATCCCCTAGTGAAGGCACTGTTAGGCTGGGCTTCCCTTCCATGAGCCAAACGCAATCCTTACCTGACTCAACACCTATCTGCCGATGACTCCAAAGTCTCGATCGCTCCCTTAGCTCCACACCTGAACATCCACCGTCCCCTGACTTCCCCACCCAGGTGGGCATCCCGGATGGAGGAATCAGTATTCAGCGACCGAGGGAGGAAAGGAGGAGAAAAGGATGGGTGGGCAGATGCTAGCTGATGGGTCTGGAGGAGGGAAGTGAGCAAGTGGCCTCTCTGTAAAGCAGAAGGTGCTGATGCAGTGAGAACGTGGCAGGGGGCGCGGGAGAGGCTGGAGAGTGGGGATGGGGGCGGATTTGAAATGTTTCCACATTTATGGCTCTTAACAAGCACCATGGAGAAACTTTATTCCCATTCAGAAGCGGGCCAGCTGGGGGTTCAGAGAGGTGATGTCACTTGCCACAGCCACACAGCTGGTTCGTGGACAGGTAGGGGTCTGAACACAGCCCCGCCTGGCTCCAGGGCTGGCCTGTGCTCAGAGGGCGGCCGAGGAGGTAATGAGATGACAGAGGCAGCTGTGCTTCTCAGTAGCAATGATGCTACTGTGTGTGTAAGAGTCAGCACCGTCACCTCCCATCCGCCCGGCCCTATCGCCCATCCTACCTGACCTCTGTCTGGAAATTCTTGGCTGGCAAATAGCAAGTGACACTAGATTTCCTTCTCCTCCCCTCCCCAGGAAACCACTGTTTCTAATTACATGATGTCACCACTGGAATAGCAACACTCTAGCCCAACAATTCTGAAGGCCACCGGCTCACCGGAACTTTCCAGGAGTCCCAGAGAGGGTTATCGGCCCACAGTACAGAGGGAGAAGTGGAGGCCTGAAAGATTCCCTGGCTTGTAGGAACAACTCAGGGGCACTGCCCCGCATGGCCAAGTCCCCTCCCTGTCCCGCTCACCTGGGACGCCATCAGCATCTTGCTGTAGTAATCGGCCGGCATTATTGTCTCCACAATGGCCACCAGGCACCAGAAGGCACTCTCCTCCTCGTCTAGGACCAGCAGAGCAATGGCCGCCAGCCTGGAGTGGGAGGGAAGGAGGCCTGGAGTGACCCACAGAAGTTGTAGCCCTGCCAGGCAGCCCATGACAGAGGTGGCTCACTGGGTCCCCAGGGTAGGTCCTTCTGCACAAGCACCAGTCCAACCCCACTCCCCACTCCCTAACCAGGCTGGTGCTCCTGGCACGTGGAGTGAGATGAACACTCTTTTGGAGAAGATGACCCTGGCGATTTCCAGAGCAATGGGGACCATTCAGAGCAGGGGCTCTGCAGTCAGGTTGCTGGGTGTGAATCTTGGTCTTGCTGCATCCTGGGTGACCTTGGGCAAGTTACTTAACCTCTCTGAGCCTCAGCCTCCTCATAATGATGACAGGACTGTTGTGAGGATGAACAGAGTTCATTTAGTGCCCAGCACAGTGCCGGAAACATAGTGAGCTCTTATAAATGTTAGCTCTCCTCACCATAATCATCACGGGCTTGGAGACCTTGGCAAGCACACTAACCTCTCTGAGTCATAGTTTCATGATCCATAAAGTAAGATGAACAATATCTACCCCCAGGCTGTGAGTAAGAAGACAGACCTACAGTGCCTTGCTCACTGGCATCTAGCAGGTGCTCAATGCACACAGTTCCTATTCTCCTCTACTTCCCCTCCCTCAAAGTTCTCACGAGGATCTAATGAGATCATGGGTAAGAAAAAGAACCCCACAGGGCTGAGCAGGGAAGTCGTCCTGGGAGAAGTACGGTTTTCTTCCCGTCTTCCCCATCTTCCCTGGCAGCTCTCAGCCACGGCCAATCCAAGAATACATTTCCCAAGATGCTAAGTGAACACAAGGTCCCATATTCAAAGATATCTGGGGAATGCTGCACATTCTAGCCCCCTCTTAGAGGCTCGTGATGTACACTACCTTAGCAAAGCCTCTGACAAATCCTGCAGTAACAAAACCCTGTGTGACCGACTCTAACTAAGCCAGGGTTGCCCCGTGGGTCCACGGAGCTCCTTTTGTACACTGCACCCATGGAGGCCTAGTGGAACAAGTATTCCTCAGAGCACCCTTAGGGAGATGTCACTTTACAGCGTTTGAAGCCTCAGACTCTCTGTGCACTTAAAGAGCATTTAAAGAGCACATTTCATTGTCCAGATATTTATGCTTCTCTGGGTTCTCACTAGATTGTATTCATGATCTCCACCCTTCTTCTGAGGCTCATGACTGTTAGAAACAGAGTCAAATCTCAAAGAAAAGAAAAGAAGTCCCTTCTCTTTCTCCAGTAGATTGGGAAGGAATTTCTCCCCACTCTAGCTCAAATATTTGTACAAACCTTCCTGAGTCTGAGCTGAGTGGGTGAAGAGAATAGTCACAGAACTCCTTGGAAATAGGAGGCTCTGCCCTCTCAGAGCTGCAGGGGAAGGAACCTCCAGAGGTCACCAAGTTCAAGGATAACAAACGTGAAGTATACCAGCCAACATTGTCTGTGTCTGTGCCCAGGGCAGACATAACCAATTGATCATGGCAACATTCCCTTTGTCCATGCCCAGGGAAGACATAACTAACTGATCATGGCACTCTTTCCCCCTGGTCTGGAGGCTGCCTCAGAAACTCACTCGAGATAAGGCTCCAGGCAGCTGCTTACTACTGGTCATCTCTGATCTGGACAAACTCCTTATTGAAATGATGGCAAAACCAAGGCCCAGAAAGCAGAAGTGACTTGCTCAAGATCGCAGTCAGCTGGTGGCAGGGTGGAAACAGAACCCAGCACTCCAAGTCCAGCCTGATGCTCTCTCCACCCTCCCCCACCCCACGCCCCTTGAGCCTCGGGATGTCCTCAGTCCAGGAGCTGGCTGCCAGCACTGGTTCAGACTTCTGTGCACATTAAAAGGTCCGGCACCTGAGGCTGGTTGCTGGGGCTTACTACCTGCTTAGGGCTACAGCTGGACTGCAAGTAGGCCTGCAGAGGAGAGGGTGTGTCGATGGCGGCAAGAAAAAACTACTTTTAAAGGCTTCCACTTACTTTCACGGGGAAATAGCTTTAAAATTTTTGCTCTAAATTAGCATTAGGTCATTACTATGATAACTGTCACCGTCTAAGGCTGAATATGTTGCCTTAGAAACAGGGTCTGTCATCTTGAGACACCACACATGCGGTTCTAATGGCCACCACTAGATGGCAACTAAGACAAGTGCAGGGGGCCTGCAGGCTTGGGTTTAGGGCCAATACGCCGCACATCTGAGCAGGCTTTCTATTACAAACAACGTTCTATTTTAAGCAATCATATATTTACATAAAGACCAATTATCTGTGCTTGCATATCAAATTTAAGTAAAAATAGCATTCAGAGAAAGAGGTTTAAAAAACTCCTTTCGGGTATTTTCTGCCTCTCTTGGTCTTAGTCGTCCCTATATCCCCTTCTGTGGCCTGTGTGCTGCCTCTTTCCACACAGGGAGAAGCTTCTCTCTTTCTAGGAGGCCATCTCAAGGCCCCTCCGGCTACAGGGTTTTCCCCCTACCCTTTCAGCACAGATTGAACTCCAGGGCAGGTCTTAAAAAGGTTAGGTCTACACAGGAAAAAAGGTTTCTGGGAGGCCTTGACACACCCTCTGCCACAGCTGCCATTCTGAGTGAGGCTGGGCTGCAGGAAGGACTGGGTTTGGGGCCAGAGTCCAGGGTTAGCAGTTGGCTTGGCCACTATGTGTGGTGAGGCGCTGGGCACGTTCCTCAGCCTCTCGGGCCCTCTTGTCTCATGTGGACAACGGGGCACCAATGCCCACCTCCCAGGGTTTTCATGAGGATTAAATGGCATCAGGTATGTCAAGCACCTGGCATCCAAGAGGCCCTTATTAAGCATTACTTCCTACCTGACCTTTGCATGAAATGTAAAAATCATAATTCATAGTAAGCCATAGCTTCCAGCTCCCTGCACAGCTATTCTTAAAGAGGCTTTGCAAGTTTTGTCCCTTCGGGATTTTAACATATTCAAACAGATAAGAAGAGCACAGGCTTTTGCTTGGCTGCTGAATGAATGAAATTTCTACAGACATCACCTGTAGCAGACATTTAGAGTAGCATGAAATCTGAACATATTTTCCAAGGAGGCTGAGAGGCATTATGGTTGGAGTTTAACTCTTAAGTCCCAGTAATTGTATATATACATGCTCAATTTCACCTAATTTTAGGCTGGAAAAAATATCTACCCTTGAGAACCATTCAAATTTGAGTGAGAACAATCTGAATGTTTATTCTGTGTTAAATAAATGTCACATACCACCTAGTCTGAAAAAAGAGCAGAATGGCTTATGTAAATTTTGCTTGAGTGTATGTGTGTTTAAATTAAATTGAGTCAAAACTTGCTTTGGGAAATACTTGAGACTAATGCAACCTCTACTGAGATACCTGGGGGCATCCATGAGAGTCCCCTGCAGTCTTGGAGGGGGCAGACCTATAAACCAGGTGACATCATCTCCTACCCCCAATCCCTTCCTCCCTTCCCTGCTGATTGGACCAGAAATGGAAATTATTCCAGGCTTGTCCATTCAAATTCCTTCTTTGGGGAATTCAGGACCGGGACTCGAGGGTTGAGTGTGTGAGGGATGGGGTGAGAAGATTCGCTGAAAGGCCCAATACTCAGGGGCTGAGGTCTCCTTTCTGACAGCCTTGATGGGCCCTAAACATCCCAAAAATGAGTGGGCAGAGGCTGGTCTGCCAAGAGAGAAGGAAGCAGGTGTGTAGAGTGAGGGAGAGGCCAGAGACCACGCAGCCGCAGAGAGGGCTACAGGGCAGCGCATTTGTGCCGTACATCCTCAGGGGTTGGCATTCCCAGGGACTACAGTACGGTACAAAGGCTGCCCTCTGGGGCTGTGCAGTGCTGCACCACTGCTGGAGAGAGCAGTTGCCTTGGCTTCCAATGACCATCTGGTCCTCAGCTCCATTTTCTTATCCTGGCTTCTGTGAGCTCCCCCTGTAACATTTATAAATTCCCTTTTCCTTGGGCTCCTCTGAGTGGGTTTCATTTAAAGCGAATGATCCCAGCAAATGACCCCAACAGTCTTGCAATATGTGAGCCAGGCCATGCACTGTACACTCCAGCAGACCATTCACGATGCTTTCTATGTGAGTTGCACCTCCCCGAGCACAAATCAAAGGAGAGAGCATGGGACGGGGGGCCCTAAGCTCTGGCCTCTGGCCCTTCTCTGTCTTGAACATGTCCTCTCACCTGCCTGTCCCCATCTGTCCAGTGGGGACCAAGCATCCTGGGCTCACATCTCTGGGTTCTTGGGAGGCTCCAAAGAGACAGAGCAGTGCTCTGAAAGGTAAAGGCTGTGCATTCACTGGGCTATGGCTGCTCACCTGTTCAGGCCCTGGCAGTAGCCGATGGTGGGGTTCTGCCAGGAGAAGGCCAGCAGTACCCGGCGGAGCTTGTCGGGGAAGCTGGAGGTGGGACAGGTGAAGTGCTTGTTGTTGGGGAAGGTACGGTTCAGGTCCAGCTCGATCTGACGGGCAGCGGGGTGCTCGCTGGCCTGGCTCCGGCGCAGCAGCTCCTGGTAGCAGCTGGGAGTGTATAGGTGCTGGATGCGGAGGTGGATCAGCCACCTCCAGACACGTGGCCGGTGTTCGTGGGGCACTCCTGCCCGCAGCAGCTGCTTGAGCTCAGCCGAGGGCACGAGCTCAGCCAGGGCAGCCCAGCGTTCCCGCAGTGGCCGCTCCACAGCCTCAAGGGCCAGCAGGTGGTGGGAGTGCACTTCTAGTGCCTGGATCTTGGCCAGCAGCTTCAGGTCTTCTACCTCATAGTCGGGCACCCTCAGGAAGCCATATTCATCATACTCACTGCCAAAAAAAGCCCATGTTAGCAAAGCCTTGCAGAGCCCTTCTCCAGATAAGGGGCAGTGGGGAGGGGGGAAGACCCTGGGCCAGGTTCCTGCCCTGACTTCACAGAGGGTTAGCCATGCAACTCAGGGCACATCACTTCAGTTCTCCCAACCTCAGTTTGCTCATCTGTATAATGGGTATAGGAACCTCTGCTCTGCCTCATGAGGACCCGGTGAGATCCTCTGTTGTAAGATACTGGGGGCCTAGATAGTGCCTGCTATAGAGTAAGTGCTTAATAGATATTCACTCGCTCATTCTGTGCAAATATAAAGGACCCTCTTATTATTCCACGCAGCCTTAGGCTCAAGGAGTCCTGCACTGCTAACACAGAACCCCACTTACCATAGCCAGCAAGCCCAAGGATGGATAGGGAACACAGCACCAATGACAAACAGAGGTGGGACAGCTGGGGACACATTCCAGATGGCCTCTCATTTATTCAACATTTATTCACCCCTACTATGTGCCCTGTATGTGCTATCTCATTTAATCCCAATGATCCTGCAAAGCAGGGCTCTTAGCTCACATCTTATGGAGATAGAGTATGAGGCTCAGAAAGGTAAAGAGATTTGTCCAAGGTCACACAGCAAGAGAGCCAGGTCTGGCTCTCAATCCCGGGCTCCTGCCACTGGGCCACCCACCCTCCAGGGGCCTTTGAGCACAGCCACACTCCTTTCCATTATGTTTAACTGCTGTGTCCACTGTGCTCAGCAAGGGCTTGGCGCAGATACGGCAGCCGGCTTGTCTCCCCCTCTCCCCACTCTGACAAACACATCCGGGAGGCAACCTGGAGGAGTGGAAAATGCAGGGCTCTGCAGGCAGCACCACATCTGCACTAATGTGCTATCTGGCCAAGGCAAGGGGCCGCCTCCTCTGAGCCTGCACTGCCTCCGCTGCAACCACACGCTCGTGGACCTGGAGATCAGAGGCGGTAACGGCTGTGTGGTGCTTCCCCCACGGTCAGTAGGGACTGGCAGCCGCTGGGCTCACCTGATGGGGCTCAGCTCCACGCTGTCAGAGGCCTCGCCAGCTTCCCACTGCAGCGCCTCCTGGGTGAGCTGCCTCAGCAACTCCGTGCACTCGCTGGCCTCGTCCCCCACTGCTTCCTGCAGCCTCCGCAGCCCCGCCAGGTACTTGCTTTCCACCTGGCAGTTCCTGGCTTGCAGGTAGGCACACTGCAAGAAGGAGAGGCACAGCTGGTCAGGCCACCTGGTGGGGCCTGGGCTGCCCCACAGCTTTAGGACAGCTCTACCCTCACCTGCCCTGACTGCTAACTCCCACACCTTTGTACAAGGGAAGGGAGATGGGCCCTGAATCCAGTGGTTTACAGCAAGGCAGGCAAGAGGGGACCAGGCCCAGGGCTGGAGCTGGTTCAGAAGAAAGAGGGAGGGATGCCCAGGGATAGTACAGGCTCTTGCATGACCTATAGCACCATCCTGGTTTAGCCACAGCTAGCTGTGTGGCCTGTGGCAAGTTACTCAACCTTTCTGTGCCTTAGTTCATCCATCTGTAAAATGGGGATAATAGAGAGTCTGCCCTGTCAGGATTCTGGCAAGGATCTGAAGAGCTGATATATAAAAGATCTTCCCAGGGCAACTGGCACAGAGCAAATTCTGTAGGTGGTAGGACCGGCCTAGCACTTATCCAGGGGACAGACACTGCCCTTGTGCCCTCTGCTGCCACCACGTGGGCTCCTTGTGTTCCTCCAACACATCATATCCTTCCCACTTCACGGCCTTCATGCACCCTCTTCCCTTGCCTGGGACGCTCCCCACTAGTGGCCCCCTTCCCTTGAACTTGTGTGTTTCTATTTACACAAGCTGGATGGCGCTAGGCCGGTCAGGTGATCTCCTTGTTTTCCATCTTTGTGAGATGGGGACAGTAGAAATTTGCTCACATATTGCCACAACTCCTGGGCCACCTTGGTCTCATCTTGGGGTGGTGGGGGGTGGGGGGGGTCTCAGGGGCAAGGCTGCAATTCTGCTGAACCCCTGTCCAGGTCACCATCTCCATGCCATCCTCTCTCCTACCTGTCCCACCTTGTGCCACCTCTCTCACCAGGGCTCTTCCTGAGTCCTGTCACCAACGCCCTCCTCAGGGACTCCTGTTACAGACTCCAAACAGTCTCTCTCTTTCCAGTTCCACCTCGTCATGTCCACCCTCCCCGAGCAGCCACAGCAGTCTTCTCCTCCACTCCAAATCCTTCAACAACTCCCCAGTTTCCTTAGAGTCACCTCCAAACTCCTTACCTCCAGCCTCATGTCTCACCCTCCCCAGCCCCGCTCTCCCGTCTCAGGCCACAGGTCTTTACTCTGCTGTCTCTCCTCCTGGAAGGCCTTTCCGCACTGCTTGCCTGGGTAACGCTAACTCTTAGGACTCAACTCAGAAGGCACCTCCTCCAGGAAGCCCTCCCTGACTTTCCTTCCTCCCTGTGGGCCCCCAAGAATCCCATGAGCCCTATTCATATTGATCATGTTCAACTCTTTCACTAGTCTGCCCTCTCCTAGGGGGCAGGAACTGGGCTTATTGGTCTCCATGCCCATAGCCGCCCAGTGAACGCTGCCCAGTGAACATTGCCGAACAGACGACTCAACCAACCAGACCACAGGGGTCTGGAGAAGAACCTGACATGGGCCCTGCTCACGAGGGCCTCAGTCCAGAGGGAGAGCAGACAGGTAACGAGGAGCGTGAGACGGGGGTGGGCAGTGTGGGACCAGAAGGGTGGCCGGGAAAGAAGATGCCAGGACAGGGCTCCTGCCCACACCTTCATCAGGAGGGCCTTCTCCTTCTCAGCCACCTTTCTCCAGATCTTTGTGACCTGGTGGATCTCGGAGTTCAGGAAGCGGTTCTGGGTCCGGTAGGCTTCCATGTCATCCTGGGGAAGACAGCAAAGCATTTTATAAGTTGCACCACAAACATCTCCCTGGTCTCGGGGAGTCACACCCACAAATGAGTTGCCAAAGCCTCCTTTCTTTAGAAATTTCCAATAATGGCAACGGAAAAGGAAGTCTGAAAGAAATAGAATTACCCATAGCCCCCTTCTCTATTCTTGAGGCTGGCATGATGTGGTGGAGAGAGTGCCAGGCCTGAGTTCAAGCCCTGGCTCTGACGTTCTGGCTGGGAGGACTCAGGCAGGACACTGAACCAGTCTGACCCTCTGTCTCCTCATCTGTAAAAGGGGGAAGTACTAAGTACCCTACTGGGCAGCTGGGAGAGTCAATGAGATAACGTGTGGTAACACTAAGTACAGGGACAAAACATAGCAAGTACTAAAGTAATGTTTGTTTTTAAAATCAACCTATTTTATCGTATATTCACAATCATACTGTAGAATTTTTTTTACTCAGTGTCACTTTGTAAATACTCTTCTATGTTGCTACATAAGTTTCCCAATGATCTTTTTTAATGTCTGAGGATGATTCTATTGGGTGAATTTACCATAACTTACTTATAATACTTTTCTGCTGCCTTTTTAATTTGAGCCCTGGGTGTTTGCAGTTGGCTTTTAATTATGAATAATGCTGTGATGAACATCTCTGAGTTTTCCCTTTGTAAGACATCTGGTGCAGGGAGTGAGCTCCCTGCTGCTGGGGCATACAAGGAGAAGCTGGGTAAGCACTGGGAAAGTTCAAGCAGAGATCTGAGCCTCAGAGAAGGATCAGCTACAAGGGCTCTCAATCTTTATTCTGCTGGGATGGATACTACAGAAGCCGTTCAGTCACATAACACACACTCACAGCTATAGCTAATAATTCTAGGGTATCTACTGGCTGAAACGTAACCCCTTTCTCTCCCATTTTGAGAAATGTACTGGGCTGTAGGTGAGTGCAAGAGATGCTGCAGCAGGGATGACCTTGGACAGGCCCTGATTTATCTGGAAATGAAGAACATCACACCATGTGCACACAGCTCCCAGGTGGTCCTGGCCCTCCCTGGGCAGGTCTTCACTCTGGCCAAGATGATCTCCAGGGTCCTCCTAGCCCAGAAGCTCCACTGCATGCCCCGGGTCTGCTGCTAGATGCTGACCAGCTGGGAAGGCTGGAAATGAATGGCCCAAGCTGACCTCATCTTATGGCCTCTCACCACTCCACTGGGGATCTCCGTGGTGCGCCCCCCGGCCATCCCCCTCACAGTGCCTCAGCTGAAAGGCTGTGCCCCGGCTAAGCACGCTCCTGGCTAGACCCAGGCAGTTCCAGATCCCCGGCCCTGACCCCCTCCTCCTCTCCAAGCACGTCCCTGCCCTAGATCAAAACCCAGGCTCTCTGCCGCTCAGAAATGTTGCCCATGTGTGCCAGCCGCTCTTCTGGGCAAGTTTCTGCCCACTTCCCCTGGGACTCCCATTTCCTCATGCTTATGTGGCAGGGTGGGGAGACTTGGGAGAATCCTCACGTTGGCGGTGCAAGGACCAACCTCCTGTGAACACCAGGATTCTCCAGGACTGCTCCCCACTCCCATGAGAGACTGACATTTTAGTGTCTGGAGATTTAGAAAACTTATGAACACAGAGGCTGCAAGGCTCTCTGCATCACTCCATGGCATCACCCCATGACACCACCACACTGAATACGTTATCTTGTTTAATCCTCCCAGCAACCCTAGAAGGAATGCCCTTTTATTGCTCCTGGAAACACAGATGAGGTCTCAGAGGCTCTGAAAGGAGAAGCAACTCGTCCAAGGCTACATGGCCAGTATAAGGCAGAGTGTGACTGAGCGAGGTCTATTTCCTTCTAAAGCCCCAACCACATGACTTCCTGCCAGGCACCCTCTGAACTCCCTTGCAGCTGGAACCCACCTGGATGCCAAAACTCTAGTCCCCACCCTTCAGGGGTTGTCTTTTGAAGTCTCCTGGCTGAATGCACCTCGGCTTGTGTGGCCTCTCCTACTCAGCAGGCAGCATGATAACAACACATCAAAGACGCTGGCGCTGCCTGTGTGCCAGCACTGCCTGGAGGTCAGGGCAGGGATGTTGGGGTCACGCTGCTCAGATGTAAACTCTGTCTTAACCACTGAGCCCCTGGACAAGTTACTTCACCTTTCTGTGCCTCGACCCTCATCTGGAAAATGGGGATGATAATAGCACGACCTCAAGGGGTTGCTGGGGGAGTCATTTAGTTAATATGTGCAAAAGGCTTAGAAAGCGGCCAGCATGTGGCCAGTGCAGTGTGCATGTCCTCTGCCTCACTGAGCTCTTCAATAGCTTGAAAGCCCCCATTCCCCACCCTGCACCCCCCAGGTCATTCCCACGGCTGCTGATGTGGACTCTGCCAAAGCCTGGGAAAATGCAAGGAGCCCCCAGGCAAGGGAGGAGAGGATCTGCCATTACCTGAGTTCCTGCTGTGAGCCAGGCCCATCGCCCTCACATCCATTATTTTGTTTAATTTAATCTTTACCACAGTGCTGTGGATAAGAATAAAAGGACTATAATTCCCATTCGACACATGAGGAAACGAGCCCAGAGAAGGTAAGTTCCCCTCCGTCCCGGAAGAGAGCCTGGATTGGAAGGGAGCCAGGATCCAAGCCAGGTGCGTGCAGCCCACAGCTGGTGCTCAACAGAGGCCGCTGAGCAAAAGCAGCCCCACACCAGTGCTGGAGACTGCGCCAGACACCTCGGGTCCTGCCTCCTTGTTACCACCCCAGGCCTAGAAGTTGCTCTCAGGTATTTCCAAGGCTTTGGAAAGAAGGCTTTTGTCACATAAGATACCCCGCTTCCGGCCCCAGGGAAGACACAGACATGCCAGACAGGGAGGCAGGGGTGGGCGTCCCCTTCCCATTCAGCTCATGGCCCTACCTTGAGTGCTCTTCTTGGCTCAGAACTGTAGGGAGGAAAAAGAGAAACCTCAGACAAGAGAAAAGTCACATGATAGTCACCAGTGGAACGAAAAAAAAGGAAAACACAGCAGAGAAGGGGGACAGGCGAGAGGACAGCCTGCCTGCCTGCCTTTGCAGGGATCAGGGACCTGGGCTTCTCTGGGACATGCCCTGTGCTCGAGTGTGGAAGGCAGTGGCCTGGCGTGGGAGGCCCGGCCGGAGCTGCAGCCCTGCCGTCCGTGCTGCCTGGCCCTCGATCAGTCCTTCCCCTCTCCCCAACTCAGCTGTCCCTGCCAGAAAATGAGGGGGCAGACTAGATTTCCCGGTCTTCCCAGCTTTGATATTCAAGAGGTCAATGGTCCTATTTCCAAAATGACAGTCCCAACAACAAGGGGGCATTTCCCTAAAGTTGGGTGTCCTCAATCACAGAGCAAGCAAGAAATGTGAACACTCTCTCTCCAAACTTAAAGACAATGGATATTTGATGGGTCTTCTAAAAACTAGAAAATAAGGAACACCAAGTACATGCATCTCTTTCTAGCACAAAACACTGGGTCCCTGAGGATCACCTGGAAATGTACGTTTGGTTAATGTGAATCCACACCCAGAGTCTCCTCATATCTGGCTTCCCTGATAAAATATCATAAATTCCTGAACAGGTAAGTTCAGGGACACAGTCAGTCTCCGAGGTGAGTCTATGATTACAATCAACTCTCTTGGCAGTCTGCAGCCACCCAGCTGATCTATGTCTCTGACCCCCGTGCCGCTCTACTGGGTCTTGAATAGTGGATCCCAGCAGGATGGGCAGAGACAAGAGGAAGACTCTTAGCTGGGGGCAGGACAGGGTGGGAAAGCAATGTGATGGAAGCAGCACTGCCTGCTGCGTGGAGGACTGATAGCTCTCTAACAATACCTAGCTGCATCTGCGTTTGATAGGTTTTGTTTTGTTTTAACCCAAAAGAAACTTTGATTTCAGACTAAATAAGGGAAAAGATTCAGGGGCTGGTTATGCGGTTTTCGGCCTTTGCTGAAACAAAGAGAAGGGAATCTGGGTTTCACATCTTCTTCCTTTATCCTTCTAACAACCCTGTGAGGCAGGACAGGTTGGGCCATTTTATGCAGAGGTGAGCTAACTTGCCCAAGGTCATATAGCTAGTAAGAGGCAGAGGCAGGATTCAAACACAAGTCTGTCTGACTTCAAAGCTTGGGCAGTGGCTACTGGTCAATGCTGCCTACTGAGAGTGTTTCTCTCAAAACCTTCCTGATTCTTTTTGCTTTCCTTTCTACACCTCCCTGCCACCTAGCAGTTCCTTGATACAGCAGCACAGGAGTTCCCAAAGTTACACGTATGCATGGACAGTCACATGTGGCTTAACAATAGGGATCTGCTCTGAGAAATGCATTGTTAGGGAATTTTGTTGTGCAAACATCAGAGAGTGGGCTTACAGAGACCTAGACGGTGTAGCCCACTACACACTTAGGCTATGTGGTATAGCCTATTGCTCCTATGCTATAACCCTGCCCAGCATGTGACTGTCCTGAATACTGTAGGCAACTGCATTTTTGTGTATTTAAACATATCTAAACATAGAAAAGGTAATGTGTGTGCTACGATGTTACAATGGCTATGACGTCCCCAGGTGATAGGAATTTTACAGCTCCTTTATTATCTTACAATACCACAGTCATTGACCAAAACATTGCTGTGTGGTGCATGACTGCATATATGTGGCTCTGAGTGGCAGGGTCTAGGGCAGGACTGCCCTGGTTACACGGCTCCTTTAGGGACCGTGGGGACAGTGAGTGCCCTCCCCAGCCTCAGGCCTCCGGGTGATGCAGGTCCTGTCAGCACCGTCTAGAGAGGAGGCTGCAGCCCATGGCAGGCAACACACCACTCAAATAAAGTTCCTGCCCCTGTGGTGCCACTGGTCCCCGTGAGACATAGCAGCTTGGGGGAGAGACAGGGACAGAGAAGGGGAAGGAAAGGGGGCAGTGGGGATGGCAGCAGTAGCTAGAAGAGGCAGCAGAGCAGGCAGACTGGTCAGTGGATGTGAGCTCCCACCCAATTCCAGCTCCCCACTTCTTCAGCACATGATCCTTAACCTTTCCCAGCCTCAGCATTTGCATCTGTAAAGTGGGGCGCATGTAAGTGACTGCCTCCTAGGGTTGGTGCAAGGACTAAAGGAAATGACACAAGTAGAGCACTGAGGACAGTGCCTGGCACACAGTAAACATTCCATAAATTCTATAAACAGGAGCAGCGATTACTGTCATTATTGTGAGCAAGCCACAGCCAGCTGCAGGTCACTGGGACTGTGTGCAGGACTACTGGGGGAGGGCTGTCCTGGCACCTTGGGGCTTGTGCGGGCATCAGGATGGCCCTAAAAGAGGCTGACCGGGCCAGGCCCCAGACGCAGCTGGTCTTGGGCTTTTTCACCTCTAATTTGATAATCTCGAGACACCTTCACTTTTCAGCAGCTCAGGACGTCAAGGTCAAACTGCACTGGGCCTTCTGGTGAAGAAGGTGAGGAAGCACAGAGTAATGTTTCTATCAACATCGAATTCCACTGTGAACTGTCCAGGATGAAGGGTTATCCTCACTCCACCTAGAAAACCTTAGGGTTGAGAGCACACTCTCCCCAAGGGCCAAGGGAGAGAACTGGTGCCAGGCCCTGGAGGCAGGGCCCTTACCTTCAGGTGCTCCAGCCTCTCCTGCTGGCTCTGGAAGTCCCTGTTAGCAACGTCAGGGGGCATAGAGGGCTGATCAGAGGTGTGTGTGAAGTCCTGGGTGACCTTCTCAGAGAGCTGGCAGATGACCTGCTGCTTAGCCTGGTTCTTGTCCATGAGCAGCTGGACGTGCTGCTGCAGCTCCTGCACCTGCTGCTCCCGCAGGCTCACTGTGTGCGCCAGGCTCTCCCGCTCCTGCTCCAGGGCTTCCACCCGCCTGCCCAGCTCTGCGATCTGCCGCACTTTGTGCCGCACGAGCTCCAGCCGGTCCTTGTCCTCAGCTGCCGCCAGGTATGCGCTGGATGCCCTCTTCTCCTGCTGGGCAGCCTCCAGCGCCTTGTGCAGGATCTTCACCAGCTCCTGGGCAGGGACAAGGAAGCATCTTGTGAGCTTGGGGAAGGCCTATTAGGTGCCAGAGGCGGGGCATGTGTTATCACCGGTTCTCCCAGCCACCCCGAGAGGTGCCCAGCAGCACCTCATCCCAACACTCACTTTCTCCTTCTCTGTTCAAGAGAGTGTTAGCTGAGCACATGGTTCCCCAGCTCAAGACTCCATTTCCCAGCCAAGTCACAGCTAGGTGTGGCCAAGTGACTATTCTGCCTAAATGGGAGTGACAAGTGATGGGGGCAGCTTTAAAACCACCGGATCCATGTTCCCCTGGCCCAGTTCCCTTTCCCTCTGGCTGGGAAGTGGCAAGAACTAGCCACCTTGGACCTACAAGCAGAAGTTACATGTTGAGGAAGGCAGAGTTGCCCTACCAGCTCAGAGCTGTTCCACCCACCTCTGGATTCTTCAATGTGAGAGAGAAATAAATTTCTCACTTGTTTTAGGCCATGGTACTTTGAGACTTCTTTGTTACTGCAGCTGAGCCCATACCCTGACGTGTACACGTCCATTTCAGGGATGAACAAACTGAGGCCCAGCAGAGTAGAGTAGAATTCAATCCTAGTTATCCAGATTCCAAAGCCTGTGCTCGGTCAGTAATAAAACCAGGGGTAGAAGCTATGTGGTGTTACTCTTCCCTCTCACCCTGTGGCAGACATTACTAACTAATCTCCATACTCCCTGCGAGGCCTAGTTGAGGCCTCAGAATCCTTCTCAGCATAGCATCAAAACAGTCACTACCAATCAAGTTGAGACAGCCTTAGAGAGGAAAAACACTGGCAATCTCCATGCAAAGCCACACACAGCCTCACTCAGTCTGTCTGTTCCCAGCCTCTTCGGCCTGCCAAATGATGCCTGCAAGGCTGGTGGAAGGAAGCACCAGAAAGTTCAGCAACAAGACTTCGATTCTTCCCTTGGCAGGGGCAACTGATTCCCATGGAAACTCAAGGTCTGCTCAGCTCCCTGTGCCTTCAAGCCTCGACTCTCCCCGGGACTCAGGCCTGTCTTGCCCCAAAGCAGGGATGTGAATTCATTCAGGGGCAGGATGAGAACGCCAGCAGCTGAGCAGCCCAGCAGCCAGGCTCGAGTGACCTCATACCTGGCAGGTGGTGCTTTTAGGCCACCTTGCCCTGCTCTGTGCCAGTCTCATTTGGAAAAACATGGTTTCCTAGAGACATGTCAACTGTACCACGCCAAAGTATTTTAGATGAATGGATCGGCTGGATAGGGTTAAGTGCTAAGAACAATTCCACTTTGGAGGAGAACTGCCAAAAATCATGACTTCATTAGAGAACCTAATGACAAGACCACATTGGCATGCATCTTCTGAAACTTGGGTACTGGAGATTGTCCCTTCTCTGGTTCTCTTTTCCACCCACTCACCCACCCATCTGTCCTAACTTTATCAAGCACCCAATCGGTGCCAGGCCCTGTGCCAGGTGCTGGGGCCCAGGGAGGGACTGGTCACAGTTCCTGCCTCCAAGGACCACAAGGACTGGTGGGAGCAAAGGTGACCCCCCACAATGGAATGATTTACCACAAGAGGGGGAGAAAGGTTGTTTGTGGGGCCAGAGAAGGTCAAGCAGCAGGTGGGAGGTGAGGGTGGGGAGGGCCTTTCAGACGCAGTGCCAACAGCCCCACCAAAGACCTGGAAGGAAAGAGCTAGTGTGGAGCTGTGGGAGCCCTGGGGTGTGGCAGGCAAGTGGGGTGGGGACAGGACAGTGAGTGCAAACTAAAGGAAAATGTCTGGAATGTTTGGAATGAAGAAGTTAGCTTCCCAGGGCTCAGCTCAGAGAGATTAACATTCCTGTGGCTCCAGGAGGACCACAGCCTAGACCATTTTCCGGTTCAGCTGAGATTTGGAGATTACCCTGGGTAACTGCCTGGGGAAATAACCAACAGACACCACTGTTCAGACTTGCCCTAGGAGCAGAACCAGTGGGTGTCTCTCCCCCAGCTAAAGCTCACTTCACTACCTCTGGCTTTCTCCTTCTTTGCCCACCTGGCTTTCAAAGTCCAACACCAAGACACCAGCCCTAGAGGCTCTCCTCCCGCCCCCAGAATCCCTGAACCACCCGAGACAGGCTGGGGAGAGAGAGGCAGGGATGGGGAGGGTGCCTCAGTAGGGCATGAGACCAGGACGGGGAACAGATGATGGATTCAGGAAGCCTGGAGTCTGGAAAGGCCCTGGGGGACCTTCTTGTCCAGTTGCCTTGCTGTCACAAGGGGAGACTGAAGCCCAAGAAAGGGGAAGGATGAGGACTAAAGGGAGTGGGTGGATCGTGTGGGAAACCTGGGGCTCCAACAGACGGCGCCCGACTCCTAATCCAGGATCCCTTCGCTTCTCCATGCTGTATGGTTTGTGGATTTCGCAGTGAAATGCCTCTTTCAGTTCCTTTTTCAAAATGGAAATAACTTACGTTTATAGCAGCATTACTCATAATACTCAGGACATGGAGACAACCCAAATGTCCACTGACCAATGAATGGACAAAGAAGATGTGGTGCATACATACAATGGAATATTATTAAGCCTTAAAAAGGAGCATGGACGAACGTGGAGGACATCATGCTAAGTGAAACAAGCCAGTCACAAAAAGACAAATACTGTGTGACTCCACTTATATAAGGCACTTAGAGTAGTCAAATTCATAGAAACAAAGTAGGATGGTGGTTGCCGGGGCTGGGAGGAGGGGGAAGGGGGAGTTACTGTTTAATGGGTACAGAGTATCAGTTTGCAATATGAAAAGGTTCTGGAGATCTGTTGCATAACAACGTGAAAATATTTAACGCTACTGAACTGTATACTTACAAACTTAAAATGGTAAACTTTATATGGTTTTTTTTAACCACAATTAAAAACAAAATTTAAAGTGGTACCAAAAACCACAGTAATCAAATATTCTAATGCAATATGTTTTTAAAAATCAAAATTAATGCATAAAAATCCACGACAAACAATTTTTAAAAAATAATGGAACTAGCTATATCACTTTTTTCTCATCGTAAAAAATTCATGCTTCTTATAAAACTTTTTGACTATGTGAAGAAATATAAGACCACCACTTAGAACCAACATTAATCTTCAATATATTCTTAGAGACTTTTAAAATGCACAAAAGACAGATATACACTGATTCCATTAGCACGGTCTCAAAAAATTCTTTTAAAAAAATAATACATTGACATATTTTGTTAGGATTCTGATGGGTGGATATTAGCAGAAGCACAATGAGAGCAGGATTAGAGACTGGTGATAAAGTAGTTAAAGATGGATGACTTTTTTCCTGCAATTGTTGTCTAACTAGCTAAAGGTATAAGCCACATGCCAGGTTTATGCCCATAATATTAGAAGCTGGCTACATTTCTGTACACGAACACACACACAAACAACACACCATATAGAAATATTAAAAACAAAAAGGGAAGTTTGTAACACACCAAGTTTTTGAGGCTGCTTTTGTCTTTATGATATGTCATGGTGTCTCTCCATACATAATAAGTTAATATCTAGCCACACTGTCATTTGCTCAAGAGTACTCCATGTGTGGATATGCCATAATTCCCTTAATTTCAAGCCCCTAAGGATGGACATCTAGGTTGTTTCCAACTTCCGCAGTTATAAGCAATGCCTTAGGACCAATTCTTAAAAATAAGAGATGACCAAGTGATACTTTTAATACTTCTGAATTGAACTGTTGTTTGGCTCATCTCAGATTTTGATACCTGGTTAGTTGCCACTTTATTTAAAATTTTAAAAGCCAATAAATCATCTTTTAAAAATTAATCCTTTATCTTTTTAAAGCATTGATACTTTAATCACTAACTAAAGTAAAGGTGAGTAGGCCCAACAGGGGCCAGGTGAAGGAGCTCGAGCTTTGGAGTCACACAGGCCTCAGTTCCCCATCCAGATCCGCAGGGGTGTACCTAAGAGGGTGGCCTCAGGGTGGTCACTTCACTGAACCTCAAATTACTCGTAATTAAATTGGAGATAAAGGTCCCTACTCCATGCAAAGAAAGTGTGCCAAGAGTCCTTCCCCAAGCTGAAAGGGACAAGGTCCCTCCCAACCCTCCCTCCATGGTGTCAGGCCCAGGTTTGGGGACCTATACTCTGAAGTCTCTGGCTGGCATTCTGGGGAAGTAAAAGGACACATGTTGCCCCACCAAGTTTCCTAAACAAATGACTTGCCTTTCCCCAGTAATCCTGATTGTGCTAAGGTAGCCCCAGAGGGCCTCAGGCAGGGTCCCAGAGGGGTTCATCATTCCCGGCAGCCAACAGATGGCCAACATTACCATAGACAACAGCCTTCCATCTGCCAGGGCAGACGGTCTTCAGGCTGGGTGCCACTCTGTCAACTCCGAGGGTCTGAGTCACCCGGCCAATCAGCCATCTGGTGCTCTCTCCTGGAGTCCAAATCTCTTGTGAGGCCAGTGCTGCAGGTGCCGGGAGAGAGAATGCCTAATGGGTATCAGAGTTGTCCTGTGGTTTAATATGACAGCAGGGAGGCACAGGGAGTGGTGCATTCATTTTTTTCTAAAGAGCAGTTCTGGTGCTGTGTCTGCTACTAGGCCTCAGCGTGAGCTGACGGAGGAGAGGAAACAGAGAAGGAGACCAGGGCCCCAGTCCTGGCTTTCCCAGCTTGTGACCACAAGCAAGTCACCCCCTCAAACACTGGCTCAGCCCCTGGGAGACCCTGGGAATGCAGAAGCTCTCAGAACCTCAGTATCTTCTTCAGGAAAAGGGAGATGATAACTGCCGTAAGGACTGGAGGAAACACACGGAAAGCCTCAGCACGGCGCTGGGGCTGCACTGAATCCTCACAGTTCCCGGGCTCGCATCTTCTCCTCCCCACTAGATGGTGAGGTCCCCAAGGATAGATTTAGCCCCAGTGTGCCCTCAAGAACATCTAACAGAGTTTGAGAGACAAAGTCTTTAAGGGCCACACACACCATTGGCAATGGAATTCCCACGTCCTCCTGAAGCTTAAGGTAGCAAGAAGGTGCCTTTGTACTAATGAAACGCAGGGAGGCATCTTGCAGACGTAGCCCCTGGGAGTCCGGGGTGCATTCTCCCAGCTGATGAACTGGACTCTGAGGCTCTCAGATGGAGGGTGGCTTTCCGAGCAGCATTTCTGAGTGCCTGGAGCACCAACGGGAACCCAGAGGTTGTCCCGGCTCCCTCTGTCCCCACATCTGGGCCAAGAGTCAGTCTCGTTTTCTCCTTTCCCTCTTTGGTTTTGGTATCTAGGCTACAAGTGAAAGCCTAGAGTCAGGGGGCTGGGCTTCCCCTCTTCCTAAGGTGGAACGCAGACCTGAGCTCCCCGTCACTGCTACGGCCCCACGAGTACAGTTCCTGGAGGCACTGCCAGGCTCCCTTCCCTGTCTCCTCAGAGCCCTCGGTGTGGTGCCTTATTCCTCGGAAAGCAGGAAGGAACGAATATGGCAGGTGGGGAATGACGCAGTAACAGCCCAGATCACTAAAGCCTGTACCTGGTGGGCAGCTGCTGGGTGCCAGGAACTGGGCTTTATGAATCTGGGCCCAGGCCTCTCCAGTAAACACAGCTATAACTCCATTCGTAGAAGGGGAAACCGAGGCTTACAGAGGTTAAGACACTTGCTCAGGGCCAGAATCTGGGCCTGTGCTATCTCATTTAAAGGCCTGTGCTCTGAGTTACCCTGAAGACTGAAGTGTGCTTGTGAGTGGGTCAGAGAGCACGCAAATCCACTCATAGTGTCAAAGCCTAGGCCACAAGACTCCTTCTCCTCTAGACAATCTGTCCCAGGACACAGAATTGAGGTTTACTTTAAAGTTACCTGATTAAAAAAATCCAGATTCTTTAATGCTTGCACAACCCCCTCCTGACATTTTCACGTGGAATGTATGGGAGCTGTCAATGGCCTGGGCAACCCTTACTAATCTCCAAAAGTCTCGCCTTTATTTACTGAAGAAAGGTGAGTCCCCCAGGGGTGCACAGCACTCAAACCTAAACGAAATCTAGGTCTCCCAGGAGCTGTCTACTTCATTCGACAATTCCTAATGCCCCAGAAAGGCTGAGTCAAGGGAGGCCGGCCATGTATTCTAGAAAGAATGGAAGATGAGGCAAAAGGAGAGGCGGTGTTTATATTGAGGATTTCTTTCCCTTTCCAGGTTTGGGTTTGGAATTGAAGCTATACTAGTCCAGGGGTTAGGCAGGGGCTCTGGCTCAATTTAACACCCTGGAGCCTCCAACAGCCTCCCCACAGGAACATTAAGGTACCAAGGGGAAAAGATAGCTGCGCTGCTGAGTGGCACGACAAGGACTTCCCATGTAATCACACACTTGGGTGTCGATTTGCTTACCGCCTGTCTCTGCCATGAGAGGTAGGCGCAGCAAGGGCAGGGCCTGTGTCTCTTGCTCACTGTTCCTTCCCAGCACCCAGAACACTGTGTGCACATAGTAAGCCCTTAATAAAGACTCAGGGCTGGCTCCAAGGCAGTGGCTCATGCCTGTAATCCCAGTGCTTTGGGAGGCCAAGGTGGGAGGATGGCTTGAACCTGGGAGTTTGAGGCTGTAGTGAGCTGTGATTGTGCCACTGCACTCCAGCCTGGGTGACAGAGTGAGACCACTGCTCTAAAAATACATAAATAAAATAAGTCAATAACTAAATAAATATTTGGTGAATAAACACATGAATTGAGAAGGTATGAATGAATGAGCCCCCACCTCGGAGAACTCTAATCGCCAGTTGCTTCGCCCAACACAACCCCTGACCTGCCAGGAATGAAGCCTCTGGTTCCCCCGAGACCTGCTAACAGTGGTCAGTGCTTCTTTGCAACAGGAAAGGCAGAAGGGGTGCAAAACTAGGTAGGGGGAGCATTGTTCTGGGCTGTCTTCTCCAAACACAGGGCAGAAAGGAAAAGAAATGTACAAGGAGGAGAATATTCAGAAGTAAATAAGAGTACACACCCTGCCTCCCCAGCCTGCGTCCTCTCCTCTGGAGCTAGAGCCAGGAAGCAGAGAGAAAAGGACCCTGGAGAGTGAAAGCACAAACACAAAAGCTCAGCCCTTGGCTCGGAAGAAAAGGAGCCTGGGCCCTCATTAGAGCCAGCCACTGGAGCACCCCCAGTCCCCACCCTTGGGATCTAGGGTAACCACGGTGCACACTTGAGGGCTTGTATTACGCAAAACAGAGGCTGTCCGGTGCTGCAGCCCTTGGCATCCCTCCCTGCTTTGTGACCCTCACTACTTCAAGAGGTAGCCCCTGGATTTTAACACGATTTTTTAACACGACTCACTCTCTGGGTTGTAGGATTTTCGAACAATTTTAATGTCTGTGTGTGTGAGATCTGTTTTCTACAATGACCATGCAGCTCTTTCTTTTTGTAACTCCAATAATACCTTCTTGCTATATTAAGCCCACATCTTTCTCCCTGTCATTGTTCTGTGTTGGTCCTGGCTCAGCCCTGGGGCCACACAGACATTGCCTGGTTTTTTGGTCCTGTGACAGTCCTTCAGATCTCTGCACCCAGCTATCAGCTGCCAGATCAAAGATCCCCCAGTTCTGTTGGTGGCCCCTCCTATGACCCTGCCTCCAGCTCACCCCCCTCCAAATACTGTCCTTCTTGGGGTACGGGGTGAGACCAAGAGATAATTACTAGAGTAGGTCTCCAGAGACACCTGCCCTTGGTGGCCTTTTGTCACCTAGTTTGAGTGACAGCATGTTTCTGAGTAATCAATAGCCCATTTCCAGTCTTCTGCAGTTCAGCCTTTAAAGACCACAGACTGGCTGGTCCCCAGCCGGGCTAATGGGCTAATGCATCCTGTCTAGCTTGTCCCAAAGGCTCCAGATCTGGAGGGGTCCACTGGAGCCTGCAGCCTCCCAGGGGGCCAGAGCACACCTTCTGAGATTGTAATTCCTTGGTGAGCATCAGAATCTGTTGCTCCAAGGCCACCACTTTCTCCTGGGCAGTTCGGTTCCGCATGAGTCCTTCGGCAAAGAGCGGGAAGGTGTTGTTCTGGCGCTTGGCTTTCTGAATGAGGCTGGTGGTCAGAGAGGACTTGGGTGCGGGCTTTGGAGAATCCATCGGCTCTCTCACTGCTCAAGAGGAGAAACATAGAGGTTATGACGGACGACAGCAGTAGTTCTTAAACTTGAACTTGCTTCAGAAGCACTTGGAGGGCTTGTTAAAGTGCAGATTGTTGGGCCCTACTTTCAGAGCCTTTGATTCAGTAGGTCTGGGGCAGTGCTCAAGGATATGCATTTCTAAAAAGTTCCTAGGTGATGCTGACACAGCTTGTCCAGGAATCAGGCTTCGAGGACCACCAACTATATAAACATTATTTATGCAGTGCTGGCCGAGTCATTTACCCACCTGCTTCAAGTATTCTGTTAAATAGGTTAACCCATTTAATACCTTCAGATATTCTGTAGGATCTTATCTTGACTTTATCTGAATCTCCTAACCCAAATGACTCATTTGTTTTTCTCCTAATATGTATTTTAGTAAACCATCACCAATCCTTTTGGGACTAAGCTGTTAAAGATGTTAAAAAGACAGATGTGCTATGGGACCCCAGGGCTTGGGGGATGGGATGAATGACTTAGCATGAGACCAGGCCAAGGGCTGGCCAAACAGATTTGAACAGATGAAGAACTCCAGTAGATGACAGGAACTAGACACTCCTTGACCTTGCTGGGCACAAGAACAGAATGGTCTTGTTCCAGACCTAAGAGAAATCCAGTTGCACCGAGCACAGAGCACACCTCAGAGCTCAGAGGGAGGCAAGGCCTTTTTCTCTTTCCTGTTACGGGGTCTAGGAGAGCAGGGAGACTCCCTGGAGCTCTGCTGCCCTCTGATAACACTACTGTCCACTATCCCTGAGGACAGGTGGGGTAAGGATCACTGCACCCATTTTACACTTGGAGAAAACAAGGCCTAAGATGGTGGTTTTCAGTGGGATTTTGTGGGGCTGCCTCAAGGGCTGACCTGGATGGGAAGGTGGGGTAGGAGGAGCAGAGGAGAAGCCAAGACTCCAAGCCTCACCTCACCTCTGCTTTTATCTGCTTTCTATGTTAGATTTTGTTTAGGGGGACAAGGTTTCTGGGAATAAAGATGCTGTTTGAAAAATCACTGACTTGGAAAATGAGGCTTTAGGCAGCAGTATGGGGCCAGACTGCTCAGCCTGAATCCTGGTTCTATTACTTACTGTGGGGCCGTAAGTGAGTCACTCCATGTTTCCATGCCTCAGTTTCCCCATTTATCAAATGATGATAACAAGAGTATCTACCACTCCAGCTGCTATAAGGATTAAACAGGTCAATGTAGGTAAAGTGCTTAGAGGACATGGATGAAACTTGAAAAGACTCTGCAGAATGAAAGAAGCCAGTCACAAAGGACAGCAAATGTCCACAACAGGACAGAAGGTAAGACAGAATGTGGGTTAGTGGTCACCTAAGGTTATGGGAGCTGAGGATTGGGGGTTGATGGCTAAAGGATGCAGCTTTCTTTATGGGGGTAACAGAAATATTCTAAAATTGATTACAGTAATGGTCGCATAACTCTGTGGATATACTGAAAGCCACTGAATTGCACATTTTAAATGGGTAAATTGTATACTATATGAATTATATCTTAATAAAGTTATTACCAAAAAAATGCTTAGTGCAGCCCCAGCACAAAGTAACTGCTGTATAAGTGCTAGTTTTATTATTATTATTATTATTATTGATCTAATACAGTACCAACCTCCTCTTGTATTGCTCATTGTGCCCTGTGGGGGCCTCCCCAGGCACTGACTGTTCCAAAGGGGTACCTTTTCTAGAGCCATTTCTATACCGCCCAGGAGTTCTCTCTGCCATACGAAGACCCCACAGTGCTGCCTTAGCAGTTTTCTCCCAACTGTTTCTAAGTCAAAACATGTTCTAAGGGTACCAATAGCAATTCCAAAGAAGCCAACCTCCTTCCTGATGGTGTGAGTCACTCACGTTTTGCAAAAGAAACAATAAAATGTTATGTCAACCTAAAGGTCATTTGCTCCATGTCTTCAGGCAGATCTGATTTTGATCACCCCAGAAAGGCATTTTTATATCCTTTAAATATATATATATATATATATATATATTATATTTTTTTTTTTTTTTTTTTTTTTTTAAGTAAGAAAGAAGGAAAGAAAAAGTGAGAGAGATATTTTCTTTTATTACTTTAAGAATCATTGCTAAGAGTTTCAGTTTGGGAAGGTGAAAAAGTTCTGGAGATAGATGGTGGTGATGGTTGTACAACAGTGTGAATGTACTTAATGCCACTGAACTGTATACCTAAAAATGGTAAAATGGTAAATTTTGTTATGTATATTTTACCACAATTAAAAAAAAAATCATTGCTCCTAGACCTCTGGAAACCCAGGAGGGACCTAGAGAGTTTCATCTTGATGCATTGCTGTGGACTGAATGTGTTCCCCTAAATTCATATGTTGAAGCCCTAATCCCCAGTGTGATGGTATTAGGAGATGGCACCTTTGGGAGGTGATCAGATTTACATAACGGCATGAGGCTGGAGCCCCATGATGGGACTAGCATCCTTAGAAGAAGAAAAAGAGACCAGAGCTCTTTCTTTCAGCCACGTGAGCACACAGCAAGAAGGCAGCCAACTGTAAGCCTGGAAGAGAGCCCTCACTCACTGGACACCAAACCTGCCGGCACCTTGATCTTAGATGGTGCAGCCTCCACACAACTGTGAGAAATAAATGTTATTTAAGCCATACAGTCTATGGTATTTTGGTACAGCAGCCCAACCAGACTAAGACACACACAAACACACAAATGCTGGTTCGCAGGGAGGAGAGAAAGCACTCATTCTGGCCCTGAGGGGCTGGTCTCTGAAGGCAGCTCAGAACGGACACGGGCTCACCTGGGGTGCTGGGGTCAGGGGCCGAGGGCTGCTCCTCCCTCTGAGGCTCCCAGCTCTGTGGAGAATCTTCTCCTGGAGGCCCACGGCCTGTTCCTTGGGCTTGCTTGTTGCCACGGATGTTGTGCATAGTGTTTCTGAAAGGACACAAGCACAGACGAGCATGAGGCTGGCAGCCCTACCATCCTGTCCCTCTGCCCTTCCCACTGGCACTGCTGAAGCTCAGGCCTCATCCCCACACCCCAGCCATCCCAAGTGCTCTCCCAGACTCCCGGCACCCCTCGGGATGCAGCCCACACACGCCACTCCCAACCTCCCTCACCCTCCTTCTTCGTGCTTATCACCCTCCACACGCTATATCGCTTACGGGCAACATAAACTTGACTCCCTCACCCCCAACCCTGCTGCTGGAATATAAGCTCTATGAGGGCAGGGATACTTGTCTGTTCTGTTCACTGATGCATCTAGAATGCCTAGAACAGTGCCCAAAATACAGAAAGCACTTAATATATGTGTGTTGAATGAATGTTGAACAGACTTGCTGAACTAACTTTCCTAAAACCTTCATCTGGTCTTCTAACTATCTGATTCAAAAGCCATCAGTGACTCCCTACTTCTGCTGAGATAAGTTGCAAACATCTCCTGGCACCCTTCCCCCTTGCTCTCTTTCCCCACTCAGAGCTGTCCTCTCTACAGCCTTCAGTGACCTATGATCTCAGAGCCTCAGTGGAGCTTACGTACTTCACAGCTCGCCACACCTTGGTCAAGTACTTGTCTAGGCTAAAGCTTCATGGTGTCACTTCTTTAAGAACGGGGCTCTAATCTACCTGCAACCCGCTGGTGCCTGACACTGGGTTGCATGCGTGACACAGTGGTCAAAACCAGGCTCAATACATGTTTGGTTTATAGGAAGGAACTAGGTAGCACTAAAGGCTAAGACTACAGACCACAAAAAAATTCATAACGAAGATGAGAAAACAGCTCAATTGAGGTTATTTTTCCTTGCAAAGAGATAAAAGTAGACATATTCCAAAATTAATAAAAGGGAATAGGAAATGATTAAAGGAGTTCACCAGGTCAGTGTATTTCAAACTGCAGGTTGTGACCCACTGGTGGATTGTAAAATCAGTTTAGTGTCAGGACCAGAAGTTAAACAATGAAATAGAAATTATAAGAGTGCACCCCACTTAGTAAGCATTGATATTTTGTGAATTACTTATATGTGTAGTGAACTATAACAAAAAAATTCTTTCTTTCTATGGTCGTGGTCAACAGTTTGAAAAACACTGTACTAGAAGGGCATTTACTTAAAGGGCAACTATCATGTGGTCAAAAAAGAGGAAGTCAAAGTCTATAGACCTGTGTTGGAGACCTGGCTTTCTTATATAATCCCTATGTGCGATGTATACTTCTAGCAATGGACAAATCACCGTGAAAAACCCTCATTCCACAAATACCAAAACATTTAACTGAAAGTTAAATATGCAGTGTAAAATTTCTGAGGTAATTGTGGAATGAATAGAAATAGAATATATGACTCCCAAAACAGTAGAGGCAAAAAACTGTTCAACCTAATTGGAATATTTGGGTGATTATTTGTTGAACTTGAAAGACATTGGTTATTAAAAGGTGTTTTTCCCTCACTGAGAAATCAAGGCTGTCTCATTCCACAGATTAAATGACATAACTCATGGAAAGTGCAGAACATGGTGTCAGGCACATAGCCATAGCTCCAGATTTGTTTACTGTTTTCCTGCCCCTCCCCAACAGGGCCTACAAGTTCTACTCAAACTAAACTAAAAATATTTATACAATAGCTTTATTGAAATATAATTCACACACCATACAACTGACCTATTTAAAGTGCACAATTCAAAGGATTTTGGTACATTCACAGAGTTGTGCTGCTATCAACAATCATGTACAAGTTTTTGTATGCGCATGTTTTCATTTCTCTTGGGACCATAACTAGGATTGGAATTTCCGGGTCATATGGTAACTCTGTTTAACCCTTTTGAGGAACTGCTAAATTGTTTTCCTAAGCAACTGCACCATTTACATTCCCAACAGCAGTGTATGAGGGTTCCAATTTCTCCACATCCTCACCAATACTTGCTACCCTCTGTCCCTCTGATCATGACCATCCTAGTGGGTATAAAGTGTTATCTCACTGTGGTTTTGATTTGCATTTCCTTGATGGCTAATGATGTTGAACCTCTTCTCATATGTGTACTGCTCATTTGTATATCTTCTTTGGAGAAAGGTCTATTTAGATCCTTTGCCCATTTTCAAATTGGGTTGTTTTTATTGAGTTGCAAGAGTTCTTTATATAGTCTAGATATAAATCCCTTATCAGATAGATGATTTGAAAATATTTTCTCCCATTCTGTGGGTTGTTCTTTCACTTTCTTGATAGTATCCTCTAAAGTATAAAAGATATAAATTTTGATAAAGTCCAGTTTATCTATTTTTTCTTTGATTGCTTATGCTTTTGGTGTCATATCTAAGAAATCACTGCCTAATCCAGGTCACAAATAGTTATGCTATGTTTTCTCCTATTAGTTTTATATTTAGGTCTTTAATCCAATTTGAATTAATTTTTGAGCATAGGTGTGAAGAAGGGGTCCAACTTCATTCTTAGGATGTGAATATCCAGTTGTTCCAGGACCATTTGCTGAAAAGACTCTTCTTTCCTCCATTAAAATCTTGGCAACCTTGTTGAAAATCAACTGACATAGATGTTTTGATTTACTTCTAGACTCTCAATTATATTCCATTGATCTATATATCTATCCTTATAGCAGCACCAGAATGTCTTGATTACCGTAGCTTTGTAGTAAGTTTTGATATTGGGAAGAGTGAGTCTTCAAACTTTTTTTTCTTCTTTAAGACTGTTTTTGGTGTTCTGGGTTTCTTGAATTTCCAGGATCTTGAATTTTAGGACCAACCTGTTAATTTCTGCAAAGAAGCCAGTAGAATTTTGATGGGGATTGTATTGAATTTGTGGATCAATTTGAGAAGTATTGTCATATTAACAATATTAAGTCTTCTGATCCATGAACATGAGATATCTTTCCAGTTATTTAGGTCCTTTTTTTTTTCCCAACAATGTTTGGAGTTTTCAGAGTATACATTTTGCATTACTTTTGTCAAATTTATTCCTAAATATTTTATTCTTTTTGTCATATTGTGAATGCAATTGTGATACTGGAATGCAATTGATATTTCTGTATTGATCTTATATCCTGCAACCTTGCTGAACTAATTTCTTAGTTCTAATAGTTTTTCTTTAGGATTTTCTATATACAAAATCATGTCAACTGCAAATAAAGAGAGTTTTACTTTTTTCCTTTCCAATCTGGATGACTTAATTTCATTTTCTTGTGTAAATGGCCTGCCTAGAACCTACAGAACAATTTTGAATAAAAGTGGCCAGAGTGGACATCCTTGTTTTATTCCTGATCTTAGCGCAGCAACATTAAGTCTTTCACCATTAAGTATGTTAGCTTTGGGTTTTTCATAGATGCTCTTCATCAGGCTGGGGAAGTTCTCTTCCAGTGCTAGTTTGTTGAGTGTTTTTTTTTTTTATCATGAAAGGGTATTGAATTTTGTCACATGCCTTTTCTGAGTCTATTGAAATGATCATGTGGTTTTCTCCTTTATCCAGGTAATGTGGTGTATTACATAAATTAATTTTCAGATGTGAAACCAACCATGCATTGCTGGAATAAATCCCACTTTCTTATAGTGTATAATCCTTTTTATTATATATACTGCTTAATTCCATTTGCTAGTATTTTGTTGATATTTGTATCTGTCTTCACAAGGGATATTGATCTGTAGCTTTCTTGTGATGTCTTTGCTTGGTTTTGGTATCAGGATAATATCGGCCTTATAGAATGAATTGTGATGTGTGCCCTCTTATTCAGAAACCCCTTTTTTTGGAAGAATTTGTGAAGAATTGGTATTAATTCTTCTTTAAATGTTTGTTAGAATTTACCAGTGAAGTCATCTGGTCCTGAGTTTTTCTTTGTGAGGTAGTTTTTTGATTACTAATTAACTCTCTTTACTATTTACTAGTCTATTCAGATTTTCTATTTCTTATTGAATATATTTCCGCAATTTGTCTTTCTAGGAATTTGTCCATTTTCATCTAAGTTATCAAATTTGTTGGCATTTAGTTGTGCAGAGCATTCTCTTATAATACTTTTTATTTCTGTAATGATGGCAGTAATCTCTCTCTTTTGTTCCTGACTTTAGTAATTTGGGTCTTCTCTCTTTCCTTGGTCTGTCTAGCTAAAGGTTTGTCAATTTCAAAGAATCACCATTTGATCCAAAACTTAGTTTTAAAACAAGATCCAGTTTTTTGGTGTAGTTGGGTCCAGAATAAGGAAAGAATGAGACTGAACTTTCATGGGTATCACCCCTGACGGCCGGAAGGAAAAATCTGTCAGTTGAATTAAGAGCAGAGAAGAAATTAGAACTCAGCATTCCCAATACCTGACCTCTCGCTCTGTTGACTAAGGTCCTACCATAAGGAGCCTCTGACTCCTTAGGCCAGTCACTTCCCCTTCCTTGTGCTTACTTTCCCCATCTGAAAATAGGAGTGTAGTCACACTGAAAAGAATGATGATGATCATGACGAGCAATATTACTTACTGAGCACCACTTTGTGCTGGGTCCTGTGCTGAGCCCTGATACACGGATTTCACAAACCACAAGCCACATGAGTTGGAGAGAGACTCAGGGCCACATTCCTACAGCCAGAGGCACTGGGTGGATGGGGTGACTGTCACTCCTGCCCACACTTCCCCTTGTCCAGGAAATGCAGTCTCCCCAACACATCCCAACACAAGCAGTCAGCCTTGGGGTGTAGGAGGGCATAGAAACCCCAATTTTAGGGCAGCAAAGGTCCTTCTAAGCCCTGCACACATCTCCGGGGATTGGGAGCTCCCTACCTTCTGAAATAGTCCAGGTGGTCACCACCCAGCTAAATCACTGTGCTTGGAAGAGGCATCTCTGTTTCATAAATTTATCAAGTTTGCTTGGAGCAGTTTATAGACCATTTCCTGTTTAGGTTTAACTCCAGGTCTGAAAGGCCTGGCCAGCGTGGAGGTGGTGGTCATAAAGCCTTATTCTGGAAGGATAACCTTGGGCAAGCCAGTTCTCCCCCCTGAGCCTCAGTTTCCTCATCAATGGGGGTGATGAACATATCCACAACACAGGTTGGGCCCCTCCACAGGCCACGTTCTAAGCTAAACACTATAATACATTTTACTTACTTAATCCTCACAACAGCCCAATGAAGTAAGTATTATTATCATCCCCATTGAACACGAGGAGAACTGAGATTCAGAGAGGATAAGTAACCAAAACCACAGAGCTAGTAAGTGGGAGGGCTGAGTGTCAGCCCTGGACGTCTAACTCCAAGGTTTGAGAACTTAACCATGTTATGACACCACTTCACAGGTTTGTCCAGACAACTCAATGAGAGCTTAAAGCACCTAGCACAGTGGTCAGGAAGCTCCCTGTTCTCTTCCCCTGAGTATGATCTGGGCTCATGGCAGTACTGACCTCAAGCTCCAAGACCAGCCAGGGCAAAGGCGTGCAGAACACAAAGGCAGCCCTGATCTCACCAAGTTGTCTGGGGCTCTCAACAGCCCCAGGCATTTCTCTTGCAGTGTTGCCTTGAATTTTCCGTGGGCTCTTACAAGTGACAGGAGGGAAGTGACTGACTGATCTTCTGAAACTTCCTTCCTTTCTTAGTCTCTGCATTTTCTCTGTTCTGCTTCCGCTGCTGTGGCCTCCATCAGGCACGAACTTGGCTTTATCTTGGTGAGACTGCCCAGGGTGCACGATGGCTGGATGGGTGGACTTCTCAGGCTCCTCTCTGCCCTGGCATGCTCACAAATGCACACAGTTCCCCTCAGCTCCTCCTGAGGGACAATCCCCTGTAGGGTGCCCTCCTTGCCCACCCACCCTCAACCACGCCCTATACCCCTCAAACTGCTCTCTCCAGCTCAGATCTCTCTCCTGGGCTCCAGGCCCCTCCACCCAAATGCCTGTGGGGTAGCTCTACCTCCAGTCAGAAGGCCCCAAAGGACGCTCATCATCTTTTCCCTAAAACCTGCTTCTCTCCTGGGAAGGGCATCACCACCCCCTTAGTCACCCAAACAAATTCAAACACTGAAGCTGGCAGAGGGAAATACTGTGCCTGAGTCACACAGAGTTGGGGTCCCTAAACCAAGTCCAGTCAGCAATCTGTTCTGCCTTCTAAGAGGTCCCAGTTTGTCTGAAGTTCACACAGAAAATAGTGCCCAAACAGAATCAGTATTGACTATAGTTTGAGTTCTTGAAAGTTTCCATTCCTTCAACTAGAGCAACAGCAGCAGCAGCTAATATTTATTACGTGCTTAAGATTGCCAAGCACAGTTCTAAAGCAATTTGCATGCACTAACCCATTTAACCCACACGCTAAACTTACAAGACAAGCACCATTGTATCTACATTTACTAAACCAGGTAGGTAAAGCACAGAGAAACCAAACAACTTGCCAAGGCACACCCTATGACTGATGGAGCCAGGATACAAACCCAGGCAGTTTGGCTCCAACACCCAGGCTATACTGCTACCTTCTTATGAACTATTTAAAACAAAGCCTGACAATAGGAAAGTGTATATATAATGCATTATTAAATGAAAAAAGTAATTGAGCTATGATTGACTGCACATGTTAAAAGTGAATCGTTTGATGCGTTTGACACGTGTAGATATTTGTGAAGCCATCACTACATTACATTCAATATAATCTCAGTTATGCATGTATGTAGATAGAAAATGTAGAGAAAAGAGATATACCATTTGGCTAAGAATGTTTGGGTGATAGGACTATGGGTAATTTTTCAGTTTATATCCATAAATTAACATTTTTCCAGATTTTCTGATTTCCTGCAATGAACACGTACTACTTTTCTAACCAGAACAACAAATGTAATATTTTAAAGTGATGATGTGATTCATTGAAAATAAAGCCCCTAACCCTTTTCCCTGGCCCACCTCCCTGCAGGGGAATTGCACCAGGTCAAGCCCTGCAGAAGGGGTGGCTTGCAGCTCAGCCAGCCCCTCAGCCCCACTGATACTTACTGTATTTCAGTTCCCAGGTGCTTGAGGGAAATGTTCTGAAGGGCCAAGGGCATGGCAGGGACCGGCTGCAAGGCAGCTGCCATGCCCACGAGCCCAGTGGGCGTTTTCACAGGGCACAGGAACTCCTCCAGCTCCGTCTCCTCTTGCCCTGGGGAACAAAGGAAAGGGAAATCAATCCACCTGGGTCACTGCACTTGGAAAGACTGGACAGGTGGGACACTATGAGCACAGCCCTGACTGGGAGCAGGCAGGAATTGGGGAGCTGCACAGGCAAGCAAGCCTTTTCGGTAAGTTAACAGCAGCAAAAGAAGTTGCTCACCAAATGTTCTGCAGCTAGGAAAATGACGTATTTTGCTGGTACAGCCCTCCCAGAAAGCCCTTAAAAATATGCAGACCTGCAGATAATTCTACATCTGAGAATCCATCCTAAAGATGTTAGGAACGCAGACAAAACTTTACGTGCCAAGAGATTCGTCCTGGCATTGTTTACAATAGCCTCAAATTGGAACTAACTATAAAGATCTAAAAACCTCGGAATAGGTTAAGTAAATCATGATGTCTTCGTACAACGGAATATTACTCAACCATTTAAAACAATGTTAATGAAGAATGCTTAAGAACACAGTGAATGTGCATGCAATAGAATATTAAGTGGGAAAAGTAGATAAAAAATTGGGTTTATAGTATGATCTCAATTTACAGAAAAAGTTTCAGAGAAATATACCTCAAAATCATAACAGCAGTTAGAGCTGCAAGATGGGATTGGAAATGAGCAGGCTACTCTCATTATATTTTACTGGTTTTCCAAATTTCCTACAGGAAGAATGAGTTACTTTATTAAAAAAAAAGAATATATATTCATCAAAAATCGATGGTTATAAAGAGACTTTAAAACACAGGGAAATGTTAGGGTCACACTACTGAGTGTCAAAAAGCAAAGTAGAGTCAGGTATGGTGGAGCACGCCTGTAGTCCCAGCTACTCGGGAAGCTGAGGTGGGAGGATCGCTTGAGCCCAGGAGTTCAAGACCAGCCTGGGCAACATAGCAAGATCCCCTCTAAACAAAAAAAGTGAAGTAGGATGTTTTATATTATTATATGATCCAAAATGTTTAAATAAAAGGGGGGCAGGAGGTCACAACATAATGTTAACACTGGCTGTCTCTGGGTAATAGGATTATAGGTACTTTTTCTTTTTTCTGTTTTCCAAATGTTTTGCTTAAACAATGACTCTTCTAGAGTGAGTGACTTCAAAATGTTTAATGTTAAGGAAGGTTTCAAGGCTAGGAACTATTAATTGAAGTATAACAGAGAGAAGATGAAATATTTAGAAATTAATTTTGAGTGTTACCAAAAGTGGAAAAGTGCCAGGATCGCTTATGAGATGGGATGATCTTGACTAGGCAGCTCCTGAGACCTACGAGGGCAGCAGACACTTTTCATTTGGAGCCCTCTTATTGAGAAGTTGAAAAATTTAGGGAGGAAATTTTTTTTTGCACTGTATCTGCAAAAAGAGTGTGGGCACAAAAATATCCAATATAAGGGTGGGGCCAGATGTTCAACCTACTTAAGAAAACAAACTTTGCAATCATTGAAACAACAACAGACAATACATTTGTTTATTCCTAGTAAGCTCTGTTGGATCTAGCAGGCTGGCTAGCACTCCGCAACACTTCTCAAAAACCATTCTTTTGAGGTCCTCCCTTCAATTCATCCTCTCCCCAAATACAGACTGGTCGTCTACCCCAAGGCTTCCAGGTGGGGCTGGAGAATGTGAGACAAATCAAAGCGAAGCTCACAGCCCAAGAAGCAGGGAAGGGGAAGAGGGCACACCTTGGCAACACCAGGGGCAGGAGCTGGGGGGCAGTTCTGGGAGGTGGAGACAGAGTCCTTCCAACTCTGGCCAGCGAAGACTTCCTGGAAGGGGGAAGCACTGCAGCTGGGCCTTGAGGACTGGAGGTAATTTGGATCTGCAGGAGGAATGAGGAAGGATCTTTCTGTGCAAAGTGTAGGTACAGGTAACAGCAAGGGGTTCCAGACCCAGAGCTGAGTGTGTGGGGAGGACCCCAGGGGAGATGGGACTGGGAAGCCCAAATGGAAAGGGGTGTGGCTAAGAGGTTGGATCTCCTCTAGCTGGAAGCCAGAGCCCCTGGGGGTTTGAGCAGAGGAGCATGAAGTACTGAACCTGGCTTTGGTCAGAAGATTTGAAACCCAGCCCTGTTTCTGTGAGGATGGGGCTGTGACCTGGTTGGAAATAACTTTTTTTAAAAAACAAGGGCTACTCTCCATTCCTGTCTCCTTCAGAGTTAAAGTACATGAAAATGTTTAGAAAACCATAAAGTCCCATACTCTGGACTCACATCTTTCAAAGTAGTCTTTAATATAGACTCTGAGTTGATTCAAAATAAATAAGATTTGCTCGTTTGTCGATACTTTAACCACCGTTATTCTCCCTTGTTCAGAGCAAAAAAAAAAGAATTACAGATTTTCTAAGATTTTAATGTCTTAGTAAGTACCTCCCAACCTACCATTATCTGTTTTCCTATAACTACCACTTGTGGCCCTAGATCTGCTCTGAGACCACAGAGAACTAAGTCTTGGGGGTTAAGTGTTATCCCTGGTTGGCTTCACCAATGAGGAAACAGTAGCTCAGAGAGGGTAAGTTTCATGGCCAAGGTCAAAGTTAGCAGGTGACACAGTTATACACTCAAATGCAGTTCCTCACTTTTGCTTTTTTCACTAAACTGTGTAACTTATCAGAGCAGCCTTTCTAACAAGCAGACTGTTCCAGGACAGGAGCAGCTGCCCAGCAAGGCACAAACCCCCAGCGCAAAGGGGTGTCTAAGAATGGGCAGCACACGATGGCAATACCACAGCAGAGATTAGCACTTTCCATAGGAGACAGAATTGATGACCCAAGGCTGTGGTCTGGGGCCTCTGGGCCTCTCTAGCCTGGATGAATGCCCTCCATGAGGCAACCACACAAAGAATTTTCAGTAGCATTTATCTGTAATTCTCCCTGCCTGAGCCCTAGGGGCTCTGCCCCATCACCAGTGGGAAGAAGTCACTGCCTAGGCAAAAAAGGGCCTGACCCAGGAGGTCACTGCTTCCCCACTGGACAGATGGCTGGCTGTCCCTCAGCTTTGGGAGGGGATGTGTGAGTCTGCAGACTAGGGTTTGAATTTCAGCACTGATATTTTCTTACTCTGTGACCTTGGACAGGTCCCTTGACCTCTGCAAGCCTCCGTTTCCTCTTCTATAAAATGTGAATAACACTAACTACCTCATAAGATTGTTGTGAGGATCAAACAAGATGATGCATGTAACATGTTAGAGCAGCATCGTTAAATACTATGCATGTTTTTGTGATGATATACATTTATAAAAGTCCTTTGTAAACTCTACCCTACTTTGGCAACGTGTTATTCTTATTACTATAAATCTGTTGGTTTCTCTTTGATCTTTCTTGGCTCTGCAGAAACCACTGTTTATGTAAAGCATAAAACAAAGTTGTAAATGCTTAAAAGCTATAGAGAACATTCCTTGCAGATTGCTCAAGGAGAGTGACGAGACACTTTTTACCAGATGGAGTCTCTGTGACTCAAAGTCAGACATAGGTCAGGAGGTTTTCACTGTCCTGGGAGCAGGCCTCTGCTTCCTCAGGAAGGGTGGAGGCTGGAGAGGTGGGGCAGCTTGCTCCAGACAGCTAATCCAGAGCTTGCTGGCTTGCTCAAGACTCCAGAAATGTCTTTCTGGGTGGGCTGGGGAAGGTTTTGCCCAGGCCCTTGGTCTGGGAGGATACAGACTTGCTGTGGGGTGAGGAGGTGGTAATATAGCTTGGCCGGCAAGGATAAGCAGGAATTTGCCAGGCAAAGGAGAGAGAGCAGAGGCTCATCTGGTGTTGCTGAAGCATCAAGCCCAAGGCAGGCACTGAGGAGAAGCCCACATCCCTACTTCTGGAGTCTCACGCCAGCATCTTCCTCGGGAGACTGGCACCCTGGTCATCCTGACAACCAGCAGGGGTTAGCCCAGAAGAGGCCTGCCACGTGTGCTGAAGCCAAGACACACAATTAAAGAACCTGGAACAGGTTCACCACAGCAGAAGAGGCCTGTGGGATCCCAGAGCCACGCTTTGATAATCTGCTTCTTTAAATTTCAGTTCAAGACACACAGGAATTCTGTTACTGGGAGGGTTTCTTCTTGCTTCTAGTCTAAGGCTGACCTTTGGCAATTCCATCAACTCAGGCCGCAATTTTTGGAGTAGCCAGGGTTGTGTGGCTCCCTGGCAAATGGGGAGTGGGGGCTGGAGTAGAAGTGCAGAAGCAAAGAAACCCTTCAAAAGAAACCCCAAAGAAATCACTGATGATTGTTATTAACAATCAAAGGAGCAGTTATTGTAATAGTAATAGCATATGTATGTGTACATGTACTATTATGATGGTGATAGCACACACACATACGTACACACATGTAACATTATTATTAGGACAACTATCACGTATTGCGCACTCACTATGTGTATGACATTATGCTAAGGGCTTTACATTCCTTTCCCCATTTAATTATGAAGTTCAATATATTCACTCACACATTCACTACACAAATATCCAATGTGCCAGGCAGGGCACCAAGGACTGGGGATACAGGTGACAAAGAAATAGTTCTCACCCTTGAGGGCTAGTGGGCAGAGAATGACAAGGACAGGGGTAATTAGAACACAATGTAACAGGCCTCCTTAGAAATGTTTGAACAAAGTGTTGAGGGCTCACAGAGAATCCAGTTGGCAGAGTCTGAGAAGACTTCCAGGAGGGGGTGGGCAAGAGGAGGCAGTAACAGAGCTTGGCCGGCAAGGATAAGCAGGAATTTGCCAGGCAAAGGAGAGAGAGCAGAGGCTCATCTGGTGCTGCTGAAGCATCAAGCCCAAGGCAGGCACTGAGGGGGCAGGCAGAGGTGATGTCACCATGTGCAGGAGCTGAGTGAGGGACCAGCCCTGGATGGGGTTGATGGGCTCAGGTTTTCCTTTTAGAAACCTCACTCAGGGTGCGGGGAGGGATGGGTTCAGACACAGGGCTGCACACGGGGACACTGGAGAGGAGGCTGCTGTAATTTTGCAACTGAGAGATGAGGTCTGACCCAGGCAATGGTAGCGAGACATGCCTGGGTCCAATGTGTGGGTCAGAGGGCAAAAATGGTCAGCATGGTGCCTGACTGGACTCGCTGGCCGAGACTGAGGAAGGGTGGAGGATGGTATGTGCAGAGCCATCTACCAAGGGAAGGGACACTGGGAGAGGAGAAGGGTCAAGGCAGATGCACTCAGTTTTGGACACGCAAAGCATCCAGGTACAGAGGTCTAGGAGGTGTTTCGTGACAACTACTGTCCTTGCCTATTCAACCTTGCTGTCAACTAAGGATGAGTCACTTTAGACACTCTGCAGCCTTGTGCTGGGACCTGGTTTTCCATGTTTCTTGCAGGTGGTCTGTCTCAATTCTAAAACCCGCCAATCACGTTCCTGGCTGCAGCATGCGGGCGGGAGGGTGTGATCTCTCGAGCTCACCCATGCTGGGATGTTCTAAGATTTGGGATCAAGAAACTTCATTTGTAAGCCATGAGTGTGCAAAAGAATCTGTCTTATGAGAATACCAGGCATAAAATCACTCATCTACCCAACTTACGATACAAAAGCATTTGCATAAGAAGCAAGCACAACACTGCATTTTCTCATTAACCCTCCTCATGGAAACTCTGTGAAGGTTTCATTTCTTGAGACCTTCCCATAATAGTCATCACAATAGCAGCTAACATTTACTGGGCTCTGACCATGTACAGGCATTGTTCTAACCACTTTAGGTATATGGATTCATTTAATCCTAATAACCCTAAGAAGTAGGTATGATTTATTAACCTCAATTTACAGGGAAGGAAACTAAAGCTCCAAAAGGTTAAACGACTTGCCTAAAATCACACAGGATTAGGATTTGAACCCAGGCAGCCTGGCCTCCAAGCTCAAATTCTTGCCCTAACTAATCCTGAGCCACATCCCGCTCACTCAACAGGAAGGTAAAGGCTTCAACTCAGGAGGAGCCTGAGCGGGCTCCTCCCGCTCACTCAACAGGAAGGTAAAGGCTTAATCACCAGAGCCCTGGGTGTGAGGGCAGCAGACCAACCCGTTGGGTACCTAGCTCGAGGTGCAGGGCAGGCCCATTCCCAGCCAGGGCGGCGTCAGGGGCAGCAGGAGGTGCAGGCGGGCTGTTGTGGAACTCCCAGCGCTTCATCTGCAGCTGCTGCAGCCAGTACAGCATCACTTGCTTGGTGGCGGCCTAAGAAGCACAAGGATACAAGGATTAGTTGGCAAGGCCCTGTGCCTGCAGGGTGGTACTGGGTGTGAGATAGGAACTCTGTCTTTCCCAGGAAAAAAAAATTGTCACCATGGGTAGGTACTCACCTCTGAAACACCACATGCTTCTAGGCCACAGAAGATAATCAGGGTCTTGTCTCCCACATAGAGGTTCCTTAACTGCTCTGGGCCTCAGTTTCCTCATCTGTACTATGGTGACAATAATGCACTTTTTCTAGGGCAGTTATGAGGATGAAATGGATAAGGGACGTAAAGTGTCCCACACAGTACCTGACACACAGTAGGTACTCAAAATGTGCTCACTGGATAGGGGAATTTGGAGGTGCTGTGAGAGAGCAGAACAACTTTGGAATTCTAACTTGGCTGGGGCCCTGGTACCATCACTCTCTCCCTCTGTGACATCTCCAAGTCTTTGCTGCCTTTTAGTGGAATGGAGGTGATCCCTCCTGCTTTGGAAATGCACTGAATCATGGATATGAATGAGGACTGGAAAGCCACACGCACACTATGACAACACGGTGGCACCTTCCAGGTGCTCTAGCACACCAAATAAGTTAATGGTAAATGCTGGTCATCAGTCTCCCAGCACTGGATAGTCCAAACACCCACTTTCACATCCATTAACTCCCTAGATCCTCTAGGAGGGAGGCAAGGCAGGAGTGATCAGTCCTTTCCACAAATGAAGAAACTAAGGCTCTGAAGTTGCCAGGGTTGTGGTGGTAGAGCTGGTCCCAGAACGCAGATGTCCCACTTCTAGACCAGAGAACTCTGTTGGAATTTATGGCCAGGAGATTTGTGCCTTCCGTAAAGGCCTGAGATCCCCTGAGTTGGGCTGCCGAAGACGGGCAGCTTGCTGGGGGTACACGAGGAGCCTCACAGAGCTGTGCATAGTCAAGGCCGTGTGAGAACAGCAGCAGGCTCCGCGGCAACTGGGGCAAGCTTCCCCTCTCAGGGGTCCACAGGTGTGTACTAGACCAGGAGGCTTCATGAAAGAGACCGTTGGCCTGTTGTGTGGGTATCAACAAGATGAAATGATGCCCACCAGTCTTCTCTTTCTGTGCACTTGCCCTGAGAGACCACAGCCCCACCAGGGCTTCACCATGACCTTAATGCTGAGGAACTCCAGCCAAACCCAAATACCACATTGTATTGATTCACTTGACCAGTGTACATTGAACACCTATTATATGTGTCAGGGACTGTGCTAGGTGCTGGAGATACAGGGCTGAGCCAACACACAGGGTCCCTGTCTTCCTGGAACTTAACATTCTACTGCAGGGGACATGTACCTAGATGTCCCATGGGCTCCTCATCCTGAGTTCCCTCCTGTCAGGGAGTAACCAGGTGGTCAGACAGTTACTCCAGCCACCCTTGACTTCCTCCCACATTCTGCTTCCCTACTACCCCGAGCCACCTCCACTGCCTCCCTCCCCACAGCCACGGCTCTAGCTCCACCATCATCCTCTCCCGATCACCTCCTGATGGGCTCCCTGACTACCAGCCTTGCCTCCCTTAACTTGTTCTCTACCTAATAGCCAGGCTGAGCTTCCCAAACATTTTAATCTCACAGCGCTTCCTTGCTTAAAGCTCTGACAATTTCCCACAGCCTACAGGACAAAGTCCAAGCTGCTCTGCCTGACTCATAAATGCCCCACCCCCAGGCCTCTGCTCTCCAGCTCCATCCTTCCGGCCCCCTCTGCATCCCTGGCTCCTGTGAGTTGCCTGGACACTGGGGCCTGGATCATGTTTTCCTATCTTTGCCCAGGGGGCTCTCTTGGCCTAGAATGTCTTTCTCTTCCTTGTCTGCTCGTCACACACCTATTTCTTCTTTCAAGCCTCAGGTATTGTCCCTCCTCCATACTTTTCTTGTACAGACTTATCACAGGGTCTCTACAGAACGTTTTACTGTACGTGCCAGTTTCCCTGTCAGTCTCTCTCACCAGAACCAGGGGGCAGGGCTGATCTGGCACCACACCCCAGTGCCTAGCACAGAGCCAGGCACACGCGTGGATCGGTGGAATAGTAAAGACCATGTGTTGGAGGCCTTGTATACAGCACTCAACCTGTGGAAGAGACCCAGGAACCACATGACCTCTAAAATGCCTTCCCTGGCCTGGAATTCTTGGATTCCAAGATTTTAACCAAGTCCCCCAGCCTGGTCACCAGCTAAGCCTCATCAGCAAAGGAGAACCAAACCTGTGGGCATCCTTACATGCCCAGTTAGCTGGAGGTGGGGGTGGAGGGGTGGAAAGACGGGGACTGGGTGGGGGAGGCCATCTCTTGGCACATTCTTCTCTGATGCCCACAGAACTCTTAGCCCAGATATGTCTTTCCAATTAAATTATGGGGCACCTCCTCTCGACATGAGCATTCTGACTTTGGTTCCATCATCCTGTGTATGCATGTGTGTTTATTCAACATTTATTTAAGTACCCACTAGGTGCCAGGCTGTATTCTAGGGTGAGATTAATTCAACAAGTTGTAGGTGCCTGTGATGTGCCAGATGCTTACAAACTACCTAGGTTCTGAGTGGTTAAGTAACTTGCCCAGGGACATACAGCTATTAAGTAGCAAATGTACAATCCGAACCCAAGCCTGTCTGATTTCAAAGTATGTGGTCTTTCCACTACTTGAGGCTTTCCCAGTTAAACACTATGATAAAACAAAACTTACCTCTTGCTGCTGATGGGAAATACAGGTTTAGACGTGCCTAGATGAACGATCTATGCTGATCAGTGAAACCTAAGTGTTTATCTTCCTAATCCCTGCCAACGTCTCAGCATTCACTCCCCTTGGCCAAAACATTAAGAAAAGTGAATCAGAATCCTGGCCTTCAGAGAGGACTGCGAAGACTGTATTTGACTATACTTCGGTCCCAAGTAAGAAAGCTAAGGTACCTGTATTGTTAGGCACACCCCGAAATAAAAGTTTCCATACAGCACTGATAGGCAGAAAGATTCCAAATGTGGACTACACCACTCTGTAGATGCCTGACCTCAGGCCAGTCACTTTCTCTCTCTCTGACTCAGTTTTTTGATTCCTAATATGGGTCCATCATCCCTGCCTTGTGGGAACCCTATGAGGAAATGGGTGTGAATGCGCTTTGGAAAGTGCAAAGTTCTGGGATCAGGTCGGTGATCACTGTTCCAGTCAATTTACTGTGGCCACAGACCCGCGCCCAGTCAAGCCCCGGGAACTCATCCAGGCTGGAAAGGAGAAAACCCTTCCATTTACCTTCAGGGTCACAACCCGGCTGGGAGTCTTGATTTCGAAAGTCCCCTCCTCAGCGTCCGCCTTGCAGTCAAAGATCGCACTGGAGAGGTCGATGCTGCCCAAGGGATTAGCATCCTGCGCGGTCCGCGAATAATACAGATGACATTTCCTCTCGTCGTAGAAGAACCAGCGGGATTTCCAGCCCCGGATGGGCCCTTTGCCGCCAAACTTACTTAAATACCCACAGAGTTTCTTTGGGGCCGCCTCCAGGGGCCGGGCGCAGCCCTCCGATTCCTCGGGAGGCAACCCCGCGGGGTCCCTAGCCGAACCGGCAGGCTCGTCGGACCCGGGGGCGGAGGAGCTAGACTCCGGGGCGTTCTCCCGGACGCCCTCCATCGCTGCTAGCCGGCGACCGCGGAGGGACAAGGGGCCCACGAGATCTTGGAGACTCAGCCGGTACCTTCTAAGAGGGAGCCACCTGGGCGGGGGCGGAGCCAGTGCAGGACCCGCCCCTGGGAGACAGCAAGGACGTACCGGAGGCCGGGCGTGCGCCTCAAAGACCCAAACCAGATTAGGGAGGCTGGCCACGCCCCCGCCGCCAGGCCACGCCCAACAGCCATCTCTCGGCCTCTCCCAGCCCCAGCTACTTCCGGCTTTTCCCCGCGCGGGTCAGCCATATTTACTGAGGGCAGCCGGAGCGCCCGTCCTCAGGTTAAAGGCGCGTTGGCACTGGTCTAGGTTAACCATGGGGGAAGACGCTTGTCCCTGACTACACTGCCCTGGTAGCTCGGACAGTAACATAGACAGCTGGTGCCTTCTTGCGCCTCATGGGCCTCCCGCCTTTTCCTCCAGGTGCTGCGCAGGCCACCGTCGGACGGCGCACCACGCGGCCATTGGCTGACACGGACGCCGGGCTCGGAGGCCCCATTTCCGGCGCCGCTCCGGGCTCACGGCTCCTGGGCGCTGCCCGCCCACCTTTACTCGGCGTCGTTCGGCACCACAGTGGCTCTCAGCGGACGGTCGTCCTGTCCTTCGGCTGACCGCTGTGGCCTCCCCCCCTGTCCTGGCTCCCCTTCGCCTCCTAACAGCACCCGTCGCGTTGCGTGGGGTGCCTAGGCCCAGCCGCTGCGCTGCGGGAGCCCGGTGCCACGCCTGCGGCGCGGTTGGGCTAAGTACATTTTGTAAATAAATAAAAGTACATGGGGTCTGACTTGCTCAACTTCTGCCTCATCTTACCTCTTAAATTTCTCCCATTCCTTCTTGTCTAAGGCGCATTTCTCTACTAGAGCTGTAGAACCCCGTTCCGTCCACCTCTCTGTAGGGGCTTCATGCCGCATTTCTCCTGCCCTCCTCTTGAGCTGCTCCCCTCAGCCGTCCTTACTGAAGCCCTGGTGCCCGCTCCGTGGTGTCGGTGAGAAGCGGCGTGGGCTAAAGGGAAGGGTCTGGAGTCCGTTCGTCTAATTTTCAGATGCCGACTTTGCAATGTTGAGCGTTTTCTCATCTACAAAAATGGAACTAATGATAACACCCTTCCCTGCTGCCAGGCCGATTTAGGGTGACACTAATGAAATTTACATTCATTTGGCAGGGGCCGCTGGAATTTGTAGTCTTCCAGGTGGGAAGGTTGCAACCAGGAAGCGTTTCCCCTAAATGCTGGAAGAGAGCTCTTAATTTGTTATGATTTATTTTCTCACTCTAAATGAACATTCATCGTCGTACCTAATTTTGTGTTCATAATTTTGTCATTTTTTTCCTCAGAAGGCCCTCAGTAATGTATAAATTCTAATCCCCACAAAACTTGGATCCACACCTGTGTAGAGTTGTTTTGATAATTAAATAAAATAATACATGCTAGGATTGATTATAGGCATGAGCCACGGCGCCAGGCCTAAATGCTTGTTATAATTCAATAAGAAAATAAAAACAAGCATTCAACAAAAATGTTAGCGGGGAGGGGGAAGGGAACTCAAGAAAAGCAAGAGGAAGGAATTAATAAAGATAAATATTGAAAAAAATGACTTGGATAACAGAAAATACAATTATATATAAAATCCGATTTATAAATAAATTCAAGAGGAGATACTTTGGAAAGACCCATGAAATGAATCTCTGGCAAATCTAGGCAGGAAATAAATGCAGAAAGCACATGCAAACACAACATTAGGACAAGGGTAAGGCCATTATGAAGGTCTCTGGCAAGCACTATTACAGCTCTTTGCTGATGAGTTTGAAAATATTGGGCACTTTGCTCAGAAAATGTAAACTGCCAACTTTGTCTTCAAAGTATTTCCTGTATATATTATATAATAAACCTGTATGTGTGATATAGCAACCATAACATAAAGAAATGAAGACACCACCTCAGAAGAGGTCCTGGGTCCAGATGTGTTTACAGATAAGTCCTTCTTACCTTCTAGCAACAGGTAGTTCCTATACTATTAAACTGTACAATTTAAAATTTCTCATTTTAAAAGAATGTTAAAATCCTAATAAAATACTAGCAAGTTTACTTCAGCATTATATAAATAATCATGTACTACACCTAGAAGGGATTAATTTATGGATGCAAGAATGTTTTAATAACAAGAAAAATTAATTACATCTGTAGCTCAAAAATATGAGCATCCTAATATTTTCTACAAAGGTATTTGATCAAATTCCATATTTTTAGAATTCTGATTCCTGATTTTTAAATTTTAAAATTTAAAGTCTCTTAATAAAACCAATACATACCTTCTTTATTCTGTTTTCTAGCTAGGCAATGGTAAATATTTGAATGAATAATTATAATTACAAATATTTGACTTATACCAGAGAAACTCAAGCAATGGCCTGTTATTTTTAAAAACTGTGCATATGTGTATAGATGTTTCCAGCAGCAAACAAACAGAAAATATAATGAGAAAAATAAGTGACAATATTCCTTACATAAATGACTCACATAAAGACAACCTCATTGCCTTACAGTAGGATATAAGACAAAAGAAAACACTTATGTTCCTGAGTGGGAAGATTTAGTATTATAAAGATACCACATTCCTCAAATTAATCTATACAATTACTACATTTTCAATCAAAATCTCACTGAGCTTTTAAAAAACTTTATATTTTGAAATAGTTTTAGATTTACAAAAAGTTGCAAAGATTATGGGAGAATTCTTGCATAATCTATACCTAGTTTCCCCTAATATTAATATGTTACCTAACCGGCTGGGCGCGGTGGCTCATGCCTGTAATCCTAGCACTCTGGGAGGCCGGGGAGGATTGCTTGAGGTCAGGAGTTCCAGACCAGCCCGAGTGAGACCCTCACCTCTACAACAAATAGAAAAAATAGCTGGGCATGGTGGCACGCACCTGTAGTCCCAACTACTCGGGAGGCTGAGGCAGGAGGATCGCTTGAGCCCAGGTGTTTGAGGTTGCCGTGAGCTATGATGAGGCCACTGCACTCTAGCCTGGGTGACAGAGCGAGACCCTGTCTCAAAAAAAAAATCTTACATAGCCATGGCATCTTTGGCAAAACTAAACATCTAACATTGGTACAAGTACTATTAACAAAACTATAGTCTTTATTTGGATTTTGTGTTTTTCCACTAATGTCCTTTTTCTGTTCCAGGATCCAATTCAAGATTCCATATTTAGTCACCATGTTTCCTTAGTTTCCTCCAAACTATGACATACTTCAATTTTTCCTTGTTTTTTATGACCTTGACACTTTGAAGAGTCCTGATCAGATATTTGTAGAATGCCCTCATTTGGGATTTGTCTGGTATTTTCTCAGGATTAGACTGGGGTTATGGTTTTAGGGGAGACCACCACAGAGGTGAAGTACTTGTCTTCTCACCTAATATTGCAATGGTATGTAATATCTGCATGGCCAGATGTTAACCTTGACCAAAGTGGTGTCTGCCAGATTCCTCAGTTATAAAGTTGCTCTTTTTCCCTTTCAACACTATTCTTTGTGATCAACTTGCAAAGTCCAGTCTTCACTACAAGAAGCTCCACCTCCTGGAGGAGTTAATGAGATTTTTTGCAGCCTATTAAGATGATTCTTACGTTCATTTCAAGAGTAAACAGTTGAAGGTAGCCAAAATTTGGTGGGTGGGGGCGAAGAGCAACTAGAATAGACTTGGCCTACCAGGTATTTAACTTCATTAACCAAGAAGTATTTAGTAAGCACCTCCTAGGCATCGTTTAAAATACTAGGGATAGGGTAGTGCACGGGACAAGGTCCCAGCTGCCTCTGAGCTTTCATTCTAGTCCAAGAAGACAGAACCGACTATGGGTAAACAAGTAAACAAACACTAAGTTCAGATTCTTGCAAGCGCTAGGAAGAAAGTGAGTGGAATTACATGAGCAACAGAATTCAAGGTTACTGGTACATGGACGGGCACACCAATGAAGCAAAGTACAAAGTTCAGGAAAACACACAAATATATGTAAGAATTTGGTATAGGGCAGGGTTTTTTAACCTTTTAAAAATTATCACCCCTTCAATGGAGCCTTTTTATACTTTTCCTTCTAATCACCTTTTCCCATGAAATTTGAATACTGCAGATATAATATGTATCTGTTTATGTATTGTATGTATATCTGTGCTTTCTACATAAAAAGAGTAAGTTTTTTTTTGTACTTCAAGAACCAATTTTTGCCCCCTTGGGGGCAATATCGCCCCCATTGAGAATGCATGGTATTGGGGTATACAGTGAAATCAGAATTTCAAATCAGTGAGGAAAATGATGAGTTGTTTAGTTAAGTTTACTTTAGATATTTACCTTATACCATCTACCTTAGTCCATTCAGGTTGCTATAACAGAATACCTTAGACTAGGTAGTTTATAAATAGAAATTTGCGCTCACAGTTACGGAGGCAGGGAAGTCCACCATCAAGGTGCCAGCTGATTCAGTGTCTGGTGAGGGCTTGCTCTCTGCTTCAAAGATGGCACCTTCTTGCTGCATCCTCGAGTGGTGGAAGGGGCAAATGGGCTCTGCCAAGCCTCTTTTTTAAGGGCATTAATCTCATTCATGAGGGCTCTGCCCTCAGGACCTAATCATCTCCTAAAGGCCTCACTTCTTAATACTGTCACATTCGAGATTAGGTTCCAACATGTGAATTTTAGGGGGACACCAACAATCAGATTACAGCAACATTTATCAAAATAGAGTTTAGGTAGAGTAGAGAGTTACATATAAAAAGTGAAACCATAATATACATGCAATGGAATATTATTCAGCCTTAATAAGGAATGAAATTTTGATACATGCTATAACATGGATGAACTTTGAGGGCATTAGGCTAAGTGAAATACACCAGACAAAAGGACAAATATTGTATGATTCCACTTATATGAGGTACCTAGGATTGGCAAACTCATAGAAACAGAAAGTATAATAGAGGTTACCAGGAGCTGGAGGGAGGGAGGAATAAGGAGTTATTGTTTAATGGGGTGTAGACTTTCTTTTTTAAAAAAATACTTTATTGAGGTATGATTGACATACAAAAAGCTGTACATATTTATTATATGCACCTTAATGAGTTTGGAGATAAGTATGCACCTGAGAAACCATCACAACAATTAATGCCATAAACATATCCACCACCTCCAAAAGTTTCCTCTTGCTCTTTTTATTATTATTATTATTATTGTGATAACAATTAATGTGAGATCTATTTCTAAAATCTATCTAGGAAATTTTTAAGTATACAATACAGTATTGTTAACTGTAGACACTATGATGTAAGTATTATAGATCTCTAGCACTTGTTTATCTTGCACAACTGAAACTTTGTGCCCTTTGACCAACGCCTCCCTATTTCCCCCTCCCCCCAGCCCCGGCACCCACCATTCCACTCTGTGCCTCTGTGAGTTCAAAATAGTTTAGATTCCTCATATAAGTGGTATCACATAATATTTTACCTTCTGTGCCTGGCTTATTTAGCATAATGTCCTCCAGGTTCATTCATGTTGTCACAAATGGGCAGGATTTCCTTCTTTTTTTAGGTGGAATAATACATCATTGTATGTATATACCACATTTTCTTTATCCATCTCAATGGGTACAGAGTTTGTTTGGAATTATGAAAAAGTTCTAGAAATGGATAGTGGTGATGGTTGCACAACATTGTGAATGTACTTAGTGCCACAGAATTGCACACTTAAAAATGGTTAACATGGTGAATTTTATGTTATACATATTTTGCCACAATAAAAAAAGATTTTTAAAAAGTGAAACCGTAAAAATACCCAAATAAAATAAAGGCAAATACTTATTTAATCTTGGATAGATGGAAGGAAGGCTTTCATAAGCACAACATCAAAGGCAGCAAAGAGAAAACTAAAGATTGGTAGACTGGCTGGGTGTCGTGGTGCCCGCCTGTAGTCGCAGCTACTCAGGAGGCTGAGGAGGGAGGATCACTTGAGCCCAGGAGTTCAAGGCTGCAGTGAGCTATGATTGCACCACTGCACTCCAGCCTGTGTGACAGAGTGAGACCCTGTGTCTAAAAAAAGAAAAAAGATTGCTAGACTGGCCACATAAACATTTCAAATGTGTACGCAGTAAAAATATTAGGAGCCACATAAAAAGACAAGTACAGTGTGAGAAAAGTATTCATAACACATTTGCAACAAATAGGATACAGGGTTGATATTTATAAACAGCACATACAAGTCAATAAGAAAAAAAAGCAATGGAAATAATGGATAAAACAATAGTCCATTCACAAAAGAAAAGATGTAAATGGCCAATAAATGTGTAAAAAGCAAAACAAAACACCATTTAACCTCTCTACTAATTTTTACCTGTCATATTGGTCAGGTTTTTGTTTGTTGGACAGTAATCTTTGTCCCTTGAATGTACGGGAAATGGCCACCTCAATCTTTGCTGGGGAGAGCCACGTAAATTGGTATAAGGAACAAAGAGGATAACTTGGCAATAGAGACAAAAAACCCTAGGAGTTTGCATGTCTCATGATTTAGGAGTTCCATTTGTAAGAATTTGGCACAAGAAAAAAATTACACATGGTTACAAATATGTTCATCACAGCATTATTTATTACATTGAAAAATTGGAGGCAATATAAATGTCCAAAAATCAGAAGTTGGTTAAATAAGTGATTAAATACTTCTTGCAGAAGGATATTGAATAATATGGAAAATATTAGGTTAAAAAAATAGGCCACAAGCTGTTTTCACAAAATGATTACCATTTGGTAAAAAAAAAAATATGTGGATATATATATATGTATATATATAAATAAGATTGAAAAGGTAATGCATAATGTTCATAGAATTTCCTCTGGGTGATGAGATTAGGGACTATTTTCATTTTCTTCTTTTTGCTTTTTTGTATTTTCCACAGTTAAACAATTGTAATTGCTTAAACCCTTAAAAAAATGTGCTTGTAAGTCCACATTTGTTACTATATTTAAGTTGCTCCAAAGTTGAATATAATTCCTAACCTCAAGAATGGGATGAGAAATCTTTTCTCCAAGCTAAACTTCCACAAAAAACAGTCAGGGGGTCACATACTCAGCAGATTAACTAAGGAGCTTTCTTAGGGGAAGAAATACTTAACCTTCAACTTTCTGGTGTTATAGATTAAGGACACAGACTAGAACACTAACATGCTTGTGGCAAAGTGTTGGAAGGGACAATGCAGGTTTCTCAACTTTTCCATCCTGTTATGGGCTGAATTGCGTCCTCCCCTAAATTCATATGCGGAAGTCCTAACCCCTAGTACTTCAGAATGTGATTGTATTTGGAGATAGAACCTTTAAAGAGGTAATTAAGGTAAAATAATAAGGTCATTATCATAGGCCCTAATGCAGTCTGACTGATGTCTCTGTAAGAAGGGGCGGTAGGACACAGACACATACAGAGGAAAGACTATGTGAAGACAAAGCAAGACGATGGCCATCTACAAGGCAAGGAGAGAAGCCCTGGAAGAAACCAACCCTGCTGACACCTTGATCTTGGACTTCTAGCCTCCAGAACTGTGAGAAAACAAATTTCTGTTGTTTAAGCCATCTGATCTGTTCTTTGTTATGGCAACCCCAGCAAACTAATACACACCCCCAATAACAGAGTGAGCTTCCTTGAGAACTCATCCCAGGCACAGCCCAAAGTGGCTTAGAGCACCCATGAAATTTCTCTGAAGACTTGTTTTATAAACATAATTAAATATAAATTCCTATCAGACAGTTTAGTATAAAACATTTTAAATCAATTTCCAAAAATCAAAAAAGTCAAACCCTGCCCTCAATCACCTCCACTATGAGGGCTGGGGAAGAGGCAGAGTATGTAGGCCCTAGTTGGGGCATTGGTTGTCAAGAAACGTGGCCACTGGCATTTCCATTTGCCAGTTACAAACTTGCTGGGCTTTGCCTTCTTCCTCTGTAAAATAGGGATCATGATGCCTATTCAGGACATCTTCCTGAATGTTTATGAAGACCAAAAGGTAATGATAGCAAATTTTGGTTTGTTATCTCACATCTAACACCAACATGCTCAGGGTTGTTCCAGGAGAAAAAGAAAATGCAGAAAAAAAAATTTATGTTCTACATTTAGGGACATTAGTAGGGAATCCCTGTTAATCTAGATGCATCAATTGTTGGATATCTTAACAGATGCACTTCTGGTTATTACATCAAAATATATTCAACACCCTCCCCACCCTCTCTTCCTTCTGCTGTGGTCGTAGTAGCTGCAAGCAAGAGGTTGTCAGAAAGCGACATCTTGTGGCTTATGCAGGTCCTGCCCTCTGGTATACAGTACTTGGTTTTCCTAAGTTCTTTTGTCAAGGCACAAAGCAATACTGCCTGCCCCATGCCCAACATATCCGAAACAGGCAGGTTACTAATTTGACACCCTTAAAAAATCAATATATTTGAAGTATTCCTTTAACTCATTTATTTAGTGAAAGCCTGACAAAATGATTTTCTACCAAAAAAATCATGTATTTGTATTCAGTATCAAAGTTCATTACATGCACTAATATGACGTTATACTTCAAGTTGTTTAGAGTTGTTTTTCCACCTCAGTTTTTTTTCTTTTCTTAGTACAGGATAATTTTACTTCTTTTATTAAGGAAGGAATAACTTATATGGATACGGTTACACAGTTTTATTGAAAATACATTTAAAAAATTTCAGACTTTCTGGTCAGCAAAACATCATATGCTTCCCAACATATCTATTTTTTGAAGAATATCGTTTTCAATAATAAGCCCAAAGAATTTATGTGTGACACATATGATTTTCAAATACGTATGTTTTAAGGAAATTAGGTTCATTTAAATACACAAGTCATTTGCAAATGGGATTTCTCATTGGTAGTTCGTCTATAAATGTCGGTTTAGACTAACAGTGATTATTGGAAACTGGAGGACGGAGAAACAATGTTTATTTTTGCATGAATACCTCATAATATAACATGATCTCAGAGGCCAAAATGGGTCCCCTGAGCTACCTGGCAGTATCATTGCATGGAATGACTGCTCCGTCACTCAAATCTTGCTTGACTGAACATAATGGAAATTCAGTTCCACATGTCAAGCACGCCGTCTAGTTATAGAACCTTGAAAGAAATTACCTGACACTGCAGACATTGAACACTCTCCTATTTTATATTCCATTTCAAATTCTGAATGTGAAACAGATTCTGAAAAAGGAAATTTTGCTCCAGGGAAACTTCCTTTTAAAATTATTATATATCTTAACGAATAAAAAAACACAGGGGATATTTTTAGTTTAATTTTCACAAATTTATAAGCCAGAGAAATGAAAAACTGTACTTCTGTGTTTCATGTTCTTGGTATGCTTGGCAAGAAATGTAGCAAAATCTTTTAGTGGGTGGATAAAGGAAATTCCCATGGGAAATTAGGTATCAAATCTGGCAGTGTCTTCATAAATTTTCTACTGTCTCTGGAGTTGGATTGTCTGGATTTGAATTCTGGCTCCATCACTTACTAGATGTGTGACCTGGGACAAGTTACATAACCTATCTGTACCTGAGTTGCTTCATCTGTACAAATGAGGATCATCATGATACCTGTCCCATAGTGTTGTTATGTGATTATGTGAGATACACTGTGTCCAGTGCTTAAGTAGAGTGTCTGTCCAGTAGAAAGCATTTAATAAATGTTATCTACTAATAGTATTATTATGAGTTCTAGGAATCATTGGTTTTTTGAGTGAGTACAAAACCCCTAACATTCATTTGATCCAGTTCATTGTCCAAACTCTTGTTTTCAAAAGACAAGCCAGTTTTTCTGTTTCTTGCTGGTTTCATTAAATAACAGGAGGCTCTGAGAATTTCCTAAATAGGAGTCCACCAGACAGCAATGTTCCTTCAACAAGGAATAATGTCCCTTTAAAAATGTAAAATGAGCTGGGTACAGTGGTTTACACCTGTAATCCTAGCACTATGGGAGGCTGAGGTGGGAGGATCACTTGAGGCCAAAAGTTGGAAACCAGCTTGAGCAAATATAACGAACCCCATCTCTACAAAAAAAAATAGGAAAAAAAAATTAGCTGGGCATGGTGGTGCACGCCTATAGTCCCAGTTACTCGGGAGGCTAAGGCATGAGGATCACTTGAGCCCAGGAGTTTGAGGCTGCAGTGAGCTATGATGGCACCACTGCAGTCTAGCCCAAGCGACAGAGTGGGATTCTATCTTGGAAAAAAGAAAAAGTAAAATGGCCATTGTCCTGAAGAGATGGTATAGCTTCATGACCTACCAGTTGCAGCAAATTCAAGGAGCTGCCTTTCTCCTTTCTGTTGGGTTTCTGGGGGCCTGTCTCCAGGGCTGTGCCTTTTGGTGACCTCCTGTGCTGTTCACATGTGCTGCAAATCTCAGGGCAGCTCACGGTGACAGAAGACACAGGGAGAGAGAGAGAACTGAGAGGAACACAGCCCTACACCACTGTTTCAGATGAAGGTTGAGAGCCACAGAATACAGCAAAAGTCACCCACCCAAATGCCTATACAGAGAAGGCAGGTAATGATATATTATATATGAGTTCAGTGGGCTGGGTGTAAGGGAAAATCCGCCCCCTCCCCGCATAGGCAGAATGATAAATGTTCATTGACATGTGGGTGCTAAGTATTAACAGGGAGTGGTGGCGGCTGTGTGAACTAAAGAACATGTGTCCAGCATAAAGGAGGCCCTCTACTCAGCTCTATTCTGTTTTTCAAGAGAAACTAGAAATGCAGATTTTATTTACATAATGATAATGATAATAAAAACACTTTGTAGGCAAACATCGTACTAGCAAAAGAAAAAACATCTGTTTTCCTCATATGACATGCATGTCATCAGTTTGCAATCTCTGCAACATGGGTCTTTGGGCTTATCCATCCCAACCTCTCACCCACTGTAGGCATTCCCTCTCCAGTCTCCCTGTGTGAACCCTTCCTGTGATGGCGTGGTCCCTTCCTCAGAGGCTGTTCATTTTGTTATGTAAACTGTTATGTTTACCAAGCCCAAATTGTCTCCTTGGAATTTGCTGCAGTTTGTCCTCCTTTGTCCCTTTGGAGAACTGGGGAGCAAGGCAACACCTTTTATATATGATGGCTTCCCACAGGAGGTGACAGTTGTCATGCCGTGCTTTCTCACCGCCCCCAAGTCTTCCTTAAACTGTGTCACCCATGACATGATTTCTTGTCACTCTTCAGTTCCCCTCCTCCAGAACTGCTCCTTGAGAAACCTCATGACCAGATCTGGAGGTCCAATGGCAGGGAAGACACACACAGACACATTGTCACTTTCACCTCTGAGATGCTAAGCGATGGGGACATCTGCTCTGCCAAGTCACATCTTCCCCCTCTGATATATTTATTTTATGGTAATCAGGAGCTGGGGAAAGGAAAGATATCACTTTCTGCAAAGCCATGTGGAAAAGTGGAAGAATTTCCACTTTCCACCGGGGAAGGCATTTCCTTTAAGTTGATGCATGGCATTTTACAGATGCTCCATTTGTGTTTAACCTGGGGCCTCAGAAGCTCTGAGAACAGCATCAAGATACAGAAGCTCACTCAGGAAGAGGAAGAAGTCAACAAGACAGGCTGTCTGGGAGGCCAGTGATGGGTGCCAGGCACTTCTGGGGAGTACAAGGAGTGTTGGGCAGGACGGAGCCTCCCTGAGGAAGGGAGAAGTATGAATAACCCACACTGATGGCCTTGAAAGGGTGGAAGAGGACATGAGTTGGGGGTGTCATTATGCTTCCCAAGGCCTATGGAGCCCCAACCCCGCTATCCCCATCCTGTCCTCTCAAAACTTCTCACCTTAACAAGTTTTAGCACTTGTTAGGGGCAGGAGTGATGCCCCGAGGTTGTGGGGGGCTGGGCGCTGTCTGTGGAGGTGCGGAGCACCTACATGTTTGGGGATGAGGCTTCCCCAGCTTTGAAGGACCTCACCTGTGGATGGAATTGGCAATGGCTCCTTCGGGCTAAATGGCTATGACTGTGTCCAGTGGGACACACATATATGAATATAAATGAATGAATGTGTGCAATTTTTAGGCAAAAATGTTATCATTCTTTACCTATTCTGTATCTCATTCTCTCCCCCTTAATATTATATCACAGAGATCTTTTCAAGTCAATAGATACAGATCTACCTCATTCCTTTTAACAGCTGAATAGTATTCCATAGCTTGACCATATCTTAACATTCAGCTTATTTCTAATTTTTTCTAATTATAAATAATGTTGCAAGGCCCAACCTTGTACATATATCTTTTTGAACTTCCCTGAATATTTCTATAGAATGTAGTACTAAAGAGGAACTGTTGGGCCTAACAGAATGCCCACTGCGGTGGTTTGAATCTATGTGTCCCTTCACAATTCATATGTGGGAACCTAATACCCAATCTGATGGTATTAAGGGGTGGGACCTTTTGGGAAGTGATTAATCATGAGTGCTCCACCCTCATGAACAGGATTAGTGCTCTTATCCCTGAAGAGGGCACCCTCGTCCCCTTCACCATTCCGCCTTCTGCCATGTGAGGACGCAGCAACAAGACAGCAGTTTGGAAACATAGAGCAGCCCTCACCAGACACTGAAAGGGCCTTGGCCAGTGCAATTCCCAGGCTCCAGAACTGTGAGAGAAATGAGTTTCTATTATTTATAAATTACTCCATCTAAGGTATTTTCTTATTGCAGCACAAACAAAGACAACCTTATATTTTGGTAGATATTCATACAATGCCCACAAACAAATGACCACAATGCAAGTAGGAAAAGGAGATACAGGAAGGTAATAAAGATAAGCTCACACGTTAATGACATATATAGAAAAATATACAGATGTTCAACCAAGCCCAAATTTGTATTTTCCAAAAGACTATAAAATAGACAACCTTGTAAGTTTAATCAAGACAGAAAGAGGACACATAAATAAACAATATTAGGTATGAAAAAGGGACATAACTACACATGCAACAGAGATTAAAAATAATAAGCAAATACAACAAACAACTTTATGCTAATAAGTTTGAAAACTTCCACAAAATAGGCAAGTTTCTAGGAAAAGAAAACTTATAAAACTCACTCATGAAGAAAAAGAAAACCAAAAAAACCTATAATAAGTGAAGAAATGGAATCAGTAGTTTTAAATCTACCTGCAAAAACAGTTTTACTAAGCATTCAAGGAACAGATAATTGTAGTTTTACACAAATTCTTTCAGAGGCTAGAAAAAGAGGAGCCATCCCCTAACTCATTTTATGAGGCTAGTGGTGACCTTGATTCCGAAGCCAGAATGAAAAAGAAAAAGTAAAGGTCAAATTACTCAAGATTTTAGATGCAAAAATCCTAAACAAAATAATAGCACACTTTAATAATGTATTAAATAAAAAATAACCTAATTAGGTATATTCTAGAAATGTAAGCATCAAATATATCTACTGTCAGCAAATCTAATAATATAATTCACCAGATTAACAAATTAAAAGAGAATCATCACAATCAATGCTGAAAAATCATTTCACAAAAATGCAACATTCATTGATGATGGAAGCTGGGGAAATGGGTCATTCAACGTACCCTACTTGGAAAAGCAGATGTGATAGGGGTTGGGGATGTCTTTTCACTGGAAGAGTTTTGAGGAGTCTCAACTCCCCGAAGTACAAATGTGAAATGACTGAGTTTTTCCCAGTGACCAGTCTGCTCTGTGGAACCCTCCTTCCCACTTGTTTGCAGATTCCCTTAGTGACATCTCAGTCTGGTTCCTCAGTGTTCAGTTCCCAAGAGTCTCTAGGCATAAAGATAGACATTTAGATCAATGGAATAGAACTGAGAATCCAGAAATAAACTCTTGCATTTATAGTCAATTGATTTTCCATAGGGATGCCAAGACAATTCAATGGGAGAAAGAATAGTCTTTTCAACAAATGGTGGTAGGACAATTGGATATCCACTTGCAAAAGAATGAAGTTGGACCCCTTGCTCACACCTCAAAATGGATCATAAATGCAAGAGCTAAAACTATAAAACTCTTAGAAGAAAAATTGGGGTAAGTATTTGGCATTTGGGGTTTGGCAAAATCTTCTTAGATCTGACACCAGAAGCACAAGCAACAAAAGAAAAAATAAATAAATAAGAATTCATCAAAGTTAAAAACTTTTTTTGTATGATGAGCACACTTACAGCCATGACTCAAGCATTACAAAAGCAATTCATGTAACCAAAAACATTGGTACCTCCTCAATATTTTGAAATAATAAATAAACAAATAAATCTCATTATATTACAATGTTAAAAAAATTTAAAAATTTTTGTGCTTTAAAGGACACCATGGAGAAAATGAAAAGATAACCCACTCAATGGGAGAAAATATTTGCAAATCATGTATCTGATAAGGAACTTGTATCTAGAATATATAAAGAACTCTTACAACTCAATAATAAAAAGACAAATTACCCAATTTTGAAATGGGTAAAGGCTCTGAATGGACGTTTCTCCAAAGAAGATATGGCAATGGCCAATAAGCACCTGAAAAGATGCTCAACTTTATTAGCCATCAGAGAAATGCAAACCAAACCCACAATGAGATACTTCACATCCACGAGGTGGCTACTATTTAAAAAAAAATAGATAATGACAAATGTTGGTGAGGATATGGAGAAATTGGAACCTCATACCTTGTTGATGGGAATGTAAAATGGTGTAGCTGTAGTGGAAAAGTTTGGCAATTCCTCAAAAGGTTAAATGGAAAATTGCCATATGACCCAGCAATTCCACTCCTGGTTACATCACCTAAAGAAATGAAAACATATGTCCACACAAAAACTTGTATGTGAATGTTCATAATATCGTTATTCATAATAGTCAAAAAGTAGAAACAACCCAAATTCTCATTAACTGATGATATGGATAAATAATTGTATAAATAAATAAAATGTATATACATACTATAGGATATTACTGGACAATAAAAAGGAATGGAGTATTGATCCATGCTACGATCTGAATGCACCTTGAAAATGTTACGCTAAGTGAAGGAAGCCAGTCACAAAGGACCACACATTGGATGATTCCATTTATGTGAAGTGTCCAGAATAGGCAAACTTATAGAGACAGAAATTAGATTAATGGCTGCCTAGAGCTGGGGAACTTGGGGGAGAAATGAGGAGTGACCGTTAATGGGGACAGGGTCTCTTTTTGGGGTGATGAAAATGTTCCCAAACCAGATTGTGGTGATGGTTGTACGAGTCTGTGAATATACTAAAAATCATTGAATTGTACACTTTAAAAGGGTGAATGGCGTGGTATGTGGATTCTATCTCAATAAAGCCATTATAAAGAAAGAACCTCTGGATATTAAAAACTCCACTCTCTCCAAGCAGGCTGGACTTGAGGTTCCAGTGGCTTGGGGTAGGGAGAGAGGCGATGTGGTTTGCTTTTCTACCTCTCCTTTTTCTCCAAGATATCACGGAGAGGAGACAGCAGAGGGGAGAGGGATCAAAGCACTTTCTTATGTGACTCCTTGTTGGCCGTCACTTCTTTTCTGCCTAACTGGCTGTCGGTTCCCTCTGTGAGGCAGGGGTCTAGTGCTGGCTCTCCATGATCCTTCTGACACCATCTCCTGGTGAGCTAGTTCTGACTGAGGTTCATCCTTCCCCTTCCCCCTCAGCCTGCCCCACAGGTGTCTACCCCTCAGCCTCTCTTAGGGTGACTGAAACCCTCCTGAGCTTCCTCAGAGTCCATGCAACCCACGGGAAATCCACGTTTCCTTGCCAAGCCACGCTGTGGCACTGCCACAGGCCTCCCGGGCCCCCGCCTCTCCTCAGCTCAGCCTCTTCCTCTGCCCCTTTCTCCTCGCTCCAGCAGCACGCGGCCTGGGCGTCGGGCAGTTCAGTGGTTCTGAAGCCTTCAGATGAAAGGCATTTGCCAGCCTCTTCCTTGATGAGGGGAGAAGGTATTGTAACTGGCTCCATGAACAAAAACACCTTTTCTCTTACGTTTTAAGTTTCCAGGCCAGTAACATTTGTTGACCAGAACTTTGTAATTTTCTGTTTCACTAATCCATTCCCTTCTGAGTTGTTCTTCAGAAACAGTGGAACTTCCTTGCAGTCACGAGATTAACAAGGCCTTGCACCCCCCGATTGTTCCGAGAAGTCAAAATAAGGGCATTCCACCTCAAATCTTGCCCAAGGACCCACCGAGCAACCTACTCCTCACTACCCACATGCTCACAAGACTGAAAGGATCCCCAATATTACCCCCTAGCTCATTACACTATTAATACTAAAATCTGCACGCCAGGAGGGGCTTATCTGCCATTTTTTGGATCACGCAATGTATGTGCCAGTATGATTTCTCACTGTGCTCGCGTGCCCTGCGCTCCACCCTGAACACGTAGTGATGCTCACTCACTTCATGCACTATTCATTTCACCTCTAGCAAAACCCCTGACCCCGTCAGTTGGGGAGGCGGATTTGAGGCAGTCTTCCCACCTCCCGGTTGACATCTTCCACAATAAACTTCCTTTCTTCCTTGACAATCCCCACTGTCTCAGTAATTGGCTTTCTGTGCAGTGAGCAAGTGAGCCTAGGACAAAAATCCCCTTTGTGGGTTTGTTATCAGTGTGGAGGAATACTTCAGGTACCCCAATCTTACAGAGGGAGGGGAATTTGTCTAAGCCCACCCTGCTCCCTAGGGGATGGGAAGAGGTGGCTGCTGCTCCATGAATTCTGCTCTCTCTTGCCTGCTCCCTCTTTTGTATCAGGCTGTGCGCGCAGGATCGGGGGCGACTAGTGAGGTGGACGTCGTAGCATCTGTTCTGCAGAAATCCTGTGAAATCATGACTCCCAGCAAGCCCTGCATGGAGATAACAGCTTCACATCTGGAAATCCTTTGAACTCAGAATGGAGGCTCTAAAATCAAATCCAGGACTACTAACTTTTGGGCTACCAACTTAGAATTTACCCCAGGTGGCCCTCTCCACACTTGGTGGGAAGGTGGTGTCCTTTGGTTGCTTCTCCTCCCTCCACCCGTACCCATACAGTGGAAACAACTTGAACTTTTAGGAGTGTGCAGAGGACACTTTCTGTAGTCTTCAGAAAACGTCTGGATAGAATCATGTTTAGTGGATATGGATTTCCCTCTGTTGGTTGGGCCACTGTAGCAAGAAATTGAGAGAGAGCAGGAGTTAAATGTGTGGACTTCTGACACTACTCTGATCCCAGAACTTTCCCTGCCTCCTTCCTTCTTCCTTCCCTCTCCAATTTTCACCCCATTTTCTCATCAATATATCTATAATCTCTTGTTTCACAGGACAATCCAGAGCTGACATTTCTTCGCAGATAGGGTGAACATCTTCTGTCTCACCTCCCCTGCCCTGGGATGTTGGCAGTCCTTCTGCTAGATCTCGGAGGCCTGGTTCAGTGGTCAGGGCTGGGGGTCTGGGGGTGGGGCAGAGGGTTTTGTCTCTGTGTAGCGTCTCTGCTGTTAGCAAAGCTGCCAGCTTCCAGCCCTCGGCGGACAGGCCTCCTTCATGTCGCGGAGATAGCCCTACATCTCCAGCTAGTTTTGACCAACTCTCCTCCCTCCCCTTCTCTGCCATCGTGGAGCTGGCACCTTCAGAGCTGCTGCCACCATGGCTGTGGCAGGCTCTGTGGTCATAGCTGCCTAAGAGTTCTGGCACTGCCACCGTAACTCCTGCCCAACCTGGAGCTGCCTCTGCTCCCCAGACTCCCCTGCCCTCAAAACCAGGTATCTCCAAGGCCTAGGGTCTCTCAGGGGCGGGTTTGTGAATCTGTCCGAGGAGTCCAGGGGGCCAGGCGTGTACCTGCTGGCATTGCTCCAAGCCATTGGCTGGCCTAGGTCTCCTCATGGTCATGCTGCCTGGGCCAGAGGCTCTTAGGCTGGGGCCTAGAGCCTCAGGTGATGCCGGGGAGAATCTTGTGGGTCTGCAAATCAACTGTAAAATGAAAAAGCCATTTTTATTTCAATATCATCTTTTTTTAAAAAGCATATCCTGGGTCATCTGACTCCAGCTACTTCTGACAAGGCCATTTCAGGAAGTGGTGAGAGGCGTGCTCTCCCACCAGCCTGCTGTGTCCCAGTCCTGACTCACTCCACATCCCAGCTGTGTGACCCAGGACGGCACTCACCTGCTGTGCCTGAGTGCCTTTAGCTGCAAAAGGGTGATGATAATCGGTTCTGCTCCGGGGCCCCTGTGAGAGCTAAACGAGATTATGCCTATAAAGCACTTAGCCTAGCGCTTAATGGGCCTCTGCACTCAATCACAACTCCAATTGTGTGTATTATCTGGTGGCCCCGTGATTGTCAACGGCTCACGGCTCACGAGAGAAAAAACAAAGGTGGACTTAATAGGGAAGTGATGTGTTAGAGCTGAGTGAAGACCAAACGGCGTGGCATGCTGAATAAATGAAGTTTTCACAGAAGTTTAAGTAAGGAAAAGCAGTGTGGTAATTGCGTCATCACGCCAGGCTGGCCGCACTGGCGGCACGTGCTGGGAGCAGTCGGGGCTGCGCTCGCGTGGCCAGCGGCGTTTATTTTTCAGCAAGACCTCATCTAGCCCATTCCGTCAATGTTGTCAATATGATTTTTATTGGCTTCGTCATTTTGTTTTTATTTAATTTATAGATTTGTTTGGCTTTTAGATGAAAGCTCTAAGCATAAGATTATACCTTGTTTGAATATATGTAGGTAACTTTTTAAATAAAAATAATATTTTAAGTCAACACTGTGTTTTAAAATGTGTTTTTCAAGTTTGAGAAACATTGCTCTGAGTCTTTTGCATTGAAATTTGGATGGAGGGAAATCAAATGTATATTCTCTTTGCACAGAAAGCCTAACTTCACATTAATTAGTGCTGGAACAGCTGTGGTGGGCGAGAGCAGTTGAGACAGCCATGACCTTGGAGAACAAAGATGGCCAAACTAACAGCTCTTCGGCATCACCAGAGCCTTCAGGCTGGTAGCTTCTCCACCTTCACCCCACTCCTAAAGCTTTGAGTGTGGAGTTTATTTTGCGATCCTGTTGACCACAGTGTTACCGGTCTTGTTTTCTAGTATTTCTACCATTGCATTCAGGATCTTTGAGATTGATGGCTCTATGGGGTACCATGTTTCCTGTTGCTTATGTAACTTATATGTCAGTAAGGGTGACTATGCCCTGTGAGATCTAGATGTGATTAATCCCAATGTCCTAGTCCTCCCACACTTGGCTCTGGAAAAGGCCAGTGCCTCTCCCATGGCTGTGAATTTCTGGGGAGCTTATACGCCCATGGCCACCTCTTGCTCCAAATTCCTGCTTATGCAGACAGCATATTTTCCAGTCTGCATCTTGTGGTTGTTTCTTCTTTCATCCTCACTCTGGCTTCCACCCAAACATAGACTTTGCCCTTTTCCTTCATTTCCACCAAAATCCACAAGGCTTTTACTCGTATAGTGAATGTTACCAAAGGTTTAGGGACATTTTGCAGGAGTGGGTGAAATGCAGGGAAGGGAGAGGTTTTATTTTATAGCAACACAAATGACTTAAAATCAAATGGTTGACATACCTATTCTTAAAATCTTTTAGCCACACTGCCCTGTTACTGGACCATCAGCCCCTCCTCTCTCACCTCTCTCTCCTCCACCCCCGGATTTCTAGTCCTTCCTTACAGAACTGTTCTGCTGTCTCTTTTTAGCCTTGTCTTCAGAATCTCACCTTGCCCCTAGCTCAGCACGTCAAGACACTTTCCTTGACAGTGTTCTTCCTAAGATGCATTCTGTTGTCAGGAGATTAGACGGTTGTTGACTGCCCCACTGCACTGACTGAAGCTGTCCACTTTACATTCCTCCTGTGACTGTAGCACAAATATTAGCTCAGGGTTTACAAAGCACTTTCACCTACATGAGCCCCTTTGGCCATCAGAACAGCCCCAGCTGAGGTCTCATGTCCATTTTACAGATGTGGGACCAGAGGCTCAGAGAGGTTGAGTGAATCATTCAAAGCCACACAGCCAGGTAAATGGGGGTGAAGTCTACACCCAGGCCTGGTGATTTTGAGATTTGACCCATGTCATCACACACAGACAGGATGCATGCTGTCTGATCTATCAGCGATCTGAGGCTACATGGATTCCATGGTAAATGATTAACACATGACAACCCAGTTGTCCTCAGGTGTGGCCATAGTGGCCCCAGCAGGTACATGCATTCTACAGAGTTGGACTGCCTATACCTTCCTCTTCTTTCCCTCTTTTGCTGGCTAGCTCTTCCTCATCTTTGGGTCTAGGTATAGGACTGGCTATGTAATTTGTGGGGCCCAGTGCAAAATCAAAATGCTGTGCCCCTTGTTCAAAAGTTGTCAAGAATTTCAAAACAGTGACAGCAGAGCATTAAGCCAAGCATGGGGCACTTTAAAGTGATCGTACAGGTCACAAACCCATGAAACTGGCCCTGTTTTGAGGTTCTGTTCCCTAGGAAGCATGCCCTGACTCCCCAATTTGGGCGAAGTGCTTATCACATGCTGTCATCATTTCTTCATTATGTGTCTGTCTCTCTATTAGTCTGTGAGCTTCTTAAGACCTGTGTACTGTTCACTGTTATCGCCCTGGTGCCCAGTACAAGCCCTGGCAAAGAGCAAGGGCTCAGTGGATGCCTCACTGGGACTTGGGACTCCCGCAAGTGGGACCTGGAGAAACCAGGCAGTGACCACTCAGGACCCACTCAGGACCCTGGACAGGTCAGCCTAAGCATCAGCGAGTGAGCCTCTGAGATTTGCCAGGGGTTTTAAGTGTGGGGAGGAGTAGAGTAGGGACCTGTTTTCTCTTCAGGTGAGTGTGTTAATCATTTACCGCTCAGGGCCTCACAAATCCTGCCCCTCAAGGCTAAGCAAGGTGTGATGACCCTCGGAGGTTAGGGACAGGCAGGAGACAGGGGCAGAGACGGCAGACCAGCCACGGGGCCCTTCGCCGAGGAACGCAGCTTGGCTCCAGCTCCCCGCCCTCAGCCTAGCCCTGACCCTTCTTTAGCCTCCTGAGGCTTCTTAGGTCCCCATGTTCCCTTTGGGTATCCTTACCCACCCCACTGCCCAGCGGCGTGTGTGGGAAATATCTCCTACGTGTTTCCGCAAAACCAGGAGGAGGGAGGAGGCAGAATCCTCAAAAGTTTTGGACAACAATGGGCCCTTATGTAGAGCCCCCATGGATCCCACAGATTTCTTTCGGTTCCAAGCAACAGAAACCCTACTTGGTGTAAGCAGAAAAGAGTACATATTAGTTTAAAATCTAGAAGCTTAACGGGTGGATGTGTCTTTAGGCATCGCTGGTCCTTGAGCGCAAACGATGTGATCAGAGCTCATTTTCTCTCTTTTCATTTTTCTCCACGTGGAAGGCAAGATCTCAAACCTCCTGAAAACAGCAGGCCGAAACCCTGGGATGGGCTCTGATTGGCTGGGCTTGGGTAATGGGCATAGCCCTGAACCAATCCCTATGTCCAGGGGTGGGAGCAAGGGCAGTCCTCCAGATTCCCTCCCAGTGGGTCCCCTCCATCCCCCCAAAGCAGGGCTGTGTTTCCAGAGGACGGGAAGGGACAGCTAACCAGGGACTCAGGCACCATCAGGACCCAGCTCCGGATCCTGCTTCTCTCTCTGTTGGCTCCATTTCTCTCTTTCACGCAGACTACATTTCTCTATATGGAAGAATCCCGGGGAAGGAAGGGATTTATTGGCCCAGCTTGGGTCAGGTTGCTACCTTCAGGTCAATCTTCAGGTCAGCTGTGGCCAAAAGTTGGGGTCCCATGGTAATGGGGCTGCCTTGAGCTGTCAGCAGAAGGCCAGGAGGATGGTTTCTGAAGGAAGGAATGGTGCTGAGCAGGCAACCCCAGAACTGTCCCCCGAGTTTCTGAGCAGAGGAATATGGCCCTATCTGACCTGCATTTTGGGAGGAGTACGCATTAAAGATGACACGCTTTTTTCTTTTATTCATAAAAACAAATTTGCAACAATTTATTAAAAATCGATACCATGCAGTAGGGGTACGAGAAATTCCTCATTTACATTTGATTCTGGCAGTTCCAGTCTAATTTAAAGCATTTGTGCACTAACATCATTGGAAAACGCCTTCAGGCTGAAGCCTCTTCGGAAATGGACGGTGTGTTTGCTGCATATAAAAGAACAGAACCATTAAATAGCTAGAATCACTTCTGTGGGTCTTGTTATTTGCGGGGAAATTAAAAAAAAATGGGTGAACCTACAGTATCAGTAAGACAGAGAATGTACTTCGTGGGTTAACCTAGAAGACTGTGCACGTTCGGGAGTCACAAAGGGTTACAGACGCACACACTCACCTCCGACAGTCCAATACTTTTGTTTGTTTTTTTCCTGCTATGCTGGAATAATATTTCTACAGGTATTTTTTGTGTGTATACATTATGTACAATTAATTGTCTCTTTCCCTTTGAAAAATTAATGTGGTCCTTTAAATTAAATTTGGTTTTGGTGAAATCAAGAAAGCAAGTAAATACTGGCGATACACAGTGAGTGACAAGACCGATTGTTAGTGCCTAAACAGAGAATGACTTCAACTTGACCTGTGATGTGTTAACATTTTTTTTTTCCCTAAAAGCTACAGTACCTCCATAACCTCTCTTTGGGGAGGGGAGCAGAAAGCTATGCTACGTGAAATAGGGTGTTTTGAAATGTTGGTGATGGTAAGATTCCTGTGGGCCCTTTCATCAAAGCCTGGTGGTGACAACAGTGTGTTCCTGACTGCAGTGGTTCTGGGAGGAGATTATTGCCTGCCTGTTGAAGCTGCCATTGGGTTTCTTTAGGGAGTGAGCAATCCGCTCATTTGTGCAGACGTCCTGGACGTTGTCATTCAGGCCTTTCTTTAGCAAAGAATGAACCTGTCTAGGAATGTCAGAAAGTCATTGGGAGCCTCCCTCCAGCAGGGTTGCTCAGGGTAGAGGGCTGTGCTGGAAGCTTCTCTGGGCCACACCCCCGGCTGTAGTAAGGGCTGAAGGTCATAGTCATACTAATACCTCACGGGTCAGGGCCGCTTCACTGTTTGGTGCAAAGCTTTCCTGGACGAGATCAAGTTTCGATCCTCAGAGTGACCCTGTGAGGTAGGCAGGATGGGTGTTATTTCAACCCTGATCTGTTACAGAGGGGAAACTGAGGCTCAGAGAGACACTGGTGACTTGCCCAAGGTCATGCAGGGAGTCAGCAGGGGACTGAGGACTTGAACCCAGGGCTATCTGACTCCCAGGCCCGTGCTCTTTGGGGTTCACTTGAAAGGGAAGAGTGATCTTACGAACGAAAATCAGTCTGCCGACTGATCGCCCCCAGGGATCCCCAGGGGAGAGCTCACTGGCTTGTCTGGATGGAAGGCCGCCTTCTGGAAGCCAAGGGAAGCCCTCAGCCAGCAACTCTCTCCCCATGGCTACAGGGATATCTTTTAGCAGAATGCCCCCAATTCACTTTGGTCAGAAACAAAGTCAGTGGGAAAAAAAAGGAATCCCAGCCAGCCCTTGGGCCCTGATGAGAGAGGTTAAAGTGCACAATCTTTCTTTATCGTATTTGCTGGGAACAGACATTCCATGATTAGCTCGGGTGGTCCCCCTTATTACTGGGAACACCCGATATGAACACAAGGACATGGCCAACGTGGTGGATGCATGACAGACTGTCGGTGAATGCTGCAGAGCGTGTCTGCAGTGACGTGCCCTAAATCCCCACGGTCCCCGGAACGGGTGTTATTGTGTTAATGTGTGGCATTTACCAGAGTAACAAACATGTCATTTGGTGATGGAGGTCCCATCAGGAGCATGCAAGTCCGCCTGCTCCGGTACCCCAGCCCTCCAGCGCGCCTGCCCCAGGGCTGTGCCTGTCTGCTGCTCTTGCAGACTCCCTGTTCCAGGAAGGCTGGGGTTGGCTGGCCTGGCAGCTGGGGGCTTGGTGGCCCTGCCCACCTCCTCCTTTGGAGTGGAGAAGGGCTGGCCTGAGGGGCCACAGCCAGCGATGTGTGTGCAGAGTGCAGAGGCGGTTTCTCCAGAAGCCCCTTGCTTCTTCCGAGGGCTGCTTCGGGCTACTCAGTGACTTCTAGCTGGAGTTCCAGTGCCTCTCTCCTTGTCTAGATTTCTTTCTTTTTTTGCAAGTTTCAAATATCCCAGCTCCTCCTTGTTTGCAGACATTAAGGAAGAAGTCATCTCCATTCCTCTTCTTTGTGAAGGAATAAGAACTTCACAAATAAGGCTTGAGGTCAAGTGCCAAGGCCCCCCTCCCTTCCTGTCCTCCTGAGTGCCATCCCAGCAGTCCTGAGAGGCCAGCCGTGGCGCCCAGCTTCTCCGCAGCCAGAGCCGACAGTGTCCCTGTAGCAGACGCCTCTGCCCAGGGTGGTTCTGTCACGGGGGAGGCCCCGGCCTCAGGCCTCCCACCCTTACAGGCCCGAGACCATGACTCGGAAGGAGGGTGGCACGTGTCTGTGGCGGGGGCTGGCGGTGGGGCTGACGCAAGGGCTGACACAGCTGGCGTCCACGCCTCCTATGGATGGGAGGTAGGCGTGGTGGAGGATGGGGAGCTGGAGGGACAGCCGGCGCTGGATGCTGGAGAGAAAGAGAGGGAGGGGTGTCAGTGCAGGCTATCTGGCTGCTCCTTGCTTTTGCTTTGGCTAAAAAAGCTGAGGACAGGAGCATATTTTTCTCTGAATCCAAGATCTGTCCATCCAGCCGTCTACGAGTATTTAACGAAAGCCTACGTGTACCAGCTACTGCCCTGGGAATAAGCAGGGAGACTAGAATAAACAAGGAAGATGCAGTCTTCTTGAGCCTCTGGTCTGAGATTTGGCAGTTATTATAAATGTCATAGCAGAAAAGATGCTCCTTGACTTACAGTGGGGCTACATCCCAATAAACCCCATTGTAAGGTGAAAATATCATAAGTCAAAAATGCATTTAATACACCTAACCTACCGAGCATCATAGCTTAGCCTAGCCTACCTTAAACGTGCTCAGAATACTTACATCAGCAACATCATCTAACACAAAGCCGATTTTATAGTAAGGTATTAAATATCTCACGTAATTTATTGAATACTGTACTGAATGCGTATCACTTTCAAATCATCGTAAATTTGAAAATTTTTAAGTCAGGACCGTCTGTATTACTAAGGACAAGGCTTTGCCCTTCTAACAGGGCTTTGCTGCAAACACAGACATATCTCATTTGCTACTCTTGCACGCTTCCACGTGGATTTGGCTTTCAGCTGTATCCCTGGAAGGCTCCTTGGTGGCTCCTTCCTCTGTCCCGTCTCCACTGCCTTGCCCAGGACCTCATCCCTTCCTGCTGGGCCAATTCCAACAGGCTCCTCCCTGTCTTTTAGCTTCTTTGGTGACTAGTGTTATCTTTCCAACACTGGGAAGCTGGGGAAGGGAAAATAGGACGTGCATTGATGTGACATTCAGGGCGCCCTACGATCTGTCTCTTGCCAGACTCTCCAGGTGAATCTTCTATTCTCTTCCTGCAAGCCCTGGCCTCTGGCAGCTAGTTTCCCCTAAAATCCTGCTCTTGCATGCTCTTCCGCTGTTTCCCCATCTGGAATACTCTTTCTCTATTTTCCGACCGGATGAACTGTGTTTCTTTCAAGGTCCAGTTTAAATGTCAGAGAGTGGGCCCCCTTCCTCCTCTAAGCCCCCAGAACCCTTGGTAAATACCCGGAAATGAAGCCAGAAAAAACTGGAGGTGGGGCCGAGTCAGGGGGTGGGTTTACACGTGGCCCATGGAGAAGCAGCAAGGGGGAGCTGTCCTCCGACTCCCTTCTCACTGCCACTCCCTCCCAGTCTTAATGACTGTCATGTCACCTTAACCACTGAAGGGGCTGCTTTGGGGAGTGTGCCCAGGTGATTGCTCCCCTGCTCTGCTCAGCTGTACTCTTGTGCAGTTCTCCACTGGCGCACCTGTCATATTGCACTCCTGGAGGGAAGGGACTGAATTCTTATGCCTCCTTGTGTCCCCAGTGCCTAGCCACTCAGGTGCAAAACAAAATAAAAACAAAAATCCCAGATCTTAACAAACACCCAGTAGGCAAAAGAAATATTGCTATTCCCATTATAAAGATGAGGAAAGGGTACAGACTTTACATAACTTGCCCATGGAAACAAAACCGGAACTGGGGAAGCTGGGACTCTTCTGTGAAACCACATTGCTTTGTGCTGGAGGCAAATCAACTCATGGGGGCTGCCTCCTCTCAACTGGGTGTGCCCTTGGAGGTTATTAGGGCCCTCATGGGTTCTGAGACAGATGGGCGCAGATGAAACACTGCCCACACTGAGCAGAAAGGCCTCTCCCAAGAGACACCTTACAGCTGTGCAGGGGATGAAACTAGCGTGTTGTAGATCTCATTTTGAAATTTAAGTTGAACCTGTGTAACGTCAGCCACGACCTATTCCTTAAGGCAAGATGGTGTTGGCAAAATGTCCAGGAAAAAACGGGGAGCTGAAGAATGAACTCTGACCTGGGCAAAGGGTACCCTGTCCGAGTGCCCAGGGCAGGGCCATCTGCCTAGGCGAGGTGGGTGTCTGCTTGTGGTGGCCAGAGCCACAGCGCTCTGCTGCCTGCTAGAACCCTCTCGTCTTTTCGTTCATTCAACAGGCGCTTGCCGAGAGCCTACTCAACGCCAGCACCCGTGTTCAGTGCAGGGGCCACACTGAGGGCTCACCCCTTACCTTCCAGGTGCTTCCGCTCTCGTGGAGGCAAATGCTGGGCAAACTTCTGACAAATGCCATGTAACCATCAGTAACCGTTCTGGACTGTCAGCTGGCCAGGCCTTGCAGCTAATTGGGCTCAGAGTCTGTTAACTCTAACACTAAATGGCCCCCAATAGTGCTGCAGTTGATGATTTGGCTGCTTTTGCTGGTTTCTTGCTGCATGTCACTTCCCAGAGGCCAAGTTCCAGAGCTGATGTCTCTAACCCCTGCTTCCAATCTGCTGTAAGATGGGAAGAACTAAAACTGCCAGTGGGAACAGAGCTAACTGAGATGTTCAGGTCTTTCCCTCGATGCTACCTTCTCATTGAATCTTCTCTGACCACCCTATTTAAAATGACACTCCCTGATCCCTTTCTCTGCTTAATTTTTCTCCAAAGCACCTGTCATTTGACATATTATATCTTTCTTTTTTATTCGGTTTTCCTTCCAGATAGAATGGGAACACCAGGAAAGGAGACATTTTAGTCTGTTTTCTTTGCTGTTGTGTCCCCAAATCCTAATGCCTGACACATCGTAGGTCCCAGAAAATCCTTGTTAAGTAAACGCATTTAGAAAGGTTAGCTTTTATACATAGCAAAGACAGCATGCTACAGTGGAGAGCATGGATTTGATGTTGGACAGATCCAAGTTCAAATCCCATGTCCTGCACTTAACAACGGGGTGAGCTTTGATAAGACACCTCCCGTTTTTGAATATTAGTTTTCTCATCTGTAAGAAGAGCATTGTAATTCAACCTGCATCATGGGATCGCTGTGGAGAGCAAATAAGATAATGGATTTGAAAACATGGTGCAAATTGTAAATTATTGTGCAGGAGTAACATATTCTTCAGTAATAACTCTCAAGGAGAAGGTACTTACTGTTCTGGAGAGTTTATATCTTCTATAGGATCTTTGCACGTTCGAGAGGGCTCTGTTGTGTTCCACTGTAGCTGGGGATTTTGATCGAGGTGATTTTTTAAAATGGTCTTTCCCCCATCTAAATGCAAAACAGCGATAGCACAACACATTCTGTTAACTTGGTTTTTAAAAACCAACAATGCAATTTTTTGTAGGATGACGCCCAAGGAGAAAGAATGCAAAAGAGTCCATTATTCCTCTGCATTAAATGTGGTCTGTGTAGCGGCTCTCCCTGGACCAAGGTAGTGAGCCGGGAAGCCTCTGTGCTGGCATGGAAGCAGTGTGCTGGGGATGTCTGTGGCATGCCCCGTGCCCTCCTTCTCTCCAAGAAAAAGTGGGGAAAGCCAAGTTGACTAATGTAGGCAACATAATTTAGAAATGAGGGGTTCTAATATTAAGTCCCTTTTCACGGGTGCATAGGGATGTAATGACAAAGAAAAAAACCTCCAGGGTATAATTTTGATAAGGTTGGCAAAGATAGAAAAAAAAATAATAGTCAGTCAACTGCCGGTGGAAGTATAAATTGACATAATCTTATGGGCGAGCCACTGTCAATATGTGTCAAACACCATAAAAAATGCCTATTTTTACCTAGAATTTCCACTTCTGGGAATTGTCCTAAAGAAATGATCAAGGATATATGCAAAGTTATATACAAGATGTTCAATTCAGTATCATTTACAATATTAAAATGTTGGAACTAATCTGAATTTGTCCAGTAATCATAGATTAGTTATGTAAATTATGGGGCCTCCATTCAAAGGAGTATTGTGTAGCCACAAAACATGGTGATGTAAATTCTCTCAACTCCCTTTGTGCTTCGGAGCCATCTGGGGAGATATAAAGAAATATAAAAATCTGACCCCCACTTGAGAGATGTGGATTCATTTAGTCTGGAGAGGAGCATTGGTGTGCTTGTTTGTTTTTGTTGCAGTGGGCAAACTTATGTGTGTGTCATTTTGCACCCATGTGAGTACAGTCTTAATTATTCATGGATTCCATATTTGCAGACTTGTCTTCTTGCTCAAATTTATTTGTAACCCCCAAATCAATACTTGCCATGCTTTTGTGGTCATTTGCTGACATGCAGAGAGTTTTGAAAAATTTGAGTTGCCTTATGCACACGTTCCCAATTGAGGTTGAACAAGGTGATGCTCTGCCTTCCTCTTTCAGCTTTCACACTATAAATAGGTATCTTTTTTGAGGTTATTTAGGGACATGTTTTTCATATTTTTGTGCTTTCTGTTGGTGATTTTGCTGTTTAAAATGGCCCCCAAGCACAGTGCTGAAGTGCTGTCTGGTGTTCCTAAGCAGACGAGAGCTGTGGTGTGCCTTACGGAGAAAATACATGTGTTAGATAAGCTTCCATCAGGTGTGAGTTACAGTGTTGTTGGCCATGAGTGCAATGTTAATTAATCAACAATATATATTGAATAAGGCGTCTTTAAACGGAAACACACGTGAAAACAAAGTTATGTGTTGACTGGCTGACACAAATGTCAACTGCAAGAGGCTTACAGGATCCTAACCCTGTATTTCCCCTAGGAGTAACGGCTAATTTCCTGTTCATGTGACTTTGCAGAACATTACTGCTATCACAAATAACCAGAATCGACGGTATATCCAAATGCTGTGGTCTGAATGTGTCCCCTCCAAATTCATGTGTTGAAACTTAATGGCCAATGTTATAGTATTAAGAGGTGGGGCCTTTAAGGAGGTGATTAAGTTGTGAGGGAGGAGCCCTCGTGGATGGGATTAGGGCCCTTATAAAAGGGCTTGAGGGAGTGGGTTCACTCCTTCCATCCCTTCTACCACGTGAGGACACAGTGTTCCCACCTCTGGAGGATGCGGCCATCCAAGCTTCATCCCAGAAATAGTGACTGGGCCCTCACCAGACACCTAATCTACTGGCACCTTGATCTTGGACTCCTCAGTCTCCAGAACTGTGAGAAATAAATTTCTGTTGTTTATAAATTACCAAGTCTGTGGTATTTTGTTATAGCAGTACAAACAGACTAAGACATATAGAATAAATTCCAGAAGTGGAATTGCTGGGTCGGAATGATTTCTATTTCAACCAGCAATGTTTGAGAATGCCCCTCTCCCCACCTGTTTCCTTGCACTCTTAGCAACTTTTCAATCTCTGATTTTTGCCAGTCTCAGAGGTGGAAATGCTCTCTCATTGCAGATTTAATCTGCATTCCTCTAATACAGAGCGAGACTGATCATCTTTTCTTAAGTGTAAGAACCATTTCTGTTTTCTTTTATGAGAACTCTCTTTTGCTCATTTTTCTTTTGGGTTGTTGGTCTTTTTCTTATTAATTTGTATATAATTATATATACTTTGTATATAATTACATATAATTTTTCCTTATATATAAGGGCATAAGCTTGTTATCTGAGTTAAAGTATTTTTTGGCTGAGTTTGTTGCTTGATTTTTTTGACTGTACTAATCATGGCTTTTGCATTGTGAAAAAAATTCTTGTTGTAGCTAAATTTATCAACCTTTCCTTTTGGGGTTTTTGTTTTGCATCATACAGAGAAAGGCTTTCTCCTCTCTGAAATTGTTGTAAAAAATTCTCCTTTGGTTTCTTCTAGTACTTTCATGGTTTCACTTTTTATATTTACATCTTTTCTCCATCTGGAATTAATTTTTGTGTAAGGTGTGAGGTAAGGATCTACCTTTTTTTCTTTTTCAGATGGCCACCCATTTATCCCAATTAAATTTATTGAATAATTCAGTTTTTCACTAATTTGAAATGCTCACCTTTACCAGATACTAAAATTATTAGGGGTAATTTTTATTCTTGTAATTTCCTTGTTATTACCTCAATTTAAACGTTTGTGCAACCAATAGCTTATATAATATTGCTTCTATAATAAGAATACTTATTACTAATATAATAAGGATAAAAGAAACAAGAGATTTTTCATTGATTAAAGACATAATTTTATCACAAATTAATGACTATGTGCTAATGACAAAATCCAAACAACAGGGAAGTATATAAAAGAAAATGTAAAAGAGTCCCTCTTGTCCACCTTCTGCAGTACCATTCCTTTTCACACGGGGATACTGCTAACAATTTGGTGTTTGTTCTTCCAAACCTTTCAACAAATGTGCTTTTATACACACACACACATATGTGTACCATAATCACAGTGCTGGCTTTTCACTTGGAGATCCTTCCATGTCTGCACAAACAGACCCATCTCACTTTTTAATAGCTGTATAATGTGCCATCTTGGGTTGTATCAAAATTCATTAAACCACCCCAAATAATGAGCATTTAAGTTAATTCCAGCTTTTCTCACCTACCAATAACATTGTGATGTACATCCATGTGTTTGTATCTTTGCCCACGTGGGAGTATTTGCAAGGGGCAGGTTTCTGCTTGTGGAGTTGCCAGGTCAAGATGTTCAGCATTTGGAGAGTGCCGGACTGACTTCCAAAATATTGCTGGAGAATGCCCACTGCCAAACACTCTTACCAACATTGGTAATCTTTAACTTTTTTCCAAAAGGTAGGCAAAAAATGGTTAGTGTTATTGTGGCTGGCATTCCCCAGGTGGTTGGTGAGATTGAGCATCACATTGTATCTCCCTGACCAGTCTTTTCTTATACACTGATGAGGTGTGTTTGAACCTGTGAAATGTCATTCAGAGAAGTAAAGGTAAACTATTCACTAAGAACAAAAGGGAAAACGCAATATGCCCCCAGTCAGTACATTGGGAATGCTGGCCACGTTGTGTACGTGCAGAACAGAAACCCCAGGGATGAAAAATAGAAGTCCCAGGCCCAGGCAGGGTGGGGTTCCAAGTGGACACTGAGCTGTGGTCAGGAGACAGGGCTTTCAGGTGCTCCAGCTCTGTGTGTGTGGCTTCAGACCAGTCAGTCCTCTGCCCTCTCTGACCCTCAGTTTCTTCCTCTGTAGAATGGGAGATGGACAGCTGGTGTTTGAAACCCAGGTGCCCAGGTTCCAGGGCCCCACCTCCTCTCACCTGTGCTCTCAGTGAAGTTCCCCAGGCTGAGGATGTCATTGAGCTCTTGGTAGTGGTTCTGTTTAATGTAGGTGGTCTTTTCTGGTGTGTCCTGCAGCTGCATGGTGACCTCTTCCAAGTCTTTATCCAGCTAGAAGACAGAGGCTCCAGCTGAGTCAGCATCCTCAGCGCTGCCCCTGCCCCAGCCCTGGCAGCCAGGCCTCACAGGGCCGGGCCTCTGCCTGGCTTTAGGGGGGACCCTGAGAGCCTGGGGGTGCTGCATCTTGGGGAAGAGATGCAGAAGGACCTTGCCAGCTCCTGTTCAAGGAGAAGCTATAATGAGGTGGACCTGGGCTTTGCAATTACGTGTTCAGTGGATGCTTTAGATGGAACAGCCCAGCAAGCCCAGGGAGGCGGGGCAGGGAGAGGGGAAGAGCTCTGGCTCTGGAGTTGGCCAGGCCCAGGCACAAACCCAGGGCTGCCCCTTACTGGCTGTGTTCTGGCCTGTGAGAATTGAGTCTCAATTTCTTTATCTGCAGAATGGAGTAATAACAGTACCTACCTCATGGGGGTGTTGTGAAGATCAAATGAGGCAATGCATGGAAAGTTTGGCCCACTGCCTAACACCTAATAAGGGGAACCTGCTACTATAATAATTATTACTGATACTAACAGGACCCTCAGTAGGAAGGACAGATATGCAGGGCTAGTCAGCTCTGAGCCTCACACTGCCATGGAGACTCAGACAAGCAGGGGCTCACCCAGAGTTAGTCATGATGGGTCCCAGTCATCCCCAGGTTACACAAAAGTCAGGTGCAAGCCCTGGAGCAACTCAGCCCAGAGAAGCCTGGGAAATGTGTGTGTTGGTGCTGGTGGTGGGGGTGGTAGTTGGGGTGGGCAGTGGGCATCCTACTACAGTATAAGGGAGGAGACCTTACAAATTTTAAAGTGCTGTCTTGATGTTAGGAGCACAGTCATTAAATTATAAGCTAATTAATAAGCTTCCACATGGAGGAGGAGAGAAATACCCTTTTCTATGTGTCTCAAATGGCAGGGCTAGGATCAAATCATGGGAGAAACAGGAGGCCAGATTGTGATTCAATTCCAGGAAAACCAACCCAAAATTTTAGGGTTTTTAACGGTGGCTTGGGTTTCCTAAAGTGAGTGAACTCTTCAGTGCTGGAGTGTGCAAGTAGAAGTGAAATGTCAAGGCACAGAAATATGTTATTACTAATCACAGAGAGGTCTGACACTAAAACAGAACCTGCAATGGCTCTGGGGGACAGAAACCTTTCCTGCTTCGCTCTGGTGGCTGATGGCGGGCTGCCCCATCCTAAAGCAGTCATCTTTAGGTGCATAGAAAACTGTGCAATGGCTCTCTGTGGCAGACTACTGTGAGCCCACAAAGGCTGCCAGTAAGCAATTAAAATACGATGCCCAGTCAATGTGACCTTCCGAAAACATGTTAGTCCTTTTAGTAAAGCATACAGTATTGTGGGAGATACTTACACAAAAAATGATGGTTGCTGATCTGAAATTCAAATTTAACTGGAACTTTCATAAATCTGGTGCCTGTTTTTTATTCCATTTTGGGTTACCAGCTAGGAATCATTTCCCAGCCTCCTCTGTGGCTAGGTGTGCCCATGTAAGTTCTTGCCAGTGTAACTGAGGCAGAACCAAAATGTGTGATATTTTTGTGTTACTTGCTTAAAAGGCAATTTCTCAAGTGGACTTCCTGCCTCTTCCCTTTCTGAGACTGAGAACAGGACTGAGAACAGGATTCCACCCATTTTGTACAGATGGGGAAGACACCCTGGGAGTGGCAGAAAGCCAGAGGGAAGGAATTGAGTCCAGCCATGACCGTGGGGAACAGAGCTGCCCAACCGGGACCTCTCTCCTCAGGAACATTAGGCGAGAGAGAAATAAACATATGTTTTTCTGGGCCACTTTATTTTGGGGCCTCTTTGTTATAGCAACTCAGCCAGCATCCTAACCAATACACTTTCCTCTGTTACTCTCCTGCCCCCCCACCCCCACTGAATCAGAATTCCTTTATTAAGGGAATACACAGCCCGCAGACCGTGGGTCTGGTCATACCCCCTGACCCAAAGGGAGGGGTGGAGGAGAGGAAGTTAATTTGGTTTCCCCTCCCTGGTGTAGAAAGTCCAGAATTTGGGGTGTGGCTTGGGCACAAAGGAATCTGAGTATGGCCTCTCTGGAATATTCAAGGACCAGTTGAGAGCTCTCAGGGCAAAGGGAAGGTCTGCTGCAGCAAACTCTCCCTTCAGAGAAGTTTCTTTTTGCTTCTTCTTCTCTTCTTGTACATCATATAGATGTGGGTGGTTACTGGGTTGTGTTGGGAGAGTGAAAAACAGAGAGACAGATAGACAGACAGACACTGACTTAGGATGCTACGATGATCTGGAGGCTTACATATCTCTATGAATTCCTTTCTTTCTGAGGAGGGCTTGAATCAGGTATTGCTGGACTCCAAGAGCCTGGGCCTGGTGGGCAACAAACTCATGTCCAATTCTGACAAACGGCCTCTATTTGTTTTATGTTACCCCTGGTTCCTGCAGCCGTAACCACAGCAGATGGGACCGCATGGCCATGGTGCATGCAGCACGGATGGTCTGGGCGAGACTGAGAGTCCCGGCACCAGGTCAGAGGGACTCGAGTGGGAGGACAGGGCCCCAGCGACCGGGTGTGGAGGGAGGTACCTCTGTAATCTTCATTCGCAGGCGATGGTTTTCTGACTGTAGCCCCTCCAGGCGGGATGTGCTTGCTTGGTTCACACTGGTGACAGAGGTGGATGTTTTAGAATCTTCTTTCTTCTGATTCTGAGTGAACTGGAATCGCCTGTTCTGAGTTGCTGCATCTGGGTTTGTTCTCAGAGTGATGAGCTGAGGGGACAAAGGTAGGGGTGGGATTGAAGAGAGAGCCCTGGGTCCTTCCTCCCATCCCCCACTGTTGTCCTCCCAGCAGGTCTTGCACTGAAGGCAGCAGGGGCCCCAGGAAGGCCACAGGCTGAGAATCAGGAGATCTGGGCTCAGGCCAGGCTTGGCCACTCGCCCATAGGTGACCTTGGGCAGGTACCCTCCCCTTGCTGAGCCTTAGTGTCCTTCCTGGCCTGTACAAGTCTGGTCTCCTGGCCATGATGCCACCTGCATCCCAACCATTCTGCAGAGGCCACCAGGGTCCCTCAGGCCTAGCTCCAGCTGAGCCTCCTCTGCCTTGATCCTTGCTCCCCGTGGAAAATAAACCCTGAGGGTGACAGTTATGAAAACAATGCAATAGAGGAAAATGAAAACCTCTGTTTGTTAGAACCACTGATGAGTTTTGGGGACAGGCTGGTAACTAGCTCTGTCACTGACAAAAGCTGGTTTTTGTTTTATTTTTAGCAGCTTAAAATAACACACGTTTATCATCTCACAGTTTCTGTGGGTCTGGAGCCTAGACACGGCTGAGCTGATTCCAAAGATATTTTTTATATAAGTCAAAAGGTTGTCACTTGACCCTGACCTTGCCCATTTATTCTAGAAACACCTCTGGTTAGAGGCAGGCTCTGGGCTCAGTCCTGGAGAGCAGGAACTGAGTGAGCCGTGGCCCCTGCCCACCGCAACTTCCTGGTCCAGAGGCACAGGGTGGGGATTAAGAAAGAACTCAGTCTGAATCAGGGCAGAAGGGATCAAGGACAGAGTGACCACCATAGTGCTGAGGCCTGGGCTGGGCTCTGCGGAGGGTCTGGAAGGATGGTGGGGATAAGAGAACTCCAAGGGGGAAGAAATGGCACATGCAAATGCAGGGCCCAGGAGGCCTGGGGCTCAGTGCATTTATGGGAGAGGGCAGTTTGGATGGTGGACAGGATTTTCTGGGGAGACTGGCAGACATCCGAGGGTCCTGAAAGCCAGCCCAACATCAGGGACTTGATCCTAGAGCCAATAGGGAAATGAGGAGCTATTGGGGGGAACAGAGCAGAGTGGCATGATTGGAGCTGGGCTTAAAGAATCATCTGGCATCTTTTACAGGATGGAGAGAGCATGAGAGTACAGGCAGAGAAGCCATGGCCTTGGCCTGGAGCCAGGGCAGGTGTGGACAACTAGAGGAGAAGGAGGTGTATATACCAGGGGTATTGTAGTACAGAGCTGACAGTACTTGGGGACTGACTGGGTGCCAGGAGGATGGAGGCACCATGGGTGACCTGTTTCCCTAAATAGACCCCAAGTAATCTCTCCTGTCCCCCTTCTCTGAGACGCTCCCCCACCTGGGTCAGTTACTCCTTCCCCACTCTGTTTCCTGACCCTTCCTTTACTCTTGAGACCCACTGAGGCCAGGCTTCCATAGAGGGACCTACTGCAGGGGGCTCCTAAGAGGTCAAGGCCTCTGGTTCACCTGCCTGCTGCTAGGTGAGATGATGTTTGAAAAATATCTCTTCAAGGTGGTCCTGAAGGTCAGCCTTTTGAATAAATGGAAAATGTAAGTGGCTATTAAAAATGAGGTTTTTTTTGACCCAATAATACTACTTCTGTGACTCTACCTTAAGGGAATACTTGAAAACAAGGAAAATATGTTATGCAGAAAAAACTGTTCATCTATAATATATAAAAAATCTGCAAACAACTGTAATGCTCACCAATGAGGGATCAAATGGATACGCAAATTATGGAACTTTCCCTCCGTGACGGTTATGAATGTGGGAAAATACAGAGGACGAAAAGTGAAAAAGGCAAACCACAAACAACGTGTTCTTTAGTTACAACCATATCTTAAGAAGCATTACCTCCCAGCCATCAATAAAAGAGTGGAAGGAAACACATCCTTACATAAATAGCAAAAAAAACACCCAAACATTTTGAGTAATGGGACTATGGGAGATTCTGAAAAATCTGGCTTTTACTTCTCTGCATTTTCTAAACCTTCTATAATATGAGTTGTCTTCATTGTAAAAATAGAATGTGTAAAACTTTTAGAAAATGGAGAAAGCCCAGCAATCCCCTTGTGATGGAGGCAGAGGCCAGAGGCCAGTGCGGTGCGGCCCCGCTCCGTACCTTTGGCACGAACACCAGGCAGAGCGTGATGGTGCTGCAGAAGATGATGACCAGGGCCACGATGCAGAACTGCACGTTGGGCTGGTCCCGGGTCAGGAAGGAGACGGCGGCCCCGATGATGCACATGATCCCCACGTTGTAGACGCTCATCCCGATGTACTTGCTGTCGTTGAGGGCGGGGATGCTGACGTTGCGGGTCTCCCAAGCTAAGAAACAACCGAACAACTGAAATGGTGAACAGAAAGGGGAGACAGTCGTTACCAAGGGGCGGCACAAGCTGGCTCAGAGAAGCTGTGGAACAGGAATGGGAGCAGAGGGTTACTCAGGAGGTGAGGCTGGGGTGCTTTGCTCTCGGCCAGGTCTTCGGGATGTTGCCATCTGTCTCCGCTCCTGGCCTTGAGTTGAGTCCCGCTGAGGAAATGCAGACCGGGGACGTGACAATTGCCCGGTTCTCCTTCACCCCCATGACTGGCTCACACACAGACCCACCCAGCGGAGGCCATGGTGAGAAGGAACTTCAGGCAAGATCTCAACCTCCTCCCGTCACTCTCTAGAGAACACCAGGGCCAGAGAGGAGGAAGGGGCCTGCCCAAGGCCACACAGCAATAGGTGGCAAAAGTAGACTGGTCTCCAGAAGTTCAAGCCAGTCTTTTTTTCTATTAAACTAGGCAGATCTCTTGTGTCAGGGACTTCTATTACCCCCTAATGCACACAGCCACCCAGTATAGAGACTATACTTCCCAGCTTCCCTAGAAGCTAGGTGTGGTATATTATCAGGCTCTGGGCAACACCTGTAAGTGGAAGTGGTGTGTATAAGTTCGGGGAAGTGTCTTTAAAGGGAAGGGGTGTTGCTTTTCCTCCTTTCTAACAGCTGGAGTGGAATGTGATAGGCGGAGCTTCAGCAGCCGTCTTAGACCACAAAGGCATCTTAGACCATGACGTGGAAGCTGTGTAATGACAATGTGGGGGCTGCAGGATGCAAGGAGCTGAGATTCTGGGAACCCTTACACCAGCCCTAGATTGCTTCCCTCTGGACTAGGTGTATGTGAGAAGGAAATTTCTGATCTCTTCAAACACTATTATTTTGGGTTTTTCTGTCACTTGCAACTCTACTCCTCACCAATAGATCTCTTAATAGAAATGGACAGGGTTGCGGCCTGATCTGAAGCAGGGTGATCTGAAGAACTATGATCTGAAGCAGGGTGTTGAGGGTTTAGCCCTCTCGGGTAGCAGGCATCAGGGGCAGTGCAGGTGGGTGGAGGGCAGAATGGTGGTGTGACGGGCAGGAGAAGCACCAAGGCCCCTCTTGCCTTTGGCTTCAGCAGGGCAGCTCGGGGCATCTGACCGCCGCATGAACCATTTAACATCACACCGAGGACCTTCGTTTTGAGGTTTGATTTGGTTTGGCAGTGTAATGCTGTGTGGTAGAAGGGGGCTGGACACAAGGCCGGACGATCTGGAATCTGCTCTGCCATCCACTGGCTGGGCGACTTTGGGCAAAAGTCACTTCACATCTCAGGACCTCAGTTTTAATGTCTGTGAAATGGGAGTAATAATAATACCAACTCACAGGGTTTCCGTGTGGATGAAATGGGAGGATGGATGGGAAAGCACTTTGCAGACTGAAATGTTCTGTGCAAAGGTAAGTTCAGAGCTATTTTGTGACTGATACTATTTTGTACAACCATGATTGTTTCCCTCCTTTATTCGTTATCCTTTCTCCAGATGTGTCGGCTCACAGCCTGATTCATTCTTTCTAAAAATTTCTCTTTACAATGGGAAACCAGAAGCCCAGGAACCAGATCCCGAGTGAGAGGAGGCAACCAACTTGAAACTGTGGAAAGCCTGCTGTATGCTGCTTCCTTCGCATGCCACCCCTTCGGTCCCACGGTGGCCGTGCCATCTTACAGAGGAGGGAGAGGCTTGGCTGGGTGAAGTGACTTGCTCGGGGTCTCACACATGAGTGGCGGGATGGGTGCCTGGGACTCAGGCTCCCTGACAGGGAGTTAGTGTGCCCTCCTGTCAGCCATGCTGCTGACGTGCCACCAAACCACTGTGACAGTCTCCACCAGTCACAAAACACAGGCGAGTCTGGGGACCTGGTGGTTGGCTGCAAATCTCTGACACTCTGAAGAGCTGTCAGGAAGAAACAGTAACTTGTTCCAAGGCCTTCAAGGAATACAATGAGAGTTCACGGGCATAAATTACACCGAGGCAGATTTCAGCTGAAGATAAGGAAGAACTGTCTAGAAAAGCAACCCATCTGTAGTAGGCTGAATGGTGGCCCTAAAATATATGTCTACATCCTAATCCCTGAAAACTGTGACTGTGACCTTATTTGGAAAAAGGGTCTTTGCAGATATAATTAAGGATCTTGAGATGAGAACATCCTGGGTTATCTGGATAGTCCCTAAATCCAGTGACAAATGTCTTTATAAGGGACACACAATGCACAGACTTGGAGAGAGGAGGAGGCCCTGTGAAGGTGGAGGTAGAGAACGGAGTCACGAAGTCAGAAGCCAAGGAATGCCTGGGGCCATCAGACCCTGGAAGAGGCAAGGAAGGATTCTCCCTAGAGCCTGCAGGGGAGCACAGCCCCTGCCTTGACTGTGGACTTCTGGCCTCCAGGGCTGTGCATGCTCTTTCCAGCCCTGAGATTCTGTGCTTCCAGAACAGAAGGGGTAGGATTGGGCGTGAGATTTGAGTGAAAAACCCTAAGGGCCAGGAGGGCTGTGGACAGTTCCCTGCATATACTTGAAATGGTGGAGCATCTGTGCTGTCAAATATAGCTTTTATTCACACGATCTGGCTGAAGGTATTAGCTTCGCTGGGAGAGATACAGTCATCTCTAACCACTTTTGGAAGGAGGTGGGAGAAGATAATGAACGATCAAAACATTACAGATAAATCCTGTTTAAAGATGTCAATATGATTCACCACAACCTCACTTCACGGAGTCCCAGAGTCAAGGAACATCAGGCTGCAAGGATCCTGGGAAGAGTCTAGTTTCACTCTCTTTATTTAATAAGGGTCAGGGGGAAGCTCAGGTCATCAACACACATGCTTCCCATGACAGAAGCTTGTCCTTCTCAGGGGGCTCCATGACATCTGTGGACACTGCTCCCTGTTATGCAAAAATCCTTCTCTACAGGGAGTTGGGACCTGCCTTCTAGCAACTCTATCTGCTGCTAATGGTCCTGCCCTCAGGTCTGTGCCACTCATTTCTGTCAGCTTTTTCAAGTTTCTGGTGGCCGTGTTTCCTGAGTGTGTTCTTGTCTAAGGCCGGGACCTCTGGCCAGCGCTCGAGTTCCCATTTCTACTCTAGGCACCTCCTGTGGACACCTCCAAGGTCATTACCTTGTGGGGCACATACTGCAGCCCAGCGGCCCTGCTGCTTGCATGGGGAGGAGGATCAGAAGACCTGTAGAGAAGCCACAAGAAGGTCTCAACTGGTATGAAGCAGGGGACAATCTTTGCCTAGGGTCCTCTAACACACGCCCTCTGGTGTGGCCCCTTGAAGGATACGGGATCAATCACTAGAAGTTCTCTGAAGCAGCAGCAGGTAAGAATGCATTTGAGCAGCACAAGAAATCCCAGTTTATTTGGCTTTTGGAGAGGGCTTCATTCTTGGCCTCTAAGTGGGGGCCACAGAGAAGTGGACGGTGGCTTAACTTTCCCGTGAAAAGATCTGAGCAGGGTGCACAGGCCAGCTTCATGTCACTGGAAGGACTCGAGTGGAGCACGGTTTGCACGGCATATGGGAGAGATGATTCAAGGACCAACCTGGGCTAAGGTAGGCTGGGGCTGACCTTTCAAGACCTTCCTACCTTTGAAATTCCATGATTGTGTGAGGTAGGCTTGGTGTGATCTTTGATTTTAACAGATGAGTACAGTGGACAGAGTACTGGGTTCAGAGATCGGAGGATACCAGGTAGCCTTTGGCAAATCATTTACCCTTGCTGAGCGTTACTTTCCTCATTCTGTAAAATGGGGGTGATTCCACCCACCCCATGATATAAAGAGGGATAGATTTAGAGAGGATCCAATGAAATGCAGGAGGTAAACACGCACCAGATGTTAACACACTGTGTTCCTGGGAGCAGTACAGTGACAGCTGTGAGGTGCACTCACAGGTTTTGGGGTTACTCTCTGGTTAAGATCTTGATGCTGCCACTTACTTGCTGGGTGTCCTTGGGCAAGACACCAAGCCTCAGTGTCCTCATCAGTGAAATGGGGCTATTATTTGTACCTATCTCATAGGGTTGCTGTGGGAACTGAGATAGCGTGTGGCAGACACCAGGTCTGGCAGAGAGTAAGAGCCTAATTGTGGGGGCTCTGTTTACTTTTATGCTGACAGAGGATTCTGGGAGAGAGAAGCCCGACACAGAAGTGTCCCCCCAGCTCTGTCTCCTGCTCTGCACCTACCATGAGAAGCCCTTTGTAGGCATAGACAATGCCAAGCCAGATGGTCATGTGGGTGTTCTCACAGTGCTCCAGAAGAGGGCGGATGGAGATGTCCCGTCCTGCTGGGTCCGGCTGTGCAAAGAGAAAACAGACACTCCAGGAATGGCATTGGGCACCTTTCCAGCAGCTGGGTCCCTATCTGAGATCCCTTTTCCCTCCCATGAGCCACAGCCAGTGCCACCACACAGGAGGCCCTTTGGACCCCACCTCTGTGTTCCCAGGCTGTGGGGCTCAGGCCTCAGCTAGCGTTGACTGCCTTCTGTTTTTTGGTCGCGATTCAACCTGCACTGCAGTTCTCTGGATTCCTCCTGCCTCTCCAACTTGGATCAGAGCTCCTGAGGGTAGGGTCGCTCCTGTGCCCCTAGGACCTAGCACGAGACCTGGCCCAGTGCAGGAATCTCTAACATTTGCTGAAATAGTGAGGGTGAGAATGAGGCACAAATTTAGGTCAGGAGGCCTTCAGGTGTCTCTGGAGTTAACTCGGGCAGCTGGAGATAGAGGATGCACTGGCCCGGCCAAGCCTGGGGCCTGTCAAGCCCTTCTGAGGAGACTCCCTTGCCTACTGCCCCGTTGCTGGAGCAGTAGCGGCAGCCATGTTACGTACCACATGACCCATCCTGGGCCAGAGCTGACTGTACGAGGGATGGGCACTTGACCCCAGGCAGCCAATCCAGAGGCTGGTCAGAGACCTATGAGGTTTCCTTGCATGGACGAAGTGCTCTGCCTAAAGAGGGGTGATGGAGAGGCCCCTCCCCAAGTGTGTCCTCTCTCTCTCAGGAAGTTGAATTGGGAAACTCTGGGATACAATCTGCCAGATGGTGGCAAGAGGAGAAAAAGACATCTAGGGAATGAAATAATGTCTACTGTATGTTTATTTTTTCTGAACCATTTGAGAATAAGTTGCAGACATCCTGATCCTTCACCCCTGAATATTTCAGCATGTATTTCCCAAGAACAAAGAGATTCTCTTACACAACCACACTTACCAAATTCAGGAAATTTAACACTGATACAGTATATTATTTAATATACTATCCATTTTCAAATTTCACCAATTGGCCCAATAACATCCTTTAAAGCAATTGTGGTTTTTCCAAAGCAGGATCTAATACAGGCCCATGTATTGCATTTACTTGTCATATCTCTCTGGTTTCCTTTAACACCAAACAAATCCTCAGCCCACTTTAGTCTTTCATGTCATTGCTATTTCTGAAGAATCCAGTTCAGTTATTTTGTAGAATGTTCCTCTATCGAGGTTTGCCTGAATGTGTTGTCATGATTGGATTCACGTTATGTATTCTTGGCAGGATTGCCAAGGAGACATAAGTAGGATTCACATCAGGGGTACCTGATGGCACTTTGTGACACTACCTGTGATCACTTGGTTGAGGTGATGTCTGCCATATTTCTCCACTTGAAAGGCACCATTTCCCCTTTGTAGTTAGTAAGTAATCTGTGGAGCCACTTTGAGACGTGTGAGTGTCCTGTTCCCCCACAAACATTCACTCAGTGGTTTCAGCGTCCACTGATGAGTCTTACCTGAGTCACTTATTATTTTGGCAGCTGCAAAGTGGTGATTTTCTAACTCTATCATTCCATTTAAACACTTGGCATTCTACTGCAAACAAGAGCTTTTCCCTCTCCTGTTCATTTATGTATGGACTCATGGGTTCCCTTATGATTCGACATCTTATAATCCATTGCTATTATTATTCATTTTGATGCTCACATTTTTCCAGATTTGGCCAGTGAAAAACTCTTTCATGTTGCCTCCTGTGTTTTTTCCACATGTTCCCATAATGTCTTTGAGCACTTTCTTACTTCTTGGCACAAGATGATTCAGGCTGTCCTTGCACTTTCCTTGCCTCAGCCTTGGAATCAGCCATTTCTCTGAGGGGTCCTGGTTCTTTTTAGTGGACAATGGTGTTTAGAAAGCAAGATCTAGACACTTGATGGTCTCACTGTTTCTAGGCTCGCTCTATCACCATTATCTACCTATAGACAGCTATAGATAAAATCTAACCCCACAGAGCTCTCGCTTGCCTTCCCCTAGTCCAGATTTGCATCACTCTTCTCCCACAGGGAGATCCCTGGCTTCCAACATCAAAATATTTACTAACTTGTTCAATCCTACAATAGACACAAAATAGTTTCAGAATTGATATATCCATACAACTATCAACAAAAAAAGTTCTTAAGTAAAGTTGAAGATTTCTTTGCAAATCTGTTTGCCTTTAGAATAGATCCTGCTAAGGGTTTAGTTTAGTGTCAAAGAACTGTATTCAGAAAGTTGTGTTCTGATGGAGTTGTCCTATTGAGGCCCAGGGTAAAGCCATGCCCCTGAGGGTAAGGGGTGGGCATCCCCAGGGTCAATCAGTCACTAGGAAGAAGGGGCACTTTGATGGGATCCAGGGGTAGAAGGCAGGCCTTAGGCAGGTGGAGGTTGGAAACCCTATTTTTTTTGGCCCTTCTCTGTAGGCCTAGCCCTTGGGGCAGGCAATGGCCTGTGTTTCTGTGAGTTGGGGAACAATGGCGCTCCCATATAGAAGCAGGAAGGGCTAGGAGGGGTGGGGCCTGTGGGCGCAGACCATTTTGTAGCCAGATCATCCAGCTGCATGCAGGTTCTCTTGGGCTTGATTTTCCCTTTTCCTGTGCCAAGCCACAGAAAACCTTAGCTTGGCCTCTTTGGTTCCATGGGCATCAAGTCCACACTCGGATTGGAGTGCTAGAGGGGAAGCTGATCTCCAGAAGACATCCAGGGGAAGCAGTGAGAGATATCCCAGGGGAAGCTGATCTCCAGAAACCAAAGTCAGAGTGGACAAGCCCAGAGATTTCCCCCCAGTGCTAACCACCCAGGAGCTGGGCTGCACTTTACTAAGGGTAATGGGGATTTCCTGACATCCTTTCATTATTTCATTAAGGAGACAGAACGGGCTTGGTCCCAAGGTCAACAGTGACTTAGTGGCAGAATCTGGGTTTCTCCAACGTCTAACAATCAAGTGGACATCAGAATGTGGTAGCACGGGCCCACTATAGTCACGCATGAATAGCAAAGCCATCAGTGATGATTGTGTCTGTTCTACAATGAAAGGCAGTGATTTATGATGGAATCTTAGATTTTCAGTAGTGGAGGACTGGTTCTGACATACACTGCTGTTCAGTGTAATGAAACTCTCTTCCTGGGAACCTGAAAAGGCCTGTCTTATATACCCCAGTGACAGGAGGCCACCCTGTCCTGTTCTTGGTGAGATGGTTGCACCATTATTTTATTTTTATTTATTTTATTGGAGGCAGGGTCTCGCTCTTTCACCCAGGCTAGAGGGCAGTGGCACAATCATAGCTCACTGTAGCCTCGAACTCCAGGGCTTACGGGATCCTCCTGCCTCAGCCTCCCGAGTAGCTGGGACTACAGACGTGCACCGCCATGCCTGGCTAATTTTTCTTATTTTTTGAAGAGATGGGGTCTCACTGGTTGCCCAGGCAAGTCTTGAACTCCTGAGCTCAAGTGATCCTCCTGCCTCGGCCTCCCAAAGTGTTGGGATTACAGGCGTGAGCCACTGTGCTCTGCCCATTCTTTTGTTGAATCAGAACCTTCTGTGGGACCTCCACCCATTGGGCCTTGTCTTTTCTCTGGGGCTCCCGAGAATAATCCCAAGCTCTTGTTTTGAGTCTGCATACCCTTCCTCAGGAGGGAAGATAGACAGAGAAGAGACATACCACTGTGCTTTTCTCCACAAGGACCCTGTCCTGCAACCTGCCAAGTTTACCAAGTTTAAGTTTACTGCTGATCTGTGGGCCTATAACTGAGCTCAGCACTGCAGGAGATTCTGAGTGAGTCTGCCCACCCCCTGCTCCAGATCTCCTTGGCTTTCTAAATCACCCCAGCCACTGGTAATTCATATGTTCCTTAGGGTTGACCAAGACCCATCAGGTAGTTTTCATAGAACTGCTGCTAGCACTGTCTTCCCCCCTCTTGCTGCCAACATTCCAGCCTGGTTACCTTTTACCTTGTCAGTAGCTCCCCCTCTCCCCCTCCCATCCCTGTCTGCTCTGACATCTCTGAATCCTGAAATCCTAATTCTTCCCTCTGGCCTTTCAGTGTCCCACCCATCCCAGCAGCCTTAAGCATGTCCTTGGCCTCGCTGCAGAGGTGGAAGGGCCTACTGAGGGGTCCCCAGGGTGGGCAGAGCTGCTTCTACACCCATCTCCCCTGTTCACAGGTGCTGATCCGGACATAAACCACAAAAATCTTCTGCTCATTAACGTTGCCCTCACGCAGCCCCATCTCCGTGCCACAGGATGCCGATCCCAGTGGCAGGGGCTGGGGTATGTTTATAAGTGACAAGGGTCCTGTACTCATGAGGCTCGGGATGGGAGTCTGTGAAGGAAGTCAAGTGACTCCTGCAATGAATCCCAAAGCAAACTGTACAAGCCATGACTCTTGTCTGGTCCACCCTGATCCTGCTTGGGACAGGAGCTCACAGCAGTCTGCGGTCTGCTCAGTCACACACACAGGGAGAATGTTCCTGAGCATGGGACAGGCCCGGGGCGGGTGGGCCACCCCTGAACACTAACTTGGCGTTAGTGTCATGCACCAAAGCACCACTAGAGGGCACCAAAGAGCCACGTGGAGGGTCCCTCCTAGTGGCAGTGGATTACCCTCTGCTGGGGACACAGAACTACTGTGGCTCAGTGGGGCTGGAAATGGTGACGCTGTCACCAGCATCCTCTGCTACTCTGGAAGGCACCCACTGACCTAAAACAAGGCCAGATTTCCACGCACTATAAAGGACCCACCCCAAGCCCCTTCTGGGCCAGGTGTTGGGGGCTGTTGGTGAAGGACCTCGGCCATACTTGGGCACTGCACTCGGCCTGCTCCCAGCGTGGGCCATCCACGCAGCCCATGGCTTGCGAGCATGCGGCACTGACCCTGCAGAGGCTGCACTGGGATCTCACATCAGGCTGGGGCCCACACCTGGCTTTCAGCCCCTGTTCCTCCATACGGTTGTGGATTACAGCCCTTGCACTGCCCTAAGAATGTTTCTCTTGCCCTGGATGACTGGCCTACAAGAACTTTTGACTTGCTTTTTCCTCTTCTTTATTTTTCTTCCTTACTTGTTGTTCACCTGGGCAATTGCCTAAGCATTCATTCATTCAGTACCTAACTACTAAGCACTACCATTTGCCAGGTACTGTTCTGGGAGGGATGCACCAGCAACCAGGATGGACAAGAACCCTGTCCTCGTGGGCCTCCTGTTCTAGTCAGACCAGGGCGGTCCCCATGAGACGCAGCTTCAGAGGGAGAGCAGCTAACCTCACCTGACAACCTTAGCCACAGGACGCCAAGAGCTTCCTTGTCGTCAGTGACAACACGTGCTAATGGCTAGGTTGAGAACTCTTGTCATCTTGTTGAAGTGTCATAAGAATCCAACAAGGGGTTATGTTTATTTTACAGAGAAGGAAACTGAGGCACAGAGAGATGAAGTAACTTGCCCAAGATATCCAGCTATTAAGTCTCAGAGCTGATATTAAACCCAGGTCTGTCTGACTCCCAAACCAGTGCTCCTTCCTCTCTCACCGTGTGCCTTCCCCCACCTGCCCTCTTCTCACAAGCATCATGTCAAATCCAAGGAGACAGTGGGCCTAAACCTGCTCTGCAAACTGTGAGGTACTGTATTTGAGGGAAGGAGGACTTTATTGTTAAATATTCAGTAGTGGCTTCCCCTGGAGCCCCCAGAGCTTTGTGAGGGTGGTGCTTTGGTACTGCAAGCCCGACTGAAGCTGATAAAATGCTCTTTCCTGCCTGGCAGGGCACTGTGCCCAGCAGAGAGGCCATGGCTCTTTGTGATGGCCAGAGGATGGAAGGGCTCACACCTGACTCCTGGGCAGGCTGCAGCTCAGCGGGAGGCAAGGAGAGGCTGCCCAGGAAAGCCTCCCCCATCTGTGCAGTGAAAGGAGAGCAGCTGGCCCGAGAGTCCCTCTGCATAATGCAATTATTCACGATGTAGGTCAGTGGCCCCTGCAAACCTCCTGCATTGTCTGGCCACACAAACTGACAGCAGGGGGGTCACAGCACGAGTTGAGACATTGAGGCATGAAAGGTCAAAGGCCTCTGTCCTGCTACAGACTTGCTGGGTGACTGTGGGCAAGCCCCAACCCTTTTCTAGACCTCAGTTTCCCATTTGCAAAGTGAACCCATAGGGTAATTTACATTACAGTTAACGTGGGCCTGAATCATTGAGGAATGACTATATTGACCCTGCATCTCATGATTGTATCTGCCCTACATTCATTCATTCAAAATCGACTCAGTATTGATCATGTGCCTGCTGTGTGTCACACACTGTGTTAGATGCTGGGGTACAGGGTGAATAGGATGATGTGAGGCTTGCCTTCTTGGAGCATACATTCTAGTGGAGGCCACAGACATTTGACAACCCACACAGTAAGTACAGCTATGAATACAAGTGGTGATAAATATTCCTCGAGGGAACTGCAGGCACTTTGAGGGGTGCTGACGGGGGACCTGTTTCAGGTCAGGTAGTCTGGGAAGGCTTCTCTGAAGTGGTGACATTTAGCCTGAGAACTGGAAGATGAGGAACGCCAGCCATGTGAATACCCAGGGGAGGAAGGAGCACCCTTGGCAGAGGGAACAGCAAGTGGGAAGGACCTGAAATGGCCAAGACTCTGGCATGTTTTAGGAACCAAAATGTGGCCAGAGTGGCTGACGTGTAATGAGCAAGAGGCCAGCACGGCTGCTTGCTCGATACTGTACACGCAAACCACCTGGAGAGCTTGTTAAGATGCAGACTCAGTTGTGCAGGCCTGGGTGGGGCTGGGAGGCTGCTCTTCTAAGCAGCTGTAGGTGACGCTGCTGTTGCTGCTCTAGGGACCACCCTTTGGGCAGCAGGGCCTTAAAGGATTTTAGATAAGGGGGTGACATTTGGTTATCAACTTAGAAATTCTTTGGTTAAGAACGTGGATTCTCTTTGTCACCTGCACCCCTCTGACACGGAGACAGTGACGGCTTAGCACAGGGGCGGACAACACAGCTCCTCTTGTGTGTATGACCCTTGACCAGACCCTGACAACTGCGTGCTTCTGTGTGTTTTGTGCAGGGCTGGTCAGGGCGGTTGGGGCTGGGCTGGGAAATGGGCCCAGGCAGGGAGGGTGGGGAGCCCAGAGCGTGCTCAGGAGGAATAACTCGTGCTTCACCTCTGCGCAAGGGGCTCTTGGCTTAGGTCCCTTGAACCTTTTATCCTGCCACCGCTGTGGGTGGCTCAGGTTCCTAGGCCTGGCTGGGCCAGCACTCCTTTGAGGGAGGGGGTGCCGTCTACTTTCTGACCTGCTCCCAGCAGCTGGCTCATAGAACTTCATCCCTGGGCTATCCCTGCCTTTTTTTAATTTCAAAGTTGATTTTTAAAATGTATGATAAAATTGATAGGTTTTTCTACTGGAGGTGAGTGTATGTTCATAAATGTGAGTTTGAGAGTGTGTGCATGTGTGTTGTGTATTGGAGGGGGCTGTTTGGCCTTTCTGGGCTGTATTTCAGAGTCTGGAGATGCTTCTCTTTTCCTGGGAAGGCAGGTGACTCGCCACTGCCTCTTTTGGGGGAGACAGGGGATCCTATCAAGGAAGCCAGGCAGGGAGGGGAAAGGGCCCTGGGTCCAGATCCCAAGTCCATCCCTTGCTGGCTGTGTGACTTTGAATATGTCTCTAGGCCACTCTGAGCCATGACTTCCTCGTCTACAACTTCCCAGGCTTGGAAAGATGATCAAAGGAGGTAACCGGTGTGTTTCACAGGCTGTGGGGACTGGAAAGCCTGCTCCCGATGTGTAAACCACCACTATTATCTCCCACTGCAGAGACACAGAGTGCTAGAGCTGGGAGGAACCTTCCAGATCCCTCAGGGCTGGACTGCTTATCTGCACAGCAGCAGCCTTACATCTCTGAAGCAGCAAAGCTAGAAGCTATCATTTCAAGGTAAGAATTTCTTTTTAGAATGCTTGATTACAAGTTTGGGTGATTTTTTTTCAGAATCACAGATCTGGAAGGGACTGTGAGATTGCCCACCAGAGTTTCTCAACAGGGCACTCTTGGCAATTTTTCTTTGGGGGTGCAGAGTGCAGTTCTTTGTTGTGAGGGACTGTCCTGCTGTGCAGGGCACACAGAACCCCTGGACCCTGAGCACTAAGTGCCACCAGTGTCCTCTGGTCACTGTCTCAGCCCAAATCTCCCACTGCTGCCCCCCATTTCCAAATACTAAGGGGTTTCTGCACTAATTCAATTCTTCCTTTTATAGATGGAGAAACTGAGGCCCAGAAAAGGACTTACAGCGAGTAGGTGACTGAGTGGAGACCCAGCACAATGTTCTGGCCACCATCCCACACCCTGCACACTGGAGGGAACAGCCGGAGCAAAGGCACAGAGGCTGGGCCGTCTAGGACTTGTTCAGGAAGCAGTGTGGGAAGAGAGACATCAGGGGATGCTGTGGGAGGTGGCTGGACCTGACAGGGCGGGGAGCTTGGGCTCTGGGTGAGGACAGGTCAGCCAGTGGGACCCTGGCACAGTCTTATCTACAGAGGCATCCTGTGTCTGACCTTGGAATCCAGTAGGACGTTCTGTGGTTGTGGACAAGTCATAGCTGGGAAAAAGCTCATCCTGGGAAGGTGAAAGGGTGACACGCCCAGTAACCGAGGTGCTAACATGTCCAGCCCTTTGCAGCTCATTATTGCTTTCATACTGTGATCTCACTTTGATTTGGACCTCAGGACGGTCTGGTGAAAGAGCCAGGAATTTTACACCCATGTTGCAGATGAGGAATCTGAGGCTCAGAGAGGACAAGAGACTTGCATAAGGTGACACAGTGCATCAGAGGCAAAGCAGGGACCAGACCTCTTTCCTGCAGGTGAGGTCATCTCAACTTCTTCTGTCATTCTGGTGGAGATGGGCCTTTTGCCCCTGTTCTGGCCTGGCTGGTCTGAGGCCTCTGGGGCAAGTGGAACCCAAAGCCTGGAGGTGCTTGATCGTGGGGGGCTTTCTCGAGGTACACTGGGGGTAGGCACCAGCTTTGTGGTGTGCAGCAAAGGTAGTGCACAAGGGTGGGGACACCATGCCTTTCCTGGGGAGCCTGCCCAAGCCAGGTCATGAGAGACCAGGGCCCACAAACGCACTTGCTCAAATGGACCAACAGCCCAGCCACTGGGAAAGGGAGGTCAGCTGCTCACACCCTGGAGAGATGGAGGGATGGCTGGCATCAGGGCGGTAGTCTCCCTTCATGCTCTAGGGAGACATAAACTGGCAGCCTCAGGTGGCTGTGACCCACAGATGTGTCTTATTTGGCCTATGTGGTGTTTAAAACTTTTGGATTTCATGGCCAGCATTTAAAACTCAGGCGATTTCCAAAGTAGACAAAAACATACACTGGGGAAAAGAACCCCTATTCAATAAATGGTGCTGGGAAAACTGGATAGCCACATGTAGAAGACTGAAACAGGATCCACACCTCTCACCTCTCACAAAAATCAACTCACGATGGATAATAGACTTAAACCTAACACATGAAACCATAAAAATTCTAGAAGAAAATGTAAAAATTCTTATAGACATTGGCCTAGGCAAAGAATTTATGAAGAAGACCCCCAAAGCAACCACAGCTGCAACAAAAATAAATAAATGGGGCCTGATAAAATTAAGAAGCTTCTGCACAGCCAAGAAAACTATCATTAGATCGAACAGACAACCTACAGAATGGGAGAAAATATTTGCATGCTACACATCTGATAAAGGGCTGATAACCAGAATCTATACAGAATTTAGGAAAATCAACAAGAAAAAATCAAACAACCCCATTAAAAAATGGGCAAAGGGCATGAACAGAAACTTTTCAAAAGAAGACAGAATAATGGCCAGCAAACATATAAAAATTGCTCAACTTCTCTAATCATCAGGGAAATGCAAATCAAAACCACAATGAGATGCCACTTAACTCCAGTGAGACTGGCTCATATCAAAAAGTCCCAAAACAACAAATGTTGGCGTGAATGTGGAGAGACAGGAACACTCATACACTGCTGGTGGGACTGCAAATTAGTACAACCTCTACGGAAAGTAATATGGAGAAACTGCAAAGAACTAAAAGTAGAACTACCATTTGATCCAGCAATCCCACTACTGGGTATTTACCCAAAGGAAAAAAAGACATTCTATAATAAAGACATCTGCACTCGAATGTTTATAGCAGCACAATTCACAGTTGCAAAGATGTGGAAACAACCCAAGTGCCCACCAATATATGAGTGGATCAATAAAATGTTGTATATGTATATGATGGAGTACTACTCAGCCATAAAAAACAATGGTGAATTAATTCCTCTGGTATTATCCTGGATGGAGCTAGAGCCCATTCTTTGAAGTGAAGTATCACAGGCATGGAAAAACAAGCATCACTGGTACTCACCATCAAATTGGTACTAACTGATCAATATTTGTGTGCACACATGGAAATAACATTCATCAGGGGTTGGGCAGGTGGGAGGCGGGTAGAGGGGATGGGTAAACTCACACCTAATGGGTGCAGGGCACACTGTCTGGGGGATGTTCACGACTGTAGCTCTGACTTGGGCAGTGCATAGGCAATATATGTAACCAAAGTGTTTGTACCCCCATAATATTCTGAAATTTAAAAATAAATAAAAATAAAATAAAACTCAGATGATTTCACAGGAAAACCCAGATTTCTGGCTTCCTTTGTAAAACGAGCCCTTCCCAGCACAGGGCCTGGCTCCACTCTTGAAAAATGGATCTCAACACCCAGGAGGCCCCAGCTGACATGGGACATGGAACTATTCACATGGTCACCCGATTTTTGTCAAAGCAGCATTACTGAGTGGAAAGGTCTGCTTGCCAAACTCGAGCAAGCAGATCCCTTCCCCTGCAAGGCCCTCCCAAGTGACAACATTTGGTGATTCTGTGATCCTCCAGCCTCGGCTGCTGGAGTCTTGCCTGCACCCCACTCTCAGCAGGACTGGATGCCCACCTGGACCCCTCACCCAACCTGGTCAGGCAGAAGTCAGCAGGGTGGCATTTTCCAGGGGTGCACGTGGTGTGACCTCTGTCCTCAGAGTGGAGCCATGCGTTTCCTCCTACAGTCCAGGGACAAGGCTGACCCGCCATCAGCTGCATGTGTGGGCAGCAGGCAGGGCAGGGGGCCCCACTGTGGGGCCCTGACCCGGGCAGGCAGGGATGGGTAGAAGAAAGAGGGAGACAGAGAAAGACAAAAGGGGTTGAAGCGGAACCTGGGTCCCTCAGACCCGGATGTGGTAGAGCAAGATCCCGAGTGTCGTAAATTAAAGGCTGAGAATAAATAAAAACAAGAGCACAGTGAGCGAGCAGTCGTTTGGCTTGTACCCAGCACCGACTGGGAAACGAGTGAGACAGGAAGCAACCTGGCCCTCACTTGCTTCACGGCCACCTTCTCCCTCCTGCACTGTTGCTCCTCCCTCTGCCCGGTGCCACAGCCCAGCGCTGGCCTGACCCTCCGTGGCTGCTCTCTGCCTCTCAGCCTCTTTGCTGCGTCTTTCTTCCCCTTCAGGTGAGCTTCTTGAAAAAGGTGTCTGTACCCCCATCCCCATCCACGGTCTTCCCCTCGCAAATTGTTCCCATGGCCTCCAGGGACCTCTGGGCGGCCAAATGCAGGGGACTCTATTTGGTTCTCTGCTTCCAGACCCTCTGTGCTGGCCGCACTCATTTTGTCCCATAGCCTCTTGTCCCCGGGGCCCTGCCCTCTCCCTGTTCTGTGCCTTCTCCTCCAGCGCCTTCTCCCTTACACCCGCCATGGCTCCCGGCTTTGCTCGCTCAGAGAGCAGCCCCCAGGTGAGGCCAGCACCTGGTGTCTCTTCAGCCATTCTCAGTCCTCTGTGCCCACCCTGGCCCCCAACACCAGCCACCTGTCAAGTGCTGGGGAGTCCACCTGTGTGAAGTCCTCTCCGCTTGCCCCCTCCTGCCCCCAGGCCACTGCTGCCTAGCAGGGCCTGCTTTCCTCTCGCTCGTGTCCCCTGCCCACCCCCTCCGCCACGCTGCCTCCAATGCAACTCCCACGCTCACAGACCCTCAACAGCCCCCCAAATCACAGGAAAGATGCCCAGACCCACGATCCCAGCCTCCGTGCCCCCCTGGGATCTGACCCCACATTCCCGTGCAGCCTCGGCCCCATCACCCCCTCCCAGTGCCTCTGCTGTGCCGTCCCCTCGTCCTGGGGTGTCCCTTCTCCACACGCACATTGCTCAAGGCCTCTGTCTGGGCGACCTCCCGGGGCTCCTCCACACCTGTGCTGCAAATGTGTGGCCCGCCTCTGCTTTCCTCGTGTTAGAAGTGTCTGTGCTGGACACTTTCCTCCTCTGCTGTTACCGCCCCCACGTGTACTTCCTCTGACCCCCGCAACACTTACTGACCACGCACCGAGGGCCAGATTCCCTGCCAAGCGTGTCACATACACCTTCTCACCTCATCCAGATGATCACCCCAGGCGTGAGCTCTAGCACAACCCCCGTTCTAAAGGACACTAACTGAGGCTCAGAAAGGCTGAGTAACGTGCTCCCAGTTACACAGGAATTAAGAAGGGCGGTGCTGGGGCTTGCATCCAGGTCCTCCTAACTCCCCAAACCTTTGCTGTAAACCGTGAGTCTAGATCTTCCCAACAGTGTGCCCTGGTCAGGGTGTGCCAGGAGTGGGTTGTAAGTGCCCCAAGATGGTGCTCTCCTGGGCCAGGCACTGCCAGCCACAAGCAGCCCCTGAGGTCACCCTGGTGCTGTGCTAACATTGTTCTCTTTGTGTGCTGTGATGTGAAAAAGGATGGGAAGACCTGCCCCAAGCTATCGATTGTGGGCCTGAGCTGGCAAGGGCGGCCCCTTCCCGTACTTCCCAGCCTGGCCTGGGAGTGCCTGCTGAAGTGACCCACCTACCACACCTGACTCTGGGCCACACCTTTCAGGGCCTGGGGTGGGATCTGCTCCCCAGAAGTGGGTGGAGCTCCCAGAGGGCCCTGTCCTGGCTGCCCAGCCCATCCTTGGTCAGGCCAGCATCTCTCCTACCCAGCCTTCAGACCTTCCAGCCCAGACCTCGAGGCAGCTGAGTGGTGGTGCTTAGCCCTGGTCTGGCCATGCAGACACCGTGTCTTTCGTCACCTTCTCACAGGTGTCTGTTGATAACTCAGTGCACAACCTGGCTGGTTGCTCGTGGCGACTCTCTGCTGTCAAATCGAAACCCAGCTTGGCGTGAACCGGGAGGTGACAGAACTAGGGTGCAAAGATTCTCTAAATCAGGACACTATGGCATGCGGGATCCTGGACAGAGCTGTTCTACCCCACTACTGCTGAGCAAGTGCACGCAATGTTACAGTGTTCAACTTCGTGAGATCTGCCTGGCAACCCTGGGAGGTTAGCAGGGCCATCAGCCTCATTCCCGTCTTGCATGGGAGAATACTGAGCCCAGGAGTGGGCTGGAACGTTCCCAAGGTCGCACATCAAGGAATCTGAGCAGCTGGCACTCAAGCACCCTGCCTCCAAGCCCAGGGCCCTTGCCGTTGTGTATGACCCTCCCTGGCACTCTTGCTAGTTCTGGGAACCCAGTTCACCAAGGAGAAAGGACAGCTGCTGCCTGGATGGACCTCAAGTGTTCCTCCTCCTATTCCCTGCTGCCTCTTGGGAACACTGCGCTGCCCTGGCATGATGGACAGCCACTGGCCTTGCACCTGAAAGAGCCTTCTGGCCCCAGGGCTGTCACATGCTCACTCCAGCCCCAGGTTCTCTCTCCACGCACTTAGAGGGCTGTTCTGAGTATTAAACAAGAGCGTGGTAAGACAAAAGACGACAAAGCCAAGGCACACACGCGCCCCGCGGTAACAATACACTCATTTCACTCCCTGTTGTCACTCAGGGAGGCAAGTGTATTGGGAGCCACAAAAGTGCAATGTTGCAAAGACTGTTCCAAAATAGGATGTTGTAATTGCTGCCGCTGCCACTGCGGGTGGTGCGTGGGACTCCCTGGGCAGCAACAGGCCACGGGAGAGTGTGCACCGCTTCTTCCCTCTGCCGTGCGGCTCATTTTTGGGGCCAGTCTCTTTCCTGCCTGCCAGTTCTCCCTGCTCTGCACAGATGACGGTGCCGGAGTTACCAGTGATGAACAGGAGGCTTCAATTTCATTATAACTATAAAGCTGTTCTCAACTCATCTCACACACACCCTTTGGCAACGAACATATATTAGTAAACAAATAAACATTTTATGATATGTATATAAAAGTCTTCTGCGGTTACACTATTCTAGTTGGTAGAGTCACACAACTTTTGGGCTTGCAGAGACCCAGTGTCTTCTCTCACTTTCCTTCCTTAGTGTGCAGTCCCTGCCAAGGGCTTGTCCAACCTTTCTTTGCATACCTCTGGTGATGAGACACTCACTACCTCCTAAGTAAGCCCAGTTCATTTATAGTTACTTTGGATTTAAACGTGAACATTCTTCCTTATCCTAAACTGGAATCTGTATTTCAGGAACTTTTTCCCCACTGGCTGGGGCTCTGCCCTCTGGGGCTCCTCCCTCGGCTCCAGGACAGCTCCTCTGAGGTTAGGGACAGTGACTGTACCCTCCAAGCCTTCTCTTCTCTGGGCTGACGTCAGCTTTTCTTACATGGCGTGGTATCTTATTCTTTCCCCATCCTGGCTACCCTTGATCTTGTCACTACCCTTGATCTAAGTCACAGACTTAGGGTCTGGGGCCCAGGTGAGAACACGAGTCTCCCAGGGGATCTGAGTGGGGTAAGACTGTTGTTCCCTCCCTGTGTCTAGCACCCTATTTGCCTGGGGCTGTCCCCTGAGCTTGCATTAGTTATTTGGCAGCCAAACCACACTATGGAGCTTGGCTGTCTACACTGTCAGTGTCCACGTTTAGGGGAATATTTTGGTTTGAAACAGTCACACTCACATGCACACACATGCACACACATACACAGGGTGCACACCTGTCAGGTGTTCTTCAGAGACCTAAGGAATCATGTATCCTGAGATTCAGAACCCCCGGGATTTTTCTCTGCTGCCCAGGAGAAATGCTCTAGTGACCTCCTTGTCATCCCTCACGACCCTCCAGGATGTGCTGCCTAGTGTGCAATTCCAAAAATAGGCCACCAAAGGCTACTGGTGAGTGACCTTAATGATCTCATGACAAATAATTAAAAAGATCCAAATGAGAGGAGGGAGAGGGCAATGCAGAGAAAGGATGGGGCTGGGGGAACAAGAACAGGAATATAGATTTAAGAAAAGTTGAAGTCGTACATTTTTTTTCTATGAACCAAAGAATGTGATGTAGCTTTGGCACAGCAAAAAAGTAAGCATATAACTGCCTCTAACTTTAACGTAGCATTTTTCAAATATATGATCTCATGAGCTCCTATAACAATCCAATGTAAGGCAGGACAGGAAGTATTAGCCTTAATTTACAGACAAGGAAACTGAGGCTCAGAAGAGTTAAGGGCACTGACCTGAGGGAAGGGAAGGAGTGGCAGAGGCTGGTGCCCACTGCCACCCCATCTGCTCACCCATAGCTCTCACCCCCTTTGTGCTCAGGTGAGGGTTGCATGACTAAGTCTAGTCGATGGGCTGTGGGTGGAAGTGACATTTGACCTTTCTGGGCTGAAGCATGGAAGAGCTGTTGCAAGATCTGCATGCCGCCTGTGTTGCGGTCCAGATCACCAAGTTGCCTCACGGAAGATGGCTGCTCTGGAGAACTACTTGGATTCACAGCTGGACTTTGTACAAGTGAGAAATAAACCTTTGCTGCATTTAGCTGCTGAGTCTAGGGGTTCTTCATCAGCCTGACTCATATAGAGGGGCAGTTACATTTGTTTGTACGTTATCATGTGTCAGGCCCTGTGCTAGGCACTTGCACAAGTCACCTCATTCAATCTTTGAAACTGTCCTGTGAGAAAAGTATTATTTTTCTTCTGTACTATATGGGGAAACTGAGGCACAGAGCAATGAAGCCATTTGCTCAGGGACACAGAGCCACTAAGGTGTGGACCTGGAACTCGAATCTGGTCTATCTGATTGGAAGGCCTCGATGAACTTGGGATTCATGGGAACAGATGGTTATTGTGTTCCAACACCCTGTTGGGCTAAACGCTTCTTTTGAAGATGGAAGCCTGCACAGATTGCCTTCTCGTTCAGATTTTATGCCTGAGTAAAATCCTTGTGCTATGATTTATTACAGCAACACTGATTTTCCAATTTTAAGACAACAATGCAGCTTGAAATAAAATGGAAAGAAAACATTGAAACATTTGAAACCTGTGGTTTAGGTCCTCATTATGTCTTGCAGGAATCGTTCAGGGGCCTCATTTCCCCCTCTGCCTGCAGTCTCCCCTGCTCCTGCTGACTGCCAGAGCCACTTTCTAAAAAAGAGTCTAAGCATGCCCCTCCTGCCCAAAACCCACGGAGGCTCCTCAGCCCCTCCAGCAGCACGGCCTAAATTATACTCCTCAGAATAGGTAAATATAAATATGCTACACAGTAAAAGGGTCCTGTGGTCAAAGAAGTTTTGGAAATGCTAATTAAAATTTTTTTTTTAGTATTAAAAATTAAAGTTATTTATTAAAAAAATTTTAAACTACAGACCTTTCCAGAGCCTTTAACATGCTCAAAGTACATTATACATTTCCAAGAGGCAGATACATAGTTTCCAGGATTTCTTAAACTTTGGACCGTGAAATCCCCCCCATTCCTTTTTATTTTGGGACACCTAATGGCATCAGTATCCTATGCCATATGTAATACTTTGGGAGGGCACTGGCTTTTAGGATAAAGTCTGACCGTCTCAGTTTAACATTCAGGCCTCCAGGATCTGGTCCCAGGCCACCCTCCAGCCTCGTCTCACAAAGCCCCGTCTCCCCTACCCCGGCGTTCGGTGCCTCCCGTGCTCCCCGCAGACCTCTTACTGACGCTCATCTCCCTCAGTGCTAGGTCATGGGGTTCTCTGAGCTCTGACCTGGAGCAGAAACAAGGATTGAGGAACAGTGTCAGAAACTCAACAATACAGCCTCTATTTGGGAGAATGTTAAAAACACTCTATCAGTGACGTGGCTGCGATGAAAATGGGACCGATGATTGTGCGACTAATTGAAAGCCATGTGTTTACCGAGGCTCAAAGAATCCCTTTTAGAAATGGGAACTGGGCCCTCGTATGCCAATGAACAAGGCAAAATGGGTGCACATTGGAAACAAAAAGCGCCAAATATGCTGGGCAGAACCAAAGATATCAATGTAATTAATAAAGTAATTAACATGCACAGGAAATGCAAAAGCTGCCAGGAGGCTGATAAGAGAGGGTTATTACAAAAAGAATGAGCAGTGTAGCAGGGAAGTGAAATTAAGTTTTGCATTTCTTCTTTATCACGGACCCCCAAAATACCACAGGAGTAATACACAGGCCTTGGCTTACTGCAAAACTACCAATGAGGCTGGGGCCAGAACTGGCTGTTTACCCTCTCCCTGACAAAATAAACACATCAATCAGTCAATCAGTCAGCCAGTCACTGAGAATGTGGGGAAGTGTGTTAGACTAGGAGAAGGACACCCACACCTGAGGGCATGGTCCGTGGCAAGGTGGTTAAAGATGCCAGCCCTGGGGTCAGATCACCTGAGCTCTAGTCCCAATTCTGCCACTTACAAACGATGTGACCTTGTAGCAGCCATTTAACCTCATTGTTGCCATCTGTAAAATGGGCCTAAACATAGTACCTGCCTCACAGGATGGAGGATTAAATGGACTGATATGTATAAAGGCCCTAAACCAGTGCCTGGCCTGAGTGAAATCCCCACATGGCAACCTACCCAAGAAAAAGTTCCCTGGTGACATATACATTCATAAAACATTTCAAATGATTCACTGAGAAAGGCAGACCAAACCGGCACACCCTCAGGTCATCTCTCCTGTGGACAGACACTGGGGTGTTGGTAGGAAGAGCAGGAAGGTTGAAACAGGCATACGAGGAACGGTTTAAGCTGGCAGCTTATCCTAGTCACCTACCTGACTCTAGGAGTCCAGGTAAGTCTGTGCCTTCGTTTCCCCATCAGGAAGGTGAGAGGTTTGTTTAGGTGATTTCTTGGGTCATTTCAGGCTTTGAAATTCTATGACTCAACACTAGTCACATAAAGAAGCAGGGATTATGAAGGGAGCAGAAGGGTCTTCCTTGGGGGCTCCTCTTCCTCCTCCTCCTCCTCTGCTGCCTTCGAGCTCTATTCCTGGCACTGAGGTTCTCTTGGGCCCTCGGGCTGGAAGCTGCGGAGTCACTGGGCTACTGTGCCTCTGCTGTGACTCACCAACAGGGCGCCTCTGCCCTGGCCCCTGGGGCTGACTCTCTCTCGCCCCCTGACTGTGCCGCCTCCCCAGCCTGTCCCTCTCTCAGAGAGGCCTATCACCTCCACCCCCATTTTTCCTCTCTCTCATATAGAAAAGCTGAAAAGTACAATGAACACTTGTATACTCTCCTCCAGGCATCGATTGCTAACATTTTTTCATATCTGCTTCCTCTCCTTCTCCCTCTCCCCTGCCTCTCTTTACACACACACACACCCCCCTCACATATGCACACACACTTTCCCCTCAACTCATTGGAAAGTAAATTGCAGGCTCCGTGACACTTCAGCATGAATGAGTACATTGTCCTACTAATCGCACATTATCATACCTAAGAAAAGTAAGAATAATTCCATAACATTATCTGATAACCAGAGTAAACTTCATAAAGAGCTCATTATGTTGGTCCACTGCTGAAATTCCTGTATGGCTCCCCATTGCCTCCAGGTTAAAGTCCAAGCTCCCTCCAGCCCTGCACCTACTTTCTTCTACCCACAAGCTTCCAGATCCAACTAATTCTTGAACTCTTCCCCAGGCATATCCTACACTTTCCTGCTCAGGGTGTTTCATCTACCTGAAATATCTGCTCCTTGAGGTTTTACCCATCACTTGAAGCTTGGCTAAAATTCTATGTTGTCCAAGAAACCTTCTAAGGTCTTTCTAGTTGAAATGCATCTTTCTTTTCATAGCTCCATAACATGTGGGAAGCTAGTGTGATGACATATTTCACACATGGAAGAGGGCAGAGACAAAAGAATCACAGAGAAATGGAACTAATCCCTGAGCAAGCTGTGTCTGAAGTCCACTTGACTTCCAGACCTTTTCAGGATGCCAATACATTCCCTCTATTGTTTATGCCAGTTTGAGTTACCTGCAACCAAAAACACCTAACAGATTCTGTAGGGATTGGGGCTGATAATCATTTAGCCTTTAAAGCTGTGAAGCAACAGCAGAAAAATATAATGCATTATGCTCCAGCATTGGACACTTGCTGTTCCCCAAGAGCATGCCCCTCTCTCTACCCTTGCTTTCACTGTCTCTTCGTCTGGAATGCCCTTATATCAATATATCTTTTCCTATCTTCTTTTTTGTAAATTGAGATAAAATTCACATAACATAAAATTCACCATCTTAACCATTTTAAGTGTACAATTCGGTAGTTTTTAATATAGTCAGAATGTTGTACAACTATCACCACCATCTCATAATTTTTATCACCCCAATAAGAAACCCGTACCCATTAGCAATCACTCCCAATCTCCCCTCCCCTAGCCCTAGGCAACCACTAATCTCCCTTCTGATTTGCCTATTCTGGACATTTCATATCAACGGAATCACACAATATGTGGCCTTTTGTGTCTGGCTTCCTTCACTGAACATAGTGTTTTCAAGGTTCATCTACATTGTAGCATATGTTAGCGCTTAATTTCTTCTTGTGGCTGAATAATATTCCCCTGTATTGATATACCACATTTTATTGATCTATGCACCGGCTATTGGACATTTGGGTTGTTTCCACTTTTTAGCTATTATGAATAATGCTCCTGTGAACATTCATGTAGTGTTTTTGTGTGGAAGGACGTTTTCATTTCTCTGTGTGGACACCTGAATTGCTGGGTCGTAGAGCAGCTCTGCTTAACTTTTTGAGGAAAGGCTGAACTGCTGCACAGCTCCTGTTTTCTTTATCCGAATCCTGCTTGTTCTTTCCAGACCGGGAGGGAAAGTCCCCTGCCCGCTTTTTCCTGCGAGACATCTCTCAAGCAGGGTGAGCAGCCCCTCCCCCGTGCTCCCACGGGGCTCGGGCCGAGCCGCTCCAGCACTCACCGCCCACGATGTTCACTGAACTTATCTGTGCCCTGGGACTGGAGAGTCCTGAGAACAGGGGCTGCGCCCACCCCTCGCTGTGGCCCCAGTGTCTGGCACATAGTGGGTGCCCAGCAAATATGGGTTTGGCAGATGAAGGAATGACGCATGTCTCTCTAGTGTCCTCACAGTGCAGCTGAGCTTCACCAGGGCTTCTCCGTAACCAAGGACGGACTGTGCTGAGCGCCTCCTGGATATGCGAGCCAGCAAGTGTGGGTGGGGCAGCGGATGGGGACGCGGGAGAGGACGTGTGGCAGGTGGCAGTGAGGGTGTGCATGTGTGGCTGCATTTAACCACACATGCTCAAGTTCAGAGACTGCCCTGGAATGAGCCCAGTGAGGCTCATGCCTAGAAGGGGAAGTGAGGACATAAAACATGATCAAAAAGGCAGTGAGGAGGCCTGACCACAGCCAACAGTAACAGGCTTCAGGCTGGGGCAGAGCTCTGCGGCTTAGGCAGCAACTTCCCACCCATCAGCTCATGTGACAGTCAGCATGGAGCCTGAAGGAGTCCAGCTTTGGGGAGTAGCAGGCCTGGCTTCCCGCCTCTGAGGCCCACTTGCTACCTGTGTGATCTAAAGGCCTCCAGGTGCTCACCTGCAAAATGGCAACAGACAACTGCAGCAGAGAGTCCACAGGATTAGAGTGGATGTCAACGGAAGTGCATTGGAAGGTATAAATCTGTCCCACACATCTGATCTTAGCAGCACGGCTCCTCAGGAGCCCCCTGGGAGGCTGGCAGGGTCATTATATCAATCTCCTTATGGAGTCAGGAAATTCTGGGGCAGGGAGTGGAGACAGAAGTCACACTGATGTGCTCCTTCTATGTTCCAGACTCAGTGCTTGGCACTTGAACGTGTTATCTCAGTTAATGCTCATAGTAAACCTGTGAGGGAGGAATGAATTTCTCCTTATGGGCACTGGGGCTCAGAGAGGGTAAGTCACTCACCTAAGGTCACACAGCTGGGAGGTAGCAGAATCTGGACCCAAACCTTATATCATTGTGCTCACAGCTGCCCCATCATTCCTCCAAAGCCCACGGTGCAGAAGCCCAGGCTGGTGAATGCATTCTATTTCCTTGGCCTGTGAATGCATTTCCAGAAGCCTGCCATATATTTTTAATAATTGGTACGAACATGCAATCTCTCGTCAGCTGGCTTCCTGTCTGCTGTAAAACGCAGATAAGAAAGAAAGAGCCTGAACGGACATGGGAAAATCCTCCGGGCCCGTCGGCAGAAATCACGCCGGCCCCGAGTACCTTTCGCGCTGTAATTCTCCAAGCCTTCTGTGTTTGAATCATGTAAGAAAATGACTTCTTGGGTGAAATATGAAAACGCCATGTGTGGATGTTCATCGTCTCGCTCTGGCAGCTCTGGCGATAATGGCTTGGAGGAGTGGGCTCTGCAGCCTGGGTCTGGGAGTCAGGAACATGCTGGGCTGGGCCCAGGGGCCCAGGGGAAATGAGTCAGGCACAAGAACATAGCAACACGAGGGGCTGGCTCCCGTGGGCTCTGAGAGGGTTCCGGGGCAGGTGGCCAAGGGCCAGATAATAAAGGACGCTCCATGTCACAGGTAACCTCATCAGGTGCTCTCGATGCGCTGGGTGTGGGCTAAATCTTTTATGGGCACTGTCTCTTCTAATCCTCCCCGAAGCCCTAGAAGGTGGGCATATCTAGGCCCATTTTAAGGATGAGGCCCTCAGAAGTTGTCACTTACTATATTAGTTTCCTAGGGCTATTGTATTAATAATAACTTACCACAAATTGGGTAGCTTAAAACAACAGATAATTTATTCTTGCACAGTTCTGGAGGCCAGAAGTCCAAAATCAAGGTGTCAGTAGGTCTGTGCTCCCTCTGAAGGCTCAAGGGAAGAATACTTCCGAGTCTCTTCCCACTTCTGGTGGCTCCAGGCATTCCTTGGTTTGTGGCTGCATTACTCCGATCTCTGCCTCCATGTTCACATGGCCTCCTCCCTGTATCTTCCTCTCTTCTCTTTCTTATAGGGACACTTGTCATTGGATTGAGGGCCCACTTGGGTAATCCCGAATGATTTCCTTTTAAGATCCTTAATTACATCCGCAAAGACCCTTTTTCCAAATAAGGTCACACTCACAGGTTCCAGGGGTAAGAATGCTGACGTATCTTTCTTGGGGCCACAATTTAACCCACGGCACTTACCTAACTTCACACACTAAGTGACTGAACTGGGATTTGAAGCTAAGCCTAACTCCAGAGTCCACTTGCTTAACCGCTAAGGGCCACACGCTTCACACTTACTTGCTGTGTGACCATGGACATGTTATTTAACCCCTCTGTGTCTCAGTTTCCTCATCTGTAGACTGGGTATAATAATGGTACTTACCACATGGGGTGGTTGTGAGGATTAAATGAATTGATAAAGCAAACCACATAGTGTGCATTCAACAAAAGCTGTTGCTATTATTATTTGTGCTGTTATTATTATCAAGACAATGCAGCTCTGTTGAAATCCTAGGTGAAGACTCAGTAGACTTGCTGCTAAGAATGAAGCTGGGCGGGAAGATGATGCTCTCAGATCTAAATTTGCTGGGTTTGAATATCTGCTCACAAGTGTGTCTCTCTCATGAAACATCAACCAGATAATCACAGATGTGAAAGAGATTTACAAGAGAACATTATGCACAATTGGATGCTAATAATTTTGACAGCCTCAATGAGGAAAAACAAAACAAAGTAAAACACGGGGTTGATGAAAAAAGAAACAGAAGTGTGAATGGATCAACAGACCGATCCCGGTGGAAGCAATACCGAGTCATCCAATACTGCAAGGCCTGGGCTGGGTTCCGTTTCTCATGGGTAGCAAGCCAGGTCATCTCAGGCTGGTCTGGTCACCTATCCAGCCTCAGTTTCCTCATCTCTAAAATGGGGATGTCAAGATGCTTTGTGAAGCCATGCTGTTGAAACAGGACGCACTGTTATTATTACAGTATGTTTGCCAAGTGTTGAGTGCCTGCATCCAAGTGGCAGAGGCCGGGAGTTGGGGCTCCAGTCCAGAGAAGGGCAAAGTGTGGTGGGCTGGGCACTGAAAATTGGGCAGGACCAGTGATGGTCGTGCTTCCTCTGGCTGCTGTCCCCTGAGCTCTTAGGGTGGTTCACAGGTTGTCTCAGCTTCCTCTGACATGAACTGAGCATCTTTGGGGCATATTAAATGTTCCATCCTATGTCAAGGTCAAAACGACTCGATATTTGAAGTTCAATCCACCATCACTTCAGGGAGAAACTCCAAGCCAAACAATGGCAGAAAATAACGAACACCCCACCACGTGGCTGACGGTTCCATTTCAGAGCCACCGTGGGTGCCGAGGCGCACAGACACTGCGGCTCCCCTTGCTCGCTCACTTTCCTGTCAGTTTCTGTGGTTGGTGGCTTCCTGCATTTGTAGGGCACTTTTTTTTTTTTTTTAAAACCACCTAAAGTTCTGGGCTGAAACTTGTTCACCCTCTACCTCTCCACTGTGATGAACAATGCCTCAGAAATAGAAATTTCATAGCTTTTCCTTATTTCCTCTTTCTTGCTCTCTCTTTTCCGCTGGGGAGACAATTGTTCACATCATGACTCAAGGATTTTCAGAAAAATACGAGACTGGAGGGACCCATGCAGCTCTGTGGGGTCTGCACACATGAACGTCCCAGGTGGCCCTTTCTCTCTCAGTCTGCATGTCCTTCATCACCATCAGCTTCTCTAGCTGCTGGTCTGGGTGGGGTTGGTAGGGACCGTCTGGACTTCAGGTTTCCTGTGTTTAGGCTTTTCTTCTCTTTCCTTCTAGTCTTAAATTTATTGTCCTGAGTCTATTTCTCACCTAGTATCCAAAATGCAGTCCTGGGCCCTTCCTAGAGATTTGGGAGGGGTCTGGTCCAGGGAGTTTCAACCCTGGCTACACACTAGAACTCATGGCAACTATATAAAAAAAACCAGATGCTCAGGGCCCTTTGTAAATCAATTAAAGCAGAATTTCTAGGGGTGTGATTTTAAAAACGTCTTTTCTGGGTGATGCAGCCAGGGTTGAGAACCACAAGTCTAGCTTCTCTTTCAAATCATAAAAAAAAAAACAAAAAAACTTCCTCTTCACATTTAAAACATTACTTATTTTTCTTTTTGGTATCAACATATTCACCTAATAATTTAATCCAGCTGCTGAGCAAAAGCATCACCTGGTCAGAGGTTGTCAATGCTGACAAGAGTCATGCCAGGGAAGCTTGTTCATTCATTCATTCATGCACGCATCCATTCCCTTGCTCATTTATTCACTGGTCCACACAACCAACAGACATCGAGCTATGTGCCTGCCCGGCCCGGTGCTAGGCCATGCGGATAGAGCTCTGAGCAAGACAGGTGAGGCCCTATTTCATGGAGCTCACATTCTAGTGGAGGAAGTGAGGAATAAACGATGTGACAGAGAAATAGGGGAGGTGACAGAAAGCTGGGGGGTATTTAAGGCTTGGTGGTCAGGGAGGTGACATTTAAGCAGAAACCTGAATGACAAGAAAGAGTCAGGCATGGAAGGATCTGGACGAAGAGCATTCTGGGCAGAGGGATCAGCAAGTGCAATGGCCTGAAGTTGGGGATAAAACTGGAGTGTTAGCTCCACAGACAGAAGGCCCGTGCGGCTGAAGTGGGGTGAGCACAGGGAAGGGAATTAGATGAAGTCAGATACACAGCAGGGACTGTACAGTGTAGGGCTGGCAGCAAGGTAAGAAATTTGGATTTTATTCTAAATTGAAGGATTTTAAGTGGGGAAGAGTAAGGTATGATGTGCATTTTGAAAAGCTCTCTTTCAGAATGGCAGATGGAAATTACATTGTATGGATTAAATGCTCCAATTAAAATGTAGAGATTTGCAGGATGGATTAAAACAACATGATCCAACTATATTTACTGGATATGAGACTCACTTTAGATTCAAAGATACAAGTAGGTTGAAAGTCTATGCAAGAATGTTTTTGGCTATTCACAAAAATAAAATAAAAGGCATACAAATTGGAATGAATGAAGTAAAACTATCTATTCACAGATCTTATAGATAGAAAATCCTAAAGAATCCACCAAAAACTATTAGAGCTGATTAATGAGTTTAGTAAAGTTGCAGGATACTATATCAGCATACAAAAATATTTTTTACTATACACTAGCAATGAACAAAGGAAATTAAGAAAATAATTCAATTTATAATAGCATCAAAAAGAATAAAATACTTCAGAATTAATTTAACCAAGTAGGGACAATACTTATACACTGAAAACCACAAAACATTGCTGAGAAGAAACTGTAATGGCATGTACCTATAATCCCAGCTACTCAGGAGGCTGAGGTGTGAGGATTGCTTGAACCCAGGAGTTCATGACCAGCCTGGGCAACATAGCAAGACCCCATCTCAAAAAAAAAACAAAAAAACCCAACCCCACAACATTTCTGAAAGAAATTAAAGAAGACCTAAATAAATAGAAAGACATCCCATGTTCATAAATTGCAAGACTTAATATTATTAAGATGGCAATGCTTCCCAAATTGATCTACAAATTCACTGCAACCCCTAGGAAAATCCCAACAGCCTCTTCCAGACATGGAAAAACTGATCCTATAATTCATATGAAATCTCAAGGGACTCTGAATAGCCAAAACAATCTTGAAAAAGAAGAACAAAGTTGGAAGACTCACACTTTCCAATTTTAATTACCACAAAGCTACAGTAATCAACACAGTGTAGTGCTGGCATAAGGACAGACAAATAGACTGATGGAATATAATTAAGAGTCCAGAAATACAACCATACATCTATGGTCAATTGATTTGCAACAGGCATTAAAAGACTATTCATTTTCTTCTCAATAAATGGTACTTGGACAACTAGATATCCACATGCAAAAGAATAAATTTGGATCACTACCTCATACCATGTACAAAAATTAACTCAAAGTGGATCAAACACCTAAATGTGAGAGCTAATACTAAAAACTCTTAGAAGAAAACCTAAGTATAAATCTTCATGACCTTGTATCAGGTAACGGTTTCTTAGCTATGATATCTATAGCACAAACTACCAAAGAAAAAACAGATAAACTAGAGTTTATCAAAATTAAAATTTTTCATGTGTCACAGGACACTATTGAGAAATTACAAAGACAACTCACACAATGGGAGAAAATATTTGCAAATCATACATCTGGCAAGGGTCTAGTATCCAGAATAGATAAAGAACTCTTACAACTCAACAATAAAAAGACAAATAATTCAATTAAAAATGGGCAAAGGCTCTGAGTAGACATTTCTCCAAAAAAGATACACAAATGGCCAATAAGCACATGAAAAGATGCTCAGTACCATTAGTCATTTGATAGTCATTCTCATTAAAACTACAAGATACCACTTTACGCCCACTAGGATGGCTATAATCAAAAAGGCAGATAAATAACAAGTATTGGCAACAATGTGGAGAAATTGGAACCCTCCTATATTTCTGGTGGGAATGTAAAATGGTGCAGCTACTGTGGAAAACTGTTTGGCAGTTCCTAAAAATGTTAAACATAGAGTTACCATAAGACTCAGCTATTCTGCTCCTAGGTATATACCAAAGAGAACTGAAAACATATGTTCACACAAAAACTTGTACATGAATGCTCATAGTGGCATTACTTATAATAGTCAAAAAGTAGAAGCAACCCAAATATCTATCAACTGATGACTGAATGAACAAAATGATATATATCCATACAAGGGAATATTATTCGGCCAAAAAAAGAAATAAACTAATGGAGGACTTTGAAAACATTACACTAAGGGAAAGAAGCCAGACATAAAAGGTCACAGATTGTATGATTCCACTGATGTGAAATGTCCAGAATACGCAAATCCACAGAGGCAGAAAACAGATTAGTGGTTGCCAGGGTGTGGACAGAGGGAAAATGAGGGGTGAGGAACAAAAGGAATAGGGCTTCTTTTTGGGGTGACAAAATTTTTCTCAAATAAGATAGTAATAATAGCTGTACAACTTTATGAATATGCTAGAAACAATTAAAGTATACATTTTAAAACTGAATTTTATGGTGTGTGAATTCTCTCTCTCTCACACACACACACACACACACACAAGATCCGTCTGCTATGTCAAGAATGGCTTGGAAGGAGCAACGAGCAGGAGCTGGGAACCTGCCTTGGAAAGCTGTGGTGACAACAATAAGCAACTCAGTGGCTTAAACAATAAGGCTTCTTTACTCATCACACCACTTGTTTGTTTCGCGCCAACTGCAGCTTTGCCTCATGGGGACCCCACTTTAGGATGCCAGATGATGAGAGATGAGGGTGGTTTGAAGCCCAGTTACAGAAGTGGAGACAGACAGAAGTGATGGGTTAGGATGTGACTTGGCAGTAGAGTCTGCAGAACTAGTGCAAAACTTCCCAGAGAATATCCCCTAGATCTCCTTACAAGATTGCCCTAAGCCTAGTTCACTCAATTATTCAACTAGTATTATTTATTGAGTGTGTATTATGTGCCAGGTACTTTTCCAGGTGCTGGGATACAGCAGTGAATAAAACACAACCCTCCCTCCCGCTATGTTCTCATGGAGCTTGCAATCTAGTGGACGGGGTGGTATTTGTAACAGCAATAAAAAGCTGGGTGGAATATACTATTGTAGTTACTATGGGTGGACAGCAATACCTGGTTCTCTCTTCTTTTGGGTACATATTAGGATGGCTCTTCCCTGCCCCGCTGAACTCAGGCATGGACACATGACACATTCTGGCCAATGAGATACGAGTAGAAGTAATGTGCGATATTTTGGGGTGGAAGGTTTAAAAGCCAGGGCACACCTTGCCACACATTCTTTCCCTTTACCACAAAAACTGTCCCACCAGCTGTGTTCCAGAGTGAGGACACCATGGGAAGCTATAGTCAATCCTCAGTGGACAAGTGCTGTGATGACTAAAGAACCTTTATTTGCTTTAATTCACTGGGTAGTGTTTTTTGTTACCACAGCAAAACCTAGCACACCCTGACTAATGCATACTCTCACTTTTTTGCCCTCTGAGAGACACTAATCCAAATTCAGTCCTGGTTCATATGTTACAAATTAAGCCGAGTATTTCAGCACAGTAATTCAAACTTAAAACCGAGTGCTTGGAGGCAAGTGCCATCAAGAGGGTTCTGTTATTTCCAACTTGCGCCGTGTGTGTGTGTGTGTGTGTGTGTGTGTGTGTGTGTGTGTGTATGTGTCTTTCAGACGTGACCACAGACCACAGAGCTATCAGCAGCAAGCTAGTAACATGATCCCTTATGGATGGGTCTAATCTTGCCCACGAGACCATGCAGTATGTAAGGAGCATGGCACACGACGGGCACCCCATAAACACCAAAGGAGTACCATGATGACCATGTGCAAAGAGGTAGGTTGTGTTGGAATTCCCCTGCAAAAAAGAGGGAAGGTCTTCGTGGCTCCTGTGCTTCTGCCAACATGGATGTGTGGGGTTGGGGAAAAATAATCGAAACTTAAAGGCTCTTTTTGCCCAGGAACTGGAATGGCTTTAACGAGACAAACACAGTGGTCAGAAGATGACAGGATCTCACACAATTTTCCAGTCGTTCTGTTCCATGACACTTAAGAATTTCTGGTAAACAGCCCATCCCCTAGCGAGCACCCAGACAGGTAGAGACGGAGAATTTCCAGTTTCAGGGATGTCCCCAGTGCTGTGGCTCTGTGTATTTTGCTTTTGTCCTAAAGGGCCTCTGGCCCACCCCAGGTGCCTCCCAAAGGCACAAGCAAAGCCAACAATGGAGATGAAATAAAGTCAATTTCTCATGTATCTAAGATGCCTTCTGACACAAGATGTTCCAGAATCAAGGCTGTGGCTGGCAGAGCCCCTCTGTCCATGCACTGGGCCCAAACACACCTGTGCCCACAATGCTGACTGCAGAGCCGAGCCGGGGCTGAGCCAGGATCCACGCCAGAAGGTGAACGTCTGTGCACACCCTTAAAATGTCCCTCTGGCATATCATTCCAATTAAATCTTGCCTGGAGTTCTGACTCTAATAACTTAATCTGGAATTTACACCTTGCCTACTCTCCCAAAGGGCTGAGGCAGCACACAATAAAGGCCTAAATGCAACAGGACAGTTGAAAATAAAGACAAATGATCAGAAGTGAGATAATCCTCCAGGAACCTGAGATAAGATGGTCACTGCAGCTGAGTGTTGAATTTGGCTCCAACTTTCTGCAGCCAAGGTTAAAAAGAAAACGGTTACGGCTGCCTGATGGAAGGAAGGAAGTAGAGACAAGTTCACAGGGACAGCACAGGCCATTTCCTGGCACTAGATTCTGCGAGGATCTATCCTGTGTATCCTTATCTCAGGGGCACTAAGTCACAAACTGAACAACAGCCCTTTACGGAAGGTGCTGAATCATTTTCCAATTGGCAGCCTCAGCCCCAGAAGTGGGCTCTTGACAAAAGGCGAGGATGTAATATTAAATTAAATTGCAACTCGGCAAAGACATTTCTTCGAGAAGCCGGCTTAATGGGCCCAGACAGATTGGTTGAATTTGGACATATGGAGGCATGGGGAGAGTTCCAGGTGGAGGGAACAATTTAGTCGATAAATATTTACTGAGTACTTACTTTGAGCCAGGCCCGGCGGTGGGTGCTGGGACACACAGATGGCCTTGGCCTCTGAAGAGGTCATAGACAAGAGGGGACATGCCCACAGACAGACAATTACCAGTGTTGTCACCAGAATGAGGGACAGACAGGTTGAGGTGGGAGCACAGGACAGAGGCATCCAAGGCAGCCTATGTGGTCCAGTGGCTCCTAGAGAAGATGTTTCTAAGCTGCCTCTCAAAGGTCAAGCAGGAATTTTACATATGAAAATAGCATATCAGGGTAGGAAGGAGGGTGCTCTGGGTAGAAGGGACAAGGCATAGAGGAAGGGAGAGTGTGATGCTTAAGGAGTAAGGAAGGGGAACGTGAGAGATGAGGCTGGGATGCAAACGGGCCGATCATCAGAGTCCTCCTGAGCCGTGCTAAGGAATACAGGCTTCATCCTCTAGCTGATGGGGAGGATTTTCAACAGGAGAATGACCTGGTCGTTCAGAGGGTGCAGCCCTCCCTGGGAGGAATTAACGAGGCTCACTGCAGTGGCCCTTGGGTAACAGACAAATGGCCTATGAGAGGCCCTTTCTGAGTCCCACCGCCCTGCCTGTGCCATGGTCTGCATCTGGCTGGGGACCCAGCCTGGCCGTCCAGGACATCATGGATGACTATGGGTGACCAAGACCTGTCTCACCGTCCAGGGCTGATGGCTTCGGCAGTGATGACCCGAGAATGACCCTTAGCATCAAAAGCCACAGGCCACCAGGCCACCTGTGAGCAGCCCCCAGAGCAGAGTGGACCCTGATCCCTAGCACTCCCCCCGGCCCTGGCCATTCTGATATCTCTTTATTTCCACGTGAATAGTGTGAGGTGGGGCTGGGACAAGCTTTATGAAGATAACAGCTGTTTCCTGAAAGTGCCTGCTTTAGGACTGGCTTTTTTCCCAGAGCAACTGTAGAGGGAGGTAGAAGATAAGAGTTAAAATTATTTAAAACTCTATGTATTTGCCTCTTCCAATATCTGTTTCCATGGAAACATAACTAGCATAAGCCACCAGTTTCCAAGTCCCTTGTTTGCTCTCACAAAAAAAGAATGAAGACCATGGAATCTGGAGGGAAGTTTGAAATACCCCCCTGTCCCAAACTGCTCTTAACTTGATTACTGCCCAAATGGCCAGAAAGCCACCGAAACCAGAGTGCAGGGAACTCTTGGTGCAGGTTGCTTGGCAGCCTGTGGGGACTGGCCTTCTGCCATTTCTGTAACGGTTTCCATGGGTGACTGGACTGCACATGACTCCCCTTCCTATTGCAACCTGCCTGGGAAGCAGGTGGGGATAGACTTCTGGGAGTGCAGGCAGCCTGGGGATGGTGCCACGGTGGCTGCCCTGTAGTTCGCCTGGGTGTTCAACGTTCAGTGACCTTGAGTGCAGTCTGCCATGTTGCTGCCTTGAAAGACTATTTCAGGATGGTCAGGGGAGGCATAGTTGGTTGGCCTGGTATGGAAGGAAGGCTGGAGAAAAAAATTAACAGCCCTCTACCTAAGATCATGGGCTGTCTTCACATCATCAGTATGAACTGAGTGCACTTTTGGGGGAAATTATCTCAAATTATTTTCCTTAAAAGAAAAAAAATCCCATATGGAGGCATGAGTGTACACACACACACACACACACACACATACACACTGTCAGTTCTTGGTCCTAATCTCACTTGGTCTAAAAGCAGTATTTGACGTAGTTCATCAAAACTTCCTCTTTGAAACACTTTCTTCATTTGGTTTCCAAGATACCAAACTCATCTGATTTTCTTCCTATGTCTGGGCTTCTGCTGCTCCTGCCGACCTCTTCAGCCTCCAATCGCTGGCAGGATCCAGGGTCAGTCCCTGGTGCCCTTCTCTTCTCTATCTCTGTGGCCACCCCTGCTGCTCTCACTCAGGCTGCCAATGTCATCTATTTGTTGACCCACCTGAGTTCCTACCTCAGGCCCACACCTCTCCCTAAACTGCAGAGCAGTATGTCCAACACCTACTCACCATCACCACGATGAGAGTAGCTGCTCAAAAAAAGAGAGTTATTTTCCTTTCTTCTAAGAATACATATCATATTTTAAAAACCTTTTTAACATACTTGGGAGGTTTATCCACACCTGCTATATCTGAAATGCAGAAACAGCCAATCTTCCTATCACACTCTATAATGCAGAGGAAGGGCTGAGATGCTCTGTAGGAGGCCTGAGCACGGGGCCAGGTCACAGGACACCTGTCAGTCCTCACCTTGGTCTAGGGCATTTGTCTCTGGAGACCTCTCCCTCCTTCTTCAAATTCTCCGTGTGTGTGGATGGCTCTCTCTTGACCTTCTTCCTGGGGACAGCTCTCTCTCCTGTTCCCCGACCTGTGATGGCTCTCTCCTCCTGGCTACCTCTGACCTTGCTGACCACCGCTTCAAATTCTCCCTCCCTGGCTCCTCCTCCTGTGCCCGTCACTGCTGTGTTGCTCAGTGATTCCTAAGGCTCCAGCTGGGACTTCGCTTCTCACTGTACCCACACTCTCAGGTCACACACTTATTCCCACGACTCCCAGCCTCAACATGCTGACCCCTCCCCGCAAATCTCTATCTACTGGACAAACTACTGTCTTGTGCCCTAGGACCCTGAATCCAATTTCTCGAGTCCCTTTGCCCAGAAGGCCCCCAAACTTATGACCAGAAACGAACCTTCACGTTCCCTCCCAAGCCCACTCTCATTCTGTACCCTGCCTCAATGAAGAGGTCTGCCATCTGCCACTCAGGCAGAAATCTGGGCATTGCCCTTGCTGCCTCTTTGTCCCCACCCCTTATAGTCAGCTAATCACCAAGTCTTGTCATGTCTGCTTCCTAAATATCTCCAAAATCCACTTCTCTCTGTTCACACTGCCACTGTCCTGGTGTAGGTCACCATCAGCTCCTGCCTGAATTACTGCAAAACCATTTAGCCATCTCTGAGCCTCCAGCCTCACCCCTCCATCTGTTCTCACCCTGCAGCCAGGGCAAATCTGATTATGTCACTCCCCTGATGAAATATCTTTAATTTTGGAGTTTAAACTCTTCTTCTTAGCACACAAGGTCCCTAATGATCTGGGCTCTGCCTGTGTCATCATTTGATGTTCCTGTCATTTCTCCAAAGGCACCCTCAGCTTTGGCCATGAGAACTATTTCATAACATTAAAAAAAAACTTGTAAGAAAAAGAAAGATATACTAACACCCTTAATGGTAAGAAACTAGATGCTTTCCCCCTAAGATTAGGAACAAGGTAAGGGTGTCCCCTCTCACCACGGCTAGTCAGCATCATACTGGAAGTCCTAGCCAATGCAGTAAGTCAAGAAGAGGAAACAGAAAGAATACAGATTGGGAAGGAAGAAATAAAATTGTCTCTATTTGCAGATGATACGACTGTCTATGTAGAAAGTCCCAAAGAATTAATGCAAAAACTCCTGGAACTAATAAGTAATTATCGCCAGGTTGCAGGATCTGGGTTAATATACAAAAGTCAATTGTTTTCCCATATACAGGCATACCTTGGAGATATTGCAGGTTAGGTTCCAGACCACTGCAATAAAGTGAATACTGCAATAAAGAGAGTCACATGAAATTTTTAGTTTCCCAGTGCACATAAAAGTTATATTTACACTATACTGTAGTCTATAGAGTGTGTAATAGCATTGTGTGTAAAAAAACTATGTACATACCTTAATTAAAAATATTTTATTGTAAAAAATGCTAACAATCATCTGAGCCTTCAGCGAGTCATAATCTTTTTGCTGGTGGAGGGACTTGCCTCGATGTCTAAGGCTGCTGACTGATTAGAGTGCTGGTTGCTGAAGGTTGAGGTGGCTGTGGCAATTGTTTAAAATAAAACAACAATGAAGTTTGCTTCATTGGTTGACTCTTCCTTTCATGAAAGATTTCTTGGTAGCACTTGATGCTCTTTGATAGCATTTTACCCACAGTAGAACTTCTTTCAAAATTGGAGTCAGTCATCTCAAACCCTGATGCTGCTTTATCAGCTAAGTTTATGAAATATTCTAAATTCTTTGTTGTCATCTCAACAATGTTCACAGCATTTTTACCAGGAGTAGATTCCATCTTAAGAAACTACTGCTTTGCTCATCCATAAGAAGCAATTCCTCATGTGTTAGAGTTTTTTTTCCCTTTTTATTTTTAGCTGACATGTAATAATTGTACATATTTATGGGATACAAAGTGATATTTTGATACATATATACGATGTGTGATAATCAAATCAGGGTAATTAGCATATCCATCCATCACCTCAAACATTTACTATTTCTTGGTATCGTGAACATTCAAAATCCTCTCTTCTAGCTTTCTGAAAATATGCAATAAATTATAGTTAACCATATTCACGCTACAGAGCTGCAGAACACCGGGACTCATTCCTCCTACCTAGCTGTAATTTTGTACTCGTTGATCAACCTCTCCCTTTCCCTCCACCCAACTTTCCCAGCCTCTAATATCCACAGTTCTACCCTCGACATCCATGAGCTCAATTTTTTTAGCTCCCACATATGAGTGAGAATATGTGGTATTTATCCTTTCTGTGTTTGCCTTATTTCGCTCAACATAATGTCCTCCAGGCTCATTCATGTTGCCACAAATGACAGGATTTCATTTTTTATGGTGGAATAGTATTCCATTATCTATATACACACCATTTTCTTTATCCTTTTTTAAATCTTTTCATGGGCATTTAGGTTGATTCCATAGCTTAGCTATTGCAAATAATGTAATAAATATAGGAGTGCAGGTATACCTTTGATATACTGACTTCCTTTTCTTTGGATAAATAACCAGTAGCAGGATCGCTGGATCACATGATAGTTCTATTTTTAGTTCTTTGAGAAACATCCATACTATTTTCCATCATGGCTTATTAATTTACATTCCTACGAGCAGTGTATAAGAGTTCCCTTTTCTCCGCATCCTTGTCAGCATTTAGTTTACTTTCTGTCCTTTTGGCAATAGCTATTCTAACCGGGATGAGATAAAATTTCATTGTGGTTTTGATTTGCGTTTCTCTGATGATTAGTGAAGTTGAGGATGTTTTCATATACCTGTTGGCTATTTGAATGTCTTCTTTTGAGAAATGTCTAATCAGATCTTTGGCCACTTTTTAATCAAATTATTTGGGTTTTTTTTGCTGTTGAGTTGTTTGAGTTCCTTGTATATTCTGGATATTAGTCTCTTATTGGATTAGTCTGCAAACATTTTCTCCCATTCTACAGGTTGACTCATCACTCTGTTGGATTCTGCCTTTGCTGTGCAGAAGCTTTTTAGTTTAACATACTCCCATTTGTCTATTTTTGTTTTTGTTGCCTGTGCTTCTAAAGTATTAGCCATAAAATCTTTCCTTAGACCAATGTCCTGAAGTGTTTCCCCTATGTTTTCTTCTAGTATTTTTGTAGTTTCAGGTCTCACATTTAAGTATTTAATCTATTTTGAGTTGATTTTTGTGTATGGTGACAGACAGGGTCTAGTTTCATTCTTCTGCATATGGATATTCAGTTTTCCCAGCACCATTTATTAAAGAGGGTGCACTTTCCCCAATGTATGTTCTTGGCATCCTTGTCAAAAATCAGTTGGCTGTAAATATATGGATTTATTGCTGGGTTCTCTGTTCTGTTCCATTGGTCTATGTGTCTGTTCTTATACCAATACCATACTGTTTTGGTTACTATAGCTTTGTAGTGTACGTTGAAGTCAGGTAGTGTAATGCCTCCAGCTTTGTTCTTTTTGCTCAGTATTGCTTTGGCTATTCAGGGTCTTTTGTGGTTCCATACAAATTTTAGGAATGTTTTTTCTATTTCTGTGAAGAATGTCATTGGCATTTTAATAGGGATTGCATTGAATCTGTAAATCCCTTTGGATAGTATGGTCATTTTAACAATATTAATTCTTCAAATCCATAAGCATGGGATTTTTTACGACTTTTTCAATTTCTTTCATCAGTGTTTTGTAGTTTTCATTATAGAGGTCTTTCATCTCCTTGGTTAAATTTATTCCCATGTATTTCTTTTTTTTTGTAGCTATTGTAAATGGAATTGCCTTCTTGATTTCTTTTTCAGCTAGTTTGTTATTGGTAGATAGAAACACTACTGATTTTGGTATGTTGATTTTGTATCCTGCAATGTTACTGAATTTGTTTATCAGTTCCAAGAGTTTTTTGGTGGAGTCTTTAGGCTTTTTTAAAATATATAAGGAGCTGGGTGCGGTGGTTGAGCTGGGCTCAGTAACCCACACCTGTAATCTCAGCTACTCTGGAGTAGCTGAGGCAGGAGCATTGTTTGAGCCCAGAAGTTTGAGACCAATCTGGAAGATATAATGAGACCCATCAAAAAAAAAAAAATATATATATATATGTGAGATCGTATCATCTGCAAGGAGAGACAATTTGACTTCTTCCTCTTTTCCAGTTTGATGCTCTTTACTTTTTTCTCTTGCCTATTGCTCTGGCTAGGACTTCCAGTACTATGTTGAATAAGAATGGTAAAAGTGGGCATCCTTGTCTTGTTCCAATTCTTAGAGGAAAGGATTTCAGCTTTTTTCCACTCAGTGTGATGTTAGCTGTGGGTTTGTCATATATGACCTTTAGCGTGTTGAGGAATGTTCCTTCTATGCCTAATTTGTTGAGAGTTTTTATCATGAAGAAATGTTGAATTTTATCAAATGCTTTTTCTGCATTTATTGAGATGATCATATGGTTTTTGTCCTTCATCCTGTTGATGTGATGTATCACATTTTATTGATATGCATATGTTGAACCATCCTTGCATCCTGGGGATTAATCCCACTTGATCATGGTGTATTATCTTTTCGATGTGTTGTTGGATTTGGTCTGCTAATATTTTGTTGAGCATTTTTATATCTATGTTGCAATAGAAAAAGAAAATTATGGGCTATTGGCTGTTGTGTCCTTATCTGGTTTTGGCAGCAGGGTAATGCTAGTTTCATAGAATGAATTAGGAAAAATTCCCTCCTCTTCAATTTTTTGGAATAGTTTGAGAAGAAGTGGTGTTAGTTCTTCTTTAAAAGTTTGGTAGAATTCAGCAGTAAAGCCATCTGGTCCTGGGTTTTCTTTTTTGGGAGACTTCTTATTACAAATGTGATCTTGGTACTGGTTATTGGTCTGTTCAGATTTTCTATTTCTTCCTGGTTCAATTCTGGTAGGTTATATGTGTCTAGGAATTTGTCCATTTCCTCTAGGTTTTCTAAGTTATTGGCATATAGTTGTTCATAATAGTATCTAATGATCATTCATATTTCTATAGTATCAGTTGTAATGTCTCTATTTTGCTTCTAATTTTATTTATTTTGGTCTTTTCTCTTTATTTCTTTGTTAGTCTAGCTAGCAGTTCATTGATTTTGTTTATCTTTTCAAAAGACCAACTTTTCATTTCCTTGATCCTTTGTATTTTTCTTTATAAATTTAGTCTCTATTTCATTTAGTTCTGCTCTGACCTTTATATCTTTCCTTATACTAATTTTGGTTTGTTCTTGCTTTTCTAGTTCTTTGAGATGTATCATTGGCTTATTTATTTGAAATCTTTCTAATTTTTTGATGTAGGTATTTATTGCTAAAAATTTCCCTCTTAGCGCTGCTTTTACTGGATCTCACAAGTTTTGGTATTTTGGGTTTCCATTTTCACTTGTTTCAAGAATTTTTTTGATTTCCTTCTTAATTTCTTTTGATCCAATGGTCATTCAATTTCCATGTATTTGTACAGTTTCCAACATTCCTCTTGTTATTAATTTCTAGTTTTATTCCATTGTTGTCTGAGAAGATACTTGATATGATTTTGATTTTTGAAAATTTTTTGAGACTTGTTTTGTGGCCTAACATACGGTCCATCCTGGAAATGTTCCACGTGCTGATGAGAAGAATGTGTATTCTGCAGCTGTTGGATGAAATATTCTGTAAATGTCTGTTAGGTCCATTTGGTCTACAGTGCAGATTAAGTCTCATGTTTCTTTGTTGATTTTCTGTCTAGGTGATCTGTCCAATGCTTAAAGTGGGGTGTTAAAGTCCCCAACTATTATTGTATGGGGATATATCTCTCTCTTTAGCTCTAATATTTTCTTTATATATCTGGTTGTTCTGGTGTTGGGTGCACAGGTATTTCCAATTGTTATATCCATTTGCTGAATAGATTCCTCTGTCATTAAATAATGACCTTATTTATCTCTTTTTATGTTTTTTGATTTAAAGTCTATTTTGTCTGACATAAGTACAGCTACTCCTGCATGCTTTTGGTTTCCATTTGTGTGGAATATTTTTTCTATCCCCTCACTTCCAGTCTATTTGTGTCTTTACAGGTGAAGTGAGATTCTTGTAGGCAGCATATAGTTAAATCTTTTTTTTTTTCTTTTTAATCTATTCAGCCAGTCTGTATCTTTTAACTGAGGAATTTAAACCATTTACATTCAAGGTTGTTATTAATAGCTGAGGACTTACTCCTGCAATTTTGTTCATTGTTTTCTAATTGTTTTGTATATCCTTTGTTCTTTTCTTACTCTTTTATTGTCTACTTTTACGACTGGGTGGTTTTCTGTAGTGATAACATGTGATTCCCTTCTCTTTCTCATTTGTGTATCTGCTCTACCAGTGACTTTTATACCTTCATGTGTTTTCATGATGGTAGATATTATCCTTTCACTTCCAAATATAAGACTTCTTTAAGCATTTCTAGTAGGGCTGGTCTCATGGTGATCAATTCTCTCAGGTTTTGTTTATCTGGGAAAGGCTTTATTTCTCCTTCATTTCTGAAGGATAGCTTTGGTGGGTATAGTATTCTTGGCTGCGGTTTTTTTTTTTTTTTCTTTCAGCACTTTGAGTATATAATCCCATTCTCTCCTGGACTACACGACTTCTACTGATAAATCTGCTGTTAGTCTGATGGGGATTCCCTTATATGTGACTTGATGCTTTTCTCTTGCTGTTTTTTAGAATTCTCTCTTTGTCTTTGACTTTTGACAATATGACTATAACGTACCTCAGAAAGATTTTTTTTGGATTGAATCTCTTTGGGGAGTTTTGAGCTTACTGTATATGTGTACCTGGATATGGATATCACATCCCTTGTAAGACTTGGGAAGTTTTCAGCTATCATTTCATTAAATAGGTTTTTTGGTGACTTTTTCCATCTTTTCTCCTTCTGGAACTTCCAAAATTTGAATATTGGTTTGCTTTATAGTGTCCCATTTGTCACACAGGCTTTCTTCATTTTTTTTTTATTCTTTATTTTATTTTATTTTTTGGTCTGGGTTATTTCAAAAGACCTATCTTCACTTCAGAAATTCTTCTGCTTGATCTAGCTTATTGTTGAAGCTCTCAATTATATTTTTTATTTCATTCATTGAATTCTTCAATTCCAGGATTTCTTTTTTGTTTTTTATGATATCTATGTTTGTAGATATTGCAGATATTGAATTGCTATTCAGATCATAAATTATTTTTCTGAAAAAATTATTTTCCTGATTTCTTTGTATTTCTATATGTGTTCTCTTGTGTCTCAATGAGTTTCCTTAAGATCATGACTTTGAATTTCTTTTTCAGTATTTCCTGGATTTGCTTTTCTTTGGGATCTGTTACTGAAGAGTTACTGTGTTCCTTTGGAGGTGTCATGTTTCCTTGCCTTTTCATGTTTCTTGTGTCTTTACATTAATATCTGTACATCTGGTGTAACAGTTGCTTCTTCCAATTTTATAGATTGGCTTTCCCGGGGAAAGAGTTTTCCCTGTAGATGTATCTATAGTGTTGGTTGGGTAGGGTGCTTTGGCTATGATTCAGAGTATGCACAGTAGTGTAGTCTCTATATGGCTTTTTCGGTTGTAAAGAACATCAGTGGTGTCTGCAAGCGTCTAAGTGGCTTAGGCTGTGGTTGTTAGTGGAGGCTGTGGCAAAGCTTTGCTGAGGATGGGGATGCAAGGCAGGCTTGTCCCCAGGCCCTTGAGTAGTGTGTGTGGGCACTGGTGCTGGTGGCAGTGTACCAGGTATGCTTGTCCTCAGGTCCTTGGGTCCTGAGGTGCTGAACACTGAACATGGGCACCAGTGGTGTCAGTGGGGACTCAGGCAGGATGGTCCTTGGGCCCCCAGGTAGTATGCATGGGTGCTGGTGGTGGCAGTAGTGGTGGTGGGCCAGTCCCTGGGCCCCTCTTGGGTGGGCACAGTGGCAGGCTGGGTGGGCCAGTCATGGGGCATCTGTGAGGCATTCATGGGCACTGGTGGTGGTGGCAGTGGGCAGACCAACCCTCAAGCCCCTAGACAGTCCGTGTGGGTAGTGGTGGCAGTGGTGGCAGCGGGTAGGGCAGACCTGCCCTCAGGTCCCTGGATGGTGCACACAGGTGCTGGCAATGGTGAGCAGGGCAGGCCAGTCCTCAAGCTCCCTGAAGGCATGCACAGGTGTGTGACAGCCCTACTGCTGGAGGGGGCAGGGTTGTTGTCAGCAGTCCCAGGCAGGCAGCCTTAGGCTCTGGGGAGTCCATGCTTCAGCACCCTTTGTCCTAGGGGCAGCCTCCTTGGCATACTACACCACCTGTTCCCTGGGGTATAGGACACTGTGTGGGCTAGAGTCCTGGACACTTGACCATACTCCCGGGTCCAGCTGGTGTCATGACTCTGCAGCCCTTGGGTGAACATGGGGGGATGTCAGCAGAGCTTTTGGGCGCCAGGGCAAGATGCAGTCTGATGGGGGCTGGGCTCTTAAAATGGTGCCATGCTGCAGCAGCTTGGGTCTCAGGGGGGTGAGTATGACCCAGCGTGAATTTCCTCTTTGGAACAGTGCTGTCATGTGGACTCCAGGCAGTTCCCTATACCAGGCTCATGGCCTGTGAGGACTGAGGGGCTCTTCTGTGGCTAGTATTGCAGGCATCTGTGGTGGGAATGTGGACACTGGGGATCTCCTATTTACCTTTTCCCAACAATTGGGAGACCCTCCTGGCTCTGAGCTGATCCTGGCCAGGCTGGCTACTTTGCTTCCCTGTCCTTCCATGCCTCACAGGGTCCATGTCACTTCTCTGCTGAATTCCAGGGTTCTCTCTTAGATGCTCTATCTCATGTGTCCTGTTAAAGTTTTATCATGAGATTGCAGCAATTCAGCCACATCTTCAGGCTCCACTTCTAGTTCTAGTTCTCTTGCTATTTCCACCACATCTGCAGTGACTTCCTCCAATGGAGTCTTGAACCCCTCAAAGACATCCATGAGGTTGGAATCAACTTCTTACAAACTTCTGTTAATGTTGATATTTTCACCTGCTCCCATGAATCCAAATGTTCTTAATGGCATCTAGAATGGAGAATCCTTTCCAGAAGGTTTTCAATTTACTGTTCCCAAATCCACCAGAGAAATCACTATCTATGGATGTTATAGCCTTACGAAATGTATTTTTTAAATAACAAGTGTTGAAAGTAGAAATTACTCCTTGATCCATGGGCTGCAGAATGGATGTTGTGTTAGTGTGCATGAAAAAACATTAATATCTGTGTATATCTCCATTAAAGCTCTTGGGTGACCAGGTGCATTGTCAATGAGCAGTCATATTTTGAAAAGAATCTTTTTTTTTCTTTCTGAGAAGTAGGTCTCAACAGTGGGTTTAAAACATTCAGTAAACCATGTTGTAAACAGATGTACTGTCATCCAGGCTTTGCTGTTCCATTTATAGAGTACAGGTGGGGTAGATATAGCATAATTCTTAAAGGCCCTAGGATTTTCAGAATGGTAAATGAGCATTGGCTTTAACTTAAAGTCACCATCTGCATTAGATCCTAACAAGAGAATCTACCTGTCCTTTAAAGTTTTGAAGGTATGAAAGTCCTAGATGGAATCTTCTTCCAACATAAGCCTGTTTTGTCTCCACTGAAAATTTGTTGTTTAGTACAGCCACCTTCATCAATGATCTTAGCTAGATCTTCAGGATAACTTGCTGCAGCTTCTACATCAGCACTTGCTGCTTCACCTTGCACTTCTATGTTATGGAGATGGCATTTTTCCTTACACCTCAAGAACCAGCCTCTGCCAGCTTCAAACTTTTCTTCTGCAGCTTCCTCACCTCTCTCAGCCTTCACAGAACTGAAGAGAGTTAGGGCCTTGCTCTGGATTAGGCTTTGGCTTAAGGGACTGTTGTGACTGATTTGATCCTTTATCCACAGCACTCAAACTTTCTTCATATTAGCAATAAGGCTGTTTCACTTTCTTATCATTTGTGTGTTCATTAGAGTTGCACTTTTAATTTCCTTCAAGAACTTTTCCTTTGCATTCACAACTTGGTTTAACTGTTTGGTGCAAGAATCCTAGATTTTGTCCTGTCTTGGCTTTGTACATGCCTTCCTCATTGAGCTTAATCATTTATAGCTTTTGATTTAAAGTGAGAGACATGTGACTCTTCCTTCCACTTGAACACTTAGAGGCCATTGTAGGGTTATTAATTGGCCTAATTTCAATATTGTTATGTCTCAGAGAATGGGGAGGCCCAAGGAAAGGGAGAGAGACAGGGGAACAGCTGGTTGGTGGAGCAGTCAGAACACACATAACTTCTATTGATTAAGTTTGCCATCTTATATGGGTGTGGCACCCCAAAACAATTACAACAGGTACATCAAGGATCACTGATCATAGATCACCATAATAGATATAATAACAATGAAAAGGTTTGAAATATCATAAGAATTACCAAAATATGACCCAGAGGCACAAAGTGAACACATGCTGTTGGAAAAACGGTGCCAATAGATTTGTTCGATGAAGAGTTGCCACAAACCTTCAATTTGTAAAAAATGCCATATCTGCAAAGCACAATAAAGTGAAGTGCAATAAAACTAGGTGTGCCTGGACCAGAAATGACAATTGAAATTTGAAATTAAATACACAACGCCATTTACATTAGTATCCGAACAAAAATAGATATAAATCTAACAAATTATGTATAACATCTATATGAGGAAATCTCTAAAGCTCTAATGAAAGATAATCAAAGGAAGATCTAAATAAATGGAGAGATATTCCATGTCCATTGATTGGAAGACTCAATATTGTTAAGATGTCAGTACTTCCCAACTTGATCTGTAGATTCAATGTAGTTCCCACCAAAATCCTAGCAAGTTACTTTGTGGCTATCAACAAACTAATTCTAAAGTTTATATGGGGAGGCGAAAGACCCAGAGGAGCCAACACAGCATTGAAGAACAAAGTTGGAGGACTGACTTCAAGACCTACTATAAAACTATAGCAATCAAGACACTATGGTATTGGTGAAATAAAAAACAAATAGATCAATGTAACGGAACAAGGAGCCCAGAAATAGGCCCACCCAAATATAGTCAACTGATCTTTGAAAAATATGCAAAAGTGACCCAATGGAGAAAAGACAGTCTTTTTAGCAAATGATGCTGGGGCAACTGGACATCCATATGCACAAAGAGAAATCTAGACACAGATCTTATGCTTTTCACAAAATTTAATCAAAATGGATCATAGACCTAAATGTGAAATGTAAAACCACAAAACTTCTAGAATAGAACAGGAGAAAATCCAGGTAACCTGGTGTTTGGCAATGAGTTTTTTGATACAACACCAAAACCATGAGCCATGAAAGAAAAAATTGACAAGCTAGATATCATTAAAATTTAAAACTTCTGCTCCGTAAAAGACAATGTTAAGAGAATGAAAAGATAAGCCACAGACTAAGAGAAAATATTTACAAAACATATATCTGATAAAGAACTTGTATCCAAAATACACAAAGAACTCTTAAAACTCAACGATAAGAAAATAATCTATTTAAAAAGTGGGTGAAAGATCTGAACAGACACCTCACCAAAATATATATATACAGATGGCAAATAAGCATATGCAAAGATGCTCAACATCATATGTCATTGGGGAATTGCAAATTAAAACAACAATTAGATACCACTATACACCTATTAGAATGGCTAAAATCCAAAACATTGACAATGCCAAATGCTGACAAGGATGTGGAGCAACAGGAACTCTCATTCATTGCTGGTGGGAATGCAAAATAGTACAGCCACTTTGGAAGACAGTGTGGCAAAACTAAACATACTCTTGCCATATAATCAGCACCTGCACTCCTAGGTATTTATACAAAAGAGTTGAAAACTTATGTCCACATAAAAACCTACACACAAAGGCTTACAGCAGCCTTATTCATAATTGCCATAACTTGGAAGCAGAAGCAACCAAGATGCCTTTCAATGGGTGAATGGCTAAACAAACTGGTACCTCCAGGAAATAGAATATTATTCAATGATAAAAAGAAATGAGCTATCAAGCCATGAAAATATATGGAGGAACCTTAAATGCATATTACTAAATGAAAGAAACCAGGCTAAAAAGGCTACATACTGTATAATTTCACCTATATAACATTCTGGAAAAGGAAAAACTATGGATCAGTTGTTGCCAGGGCTTAGTAAAGCATAAAGGGTATTTAGGACAGTGAATCTATTCTGTATGACACTGTACTGGTGGATACATGAAATTCTGCATTTGGCAAAGCCCACAGAACTGTACAACACAAAGAGTGAACTCTCACACAAACTATGGACTTTCGTGAAGAATAATGTATCAATATTGGTCCACCATTTGGACAAATGTACCAGACAATGTAAGATTAATAATTTGAGAAACTGTGGGGGTGGGGGGTGAAGAGTACATCAAAATTCTCTGTACCTTCGTTAAGTTTTTCTGTAAACCTAAAACTACTCTACAAAATAAAGTCTATTAAGTATAAATAATTTTTTTAAAATGATATACATCATCCTTTCCAAAGAGTAGATATAATGTGTATGTATTATTCAAAGAATAATTGCCAGAACCTTACAGGCCCTGTGTGCCTTTCCTGATGATATCTTCCTGACCCGCTCACCAAGAGGTAACCACAATCTTGAATTTTGTATAAACAATTGCCTTATTTTTGTTTTTTTATATTTTTACTATATATATATTCCTTAAATAGTATTTTGTTTAGTTTCTCCAGTGTTTGAACTTTAAGTATGTGAAAAAATATTTTGGGTATTCATCTGTGACTTGCTGTTTTTGCTCCTTGCCTTGTTGTTGAGATACATCCAGGCTGATGTGTCTGGCTGCAGATCATTCATTTCCACAGCTGTATAGCCTTCCTTTGCTTGAAAATACCATAATGTGTGTATCCATCCATTCTGTTCCTGAGGGACGTCTGGCTTCTCACAGTTTTGGTTGTTATAGACAATGCTGCTATGAGCACCCATGCTTGGGTCTTCTCGGGCACGAGAAGACTTTCTCTAGGGATGTGCCCTAGTGGAATTGGTGGGCTGCGGGGGGGGGGGGCGATGTGCATCTCTGATGTTATGTCAAATTATTTCTAAGTGGCTGTGCCAATGTAGCAGCTTCCCCACGGTGTGCAGCATTCCACTGCCCCATGTCCTCCCAGCACTTGTTAATGGGACAAGCTGCCTACTCTCAGAATGCACAGCCTCTGCTTGAGTGTCCTTCCTGCTCCTCCACCTGCTCATGCCTCCCTGGCTCTCAGCTGAGAAGCCTTCCCTGACCCCCTGAGGCCAGATGGGTGCCCCTCCCCAGGCTCCACAGCACCCTGCATTCTCCCCAGCACACTGTGCCACATAGATGTGAGTTAGGCACTGACTTGTCTGTCTCCCTGACTGCTCTGAAGGGACCTTGAAGGCAGAGCCACATCTTTCTCACAGCTGCCTCTCTGGAGTCCAGCACAGGGCCTGACGCATAGCTGGTTTGCGCCATGCAGTTGTTGAATTTTGTCGAATAATCAGAGTGAGGCTGGAATCAGTCTGGGGCACGTGAGGAGGCTGGGGCATGCTGAGCCACAGCCGGAATCTTGGTAGTGGCATGGAGACTGTGGGGTCGGGCTCCAGGGCCACAGCCAAACAGTCAGCCTGCTCCAAGGGTGCTGGGTGCAGCCCCTGAAAGGGGGAAGAGGTGGTAAAACCAGCACTCGGGATCTCCCTTCCCCTCATGGCTGAAAGCAGACCGCCCTGGTTGGAATCGAGTCAATGAAGCTCTCTGTGCCTCAGTTTCTTCATCTATAAAATGGGGACAATAATAGCTCCTATCCCACAGAGTTATTATACAGATTAGATTAAATGAGTTCATACTTGTAAAGCACTTAGAACAGTGCCTGGCACACGACAAGTGCTATGTAAATATTTATGACCTAGAAATGAATATGGATGTGGAGCTGGGCTGCCCTGGTGGGACTCCAGGGGATGTTCACTCCCCTGACACTCAGTGCCCTGTCCCAGGGAGAAGCTCTCCCATCACGGGCCCTTCCTGTTATCCTCCAGCCCTTCGTCCTGTTTATCTGCTTCTCACTGCTATCAGAATCTATAAGGATTTGAAGTAACAGCACTTACGTGTCTGCGTGCTTAGTCTGCACCCCCACTAGCCTGTAGGTGCCATGAGACCAAGGGCCATGGCTGCCACGATCACCGCTGCCTTCTCATGGAAGTTGCTGTGGGTGCTGGGCTGGGCATGCAGGGGCTAGCTCAGACGTGGCCCAGCTCAGACGTGGCCCTGTCCTGGAGAGGCTGGTGGGCCAGTGGGGGTGGGGCAGGGCCACGCCCAGCAGGGATGGACAGGGCAGAGTACTGAGTCCTGGTGGGCACTGGGGAAGGGAGCCAGGCAGAGCAGGCACTCACCTCAGCGGAGTCAGTGAACACAGGGACACTTCTCCACTTAAGTCCTTTACTTGGCAGAGAAGATTCCAGAAGGGGGTGAAGTATGGGCAAAGGCTTGCAAGCGTGACACAGAGCAAGGTCTAGGCATGGAAACCTAAGGTGCTCCGAGAGTCCAGAGCGGAGTGTCTGAGGTAGGTATCGGGAAGGAGGGGACAGGTCAGAAAGATCTTTGATCACCTCTCCCCCAAACCTAGGCTTTCTGGTGAGGAGCCCCTTGAAGGAGACTTTAGGACACCTCAGCTCCTGGGCACACTGCTTAACCACCATGCCCCACATCTGACAATGGAGGGTTTGTGAGAAACCAACTGATAGCTTAGCACTGTTTGGTGGAGAAGTGACAGTAAACAGGGCTGTGGGTGGACAGATCAAAGGGTTCTGCTTCCACGGCAACAGAGAGACAGGCTAACCCTAAAATAAGAAGAGAAAAGGAAGAGCCCGCCGGAAAAGGTTCAGGAAGAAATCTCAGCACACATTGAGAGAAACACAGAGACAGCACACCTGGGCCTTGCCTGGGACAACCTGAGTGGCCCCGGGCAGGGTTTTCCCCCTTTCCAGGCTCACTTTCCTCATGTGCACAGAAAGGTGCTTCTGCGGCACCACAGGGCTCCTCAGTTGGAGAACCATTGCCCTGGAATGTCTGGAACGTGTTAGGGTTCTATGCACGGAGCTCGACAGCAGCAGTACTTATCACAGCACAGAAGGAAGAAAGGCAGAATCCACGACAGCAAACCATAAGTTACACAAATTGGCCTGTACAGGTTCATCTTGTTTAAATGGCCCAAGGGACAGGTTTCCATTTCCAGAGCCCGCTGACTCAGGCCGACGCCAGCCCTGCCGGCCTTTCCCCATCATGGCCAGAGCCTTGGGGACCCCTTGTGCACACTCAGCCCCCACCTTCACCTGGGGTGGAAGTGGCAGCCATTCAGCCTTCCCAGTCTGCCCTTGGGCTCTGCACCGAGCCATCTGGGTCTGGTCTCTGTCCACCCGGCCTAGCTCCAGGCCTTCCCATGAGCTCTGCCTGACTCACGCTGCTCCCCATCCCTGATATCCCGGGCCCTCAGTCTGCCCATTATTCCAATTTTAGTCCTCATCTGTAGAATGCGAAAACATTTCCCCGCCCTACCCATTTTCAGATCTGTGGCCAGTGAACAAAAGGCCAGGAAAGGCCATAAAACTGCAAAGTGCTGTCCACATGTTGAAAGTCAGGGTAAGGTCATGGGCAAGAGGGTAGCTAATGGTATTGCCACTAGCCCGCCAGGTAACCTGGGGTAAGTTATACAACCTCTCTGGCTTTCTGTTACCTTGTCAGTAAAATGGGGTTAATGATAGCATCTACTTCCTGGAGTTGTTGTGAGAATTAAATGAGCTAACACATAATGCCAGCTGTCATCATCATCACCACTGTTATATCATTATTGCTTGTTATTATCACCATATCATCATTACCCCAGGCTCTCCCTAGCTCAGGGGCCCCATTAGTCAAGGATAGCTCTTCCTAGTGTTGACATCCTGTCTGGATTTCTAAATTCTGCGGGTGGGTGGGGAATTCTCTTGTGATGGCGTAGGGAGGCAGGTGCTATGTTGCCCACTGTGTACGATGCATGGTGACTAGATGTCACCTCCCTCTGGAAACAGCCTGTCTGCCTGAGTGGACTCAGTTCTGGCCTCCTCAGCCGATGGGGTCCATCTTCTTTGTCAATTCTGGTTGTGTCTGTCTGGAGTCCTGCTTCCTTCCAGGATGTATGTGTAAAGTGGTGACATGGAAGGACACAGGCTTAAATCTCCTTCCTACATGGCGTTCTCCGCCCCTGCTCTGATTGTGTAACTTCTCGCTGAGCTCAGTAAACCCTCTGTCAGTCTCAAGATAAATGAGGCTGAGCATCTTATTTGCTAGAAAACCTTTTTGTCTAGAAGTATAAAAACCTCTGTCCCCAATTCATAGAATTTCCAGTTTAGTTTAAGAATTCACACTAGAGTCCACTAAAAGATTTCCCTAATAAAGCCATGAGAGAAAGGGAGATACTCATCCTATCAGTAGAATTTGTTACACCATATAGAAATCCTACCTAACAGCACAATCCGGGGCAGCCTGCCTCCATCCGACAAAGACATGTCTCACTGTTCAAAGAGAAAGTCAAAAAAACTACAACTTCCACAGGGACTCGAACTTCCCTAATCTGGAGCATCCTGGGAAGAACAGTATGAGTTTATACATATATAAACAGTATGTTTATATACAGTTCTTTATATTAACAAATATCTGATACAAAATGTGTGAAAAGAAATATATTACTTATCACTTTGAAAATCATATAGTATCTAGATGGAGCTATCAGAAAGTTTATTCCCTAGGAGCACATTTTAGAGGATTTACTTTAAAGGAGAGAGAAAATGCAATGTTATTTCTCAAATGATGGATCGTATAAATGGGGGCTTCTACAATGTATAAGAATATACTTTTTTAAACAGCCCAACATTTCCCCTTAATCCTGCATATATTAATATTAATATTAACTTCTTTTCTGACACCTTATATTTGGCCTTCCTGAAATAATATGTGTCTCAAATGGAAGGAAATGGAACTAATGAGGTGCTTCTGACGGGGCACTGGGCAGTCCAGGAGCCACACAGCCTCCCTGTCCCTGCGTCTGGGAGCCACGTCTTGCAGGCCTCTGTCCTGCTGGTGCCCGGGGCTTACCTCCATGCTGTACCTCTCCACTGTCCTCCGCAGGGGGTCCACAGCCTGCCAGCAAATCAGGATGCACAAGTCTATGAGCAGCATGCCCCCCACGATCACAAGCAGCTTCTGGTCCTTGATGATCTGCAGAGGGGGAAGGAGTGAAGGGGAACAGGTGTGAGGGAGAGCTTCCCCAGACTCTCCATCACCCACAGGATAAATCCCACCAAACTCCCTTGCTTGACATTCAAGGCCTTTCGCATGCTTGGCCTGACCACTCCACAAACATACATGTGCACTTTGTTGAAGTTTGGCCATTCCTAGTCTCTGTCTGAGCTGTGATTTTCACCCTCCGGGTCTTTGTAGGTGCTGGTTCTTTTGTCTGAAACATCCTATTCTTTCTGTCTGGCAAACTTCTAATAATCCTTAAAGACCCTGATCAATTATCACCTCCTCCATGAAGTCCCCTCTAACTCCCACAGCACAAATAATTGCTCCCCTAGCACTTTGTTCACATACTTAATTATCAGGAGTAACCATAGTAGTAACGACAGTGAGAAGAATAGCTAACATTGAATGAGCTTTGTGCCTGCCTCTAGGTTGATTATTTTACATGCATTGTTTCATATAAAGGCAGATACTGCTCTTATTCCCATTTTACAGATGAAGAAACTGTATGGGGCTTCCTGAAAGAGGCTTATGGCGAGGCTAAGTAACTTGCTCAATGTAATAAAGCTAAGAAGAGGGGAAGCCCAGATTTGAACCAAGCTCTTCTCTCTCCAGAGTTCACACCCTCAAACATTTTCAGCACCAACCGGACGCTATATTAAGTTGTCACATGTCTGCCTTGCTCAGTAAACTGGGGAGCCCCAGACAGAAGGGAAACCTGTTTTATTTATTTGTGTACCCTCAGCACCTAACAGAGCCTGACATGCAGTAGGTACTTAAAAGTTTGATAGATTGAATCAACATGAAAGAATATAAAAAGAAGAAACATAACTCCCATCCCTTTTTGCAGCCTGGGATATTTTTATTACACTGTGAGATTCCTACCCCACTTTAAATCGTTTGATAGGGATTGGCCTGGGGACAAATACTGTCCCGTCAAAGCTGACCTGTATCTCACTTATTGCATGTTTGTGTATCTCCCTAACCCCCAAATAAAAGCTAATGTGATAAAGTTGTCCTGGAAAGAACTCAGGGAAAAATAAACAAAACTAAGGCAGAAGCTTAAGAAATATCATCAGGTTGGGCTTTTAAAGATCAAAATAAATTTTAAAGGAGAAATAGAAACTCAAGAGGCCTGTTGCTGAACGTGAAAAGAACAAGAAGAAAGTGTTGCTGAGTTACTGCCAAAGAGATCGAATCTACCAAAACCCCTTTACCTGGGGGCAGGGCACTGGCAAAGTCCCCTCTTTGAGATTTGCAAGAAGGATCCAGTGAACCGATGATGCCTTGCAGAAACCCGGCTTAAGCCTCGCCCTCTGGAGAACTAGGCAACTCCCTGTTAGCCTTGAGAAATTGGGGCAAAAGGCAGAAATGCCCGAGGAGCTTAGGACTTGGAGGACATGCTGAAACGCAGGGCTGTTTGAGCCCCCAGGCATTTGCCCAGCTGGGCCTGACCCCTGAAGGCCCTACTCCCACCTGTCAGCTGGCAGACTCCTACCCTGATTTCAAGATTGAGCACAAGCAGCTTCTCTGTGAATCTAGGCATGCCCTGCATGGGGCACAGATGACTTTAAAAGATGAGCACCAGATTTTCCCTCTTATAAATGAGATAAAGTAAGGCCCTTGTAATTTTAGGGCTCAAATATGAAGTTTGCGGTAGTGTGGGGCAATGGAATTTGGAAGGATTTGGAATTAAATGGACCCTGGCTCCATTCCTTGCTACCCGTGTGCTCACAGACAAATCACTTCCCCTCTCTCATTCCGCATTTCTCATCTGTAAATGGCCAAGCGGAGGGGGAGATCAGGGAGGCTCATGTATTAAATATTATTTTCCAACTATGGTATAAAGGAAAGATCACAGGTTTTGGATTTAGAAGATCTCATTCGTATTCCAGTTCTTATTTTGATCTTGGGCAAGTTGCTTACCTTGCTAGGCCTCAGTTTCCTTCTCTTTAAAGTGGGGCCAGTGATCCCTAAGTTGCGGAGTTGGTATAAGAATAAAATGAGATGATGTACAGAAAGCACCTAATATAGAGTCTGGCACAGAGAAGATGCTCAACAAGTGGTAGCTGTTGGGTTACCGTCGCTTGAGTTTTGACAATTAGTGATGCTGTGTTCATGTGTAGGACAGAGTGACATCTAGGGGCAAAGTGTGATATTTCACCTCAGCTCTACTAGACACAGGACTCATGACACAGATGGATCCACGGTGGGAAGATCCTGCAAATAAGAGGAGAGCGCACGGCAAATTTCTTTTTGGCACTTTTCCCACAGCCTGGCACTTGATCAGTGTTTGTGAATGAATTGTGGATTTAGGCTAAGTAGTTATGAATCACATGTCATTTATTAATTGCAAAAATATTTATTGAGTGCCCAGTCTGAGTCAGGTTCTGTTCTAGGTACTGGGGATGCCTAGTGGACAGAACATAACAGTGGACAGAACATAAACATGCCTTCATGGAACATGCATTTTGGTGGGAAAGATGAATAGTGAGTAATTAAACAAATACACCCATACATATACAAAATACAATGTCAAGGAGAGGTGATTTAAAATAGCCTTAAATAATGAAAACTGTGGGAAGGAATGACAAAACAGCATTGACCTGGCCATACCATTCCGAGCACCAGAGAACCCTGGCATTAGGAAGGCCATCTGCTCTCACTTCAGCCTCTCTGACTTCCTTCCTTCTCTTAAAATTTGCCTGAACTTCTCTGTGGCTTATGTCAGTGCTCATAATGCCATCACACACGGCCCTCCCTCTGAAGCCAGGAGGTCACTAGTGCTTCCTTCTCACTTAGAGATGGGAGCAAAGGCATCCAGTAATGATTAAGCACCTAGTTCTGGAATCAGATCTGAGTTTGAAGTAAACTAACTAGTTGTGTGATGTTGGGTAAGTTCCCTAACCCCTCTGAGCCAGTTTCCTCATCTACAAAATGGGGACAATAACTGCACAAGCCACACTAATTACCAGAGCCTGGCTTACAGTCACTGTTCAACAGATGGCAGCTATTATTACTAAATGTCACTTCTTCCTGTTTAGAGCAGGGATTAGAAAACTACAGATTTGGCCCACCGCCTGTTTTTGTAAATAAAGTTTTATGGGAACACAGCCAGGCCCATTCATTTGCACATTTGTCTTCAGCTGCTTTCATTCTTAAAAGCAAAGCCGAGTAGCTGCAACTGAGACAGAACAGCCTGCAGACTCACATATTTACTATCTGGCTCTTTACGAAAAAACTTGGCTGACCCCTAGTTTGGTGGGAAGTGTATTTCTTCATTTCTTAAAAAAACTTCAGATTTTTTGACTGATTCAGACTGGTCTTCTATTGGGCCAATTCACTGCTTCAGAGCACACCATTCGGGGGGAGTACTGCAAGGACGGTGCCCCTGGGGTTTGGCCCTGCCCTCCTGCCCTCACTCAGATAGCTGATGTTTTTGGGGAGCTGCTAAAAGCCCCCATTGGCATTTTCCTTAAGCTGAGCTGAGGGGATGTCCACAGATTATTGCTCGTGTTATTGTCTGCCACAGGACCAAGTCATATTTGTAGTGAACTTCCCTTGTCCTCAAAAAACATCTGCCCCCAGTACAGAAGGTCTCATCTCTGAGTTACTGCTCTTGTCTCAACACTTCAATTTGGTCCTAGTAAGAGGCAGAATAAAGAGTGCAACAGGGCTTCTCAATTTAAGATCTTAAGACTGGTCTTTAGAAAAAATGGTAACGTGCTATAAAAATACCAAATTTGGAAGTGTTAAGTCACCACGTGTCAATACTTTTTTTCAATAGACTTCTTTCCCTTTAATGTCTTTAGAAAAATGTGGCCATATGGGGTGAAGTTTGTGTATGTGTATTTGGGGAGGGCAAGCCATCGTGGGTGGAGGGAGGAGGAGGTGGGAGCTAAGGAAAGAAGAAAAGGATAAAAAGACTGCATTGAAAAAAGGCATAGGATTGCATCTGCAAATTTATATAAATCTAGTATATGTGTCAGTAAAAAAAAAAAAAAAAAATTAAGGAGCCCCACTAAAAAAAGTCCAAACTTGCTTTTTTTTTTTAGAGACAGGTTCTTACTCTGTCGCCCAGGCTGGAGTGCAGTAGCATGATCACTGCCTACTGTAACCTTGAATTCCTAGCTCAAGGGGTCCTCCCGCCTCAGCCTCCCAAGAAGCTAGGACTACAGGTGTGTGCCATCATGCCCAGTTAATTAAAAACATTTTTTTTGGTAGAGACGAGGTCTTGCTATGTTGCCCAGGTTGGTCTCAAACTCCTAGGCTCAAGCAGTCCTCCCACCTCAGCCTTCCAAAGAGCTGGGATTATAGGTATGAGCCATTGCACCTAGCCTCAAATTTCTTTAAAAGAATCCAAATAAAACAAGTCACTCACAAAAGGTCAAATATTGTATGATTCAACTTATGTGAGGTTCCTAGAGAAGTCAAATTCATAGAGACAGGAGAATCACGGTCAGGGCTGGGGGGAGGGAAGGAGGATGGAGAATTGGTGTTTATTGGGCGATTAAACACTTTAGGAAGATGAAAACATTTAGAGATGGACGGTGCTGATGGTTGCCCAATACAAATGAACAATATGAACCGCCAAAGGCTTTGAGTACAAGATTTGGTACTAATTTTGTTGTGAAAATGATGAAGGCTAGAAGAACACACCATTCTGGTGTTAGAAACTCTTTGGGGTTGCTCTAGGCTTTCTAGTTGTCCAGGAGCAGGTTTGTGGTGCTGTGGCTAAGTATCATTTATCAACCAAATTAGACAGGGTAGGTTGGAGAAGAGAAATATATACCTTACCCAGAGCAAAAACTCCATCAGGGACCCAGATCATTTTGAAAGGGTTGTGGCCGTTGTAGCTCAAAACTGGGCTCTTCTTTATGATTCCAAGTTTTTATATAACCAAGGTTGGTTTTTATTGTTGTTGTTTTGTTTTATTGTGGTAAAACACATATAACATAAACTTCACTGTTTTAACCATTTTTAACGAGGACAGCTCAGTGGCATTAACTGAATGGAGGTGACAGTGATCTCCCCACGTGTGAACTTTCTTACCTTCTTGCTGTCATCCCCCTTTCTGTCCTTGTGTCACCCTCACTGTCCTTGATGTCATCCCCCCTCTGATCCCAATGCCCTCCTCACCAACCCCGTCGTCTTCCTCTAGTCTAGAACCCTGACAACATAATTGCCATCCCCTGATGTCCCCCTCCTCTACCTTCTAGTCCTCTAACCTCATACCCCGTTTTATCCTCCACTGACATCATCAGCCTTAAAAAAGAAGTAGGAAAAAAAATTTATAAAAGCTAAAAAAGTTTTAAAAAATAATAAATAAAGGTAAAAAAAGTTAAAAAAAAATTAGAAAAAAAGTAAAAAAAAAAAAAAAAGGTAAAAAAAGGGCTGGGCACGGTGGCTCATGCCTGTAATCCCAGCACTTTGGGAGGCCGAGGTGGGAGGATTGCTTGAGGCCAGAAGTTCAAGACCAGCCTAAGCAGCATAGTGAGAACCCATCTCTACAAAAAATAAGAAAAATTAGCTGGGCATAGTGGCATGCATCTGTAGTCCCAGCTACTCGGGAGGCTGAGGCAGGAGGATGGTTTGAGCCCAGGAGTTCAAGGTTACAGTGAGCTATGATTATGACACTGCACTCCAGCCTCGGCAACAGAGCAAGACCCTGTCTCTAAAAAAAAAGGTTAAAAAGGGGGGGTGGGATTTGTTTTTCAGACAAGCCCCTTCCCTGGATGCCTGGGCCCACCACAAGCCTGAGCGCTTAGAGTTTGCCGAGACCCTCAGGGGTGGAGCAGGTTGCCCCCTCGGCTCAGGTAATGCAGCAGGAAGTGAGCAGAGCTCCAGTCTCAGGAGACAACATCACATCACACCCCACAGGGAGCGTCCAGACAACTGAACTTCTGAAGTTTCCCCTGACGTGTTGTGTTGATTGTTGCCAGACAATCGGAGTGTTCTTGCTCAGCAATCACATGAGTAACAGAACATAAAGGCTGGTTCTTTATTACAGACGACAATATGGATGAATCACCTATTAACACAAAGGAATCAACACTGAGATTCTTCGAGACCAGGATGCAGTTGCCATAAATGGCAGAGCATCTTTTTAACCAGAGCCGCAGAGCAGGAGGGCCCCAAAAGTCACCTCGACCAGTGCCTCTCAAACCTTGGCTTGCTTTAGCATTGCCTGGGAGGATTCTGGTTCATTAGGGCCTGGCCAGGGGTGGGGGTGGGGGGCTGATAATTTGCATATCTAACAGCTCCTAGGCTGCTGCTGCTGCTGCTGGCCAGGCCCACATTCTGAGTAGCCCTGATCTAGCTGGACGAGAGGCCTTCAACTCTGGCTGTATATTGACATCACTGGGAATGTCTACAAGCTACTGATGCTCAGCTCCAGGCCCCAGAGATTTGGTTTCAACTGGCCTGAGCTGGGCTACTTTTTGTAGTTTTCAAAAGCTCCCATGGGACTGTATTGGGCAGCCAGGCCCTCATCTCACGGAAAGGAGGTGTCAGCAATGCTGCTGCCGAACAGGGAGGGGAGGGCCCCCAGGTGAGCACAGGGAGGGGTGGCAGAGCCTGGCTCCTTCCTTCCTCTAATGCAACCTGCAGTTTTCCTGAGGTGCTTCGGGTATGGAGCAGGGAGCAGAGAGTGCAGGACATACCCCTGCTCATCTGAGAGTGCGGGGGCTGCAGCTCCTGATTCAGCCCTGGCAGTGAGGGGGTGGGGGAGGAGGCAGAGGGGTGAGAGGTGCCAGTAGGGCGCCAGGCGGGAGCCCACAGGATCACAGCTCAGGAGACGATACCATGTCAATATGTCCCCATTCTATAAGGTAAGATAAGGAAACAGAGGCCCAGAAAGACAAAGAGTCTTGTCTAAGGTCACACGGCAATTCAGTGAACAAGCAGGGACTAGAACTCCAGGCTCCTGTTTTCCCCGCTAGCCCCGCTGCCTCGGACAGGCTTGCTGCCTGCCTCAGGTGCCAGGTAACCAGGTGGCAAAACGCAAGCTCCAGTGAAGAACCAGAACAATAGGCTCCACGTTCCAAAGTGGGATGAGCCTACAGTGCAGGATCTGCAGAAGAGGTGTCTGTAAACATGTTATGCCCACATCAGGGCTCTAAAAAGTGTATGTGTATTGGGGGTGGGGGTGGGCTGAACCGAGAGGAGGAATTTTGGAAAGAGGTGTCATGGTGCTACAAGACCCCTCCCCCAGGTGAGGAGAATGGGTGGGAGGTGGGGGCTTCCTCCTTGATGTCAAATCAAGGGCCAGGCCTTGCTTTCCAATGTTAAGGAGACCACTGGATGGCTTGACAGGGGTCCCTGTGGACTGATGTTTGACTCCTGCCTGAGAGACCTAAAGGGGGATGACAGGTTGGCCAGCTGCTCCGAGGATGGAACAAAAGAGGGGTGCTGCTACAGTGGGACAAGCCTTCAGTCCTCAAGTCACAGGAGCAAAGGATGCATGAGTGCTTCCTGTGCCCCAGATGCGGGCCATGGGCGAGGGAGAGCTGGCACAGCCCTGTCCAAGAGCCTCCACGAGCTGGAGGGGTGGGGAACCGAGGGATGCTCAGGGGCAGAGGAAGAAGCCACAAATGGCCAATTCAGGGAGTGTTTCACCCGTGTCAAGGGCACTGCAGGAAAGAAAGTCCCAGTAATGGGAGAACAGAAGCACCTCATGGACTCTAAAGGGCCCACTTTAATCCCTGCCAGGCTCAGCAAGCCCAATGCCAGCTCCCAGCAAGTAAGGTCTTTCCTGACCAACTCCAGGTCTGGTGGGGTTGACACCCTGGTCAACAGGATGATGGTCTCAGGCTGGTCAAGGAGAGAGGCCACCAGCCTGTGCCCCCCTCCCAAGGTGAGTGGCTGGCCTGCCCCAGGCCTGAGCTGGGGAGGAAGAAATTGTGCCACTAAGTGCAGTTTGAAGTTCTGAATATTATTATGGACTGCACATATCAGTTACTCACCAGAGCATCTTCAAAGTCACGGGCCTAGCCCTGAATTTTATCCCGGAGCAAGGGAAGAACTGGCACTACTGCAAGAGGTAAGGACAGTGGTGGAGAAAGTTCCTCCATGACTGCCTCCCGGGAGTCAGCTTAGTCAACATTGCAGCTACACCTGACCACACAGACGGCAAGTGCTTTCCTCCACGTGAAGGTGGAGCTCCTGTCCTCTAAGGGCCTCTTTGAAAATGGAATCACTAAATTAGTTCCTGACCCCATTTCACTCCCCTCTTTCAAGGGCTCCCTATCGCTCACAAGTTAAAGTTCAGATTCCTTAATGTGGCTCCTGCCTTCCCTTTCAGCCTCTTCTTGCACCTGTCCCCATGAACCCTGTGCTGTGGCCACACCCAACCGCTCTTAGTCTGTGACCACCCTGTTCCTGTCCTCAGGCTTCTGTGCACACTGTTCCTTCCACAAGGTTCGCAGCATCCCCATCCTGTTTGCCTGCCTAACTTCCACTCCCCCTCCAGGTCCCAGCATGGGTGGCACTTCCTCCACGAAGCCTTCCCTGAGTGCTTCATACCCCAGCACCTCCTGTATGTCCCCAACTCCAGCCCTGACACCGTGTGTCGTAAACGCTTTGTTAACTGTCTGATTTCCCCAGTAGGCTGAAGGTAGCAGGAGGTGGGGAGTGTATTTAATTGAACGCCCAGCAAATAGCTCAGTGTCTGGCATATATTAGCTAAATAAATGCTGAGTGAACATCACCAACACCCTGAAACAGAAGGAGAGTGATTACCTTTTTCTTCATTTTCACATTTTTAAAGATGGCGTGGACCCTCCAGGTCTTTGCAAACATTGCCCCAAAGGCGGTTGTGTAGCCCACGGTGAGAATCCAGGTCCTGACCTAGAGGCCATGAGAGAACAGAGGTGTTAACCCTCTTTAGGTGGACGGACCTCATCAGATGCGAGACCACCCCAGCAGGGGGAATCTAGATGATGGGGACACACACTCTTCTCTGCATGTTGCTGAGTTCCACCGGCATTCTTTGATCTAATTCCCATTCAGTAGACACTTGCTCTGTCAGCCGCTTGCCAGGCCCAGGGCACTGGGCACAGAGGAGTATGAGAGTCAAATCCTGCCTCCGTAGTCCCACAGCCCCGAGAGAGCCAGACAGAGTGAGGAACATAGGGCCCCCAGGACTGCTGAGGGCTCACTAAGAAGGTGGTGGACCAGCCCTCTGGCCTGCCCCTCTCTCCCTCCCTTCCTCCTGCACCCAGCCCTCTCCCCCCACCGTCAGGCCACTTGGCTATTACTGCCCAGTGTGCCTTGGGAGGCCAGCCTGGCTGCAGAGCTCACACTTGGACCTTGGGTCCCTGCTCAGGACTAAGGCCCTGTCTGGCTCTTACCTGTTCCCCACCCAAGGTGTGCCCTGGTCCCTGGCCTTGGGCTGGTGGCTCATGGGAATAGCCAGCCCAGACAGGAGCCTACAGCCTGGATCCCGAAGGCTGGGCTGGCCTGGCCACCCTTTGTTAGGTCTTGGGGCCTCCATGATGCCCATTTCCCGCCTGCACAGCCATCACTCCCAGACCCCACCCTCCCCAGCTGGACTGGGCACCCTCCAATCCCCTGGATAAGCACACGTCTCCAGGTTGGGCCCCACACCATGGCCCAGCTCTGGGGTGTGTACCACTGAGTCCTGGAACCCTCCCAGCTCACTGGGACAAAAAAGTCACGTGCCCATGAGCTGTGGTTCTACGCTTTGGTCTTTCATCTGCTCTCCCTCAGTTCTGTTGAGCTAAGTTTCCTTTGATAGGTTTCAACTGCCTCAGCTGAACACAAGCAGAAAGGTGGATGTGGCAGGAGAAAAAGAGAGATGGCTAGGCTGCCACAGACAGACCAGGCCCTCTGTGTCCACAACACTGGGGCACGGCAGGCTTGCCCGGCTCCAGCAGGCCCCTTTCTAGCCCAGGGCTGCCATCAGCACGTGTAGGAAGTTTCCGGTAATGCTCCCAGCCCATTCCCTTCACGGATTCATTCTGCCCCTGCCTTTCCATCAACTTGGCTCTCCAGCTGTTCAGAGACAGAACATTTTCCCCTTTCCATTTGATTTGTAAAAATAGGAAGTGGCTGGGGAGTTTGCAAGGCCGACCCCCTGCGTCAAAGGAAGGACAACAGCACCACGGCACTCGTCCCCACTGCACCCCGTGAAGTGTGAACGCTGACGGTGGCACAGGTGGGGATTCGCCTCCTATTTTCTTTTCTTTAATTTCAAAAACAAGGAGAAATCAGATGGGCAAGAATGAACCCCAGTGCTTTAGAAAGGGCACAGAATAACCACATTATTATCCATATTATAATAAAAGGATATAAGAAAAGTAAACAGAAAAGGGAGGGGGAAGGATCCTGTTACTGGGAACTCAGACTTGAGTATATTTAACGACCAGATCATACATTCATCGCCTGTCAGAGTTGCATGGGGCCTTACAGATCATATCATTCATTCCTTCATTCGTTTGTTGGTTCATTCATTCACTTGTTCATCTGTTCATTCAACAAGTATTATTAGGCCAGAGGCAAAGTTTATAACAATAAAAACAAACAACAACAACAGCAAAAACCCAGGTGATCTTTTAGAGCTTCAGTTGAGTGAGGAAATCACTTTACAGGTGGAGAAACTGAGGCCCAGAGCGTTGAAGATATTTCCCTCTACCATACCACACAGCTCTGGGGCTGAGCCTGGAACCCACATTGTGCTGCTCCCTCCTCAAATAGAGTCTCCTTAACCCTAATCAGATTCATGAATGCCCAGGAGCCAGCTGTCAAAGGACAAGGACACACCCAGAGGTGGGGGGGTGGGGAGGGGTGGCGGGAGTAGCGGACCAGCCTCACAACACTCTCCTCGGGGATCTCAACATACTTTTAAAGCTAATTTGTTGACATGACTGTTCAGACTAATGGTCTACAGTGTTTTTGATCACGTTCTCTTACCAGAGAACAATTTAAAATATGAACATATACAGAACATGGACATTCTTAAAAGATAAAATACTATTTTTGCCTCACCACGTGGCTGAGAAAGATCTCTTACTTCGAGGACACGTGTCACTTTAGTGTGCTTAGCATTACTAATATTTGCTTTGACTTATGTTTTCTTGGAAGCAATCATTTTCAGGCCACTTGTCTATTTTGTTGGGGCTAAATTCATTAAGACTCAACCATATAAATTAGATAAATTAGTTAAAATTCAATAATATAAATTTAACCTGGCATCTGGAAACTGCAGTATGTTGCCATAAACTGAACGCAAAGAATAGCTGAGGATGCCTGGGCAGAAAAGAGCTAACATAGCAGGCCTGAGACTGTATTCTTAGAAAGGTGTGATTGCAGGGTTGGCCCTCGGCTGGCAACTGGGAACTTGGATTCGGGAGGGTTTCCACCATTCCCTCAATGATGAGAGTGGTGCATTGTGCCCGAACTGTTTGTTCAAACAATGTGGTTTTTGCTGAACACCTGCTCTCCTTCTGGGAGTCTGGAATGTTGGTATGTAGTTGGAAGGAGATGCCTACATGACCAGCCCCCAGTAAAAACCCTGGCCACTGAGTCTCTAAAGCACTTCCCTAGACAATTTCACCTGTGTTGTCACTATTCATTGCTGGGGCGATTAAGTGCGTCCTGTGTGACTCCGCTGGGAGAGGACTCTTGGAAGCTTGCACCTGGTCTCCTCTGGACTTTGCCCCACGTGCCTTCTGCTGTTTTGTGTCCTTTCACTGTATTAAGTCATAGCTGTGAGTATGAGCTGTGCACTGAGCCCTGAGAATCCCCATGGCTCATTGAACCTGGGGGTTGTCTTGGGGACCCTCGACACAGCACCCTACTGCTGTCTGGTGTAACAGACGGACCAACCACCCTGTCCTTAGGAGAATTCCTCCGTACAACCTCCAGACACACCCATGGAGCCAGGGCCCCGGGGTCAGTCCTAGTATTAAGTATTAGCACAGCTTAGGTCCCTGGGGTTTAACCCGATGCTGCCCCACAGGGCCCTCGGGTTAAACTCCAAATTCTTAGCAGGCTGTAGCCCCCCCTCCTGCCACTCCTCGAGCAACACTGCACTGCTAAGCCAGTCCCCTTGCACCACTCTGGCTTATGATGCCGGGCCTGGCACGAGCTATTTCCTTTGCTCAGAATGCCATTCCTTGTCCCCTTTACAAATTCTCATTTATCCTCTGAAATCCAAACTCATGGGCCACCTCCTCTGAGAAGCCCACCTAGACCTTGCAGGGAGGTAGTGACTGTTCTTCCTCACAACTTCTGCCCTCGAGCACGTTTCTGCTCTGCCAGTCACATGGAGATGATGTCTGTTTAATGACCCATCTGTCTCTCCCACAAGATGGAGCTACTGGGAGGCAGGGCCTGCTTTGCCCACCTCTAAATCTCTGGAGCCCAGCACAGCGGCAGTGACATCCCAGGTACCTCCCTTCTGTGTGGCTCTATGATGCCAAATAAACTAGATGGCTCTAAAGGGCTTAATGATTCTGTTGTCCGACATGTCACCTCCAATATAAGTCTCTACTGATTCATCAACACCAGACAAACAGCTACATCACTTTTCTCTCAACGCCTTAAGCATATTTATTCTGATGTTAATGTCTTTCCTTTTCTTCCCTCAGCCATAAAGTACTCAGCCCCCTCTGCAAACTGCCTTAAACATATTTATCCACGGGGTAGGGGAGAAGAACTTTAGGCAGGCAATGCCCTTCTCAGTCTCAGCTATGAAAAGGGGGGAAAAATTAGAGCAAATTTCCAAGTGGAAAGAAAAATCTATGCCCAGAACAATTCTGCTCAGCGGCTTGCTTGGCTGGTTTTATGAAGGTGTGCCTGGTGGCGGAGGGCTTTCACTGCTCTTCTGGGCATCAGCGGCAATGTGGACACACAACCTCTGCTGGCAGGTCTGTTCTGACAAATGACAGGGGCTGCTGTGCTCTGGGCCTCCTTGTCACCACCGACACTTGTGGGCCCTGGGCCATGAAGTCAGATGGAGGAGGAAGCCCTGGTGGCTGGCTGGACACAGGGGGCAAGTTCCTTTCGCACTGTCCAAAAGGTTCTAAAAAGGAACTTTTATTTTATTCTGAATGCTCACCCCAGGCAATCAATAGTGAGAAGGAGGGAAAGAAGACCCAGACTGTCCAAATGCAAGCCCCAGATCACCATTATGTATGAGGTGGGGGAAGGCATCGTAGCCTGGAGCTGAGAGGCCTGAGGTCCCCAGGGCCTGTCTTGTCTTCCTTGGGCAGGGGGTGGCAGGCAGATCCTAAGGCGATGTGCCTCTGAAGGGCACCCTCCAACAACAGCTCCAGGAGACCCTGTGTTGCTCAGGGTTCCTTAAGTAAGATCTGCACAGAAAATCCCCTCCAGAGTCTAGAGTACAGCAAAGGCTCTCTGGGGGAACAATTCAGCAGACACATGAGACTGTAGGAACAGCAGGGGTACTTGAGGACCCAAGTCATGGTCAATGGGGAATCTTAGGAGCCTTGGGGCAAATCAGAGAAAGGTGCCCCTCTGGGAGGAAGAATTTCTAGGAAGTGCCCCCTCTCGGCCCTTTTTGAAGGACCCCTCTCTTCAAGGCCTTGAAGCTGAAGAACTCCAAGAACTTGGCTCAGAGAGTAGATCCCAGGCTGAAATTTAGCTCCCATCTGCCCCTGACGCCAACACTCTTGTGCAGTGCACAAAGTGCACAACTGCACTTGGTGGCCTTGGCTCAGGCAACAGAACAACATAGAGCAAGAGAAGAGGCTTTTTTCTTCCCGTTCCCTCCACGACCCCAGCAGGTGCCTCAGGACTGGAGGTTGGGGGCTTTCTGGAAGCCCACATTCTCAGATGGGAGGTGACAGGAGGGGGAGTGGGTGTGTGTGGGGAGGGGCTGCTGTGTGCCTTCACACAGCTCTGTGGACAGAAGATGTGGACAAGTGGACACCAGAGCAAGAGAGGAAGGACTGAGTGGCTACACCATGGCGACTGCAGCTGCTATGAAATTTGTGGGCAAGTTTGAGGCATCTTTTAGGACTTCTAGAAATGCCTGGAGCATACTTGGAGGGGTCCTCTGTTTTAAGTCTTCCCTGATTTGTCCCTCCACTTCTAGGCCTCCCCTACGCCTATCTCTGTCAGGGTATATGACATAGTGAATGGGGGGGGTGTTTGTCTACTTATGTCTTCTGTTTACACTGCCAGCTCCTCGAGGGCAGTGATCTGTGTGGTCCAGCTCTGAGTCTTCAGGGCCTGGCACACAGTAGGTACCTGGGAATGTTCTCATGTGAATGAATGAATTGTGGGAACAATAGTGCTAAGTAGAGCCAGGGCTGGAGTGGCCCACATGGGAAGGGAGGGTGTCACCTGCCCATTGGCTAGAGAGTCTCTGGTGTCCCCTCAGCCCCCTCCTCTGGAAGGCCTTCACAACAAAAGGGCCTGGACAGCCAGGGACAGAGGATATGGGCTGGGGAGGCCACTGCTATTAAGAGATCTGCACCCCGTCTAGAACTCCAGTTGGCCCAAGCAGGCCCTGTTAGAGCCGGTCCCTGTGGCTGCCTCCCTCCACTGGTCTGGACCTGCCAGTCAAGACCAATATCAAACCCTGTGGGTGTCTCCTGGCCCAGCCTTCCAGCCACCTTCTGAAATCACGAAGCACTTTACCATAGCCATCCACGAGAGCACGGATCACATGCTGAACAGTCTCTAAACCCACATTGTTTTACCTCTCAACGGCCTGAAAAAGAAATCCTCAACCAACAAAAATATCACAGACTTATGGCCTTTTAACTGAAAACATTTCACTAGTCCCTACTGGACTTGAATTTACTGCAAGGCCAAGTGGGTGTTCCTAGGCAGCCTTTACCTTTGTAGTCAGAATTAGAAAATCCCAGCATCTCCAGGAGAGCTGGAAGAAGGCGTCACACTCCCCAGTCCGGTGCCTGGGCCCCCCTTGCCCTATCCTTGCCCAGACACTGCCCAGCCTGAGTGCACACACCCTTGTGAGCAGGGTGAGGAGGCTGAAGGCACGCTTCAGGACCGGAATCCAACCCTGCCGGCTGTGAGGGCACGGCCCTGCTTCCCGAGGCCCAAGGGCGGGGGCCACACTCCGGTGTCTTCCAGCCCACGAACCCTCCCACAGCTGGGCCTCAGAGGACTAGGCTCTGGTGCTTCCATTTCTCTTCCACGACCAGGCTCTGAGAGACACGCGCAACAATAAAGCATCGGGTGCTGATCTCATCCTTGCAGCTCTAAGTGTGGCCGGGTGTGCAGCATCCGCAGCCCCTGGGAGTGCGTTAGCGATGCTGCATCCCAGGCCCACCCGGCCCTACTGAGCAGAATGTGCATTTCATCAACACCCCCAGGGGACTCACCGCAGGCGGAGCAGCAATGTCCGTGCAGATGGAAGTCGGGAGACGGGATGGCAGTTCCCCTTTGGCAGGGAAAGGCGGGGGGACAGGGCAGAGGATGACTGGAAGGGGATAGGAAGGGTTTCTGGGGTGCTGGTAATGTTGTTTCTTGATACGGATCCTGGATTCACAGTTGAGTTCAGTTTGTGAAAATCCATTGAGTGGTGCACTTACAATATACACACATATACATATATTTTTTAAGTAAAAAATTAAATAAAGGAGTCGGGATTGTCAGCACATAGAGCTGGGAGACCAAAAGCTGAGCCTGGCTCCTCTCAGCTCCTGTCAGAGCAGCCTTGGGCTGAACTGGCTTCTTATGCCAGGCTCCAACGACTGTGTGGCTGGGGCACCCTCAGAGTCCATCTGCGTCACCCTTACCTCCCCCACAGCCTGCCCCAAGGCCCCTGGCGGCACTCAAGGTGGCAGAGGCACACACCCCGAGTCTCTTCTTGACCCAGTTCTGGCAGAGCAAGGCCACAGAAGGCCACAAGTCTCCAGGGATATACCTACACCAAACCGTCTAGCACCAACCCGTTTTCCAGCCTCTTCCTCATCCCAAGTTTACTCTGCTTTATCCATGTCTCTCTCAGCGGTATCCAGAGGTGAACACGATTAACCAGCACAGTCCCATCATTCATGCATTCATGATAATGAGGACTAACATTTATTGAATCTTACTACGTGGCGGGCACTAAGTGCTTTACTCACATGATCTCATTTGATCCTCACAACCCCATTATTTCACAGAAGCGTCAACTAGGGTTCAGCGATGTTCAATAACGTAAACAAAATCACACCGCTAGGAAGTAGTGCAGCTGGGATTTGAATACAAGCAGCCCAACTGCAGAGCCTCTCTCTTTTGTGCTAGACACTCTAGTATACTCTGGAGATGCATCAGAAATGAAATAGTATACTAAAGCCACTGAACTGTATATCTTCGAAGGGTGAGTTTTATGGTATATGAGTTATAGCTCAATTTAAAAAGTCTGAATGGACAAAAATTTTGGTTGGGATAAATGTTTACCAGATCCCTAAGAACTTAGTTGACCTGTTTTTTCTGGTGTAAGCCAGCTAACAAAAAGTCAGAATATTCTTAGGAAAAAAATGAAACATCTCCGGCGTCTTTGTAGTCTAACAGAGCTAGTCTCAAACTTCAGCCCTGCTGCCTAGCAACCTATGTCAAGAGTTTTGGTTTTCTGTCCTGTAAGGTGGGGACAGTGAACCTGGCCTCGTGAGGTGGTCCTGGGGATTTGAAGGAGAAGCTACACCTGGTAGAGAGCTGGTCCTGGCTAAATCACAGCTGCTGGTGCTGTACTCCATGAGGGCACAGGCCTGGGGAGTTAGCATGAAGCTGCTGACTACCCCACACCCAGGAATGTTCCTGAGAGCCCAGGAAGCTGCTGCAGACCCACGTGGGGCCTCCTCATCCTCTCTGCAGAGTCCTTTCTTACCCCTCCCATGCTCGAGCTGGGGTTTCTGCCTAAGACTCCATAAGGAAGACAAGTGGGTTTTCTCTTCCCCACCGGCCGGACTCCCTCTCTGGGCTGACAGGGGAGGGGATTCCTGAGCCAGGTCAGCTTGTCAGCTGCAAGGGGACACTCCCTTCCCCGGGCACTGGGGCTCTGGCTCATGCCCAGCACTGTCCTCACAGGCAGCTCTGTGTCCACAGGGGCCATGTTGCTATGGTGATTCCACTACCCACACGGTGTCCAGGGAGACAGCACAGCGTAGCTGGAGCTGTTTGCAAGACTTGCTGAAACCAGCACTGACAGGCTGGGAAGATTCCAGAAGGGTCAGAGGGATGGGGGGATGGGAACTAAGTATAACTGTTTCCCTAGCAGGAGCATTGTGTGTGCACGCGCATGTGCACTCACTCACACATGCACCCACTCGTGTCCAAGTTATAATGGCCCTTCCGAGTGGCGGTATGGCCTCTCGAGAGGCATGATCTCATGATCTTACCTCTCCTGAGGTGCTGTTCATGGTTTATCATTGTATTTAGTTTATATAGTGAAAACTAAAAGGAAAAGAAAGTGGCATTTATATGGTGGCAGAACAGAATAAACTATGACTTATGCTGTACCATGTCTGAAGCTGACTTCATGGTCTACCTTGTCCCTGTCCTTCAAGATTTCTTACAGAACCTAGTGTGGGACACCAGGGAATTACACTGTGATGGGGAGGCAAGGTGACAAACTGCGATGCCCACCCCTCCTTCTATACCCCACACCCAGCACTCGCCCTGTGTACCAGGTGGCTTGTCTGAATCATCCCGTTTAACCCACATCTCAATCCTGCATGGGGAGTAGTATTGTGCACATTTTATAGATGACAAAACTGAGGCTCAGAGAGGCTAAGTCACTTGCCACAGTCAGGAGCTAATAAGTATAGGAGGCGGGTGTCAAAGCCAGGCTGCCCTTGCGAGATCTGTGCTCACTGCACCACGTGAGCATGTTTCTCCTTCCTGCTCCCTGCTAGGTGGGGTTTACTGGGAGCAGACTTCTGGGTCCGAAGAGAACAGAATCCAAGGCACCAAGTGAAATTAAGGAGCCAACCCCTCTGGAATAGCAAGTAGAATACAACCCAAATTGCACTTTTTGGTGACTGGTATTTAGGGTTAAATTCAAGAGCTTTCAGTTCCTCTTCCTGGGCAATATTGAGAATTATTAAATAAATGACCCCAGCCCTAACCCACGTACACATTTATGCTGACCCAATTCAACTGAGAGTAGTTATTCTATGCCTTTTCCCCACAGTCATGAATGCGGGCTCTCCTTTGTGGAGCCTCTGAAACAGCCCTGACTGCAAATAAATTAATTCTCAGGGGTGGTGAGAACTGGGGCCCGAACATCTTTTTGAGCCCTCGTGTTCAGAGCTGATGCTGATTTGTAAAGCGCTTTATGATTTATTCATACCGCCTTCCCAGGACAACCTTCCCCTCACACAAATGAGCGTGACTCCCAGAATAGAATGTCAGGCTTCATTAAAATAAAAAACCTGGGTGTGGGGGATGTCCCTTTTTCTGCTCCCTAGCCTGCATCACCCCACATTTGTAGAATTCAGGTCAAACTTGAGAAAGCACCTGTGCTTTAACAGCCTTTGGCTCATGAACAAACCAAGATGTCAGGAGCTTCTTTCTGGGAGGGAGGGACTCTCCTGCCTTGGGTCTCTCTGCTCTAAGACTTGAAGTTGGGGCTGCTGGAGGCATTCCCAGGTGGCCAACAGCAAGTGGCGAGGAGATGGGCAGAGGGCCCCCCAGGACAGTTGGGGGCCGTGGCGGGATCAGGGTAGAGTTCTGCTCCACTGATTTTTGGCTGGGGGACCGAGGCAGGCCCCTTACCTCTCAGGGATGCCACTCAGGAATCGGAGCATTGTGTAAATTAGAAGTTGCAAAACAAGCCTCCAGTACAATTTTCACTATTGTCATCATCATGGTGTCCTCAAGCTTGTGCCCCCAAGAAAGGAGGATGCCTGAGCACCCCAGTGACCTCACGACCCCCTCGGTTACTGGGAACTCTACCATGCATTTCTCAAGGCTCTTCCCAAATTAGGATAAAGGAAGCATATCTGTAGACATTTCCCTTGCTAGACAGCTCACATTGAAGTTACTGGTAACATGAACAATTTCAAGCTTGGGGAGGAGGTCTAAACACTTTGAAGCACAGATGGAAGAGGAAAATCCCTGCTCTCCCGCTCCCCTTAACTGTATCGCGGACCTCAGGAACAATTCCTCGCTGAGGTCTCACCACCACCCAGGAAAGCTGACCATAAAAAAATTGTATGCCTGTGAAATGGTTAGGCGCCACAGTGCATAAAAGTCACGCTGATGCAGGAATATCGGAGACTTAATAGGGTTCATACCTCCCCTAAAACTAACCAGACTCCCACAGGCTGTGGTCATCATTCTAGTGCCGGAGGCTCACACACCGTAGGGAAAAAACCCTGCTAAACCACATCCACAAGGACTTCTGAGCAGCTTAGCTTCTTTGGAAGCTGACTCTAGGCACCCTAAAGCCAGGGACTTGCATCTCCTGAATTTGCTTCCTTAACTCCCAGAAGAGCAGAATAGAGCAGGAGGGAGGCAGTGCTGAGTGCAGCATTTTGAAAAACTCTGAGTGGGAAGAGTGAACACAATCAGCCTTGAGCCCTGGGATTTGCCTGTCTTCAGGTCCCCCCAGGAGAGGAGGATGCCTGAGCACCCCAGTTACTGGGGACTCTACCATGCATTTGTAAAGGCTCTTCCCAATTTAGGATAAAGGAAGCATATCTGTAGACATCTCCCTTGCTAGACAGCTCACACTGAAGTTACAGGTAACATGAACAATTTCTTGACTCTGTGTAACAATCAGCCCGACCTAATCATCTGTAGGAACCAGGGGAAGATCCCAGGGCCTTTCCCCATTCCCATGTGTTGTCCCAGAGCAGAGGGACACCGCCAAGTCCTAAAAGTCCAAGGCGTGGGTGGTGATCTGTCACACGTTTTGGGGGTCCTTCACTTGTATATCCCTTGCTGCCAACTTTTAATCCATCATCGTCCAGCAGTGGGCAACACCGAGGCCTGAGAGCAGCAGATGCAGTCTAAGAGATACTGCTTTGCAAAAAAGGGCCTACATTGCTCTCAACATCTTAAAAAAAAACAGCAACAACAAAAGATCTGCTTTTGGGTTAATCCACTCAACACTGATCTTTTGACCATCCCCTCTAGCTCTGGTCCTCCAGGCAGGGAACTGGATGAATTATTGCATTGGGGACACTAAAGAGACCCAACTGGCCAACCCAGTTTTGACAGATCACAGGAGTCAAAGTCCAGAAATAAATCCCAACCAGTCACCTTATTCTTAAAAAGTAAGCTAATGATACTTTAAACTGAGAGTTGGTTCCACACAATTGGTAACTGTTGATACATAAATTCCTTTAGAAAAATAACTAAAAGGCATTTCTTTGGGCATCAAAATTTTTAAATGTTAAATTTCAAAATAATCTTTCTAAAATATAGCAAGTAAATTACACTGTTTTGGGCTTCCTTAAATACATGCATTCTCATGGGGACAATATAGTCCCCACGGGGGCAAACGTTCATTCTTGAATGTGAAGAAATGTTATTTTTTTTATGTATATAGAAACCATAGATGTACATAAAGTACACAGATATATAGTATCTTCCTGGTATTAAAATTTCCTGGGGGAGATGGTTAGGAAAAAAATGTCTAAAAACGCTCCTTAGGTTCTTAGGGGGAACAACAAGGGAAAAAACGTTTAAGAAACACCACTTAAATAGAAAACAACAATTATAATTTTTCCGTGTGACTCAGAGTCAGCCATACGAACATCTCTCATCACATTCTGTGATGGTTTCTGAGGTAGGTGAGAGGACTTGTTCCTTCTTAAATGCCTCTGACCCTGACCTTGGGTGCTGAGGCCTTTCTGGTTGATAACTTTTTTCCCTCTCTTTGCTTTGTTTTCCCTTCATTCTTCGGTGGGTGATCTTCTAGCAGCAGCCTGTTAGACCCATTGTCTTAATTTTTCAGGCAGTACTTACACCCGTTCTGCTCTGACAGTAACACCACTCTTCTCTGTTGAGTAGCGGAGCCACTGAATGGGTTGTTTCCTGCCTCTTCACGTATTTTCATGTGTTTCTGGGTTTGTACCTGTGGTTTTCATGATTGAGGTCACCACAAAAGCTTTCTACCATGTACCCCTGGCACGCGCAGCATGACTTACAGTGCAGAGCGTCTCAAAAGTCTTTTCAGAGACAAAGGATCCATCAAGGCCAAAGAGAAATATAGATGCATAGGAGAGCATCCCTCCAAGGATAATAAGGTTGTTCATATATGGACTTGACATCTTTATCAGCCTGACAAGAGAAGGAAATAATAGATTTAATTTAGGTATTCCATCAACAGATATTTCCCAAATGCCCACTGGGTGTATATTGCTGCCAGGGCTGGGGGGGAGAAAAACAAAGAAACAAATGAAGCCCTAATTCCTCCACCCCCCTCACCTCCTACTACTGACTGTTTGCCTTTCACTAAAGGACTCGAGACAACTATATATTTCTAATTGTTGATTTTCTTGCCTCCTCTGTCAAGTTCACCTATCACTTCTCTAGGGACAGCTTGTCATACCAGCTTGTTCCTCCATTAATTTTCAGTTTACACAAAAGCATTAAGTCAACAGGCTTTTTTGGCTGGGGTTGGGAACATGTGCCAAATCTAGAGAATTCTATATTTAAGTTCAGCAACCTTTTGCAGTGAGGGGAAGATTCCCACGCCACATCCCCTGCCTGAAGTGGACCATGTCAAAAAGGTCTACGGGCAAGCGTTCAGGGTTGCTTAGGAATTGTGGTTACCAGGCAGTCAGCATCCACTTTGGCTGTCTCTGAGCATTCAGAAAGCTCACACTGTCCCGTGCACAAAGGGGGCCACCCGCTTGGGTGGGAACACCTCTCCCAGTCACCAGGTAATAGAGGTGGGTAACAGAGTCCTCATCCCCACCCCTACCGCGTCTTCACTGGGCTGGCTGGGAGCATTCTTTACACTCGAAACTCTACATGCTTCTCTCTCATTTCCTTCAGGAATTCTGCTGTGGCTCCCAGCTGCCCAGAAATCCAGGGCTATGTGAAACCATCAGTGGGCTGGAGTTTGCCTCAGAGGTACCTGGCTTCCCCAGTACCAGCAGTTCAGAATGTTTTAGGTTTTCAGGTGCCCCATGGTCTACATGATCTTTTGCAGATTGTAATTATGGACAATTGTTCCCCAAAGATTTTCTTTTGCAGTTTGCAGTTCTATAATCCTTCACATTTTAGACATGTAATGTGTTTAAGTGAATATATCTAATATATCTATAATCCTTCACATTTTAGACATGTAATGTGTACAAGTGACAGCTTAGTCCCCGACACCCTATAGAAGTGCACCCTTGGCAAGTTCCCTAAACTGGCTGAGTCTCCTCGCCTGTGAAATGAGAGAATTGGCCATGTTGCCTAGGGCGCATGTACAGCTGAGACATACTGAGTCCCTGGAGGTCCTTTGTAAACCATGAAGTGCTAAGATGTCCTCTTTCTTATTACTGTAGCAGTCTGGGGAGGGGAAAGGCTTCCTGGAGGAGATGGCTCTTAAAGGAAGTGGCATTTAAGAAGACAGAAGTTGGGGGAGGAATTGGGAACCAGTGACATTTATTTCCCATCTCTTTGCAGATTTTTAAAAAACAAACCCAGTCAAAAAATTCACCTGGATGCCAGCCTCTTGGAAAGAGTAACGATAATTTCCCCCAGGAAGGCCAAGAGCGGGAAGTTAAGGAATTTAAAGAGTTTAGTCTTAGGATGTGGCAACTTGCTGTTTGATGGGAACTCTCAAGGCATGTAGGAAGGCAATCTAACAATAACTGAGAGCTACATAGCCAAGCCTTGCTCCAAATCCTAACGGGTATGGTCATCATTTAAAGTTTGTATGGAATAGACAAAAGTTGCTTCAATTTTTTTGTGGCACTGTCTGTGTTATTTGTGATAAGTAAAATAAAACAATAGGAGAATAAAACTCTTCTTTTTCAGGAAGCAGGTTTGACCTAAGCAATTGCTACCAAAAACCTACCAACCCTCCGCCCCCAACACACAGACACATACACACACAAAAGCCTAGAGCCTCCAAGTTCTTCAAGTGCAAGCAGGGAGTGGGGAAAAAAAAACAAAAAAAAAAATGTTTCTCTTGGAATCGGGCTTGTTCCTGGCAGCCTGTGAGGTCAGTCAACATGGTTTCTGGGGACTATGGCAGGGCTGCAATGCTGTGTAGGTGGTCACTGAGGCTGTCCCCATGACAGCCCATGCTCTGGGCCCTGGTTCAGCCTCTCCCACAACAAGTCAGGGAGCTGGGCTCAGGGATTTGCTATGGAAACCAAAGAAGCTTGTTATGCCCAGTAAACACCACTGCCTTTGTGGCCTGTTCTACCCACGACTGACCAGAGTAACGCAGAGAGGAGCCTCTCTCCTTGGGCGAGGTAAGGGCATGTGGTGGGGAAAAGAAATCAAGACAAGAAACCAAGGGGACAGGCTCTGCTGCACAAGGACAGCAGCTCGGTCACTGAACCTCGGGGCTCTCCTGTGTGACACGAGGAGTGAGGGCCTCCTGGGTGGTAGCATGCTGTACCAACGGGAGTCCTCATCACTGGGTCCTGTGACCTCCTCCAGCAGCGATTCCCAAAGGTGCTGGGGGGGCAAAAAGTTTGGGGAATTCTGTCTCCTACCTCTCCTCCTCCCGGCCCATCCCACAGTGCAGGAGCATACCCAAAGCTCTAACAAGGCCCGTGGACTTGCACCCTTCAATTCTATTTAATTCAGCCTTCCCCAAACCTATTTTTATTTGACCACACTCCTGTGCAACCAGCAGTCCTGCCTCTGTGTGTGTGTGTGTACATGTGTGTGTGTAGCACCTAAAACATCCTAGTGACTGAGTAACACACTTTGGGAAACTCTGCCCTAAAACCTGCTGTGCCCCTGGCAAATCTGTCACATGATGCTTGCCAATCCAGAAAGCACTGTCCCAGAGGAGGGCATGGGTGGACTTACTTCTGATTCCGATTCTTTATGTTGAAGAAGAGAAAAGCGCTGGCCATGATCATGCCGAGGATGGTGAGGGCAGACAGGATGCTGTAGAGAGGTAGGGAGATCTTCCGTAGCTGCTCCAGGATGATGGTCTTGTCTTTTGGTGGTTCGGATCCTAGAAAGGCCAAGAAGAAGACATCAGCGGAGCCCACTGCACAGTCATTCCCCACGTCTCTGCCTTGGTGTCCTTGACATCCAACCAGGCCGCTGCACACAAGCTCTGTGCAAGGCACATCTACTTACTGGGTGAGCTGGATCCGGCGGTTGGCCAGTCTGCCCAACGGGGAGCCTGAGCCAGGACTTATTTCTTTCTCTAAATAGAATCAATAAGGGATTTGTGATGCATTTAATAGCCATTAGAAGACTAGAATTTGATTTGGTCTAATTACACTGGTGAAAAACCATCACCATTTATCCCCAAAGGTAACAATGGCTTGGAAGGCACAGGGTTGGGTGATGTGAGTGGGTTCCATTGGATGACATGGGGGGTGAAGAACTTGGCTTTGGCCTTGAGGACTCTGCTCCTACACACACGATAAGTGATCACTCCTCAACAGGGCCGACACCTTGCCTATCAGTTCCATGGTGACACATATGTGCTCTGGCTGTGGAATTTCTACGTCAAGGTCATTATGTTAAAAAACCTCTATCTGGCCTTTCGTTTCCATAAGAATCACTAACTGTGGGAGGCAGAAGCTACCTTCCTGCCCCTGCTGTGCCAGAACTGGACTGAAACTGTAGGATTCCATTTCTCCACGTGACTGCAGAGGTACCCTACCCCTTCTTCAAGGGCGCCAGGAATGTGGGGGATCCCTGGGGGTTGCAGAGCAAATGTATCTTACTACACGGCGGCAAACTTGTCCTGGCGTAGTGTCAGCAGGTACAGGCGGGTTTGGGATGAGGGATGCAGGGACTCCCCCAGCTTTCTGCAGATCCCTTCTTTCTTAGCGGCAATTTCAGGTCAGGTTTCTGCTGTGGAATTGTGAAACTTTAGAGCTTTTCTCTCCAGGGGGTTTATATGGAGAATCAGCTAGAGGCCAGAAAGGGCCAAGCCTGGGAGCCCTGGGAGCCCCCCCAGGGTATCAGTTCCCTCCGTTCCCAAGAGACAGCAGGGGTGGGCAGAGGCAGCAGCAGGAAGTAAGAACTCCCCCAAAATCTGGGTTTAAAACATTTTGCTAGCAAGTTCAAGTGTGTTTAGAAACATTCAGTGGATAAAAAGAGTTTGATCCATATAAGAAATCTAGGGAAGTTGCCAGGTTCAAAAACAGCTAGGAACCTGCTGGCTTGGTACATGTAAAGCCTTAAGCAACTCCATGTAAAGTAACATTTGTAAGTGTGATGTCAAGGGCCGAAAGGCACAGCTAAAGCAGACACAAGGTGACACAGGTCACATCATTCTTGCTTCCGGATCCCCCCTCCACACCCCCGGACTGCGTGAGGCTGGCTCAGGTGCCTCCTGCAGGCTGCCAAATGCAAGAGCAGCCCTGGGGGCCACCCATGAGTTCTTGACTGGAAACAAGCCCCTCCCTGGGCACTGAGAAAGGAGGCTGAGGTCTGAATCAAAGGCGATATGACCACTAGTGAGTTTGGGGACTGTTGTGTAGAAACAACTTCAGAAAATTGACATCTTTTTAGCCGGGCGCCATGGCTCACTCCTGTAATCCCAGCACTCTGGGAGGCCGAGGCAGGAGGATAGCTTGAGGTCAGGAGTTTGAGACCAGCCTGGGCAACACAGAGAGACTCACAGAGAGACTCTACAAAAAATTAAGGAATTAGCCAGGTATGGAGGCATATAATATACCTATAATCCTAGCTACTTGGGAGGCTGAGGCAGGAGGATCATTTGAACCCAGGAGTTTGAGGCTACAGTGATCTATGATGATGCCACTGCATTTTAGCGTATGTGACAGACTGAGACACTGTCTCAAAAAAAAAAGAAAAAGAAAAAGAAAATTGACACCTTCTCCTTCCTACTCTACCTTCCCTCCCCACAAAAAATGGTGCCTTCACAAGGTACATCTTAACGAAGATGTTCTGGAAGTCAAATGCTAAAGGTTTATCAGAAATGTTAGCAACAGCGGCAGCCCTGACTTTTCTTTCTTGCTTTTCATCTAGTCCATTCACTCATTATTCATCATATTAATGATGATTCATCATCGTTAATAATCACCTTCCACCTGTCAGGCCCACGGCTGTGCACCAATGATACAAAGACTGAAAAGACACAGCCCCTCTCCCCAAGGAACTTACACACTAGCCCTGGGAAAAGAAGAAAGCAATAATAAGCAATTTCACTTACTGAATGCTTACCATGGGCTAAGCACTTTACAGAGATTTTCTCACTTGATCCACCCATCAGCCTCATGGGTAGATAAGATTATTCCCATTTTACAGAGGGGGCAATGGTTTTCTAGGTGTTAAGTGGCTTTTATAGCTAGTAAGTGGCAAAGCTGGCAGGATTTGAACCCAGATCTGCCTAACTCTAAAGCTTGCGCTCTAGCCACTGTGCAAACTGCCTCCAGGGACAATGGGATCCAGGGGTGTGGTCACATTGGGTACGGGTAGGCCTGGGCACGGGGCAGGGAGCAGAGGGCAACCTGGTGGGGTCAGCAAAGGCCACAGGAAGGAGATGATGTGGGAGCCGAGTCTTGGGAAATGAGCAGAGCAGTGGGCTGTTCACTAGGAAGACAGGCGGGGAAGGATGTTATGGGCAGAGGGCACAGCATGAGCAAAGGCACGGTGGTGTCTTGGCACAGTTGAGGACCTGTAAGCAGTTTGGTTGGGGAGATTTGAAAGAGGATACAGAGAGGTGGGGAGGGATCCCTTCGTGGAGGCCCTGGGGCCACCTGGGGACCGTGCAGGGCTCTGGGCAGGGTGGGCCATCTTAGGCCTGGCACGACAGCAAGGGCACTGTGGCTGCTGAGGGCAGAATGGACCTGACAGGTGAAGAACAGTTCTGAGAAGACCTACCGGGGCTGGTGCAGGGGTCCGGGTGAGGGAGGCTGAGAACTGAACTCAGGCAGGGGAGTGGACAGAAGACCAACCCGACCCAACCCTTTTCCAGAGGAGGATACAGAGTTCACTTTAACTTGGGCACATTGAAAAAGAATTACTCTTGGCCATCTAATGGTTCAGAAACCTTGGTGAGCACTTCAAGCCAATTCCAGTGACCCATCCCAGAGCTGGCACCCACGTGAGTGATTGGGACCCTGTACTCAGTGAGTGAGTGTTTGTGTTGAGGATGTTCCTTCGACCCCATGAAGCCAGGGACTCTGAGCTCATCCCCCACACTCAGACAATGTCCAGGCTTGGAGCAAGTGAACAGGCCTCCTCCTCTGAGAAGCCTGCCTGCCTTACCTTGAAACCTGATGGTGTCGTTGATCATCTCCAGCGTGTCAGCCACAGCATTGTACTCGCCCACCTTCAGCTCCCTGCTGTCTGTGGGCAGCAAGAGGCAGTGGCCAGTTAGATCGGGGTCCTGGTATGTGTCTAGGAGCTCCTGTCCCAGCTCTTCTTCCCCACAGGCCCTGGCCATATTCTTGCAGGCTTTTTTTTTTTTTTTTTTTTTCCCCTCTAATGCCCCTTCCAGTTGGAATCCCAAAACCCCCAACCTGATCTGGGCTGGAACGTCCTCTCACACTGTCTCATGAACTGGTGGTCTCTCTTTGCTGTACACCGCAAGGATGGGTAGCCCACTCCCCCTATAGCTGGACTCTGCCTCTTACCAAGTTCTTCCTGCTCACTGAGCCGAACCGGCTCCCTGCAACTGTCACCTGCTCATCTGGCTTTAGGTCCCTCTAGGACCACACAGACCACTTCTGCCCCCTCTACCCCAGGGCAACCACAGACACTCAAAGACAAAGACAGATCATCCTCCAGTACCAACCCCCAACCCCTCCTTACAGAACATCATTTCTACTTCCCACCGCACCCAGGCCCCTCCTTGGGCCACATCCCGCAATGTCACTGTCTTTCTGATAGAGTGCAGATTCAAAGACTGACCAATGCACTTTAGGTATGATTTGGTCAGCAGCAAGTAGAGGGGACTATCCCCTCCCTCATTCTGGATGTTATATTCCTATTAATGCATCCTTAGGTGAGATTAGCATCTTTCTGAAGCCACATTGCTCTGCTGTGCAATACTGAGTGGTTTCCCACTGCCCTTCGCTCCCTCATATGCACTTATTCAGTGTGTTTTCAAGCCCAAGTGGTGCATTTGAATTTGCCTTCATCCTCTTGACTATTCTTGGTAGGCTTAGCTGTCATTGTCAAGGGTAAAAGCAATGAGGACTGGCCCAGGGTGGTGGTAGGAAGAATGGAGAGGGGGATCAGATTTGACAAAGGTTTCTTTTTTCCAGGTAAAATCAAGACAACTGGATGATCAAACGGGAGATGAAGACCGGGGGCAGCAAGCAAGTCACCTGAGATTCTGGTGGGGGTGGCAGGGCCTCAGGCGCCATTCCCTGAGGGGGGAACCCAGGAGAGGATTAGATATGAAGGGGAAGATGACAAGTTCTGGCTTGGATGTGCTGTGTCTGAGGAGCCTGCAGATCATCAAGGGGGAGACGCCCTTGAGTCTGGACTGAGGGGACAGGTGCCGGCTGGGGAAGAGGCTTGGGGCCACCAGCGTGGAAACTGGGAGTTGGGGGCAGCAGGGATGAGATCCCCAGGGGAGGAGAGCCATGTGAGAAGAGGAAAGGATCCAGGACAGGCTCCAGGGGAGCTCTGACCCCTGGGGGTGGGCAGGACGCCAGGAAAAGGGTGCTGGGAGAGAGTGGGCATCTCAGAAGCCAAGGAAGGGCACACTCTCACAGTGGGGCTGGCCAGCAACGCCACATGCCAGGAAAGGATGGACAATAAGCTCCTTGAGCCAGGGGTCAGTGGATTTGGCAGCTGAGGGGATACTGGTGACCGCAGATGAAGCAGAGTCAGGGAAAGGTAGGGGTTAGAGGCAGGGAGCAAGGGGTGGGGAGTGTGAGAGCAGAGAGCAGAGACCCTAGGGCAGAGCAGGCTTTGATAAGGTTGGGGAGCAGGTGGGGAGGGGCCAAGGGCATTTACCAGGTCCCTATAGTGAGCCTGAATCTGTGCTGTTTTATGGACATTTTCTTGTTTAGCTCTAACAGTGTGCGGAGTAGGTGGTCTCAGTCCCCCTTAAAGACGATGAAACGGAGGCTCAGACAGGTTGTGGCTTTGCCCAGGGCCCCCCTGGTACTAACAGCAGAGCCCAGATTCAAACCCTGGATTTTTCCCACTACCCATGCTCTTCCCTGACATGGGGCTGCCTTGATGGGATCCCTGAGAGGTGACAGTTCTGTGCTGAGGTGCCCACTCCACGGGCCACCTGTGCCTCCTGAATGTGGGAACTGCAGAGAGGAGGGTCCACTGCCCCCATGAAAGGCCCCTGAAAGGTGCAGGCAGATCCTCAGAAAAATGCCCAGAGGTTATAAAGGAATTCCAAGCATGCACCCAGAAGAACTGCCTCCTGGGGCTCTGGCTCTAAGTGAACTTCTTTACAGAAATGCAGGTGCACTGCTGGGCTCTTATGAGCATTCAGGAAACGGGACAGGAAATCCCCTGGGATACGCTTCTGCCTGTGTTACTTTGACTGTGTGTGGGGGAAACAGGGACTGTAAAAGTCACTTCCTTCTCCTGCAAGGGTCCCTGCCATTTGGGGGGCATCACACTGTGTAGGCAGCTGCTGCTTGCCTGGGTCACCTGGCTCCTAAATGTCACATTAGCAGACTCTGCTGGGGGCTCCAGCATCCCTGCTCTGGCCTTTTGAAGTCCTCAGCTCCACAGACACCCCAATCAGTTTCTGCCGCTCAGAGGAGGAGGCCCTGATTTATTTATTTGGCGTGGGGAGGCAGTGCATGAAATATGCAGGCTGATCGGAATAAATCATCAGGGGCTGGGAGGCAGGGCAGTGGGCACCCTACCGCGCCCCGGCCACACAGCCCACCCCTCCAACTCACACGCCCTGCTGTGGGTACAGTCCCATGGCACTGAAATAATACTCAGCTTCCCACCATGACCATAATCACCATAATCTCTCCCTAGGGGCAGTACTTGGAGGCTCACAGGCGCTTCACAAGTTCCTGCATTTAATGCTCAGGCAAACCATGAGTTGGGCATAATTCACCCAGTCTAAAGAGGAGGGAGGAGCCTCGAATGGGTTAGTAACAGCTCAGAGCCACAGGCTGGGCAGCGACGGAGTGGTTGTCTGAATTTGGGTCCCCTCGTTCTGATATCAGCACACTTTTACTTTCACACTGAACAGGGGTGTTGGTCATTCAGCCCACATTTATTGAGTGCCTACTGCATGCCAGGCCCAGCCTCAGGTATTTCATGATAAAGAATTCCTCAAAAGCAGCACTGCAGGTGATGGGAAGTTAAAGTTACTCCCACATCCTTGACCTAGGTGGCCTTGGGCACCCTGAACGCTGAAGAGATGTTTACACTGAATCCCCTAGTTTAACCACTTCATTCATTCATTCATTCATTCACCAAACATTACTGGACACCTATTATGTTCCAGGCTCCGTGCTCAGGGTAAAGATAAAAAGTCGTTTAAAAAAATCATAATCTCTGATCTTGGGTAACTGTAACTGTAAACTAGGAACTTTCAGAGTTGCTATGAGGGTTAAAGAGAACATATGCAAAGTTTCTAGTTTGGGGCTTAACTCACAGTAGGTGTTTAATAAATGATAGTTATTTTATTCATGATAAATTCAACTGTGAGCTATTATATTTGCTAGGTCCCCAAACACTCTATGTTTTCTTCCTGCCATCTGTTTCCCACAGTGGTCCCTCCACTTGGAAGGTGGCTTTCCCCTTCCTCTACCAAATCCACATGTCTAGGCCCTACCTGCCTCTTCCAGGAAGCCTTCCTTGAATACTGCTCCTCCCTTCTGAGTGTCCCAGTTGCTGCAGGCTCAGGGCATTAGGTGATAGCTCCTGGTGTTGACGCTCTGCCCTACATGTCTCCAGGGCTCTTGATTCTTGCTGGCTGGTCTATTCCTGAGTGGAACCTGAAGCCTTGCTTCTTTTGTCCCAGGCAGTATAGGGTCTCAACCCCTGCACTCTGCCCAGAGCCCCCCGGGGTCTGCAGATAAGATTGTGCCCCCTGTGTTCTTCCATTCACCCATGGCCCAGCTGGGTGGTGACCATGATAGGCACCCACCACTCTCAACTGTTAACTCTTGGGCTCCTTGTTAACGCCATTATGCAAACAAGGTCGACTACTTATTTGGATATAGACTGGGCCTTGCAGGCCCGGGACCATGAACCAGAGGATTCCAGCAGAGGGAGAGGGGTTGTGGCACTGGGTCTGTCACTGGCTGGGCTCCCTGCCCCACACACTCTGCCGCGCATTACTACTGATGCACTGTGTGACCTTCCCCTCTCTCTGGCCTCAGTGTTTCCATCTGCAAATTATCCTGCAAGGATTCCAGTGGTTCCCAGCCCTGGCCAGACATTAGAGTCACCTAGGGGCTTCTAGAAAATACAGACGCCAGGGTTCCAAACAAACCCACTATATTAGAACCCCTGGGGGCAGAGGGGTGGATCGTGGGCAGCAATGTTTTTTAAAGTTCCCTAAGCTGACTCCAGTGCGTAGCCAGGGTTGAGAACCACTTGATTAGACTGATGGCCCTTTAGCACTGAAGTTTTCTGGTTCTTAGACACTAAAAATACCATGAAACAAAGAACCCTTTTTTCCTGCAGAATAATATTGGTGCCTTCTTGTGGTGCAAAAAAAAAGTGTTCTTTTTAAAAGGCACATTCTTTATTTCAAATTTTGGATTTGGATGATACATAAAGAAAATAGGTCCTATCAGTAAAAATTTGGCTGCTGAAAAGAAAGTCCAGTCTGAAAATACTGGCCACAGGCCTAGGAGCACCAGTGAGACAGCTGGGCAGGGGCTTCAGTCCTGGACTGAGTCTGCCTCCTTCCCGGACCGAATCCCCCAAGGCAGGAAGACGAGGTACTGGGTCCCTGCTCCCTGCCGCATGGGCTCTACTCCCCATATCCCCAAATGTCTTTTCTTCTCACTTGGCTCTGGCTCCAAATTGAGGGAGGTATATGTGTCCTTTAGAGTTTAACTGTTGGTAAAAACACACATACTGAGACTCAATGTATAACTCTGGGGTGTAAAACAAAAGATGAGCTTGGCTCAACAAAACTCAAAGATTCTATAAACTTACTCAATTCTAGGACCCCCTAACGAAATCCCAAACTCAGGCATAGGAAAGAACTCTGAGCTGGGAGACAGGACACCCGGAGCTAATGTTGGCTTTGCTGTCACCTCCGTGAACAGCCCTGGGGCACTGCCACTTAGCAGCACAGAACAGAGATGGACTTTGTGCTCCCTTGGCCTGGACCCTGCATATGCACTCTTCTCTATTGTCACAAACAATATGCCATTGCCACATTTTAAGTGAGTTAGGTTCATTGACCTTTCTTTTGAGATTTTTAGCAGGCCAAGGCCAGGTGGACGTTGGCCAAATGCCCTGGGGGTATAATAACTCTGCAGGGTAGATTTGTCCATTGACTTGGGCAAACTGGCCCAAGAGTGAGCGCTAAGTCCCTGAGGGCATCCAGGTCACACACAACAGGCTATGGATACTTGGAGGAATTTTTTCTCCTCTTCTTGGCTAACTCCACAGGTCCTTCAAAATTCATCTCAGCCCTCCCTCCCCAGGAGGCTTACTTCCCAGGGGTTCTGCCAGTGCCCTCCTCTGAATGCCCATGGCCTCCTGTGCCATCTGTTATCACAAATCACACCCTACTGAGGTCTTGTGTCTGCTCCTCATTGGACTAGGAACTCCCCAAGGACAGGGGCCGCCTCTTACCCCTCTCAGCACCTGCTGTGCCCAGCCAGGACCTGGCATGTAGGGTGTGACAGGAAATGACGGCTGAGAAACTTTAAAAGTGCAAACCACAGGACCAACAACAATAAATTTATCCACACCAAAATTAAGAACTTCTGTTCAACAAGGACTCGAAGTTTACAGACAAGCAACAGAATGGGAGAAGATATTTGCAAAGCCTAAAGCCCATAGGGATTGATATCTACATTATATAAGGAACTCTTGCATACCAATAAGAAAAAAACAGTAACCTCAAAATAAAAATGGTCAAAGGATCAGAATAGACAATTAACAAATGGTTAATAAGCACAGGAAGAAATGCCAAAACTCATAAGTAATCAGAGAAATGATATTTAAAGCCACAGTGTGATATTACTTTATACCTTTAGACTGTCAAAAAAAACCCCAAAACAGATATCTAGGAAATACCAAATGTGGGTGGGAGGCAGGGACACAGGAACCCCCCTGCCAGGGGGAGTGGATATGGGCATGGCTATTCCCAAGAGCAACCTGGCAGGTTTTTGGCATATTCAATGTACACACACCATCTGACCCAACAATTCTGCTCCTGGAAATTTGTCCCAAAGAAATTCCCAGTTGGGTCCATAAAGGGACATGTATGAGGACACTTATTACTTGTGAGGGTGGGGAGTTGAAGGTGGCCTGGGAGTCTGTCCCTGGGGGGTGGGATGGGTGACGTGGTGGGCACGCCCCAGGGAGGGAGCAGGGAGAAGCCATGGCCTCGATGCATATTCAGAACATGGAGGCTTCTTTAAAAGCAAAGTGATGAGTGGGAAAAAGCAAAACAAAACAGAAAAGATATAAAGTCCAGTTGCGCTAATGTAAATTCAAAATATATACACATAAAATATCAACACACATTCTGCAAGAACACATACAAACACAATACGCGTATTAAACACTTAGGATATCTGCCTTTCCTGGGGGGAGGTAGGAGTAGGGTATGGGAATAAGTCAGGGAAATAACGTATAAACAAATAGGAGGGGCTTTCATGGATCAATGACAATGACACCCACGAAATGAGGACTGTGAAGTGTGTCCTAAGGAGGTGAGAATGCACTTTCTCAAGCAATTCTGGAGAGGGGTAAATCTGGGGTCATTGTTTAGAGTGCCCGGGAGAGGAGAAGGAAGTCAACAGTGCCAGCCACCGAGCCAGGAACATCACAGGCTCGCATCACTGAATTCTCACAGTCACTCTCCACACAAGGAAAATGATCACCTTTTAAAAAATTATATTTAAATAAACTCTGAAATGAAGACTCAGAGAGATTAAGCTCCATTGCCTGGCTAGCAATGATCAGGAATATCTGCCTCAAGCCTGCATACTTTCCATAGAAGAGGAAATGAGTTCTCCATCACTGGAGGCATTCAAGCAGAGGTAATGCTGTATAGGAGAGTCAGGACTCCCTTCAACATGGAGAGTCTATGGCTCAATGAAACCTAACATCTGCTAAACAATTCTGTCTTCTGCACCACCTTCCTTGGCTCCCTGAAAGGTAAGTCCTGACTATGAGGGCTAGGGGGTGTCAAGGCTGGGCACAGGCTCCCTGCCCCAAAAAGCATCCACGTTCACATATGTCTTTCCATTCCAGCCGGCCACAGCCCTGCTGGTGTATTCTACAGGACTCTCAACTATGTCTCCACTCTTAACCACATCAAGTTGAATGGCATCTGATGAAATAGCCTTTCCACACCCATGGCTTGGTGAAAGAAACTACAGTGCATCCCTTGACAGAAGTAGAAGGACATTAAAAATCACCCTTGAGAGTCTGCAACTAGGTTCAAACTAGCTCTGAAAGTTTTCTAGAAGGTTCTGGGACATTATCTTCCTGCTTTTATAAGCACTGGCATTCGGCCAGAGATTATGAGGCCCCTGGGGGGGCAGGGACTGTATCTTATTCAACTTGGCTCCCCCAGAGGACTTGGTAAAGTGCCTGGCAGATGCTCAGGAAATGCGCACTGAATAGAGCCGTATCTGTTACCCCGAAGATCAAACGGCAATTAATGTCTGCAAATGGGAAGGACAAGCCTCCATTTCACTAGGTATGTACTGAATGACAATTATGTCATTAGAGTGAAGGAAGACCCCCTTCCCTTCAAATCAGGTGCCAAAATATAGAACTCCAAAGTCTGAGTCCTTTATGTTGCGCAGAAGCAGTGTGAAATTCAAGCACATTATCATTCCCTGAGATCCTTACAAATAGGCCTAATGAAGGCAGAAATGGTGAGTTAGAGCGGCAGATGCTGAGTTTTCTCTAAGAACAGCATAAACAAGGCTGTAATCATGGCTTCACTCAACTTCCTTCCCTGCTGCAAATTCCGAGCCATGTTTAGACTTCAGCGGTAACATGGATTCTTTTTTTCCCTTAAGGGGAAAAAAAAGCCAATTCTCTAGTATTCATCCTCATCTACGCTGGAAATCAGCAGCGACATGGGGGAGGAGCACAGGGTTTAGGCCCAAGGTGTGCACCCAACAAGATGCCAACGCCTGCCTTACCTGCCACCACGAGTGGATCCCTTAGAATAGTGCCTGCCTCAGACGAGAGGGGAAGAATGCGTGCCATTTATTCGGGAGGTGATCCTAGGACACACTGAGAGGGCATGGGGAGGTGAGACAGGGAAGAGGCAGTACAAGGCGCATGAACGAGCAGGCTTCTGTGTGGGCGGCTGGGGGAGCTCTGGGAGAAGGGTGGAGCACACCTGGCAGGTGTCTCACCCGCAGGGAAAGGATGCTGCGGTATTTGTTCCCCACCTCTCATCCATCACTGACTCAGGACAGCTGCACGCTCCTCGTGCAGGCCAAGAGTTGCAGATGCTCTTGGTAAGATGCTGTTTGACTTGTCCTGGAGGGGTGGATGCCCAGGGGATACGGGAGGGCCTCTGATGGCATCCACCACATCTACCCTCTAGCGTTGGCTGGAGGGGAGGCGAGGGCTTTGGGGGCACAGGAAATTGAGTAAACGGGGTGGGGGGGGGAAGCTGGGGATGAGAAAGACTGTTCTCAGGGTGCTGAAACCCTCCCTGGTCTCAAAATACCTCAACTTCAATAGAGACCTATGGATAGCCTTGGTGTATTATTTTAGAAGAGTTTTGTTTATCCAGCACTTGTACATTTGTAAAGAAAAAAAGAATAAGGTTTCTCCAGCCTGGAACAACAATGGCCACCATCATGAATTAGCTTCAGTTCCCATTTCTGTTGTGAAGGCTAACGGCTGTTTGCCAGGCATTCTGTTCTGAATCAAGTCCCTGAAAACCACAAATCAATGAAAATGTCCTTAAATGTCCATAAGTCACATGTCTCAAGCTTGGGGTTCCAGTGCAGTCCACACTTTCACTAACCAGTTCAGTAAACATCTGCCAGGAGCCAGCCAGGAGCCAGGCCGCATGCTAGCAATGTGACTCAAGCTTCCCAGAGCTTGCGAGTTTATAGTGCATGAGCTCATCTGGCCCTTACAACAGCCCCGGGAGGCACTGGTGCCATCCCATTTCCCAGAAGAAATGGCAAGGCTGGCATTGGTGTCATCCCATTTCCCAAAGGAGGACACTGAGGCTCAGGGAGATAAAGTAACTTGCCCAGGATCACACTGCTGGTAAGCTTCAGGGCAAGGACTTGAATCTAGGTCTTTTGCGCCCAAATTAATTCAATAAACTTTTCCTAGGGACCTACTATGTGCCAGGCACTGTGGATACCAAGCCTATAGCCCTAGAATCAAAGTGTAGAAGGATTGTGGCCTCTGGCTCCCCTTTTAGTGTTCTTCCCTCAAGCAGCCTCCCATTTCCAACTACTGTGTGCTTTAGTTTTGCAAGGAGTTAGCAGAGCCTCCTATGGATAAAAGAGTTTAGAAGGTACCAGGACATTTGTACAAATGAGAAGCTGAAAAAGTATCTCCTAAGATCTTCAAAGGGAGGGTGGGGTGAGCCTTCCAAGGTCCAAGCATTTGCCTTCCAAGGTCCTTGCCTTCCAAGGCCAGCACTTGAGGCAGTCTGGGGCAAGCCTGGGAGCAGACCCTGGAAAGAGGCCTCTACCCCTGGGTTGGCCGAGTGGCTGGCTGTGAGTCAGCTTTACCCTGGGGCTGCTGCTCCACTGTCCTCTCAGTAAGAGAGGCAGGAAGGAGGTGAGGGAGAGAGAAACACACAGGACACAGAGGGAGTCAAGGGCATGGCAGACGACAACATGGTAACCTATGCAGAGGCCCTTTGCGAGGTCAAGATAACTGGCATGAGGCAATTTAGGAGCTGGTAAGCCCAGGGTGGGTGGCAGGCCCAACCTGTGGGTAAATTCCTGGAAGGTTCCAGAAGACAGAGTCTCCATCAGCCCCTTTTTGAGGGGAGGGAGAAATGCAGACCCAGAGAAGGGAAGAAATGAACTCACAGTCCCACAGGGAGTCAAGGCCAACCCCAATCAAATCTCTTCCCCTGTCTGGGCCTCAGTTTCCCCTCCGTGAAATGAGATGCTAACCAGGACCCTTCCAGCTTGGACAACCAATTCAATAATTCAGTGCCCTTCCATCCTGATAGAAAAGGGACCTCTGAGACCCTTTAAATTTGGAAAACTAACTGTTGTGTTGATACACACATGCCCCCTGCATTCTGGTGGCTCACAAGATCCCTCTGACAGATCGTCAGGATAATTGTTTTAAAAACATGTAAACAGGAGCATCTGAAGGCCCAGCTGTGACACTCAATAAAATCTGGACACAATTCGGGGAAGGTGAGGGGCGCGCACTCAGGCATGGGTGTCCACGTGACCACACGGAGGAGTGAGCTGAGATCCACTAGCCAGCTGCACGTCCCTGGGGTCCACACTGACACCTGAGGCCCTGCCCTGTATGACATCCTACATGTTATTAAGTGTGGGAGCAGCTATTAGGGATAGATGGCAGACAAAAAAGCCCCCGGGGGTTTCAACACTCCAGGTAAATCTGGCTTGTCCCCAGAAAAGTGTCATAATTTTTACAAAGTGCTAATGATAATTGCTACTTACTTGCTGAGCAAAATATATATTACACATATTAATATGTTATCTCATGTAGTTTTTCCCACACCCCAAGAAGGGAGGTAGGATTATATTTCCATTTTACAGATGAAGACAATCAAGGCCCAGAGAGGCGAAGTCACTTGCCTGATGTTCTACAGTGAGTGACTTGAGCTCAGGTGGGCCAAAACACAAAGCCCAAGCTCTCAACAACTGTTTGCTGTACTGTCTTCCTTGCAAATCCAGATATGCCTAAATAGTCACTGGTGTTAGTGTTCAAACCTAACATTTGGGGAAAAAAAGGCCATAAAATTGGCATACACTGGTAGCTGTGATCAGCCAATCCATATTTTACAAAATACTCTCCTAGAATGATATAATTTGAGAACTGGAAATGAAACAAGAGAATTTAGTTGCAATCATTAAAAAAAAAAGTAAGTATCTTTGCCAAGATGCTCACTTTGTTCAACCAATGAAGAAGTCTTAACAAATGGGAAAATAATTACGTTTGCCTAAAATTACATCTTTTGTGCACGCCAGAGAGCTGACATGCGTTTCAATTACCTGCTATGGGAAGACGAATGGGTAAACCTACAAGACTGCATTATGGAGCGCCAGTGCCAGAGAATCTCTCTCCTGACTGATCTGAGTCCTGGTGGGATTCATCTGAATGAATCTGAATAACTCACTTTAATTTCTTGCTTTCCCCTGGACAACTCTGGGATCTGCTCAAAGTGAGTGGGCACAGCAGGTGCTGCTCTTGTTTCTGGATTTTCCAGAAACATGTAGATGCTGAAGAACACTGTATTGATAAATGGTCCATCTAGCAGTTCTGGCTAACAACCCGGATAATGACCATACTGGTCTGCCTGAAGAAACTACGCCTCACCCTGCTCCCATGGATGCCCTGCGGCTTCTGACAAGTCACTGCCCCTCTCTGCCCCTCCGTTTCCTCCACATCACACAAGGAACTGGGTCTGGCTGGTTTCAGAGGCCCCTCTGACAGTAGCAGAAAAGCTCAACAATGACCTGTTTTCTTCAAAAAATAAATGGTCTATAAAAAGTGGGGGTTATAATAGATTAAAAGAGACTAAAAAGACACATCGAGCAGATGCAATGGGTGGACTTTGTGTGGCTTCTCTCACAAACCATCCGTAAAGACATCTTTGAGATGACCAGAGCATCAACACTGACTGGGAATTAACCGATATTAAGAATTGTTGTTCAATGTTTTAGGTGCGATGATAGTACTGTGGTTATGGTTTAAAAAGTCCTTATCTGGTAGAAATGCATACTGAAGTATTTGCATATTGAAATGAGATCATGTCTAGGAGCTGCTTTAAATAAAACACTACAGCCAAAAAGGGGGGATGGCATGAGTAAAGATAAAACAAGATTGGCAAAATACTGATAATGGTTGAAGCTGGGAGATGGGTACGTGGGGGTTCATTATGCTGTTCTCTCTACTTTATAGTCTGTTTGAACTTTTCTATAATCAAAACCAAATACACGTGGTGGCACGTGCCTGTAGTCCCAGCCACCCGGGAGGCCGAGGTGGGAGGATGGCTTGAGCCCAGGACTTCGAGGCTGCAGTGTGCTGTGACTGTGCCTGTGAATAGTCACTGCACTCCAGCCTGGGCAATATAGCAAGACTCTGTATCTAAAAAAAAAAAAAGAAAAAAAACACCCCAAAACATTGCAAGTCTTCTCAGAATACTAGCACTGACTTAGCCCCCACTATCTACACCATCATAAGCTTCTCAGAGTCACATGGGAAGATGGAATAGGCCTGAGAAGTACAGTCATCCCTTGGTATCCAAAGGGGATGGGTTCTAGGAACCCTTGAGGATACCAAAATCCCTGGATGCTCAAGTCCCTGATATAAAATGGGGTAGTATGTGCGAATAAACCACACACATCCTCCTGTAACCTTTCAATCCTTTCTAGATTACTTATAATACCTAATACAATGTAAATTCAATGTAAATAGTTGTTATACTGTATTGTTTAGGAAATAATGAGAGGAAAAAACTCTGTACATGTTCAGTACAGACACAACCATCTGGGTGTTCCTTCTGAAGATTTTCTATCTCCAGTTAGTCGAATCCACGGATGCGGCACCCATAGGTATGGAGGGCCGACTGTAATGCGGTTGAGAAAAAATATTCTAAATACGTCGCAACTAATGTTTTCACAGAGAGGGGTTTTCTATTGACTCTACCTTCTTTTAGCTGGAACACCATACTTTCATTTCTTTTGATGTATTTTATTGCATAAATAACAACATCCCTGAATATACATTTCATCAACTAGAAAGAATAAGCATCAAAAAGCCTACCTTGAAATTGAGTAAATTTAATCGTCCCCATTCTTTCCCCGTTCCGGAACACAACTTGACCCTAAAAACAAAACAAAACAAACAAACAAGAACAAAAGAGAAATGCCGCATTAGGCCAAACGCTACTGATCTCTCTAAAATTCACTAATGGTACAATGCAATTATTAATATTGGAGAAAAAATAGACTCCCATTGGACCACAGATGCAAAATCAAACTAATTGTTTTTAAATTGGTTGTGACTTTATCTGGTTAATTTGAGGAGCACAAAATCAATAATGGAACTAACACATGTGAATTAAAGTGGAGATAAGCATCATCATCATCACTGTGACTATTTATTAAACACCCCCGTGTCCTGTGCTATATTGGGGACAAGGTCGTCCAGGGTGTTGGAAAGATGGGGACAGAGGTGAGGCCGCTGGGGCCTGGCCCTGACTCTGCTCCCTGTGCTCCACCCACAAAGATGGGGGGTGTTGATGATGCTGTTTGGCTTGAGGATCAGAAGGGTGCTAGAGGTCTGTTAGTATTTCTCATTAAGGACAGAGAGTGTTTTTGTAAGTTTTTTCTGAATGGTGACGTCAGCCCCAATTATAACTGGGCTATGGTGCAGCACCAAATTAAGCTTCTTGAGCCTACAAGACCTGACTAGTGTCACAGACAGCTGAGCGTCCCTCATTAGGGACCTTGGGGGCTAAAGACAGCATCATCTTCTGCATCTGTCTTGCTGGCTTCCATATGCTTGGTGAAACAAAACAGCAATTTAAAGAGGAAACGTCGTCTCTTCTTGCCAATTCATGGTCCACCCAAAATTCTGCAACCATGCAAGGAAATTGCCACATGCTATATCACTGAATCTTTATGACAAACTTAAGTGGTAAGGGGATGACCCCCATTTTACAGATCAAGAAACTGAGACCGACAAAGGTTATGCACTTTACATAAGGTCATTGTAAGTGAGGCTGCTGAGATTCAAATGTGAGTTTGATTTAACGTCCATGCTATTTCACTATAGCATGTTGCTTCTGATACAGAAATAGATTCCTTCCTGTCTTTCTATTATCGTGAAGTTAGGGAAAGAAATTGTTTTAAAGGCACTCTGGGTTTTTTTTCACAGTTATGCTCTTGCGTCATCAGGCAGCAGCACAGACAATATTCAGGATCCCACTTAATTCTTGGGAGAAAACCCCAGGAAGCATCTTCCCTAAGGTGGAACCCCAAAGCCCTGTGGCTTTCAGAACAAAGGGGGATCCCTCAACCTGTTCTCAGAAGGAGAAACACCTTCCATGGCCACTTTGACACCTTTTTGAAATCCTGAAGACAGCTGTTGAGTAGTATCAGTTTGAAACTAACGCCCACAGAATTCTATATTCAGGTGACGGTAAGCAACTCCCTGGAGTGTGAAAACACTTCAACGCAAGACAGGAGCTGTGATTTTGTTTCTAGGGACGATTGAAAATCATAGCACACCTTCCAAAAGGATCACTTTTATGTAAATGAACCATTTTGACTGGGTTGGAAAGACGCAAACATTGTCCACAAGGAGGAAATTTTTTTGTTTGACAAAGGTGGAGATGTAACTAACTCAACAATCTCCTGCCAAGCTTTGAAGAATTTCAAAGACTTCTAGATTTAAAATGTGAACATTTTAGAATCTGCAGCATCTTTACTGGTTAAACTAAAAAGCGTATGGAACGGTATTCAAAGCTTGGATGCTATGACACTGGAGTGGAGTGTGGTTGGGGTGAGAAAGAACCTCCCTCTCCTTTTTAAACAAAACTATTTAGTCCACCTTTGAAGACAGAGCCGTCATAGCTCCCCCATCTCCTTGGTCTCTCAGGTGACACAGTGGAAGGAGGCTGCACCTCAGTCTCACAAACCTGGGTTCATTCCCCTCTCAGGTGAGTTCTGGAACATCTCCTAATTATGGACCTAGCACAGCTCCTGGTGTATAACAGGCACTCGGTAAATGGCGGTAGTAATTTTTACTGAAGCACTTTTAATAGCAGGAGCTGAAATAAAAGTTTTTAAGCACCAGAGAGCTTTCCAACCCTTGGGAAGAGAGTTTCAACTCTCACATGATTCCGGCTGGCAAAGGTGTGAAACACTGGGCCCTACCCAGGGTGCTCAAACCACACGAGCCACTGTGTGTTCTGTCTACCCAACAGAGAAAGCGCAGAGTTTCTGTGACTGTAGTAACCAGGTGCTGAGGGAAACACGGGTGGGCAACCAGCTACGCCGAGGGTCTGTGCCAGAGATGAGGCCACAAAGCTATGTGAGGCCCCCCCACCAAGGAAAAAGCATCATGATTCTTTCTGGAAGGAGTTACCACAGCATCTGTTGGGTTTGACCCATGAAACTAACCCTGCTACCCTGACTGTGGCCGACTGGGCAGGGGACCCCCGTCCCAGCCAAGGCAACCTTGATAAGACTGGGCGCGAGGAAGGCCACAGGCCATTTAGGCGATCTTCAAAGAATTCTACCCAAGAGGTATCCCCCGTATTAGACGGTGGTCAACTCAAACAACATCCTGCAAACATTTACCTACTGTGTGCCGAATACTCTTCTAGGTACTGATTCCTACTCTTGGAGAGCTTTATATTTGATTAGTAGGGACAGGCAAAACACGTATGCCAATAAATGAGTAAGAAATTTCCGCTGGTGACGAGCACTGTGAGGAAGACAAAAAGGGTGCTGGGGGAGGGGAGCTGATTTAATGGGGTAGTCAGGGAAGACCCCACTGAAGACAGGATTCAAGAGCTGAGACCTGCCCAGCAAGAAGGAAATATTCCAGCCAAAGAGAAAAGCCAGGGCAAAGCCTTAAGGCGAGGAAGGGCTTGGAGTGTTGAAGGAACAGAAGGGCCGGTGTGGCAGAGCGCAGTGAGGGACACAGTGGGGAGGGGGCGGGTGGTGGCAGACGGATAGGTAGGCAGGGGACAGGTCACATGCAACCTGGAGACCATGCTGAGGGCTCAGGAGGTGATTCTAAGTGAGTGAACAGCCACAGGGGTGGGGAGGTTAAGCAAAGCAACTCTGTGATCTGATTTAAGATTTGAGAAGAACCTTCTGGCTGTTGGAGAGAAAATGGATGATAGTGTGGCAAACACGGAAGCAGAGAATCTGTTTGGAGGCTCTGGCAGCCAGAACCCAGGTATGAGAGGACGGTGACCATGGTGAGGGTGGTGGCCAAACTCTCCCCCTCGCCAGCTCAGAGTGTGTGGCAAGTGTGGCTGAGCACTGTGGCCCGAGCAGCACTGGTCTTCCATTTCACCCCCACTACCCTGTGCGGTGGATGCTGCGGTGTGCGCCCAGTTGCCCCCCTCAGGAGGGAGGCTCTCCTCTCCCCAGCCGCTGTTGAGATGCCCTGCACCCAATGGCAGCTGCCTCAGTGAAGCCCATACCCTCTCCCTGGGACAGCCTACATCCAACGGTCAACGTGAAGGTACACAGTTCTAGCCCCCTTGCCTCAGTGTGGGACAACTGCGAAGGACTGTGGGGTCCAGCGGTCCCAGTGGGATTGGCTGAGGCCATTACTGTAGCTGCATCACATTCCAACTCATCCCTCTGCACAGTCCTGCTTGGCTTGCTCCCTTCCAGCTTCTGTTCCCGAGAACACTCCCTGACAAACTTCCTGTATGCACATCTTTGTCTCAGAGTCTGTTTCCCAGGTTGCCCAGTCTCAGACACCCCGTCATCAAAACTCACTGGGGCTAGCTCTTTCTTGCCACCTGAAGGAGCCCAAGTGACCAGGCAGGGTGGGAATGGAGGAGGCAATGGGTTCTGAGCGAGGAGGAGCAGCCACTAGGCGGCTTCAGCCTCACGGTGGCCTGTGTTTCAGCCAGGAGGGCCAGGCTGGCTTTGGTTGCTAGAACTGCAGCTTAAGCGGGGATTTTTTTGGTTTCCCTCCCACAAGGGTTGCTCTTCTCCCTACACATGTAGTCTGTATGTACAGATAGACGCTGTGACTCCCCTTAAGCTTTCGTCATGTGCAATCCCAGGCTGTCACTGACAAGCATCACAGTCACTTGAGACCAATCCACATGATGAATTAAGTTCTAAGCCAACGGAGTTCGGGAACTCTGGCCAGGACAGTGTCTCACGTGTCTGGTGCGCACCGTTCACACTCACTCTTCCATGTTCCCTCCGTGTTGCAGGAGCCGGAAGCCCGGAAGCCACATCTCCCAGAATCCCCTGCCAGCTGGTTTCCATTTAGGGTCTGCTAAAGCATTCATGGCAGATTAGAAAACACACATAAGGGAAAAGCTTTTTTGTGTCTGTTCTGGTTGCAGCAGTAGGAGCTGTGAGTGACTGCAGGTGTCTGTGGGGCCCAGCAGCTCCTGGTTCCTGCACCGTCAGTGTGTGGGGGCCCCCAGCTGCCTGCTCAGTGGCCAGAGGTGAGGTTCCCAGAGCGGCCGAAACAGCAGCAGCAGGAGCCTCAGAGGCCAGTGTGCTTGGGCTTTACCTCCACTATTTTATTCCTATTCCCAAACTGCTCTGTGGTCATTTTTATAAATTCCTCAGAAGTTAGAATCCATTATCAATCAGCATCCAGTCAAGAGAACAGAAACCACTTTAGGCATTTTAGAGGCAATGGCATCACCATTTTCCCTTTTTGTTCTTCTAGCCCAAGGGGCTTGGCAGTTTTCTGTAAAATCTTATCTGCGATAAGAGCATCTACTTGTTTTGCTCCACCATCCCTTCTAACAAAGTTGTAACCAGTTCCCTGTATTAAATCTCTCTCTGAAATGCCTGAAGTGGTTTCTATTCTCTTGACTGGATGCTGATTGATAATGGATTCTAACTGAAAAGGAGTTTATAAGAATGATCACAGAGCAGATTTGGAATACAAATAAAGTAATGGGGGGTAAAACCCCAAGTAGATAATTTATACGGATTTTTTTTTTCCCTGAAAGAGATGTTGCTAATGTTGAAGAAAGCAGTCTGTTTCATAAAAGTCAATCCAAACTAACAGTTCAGGTTTCAGTGGGAGCAATAAAGCTGCATTTTCTTCTTCAGAGAAATCTTCAGAACACATAGGGTAACATATGGAAAAAAACTTAAGTTTTGGCATTAGCTAGACAAGGGTAAATACTGCCATCCATGTGAGCTTGGACAGTCATTGCGCATTTCTGAGCATTAATCCTTCTATTTGAAAAATAGTAAGAACAATACCTCCTTCTCAGGATTGCTCCTGAGAATTAAAGAAGACAATTAGGACAAGGGAATAGCCCATGACTGGCGCACAATAAAGGGTAACTCATCATAATTTCTCCAGTTAATCTGAGTTAGCAAAACCCCATCTGATGCCCGTGGGGAGTGAAATGTACGCTAAGGATTCTAGAAGCCAGTAGGATTCGACAGCCTCCTCTTTAAAAAATTAATTCCCTGTTTTCATTGTTTAATGTTTCACTAGTAAGCATGAGTAAAATTCACTCCAAAAACAGGTTAGGAGTCTTATGGGCCAAGCCCTGTGTTGGGGACTCTTTTTTTTTTTGATCTGTCTTTAATTTCACAGCAGAGGGAAGGGATGCCTTGCCTGGAAACATGATCTGGCATAGGGTCTGAGTGGCCAGAAGGTTGAAGGTTTGATGTCTCTGTGAGGTTTACAGGCAACGCTCAGGCTGGAGCCAGAAGCTAGTTTGGGTGAAGACTTGCGTGGCTCCGACCAGTTACCTGGGGCCCCAGGCCCGTGAGGGACACAGTCTCTGCAGATCACAGTGCATTTAGGGAAGGATTTTCTTCCTTAATATGACTCTAGACTGCACTCTTGTCTCTGGGCTGTCGTGTTTGCCTTTAAGAGGTGTGAGCATGCAGACTCATCTGAGTGTTTGATTTGTGCTGTGGGGAAAAGGATCTTCCCTGACACATCATGCTTGCAGGGAAATCTCTAAGTAGATGGAATTTGAAGGACCATAAGGGACCCTGATCAGCTCTGCTGGATGGGGCAGCACATCACTGTCTATGTGGATGATCCAAGCCCATCCCGGACCATCCTGCTGCTGGCCTTCCACCCCGGACAGCGTTGGTCTCAAAGGAATAATGCAGACTTTGAGAAAACATTGGGGTTAGATTGCTAGTCAGGTGTTCCATGAAGGGTAGAGACCTGCACCATGCAGGCTTCAGGAAAAGATGCCCTCTTTTCCACATGGTCAGCAGGACTTAAAAAGAGAAAGACCAAATAATTGGGTAAATCCATCCACATGTTCTGCAAAGGTAAAAACTTTTCCTTTTTTCTGCATGTCCCCCTGGGCTATAGGAGAGGACATATTTTGCATACTATTTAAAATATTTTCTTACACTAGAAATTCTTTTGATAGGCTCAAGCCTTCAGGAATGTTTGATGTACCCATGGAGCCTCGAGCAGTAGGATTGCAGGGAACTGCAAGAAGGAGCAGGATGGGAGGTGTGGTCTGTCCCACTGTCACCCTTCTGCCGGTGGGCAGTAAGATGCAGGGGCATCCTTCTGAGGGACATAATCAGATGGTCCAGAGGGTCTATGTAGCGACCAGCCACAAAGCAAGTGGTGGCCTAAGGTCGGGCTGGGTATAGTGCAGAGAAGTGGGGACCCACAGGAGATAGCTGGGTGGATGGCCTGGGAGAGGTGGAGCAACACCCTCTCTTTCTTTGCAGTTATTATAATACAAGAGTCAGGCTTGTTTAGAATAGCAAAATATCAGACATGAACAAAATGTCCAGGAAATAGGGGAATAGTGAAGTAATGTGATACAGACACATGATGAAATATTTTGATACATGCATTCAATCAACAAGTACTGTTGGACACCTATGATGTGCCAGGCAGGCACCAGATTAAAGAGTGAGCAAAATCAACATGGTCCTAGATTGTACGGAGTTTACAGTGTGTTGGGAGAGATAGACATTAAGCAATCACACATGGATAAATAGTGAATTATGAACTGTAATCAGTGATATGAAGGAAAAGAACAGGGTGCCAAGAGAGAAAATTACAAGAAGACTCTACCTTAGACTGGGGGCTTAGGAGGGCCTTTCTGAGAAGGTGGCATTTGCACTGAGATCTGAAGGTGTTAGCTAGGAGCAAGAGGGAGAACATCATAGGAAGATGGAATTGCATGTGCAAAGGTCCTGAGGCAGCAAAGGGATTGGGAAATTGAAGGGCCTGAAACAATGCCAGTGAAGCTGTAAGTGGTCACTGAGGAGCTGAGCAAGGAACATGACTGGCAAGGCAGATGGGTGCAAGGTCATTGCAGACTCTTACCACATTGAGGATGCTGGGCTTCATTTTGAATGCAAAGGGAGATACTGAAGGGTTTTAATCAGAGGGTGATTTGACCGAAATTACTCAGACTTGAATATTATACCATAAAAGTTATAAAAGATTGGAAAAAGTGACATTCTGATTATGCCAGGCTCTGGCTAGCTGTTCACCAAGGTCATTTCCTTTTCCTCCTGTGCACATGGCTACACTACATTTTCCAGCCTTCCTGATGGTTAGGTGCAGCCGTGTGACAGTTCCAAGCCAATGGAACATGGGTAGAAGTGACATATGGTATTCCAGGTCTGGTCCATGAAAATTTCTCACAGGATTCTTCATGCCCCCTCCTTTCCCCCTCTGCCAACCAGACTCATAGGCTCTACCAGAGAACCCTGAGGCCCAGGGAACAGTGGTGTCGTGAGACAGAGAAGCTAGGGCTTGTGATGATCATGTGGAAATGCTGTCTACCAACCAGAAGCACCCATTTTGCATAAGAGAGAGATAAACTTTTACTGTGTTAATCTACTAAGACGCTGAGATAACTTTGTTACAGTAGCTAGTATTATTTACCCTAACTAACACAATAATGAATAATAGAAGTTCAAAAAGGCAGGATAAAAATTGTATATACAGTATGTTCACAATTATGTAAAAATTACTCCCACAAAGTAAAAACATTAACACTGGTTGGGCCTGCGTTGTGTGATGATGTTTTTTACTTCCTACTTTTTAATACTTTACTGATATTCTACAATGAGCGGGTATTATTTTAATAACATGAAAACTTTATTAAAAACTTTTTTGAAAAGCTGTTATAAGGAGGCACATTTTTACGGCAAAAAATAGCAACATCATCACCAACAAAATAATACTCTTCTTGAAATAGATTAATTTTTACTGACAGCTTAGAGTTTTCCTGAATAAGAGCCAGAGATCTGTGCAAACATAAGCATATTTCCCCCTCAACTTAGAATAATGAAAGGAGCAATGAACAAGGAGTCAGAAGACAGATTCAGGCTGAACTTGGCCATTTTCTAGGAAGGGAACCTGGGGCAGGTCCCTTCTCATTTCTGTTCTCAGGTGTCTCTCTGCAAAACATGCAGAGAATCTTCACGTTACTTTTAGCTTTGCTGAAACATTTGTGTATGTTATTTATAATTTTCCCCCCAGAGTTCCTCCTTTATTAATAAATTCTCAACAACCACCTCAATGGGATGAAGTGTACATTATTATCTCCATTTTACAGATGAGGAAACTGAGGGGCTGCGAGCTCAGGAATGTGCCTAGGATTACGTAACTAGTAGGCAGTATAATTGGGATTCACTCCAGATGTGTCAACTTCAACCTCATATTCCTAACAACATGTTATCCTGCCTCCCCTTCGCAAGCAGCAGTCACTGATGAGAAAATGAGCCCTGCAGGGGACTAGAGTGAGTCCCAAGCAGCCTTGGGCTAGGGGCTGCTGCAGAGGTAGGGTAGAAGTAGGCAGAGGAGGAGAGAAGATAGGTAGTCAGGGATGTGCTGGAAAATGTTTAACAACTGGTTCTTTTGGGAGAAAAAACCAGAGCTCTAATTTGTAGTGTTTGCCAATTTCCGTGGTGTAAATACACCCACCATGGTGGATTTCAAGCTATCAACAATTTACCAACTGGCTCACAAATTCCTGATAATTCAACAGCCGGCTCTCAGCTCTCTCTGGAGCCCGCAGGAGCTGGCTCCAGCACACGGTAACCAAGCCAGTCCTCTGTGGCTTCCGTATTAGGAATGTCAATGCAAAACGCCCGGTTTTTACCTGCACAAGAATTGGGTGAGAATCTCTTTTCAGAAGCAAGGAAGGCAGCTTCAAATCAGAGTGGGAGCAGCTGGAGGGAAGGAGCTGGTGTCAGTTATTCACCTGCTGTCTCTTAGCTCCCAGCCTCCCTTCCCGTCCCCTTCTGCCAATTGGAGCCTCTGGGGGACAGTGGGGGGCAGTGAAGGGGGTGAGGACTCAGGAACGCCCACTGTCCTGCCCCTGCCAGGGTCCTGCCTCCAGCTTCTTATCGTACTTCCAGCGCCAGCCTGCTGCACCCCTCGGCAGGGCCCCTCCTCAGGTGCCCGCACTCCAGCTGTGTGGGGCGTCTGCTCGGAGCTCCGGTTCTGAAAGCTCACCTCTGCCCCTTCATTCTTCCAGCCCTAGGGGGGTGCGTCTGGACTGCCTCTGTGTTCCTTTCACACGCCTTCCTCCTCCCAACACCTATTAAACAATTCCCTGTAGTAAACCCCCTGTCTCAAATGCCCAGTGCGGTTTCCGTTTTTCTGACTGGACCCTCTTCCTCTCCATTTACCACGTGGCCCCTACTGGGACCTGGTCCTCCAAGCACAAACCTCATATGTCAGGCCCCAATTAACATGGCCTTCCCTGCTCATGTCCTTTATGGCGCGGGCGATGCACCTGCCCCGCCCCCACCTCAGGGGTGCCCTTGGCTTTTTCCTGCACACCCTGAACTGCATATTCTAACTGCCTCTTGCTGGACGGAGCCCCAAGGGCAGGAGCTTTCTGTTTTCTTTTGAAGGCCTGGGAAGGAGCAGGATGCAGGACTGTTGGTTAAATCTTGTCGAGTTGAGTTGAACAGTCTGGGATCCCCAGTTTTGGGGGGCACCAGAGCAAGATCCCTTAGGAGAGCCATGAAGGAGAGAGGAAAGACACTGGCCAAGGGCAGACGCTCAGTCAGGGCCACAGCGTGAGAGGGACTGAGACAGGCACAGAGCGGCCCACGGCAGAGGAGCTGGTTTTCACTGAGGTCCGAAGGTTATCACAGGTTGGGAGATCAAGATGCCCCTGGGAGGCTATTGGGCTCTGGGGACCTGTGTCCCATGGGCTGAGTGATGTTACTGGAGACTGTTTCTTTACAATTAGACCAGAAAGGGCTCGGAGCTTCGAGTGGGCAGTTGAGGGTTCTAGTCCCAGTTCTATCACCAACTCCACGTGTGCCTATAATTATGTTCCTTCCCCACTCTGGGCCTCAGTTTCCTCACTGATAAAATGAGGGGGCATCTAGCCATGTACTGTGTTTGTTGAGTGCCTACGCCGCGACACAGCATGCTAGCCCCTGGGGAGCTGCAACGACTAAGCCAAAGTCCTTGTCTTCTAGAAGCTCCCAGTCTAATAGAGGCGATAGTTTTGTTTTTTTTTTAAAAGACTATTATAAAGCAGTGTGATAACTGCTAGGACAGAGTGGGTACAGAGGGCTGGAAGCATAGAGGAAGGGCACCTCTCTCGTGAGGGAGTTCTTGCGGGGGCACAGGGAAGAATGAGTGTGTTAGCCAGGCAAAGAGGATGGGAGAGGGAATGTTCCAGGCAGAAGGAACAGTGTATGCAAAGCCTAGAGGCAAGACAGAGCGTGGCTCCTTGCAGGCCCAGAAAGGAGGGCACGGTTGCTGGTGGGTGGTGTGCCAGGAATAGGAGCTTGGTGAGAGGAGGGAATGCAGGAGCCACACCAGGCAGGGCTTTGGAACTCATGTCCCAGATGGAGAGCTGCAGAAGGGGTAAGCTGGGAGGTAACAAGCCCAGTATGTGCTTTAAAAAGCCACTTGGGCTGCTGTGTGGAAAATTGATGGGCATTGAGGACGAGGCTGGAAGCAAGGAAGGCCGTCAGAAGCTGCTGCGGAAACCAGAGGAGACGAGGGTAACATGAGGGAAACATGGATGAGTCAAAAGACGGGAAGGAGGTGGGACCAGCAGGGCTTAGAGAAGGCCGGAAGTGAGGGAAGGCAGGCAGAGGAGGACAGCTCCCAGCTCTCTGGTTTGGGCAGATGGATGGACGGCAATACCACCCCTTGCCTGCACAGTCAGCAGAGGGGAACAGGCCAGACCAGCGAGTGTCGTCTGGGCCCAGGTTGCCAGCTGGGTGGCTGAGCTGTAAAGCCACCCATCACCACCCCCACCCCAGCTCCTTCTCTCCTGGCCATCTGCAGATGCAAGCATCCCTACGATTGGAAGTATTTAATTTTTGCTTTACTGTATGTTCTATTTTTGTTAAATAGATTAGTCTCCGTCAGAAAAACCAAATTGCTGACCAGTTGACCTGTAAGTCTGAGACATGCAATTTGCAATCTGTTGGAATCTTTGCTTTAAGTCAGGGTGGGCTGCAGCCTGGCTCAGGGGGTGGGGCAGGGCTCAAATTAGGCAGCTGGCGTAGCGGCAGTCCAGGCATGAGGCGAGGGGGTCTGGGCAGAAAGAGAGAAAGGCACAGACCAGAGAAATGCAAAAGGAAAAATGGACAAGGCTTGGTGACTCAGGGGACGAGTGACTCAGAAAGGGTGGCATACCGGGAGGCAGGCCTCCTGGGTTCTGCTCTGGGATCCCCCAGCCACTTTGGTTGCAGTCTCTCCCAGTGTGTAAGGAGATAAAGTTTATATTATCTGAAAGCCACTCTCAGAATTTCCCTTAAAGAGGGGACAATCTTGATGTGGAAAGGAACCTTGATTAGCCTCCTGGGGGGAGGAAAGAACCTCAGTGTGCACCTGGGCAGGCAGGGGCCAGGGCAGCCAGCCACTCTGCTGAGAACATAGGCTGGGGCTAGCTTTCCTCCTGAGAAGGAGAGGGACCACCCAAGGGTGGGTGAGGGTGACCCAGGTCAGGAGTAACTCATGGTCAACTCAGTGTAAAGTCATTCAAATTACATTCTCTGGTATAAACCCCCCTCTGCCTGGCCCCAAAATCTCCAGTGAAGCCCTCACAAGTCCCTGTCAGAGGACAGTTTTTGTGTTTTGTTTTGCGTGAATGTAGAAATGGAGGAAGGGGCTGCATTTCCTGCATGGATCAATGTGGCCCCGGCTCAGGAAAGCCCGAGGGACCCTGTAATGGTCCAAATCCTAAGTGGACTGAGCAGACGTGGGGCTGTGAGTGCATATGCATGCCAGGAATTGGGAGAAACCTCGAGGTCAGTAGTGGCCATCCCCAAACTGAGGGCTGGAGCCTCCTGACCACCTTTCCAAGCTGCCAGTGGCTGACATCAGCTCACACATAACATGCTGGTGTTGGGCGGAAGGTGCTCCAAATCTTGAAGAAACTCCCTGGCCTGGGAAGTCTGGGATGGAGCCAGTAGGCATGGGGCTGGGATGACAGAAAGGGAAGGGCAAAATGGGCTCTTGAGCTCTTGACCAGGGGAGGGAGGCCACGCAGCTCTGCAGGGATGCCTCCACTCACCACCCCCGACCCTCCCTTCCCTTCTGGATGTATGAATCTGCGGTGGACTCCAGACAGCACTGAAGCCCCCTCTGTTCTCCCGCACCTGGCCCTGTGATCACTCCCGGCCTAAGCAGAATGCCAGCCTCACCTGGCCTCCCCTGACTCTCCAGCTTGAGGTCCAATGACTGTGCTAATCCCTGCTGCCCAGACTGGCGGGAGGAGCCAAGGCACGTGCAGGGCTTTTAGAAGAGTGACGTGCTGGGTTCACACAAAGCACGTGTGGCCAGGAATTTAACACAGGTGTTTGTTTAAGCAGGTGTTTGTTGAGCACCTGCTGTGTGTCAGGCTAGGCCAGATGCTGGAGATAAAACAGTCCCCAAGGCTCAGTGCCTGTGCTCAGGAAGCCCACAGTCTGGTAAGGGAGACAGACTTAGATAACCACAGCACACAAGTGCCCTGGCTGGCAGAGCATCTGGGCTGTGGGAGCATCTATCCAGCCTGGGGTCAGTGGAGGCTTCCTGGAGAAGGGGTGTCTCAAGTAAGCCCAGAAGGCCCAGGAAGAGCTGCCCAGGCAAGCGGGAAGGCTGGGGATGGTGAGAGTGTATCGGGAAGAGGGAACTGGGTATTCAAAGGCCTGGAGGCAAGAAAGCAGCTATAGAGTAGGAAGTGGAAATAGTTCCAGGTATGGGAATTGCAGAAGAGAAATGAAACTAGAGAGGCAGGCAGGGATCAGGTCAAGAAAGGCCTATAGCAAAGTCACACCAAAAAAGAACAAAAAGAGGAGATATCTTGTTTTACCAGATATTAAGGCATACTAGAGGGCCACACTAATAGAAATAGATGATTTTGATTCAAGAACAAGCAGTAAACCAGTGGAAGAGAATAGAACCATGGTTCCCAAACTGGGCACCAAGGTGCCCACAATAAACTCACAGGGGTGTTGTGGCATATTTTAAATTTTCAAGGGAAACGGTGATATTCAATATCAATCAGACACTATGTGAATTACTAGCTTGAAGTAATTCACAGTCTGAACATTAGATTGTGCTACGTTCCTTCTGATGACATTACATCTTTGTGAAACTGGGTTTTTGGAGGTTGCTGTGATAAAAAGCAAGTATGTGTGAAAATCAATGTGGGACAGGGAAAAATCCAGTCTTATTCCAAGTTTTGAGAAGTCATCCAATTCCCAAGAGACCCATATCCCGTTGATAAGTAATTATAGTTATTTAAAAATAAAATAAAAACTTAATTTTTTTGGCTGGGCGCAGTGGCTCATGCCTGTAATCGTAGAACTCTGGGAGGCTGAGGTGGGAGGACTGCTTGAGGTCAGGAGTTTGAGACCAGCCTGAGCAACAGTGAGACCCCTGTCTCTACTAAAAATAGAAAAATTTGCTGGGCTTCGTGGCACGTGCCTGTAGTCACAGCTACTCAGGAGGCTGAGGCAGGAGGATTGCTCGAGTCCAGGAGTTGAAGCTTGCAGTGACCTACAATGATGCCACTGCACTCTACCCAGGGCGACAGAGTGAGACTCTGTCTCAAACAAAACAAAACAAAACAAAACTTTATTTTTTGTTTCAATTTTTGTGCATTATTTTTTTCAAATGGCTGCTAAGTTGTTAGGACTTAAATATTTACTTAGTTGTTTGGACTTAACTACTTGGAAAGTTCAAGTATTCTGGCCTAGAATGCTGTGAAAAAAATAACTGAGACACTAACAGTGCTGTGAACTGATAAAGTTTGGAAACCTTTGGAATAAAGGGTTAAGAGACATCTATTTTTGGAAGGAAATTTAATTTACAAAAAAAGTTGCACCATAAATCAATGGAGTGTTTGATTGTTTAGTAGATGATATTGGGAAAACTGGCTGACTACACAAAGAAAAGCAAAACTTGATCCCTACCTAACTCCACAAACAAGAGTGGACCCTTGACCAATTAAAGGTTTAAACGTGAAAGGTAAAGTTAATAGAAGAAAATGTAGGGAAATATCTTTGAAACTGAGGGACAAGGAAGAACTTCTCAAACAAAACTTCAAACACACAAACCATTAGGCAAAAATTGATTCATTTGATGATGTCAAAATTGAGCATTTCTGTTACAAAAAGGGTATTCTGGACAAAGTCAGCAAACAGCTGACAGAATGGAAGAAGATTTTTGTAAGGTCTAAAATCAACATGGTATTAATATTCAGATTATACATGGAATGCCTGAAAATCAACAATATAAAGACAGCAACCCCATCAAAAAAATGGGCAAAGCCTCTGAACAAGCAATTTACAAAAGAAAAAACCCAGAGCCTATAGGCACATGAAACGATGCTCAATAACTTTAGAAATTAGAGAAAATTAAAGTGATGTCACTTTATATTGAATAAATGGCAAAAATTAGAAATACAGACAATTCCAGGTGTTGGTGGGGACAGACATGTAGGGACCTCATGCATTTCTGGAGGAATGTCACAGAAGCAGCCATTCTGAACAGCATCTGGCACTACTTAGTCAAATTAAATGTCTGCAAAATCTTTGATCCAGAATTCCACTCCTGGGATATAGCCTAAGAAATTCTCATTAAGGGGACATTTAGAAGGCTGCTCATTGCAGCTTTATTTGTGTGTATGTGTGTGTGTCTGTGTGTGTCTGTGTGTGACGGAGGTGACCTGGAAAGAATCATAACTGGTAGTTTAGATGTAATGGAAGGATGGATCTTATAAGCACACTGCTTAACGAAAAAAGGAAGACAAAAGAGTGTGTATGTATAACACAATACATTTACATAAATAAAACACACACACACAATAACACACATTTTGCAAAACTACATACAAACAAAAAGATACCGTTAGACCCATTAGAATGCCTATTGTGGAGATAAGGGAAGGGCAGTGGGAAATAGAAATAAGGAGGAATGAATGCATGCATGAATGAATGAAATAGAGCTAAGCCTTCCCTGGACCAGTGATGTTAATTGCCATGAATTTATGAGTAAGACTAACTCAATTCTCTGAACCTCAAGGAGGTTAAACAAAATAAAATAGAACTTAGACTTTACCTTAAGGGCAGGGAAAACGAACTGGAGCCAAGGTGTTCTATGCTTTATTCACACGAATGTTTGTTCATTCAATCAGTCGTTTGTGCACTCATTGATTCATCATACTTTGGGAGGCTCCTCTGCACCAGGCACTATGCTGGGCTCTAGGGATGGCATGGTGAGCAGATGGGCATTCCTTGGCTCTGGTCCTACCGCAAGGCCGAGTACCTGTTAGGTCTGCTCTAGTGTTCAAAGGCTCCAAACTTGGGCAAACCAGGTGGTCCACAGGCCTGGGGGATGCTACCGCCTTTCCATTTCTAGGTTGAGGAAAATGAGGCTCAGGCGAGTCGCTGAGTCACTGAGTCGCAAGGTCACTGCCATGACTGTGAGTGGCAGAGCTAGGATCTGAGCTCTCGTGTGTGGAACTCTGAAGCCCTCTGCTTTCCTTCCTACCCGGCAGAGGAGGAGCGGGAAGCACAGCGGCTGTGCCCGAGGTAGGCTGTAGGCCTGGCCTCAGCGGGCTTATCCTCCTCACTGCAGGCAGGGCCAGGGAGGCTCCATGGAGGAGGCGGCACTGGTGATAGATCCTGGAAGATGAGGTTGTCTGCCTTTTCACAACTGCATCACAAATGCTAGAACTGCACTGACCACATAGTAGGTGCTCAAACATAGTTGTTTGGTGAATGAATGAATGAGTAAGTAAATGGAGAGGAAATACACAGGGCTGTGAGGAGCTTGAGGGCTGGCACACGATGGGGTGGGGAGGCAGGCCTTGAATCCCAGGCTAAAGAGCGTGGACGCTCTTCAGTCAGGCCCAGGGGCCCACTGGCGGGGTTTGAGCCAGCACATCCCCTTTATAGATTATGCTTGGGCAACCAGAATCTCATGCAGCTTTGTCTACTCAGAGTCCACACAGTGTGATGCACAACTCATCCAGGAGTCAGGGCACAGGGTGGAGGACATGCACTAAAATAGCAATCAGGGGATCCAAGATGCAGTCCTGGCTCTGTGTCTTGGTTTCTCCATATGTAAAATGGTTTGCGTGTGCGTCTGCACCTGCCACTGTGCGTGTATGCGTACATGTGTGGTAGGGCAAGGAGTACTGGATGGGACAGTCTCTCAGGCTCCTCTCATCTCTAATGGCCCTCAGCTCTGTGTCCAATGAGTCACCATTTGTGCCTCCAACCTTGGAAACAGTGGGCTAGGCTGGTGGGCAGGTGTCCTTGGCACGCCTGATTGGGAACCCATTCTCCCTTTTGGCTCGACTCCCTAACTAGAAACCCAGATGGCTGCACATGGGGGTTGGGGGACTATTCACTTTGCTTCATGGGCTAAGCCATCAACTAAAATATCTTCCATGAAGAGACAGGTGTTAGCAGAGGAGGAAAGCGAAAGGGAAGGTTGGGCTGCTGCGCTGCTAGCCCCAGTGCTTGCCTGAGGCGGGGTCAGGAAGCTACTTCTAGCAGTAGAAGCCAGAATAAAGGCTGGGAGACGTCAGGAGCAGACTAGGAATGAGCACAGTCGGGTGTCTTAGGCTGTTTTCAGGGCTGACGTGAGGCCAGTTGAAGCTGGGGGGAGATGGATCAAGGAACCCCTTTGGGTTCTCTCCTCTCCCTTCCCACCCCGGGCCTGGGCTTGAGGGCATCCTCATTCCTATCACTATAGCTCTTCTAAGACCCGTGCTCAACTTGTGGGACCTGCTAGTGAATTCAAGAGTCACATTTCATTCTATTTATAGGATTTGCACCTGGCATATAAGCTGCCGATGCACTTTGCAGTGGACATTTTTTTTTCTTTTTTTGCTCAGCAACTGATCCCCTGGTTTTAATGGTCCCTGGTTTTAACTGAGAGATTACGTCAGTCAGGGTCTGTGATAGCCACACTCTAATATGGCCCCCAATGACTCTTGCCTCTTGGCAATCACCACCAGAGTTCTAAGTCCCCTCTCACATTGAATAAGGTTGGCATGTGTAATCCGTCAGATATTATAGAAATGGCAGAGTGTGCTTCCAAGAGTAGATCATAAAAAGACACTGCAGCCTCAGTCTTGTTTTCTTTTGGATTACTTGTGCTGGTGGAAGCCATTCACCATGTCGCGAGGACACCCAAGCAGCCCTATGGAGAGGCCCATGTGGTGAGGAACTGACGAGTCCTTCACCAATAGCCAGCATCACCTTGCCAGCCATGTGGGGGGCCGTCTTGGAAGCAAATCCTCCAGCTCTAGTGAGCCTTAGGATGACTGCAGCCCCAACTTGTCTGCATTATATGAGAGACCCCAAGCCAGAACCTTCCAGCTAAGTCACTCCTGAATTCCTGACCCAAAGAAACTATGTGAGATAATACATGTTTATTGTTGCTTTAAGCTACCACACTTGACATCTATGACACAAAAGATAACTAATACAGGGACACAGAGGAAACAGAATTCACCCTAGATGGTTCAATAGAAGAGACTTTATTAAGAACTACTCACAGAGTGGGGGCCACATTAAGACAGCAGAGGAGGTGATGTGCCCATAGACAAAACGGCAGGACCTGCTACCATACCTCAGAGCCTAAGGGGCAAAGGAAGAAATAGTATCACCGGAGCTTCTTAAGAGTGGGAGACGAGCAGAAGCCACGGCCATGGAGGGGCACAGCTATGTCGGAAGGTGCAGGCAGGGAGGAGGAGGCTGAATCCTGGCCCACCTCGCTCCTCCTGGCCTCCGATCTCCTGCCTGTATTCCAATCAGAAGGCACAGAACAAGGCCTATCGTCCACAGGATCAGCCTCGCGGGCACACACAGGTGCGTGCGAGGAGCGAAGGAGAAGAGAAAAACCAAGGCAGACATCCACCGCGCCCCACGCTCAGCTGCGAAGTCCTGCGAAGCTGGCTCTGGGCAGGGACGGAGCACGTGACTGCGACTAAGCCAATCAGTGCAGCCTATCCTCTAGCTACGTGATTGGTTCAGGGATGGGCACGTGACCCAAGTCAGCCAATCAAAGCTAAGGGGACTCACCAGTAGGGATTTTGGTGGTGCTATCGGGGAGCTGGGTTCCCTCTTTTGCGGGACTTGGTGCTGTGATGATGGGAACCAGAAGCAACTGTGCTCAGGCTGAGAATGGAGCTGGAGAAAGTAGACCTAGAGGTGGAGAGATGGAGAAGCCTCATCCTAGACCTTACTGTTATCTTTGCTGTAGTGCGGTTTCCTATCACTTGCGCCAGAAGCGTCCTGAATGATACATTCTCATCCACAGCCTTGATGATCCTTGAGGCCGCTCTCCGGGGTAGGCTGGCAGAAAGCGTTAATTCCATTGTACAGATGGAAAAAATGAGGTTCCGTTCTCTTTATCACTTGGCAACCAGTTCATTTTAATTCATAATTAAGTTAATGATACTCACCTAGTTTTTGGTGTATATTTTGTCCTCACATTATATGGTTTTAGATTTTTGACTTCTGTTTCAGTGGCCTTGCTTTATACATGATTGTTATCGAAAGCTGCTTCAAACTCTCTTTACAAGTAGATTGCACTCAATTGTTAATTTGAGTCAAACAAGCAAACAAGGCATGGTGGTTAGAAAGATTTTCCAAGGTCACACACCTTGCAGGTGGTGGATCTGACTGGAAGGCAGGACTGAGGCAGGTCCTCAGCCCTTCCTGCCCCGAATGGGACAGGTGCTCCTTTCTGTACTTGGTTCAGCCTCCTCTTCATTCCTCATCATTGAACTGACCCTTCTCAAAGTGCTGTGTGAGGGCCATTAGTGGGCAGGGGTGTGGCACAAGGTTAACCCACCAAGGACAGGCTGCTCAATCAGTGGTTTTCCCAGGACTTCAGAATAAAGCAAGGGGGCTTTTTAGTCTGGAAGGAGAGGCAAGAAAGTAGATACCTTCTCTTGACTTCTCCTGAGTTGGCCAAAGTCCTTTTAACTGGCATACTGCAATGACGCAGTCTAGAGTTCTCTGACACTGTCTCCAACTGCTCTCCCACTTGCTGACACCATTCCAGCCACACTGGCCTCCAGCTTCTTTGTTTGCCTGGTAATTTTTGATTATATATCAGATCCCTCATTGGGTGCTAGATTTTTTTTTTTTATATTCCTTGAAATATTCTTAAGCTTTGTCTGGGACATAATTAAGTCACTTGGAAAGAGTTTGACCCTTTTGAAGCTTGCTTTTAATCTTTGTTAGGTGGGACCAGAGCTACCTTTAGTCTAGGGTTCATGTTACCCCACTACTGAAACAATCCCCTTCTGAATATTCTCCCCATGTACTACCAAGTTTTTCCCACCTCAGCTGTTGAGCTCTGAAGATCCTTCTGCCTTGCCTGTTCCTTTCTTCTGGTTCTTTCCCTGGTCTCAGGCTGTTTCCTCATTACACATGTGCTGGTAAGTCCTCAGCTGAGGACCTGAGGGGACCCCTCTGCAGATCTCGCTAGCTCACCCCTCTCCATGTGGCTTTCTCTTCTCCAGTACTCTGCCTGCAAACTTTAGCCTCCTGGGTCTCTCTGAATTCTCAACTCTGTCTCCTCCACTCAGCAACACTACCAGGCTCTGTTTGGGTTCCCCCTTCCTGTGCTGCGGCCTGGAAACGCTCCAGGCAGCAGCTTGGCAATCATAAGACTCCCTTCCTGTGTTCCTTGTGATCTCAGGGTCACTCTCCTCTGCTGTCTGTAGTCCAGTGTTTGAAAACTGTCATTTCACATAGTATTTTGACTGGTTTTTTAGTTGTTTAAGGCAGGAGGGTAAATCTAGTCCTTGTTACTCCTCCATCTTGCCGGGAGTGGCAGGCCTCCACCCCAAAACTCCAGATATTCTCCGCTTAGGATTTTGCACTGGCCGCCCATCTGCTCGGATCACTCTCCTACTCACGTGCCTGACTTACCCCCTCACCTCCTTCGACTCTTTTCTCAAACGTTGCCTTCCCCATGAGGTGTCTCTGGCCATCCTGTTTAAATCTCTCTGCTCCACCTCCACTGGTGGCCTTTCCAATCCTTCTTACCCGCCTACACATTTCTTCCTTTTTGGATCAGCAACTGTCACCTTCTAACAAACTATGTAATTAATTTACTTATTTAATATGCCAATTACTGATTGTTGGCCTCCTTGCCCTAGACTGTAAACTGTCTGAAGGAAGGGATTTTTGTTTGTTTTGTTCACTGCTGTATCCCTAGCTCCCAGTACAGTACTTGGCACATAGTAAGTTCTCAAAAATTATTTGTTGAATGAATAAATGACTGAAGAGGTGATGGGAAAAAAACCCGTACAAACACAGTTATGAAGGCTGGAAGTTCTGGTGTGTGTGTGGGAGAGTATTGCTTCTGGGTGACAGTAGCATTAGGAGAAATGGCTGGAAACACAGGTGATAGTGTGGTGGTGGAGTTTGTAAAATGCCAGGCTGTATCCCACAGGCAGTGGGGAGCCATGGAAGGATTCTATAAGGAGTACCGTGGTCAGAGATTATTTAGGAAGAAGCATGTGGTGAGTGTGAGAGTGAGAGCCAGTATGAATGAGTGGCAGAGAGGATAGAGAGGAAGGGGGGTGTGTGGAGTCCGCTGGGCTTGGCAGATGGAAGGGGGAAGTCGAAGACGATGGCTGTACATATTTCTCCATAGAAACAGGGCTGGTGTGATAGCGCAAACTTAGGTTCCAAAGGATCCCACTGAGGTGGGTGGAAACTGGGAGAGGGGTGTAAAATGAACATGGGCATTAGAGGCGGCTGACCCCGGCCCTGAAGTCTGGACCCCGACACTTCCCACCTGTGTGAACTTGGCAGGCTGCATAACCTCTTGAGCTTTAGTTTCCTCTTCTGTAAAATGGTGCTAATCACATCTCCCTCACTGGGCTTGTTCCAAGGAAATCCAGTACTTCAGGGGCTTAGTGAATGTAGGTCCCCATCCGAAAACCTTTTCTTTTTCACTCCTTCAGAGTCACAAGAGGCCTCAGAGATCTGAGGGCTCCTTCTCTGACCACACCAGGGAACATCCTCTCCATCCTATGGATGAACTGAGGCACAGATCTAAGCCCCACTGACTGTCCAACAGGGGGCGGCAGAGAAATCCTACAGCCCCTGTTCTAGTGGCCACTACTCATAAAGGTTGGGGTGGGAAGTGTGAGCCCAAAGAGAGGACCCACGACTAGACATCTGCTCCAAACCCCATTGCTGTGGGGTGTGTGTGTATTTGGGGGGGAAGCAGGACATGCTTCCATTACACTGGAGTTTAGAAACTCTGTTCACAGGGGACTTTAATTCTCAAGACAGCTGTCCAGCAGCTAAGGTCATTAAGCATGGATTACTGAAGCAGCTCTTCCTAAGCTAGTTGATGGAATTACTAGATTTGAGGATGAACAGGGAATTTTTTTGTACAGCGCATAAAGCATTGCAGAGCCACACACACTGCAGGTACCCTGCCAAATTAGTGAAGGGGAATTGACAGTGGTTGTATTAAACTATCACTACACATGGCTTCCTGAAGATCCTGTGTGCCTGAAAGAGAATCTAGGTCAATGTTTTATCACATGCCATTGGCCTGTAAATATCTACATATACGTATGTTTGTATGGACATACAGACATATGCACATACAAAATTCCTGCATTCTTCATACATTCACACTAAGAATCTGCTAGAGTCACAGCCTGCAGCTGATCAATCACAACAGTAATTAACTGTACACATCCTAAGGCCTTGAACCTCGAGACTTTTTCAATTTGGCCTCTACTCTACGTTAGGCAACATCCTACACATTTTTTCTACATATTCAAGATTGAATTACATAATATGCCCTCAGTTAACTAGATCTCAACCAGTGGAGATTCAACTCAGTAGAGTTTTGGCACTGAGGAGAAAGAAGACTGGACCACCAGGTCCTTGGGGCTCAGTAAACTGAGGCCCACATGAGGGCAGGACACACTCAAGGCCTCTCTGACATCCATGTCAACCTTTTCTCCCTTCCCTGTGCAATTCATTTCTGTGTGATGACTGCTGGGGCCACAGCCCCAGACAATGAAGATGTTTCATGTGTTGATACCTGGGCATGTTTCTGTGACAGGGTGGGAGCTAAGAGGACAATGTGGTCTTGACTCCAGGGACGAGGTTTGAACCATATGGAGAGAGGGGCTACGTGGAAACCAAAGGGACTGTGTTCACAGGGAGCCTTGTGGGGCTCAGGGCACAGCAGCTGAGCTTCGGGCCTAGTCAGTGGTGTGCTGGTAAATGTTTAACAACAAGCTCTTTGAAGAAGAGAAGGCGAAAACTCTGATTTGTAGCATTTACCAATTTCCATGGTGCAAATACTGCCATCATGGCCAATTTCAAGCTACTAACATGACATCACAGAACAAGAAGTTGGGAAGAGATGTGCACAATCGGCTCTCACCAGCTGATACACGCTAACTCCAACATACCAGTGGGCCCAGTTGACCAAGTGTGATACAGCAAGGGTCAGAGCGGCCTTCTTCCCCAGTGAGGACCAAGGTCAGCCCAGCCCTGTGTGGGTTTTCCCCATGTGTGTTTCCCATGCATTTTGGGACACTGGGGAACAAAGATCTGATCACAGGGTGGTGAGAAGCCTATACAATTGGCTGTGGGCACTGGATATCACTAAGGAGACTGTGGTATTGTGCCAAATAAGGGCGGCTGTGAGGACCCTAAGATACCTCCAGGGACACAGAGGACAGACTGAGGGAGTTGTGGGAGGTGAGGGTGGGTCTTGAGGTCATGCTGTTTTGCAGATAGGGGCAGCACACAGGGAGGTTTTCTTAATGTTGGTGCAACCTCACTTGTAGACAGAGGCTGGAGTGGATCTGACCTTTTATATCATGTCTGCCTCCGTGGACTGTGAATGCCTAAAGGGCAAGATAGATCAGATCTATCCCTCACATTTCGTATTCTTTGTTTTTAATGAGCATTTGCCAAACACTTTTCTGGACCCCATCTGTGCCTCTGCGGGAGTGGAGCGTTTTCCTGCGGGATGAGGAAGACTGTGCCATCCAGTTTTCCCTGGGCCCCCATGCAAATTTTCAGATTATCTGGATGCTTAAAGTATGCAAAATACCGTAGGGTCTATATGCATTTCTTTAATTTACTCTAGTAATGTTCACAGAGTGTATAAACTTGAGAGCCACTCAGTTCAAAGTGGGATATAACTGTATTAGAAGTATATCCTAGATCACTCCCCTCTCTTCTATCGTAACTGGTCAAAAACCAAGCCTCCTGAGGTGTGCCTTGAATCCACCTGCCCCTCTCTGTCCCCACTCTCACTACTGCGGTTGGTACCAGCATCCCTGCGATCGTTCTTGCTTCCCTATGATCTGTTCTCCCCACCGCAGCCAGGGAAGTGTCTTAAAAAACAGCAATCAGGTTGCTGCCTTGCTAGATGTCTTTCCAAGGGGTCCCGCTGGTCTTAGTATAACAGGTCCACCCATCCTTCCAGGCTCATCCCACCTCACACCCTCTACTCCAGCCATACAGGCTTCCTTTGGCTTTCTCAAAGGTGTCACACTTCCTTGCACACCAGCGTCTTTGTGTTAATATTTGTTCTTCCCTTTTCCAGGAATGCCCTTCCACCCTTTTTGCCTAGTTAGTGCCTATTTGTTCTTTAATCTCGACTCAAGGGCGCCCCCTCAGGGAGGCCTTTTCTGATCGCTGGCCTAGGTCAGGCCTCCAGGTTATTTGCACACCCCTGTAACTTTCTTTCAGAGCACTTTCCACATTTATATTTAAATAGTTATCCAGTTGATCTGTTTTTGTTTGTTTCCTCCTGGGTACAGAGATTATATCTGCCCTGCCCACTGCTGTACCCCCTGCACCTCCCACCCTTACACCTCTCACACTGTAGGTGGTGGTAAATGTCTGTAGAAGAAATGAATGAGCAAAGGGAAATAGCCGCATTTCTGCTATGGTTATGCCAGGTTTTTGCCTGTAGTCTCTTTACCGATAATAAAAATTCTATGGCTCAGAAAGGATGTTTTATTAGTTCTAACACATATAGCTAATTTTTTCACTGTAAATATCTGATTTCTCGTGTTGTTTAAACCCCCCAAAAATATAAAGTGATGTATATGAGGTGGGGCTTTCTTCCTTCTACCACCATGGATCCCTCAATTGTGCACAACACTTTACAGTTTGTTATGTACCTTCTGTATTTCATCTTCAGACAAACCCAGCAAGGGGTCCCTGGTCATTGGTCCCATTTTGCAGAAGAGAATGCAAAGATTAGAGACTTCCCTGAGGTCACCAGCTGCTAAGACATTGGGGACAAAACAAACCTAGGTCTATGGACTCCACGTCCAGTGCTCTTTCTGCCACACCAAGCTGCCTCTCCCAGCAAGCTAAATGAGCCACCCAAAGGAAACAGCATCACTTCAGTTTTGCCTAGCATTTCGCTTAAATACTTTCAGAATCATTTTTGCAACTAGAACATCTCTCGAAGGAAGAAAACTAGTTCATCACAGTAATCAAGTCTGTCAGAGAGGATGTGTGATGATGTTTGAAAATATAATCCTATGAACATCAGAACTGACAACTCTGAAACATCTCTAGGCTAAATCTGCTAATAACCGTCTTTAGCATTCAGGTTGGCACTCACATGGGTTGGTGTGGTACATTTCACAGCAGAAATGCCCTAACAAGGAACTTTCTCAAAGAGTAACTGGGTAGAGGACAGCTTTTAATGAGGCTCAATCCCTGAAAGGGTGAAGTTTGAGTGAAGTATAAAGGCATGAAATGAAACGTGTATTTCCATGAGTCAGATGACAAGATGGGGCCTCACATCAGGAAATACAGCAAACACTTTCAAGAGGTCAGGACCTGTATGGAAAAGGAGTCAAGACAGCAGGACCATCACCTCTGAAAATCCACCCTGAGAAAATGTGCTTTGATTAGAAGGAAGCAGACATGTGAACTGAAATGACCTCTTCTAGGCCTGCTGTTGACGCACTCACTACCTCAGTCACCCACCTAACCACCCCCTAACTCATCCACCTAGTCATCTGTACCTATCCACCCACCTGCCTATCTACCCACCTACCATCTACCCATCTACCAATCCACCCATCCATCCATCCATCTCTATCCATCCACCTACCCACACATCCATCCATTCATTCATCCATCCATCCATCAGTATCCATCCACCTAGCCACATATCTACCTATCCATTCATCCATCCATTCATCCATCCAACTATCTACTCACCTGCCCCCTCTTCCATGCTCCCACCCATCCATTCAACCCGCCAGCCAGTCTTTCCTATATATCTACTATGTGGAAAATCTTGAGGACACACTAAAGAGGTAGGGTACAGGGGTGATGATAAAAATATCTGATGTATCTGTTCATTTACCATCAGTTGAGACTCAAATATAGGTCAGGCTAGCAACTGAGAACAGAGAGCTGAATCTCAGAAGACCCTACCCCCAGGAGTCAGTAGTAGCAGCCTCCTTTGTAAAGCTAACCAATAACCTGGAGTCAAAATGATGGTAAAAGAGGGGCAAACACAAGGATTTCCTCATTGTGCTGCTGGGGTTCGAGGGCCAAGTTTCCAAGGCCACGACAGGCAGCCTCACTCAGAGCAGCTCAGCTCTTGTCTGTTCAGTGGGCATCTACCCCCTGGCCTACCACCATTTTTTATTACTAAAAACACGGGAATGAGGTGAAAGAGCATTAAACAAAAAGGCTATTAACCCTACCACAAAAACCTCATGCGTAAAAGCACAGTCGTGTTTGCTGCTTTGGTAACTACACAAGCTGGCCAAGAAAATCAATGTTCTGCTGGTGGCGGCTCTCCTCATTCTTTCCCACTGTTTTCTGATTCATTTCTTAACCTTTTAAGGGGACCACCATAGTGGCTTTCAAGATAAAGATAAAGCAATAAGGAGGTCGCTGTTTCCCGAACCTTGTCATATGTGTGCCACCCTCATGATTTTCACAATATCCACTCGCCACCTGCGCTTTCCTCTACTAAATCTCTGCCTTTAAAGCTGAAAAAGAATCCTTATCTTGCTACCTTAAATGTTAGTTATACTTTTACAGTGAACGTTAAAATAAACACGCAACTATTAAAGAGTGTGGGTCTGGGCATCAGCTACAATGGTCCCCTCTTGGCCATCTGTGGCTCTGTCGAGGGAGCTGCCGCTGCTGCCAGGCTGTCCTTGGGGGCCTGTCCCAGGTGAGATGACCTGAGGGCTCAGACACAGGCTCCCCATGAAGGCTTTGCTTCCTCTCTGCTGCTGCAGAAACTTGCTTGCTAATTTTTAAATCAAAAGGGATGCTTAGCAAAGTCTTCCAAGGAGCAAATTTGAAAAAAAACCCCATGTAATGTTAATGCTAATGTAAATGTTAAATGATGGACAATGATACTGGGCTTCTACGTAAAGTATCTTTTGAAAAACGAGTTTGAAAACCACTGGAATACATTGATACTTAGTTGTATACATGATGAATATGAATACCCATAAATCACCTATTTAGGGTTGTGTGTGTATATGCACGTGCATGTGAGCGTGTTTGTTTGTGTGCACATGAATGTGAGGATGTGAATTACCAAAAATGGCAAGAGCTGCAAGAATCCAACTGAAGCAGTGACATGGGGACCCTCCAACCCCAGAATCTCCTGGAAAATTAATTATAGGTGTTTGAGGGCCCAGAGGACTGTGAAGCTGGTATTCAAACACATCCTTCCTCATCATCCTTGCACTAACTTAGCGTGTACTATGTCCCAGGCACTCAACATGCATAAACCCCTTTAATCTTCACAGCCCAGTAAGGCAGGACCTGTTGTTATCTATAGGGGAAACTGGAGGGCTCTGCCCAGCTCCCCTCTTTAAGGCCAAGACACCATCCTCTAGCTCCTGATAATATTGGCTACTGAGAGCCCCAGCCTGGTCCCTTAATGGGAATTACCCTCCACCTTGGAGAACAGCCTTGCCCAGGACACACTCCCTCCCAGGGCCCAGCCAGGCCAGAGACTGGCTGATGAGAGGACACCAGGGCCCACCCCCTGTGCCACCCCAGCTCTAGAGCTCCCTGTAGGATCAGCTACTGTCAGCTTCTTGCTCTGCCCAGGCTGCCACCCTCACTTCCTCACAGGTGTATTTGCAGAGTACATGCTCTGGCAAATCTGCAAGCAACATTCTGTCTCAGAGTCTATGTACAGGTAGCCCAATATAAGGCACTATTCCTGTTTTATAGACAGAAAACTGAGATGCAGAGATGAAGTTCTCACCCAAGTTTACCCAGCTAGCAGGTGGAGCCAAGATGTGAACCTGGGAAGTCAGTCTCCAGAGTCCACGCTATTAACCATTTCATACCCCTTAGGGAGACAAGGTGGGCACCCCCTCCAGTCCTTCCCTCACCATGTCCCCCTTCCCACTTCCACAATTTACAATGTTATGATCAGACTCCAAGTCTTTACTGGTTTAGGCAAGAATTCTAGGAACATGAATTCCATTGAGAAAGAAGAAAGGAGGGTGTTGCAATTTCATGAGACAGTGGATCTTCCAGGTGTCCTTTGCCCCCCCACCCCCACTCAGGGCTGGCCGTCAGGCAGGCGGGCACAGAGTGCCACATTGAGTGTGTATGAGTAACCTCTGCATGAGCACACACAGGCGGAGCTGGCATCCATCAGGGCTCAAAGCCACGCATCTTGTCGGCTGAAATTTATGTCAGCTACCTTCCCCTGACCTTAGAAAACTTCCTTCCTGCTTAGCAAGCTCCCAGGCTAACATTCCTTGACACACACACAGAGGGGGGTTCTGGCCTCACACCAAGAGAAATGCACATGGTGTATTACAGAGCTCTTCAGATTTGTTTTTCATACAGGATCTGGGTATATCTTTGAGTATTTTCATCAATCTGGGGGCTATCACTAATGTTTAATTATATTACTTAAAAATGTTTGCTCACCATTTATATTTTCAACATTTTAAAATGTACATTCTTAGGTTTCTGTGTGCAAAGGCAACCAAACTTTTGCCGGGCTCATAACTATTTGGTTAGAGGTAGTTTGCAAATAACCGTGATTTCCCTCTAAAATTAGTGAACTATTTATGATATCTTTAAAAATGCTTTAAAAAATAAATATACAGCTGAGTAAAATCAACTCTACTATAATGAATAATAGCTTTAAAATGATCACACCCACTGGGGAGTTGTGGTTTCATGGATACACGGTTTCAGTTTGGGATGATGAGAAAATTTTGGAGATGGATAGAGGTGATGTTTGTACAACAATGCAAATATACTTAACACCATTGGATTTTACACTTACAAATGGTTAAAATGGTAAATTTTATGTTATACATATTTTATCACAATTAAAAAATGAAAGGGTTAGAAAGATTGAGAACCACTGCCACAGAAAAAGCTTTATAATGTGAGGGACCAAAATAAATGGTAAAGGAATTTAAAAAAAAAAAAAAAAAAGATCACATCTGAGTACAAAGTGCCCCTGGTCTGTCTGAGTGATGAGGTTACGGGTGACTTATTTCTTCTTGGTATTTATCTGTACTTTTTTCATTTTCTAGAATGGACATGTATGATTTTTGTAATCCAAAATAGAAATGTAAATGTTGTTTTAAGATACATGAGTAAATAAGAACACGGAAGGTGAGGTTATAAAATGCCCTCCTGCTCCCAATCAGGGGAACGGTGAGTCAGATGTAAGCCGCCTCTTCCACTGCTGGCCAAACTGAGCAATGCAGGATGTGCACGCAGCGGGTGGGGGCCGCTTAGGAGAGAGGCTGGCCCAGAAATGAGGGACCCTGGCTTCAGCCTTGCCTTCTGCTCAGCAGGTCCCCAAGGGCCATAGAGTCTCCCCAACCCCAGGAAAGCGGGGTGGTGGATGTGATCTCCTTGGTTTATTTCTACGCTGGCCTTCTCTGGCTGGGATTCTTTTGCCCCCTGATGGAGGAGAGCTTTTGGAGGTGTGGGATGATGGTAAAAGTGAGCACTGAAAGTTAGAGTGCTTGTGTTCAAATCCCAGCTTCTCCACTCACTAGTCCTATGACCTTGGGTAAATTATTTAACCTCTCCGGTTGAATCAGGGGGTTAAGTTATTTAACCCTCTAATTCATTAACCTCTCACACAAAATGCTAACAACAGTCGTCACTTTGTGGGGCTGTATTCGTTTGCCAGGGCTGCCATAGCAAAGTGCCACACACGGGGCAGCTTAAACACCAGACATTTGTTATCCCAGCTCTGGAGCCCAGAAGTCTGGAATCAAGGTGTCAGTATGGCTGATTCCTTCCAAGAGCTGTGAGGGAGAAGCAGTTCCATGCCCGACTCCCACCTTTTGGTGGCTTGCTGGCAATCAGTGGCGTTCCTTGGCTTGTAGACGCATCGTCTCTATCTCTGTCTCCATCTTCACGTGGAGCTCTCCCTGTGTGTGTGTCTGACTCCCAATGTCCCCTTTTTATAAGGTCACTAGTTATACTGCATTATCCTACTCCAGTATGACCTCATCTTAACTAATTACATCTGCAATGACTCAATTTCCAAATAAGGTCACATTCTGGGGTACTGTGGGTTGGAGTTCAGCATATGGATTTTTGTGGGGGGACAATTCAACCCATAGCAGAGGTTAGTGTAAGGATTAAGTGAAATAATACATTTAAGAGCTTGGCATAGTACCTAGCATGTAGTGAGCACTCAAAACTGTTAGCCGTTCCTATCATCAGTACGTCTGTCATTATAGTAATCGTCACTATGGCCACCGTGACACTGGCTCCTTCGGGGGAGCCTCCTCTTTGTCTTTCTCTCAGGGACCCAGACAGAGCCCACACCCAGGGCTTCTGCTGAAGCTCTCATAAGATGATACACTCCCCCACACTACTTTTCTTGAGGAAATAGCTATTTTTTTCCTGACTTGACGAAGTCAAACTTGCAAGCTTTGGAAGGCTAGGCATCAATTCAAACAAATTGCTAAACCACATTATTTTGATCTTTCAAATTTATCTGACAGCAGAAGGAGTAGATTTCTTTCCTGTGCTGTACATTGTCTGCAGTCATTTGTAACCGTGTTTAAATAAACGGGGGAAGGGCAACCAAGCAACACCTAAGAACACAAGATTTTGAGACACTTGTATTTAGAATCAGAAGACCTAGGATGTAATTCTGAACCAGGTTCACCAGTAATGCACCGTAGGACCCCAACATAGCTACTTTGCCTCCCTGAGCTATAATTTTCTAATTCATTCAATTGACAAACATATTTCATGGACTAAGAGCCAGGTCTTACAGACACCGGGGTACAGAATTACAGCGCCCACTGCTAAGGGGCTTACAGGCTCACTGTCCAGCAGGAGGAGGCAGATGGATACACGAATGCTCCACTGCAGAGGGGGAACCCCAACATCCTCCACGATTAATGTGGGAATAGTGGCACCTGCTTTCCCTATCACACATCTCACCTGGTTATTCCCACCATGAGTTCCTTGGGGGCAAAACTTTACATCTTACCTATCCTGCCTGGCCCTGGCCTGGCTTACAGCAGGTGTTAGGATGCTGGTTGAATTAACTGAATATCTAAATAGTTAAGAATATGGACTTTGAGTTAGCCAGACTTGGTAGCCTTGAATAAACTCTGTCCCTTACTACCTGTAGGATCTTGGGTAAGTCATTTATCTTTGCTGAGCCTCTTTCTTTAACCTGTGTCATGGTTTTTAATTATTTAAATCATTCATTCATTGCACCAATATTTATCAGGCACCTACTATGTCCCAAGCACCCGATTCTAAGCCTTGGAGATACAGCAGAAAACAAAACAGACAATAAATAGGCAAAATATGTAGTATGTGAGATGGGCATAACTATTGTGGAGAAGAATGAATCAGAGGGGGAGTGGGCAGATGGGGAGGGGGCTGCAATTTGGAATAGGGGGTCAGGGAAGACCTCACCGAGAAGGTGAAGGGAGGGCAGAGACGCGGCAGGGGTGAGCCAGCCAGATGCTGCTCGCTGGGAGGAGCGTTGCAGGCACTTGGAATCATACGTCCCCCTTCGCGAGGCTCTTCTGAGCATCACATTCCATAATGCGTGAAAAGTGCTTAGAATGCTTCCTGGGATACAGGAGGAGCTCATTAATTGACAGCTATTATTAGCATTACGTGAATACGCGTAATTGCGTTGAGGAAGGAAGAGGAGAGAGACTATAAATGCACTCTGTAAACAGGGCAGGCACACAGCAAGGATTATTATTATTATTGTTGTTGTTTATTACTAGCAATTACCTCTTGAAAACGTTCCTGACAATCTGAAGTCACAGAGGCCCCGTCAGCAACTCCCTGTCCCCCTCAGGCCCTGGGATTTGAGCCCCAGAGAGATTCTGATGGGGAGGTGAGAGATTGGGAAGGGCGGGCAAAGGATGGGTTTCTCTGCTGCCTCAGGAAGCAGGAAGAGACCCGTACTCCTCCTCCCCCCAACACACACACACACACACACACACACACACACACGCACACACACGCACGTGCGCACCAGGGAGATTCCATGCCTTGTGTGAACTACCGATGCCAGGTATCACAGCAAGAATTTGGGAGTCACTATTAGCAGATTCAAGAACTCTAAGTCCTGTTACTACTTCTGTTGTCAGTTCTGATTATTTACTGGGTTGAAAAAGCGTTTTTAGGTTATAGAAGCCTGGAAGGCAACAGAGTAGAAGAATGTAACTGAATTTCTCAATCATGTGTGAATTTAATCCAACGAAGTTAACGAGAGGTTATTAGCGATTACTGAGCTTCTCCAGGTGTAAAGAGCGAGGTAAGGTATGTGGGGATCAGAGCAAGGAAAAGCTGTGGTCCCTGCAAATCTGGGAGATGCTAATTCATTGGAGGAGACAAATATGGCTCTCTGTGGGCCAACAGCAACAGGCAGAGGTGCAAGCAAAATGCACCAGAGTATGAGGGAGAAGTATCCAGAACCCTCTTGCCATATGTAGGCGGAGGCAGTGGGAGAGGGTTCGTTCTAAAGTTAACACATAGGATAACAATCAGGTTATAGTAAAAATTTCCTCTTGAGAATGCTTTAATTACCTACAAAAACACATGGGTGTGTTAGATTGGCTCCCTCAGAAGCAAAGCCTAGGACAGGGCATCACGTGTCAGTGATTTGTTAAGGATGTGCTCTCAGGAGACACCTGGAAAGGAGAGAGGAAAAATGGAGAGACCGAGCTCGGATGTGGTTTCGGTGAAGGCTAGCCTCAGCCTAGTCCCGCGGGAGCCCTGGAGAGTCAACTGCACCTGGTGTGGTACCAACACATCAGTCGTTGCTGCAGGCCCATGGGGTGGGTGTAATTCCCAGGCACCTCCAGGCCAGGAGGCACCAATCGCCTCCAGGGAAGGCAGCAGGTGTGAGCCATTGCAGGGGCACCTGCAGCAACTGGCAGGTAGGCAAACCTAAGCAAACCCCCAAAAGGGAGCCCAAGAGATGTGGGTGGGGCACCAACGGCATCAGCTGCCGTTAGCTTTTGTGTATAATTCGGAGTGGTCATTCTTAGGGCCGCTGGAGTTGGGGGGCACTGAACTATTCTACAGAGAGGAACAGGAAGGAGCTTTGAGAGCAGACGTCTTCCACCTTAAGGTGACTTTCAAATCCCTACAGTGAATGGCAGCAGGAAAGAACTCAAAAGTGTTCCTCATTACAGGCAGGATTTACATGGTTCTGTTTTGATGTTAAACCACTACAACCTTCACACAAGTTAATAGAGTTGTTTATTGTTGAGAGAATTAAATGAGATCATATATGTGCAACAGACAGGCACCTAGTAGGTATTCAATGGCCGTTTGCTGGATTCAATACTGCATATTGCTTGATAAGACCCACACAAACTGTTCTTTGGAAAGTCACCGTCATAATAGCAGTAGTAATAATGATACCAATAATGACAGCGTAGTTATTGCCAAACACTATTGTTATTTCTCACAATAACGCTTTGAAGGAGGATCTATTTCCCTCCACTCTACAGATGAGGAAACTGAGGCACAGAAAAGTAAATAACTTCCCTGAGGTTGCACAGCTCTAAGAGGTACATCCGCTGCGGCCTCTTTTTACCTGACTTTTCGAATTTGAAATTCCTGCTATAGTCCATCATTACCATGCCCTGGGCAATGGTACATTTTATCTGAGTTTGAGGGTGGGGTGGTTACCCAGAGAATGGAGAGAGAGAGATTAGGTTCTCAAGTTGGCCCCTACATTAAGTTCGTGATGGTGCAATTCTGCTGGAACTACCTGGATATGGGGTGTGGTGGGGACAAGTGGGGTGGAAGTTCTGGAAGGGTTTGCTGATAATTCTAGGCAGGAGACCAGAAAGGCTTTTGAAAGAGAGGCCTTGGAATAGGAAACAGGGAGTGGTACCGGGAGCTAGCACAGGGTCACTGGGACAAGCCCCATTTTCTGGGACACCCAGTACACACTAGGACTATTTCAGAGCTTCTGACATGTTCTCTAGTGACAGCCTTGAGAACAAAATCGAGAAACAGGCATAATCATGATAGCCCGGAAGATGGAGTCACAACTGGCAGAATGACTGGACCCAAAAGCTGTCAAATCCTGGATTGGTAGAGTTTTCCCTATTTCTGGATGGAGTTCCTAGTGCTCTGTTTCTCACCTCACTCAAATTCAACAACAACAACAAAAATCTATGGGCTAAATGATGACATCAAGTACAAGACACAACTGTGCGGCTGGTGGGAAGTCTGAAGTTTAGCTTCTATATTGGGAAATAAAACCAGGACCCCAAAAGGTCAGACAGGCAGTAAAGATGGACCAACTCTAACAAGATGACATTTAAGTCATTTGTATGCACACATGTGTGTCTGTGAAGTCCTTTCTTTGGATAAAAGAATCAACTGCACAACCTCAGGATCACAGTGGGGCTAGGCAACACTGGATAGGAAATAAACAGGCTTTGAACCACTATTGTGAATTCCCCTGGGGTGAGGAACGTATTGGCCTTCTCTAGCTACCTAATTTGACCTTACTTGGAGTACTTGGAATCATGGCCAAACTGAGTTTGCTCTATGATGTCCTCTTTTTAGGTGAAAAGTTGTTGTTGGTTGGGGGGTGTTGAATTGATGGGGGGGAGGCAGTACTTGAATCTTAGGAGAGATAATTTTTTAAAATATTTACATAAAAACTTTAAGTTTAAGGGACACACTGGCTAAGGCTGGATTCCACTTCAGCAACAAAAGCAAATAGATCAATAGACTGTGCAAATCGCCATCTGCTGTCTTCATCACCTTGGTGAGATCAGTTAGAAGATAGCAGCCATCAGAGGTGCAATGCCCAAGCCTAAGGGTGCCGCCTCCCCTGGCAGATGCTACATTGATGTGTCCAGACGTGCAGCTGGCTGAGAGAGGCTGGGCAGAGGATGAAGGATGGTTCTATTATTTGGAGGAACTTACGGGTCACCCTCTTTCCACCTGTGATCACTTCTACATTGGGTCCACTCACAGGGAATGAGGGGCGATCACAGGAAACAGTTTAGCAAGAATGGAGTCCTTTTCTCACAATCAGACATATTCCCCAGGAGATTCTTTCAATTTCTCTACGGCCAAAAGCTCTTGGAAGCCTCATAGTCCCTACCCATACCCTGAGGAACTCTCTGGGAAAAACATGAATTATGTTTTCACAGGGTAAAATGAGATTCTATTAATTTAGCCTGTCACCACAAAATCAATGTGGTGTCCTTTTAAAAGACAAATCAGAAGAAACATTTACCAAAGGGGGTAGGCTGCTGGTTAGAGCCACCATATCATTATCTGACATACCCAAAGGATTTGTCCACTTTGAGATCTGGGAGATCACACCTGTTTTAAGAGGCTGGAAACTGGGAAGAATTTAAAAATGATCACCAAAAAAAAATTAAGGCTTTGATTTTCATCTAATAGTTTCAATGCTTAGCAAATGTTCCCAAGCATGTTTTGAAAGGTTATCGTCCCCTGTCGATGAATTTTAGTGTATCTTTGTCAGGGAAGCCAAATTAGAGGAGTCTGTTAAGCCATAGTGCACTGATATGTTGAGTGCTGGGGCTGGAGGGCCTGGTAGTGCATCCTTGCTTCCAGCACATGGCACAGAAGGAGTACCCATGGGATGGGTACCTTGCAATTCAGTTTTGCTTACTGAATGGCAGGAATTGAGGACAGCCTCTGGGTCTTTACTCCCCTAAGCAAAACATAGTCTCCCCTCTGGGGACATTGGGCAGACCTTGGATATTGCCCCGCAATTATTCATCTACCCCACTGGATAGGGGGCTCTTGAGGGCAGGAACCATACATTATTCCTCACTATACTCCACCTACCTAGCATAGGGTTTGCAAAAGGAGTGAATGAAGGTAGGAACAAATACATCGCTAACAGGCTTGAAACCAAAAAGAGAGAGAGAGAGAGTGTGTGTGTGTGTGTGTATATGTGTGTGTATATGTGTGTGTGTGTGTATAACCCTGAGCAATTCTCAAGGTTGCTATTTTAAGAATCACCCAGACTGCTTGTTAATATGTGAATTCTTGGGCTTTACTGAAAGACCACGGAATCGGAAGTTATAGGGTAGAGCCAGGGAATCTGGATTTTTCATGAAGTTCCCTAGAAGATTCTCACGCATATGGAAGTTTAGGAATCATTGTCCTAGATGAATTCTGCTGAGCTGCGTTCCAAGCCCTTATCACTTTCAGAAAAGGGGATTCTCAGAATGTCCTGGGCTTTTGAGACCTAAATAATCATTCTAGCCTGAGTTTCTTGGTAGCACGTTGGGCAGAAGAGGGCGTTCCAGGTGGGGAAGCATCCTGAGACTTTTTTAGACCTGGGAGCTAACCATCAGCTCGTGGGGAATCAGAGATGGGCAGCACCCCCCAAGTCATCAGTGTGTAGGGAGGTACATGGAATCCCATTTCAGTATGCTCCCTGAGAAGGGCAGATGGGGGCACAGCTCCTAAGAAGGTAAAACACAGCTAAGCCCCAAGCTGAGCTGTATTTCCAACCTGGGATGCATGGAAGAAATTTCTTCATCAACATGCCAACCAGGAACCACAGGCTCAGCTCCCAGCAGAGAGTGTGCATACTGAATCAATTGAAATTGAGTTATGGATATAATTAATTTAATGTGTTTAAATGATTTTCTGTGTAGTAAACATGCTGAATGAGGGGGACCCAGAATAAAGTGTCTGCCTGAGAGTGGAAAAATGGATACTGTGTGTGCCGTATAATGAAAACCCTTCAGCAAATGGAAAATGCTTCCATTTATTTCCACCTCCCATGTTCCTTTCCTTTCTAACTCTTTATTTATAGCTGAACTTGGCCTTCTGTGGTCTCCTTGGACTACAGAGACACTTTTTATTTTGTCAGAAGATGTCCTTTTCTCTGTGACCAGAAGACAATTTTAATGAAACCTGTCTACATCCCAGTGACAAGCTCATATTAATACATGACAAAAGGGATAAGGAGGAAGGTAAAACCAAGTGCAGAACTGTTCCACTGTTGCAATCTTTCCACAAAGACAAGGGAGATGGCCCAGAGTGGCTGGAAGCAGGCCCAGTCTGGCTGTTGTCCTGGCTCTGCCAAACTATCCTGCCGGGTGCCTTTGAAGGAGTCATCTTCCCTGTCTGGACCTCAGACACCTATCTACACCACAAGACCTTTAAGACCACTTTCGGTTCGGATATTCACCAAATTATGAGTCACAAACTGGAGCAGGCATAAATAGGCGTCAAGGAATTTTCCATTAAAAAGAAACTCATCCTCAAGCCATGGAAGTAATTTTGGGCAGTCCCATCTGACTGCTCATCGAGTGGGGATTATGTATTATGTGCCTTAGATGAAAGGGAGCGCTTAGAAGTGGGGATAAACAATCTCCAACAAAGATACTGGGCATCTAGGCAAAATGCCGAGTTCTGGGATTATGAGAGATGGCAAAATGCCTCCTAGATTCTGTAGCTCTCTATTCATCCATTTCAACTGTGGATACTATGAATTCATTCTACTAAACAAGACACAAAGCATGAAAAGATGACCTGAATTAGTGCATCCAGGTTTTGAAACAGCCCTGCCATAGCGGGGCCCACAGCACCCTGGGCAAATCCCATCCCTCTCTGAGCCTCAGTTCGTGAACTTGTGCAATGAGAAGAAAGGACTTTGGAGGTATTTTGACGGCTGCTCTGTCCAGCCTTTCTGAGGGAGGGGTCTCAGGGGCTGCTGGTGGGAAGAGGGGGCTGAACAGGCAGGGCTCTTGGCTCCTCCTGTAACTGAGAAGCTTCTCTTTAATCTGTTTTATAATACCAGGATCCATGTGACATTTTATAACAAGGAGTTCTGAGGATAAAAAAGAAAATTTTTTAAAGCAACTGGTTTGAGGAAAGCTGTTAAAGTTTCCAGCCTGAATCTAGGCTACGCTGTAAAAACGGACTTTGCCAACAACGATATAGAGCCTTTACTTCTGAACTGTGGGAGTAGACAGCCAGAGCTTTCAGGTCCAGAGTGGCTCTACTCAGGAATTTCAGAAATCCACTACTTCTTAGCGAACCTCAGCACTTCCCCAGTGCCCAGAGCAGTGGTTCTCAAACTCTGGCACGCAGTAGAATCCCCTGGAGGGTTTGTTAAACCACAAATGGCAGACGGCTGGGCCCCGCCCCTGGAGACTCTGATTCAGTGGGCCTGGGGTGGGGCCTGAGAATGTGCATTTCTAACAAGCTCCCAGGGGATACTGACCACACTCTGAGAATGGCTGGCCTAGAAGATAGCAACCAGCCTCCTTAGCTCCAGAATCGAGTCCCAACTTACCTCCCCAGCCTCATTATCCACCTTCCCAATGTTCCGGCCCATGTAATTGTCATCCCCTCACCCCCTGCGTTCCTCCCTCGCTCACTATGCTCCAGCTGGCCAGACGCCAGCCCTCCTCTGCTTGCCTAACTCCTACCCACTGCTCGAGGCACAGCCCAAATGCCACCTCTTTCCAAAAGCCTTCCCTGATTTTCTGTGAAGGGTCACAGAAATCTTTCCAGGCTCATACGGTTTCTCCCACAGTGCTAAGCACTTTTAACCACCTTCGTCATTTTTGTCCAGGTCTTGCCCCTGCATCAGGGCCACGGGCTTCAGGACAGGAAGCCCATCTTACCTTGGCATCCACACCACTGTCCACACCCTTGGCACCCGCACAGGCCCCGCCTGCCAGACCAATAGCGCAAGCCTGAGCACACTCACACATGGATGTGCACACTCAAGAAAGGCTAATCAGCTCATCTCATCCATTCCTCTTAATTCCCCAAGACAGACTGACGCTGCTCTCACTCTTTAGAACACAGGACAGCACGTTAGCCCACTCAACCTATTCTTCAAGTTTTCCATATTTTCTGGGAGCAGAGTCAGTAACAAATACATCACGAGATGTAAATAACTACCACTTGGGTCCATTACCAGACAGTAGTATAATACAGTAATTAAGAGCTAGACCCAGGTTCAAATGTCACTCGCCTCTGATTAGCTATAGTCCTAAATGCTCTGAGCGCCAGGCACCTCTCCTTTTACGAGGATAATAACAGCACCTACTCCCATAAGGATGCAATGCGATCATTATTAACAATAACAGTAGCATTTACTGAGTGCCTACTATGTGCCTAGCACTGGGCATACATTATTGAGTCTAATCTACATAAAGTACTTAGCACAGTATCTGGCACATAATAAGCACTCAAGAAATATTGGCCATTATTATCATGGCTTATTTTCCCAACTTCCGTGCAAGACATACGTTACTATCCTCATTTCCCAGATGAGAAACTTGAGGCTTAGAACAAGTAGCTTGCTCAACAAATATTAGCAAGTTGTCCTGTGTAAAGGGTAATCTTTATAAGTAGCTTGCAAGGTAGGTATTACACCTCTATTGTAAATGAAAATTCTGTAGCTCAAAGAAGGTAACTTGTAAGTGAAAGGATTTGAACCTGACTTTGGGTCCAGAGCTCTTGCTGGCCCTCCCCCTGCCCCACCTGGGAAATTGTACCTGCCCTCTGTGTGCAGTTAACTCTCTATGACCTTTCCAACCATGAGTCACAGAGAAGCATTTTCCCCAATGTGTCAGAGCACACACACTGCCCCGCCCCTTATTTTAACAGCTCTGCAATCCTCTGGCCCACAAGAAATTATTTCAATGATCCAAGAGAACAGATTGCATATTAGAAACCATGTAACAGCCCCTCTTCTTGCCTTATACATCTCCAAGGGACACTAAGAAAAACAGCCCGGAGGCATGGTACTGACCGTGACCCCAAAGAAGTTGGTCTCGTTCATGGCGTTGAGAATGATCCTGCCCAGCGTGTGGTCTGTGTAGTTGAAGTCCTGGATGCGCTGATGCCGGCTGCTGGCGTGCAGCGTCTCCATGGCCCTCTGCAGTGTCTTGGCAATGACCCAGATGCCATCGTAGGCGTACCCGTGGAACTTGCTGGGCCCCACGCCTGACCTCTTGTTGTTGTACTCTCTTTCATACTGCTGTGGAGTCTGGAAAACAAGGGGTCGGGGGAAACCCAAGTTACAGCTGGCAGGACATCAGGTCATGATGCTGAGAAGAGCTGATTCTCTTCGGTGCCCACTGTGCACCCTGCACGGTGCTGGGCTCAATGTGTGCAGTATCTCATTTAAGCCTCACAACGACCTAATACGGTGGGTACTATTATCACCCCCATTTTACAGATGAGGAAACCGAACCAGAGAGGTCGACTTGCTTACAGCCACACAGCTAGTAAGTGACAGGGCTGAGATCTGAACCCCGTCGCTTTGGCAAGGCTAGGGAAAGGGGAGAATGCACCCTAACCAGGCCTCCCCCTGATATTTGCAGAGCCTGGGGCTACAGTACCCATGGAGACCAACATGCCATATGTCTAAATATTGAAGTTATAGACAAGTAAACAAACTGTTCAATAAAATATTTTCTATCCCCTCACCATGATAAATATACCTTCCTAATGATCTGGAAGGCCAAGTTTGAATTCAGAATTCTGGGGCTCCTCAGAGCTTCAGACAGGACACAGCAGCATAGGGGAAGCTGGCCTTGCACTGTGGCCCACACCCTCCCCACCCAGCTCTACCCTGAAGCCCAGCCAGGCTTGGTACACACCTCCTTTCTTTTCCAGCATCAGTAGCCCCTTGACCACCTCAGAGACACAGTCCAGTCTCAAGAACGGGGGCTGACGTGGGCAAGAGGCTCCCCAGGCCCTGGAGCAGCTCTAGCCATATAGACAGGAAATTCCGGGCATGACCTACAAGCTGGAGGGGGTACAGGCTCTGGGGGACTGGTCTCCCTGGCCTTGTGGGTTCTGATCCCTGTGGGGCATGAGTGATGCCCTCTTAGAGCACAAGGCGCAGGGCAGGTCCCAGCTGCTCAGCTGTAAGGCAGCATCCATCCCTCCTGCTCTTTCCTCTTACTTTCCATAATATAACAGTACTTGTGAATAGATCGGCATTGAAAAAAGAATTTTTTCTCCCATTGGGCTGAATTTCATAAAAGAATTTCATTGGTGATATTAACATTCTGATTGTGGCCACACAGTAATGAAACTGCCTTTTTATTCCAGTCCCTGAAACTTGCACTTCCAATTGAATGCCGCCCCTGGGGAACCAATTACCCTCAGCCCCTCTGTGGGCCTTTTTTCAAATCAATTCTGAACTCCTCTGCCAGAGATGTCATCAGAGATCATAGCTTGGTTTTTGGAAAAACCCTCCTTGGGGACAAATCACACATAGAAACTATAGGCTCCTTGTCAGTGTATACTGGAAAGGTCCCTTAGAGACAGTCACAGATGCCCCATCAGTATACTACCTATGGCACAGAGAGGTCCAGAGACTTGCCCAAAGTCACAGAGCGTGTGTGTGTGTGTGTGTGTGTGTGTGTAGCCAGACTAGCTTCCCATTCCATCTCTGCTACTTCTATCATCTTTGACTTCTGAGGGTATAATTTCTTTTTGAAAACCACAAGTTGTTTGGGGCCAGGTCTAGTACTCAAGGAAGGTGGTAGAACTGGGCCCGCAAAGGCTGGGTCTTTCCATGGCTGGAGCCCATCAGAGCCAAGAAGCCGAGTCTCTTGTGGGATCACCCACACAGGTGCCTGGGGGGGGTGAGTGCCAAGTTCCTCCAACTGTGGACCTTGCAGGCAATGAATTCTGCCTGATCAAACGTGAAGGGTGTTCTAGCAATGAACCCACCTCCTTCTTTCTTGTTTCAGGGTCCTATTGGAAGGCTCAGGTTTTATCCTTATTTACAATTTGCTTCCGAAATCCATCATCTCCAGCATCACTATGCTGTTCATCACTCAGGCAGAAACTCTTCAAATCTGAGGGTTCTTCAAGGGGACCAGCAGGTCTCTGGCCCAGCTCAGCTCCTTAAGCCTGTCCTCCCAGTTAATCCCATCCCCCCCCCACAGCATGCTCCTGCCCGCTGGCTTTGGAAACTCTGCCGTCATCCCTGGCCATGCCCACTCCTCCTGGGGGAGTAGGAAACAGTCTGTTATGAGGCTCTTTCTCCTTCTTAAACCTTTTGGGTCCCTCAATCACATCAAGTTTGCTTGTACCTCAGGGCTTTTGCACTAGCTGTTTCCTCTGCCAGAAAGCTCTTGGCATGATACCCTCAGCTTCAAATGTCAAAACCTGTCACTTCTCAGGGAAGGCTTCCTTGAGCCACCCATTCTAAAACCCGGTGGCATTCTCTGTCCACCAGTTTTATCTTCTTTATTGTACTTGTCACTCCCTGCAATTCTTCCACTTATGTGTTTACTTGCTTCTTGTCTGTTTCCACCCCACCTCCTCACCACGCCATTAGCATTAAGCTGCACTAGGTCAGGGATGTGATCTGTCTTGATTGCTAAGGTATCACCAGAACCCCAACAATACCTGCGTAGACCCTTTCTAGGCCTCAGTTTCTCTGTAAAGCAAAGGAACATACCCATTTGTACACTGCAGGGCCAAATTACTCTCCCCATATATAAAAAGTTATAATCCCACTGTTTAGGAAAGTACTCATTTCCCTGCGTCCAATAGGTATTTCAATTTTTAACATCATTGTCAGTTTAAGAAAAAACATATTTTCTTTTAATTTTAATTGGCATTTTCTGGTTAATGATTAGAATGACCAGCAATGTTTATTTTTTAGGTGAATTTTCTTTTTATGCCATATTGCTATGGTGATAGTCACATCTCTTAATGTTTTGTTTTAATGCATCCTTGTTATTTTTCCATCATTTCCTACTTGGCTATATTTTCTTTGATTTTTAAATGCGATTTGGGTCTATTTCAGGTTGTTAATCCAGCTATTGGCCATTTTAAAAGGATTAAAAATTACTTGGATGTATATTTCTCTAACTAATTGCTTTAAGCATAAAGGGAATGAGGCTCCTTTTACTTCTTCCCCCCTTGGACTTTGCTCCTATGAGCTTTCTCCACTGCACACAAAAGCCTCTGAGGGCTGGTGGTGTCCCTCTTTGAATCCCATTTCTTCAACCTAATGATGACGTTCAGATCCCTCTTTACAGCCTCTCTGACCAGAACATGACACTGGGGCATCCTCCAAGCTTTCCATGGTTCTCTTAAAGTAGGGGGTCCAGACCCGAGTGGACATCCCCAGCGTGATCTCACCAGGAGGTAACTGAGTGCAATTTTTTAATTTCCTTGGTATAGTTTTTGTTTTGCTTTGTGGGGACAGTAAGGGGACCAAGATCAAGATTATATTGTTTATTTGATTTGGCCTTGGGGCCTAAAAAAGCCCCTGTATACACTTTTCCCATGTGCCACATATAATTCCATTTCTTTTCTATCTCATAAAACTGTTCTTCTTCCCAGGGATGGGGAACAGGAGGGGGCTGAGAACATTGGAAATATGGCAATTACCAAATTTCTGGGGGCGGAGTCCTTGGAATGGGACACAGGTGTAGCTAAGCCCTGAAAGGTGACCTCATTCTCACTTTTTTTGCACGCACTGAGTTGAAGTCATTGCTACCACATTATATCCCAGGCCACTCATCATTGTTCCCAGGTGAGGCCAGCACCAGTCTCCCTTGGGCAAAACAGTGACAGCAGCAAGAAACACTCTCACAATTATTGGAGAAAAAGTAATAGTTATTCTTAAAGCAGGCCTCCAATTATTCAGGGCAGAAGCGTTTCTTCCATTGTAAAGCTGACACTGAATGCTGATTAATTACTCATCCTCTGAGGTCAAGTTTATTGTGAGATGCTAAAAGTTTCTGAGAAAATAACTTATATAGATAGTACCAATTACTGACAGGTTGTGCTCCAGCATATTTTCGAAAGGCAGTTGTTGGAACTTGGAACATATTTTCCCACAGAAACCACGTTAAAAATAGTGGTTGGGCTCCCAGGCTAGCCCACACAAGCTTGCTAACCTACAATGTGACTAAACTTTATGGGTCCGTCATTCTGACAGAACCAAGCTGAGTCCTGCTTTCTGGGAGAGGAGAAGGGCACATACTCTTCCACATCTCCAGCTGTTCCCCACAGGGGCAAAACTGGCAGAATTTCCCTCTAGCATCCTTTGTGGGATGTTCAAATCACAGAGTCTCACTTGGAAGGTACACTAGGGGATATTTAGTTTTCTGGTTCCTATGCTCCACTTTGTAGATCACTTGGGTAGCTTGTTAAAAATGGAGATGCCGGGGCTACTCTTTGTTTCAGTATGTCAGTAAGTGAGTTAACTTAAGTATCTGTATTTTTTAAAATCTTCTCAGATTTCAAGCATACACAAATTGGTAACCACTGATTAAGTCTCTCTTACAATCTCATTATTGGATCTTCTCAATAGCAACTTCCGGGTGTTTGCTGAGTTTCTTCTTAGACTCCTCCAGTGTTGGGAAGCTCATTGTCTCTTTGGGCAGAGCCTTCCACTTAAGGGATGCATGATGTCGAGAAGACTGTTCTTCCAGATGCAGAGTTTACATCTCTCTCCCTGTAACTTGTAGTCAGCCTGCTACATCTTCTGTGGAGCTGCAGCAAACATGTCTGCTCCTTCTTGTGCACAACAGCCCCTCAAGGACCTGAAGACAGGGACATGCTTCCCCTTTCCCAATGTGGCATTCTCCTACCTTTAAGCTGGATAATCTCAGTTCAGACTTCCACTTTGACTACGCTGAAACAGCTTATATCAGACCAAAGCTCCCATCAAGAACATTTAGAAAAGCAGAATAAAATATAAAAATAGCTATTCAAAGGCATCAGAAAGCAACCAGGACAGCCACAACTGAGGAGCCAACATTCTGGAAAGGAGAAAAATGCTTGAGATGGGCCCAACATTCTTTGCTGTTTTCCCCTTGAGGCATTTCTGATTTGGAAGTAAGAAGGCTAGTTGCAGAAACTGAAAGCACAGGATCAGAGCTTTCAGCAGTTCTTTGGGGGTGGGAAGCCAAAAATTATAGTTCAGGGCTTTGAAGTTAGCAAAACTTGCATAGCCAAGGTCACAGAGGGGAGGGGACCATGAAAAAGTGAGCCTGGTGTTAAGACTGGCATTTCCACTTGAAATATTTGATAACTAAGCTGCATAAGACAAGGGGCTGAGAAGTCAACCAAAAAGGGCTAAGAAAACAAACAGAACTGTTTGGAGTTTCACATTATTGGAAAGATAAAATTAGAGTCCAGAGCCAATAAACACCCCAGGATTTCAGTTGAGAACACTGAAGGGTCAAACACTAGGAGTCAGAGCAAACCAAAATACACCAGGGCTTACCAAAACTGAAACCAAACCTGGAATCATCTCAATTCTTGATTGGATTAGGTGATCTACCACTATTCTAACTGTCTGCTTTAAGAGAAATAAATCTTCTCTGGAGAAAGATACCACTATCTGTAGCCTCTACAATTTTTCATATACAATGAATTTAATAAAAGTTTACTAGGTACAGTAGGAGATAGGACCGGATAATTTTTTTTAACAGAAAAGGAAGGAAGGAAGAAAAAAGAAAAAGTAGGTGATAGAAACAGACCCATAGGTGATCCAAATCTTGAAGTTAGTAGACAAGGACTTTAAAATTGCAAGGTTTATATGTTCAAGAAAATAGACTAAAAGATGCAGAATATCACCAGAGAAATGAAAGCTACAAAAGAAAAAAAAGAGAAGACAGTGGAAATTTTAAAAATAAAAAATACAACAACGGAAATTAAGAACTCAATAGATGGGTGAAGCAACATATTAGACATGGTAGAAAGTAGATTAATGAACTAAATACAGGTTCATAGTAAATATTGACACTGAAGCACAAGGAGTAAAAAAAGGATATAAAATAAAAAATGAGCATAAGAGATATATGGGACATATTGAAATGTTTAATATATGTATCATTGGTGTCCTGGAAGGTAAGGGAAGAGAAAATAGACAGAAGTAATATTTCAAGGGATACTATCCTAGAATTTCCTCAAACACACATCAATCCACAGATTCGTGAGGTCCCATGAAGCTCTGTGAACTCCAATCAAGATAAACACAAAGAAAATCAAACTTCAGCACAGCATAGTTAAACTGCCAAAGACCAAAGCAAAAGCAAAATCTTAAAAGCAGTAGAGAAAAAAAAAATGCATTACCTTCAAAAGAGAAATAATAAGTCTGACAGCTGACATAATAGAAACAATGGAAGCCAGAATATAACGGAATGACATCTTAATGTGCTGCAAGACAATAATAGACAATCTAGAATTCTACACCTAGTTAGTAAATCCCTCAAAATTAAAGGGAAAATAAAGAAAATTTCAGAAGACCAGAAACTGAGAGAATTTTTCTCCAGCAAAGCCACAGTAAAAACAAAACCAAGAGGAGTTCTTCAGGCAGAAAGACAATGATCATAAGCAGAAAAAACAAAAATGGAGGAAGAAATGAAAATTAATGGACAGTGTAAATATGTTCATAGATCTAAATGAAAAATGACATCAGGGCCAAGAACATCCAAGAAAATCTTAAACAGGAAGACCAAAGATTAAGGACTTATACTACCAGGTAGAAAGTCTTATTATGAAACTTAAGTAATCAAGATAGTGTGGTATTGATTAAAAGACAGGCAAAAAGAACAATGGAAGATAAGTGAAAGTCCAGAAACATATACACACTAGATGCAGTCATTTAATTTATGACAAAAGTAGCATGGGTGGTGGGGTGGTGGAATATGGCCTTTTCAATAAATGGTCCCAACTCAATTGGTTATTCATAAGGAAAAAAATGAATCTTCATCTTACTTCAGACCAAACATAAAATCAATTTCATGTAGCTTCTGGATCTAAATGTGAAAGGTATAACAAAACTTCTAAAAGACAAATAGGAAAATATCTTCATGAGCTAGGGTGGGCAAAAATGTTTAAACAGGACACAAATATACCAATCATAAAGAAGACTAGTAAATTGGACTACATTAAAATTAAAAATAGCGTTCATCAAAATACATCAAGAGAGTGAAAAGTTAAACCACAGAATGGGAGAAGATGTAAGTAATTCCTACAACCATCAAAGGAGTCATAGCCACAATATAAAAAATACTTCAACAAATCAATAAGAAAAAGGTAGAGAATCCAATAGGAAAAATGCACAAAAGACTTGAACAGACAATTCATAAAAGAGGGTATCAAAATGGCCAATAAAGATATGAAAAAATTCCCAACTTCATTAGTCATCAGGGAAAGGCATATTAAAACTAAAACAAGATACCACTACACACCCACTAGATTGGCTAAAATTAAAAAGCTGACAATCCCCAAAATTGGTGAGCATGTGAACCAACTGGAATGCTCAATCATTGTTGGTGAATGTGTAAATAGGTATAACCACTTTGGAAAGCTGTTTGGCAGGGTCTACTAAAGCTGAACATATGGCTACCCTATGACTCAGAAATTCCACCTCTAAGTATGCACCTAATAGTAATGTGCACAGATATTCACCAAAATACATCAAATACCTGGAAACAAATCAAACAAAATATGCACAATAATTCTACAGAGGAAATTATGAAACTTTTCTGAGAGAAATTAAAGAAGATCTAAGCAAATGCAGGGATATAAAAAATTCATGAATTGGAACATGCTATATTATTAAGATGACCATTTTCCCTAAATTGATGTACAGACTGAATAAAATCCCAATCAAAACCAGAGAAGGTTTGTGTGTATGCACATTTATATTGACAATCTGACTAAAAAAATGTATATAGAAATGCAAAGAGACAAAAACAGCCAAGATGATCTTGAAGAAGAACTAAGATGGAGGACTTATATTAGTTGTTATCAAGACTTACTATGAAGCTACAGAAATTAAGACATTTTGGTGAAAAAAACTGATAAACAAATAAAAGAGAAAATAAAGTTTAGAAACAGAACCAAATATACAGAGCCATTTGATTTATGACAAAGGTGACATGGCAGCACAGTGTGGTGAAAGATGGACTTTGCAGTAAATGACGTTGAGTCAATTAGACAGCCATATGAAAAAGAAAAGAAGGAATCTTGATCCTTACCTCACACCATACACAAAATCAATTCCAGGCTGATTGTAGATCTAAATGTGAAAGGTAAAACAATAAAGCTTCTAAACGCCAACATGGGAAAATACCTTCATCACCTTGGGCAGGTTCTATTAAAGTAAAGAATTTCTGTTCATGAAAACACACCATTTAGAGGACGTCCAGGCAGCCAAAGACAATGGAGGCTGTGTATAAATTAAGTTCCCCAAATCTCCACAAGCTATATTAATAGCTTTGTAGCTACAAAACTTCTATACAAAATCATACCCTCATCAATAACTAAAGACAGAGATCATCAAAACCGTAAAATAAATGTGAGTAAAAAAGGGAAAAACTAACAGTTTTCGCCTGTGCTTTTGCCCCATCCATGCCCTGGGGCGAGGTATTGCAGCAGAGGCAGACTGAGGAAACTGTGCCAAAGGCAGATGGTGGTAGCTCCTTAAGGGTGAACTTGAATAACTACCAGAAGGAATAATCCACCCTAATTCTGAAGATACTAAAAAAAGCATCTGGAGTTCAGAAGCTGGAGGTCAAAAGTTCACAAACAGGCATCTGTACAGTGAAGGAAGTCAGAGGAATGGTTACCTCTGGGGGTGGGCACTCATGGGTACAGCACGTGAAGGCAGCTTCTGAATTGCTACTAATAGTCTTTTTCTTGACCTGCGTGGTGGTTACCTGGATGCTCTCCTTAAATAAAAATAATTCGCCAAAAATTCAAGAGTAATCCCAATTCCTTCAGCTGCTTCTTGGGCTATAAACTCTTAATCAATCTCGGGACTCCTTTCTCCTACCCCCAAGGCTCCTATCCTGATAAAGAAAAAACTAAAATTTGTGGAGCACCTAAAGCGTGTCTGGCACTTGGTAAGATACTTTCTATTGCATAACCTCATCTACCTCATCTAATCCTTACAATTCTGTGAGAGAGATATAATAGCCTCACTTTTACAGATGAGAAACAAACTGGGAAAGGTGCAAGGACTTGCCCAACATCACTGTATCACTATTAGGTTAAGCTGCATGTAACAGAAGAAACAAATTATCAGTGACTGAAAGATAGTGTCTTTCTTTCTCATATAAAAGATGTCCATGGGGAGGCAGTGCAGTGCAGCTATGACAGCTCCACAGTGTAAACGGGGATCCAACTTCCTATCTTTATGCTCCACAATCCTAGAATGATGTTCCCTTCTCAAGGCCACCTAATGGCCCAATATGGCTGCTAGAACTCCAGCCATCCCATCTACATTCCAACCAACACAAAAGAGAAAGAAAAAGAAGGGCAAGAGCCCCCTTTAAAGCAGCCTTTCTAGAAGTCCCATTTAGCACCTCTACTTATATCTCATTGGCCAGACTTAGAATCCTGGCCATATCTAGCATGGGAGGCTGGGAAATGTACGTTTTCAGTGGAGTGGCAACATGCCCAGTTAAAAATTAGAGTTGTGTTACTGAACTCTGACTTGTTGTGTTACTGAACTTGGAAGAGGGGAGGAGTGATATGGATGTTGGTATAGACAACCAACCATCTGCCAGAGACACCCAGTTGGGAAGTGATGGGGCCAAGATTCAAATCTAGCCAGTGGCCTCTCCATAGGTTACCCAGCCTTTCCTCCTGAGCCATGTCCCTCTACCACAACACCTTCCCCCAGTGACATGAACACCTGGGGGAGTAGCAGGCAACAGGAGCTCTGTGGGAGGGTGGGGGCAGATGCAGCAGGGCCGTGAAGCTGGCCTCCCTGGGAAGCTCTTCTATTTTTCCAGGGCACCTTCCCTTCCCCTACCTCTAGAGCTTCCCTAAAACTCCAAGTTCTTTGTCACAGAGCTCACAGCGTGGTGGTGATGAGATAGGTGCACCTTTTCATGGGTTATTGGCTCTAAGTTGAAGATTAGAAACACGCTAGATTTGTGGTTTTTTCAGTTTTGCCATGTTAAATAAACAATCACAGGTGGTCGCAGAACTTTCTTTCTGGAAAGCCTTACAGAGTCTTCCAAAGGATAGGCCTGTGCCTCTGATGGAGGGCTGGGCCCAGCTCTTAGGTCCCCACTGATTCCAGGGCTCTGAACAGCTGCAGCTGGGGCCTTGGCCCAGTACTGGGTCTCAGCAGGGGAACAGCAATAGGGGAAGAATGTCCTGAGCAGAGAGCTGAACCATCACAGAAATCAGGCCAGAATTGAAAATGCTCATAGTGGAAACAAATCTAACAGGACTTGAAAAATGGAAGTTGACACTTGAAATCACCAATGTCAACAGTCACTTTGCAGGAGAAGAATAGTGATGGGGAACATCAATGAAGAGAAAGAGTCTGATATTAGAGCCCAAAGCAAGTGCCCAGAGGCCGTCTTTGTGAGGTTTGAGAAGACTGAGCTCCAAATGTGCTCAGGGAAGCCTGAAGGTCTGCACTTGTCCTTGCGTGGGAAACTCCAATGGAAAAGGACTGAAGAACGTGCTTCTGGAGGAAGCCTGTGGCCTTGTTATCCCTCTTACCAGAAAACTCCTGGCACCAATGAGTGAGCTGGGGACAACTTGATGCTAGAGACAGGTGTATAAAGGAGGGACCCCTGTAGAATGCATCCAGGAGGGGCCACTATTCTGCCCGTTTCTGTGACTTTGTCTACCAGGAGTCACCTGTATTGTGAGAGAATCCAGGGTTTAAGATGATAGCCATGTCACACAGCTTGCTGTCATAAATCCTTACTGTATTTACACAGAGTCAGAGAACCAGGCTGTGAAAGGACCCTAGGAGTTACCTGGTCCAAATCTCTCATTTTCAGTTGCGGAAACTGAGGCCCAGGGAGCAAGGCCCAGAGCAATCTGAGGTAGCAGATTAATCAATGTGAACACAGGATTAGCACCAGATCTTCTGATTACCAGACTGTGTGCTCCTGCATGCGACTTACCAACAGGGGCCCACTGAGACGTCACGGCAGAGCTGCTTTGGGTGCCTTCCTAAGCACATGCCAGGTCTGGAGGAGCAGAGGGGAAGGGGCCTGAGTTGGGTTGAGGAGTCTTGGCCTCAAGTCCTGGGTCTGCCCCCACCTGCTGGGTGACTGCATTAGATTCCTAGGGCTGCCAACAACTTTCCACAAACTGGGTGGCTTAAAACAACAGAAATTGAGTCTCTCATAGTTCTGGAGGCCAGACATCTGAAATCAAAGTGTTGCCAGGGTGGGCTCCTTCTGGAAGCTCTGAGGGAGAATCCTCCATTCCCTGCCTCTCTCCTAGCCTCTGGTGGCTGCCGGCAATCCTTGGCATTCCTTGTTTTGTAGATATGTTACTCCAATCTCCACCTCCTGCACATGGCCTTCTCCTCTGTCAAATATCCCTCTGCCTTTCTCTTAGAAAGGAAACCTGTCATTGGATTGAGGGCCTGCCCAGGGAAACCAGGAAAATCTCATCATGAGAGCCTTAAGCTAATTACATCTGCAAAAAACCCCCTTTCCCAAATAAGGTCACGTTCACAGGTTCTAAGGGTTAAAACATGGACATGTCTCTTTAGGAGCCACTATTCAACCCACTACAGTGATCTTGGGATGTCCCCTCCCCTCTCTGGCCCTTAGTTTCCCCACTGGTAAAACAGTGAGGAAGGCAAGAGCCCATTTACTTGCTATGGTTTTATAAGTGTGTGTTTGTCTTCATGGACACGGATGGGTCCCAAACTATACAGGCATCAGTTCAGCAGTCAGTGCAATGCTGACTGTGGTCCCGAGCAGTTGGGCATAAAGCAAATTCAAATTCAAGAAACATTTCTGGACTCTCTAGAACTTCCTTTGACCATAGACTTCTGAAAGCTGTTCAGGGAAGTTGGCTTGTTGTCAGACCACAAATAGGAGTGCTTTATTCAAGTCTGGGCCCCACTCCTTCGGGAGAGAATGTTCAACAAGAACAAGTACAACAAAAGGAGGACAGGCTGAGTGTGGGGAGGGGCTTGACAAATACAACCTGTGCAGGGCCAGTACTGGGGTGAGGCAAATAAAGCACTAACTTCAGGTGCAAAAATTAAGGAGGAGCCAAAATAACTCAGTAATCAAGATAACAAATATTCTAATACCATATTTAAAAAAATCAAAACTAATGCAAAAAAAAATCATGATGAACAAAATATCAAAATTTTAAATAAAGATAGGATCCAACCCTGCACTTGCATGACTCACCTCTCTTGCCTCACTCTAATCCCAGTCCTGGGGATCCTGCCTTTATTTAAACTTTTGATAATTTGTTCATCATGGATTTTTTTTTGCATTAAATTTGATTTTTTTAAAAAATTGCATTAAGATAGTTTGTTTAATCTTGATTACTGAGGTTTTTGGCACCTCCTTACATTTTGTACTTAGCCCTGGACTTGTGAGTTATGGCTAGAGGGAGTGGGGCTGTTTAGCCTGGACAAGGGATGCCTCTGAGGATATGGTCACTGTCCCCAAATCTCTGAAGGACTGTGTGGGACAGAGGGACCAAGAGGACCTGAGTGGCCCCAGAGGAACCGGAGGGGGTGGAAATTAAGGGAGAAATAGTGAGTCCCCTGCTACTGGAAGATCTGAGAATGTGATGGGAGGCTAGACTAGATAAGCTCCAGGAACAGCCCTAATACCCTCTGATTCCAACAGGCAAAGGAGCTGTGGATTTCCCTGTGTAACTTCAATCACCTTGTAACCGTGGGGCAATGTAAGAAATGTTGCCTCTTGTTTCAAAGACCATGGGGACAGGAATTGGGTCTTCTGGACTTTCAGAAGCCACTCTGATGGCCCTGCCCCATCTTTGGGGGACTCGTGAGTGGGTTTCCCCCAAGTGTGGGATGAAGTGAACAGCCTCAAGGTGTCCCGTGCACGAGACAGCAGTGGGGGAGAGGCCAGCCTCCTACCAGCCCCAAATAAAAAAAAATCAAAAAAAGGAAGCAGTGATCCAATGTTGTTATAAATATCAAAACATTGCCTCCAACATACACCATGAAAAATGACCTTTCTAAAATGCATTCCTGTGTCCTGCTCACAGCCCTGCATGGCTCCCCCTGAATAAAATGAATGCTTCTTAGAACGACATTCAAGGGAGGTCCTTCTTATGTCACTCCCCACTTAGCATTACAGATCCCACGTGCACTTAAGTCTCTGCTTTTAAAGCCTCTCCACTTAGTTATTGTACCATCTGCTTTCATGGATTTTTTTTCTTAGTTTTTGCGTTTTCCTCAAATGTTATACTAATTTTAGATTAAAATATTGAGTATCCCTGGACCTAAGTATCTTAATAAATTGCAAACTTTGACACCTTTAAAAATAACACTTACCATAAATGAGTTATTTCTGCTCATTATTCAACATCTCAAAAAAATTTTATATATGCATTGATTTTGGTATGAAAATACTTCTTTCGACATTTTCTAACCAGGTGCCAGCGTGATATAAAGAGTTGTTTACAAAATGTGTCCTAATGATTTGCTATTTCTTGACAAATCAATAAATCATTTGTGTAGAGTTGGCTGTCACTGAGATTAAATAATGAATAAAAATTATACATATATAAATTTTCTTTATTACAAAGCTCATTCTTGAAATAAAATTGGGTCAGTAAAAACCCTGGGGTTGGGTGGAATTTATCTGAACAGAGAGAAGACAGAAAAGAACTATGTGCACTGCTGTACTGAATTGTGGCTGGTGTTCAGAATTGAGGAATGGATGTTACCAACCTCACCAGGGCTGTCGTTGCCTGGTTTTTCACAATACTTACAATGATAGAGAACGGTGTACTTTTAAAATACTTTTACATATGCCATATTACATGGTCCTTGCAACGCCCTACAAGATAAGCAGGGCAGGGGTTAGTAACCCTAGTGGGAGCACGCAGAGGCCCAGGGACTTAAGCCCTCTGCTCAAAGGTCTGCTCCCAGAGACGACAGCATGAAGCCGCCAGGCACCATGCTAGCTGCTTTGCACAATCTGCCACCAATCTTCCTGATAACCCTGGAGAAGGGTATTTTTACTACTATCATACAGATATGGAAACAGAGGCTCAGAGAACTCAAGTTTAAGGTCACAGAGCTGGTAAGTGGCAAAACTGGGGTTTGAACTAGTCTGGCAGGTCTATAGCACATGTTTCCCAAAGTCTACTTGAGAAGTTTTTTCTCACCTCCAGGAGAGCATCAATGAGACCGAGAAATGACATTCCAGGTCAGAGGAGCACGGGCTGAAACTTTGGCAGAGTCTAAAAGACCCTGTAATTGGCACCAGGACTGCATCTCTTCTACTCATACTGTGTTATGTGCCTACAGAGTATCCTTGCCTCACTTGATTGTCACAATTTCCTAGAGAAGCATGCAGTGGAGGGCTGGCTACCCTCCATTTTACAGGTACGTGAGGCTCAGAGAGGTCAAGTGATTTGCTCAAAGTCACACAAAGGACAATAAATGTGCACTTTTGCCAACATCATCAGACAAGATGAACAGAAGAGGTGGGCCTGGGGGCTAAAATGGGTAGACCAAGGCACTGACCTTTCCTGAGATAGTCTTGATCTGCTTAGAGCTCAGGGGCTCGAAGTCCACGCCGATGTAGCCCTCCATGGCAGCAAGCAAATTCTTCCGGAGGCAGCGAGATGAGTTGGCTTCCGTGTGCACCTGCTCCCACCAGGAAGGCTCATACCAGCCTGGGATGATCCACTGGTATTTACTACCGTACATGTTCTCCTCATACGCCTGCAACAGATGGGGGGACTATGAAGGCACCAAGAGTCAAACATTGTTCAAGGCTCTGTGCCCTGTGAGAAAGGTGGAGTGAAGTCAGGCTTCCTCTTACTGAGGATTTATTACATTTTTTATTACTTGCTTGGCTTCCTCCTTGTTATTTCTCAAAGGATCCCAGATATTTTATGGACAACATGTATAATAAAATAATAAACACTGAAAAAAATTAAAAAGATAGGGGTCTGGGAAAATATAAATTAAAATATGTTTACAGGAGGTAAAGGTAACGGAATAGAGATAATCATACCAAAGCTTCCAACAGTATACATAATTAAGCTGCAAATTTCACTATGAACTTCCTGGAAGCCCAAGAGAAATGGACAGTAAGATTATTTACATAGCTCTCATTATCAATAAGGAGAAAACATACCAGCTTTTTGGGCAAACAAAGTGTTTTCTAGTCCCTAACCCTCAAAAAATGCCTCATACGGAGGATACTGTCAAATTAGCCAGCATGGTATCAGCATCATCTGTACAACAGATTTCATAAAGCTGTTTTTTGTACAGATCTTTATTAAGAGCTAAGGTCATACCTCAAAACACAACCCAGAGGGAGCAATTTTCAAGGGGCCAAGACAATTTAATCTAAGGGTGCAGCTTCTATAAGATGCCACTTCGCAAACTGACAAGCATCTCTGAATCTTTACCCAAAAGATAGTGTGTATAAATTCAGATCCTAAGAAAAACGTCCCTTACATCTGTATGCTTTACATGCATCTTATTTGATTGTCGTTCACATTCACCCTGGGAGGTAGTCAGGGTAGGGTTTAGCATTCTCATTCTAGAAATGAGAAAACTGAAAATCAGAGAGGGAAAGTAACTTTCCCAAGGTCACACAGCTGGGGAGAAAAGGCAGGCCTGGATCTAGGTCTGTTGACTTTAAGGCCACAGAGCCACACTGCCTGCCTCCCATTTAAACAAAATAGTCATCAGAATGTTTTAATGTACCACTATTTGGCTTTGATTCTTCTTATAATTATTTTGTATCAGGAAAAGCACGCTTTTTGATAGCTTAGATACACACAGAAAAAATCCCACTTTGCAGGATTGTCATGTTCCATCAAAATTGGGTCCAGAAAAAAGTTTCTAGGTAGTGGTCATGTTCCCATCAGTAATCAAAATTCCAAGAAGTCACTGCAGAGAGCAGTGGCGGATGGAAATGCCCTCTATGCACTGTGTTGGACTGTATGCGCTCTAAATGTGAACCTTAAACAATCCTTCAATTCATCCCTAGGGAGCCACCTACATTAGAAGGACATGTTGGGAAACAGGTCATACCACACCCTTTCTGTTCCTGGGCCTAGAGCAGGGCCAGGGTGAGAGGCCAGGAGGATGCAGACAGAGGAGCCTGAGAGATTGCTTTGGACCCTGGGAAGGTTCTGCCTGCCCTCCACTTAGGCTTAAGGAGGCTAAGCCAGTGTCTGTCCACGGAAAGGTTAGAGAAAAGTCACTGTCAAGTCTAGAAGCCAGAGGGGCACTCTCCTCATCTGCACGTCTGGGGAGGCGACTCCTCTAGAACTCCCTCAACATCTGTGAAAGCCCAACCTGCAGTGCAGAGCATCTCACTGGGGTACATGTGAGTTAGGAGATTTGGTCCTTGACTTAAGCTCAGATCCCACGTCTGTGGCCTCCACCCAGCAGTTCAATGACGCCTCTGAAGATTAAACAGACATTGTTTAATAAAAGACCCCTTCCGCTGTCTCAAGGCAGTGATCACAGTCAGTTTTCTAGCAAGTACATTAAAATGTTGCCCCAACCAAAATTGTTGTGAAAAACACAGAGAACCCTCATATTTGAATTACCTAACAAAATCCCAGTTTAAGAAAAGCGTGCATCTCCTGGGCTTCCCTCTAATGCTGTGGTCCCCAACCCCCAGTACCGGTTGGTGGCCTGTTAGGAACCAGGCCGCACAGCAGGAGGTGAGGGGCGGGCCAGCTAGCGAAGCTTCAGCTCTCTTTACAGCTGCTGCCCATCAGTGGCATCACTGCGTGAGCTCCGCCTCCTGTCCCATTTCCCACCCCCCCTCCCCCTCCCCCTCCCCGGTCTGTGGAAAAATTGTCTCCCATGAAACCGGTCCCTGGTGCCAAGAAGGTTGGGGACCGGCGCTCTAATCAATGAGATTTAGGCCACAGAAACTTTTTTCTTTTTTTTAAGTAAAGATAATATCGGATCCTGGCTGGGGACTAGACTTCGGAATAAAAGGTTCATCCTAATGATCTCAGGTCATTTAATCAATGGCAGAACCTGTGAGGCTTCACAACTCTCATCTTTTACTAACAGAGGAGATCCTACATATGTTGAGCCCCTGTGATGTGCTTGGCCATTTTTCTGTATTATTTTATTCTTACAACAACCCTATGAGGTTTGTGCTATTATCTCAATTTTATAGATGAAGAAAATTCAGGTTCACGGATTGAGGAATTTGCCCAAATACATACAGCTAGGAAGTCAAAGGGACAAGACTCAAAGGCAATTTTTTAATTTTCCCTGCTTTTCTTAGCAAAACGAAACAGGGAAAAGGTTTTTGGAAGCTTTCTCAATTTTAAAAGGTTACAGCAAGAAGTCCCACTTGTTAGGAAGGTACGTTAAGGAAGAATCGATAGATGCAGAGTGAGGATATGAAAAGGCATCAGACACAAAGGCAGATAATGACTTGTGTGATAATTAAGACCACATGATAATTAAGAGGCAGCACTAAGCAGGAAGTTTGGAGCAGAAAGTTAGATCAGCTGTGACAGTTCTATGACCTGCTATTGTCCCGTTGTGAGCTGTTCCTTGGTAGTGAGTTTTCCAGAAAACAGAAGCTTAGTCCATTTGAATGACAACACATTTTGTTTAGAACATTAGTCAATTTTGATGAAGATAAAACTTTTTCCAAAATAGCTTCTGACTTTTTTGATTAAGAAAAAAAAGAATACAGGCCCAACACAGTGGCTCTCGGCCATGTTCCCAGCATTTTGGGAGGCTGAGGCGGGAGGATTGTTTGAGGCCAGGAGTTCAAGAGCAGCCTGGGTAACACAGCAAGCAAAACCCCGTCTCTACAAAAACCAGAAAAACTAGCTGGGCGTGGTGGTGCACCCCTGTGGTCCCAGCCACTCCGGAGGCTGAGGCAGGAGGATGGCTTGAGCCCAGGAGTGTGAGGCTGCAGTGAGCTGTGATGACACCACTGCACTCTAGCCCAGGCAACAGAGTGAGACCCTGTCTCCAAAAAAATAAATATATAAATGAATAAATAAAGAATACGGTCAAGCAGCTCTAGAGTCTCTGCCACATGCCCGCTGGGTAGCTCTGGCACACACCGCCCTTGGGCTTCATTTTCTCATCAATGGACTGTGGAAAGCAAAGCCTGCCTCACTGGGTTGGTTTCAGAATGAAATGAGATGATTTGTGCACCATGCCTGGCAAACAGCATGTTCAGGAACGTTTTAGCTGCCCCTTCTCGTTCCTTCCTCCTTTTGGTAACTCATAGTTTCATTCTGAACGTCAGTTACTGTTATGGACCATGCACGGTGATGCTCTTGGGCTTGGAGAAGACTGCCCCAAACACCAAATGGCCCCAGACAGTTGTACACAGAGTATTGGGTCCACTTTTTATGGCTTTTTGTCTCCTTTCTAGCTGTCAGATCTAGACTGTCGTTTTCATTGTCTTCAAGTCCCTCTCCTCACTCTGAAATTGCTGCTTTTAAACTGCTATGGGCTTGGAAAGTAGGGCGCCTAGATTGTTAAGCATATGGGTAGAGCAAAAGTAAATAGGCATTGAGGGAGGGTCTAAAAGGCTCTCCTGCAAGGGAGGTAGAATGGGCTTAGATATAACATCCTCCACTGTCTAATGCAACTGCGGAAATGCCTGCGCGCCTCCCTTCTGGTATTCCCAAGTTCAGGAGAGCTAAGACTGTTGGACACGTGAGCTCTAAGTAGGTGCTGGTGTGCTTCTCTGTCTCCTCTGCCACATGGAGAGTTCCTGGAAGGCGGGCCCATGCCAGCTCTCCTCTGGGTCCCCAGTGCTTACCACAGTGCCTGGTATACAGAGGGCACTCAATGAATGGTTGCAGAGTGACTAAATGAATGTATTTCTGGTTTACTTGGTCGCCTTGGCTTTCATTTTCTCTGCCTCTGGTAGACATATGGTCTCAGAACCTGTGGCTGCCAAATGGGTCCTACTGCGTGTTGATGGGTGGTCCTGAACTCACGCTCTTTAGCCCCATGAACTGCTTTGGTTCCTGTTAGCTGCAGACATGTAACCACGAGGTGAATTTTTTAAAAAAAATCCAATCTCCTCTTTTTATTAAGTTTCCTTTTGCATCATCCCCTTCCCATGCAAGAAAGACATTTCCTTTTTATATTAAGGGTCACAACAATAATTGTGATAAAACCCAACATTAGTGAAGCAGTTAACAGTTGGGACGATGCTCCCCCTTTGGTGGCCTCATTTAAGCCTCTCAACAACCTCGTGAGGCATATAAGGCAGAGATCATTGCTTCCACTTTCGAGATGAGGCAGTTGGGGACCAGAGATATAAAGTGACCTGCCTGAGGTCACACAGCCAGCAGAGCTAAAACCAGAACCCACATCAGAGTGCTTGAGAATTTAGAATAGATCACCGAGGATGGAGGAGAAGACAAAAGTGACATGCCATGCTCATACTGTGCTAGAGCCAAAATGAACATTTTGCCACAGGGCTATAAATAGGCCTTGCATTTGCTGGAGTCTGCTCTCCCATTGGGTGGCAGTTCCAACCTCAAGAACGCAGCAACATGCTATAAAGTTTACACTGCAGCATTTGCATGACAAAGATGTGGTTGTTTCCATCTGGCCTGTGCTCTGACCCTGATGGGGCAGGAAGGCTCTGGGTGGGGGCGAGGTCCCTGCTCTGAGCAGCCCCTCCCTCCGTCACACACCAGTCTTGATGAAGCGTGAAGACCTTCTGGGCCTGCCAGAAGAACTTGTTCCTAATCAGGCAAGGCTGTATGTCCTCAAGGGCAGATTCCATCTGAGGGTTTGGCACATGGACTCAACACACAACCAAAAACTCCTTAATGAGTGAATCAGCCAGCAAAGTGCCTAAGAGAAACCCCATCTCAAAATACCATACGTCTAACAAGAGTGGAGAGGAAAGTGGGGTGAGAAGGTGGGTGATGTCCCCATGCCATGTGGAAGGCAGGCCGCCTGGGGCTTTGGGTCAAAAGGAAGACAGCCATGCCATCTGTTCTGAAGTGGAAACCATGGTTGGAAAAGTCACTCGGAAAATCGTCCCAGCGCCTGGCACAGAGTGAAATCATAGCCATGCCTGGGCTTTGGTTTGGCTTGAATCAGAACATGAGGTCTGTTTGCATTTCTTGCAAACGGGAGGTGGCCAGGGCTTAGTGTGGAATCTTCGAGGATCATTTTTATTAATTTATTTTCCCTGGAGTTATTTGTTTTCCTCATTTGATCAACATCAATCACCCACCATACACCAGCTCCCTGCAAGGCCCGGGAATATGGAGGGAAAACCCCAGTTTCTTCCCTAAAAGAAAGCATGTTCTCCAATTTGGGGAATTAGTTTCCTTATTAAAATGGGCTATTTCTAGACCCTAGGTAGTAAGGAGCAAGGTTTCTAAGTTTTGGAGTAAAATTATTAAATCTATTCACTCCATATTTTCAATTTTTCTTACGTTCCTCCTTCGATTTTAATGTGGAAAGACCTCTTGCTACTCTTCATTGATATATAGAATGCCCAACACAATTTTCTGAAATCTGCCAGTAAACTCGCCAGCCCAACAGTGGCTCATTCCCTCTTCAGACACCTGAGACCTTACATAAACAAACAAAAAAAGATCACTGACATTTACTGAGGTCTCACAGTACCTGTACATCAGGTATTGTGCAAGGGGTTTCTGCTCATTTAATCTTCATGACAATCCTATGAGACAGGTGTTATTATCCCCATTTTACCGATGAGAAAACAGAGGTCCAGAGAGTATAAATAGCATGCCCAACCTCAGTACTAAGCAGCAGAGCAGGGATTCAAGCCCAAGCTGACTGACTCCTGAGTGCCAAACTCCATCCAAGGTCTCCTGCAATGTCAGCCTCATAGCCTCTCCCTCCTCCCGGCTAAATCAGAAGATGATCTGGCAGTTCTCATCTTGCTCCTGAGCCTTCAGATGAAATAATCCCATGAGACTGTGGCTTTCAGCCACTGCTCTGTCCTCGCTCCTCGTCTCTTTTGAGTTCCTGCACCTGTCCTGAAACAGGGCACCAGGAGCTGGGCAGGACACCCCGGGTGGGATTTCTCCAGCAGAGAGCAAAGGGACCACCCTGCCTGGGGTGTGGACATGTAGTCTGAGGTCACTGTCTGGCATTGTGCTAACCCTAGTGACCTCAGTCACCAAACTCTGTAGTAAACCGGGGGTCAACTGAGACACTCAAAGTCCCTTCACTTCTCAACACACAGCACTCCCCAGCTATGCCTCTACCACCTTGGACTTAGGTAGCTCGATTTGTTCTAATATAACCTTATATTAGAATCATTAATCTCCTTGGATTTCAAATATTCCAACCTATTAAGGTTCTTTGAACCCTGGCTCTGTCATCTAACATATGCCATGACTTCTAAAATTCCTATAAACCTGCTATTTATAACCTCATGCAAGTTACTGACAAAAAGATTGAGGAGGACAGAGATCTGTGGCCCATCACTAGAGACTACACCTAGAATAACCTCAGTCTGAAGAGAGGCTTATTGGGTAGACAATGACTCACCCAACTGGGCTCGCATTCTGTTGACTTTTCTCCTGACATGGGGTGGAGGATTAGGAGCTGGGGCATCAAAATGGAAACAGATTTAGTTCCTGTGTTAGAGCCCTTATATATAACTTAAGTTAGAAATCATATAGAGAAAACCTCTTTTTTTCAGATTAAATTGCAATCAGGTGAATGAGGATTGAACCTTGGCTCTGCCATGAATTGGCTGAGGGCCCTTGGAAAAGCCCCTTTACCTCTCTGGGCCTCTATTTCCTCATCTGTAAAACTGGATAATCATAGCTGCTTCTCATGGTTACTGAAAAGGCTAAATGAGCTAAGGCAGTGGTCCCCGACCTTTTTGGCACCAAGGACCGGTTTCATGGAAGACAATTTTCCCATGGGGGGGTGTGGGGCTCAGGTGGTGATGCGTGCGATGGGGAGTGGCTGTATAGATGAAGCTTCGCTCGCTCATCTGCTGCTCACCTCCTACCATGCAGCCCCCCAGTTCCTAAGTCTCATGGAAGACAATTTTTCCATGGACTGAGGTGGAGGGAGCCGCAGAGCTCTGTGGCCTGGTCCCTAACAGGCCACGGACCAGTACCAGTCCGCAGCCCAGGGGTTGGGGACCACAGAGATAAGGTATAAAAAAGTACTTTGTCACCTATCACATACTAGACAACTCTAAAGGATTCAGGGGTAGATATTGAATAGTTGACAGTTGTTCTAAACCTAAGACTCTGAGCCCTACCTACAGGCACAGAGGGGAACTGAGTCACATTAGTCTCACCCTGATTTCTGGATACTATCTCTCTCTGTGCAGTGCATGCAGCAGGGCTCTGTTAAGCATGACTAAATTGGGGGACTTAGAATTAGCTGACCAGGCTTAGACAACAGGTTAGAGGGTGGGTTTGGCGAATCAAGGTCCCTGGTTCCTCCTGTGACTGCACTGTTCTGAGCCCTGGGATTTTAGCTCCTTGAAAAGAGGAAAGAACAGTGGGCACAACACCTCTGCTGCAAGCACCCAGGCCCCAGCCCCATGATCCCGCTCACAGACCAAGCAGTGAGAACAGGACAGAGGAAAAGCTTCGTGAACCTCCACAAAGACAAGACTGATATGATGATTTTACTTACACAACAGAACACTTTTGCTGCCATATTCTGGTCAAACTGGCCAAGGATGATCCGCACGTCATTCCCCTGTGGACAGAAGGACACGTATGTGAAGGTGAGTGGGTGATCAGCACACCACGCAGGGCTCAAGGCCATGGGCAGAGAACTGTCCTGTGCCCAGGCTCCCATGTGACAGCACTGCCTGGGCAGGTGGGCAGGGCAGAACCTCACCCCCAGCCCAGCCCAGCCTGGATTCTCTGGCCCTCTCTGGGGCCAGCTTCCCCTTGCCTCCTGCAGTCCGCCCTCCCTGGTCTCACGGGCAAGCCGCAGGGCCATCCCGCTCAGGCCGGAGGCTGAAGCTGACCACGCTGAAGCGCCTTGGAATCTCCCGTTCTCTTCCAACAAGGGCAGGCAAACCCTGCAGTGCACGGAGACATCATCTAATCTTATTCCTCACTTTACGTGTAGGGAAACTGAGGCCGGGGGAGGGAAAAGGAGCTTCTAAGGTCCCCTGTGGAGTTGGTGGCAGAGATAAGACCCCAGACAACCATACTCCCCCCACAGTGTTCTAGACTTTGCTACTTCTTGACAGTCGACCCCTCGAGGCATTCCTGGAGGCTACAGAGCTTCCTGATTAAGAGGTTGCAGAGTCTCTTCAAGCTTTGAGCTTTGTTCAAATCTCAGCTCCACCAGCAAGCCTCGGGGGGCCACAGGTGGCTCCTTTTCCATCTCATCCTCAATTTCCTCATCTGCAAAATGGGGAGAATGGTAGTAATTACCTTATGGGATTGTTAGGAGGACGAAGTGAAATAATCCTTGTAAGTATTGTGTAGCACATAGTGAGTGTACAACTTTATCTCTAAGGAAAATCTATAGTTGAAAGCTCTACAAACGGGACTACGTTCATTATCTCAGTGTGGTTGATACGTGTATACTATACAACAGCCCCTGTGACTTATTCATTCATTCAACAAACATTTACTGAGCATCTGCCTGAGGCTCTCCTGGCTCAGGGTAATGGGCCCTTCGTCACTTTCTGGGGCACTGGGGTCCAGGCTTGGCCCTGCCCCATAGAGAGGAACAGGCCAAAGAAGGATGTGCAGGGCAGTCGCAAGGAGACCAGCTGGACCCTGGCCCACACAGCTGCTCCCCACCCCAGTGGCTTCCTGCCCTCCACAGTGAGGCCCAGCCTCGCAGGTGGTCCACCTTCCTGCTGTTCATCCACCCCCTCCAGCAGGCCTCCAGGCCCTTTGATACACAGAGAAGAAAAACATGCCTTTACAGATCAGTTTTTAGCATCTTTTAAAATTGGAAAGTGCTGACTGCGAGGCCATTTTACTCATCATGTACTTTAGCAAAATAAAGAAGGCCTGGATTCTAAAATCATCCTTCGTTTGCAAGCAAGGATGGAAAGAAGAAGAAGAAAAAAAAACACTTGCTCTGAAAGGACTTTAAAAGATCGTTAACAGAGCAGTTGCAGGAAGGCAAGCCTTTGTCATCACCAGTCTGCAATGCTATAAAAAGTTCTAAGCTGCTTCCGTTCTGTGGACATGCTCCCAGGCATGCTGCAGGGTCTTTCTGCTTGTTTGTTGAAATCTTTTGGCATTTCTTGCTGCTAACAGTATCCATCCATCCATCCGGGCAGCCAGCAAACACTTACTGAGCATCTACTTTGTGCCAAGTTCTGCATTGCTAAACATGGTATGGTAGAAAAAGCTTATTGGATTTTGGAGTCAGAGAATCCTGGGTTCAAATCCCAGCTCCACTTCTGACTAGCTGAAAACCCTGTCTGTTAACCTCCTGGAGCAGCCTCAATTTCTTCATCTCTGAAATAGGGATAAGCCTACCTACCTTGCCCAGTGGTTGTCGGATTCATCACAATGAAACTCGCCCAATGCTCTCTCTGGGCCCTCCCGCCTCTCTGGTCACCCCTGCTCAGCCTTCTCTGCACCAGCCCCTCATCTTCTGCCCATCCCTAAATGCTGGTGCTCTGCCCTTAGCTCTTTGCTCCCACCACTGTCCCTGGGCAACCTCACTCGTGACTCTAGCTGCAGCTGCCCTCTGTGTGCTGTGGACTCCAAACCTCTTTCCCTGGCCCAGAATTTTCTCTGGTTGCCCATTGGACTCCCCCGGTTGGATTCTGCCAGGCACCTCCAGCACAACATGTCCCAAGCTGAAGTCATCAGCTGTCCCCGCAAGCCCCTTCATCCTCCTGTGTTTTCCATACTGAGAATGGTATCCCCAACCTCCACTCACCCAAGTTGGAAACTTGGGAGTCAGCTGAGACCCACACCTCTCCTTCACTGCCCCATATCCAGGGGATAAGCAGAACCTCTTGGTTCTGTCTGCTCACTAGCTCCTGAATCATCCCTATCTCCCTAGCACCCCTGCCCTGGGCTTAGTCACCATCACTCCCTACCTAGTGAACAGCACAGCCTCCCAAGTGGACCCTTCCCTTTAATCCTGCCCCATCCACCCATCTCCACAGAGCAGACGAAAGGATCGTTCCAAGATTCAAGTCTGATTGTGTGAAATCTTTCCATGGCACCCGAGGTTTACAGATCAAACTCTTATTCGTTCCTCACCGACTCCTGCTCAATTCCCTACCACATTTCTCACTATGGCTCCATGGCAGTGAGAATGAACTCCCTGTAGCTCCCTGAAACAGGACTCCGTCCCTTTGCTCATTCATTCATTAGTATTCTCACTCTGCCCCGCCTTCTTTCTGAAGCGCATCCATCCAGATGCCCTGCCCTCCTGTCCCACTCGCTCTGCCTGCACAGCTGCTGCTCACCCTTCCTGCCTTAGCTCAGGATCCTCTGCTCAGAGAACCCACCTCTCTGGGCCACCAGGTGTGGTGGCCATTTCCTCCTCTGTGGGCCTGGAGCACCCTGCGCTTCCTTCCAACATGGCACAAGTCCACTCACTTGTCTGTCTTCCCCACCAGACTGAGGGTAACCTGACTTACCTCTGGGTTCCCAGCTCCCAGCAGGGGCACGACACACATGTCAACAACATGTGTTGAATGCGTGGTGAGCGAATGCGTGATGAACGCGTGGCGAGTGAATGCGTGCCCTGTGCCGCACCAAGCACAATGCCTGGCCCACACTGCTTGTTCAGTAGCTGGTAGCCATTGTCATCATGGTGCTAAATATCCTAGGGTCTACGCACTGATTAGGTTAACCATGTCCAATTCTCGAGTAGACCGAGGGACCCACATCTTCATGGATGACCGCATGACCACCTGCTGACAGACAAACAACCAGCTCTGCCACTTGTGAACCATTTAGTGTCTCCATTGCCATGACAACCAAGTGGCAAGCACTACTCGGTTCTGTGCTCCCAGGCTGTTAGGTTGGGATGGGTCCTAAGGGATCACCCATCTAGTTAACCCCTCCCCAGAGAGGCTTCCTCCAAGGCTGTGCAGCACCCTAGAGTCAGAGCCCTCACTGGGTGCCTCCTGACCATCAGGGGCCCTAAAGAAAGATCCTATCCAGAGCTAGGTGGTGCCCAATGCAGGAAGCTGCTCATACCCACTCTGCTTCTAGATGGTGAGTAAGAGCAGGGAAGATGCTGCAAAGCCTGGGAGGAAAGAGGAGGAGCCAGCACCCAGCACAGCCAGAGCCTGGAACTGGGGTGAGGGAGAGGCCAAAGGGGGGTGACACTGGGCCAGGGTCCTTGATGGGGGCCCTTGTGAGCAGTATAAAGAGTTTGAGGGGCTTCCCAAGCTGGGGTATGTGCGTTCCAGGGCACGAGGAGGTATTCTCAGGGTATGAAATGCACAGATGTACATCGGTGTTCTTTCTGGGGTAGCAACTTACTGGAAGATTCAGGAGTTGGGGAAGCGGTTTTGGATTTGGAGAATCTGAACAGTTTTTATACACACGTGCATGTTCTCACAAAAGTTCCAGAATCACACTTTGCAATGTTGTATAACTTGTATCTTTCCCTGAACGTCCAGAGATTGGAAAGAAAAGATTGGGGTGAGCACGGCCCCTGCTTCTGGCCAAGCCCCCACCTCCCTGCCAGGGGTATGAGCCCACTCTCCTGTGCTGGAAGGGTGTGGGGCAGTTCGGGAGTGCTGGGGGGTAGCCACGAATGTTTCTGAGGATGAGAGTGACAGAACAGAGCCGTGGTGTCACAGAGAAGGGGGACTGTGGCAGAGGGCAGAGGATTTTCCAGACCGGAGTCTGGACTCGGCTCTGCAGGGGGCCACCTGGAGTGGGACTAGACGACATGATGTGAGACAAATGAGAAGTCTGGGTCTAGGGTTGGAGACACATGTTCCCACCCTCAAGAGGCCACTCCCCTAGGAAAGGGGCAAACAAGGAAGGAAACAGCCATGGGGGAGAGGACGGGGGAACAAGGAGGGGTGCTCAGCCCAAACCCCCAAACAGCAGCAGGACGTGTGAGGCAGAGGGCCCAGTAAACTCTCTCTGGAGAGGAGCCCAATGCTGCCCACACCCTGGGTAGATTTCCTTTCTTTTTTCTTGGCCCCCTCTCATCCATTTTCTAGAACCACTTTGTCTGTTTGTCTTTGGGATTCTTAAAGGGAGCTAAAATCACACACACACATGCACACACACACACACACACACACACGTGCGCACGTGCTCGAGACACCTGAAGAAGGATGACCCAGTTCAAAGAACAAGTGCGTAACCTCTAGTTTGCAAGTGATCCTAACACAGTATAATAAAAATAAAGAATGATTCTTGAGCTGTTTCTAGCTGTTGTGCTAAGTGGTATGTCAGCCCCACCCTAGGAGGTGGCCCTATTACTGTGCCCACTTTGGAAAGAATCATGACCAAATCAAGGCCCAAAGAATTAAGCAACTTTCCCAGGTGCAGTGGACACCCTTGGTCCCACCAGATGCCCTCCTTGGGGCAGGTGCACCCTCCCCAGCTGCAGTGCCAGTAGGCTGCCAGCAGCTCACTCCCTTCTCTGGAGAACTGCCCTCTGCTAAAGGGAGCTTCCTGGCTGTGGAGGCCAGGCCATGCCCCACACCCCACGGACAGCAGCCAGTGACTGACTCACATGGGTAGAAAACTCCAGCCCGGTGCTGAAAGGTGGGACCAGCTCCGTGGTGTCATCTATGCTCCAGAGAACCCCGGGGGGCCTGGCTAAACTGGTCTCTAGCCAGCTTTCTGGCCCAGCTCTCTCCACCCCTGCCTAATCCTGCTTCCCTCCCCTGCTCCTGAGAGTGCTCCCTCAATAAATCACTTTCACAAGAATCTCAGCCTCTGTTTCTAGGGAATTCAACCAGAGACACTGGGTCACACAGGTGGGAAGTGGGGGTGCCAGCCTCGGCCCTAGGTTGGTGTGGCCCCAGAGCCTAAGTGCTTGTCCACTCACCCCCATCTTTTGCTTCCCAGCTGAGAAAGCAAACCCCACCCGGGCCGCACTGCTGGAGCTCAGCACCCTGCCTGCAGCAACAACTTACCGAGAAAAGTCGGGCAGATTTTGAAGTGTAAGGATATAAATGGCAAATGCAATCCTGAGCCATTCAAATAGCTGGGATACATTTAAAGAGCAGGACAGCAGAGGCAAGGAAGATCAGGGACCATCCTGGCTGGCCGGTCCTCCCTGCCACAGGAGTGTGGGATCCTGCGAGGAAGGTCAAAGTTGCCCCTGACCTTGACTTTGACCTCTGGGTTGTCTGGAGCCCCCTGCCACCCATGCAGCAGTCTTAGCCCACTCAGTCACATCCTGGTTTCTCAGACCCACTCGACCCACTGTGCAGGGCTGCTGAAAAATCAGATAAAACCATGCACGATGCTGCAGAAAGGGCTGAGATGCTATGAGCCCTAAGGCAGCCGAGCTATTAGAGGCTGGCCATGATGTGGGCTGGGCAGTGGCCTGACCAGGGGCAGTGGGCACTGGCCCAGGTGTAGGTGGCCAGGCCAGTCACGTCCCGCCCTTCTGGCTGTAGACCTGGGCTGAGCCCTACAGGGTTACCCAGATGTTCTCCAAAGTCCCTCCTGTCTCTGACAGACTAATTCCACACCCAGAATGAGTCCTCTCTTTCATTTAGCTAAAATTAGTCTTTCTTAGACTCCCCTCCACCCCACCAGAAATGTCCCTAAAGGCAGAGAAGTGGGAAACATTTACTTACTCTCAAGGAAGGGAGTGGGGATAGCCCACAGCAGCCCACTGGCAAAGCTTGGCATTTCTTTAAAGTTTGTTAATGTATCTTGAAAATTCATGCATATTTAGCATTCCAATAATATATCTATGTCATAAGATAAAAATAATGCCTTTTCCTCTCCATGTCTGAGCAAAACTGGCCTCTGGGAAGATGCACCATGTTTATTCTGCAGATTTGTGTCCCCTCGGGCTGCTGCAGGCAGTCAGGATGGGCTCCCGGCTGTGGGGTGGCAGTTCCTATCAGGACTCTCCTATTCAGTTGGGGAAGAGGGGGATGATTCCCTCCAGGACTTTTCTGGCCAGTGGGCAAGGAGAGCACAATTTCCACTAGGACGCTCCGTGGAGCACAGGGGAGGACAGTCCTCCTCAAGGCCTATCTCTGCAGTCTTCCTACAACAGGTGGAACGATGGCCTAACCCGAACCCCCAGAACCCATGAGTGTGTTATGTTATGTGTCAAGGGGGGACTCACACTGCAGACGGAATCAAGGTTGCTTAGCAGCTGATCTTAAAATAGGGAGAGTTTCATGGATTACCCAGGTGTAACAATATAATCACAAGGGTACTTAAAAGTGGAGGAGTCAGAGACAGTGATACAATGTGAGAAAGACTCAACTGACTGTTGCTGGCTTTGAAGACAGAGGAAGGGGCCGCCAGCAAAGGAATGTAGGCAGCCTCTAAACGCTGGAAAATGCGAGAAATGGATTCTTTCCCAGAGCCTCCAGAAGAATGCAGTCCCGCTGACACCTTCATTTTGGCCTACGGAGACCCTTTTTGGACATCTGACCTCCAGAACAGTAAGATAAATTTGTGTTGTTTTAAGCCACTCATATTTATTACAGGAGCAATGAGAAATCAATGCACTTCCCTCTGTGGCAGTTCCCAACCCTAGACTGATTCTGCCTCCCTTCCCTCTCTGCTGGGGTTCTAGGATCCTCTGTGTCATTGCTGGCCAGCTGGGTGGCTTTTCTGGTCAAAGCTGTCCCCTTAAGGTGACAATTGAGGTGTAAGAATGCCCAGTAATATTGGTGGAAAATTGGGCTATATTTGTGAATCTTTCAAAAAAGAAAGCTAAACATGGCTCTAAGTGGCAGAAGCATATTTCCTTTTCTTTCTTTCTTTTTTTTTTTTTAGACTAGAAAGCGTAGCTCAATTTAGAGGGTCTCCACAATGGTTCACTAGAAATCAAACATTGTGCAGATATGAAAAATGAAGATGAGAGCTTTCTGTTTCCCCGTCTTTCTGTCTGTCATTCCCTTCTTTTCACTACCTCTCCACTTACGGTCAGTAAATATGTTGCAAAGCCACTTCATTCCTGTTTTATTACCAAGAAGGCCCTGGGGGAGAGAGGTCATTTTAAAATTTTGGGTGTTTGAGTAACCCCTGGACTATCAAGAGGCTATGAAGGAATCCTCCTGCTAACTGAGGCATGTGGGTGGGCACCACGCTGGGAGGCTTGCCGTGGAGATTCAGAGCCAGTCGGTAGCTAGACAGCTGGACTAGACTCTCAGTTCAGTTACTTACCAGCTGCATGGCCTTGAGGAAGTTATTAAACCTCCCTGTACTTCAGTTTCTTTATCGTAAAATGATGATAGTAATAGTACCTGCCTTCAGAGCAGGTGGTGGCAAACATTTTCTATAAAGGTCCAGATAGTAAATATTTTAGGTCTCACAGGCCATACAGTCTCTGTCACAATTACTCAATTCTGTTGCTGCAGCACAAAAGCAGCCAAAGATGATATGGCAAATGAATATGTTCCAATAAAACTTTACTTACAAAAACAGATGGTGGGCCAGATTTGGCCTGCGGGCCATAGTTTGCTGACCAATATTGTAGAGTTATTGTGAGGATTAAATGAATTAATAAATCCCTGGGCACAAAGTGAGTGCTAAAAAGTGTCCTCCGTTGCTATTGAAGCGTAAGCGTGGGGTGAGGGCAGAAGAAGAGGCTGTGATGAGATGGGGAAGAGAGAAAAATGTCCCTCTCCAAAAAGGCACCATGCTGTCACAGCACTGTTGGGGCAAGCAAGGCTCCTGCTTCTTCTGGTAAATCCACCTGCAAAGGGGGAGCTCTGTGGGCCCAGATTGCGAATTGCTCATAATCTCTCAGCTTTGCTTAATGTCTCAAAGTTTAGGTTTTATCAAGCCCTTTTGTTATTATTTTAAGATATGCATTAAAAGATTGGGAGTTCCATGGCTTTTTCCCCTCAAGTTCCACAATTTTATTATTTAGAGTTTTCTCTACTCCAGTGTTTCTCAGGTTTCCAACATAATATCAACTACTCATTATTCAGCCCCTGTGAGACCCAACACTCTGCACATGGTGACCGTCACACAATGATTGGGACATGTCAATGTCCTCTCTATAGAGGAGGACGCAAATGCAGGCACAGGAGTCCAGCCCAGGGTCCAATTGATCCAAAACCCCTGTTCTGAGTTTCTGTTTGGGATGGTGAAAAAGTTCTGGAAATGGATAATGGGATGGTTGTACGACACTGTGAATATACTTAATGCCACTGAATCGAACACTTAAAAATGGTTAAAATGGTAAATTTTATGTTATATATATTTTACTACAATAAAAAAATAGAGGGTCACAGCTAGAAACAGCATTCCCTGTGCTTTCTGAGTTCTGAGCAAAAAAAAGAAAGAAAAGAAAAGAATGTTAGTGATTACTATACAAGTAGGGCACATGGTCCCTGATGGTGGCAGGTAGGGGGTTGTGCCTGGGAGTGGGTAGATGGAAGGGACTTTTGCGGTATCCGACAATGTTCTCTGACCTGGGTGGTGTCCCCCTTATGATTCATGAAGACATTCCTTTGATTTGTGTGGTTTTCAACTCTTTGTTTTATTTTGTAATAAAAGATTTTTTAAAATTCCTATCATTTCCACAAAAACATCTGGTCTCCACAGCTGGATTGAACTGGGGCAGTGGCCTCCTACATCTCAATTCCAGAAGCAAGGGTTTGTGGATGCCCCATGGTTGAAATAATGCCCACACCGACTCTACCAAAAAGTGGAAATATGAATATGGGGCTGGGGGCCACTTCGGGGAAGGTGCAAGAAGCAACTGAAGTGGATGGAGAGGGGTTCTGAAGCCTGTGCTTCTCCCCAAGACCCAGAGTGTGGTCTCTACGGAGTAGCTCCCCGCCCAGCCTGGAAACTGCTCAACTTTAAAGCCCCCTGTTCAGAACAGGCTTGGAACGAGCCTAAATGGCCTTGGGTCTTCATCACACAGGAATGGTTTTATTTCCTCACTTTTTTGATACAAATTTTGACACATATCTGCCAAATCAGCCTTATTAATTTCATTATTCAGTTCCTCTGTGTTCTTGCTTTTTTTCGCCTGGACTGAGAAAGAGATGTTATGTCTCCCAATACTACTGTGTTTCTATCAGTTCCTCTTTGTATTTTGAGCAGTCTTTTTTTTATTTATTTCAGTGAGATGTAATTTAAAGCAATAATAGTCCATAGCATGTTATTCTCATGGTGGATTGTACCTTTATCTATAGAAAACGACTATCCTTAATCCTGTCTGATGCCTGTACCTTGAATTCTCTTTGGTCTGACATGAATACTGGGATTTTTGCTGCAGTTTGGTTTGCCTGGTAGAAATTTGTCCAATCTTTTCTACCTTTAACCTTTCTGCATCACTTTATTTGTCTGATGTAAAAATAGCTAGGGTTAGTTTTTCAAAACACAATCTGAAAGTCTTTGCCTTTTAGTAATGAATCTGAACTATTTGAATTTCTGGTCAGAATCATTATATTTCATCTGCAATGATCTGTTTTGTGCTTTCTGGTTTTCATGTTTGCTTTCTGTTTCGGTACGTGGACTAGGTTTCCTATGCTTTTATCTTCCCTGTTTCTGTTCAGGTTCTGTTTGCATTATGGTATATTTGCCATTGAGTGATTCAAAGCGTTCTTTAGCTTATGTGTCTCTAATTATGAAACTCAGAGTAAAATGGTCGCTTTTGAGTCCCTGTCCTAGTTAAGACCAAGATTTTAGCACCGTTTTTTTTATTCACCCACTTCTCAGGCTCTTGGATTTTTATATCTCAATTAGTGCTATTACGGTATCTATTCTTGCATAATGTATAAAATTATATGTAATTTCTGCATCTGTATATACTTTTATAAGAATTATCTAGACTGAGCTCTCTGTCCATGGGTTCCAGGGGTCCCTGCTCAGCCATTTCGATCATGACCTCGGCTACAAAGTGTGCATTGCCCTCAGCTGGCTGACGCAGGACTTCAGGGTTAACTTCAAGAAGGGCACCTGGCTGGTACATCATGTGAGCCTCACATAGCAGGGAATGTCTCCCAGTTGCTCCATTGTTTCTGGGATTTAATGCTGCAGAGGAGTAGGAGGGTGGCCTGGTTTTGCACCTCTGTGGGAAGTTTGTTATTTTCTGGCCTAGATATTTGCAAGATTTTCCCCTTTAAGTTTACATGTCAAAACTTTTGCCAAAATGGGCCTGAGTATGACCCTCCTGTCACCAATTCTGCTAGAATGCAGACAGGTTGGCTAGTCTGCCCATATAGTCTGTATATTTCCATATGAAATTGTTGATTTTGTGCTTCAAAAATGACAGAATATTGGCAATTTTGTATGGTCCGATAGTACTAGGTCTGTCTTGAAGTTTGTTTCCTGTTTGTTTAAATAAACATTTGAGAATAGTTTTATATTTACAGAAAATTAGCAAAGATAGTATAGAGAGTTCCCATACACCCTTCATCCAGTTTTCCCTATTATTAACATCTTATGTTAATATGGTACATTTGTCACAATGAATGAACCAGTACTGATACATTATTATTAGCTAAAGCCCATCCTTTATTCATATTTCAATAGTTTTCTTCCCCCTCTAATGAATGTCCTTTTTCTATACTTGGATCCCATCTATACCACATTTTATTTAGTTGTCACGTCTCTTTAGGCTTCTTTTGGCTCAGACATTCCCTATTTTTGACCACCTAGACAGTTTTGAGTAGGTGTTTTGCAGAATGGCCTTCAACCAGAATTTGTCTGATGTTTTTCTCATGGTTACACTAGGGTTATGGGACATGGACAGGAAGACCACAGAGGTAAAGTGCCATTTCCATCACATCGCATCAAGGGTGCTATCAACATGACTTTTCACTGTTGACGTCGACCTTGATCACCTGGCTGAGGTAGCGTTAGTCATGTTTCTTCACTTTCAAGTTATTCTTTTGCAAACTATTTGTATTCTTTGGAAGGAAGTAACTTAAGTAGTGGGTAGTTATGCCCCACCTCCTTGGGGCGTGAAGTATCTACATAAGTTATTGGGAATTCTACATAGGAGAATTGCCTATTCACTCCATTTATTTATTCAATCATTTATATAAGTATGGACTTGCAGGTATTTATTTTATACTTTGGGTTATATTCTAATATTACATTTATTTTAGTGCTCAAATTGTTCCAGCTTTGGCCATTGGGAGATCTTCCAATAGGCTGCTGTACTCCTTTGACATCCACCACTAGTATGTGTGTGCTGTTGTTGTTCTGAGCACTTCCTTACTTTCTGGCACTACAAGATGCTCCAGGATCATCTTGTACATTTCCTGCCCCATAGAATCAGCTGTTTCTCTAAGGAGCCCTGGTTCCTTTTATTGGAGAATGGTATTAGAAACCCAAATCTGGGTGCCAGGTGTGCTTGTTGCTACTAGGGTCCCCATTTGTCTTTGATTTTTGGTTCTGTTTCATTTGTCCTGGTTTTTCCTTAGGATCTCCCTTCTCCAGTATCTATAACTATTATCTTTTCTCTCATTGGATTGATCTCTTTGGCCATTTCCTCTGAATTCTGGAAAAGCGTCTCAAGTTTGCCCTCCACCTAATTGATTTTTATTTTTCTTGGCATTAACTCTGCTCTCTACTACCTCCATTGCAGATTCTGCTTCTGCTATTTGATATTTGGTTTCCCTCCCCGTCCTCTGTACCTCCTTCTGCATCTTATTCCACAATAAATCAGACACTTGCTTTTCCTCTGAGCTTTCCAAAAGTTACTACCTTTTCTTTGTTCCTGAGTATTTTGCCCTTGTATCCTCTGTTGGTTTTGTCTATTCAGACTTGGTATTTTATTCACATACATTCAACAAATTGTTGAGGAGACCATTATCCTAAGTGAAATATCTCAGGAATGGAAAAACAGATACCACATGTTCCCACTTATAAACAGGAGCTAAAGGAGGGATATATATGGTCATAAAGAGCAGTAATGGACATTGGAAACTAAGAAGGGGGGAGGCTGGAAAGGGGTGAGGAATAAAAATATACCTATCGAGTATAATGTACACTATTTTGGTAATGGGTACACTGAAAGCCCTGATTTCAGCATGAGACAATTCACCCATGTAACGAAAAACACTTGTACTGCCTACATTTTTTGAAATTAAAAAAATGCATAGAAAAAGCAAAAACAAAACCAAATTGTTGAGCAAATTATTATAGGTTGGGTTTCAGGTGATGGGAAACAAGAGTGATGGAGACAGAAATTTCTGTTTCCTGGAGCTTACATTCTGACGGTAGGGGACTGATGATAAAACAATTAGGTAAAATTAATAGAATGTCAAATGTTGTTAAGAGTTGAATTGCGTCTCCCAAAAAGATACACTGAAGTCCTAACCTCTCATACCTCAGAATGTGACCTTATTTGAAAACAGGGTCATTGCAGATGTAATTGGTTAGGATGAGGTCACACTGGAGTAGGGTAGGTTCTTAATCCAACATGACTAGTGTCCTAATATGAAGAGGACGTGAAGGGGAGGGGTGAAATGCCACGTGAGGCAGAGACTAGAGTTACGCGGCGGCAAGCCAAGGACCACCAAGGACTGCTGGTGACACCAGCAGTAAAGGGAAGGGTGTTGGGGCTCAGAAACTCACACCCCAAATATGGCATTTTGACATGCTGAATTGAAGAAGCTTCAATGTCCCTCTGACCTCCCCCTACACATGCACTGACTCTCCCAAAGCATAAGATTCTCTGAAGTTCCCTTATCTGCCGGACCCACCAAAGAAGAAAACAGCCACCTCCGGTCCCTTCCTTGAGTTTTCACTAATTGAACTCATATCACAGGAAGGAAGACTAAAGTCTGTCAACACATCTGGACAGATTTTGTCGCAAACCATTGTCCACTCTGCGGGCCCAGCAGACTTTGCCCTGGACCACTGCATGCTCCTCAAGCCCACTGAATTCTCCCCAGGAACCAATCACTGCCCCTCAGCAGAACTTCCTTTCTCCCTGCTTCCCATCACCTGTTTTGCCAGGATCCTTCTATAACCTCAGGATGATGTACAAACTTCTGCCTCCCATTGGCGGGTGTGTATAGGGGGTGGGCCTTATACAGGTTAAATTAATTCGTATGTCTCTTCTCCAATTAGTCTGTCTCTTGCAAGTTGATTTTTGAGTGAACCACAAAGGCAGGCGAGAGCCCTAGAGCCTTCGTGAGAGCATGGTCCTGCCCATGCATTGGTTTCAGACTTCTGGCCTCCAGAGTGTGAAAGAATAAATTGTTGGTGTTTTAAGCCACCTAGTTCATGGTGTTTTGTTATGGACGTCCCAGGAAATGAAAACAGAAGTCAGTCAGTGAAACGGAGAAAACTGTCAGAAAGGGGCAAGTGGGAGTTGCAGCGGCAGGGAGTTCAATTTTAAATGCAGTGTTCAGGGAAGGCCTCTGGGCAAAGGGGATGACTGAGCAAAGACTCCAAGAAGGCACGAGAAGGAGCCACACAGGTGTCTGGGTAAGGGAACCCTGTCCTTGGCCCTGCTTCCCCGTGCTTCTGCGATGTTGGAATCCTTTCTCGGTAGCACAGTCGTGCGGGGTAGTGGAGAAAGCTGGGCCACAGCATCACCCAGACCTGGGTTTGAATTCCAACCCACCACTTGTTGGCTGGGTGTCTTGGGGTAGTTCCTTACCCTCTTTGAGCCTCAAGTCCCATCTGTAAAAGGGGGATACAAAAATTCCTTCCACCTTAGGGCTTTGGGGAGGACTAAATGAGCAAATGAAGGTCAAAGGCTCTGCTTGGGGGCCTGGCCCTTCGTGCACACACTGGAAAGGCAGCTATTCTCACCATTGTGACTGTCACTCCCACTTCTGTTAGAGTTGGCTGGTTGATGGGCAGAGAGCCCAGTCCTATCCCCAGTGTCTTGAAGACTTTCAACTAGTACCTCTGCCCTGCACACAAAGGCTCTTTAAACTTTAAAGCCTGCAGCTGGGCCTCTGGGGCACAGGAAGCTACTTCAAGTGCCTGCCCTGGGGAGATGCCTCTGTGTGTGGCAGAAGAATGTCTAGGCAGCTCCAGGCCCCTCCCTCCATCCCCAACCCCCCAGGTGCTCCCTGCAGAGCGGCCACCCCACCTTGAGTCCTCCGGGCCACATGTGGCCTGTGGCACTGCAGGGGGAGGAGCTTGGGCAGATCTGGCTTCAGCCACCTGGGCTGCCAGCAGGCCCTCCCCTGACTAAGGCCTCCTCATCTACAGAGGTTACCAGGGCTGAAAGGTGACCTGCGGGCTCCGTGTCTGCTCCGGATGAGGTGCTAAACAACTGGTATGTTGCTTCCCTCGTTCCCCAATCTCTGGGCTTTGAGCTCCCCATCTGTGAACTGTGGGATTTAGAAGGCAAAAGCTCTAAACTGCCACCTGCTCCGAATGGTGTAGCCTGAGACCCGCACAAGACAGAAGGGATCTCTCAGCAGTTGCCATCTGGGGTCTCTATGCCAACGACTTTAAATGTGGGCATGTGGGAATGGAAGGCAGCAAAAGAGGAAGTCCATGGCTCTGACTACACCTGCAACTGCTTACAAACCTCCAGCAGCTCCCCACTGCCCTCAGGATAAAAGATCAAACTTCTTAACTCGGCATTCAAGGCCCCTGGGAACTGACTTCTGTTTCCAGCCTCAGCATCTTCCCTCCCACCCCTGCCCCAGTCACTTCAGGCTCTGTGGAACTCCTGCTGATCCCAAGCTCAGGAGGGGTGTGACCGCCCCGCCCTCTCCCCTTCATCCCTCCTTCCCTGCCAGGCTCCTGCAGGTCAGAGCCTGCTCATCCTCCACAGCTGAATGTTGTCTCTTGTTTGGAGCCTTGTCTGAACCCTCTCCCCAGGTGGGATGAGTCACTTCCTCCCTTTGTTCCTAGGCCCCTTTGTTCGGTCTCCCCTGAGGGGTATCTGTCTTCCTGACCATGCTGTGAGCAACCTGAGGACAAGGACAGGTCTGATGATGCCTGTGAGCCCAGGAGAGGGTCTGGTGCAGAGAAGGTGTTTGAGAGAGTTTGTGGCATGGATGGACAAATGAAAGTTAGAGACAAATCGAGTCACTGGATGGGGGCCAGGAGCCTGGGCTTTGGGTCCCAACAGCAATGCTTCCTTGCTGTGGGCTTTTGGCAAGACAGTTCCTCTCCCTTCAAAATAGAGATGATAATGACTTGTGGCCTGCTTGCCCCTCAGGCTGGGTTGAGAGGTGTAAAATCACCAGGAAAGCTCTAAGTGGCTGTGCACCTAACAACCAGCACCTCTGGCCAGTGCTGGACAGCACGCAAGGGAAAAGCCAGGGGAAGCCAGCCCATGGGAGCTTCTCCTAAGTCTGAGATGCCAAGGTGGAAATGAACTTGAAGCCCAGACAAAACATGAGGCTCTGTCATAGTCAGGGGATTGGGGGACCCAGGAGCTTCGTGGTCAGTCTGTCGTTCAGGCTGTGGCTAGCCGCACCTACCTTAAGCTTTTTGACACTGGTGCAGGGATCGTTGGAGAAACTCTCGGTGTCTGAAATCTCAATGTCCTCGCCATACAGAACCCCCGTCAGGTCGTTCCTCACCTGTTGGCAAACAGAAAGCAGAGGGTGGGTGTGCTGGCCACCACAGGAAGGGCCAGTTCAGAGGGGTCGTCCTGGGGAAGCGGCTCAAGTGGGCAAAGCAATTTTCTCCACTGCACCAACAATGGGAAGGGAATGTTTTTTTCCTACAGTATAAACTAGAGCACCCCATGGGAACATGGAGACCCCCCCCCAGGCCCACCCTGCAATTGGCACACGAACACAAGGAGGCAAGGCAGGGAAGGGGCTTGCTAAGGATTGCCCAGGAAGCTCCTGTGAGAGTCAAGACTAGCACCCTTGCTGGTATGTCTCCACTACATCACACATCTCCAAATCAGGCTATCCAATAATGTCTCAGTTTATATGTTGCATTATTTATTTGCAATATTATTTCACTTTTATGGTGAAGAAATAGCCAATACACTCAGAAAAATGATGCAGAATAAACAGTAAAGAGGTATGGAACCAGCCTGTGATGTTAAACGTAACTATGTGTCTGCTGACATACAGAATGACTAATATCTATGAACTTGGAAAGCAAAGGGCTACAAACTCCAGCGTCACCAGGGCCAGCCAGTGTGTGAAGTAGCCTGTGTGGAAGACATTAGGTAGTGGTGGGGATTGTGGCAAATTGGTGACCTAATAAATGCCCCATCCAAAGACAGTAGTTGCTACTCAGTTGCCAAGTTAGGACATGGGTCCAGGGTCAACAGACCTTCTGATTTTGGGGGAATAAATCAGAAATCTACACTGATTTCTATTTCAAAAAACATAAAATCCCCTACATTTTAAAATTTTGATACTACTTTGATTTTTTTAAAAATCAAAGTAAGGAGCAAACTATATAAATCTAAAGTCTGTATCTGGCCTTTGGCCATGGCTGTGCACCCTCTGACACATAGCAACGGAAACTGGACTGCGTGTTTTAGTAGAAAGAATTAGGTGGGGGTTGGGACCCAGCTTCCAGGTCCTGCTCTGTAACTGACTTGCTTGTGACCTTGGCCTCTCTGTGTGACCCTCCCCTTCACTGGTGCTCAGTTTCTTCCTCTTTAAGAGAAGATGATCCTTAAAAGCACTTCTTGTTAATACTCATTAGGATGATTATTATCCAAAAACAGAAAACAACAAGTGTTAGTGAGGATGTGGAGAAACTGGAACCCTTGTTCATTGCTGGTGGAAATGTAAAATGGTACAGTCGCTGTGGAAAACAGTACGGTAGTCCCTCAAAAAATTAAACATTGAATTACATATAATCCACCAATTCCAGGCATATACTCAAAAGAATTGAAAGCAGGGACTTGAACAGACATTTTTCTACCCATGTCCATAGCAGCAGCATTTATAGTAGCTAAAAGGTGGAAGCAACCCAAATGTTCATTGGCAGATGGATGGATAAACAAATTGTGTATATACATGCAATGGAATATTATTCTGCCTCAAAAAGGAAGGAAATTCTGACACATGCTACAACACGGATGAACCTGGAAGACATTATGTCACGTGCAATAAACCAGACACAAGAGGACAAATATCATATGATTCCACTCATGTGAGATACTTAAAGGTGGTTGAATTCATAGAGACAAAGTAGAATGGTGGCTATCAGAAGCTGAGGGGAGGAGAAGATGGGGAGTTATTGCTTAATGGGCACAGAGTTTGAGTAAGGGATGACGAAAAAGTTCTGGAGATGGATAGTGGTATTAGTCGCACGAAAATGTGAATGTACTTAATGCCACCAGATTGTACGCTTAAAAGTGGTTAAAATGGTAAATTTTATGTTAGTGTATTTTATCACAATAAAAAAGCTCTTCTTATTTCAGCACGTGGTGGAGGCTTGTATCTCTCAAAGTGTTTGAATAATCTGGCCCTACATGTCACAGGACGGTTACTGGGAAGTCACCACCATGGAAGAGGAACAAAGAAGATTGCAATGGGAGCTGCCATATTTTATTTCTTGGAAAGAAATACGAAGCAAATGGAGCAAAATGTGAACATTGATTAATTCTGGCTAGCAAGTATTGTTGTGTATTTTATTCTGTGCTTTTCTGAATGCTTGAAATACTTTGTAATAAATGCTTTGTAAAAAGAAAGAAACTGCTGGAGTCAGGGTGAACCTTGTCCAATCTTCATGTTTACCTCAATTTGATGGAAGATTGGGAATAAGTTGATTGAAAAAAAAAAAGTTAACTTTGCCATAAGAATTTATTTCTGCTGCCTCAAATCCTTTTTGGATGTAGGTGGGGTCCCATTCCCAGTTTTGCGTGTCATGAGCATGTTGTGAAGCAACAGCAATTGTTGATTGGAAAATGTGCACACTTGCCCCTGCTGGAAGGCAGTGCAGCCCCGTGCATGAGCTCCTAGGCATGCACAATGGAGCCTGGCTCTCCACTTGCACAGCACCCAAATTTAAGGAAACAACTCAACCTCTCTTGCATCAGTCTTTTCACCTGTAAAATGGGGGCAATATAGCAAGTAGCCCACAGGGTTGATTCAAGGCCCAGCAGGAAACACAGATGAGACCTTAAAGTTCTACACGCTGCTTAAAAGTTGAAATGGTCATTCCCAGGCAGAAGGCAAGGCATCAAGGCAGTCAGTGGTTTGGAATTTCTATGTGTGTGTTAGTGTGAAAGCTGTGTATCAATATGGCAGAATAAAATATTTTATAAGTGGTCAGAAGTCAAACAAACAAAAAGTGCCCTAGAGGTTGTCTCATTCCGCCCCTAATTTCACAGATGAGGAAACTGAGGTGTGACTCCCAGTCCAGGCTGGCTCCTCTGGAATCCGCCAGATGTGGATGGTTCCGGAGGCCCAATTAACCAGAACAGGTCAGAGCAGATGGTCAGTGAGATCAGCCACTCACTGCCCATAATTTCAGCACCAAGGCATCTGCCCTCACCTCAAGCATTTATTCTAATGGACTTTTTTAGGGAAAGCAAATGGAGGAAATCAGTAGTAAATGGCATTTTAAAATAACCAAAGCATGGAAAATAAATAATATAACTGACCTTTCTCAAGAGGAAAAAAATCTACACCCTCATATGTGCATAGAAGGATCCTTCAGTGCACTGATGAAATATTTACTAAGTAAATTTGTAAACACCTATGTTTCCTTCTGGAACTGCAGGTATCCCTTGTACCTGCAGTCTCATACACAGTTTGCTATAAACTGTGTTTCTGTAAAGTGAATTCTGTTTTTCTATTCACCTCCCTTATAAACACAGAAATATGTTCTTCCAGGAAAGGAGTAACCGTTAATTCCCAAGAAAATAAAATACACTCACATACACACACACCCCCCACTTAAATATAGCTGGGGGTCCTCTGGGCGCATGTTGGGCCCAGTGAGGCAGCCACCAGGTCTGATTTGCTGATAGGCCCTGGACAACCTGGCAGGGATTGGGGGAGACAGGTGCTCATGGGTAAGGAAGAACCAGGAGGGCAGGAGACACAGACAGGGGAGGGAGGAGGGCCCAGAGCAGGCACCCAGAGGAAGGGCTGGGCTGCTTAAGGACCAGGGCCTCGGGGGCCAGCATAAGGGAAAAACTCTCCCTGGTTTTGGAAAGGTGAATCCAGACCCACCACAGGAACAAATCCACAGGGAGCCAAAGTCATTTGGCACCACGGAGAAAAGGCAGGCCAGAGCCCCAGGAATAAGTCATCTGGGGTAGGAGGCTTGGAGGCAACAGCTGCTGATTTTTTTCCCTCAAGACCTGGTATGGACTGAGGACACGATGTCTTACCAGAAAGCATGTCCCTAAAGCAGTGGTTCTCAAAGTGTGGCCCCTTGGAACTTGTTAGAAATGCAGAGTCTCAAGCCCCATCCCAGATCTACTGAATCAGACACTCTGGAGTGGGGGCCAGAAACTGTGTTTTAACAAGTTCTCTGGGTGACTCTGATACACACTCAAGGTGAGAACCATTGTCCTAAAGGAAGCAGGATAAGTTTTAAGTAAATGATTAATAATGGTGTGAAAAAATTTGTTAATGACTTGGATTTCTTCCCCTTGGTTAGGAGATCAGAATGTATTAACTGAGTAAGGCAGTTGCCAAAGGAGTAAGATTAGGAACGACATTTCAAAAGGTATCACATCTAGAGTGAAGGAGAGGGGATAGTCCCTCTCTGGGCCGTCCATCTCAGAGTACACCTGGAGTGCTGGACTCAGTTCTGCTTGCCTTTATCAGGGTAGTGACAAAGGGGCTTGTGCTCAGAGAGAGGTGTGGACAGGAACCAAGGACCCTTAGGGAGGCCCTGGGCACGGGCGGTTGGAGAGTGTAAAGGTCACAAAGGGTGAGACCAGTGACGACTCAGGCTCCCGTGCAGCTTTGGGAATCAAAGATCCAAACTCAAGAATATTAATATTTGAACTCAGACTTCAAGTTCTAGGAAGGCCAACATTTTTTAAGAAGGTAAGAGCCAGGAGGAATGCATGGCTTTGGGGAACAGCTCTGCCCAAGCTGAGCAGAGAGAAAACGCCGCCAGGGCAGAGCAGCCGTCTGCACACAACTCCCTCCCAGCTGGTTCACGGGGCTGTGGGTGAAGAGGGTGACAGGGCCTTGTCACTTCAATGAAGCCATCACAATGGCCTCATTCCTGCAACTGACTGAGCGCATGACCTCCATCCACACGCTGGGCACTGAGAGCACACAGCCAGGCTTCATCCATGCCTGTGAGACGCAAGGGAGAAGGGGAAGGGGGAGGGGAAAGGGAGACCAGAGGGAAAGGTGGAAGGAAAATGGATCGGGAAGGGAGTGGAGGTGAATGGACAACTTGAAAAAATTTTCTTGCTCAGCATAACTGCGTCCACGTGACTCATTTTAAGCCTAATGTGGGTCCACCCTGTCCCATCAGGGAGGCTGGGCCCCACCCCTGGGAAGGCCACAGGGCCACTCCATCGCAAGGCCTCCTCCCTGCTTGAAGCCTGCACCTGTCCGTGAAACACAGAACAGCTGTGGATGATGCTGGACGTCACCCGCTCTCTGGAAATCACCCAGTCCTAGGCTTATCAAATAACCGCACTACCTGCCCCACATTGCCGTGTGGGCCAGTCTGTTCTCTCCACCCACACTGTCTCTGCTGTAGGGTCTCAGGACTGCAGCTGCATGCCCCGCCAGGCTCCTGTCCCCTGCAGCCCTCTGCTACCCACAGGTGGGGCCAAGAAACTCCCTGCCCCTACAGATCCCCCCTCTCAGCCCTGGACACCCCCATCCTCCATCAAGGTCAGGAGCTGACGGGTGCAACACCAGGCAGCCTGGCAAGGGGCCATCGCAGACCTCAGGGTCTTGGTCTGGGCTCTTGCTTCATTCCTGGGGCTGATATTCCATCTCATGCCCAGTCACGGCCTGGCTTCTGGGCTCAAGTACCTTCCTGGATGGTCAGTCAGGGCCTTGGATTTTCTCAAATGGGGTCTTTTTGTTCCTACCAGTCTCATTCATTCATTCACTCACTCATTCATTCATGATATCGACATCTTTTCTGTTCCAGGCACCCTGTGAGGTAGGCCTGGGCCTCTAACAAGGGGCAAAACCATTCACCACCCTGAATCTCTGTCCAGTGGGGGTGAGAGACATTAACCAGATGATTGCCCTAGTGAATGAGTGAGTATCCACTGAGACAAGGGCTCTCAAGTTCAGGGGCATGCTTCTGGGAGAGGCTGTAACAAAGGAGTCAGACTCAGGCTAGGAGGTAGGGCAAGGAGGAATCCAGGCTGAGGAGCAGCATGTGCAAAGGTCCTGTGGTAGAGGGAGCTAGGAGAGAAACTAGAAAAATGTCCCAGCTGGGCTTACAGAAGAGCATAAAGCAGGGGTGGGGCAGGTTGTTGGAATGAAATGAGGAAGGAGAGGTGGCCAGGGAAAGACCATGCAGGCCTCACAACTCATGTCAAAGGCTCCAGTCTTGGTCCTATGTACAACGGTAAGCCATTAGGAGGTTTCAAGTGAGGGGCTGATGTGTTGAAACTGTGTTTGGAGACAGTGACTCCAGCTGCTGTGGGACCACTGCGGGCCAGGGGCATGAGGGTAATGGGAAGGCTAGGGAGGGGCTCCAGCAATCAGGGAGGGCCTGTGGAGGCTGGGTGAGGAGATGGTGGAGGTGGCAAGAAGTGACCCGCCTGGGGTACATTCGGAGCTACTGATAATCTGCATTAGCCATCTATTGCTGTGTAACAAATTATCCCAACACTCAGCAGCTTAAAATAATAAACATGGATGGTCTCGCAGAGTTTCCACGATGAGGGATGGGGGAGTGACTCAGCTGGGGGATCCTGGCTCAGGGTCTTTCTCGAGGTTGAGAGGGTATTGGCTGGGGCTGCAGTCACCTGAAAACTTCTGGACTGCATGTTAGAGTCACCCGGGGAATTTTAGCAACTACTGATGCCCTAGCTGCCTCCTAAACCAATCAGAACCTCTGGAACAGGACCCAGGCATCAGGATTTTTCATGCTGTCCACGTGATTCCAATGTGCAGCTCAAGGTGCAAACCACTGATTGTAAGGGTAAGAGCAACAGAACCGCCGTGCTCATGGCTGGGCTGCCGGCCTGCCCGAAACCCCCAAGTCACCTGTCCTCACCTTCTCCAGATCCAGGGTGCCAGGATTCTTCCCCTGCCCTCTCGTGCCCCGTCCAATAGGTACATCTTGTCTTTAATCCCCAGGCTCTACTCCTGGCTCTTAGCACCATGTGCAGATCCTGGCTAAGTCAGAAGTGACAACGAAGAGGACACGAGAGAGGGAGCATAAGATGGGGAGGAGAGAGAAGCAGAATGATTACAGTCACACCCTACCACCTTCAGCCCACAGGTCCCAAGCAGAGACGGCTCCCGCGAGCAAGTGAGATTCACAGCCAGTGGCTGGAGGCTGCAGACCATCAGACTCCCAGACTCTTGGCTTCTGTGGCCAGTTGTTCCCCGGACACCTTCCCTCACAAGGCTGCTGCACCAGCGGAGAAATCATCCAGAAAGGCCAGGGTGAAGACCCGGAGAACCAGGGCTGTGCCACACATGCACTTTACAACTCTTTCAAAATTCTAATGAGGTTATGAAATGAACTTGAGAGCAAGGCAAACTCCTGGCTCCCCTATGGAAGCCGAGGTAACCTACTTTGTCATTCAAATGCACTCACTATATATAGCCCTGCATTGTGCCGAAATGTCACTCCTCTTACCTGACTACAGTGTATAATTATAGATTTACTTCTATTCATTCATGAAATGTGTCTTCACTTGATTAAACAGTTCATTCAAGTAAAATCCATTAAAATATGGAACATGTTAAAACGTAGCTCGTTAGAGGCAGAGGGCACTGCTGTAGTTAAGATGCTAATTAGGATAAACAGGCATTTGAAACACTCAAATCTTTCAATAATTCGGGTCACTTTTACTGGGGCTGGAGCTCCCCAGGAACCACCATTAATTTAAGCTAATTAAAAAATTAGCCTGGAGAGGCATAGACCGAGCAGGAAGTGATGGCTGACTTCAAACACTGAAGAGCTGTCATGCAGAAGAGAGGGCGCCTGGTTCTGGGCACCCCCACGGTGGTGGAGAACCAACAGGTAGATGGTTCGGGATATTAGATTTTGGCCCAAAGCCAAAACAATCTTTCTAATGATGGAGAAGGTGGCTTTGGTAGAAAGTGAGGTTTTCCAAAGATTTGGGGCATGTACTTAAATTCTTATAGAAACTTGTCCATGTGGTTGTATTTCCATCTTCCCAAACCTGATGAGCATTCATTGAAGAAAGCATTCCTTTTGAAAAATGGAGCCACCTAGTTTTCAGATTTCTACAAATAAGTTAGCTCTTAATAATCTATAACCAGAGTTGAACATAAGTGAAAAAAAATTTTAAAGGGCAAGTATGTAAGTGAATATGTATTAGATCTACTCCACATGGGCAATACCTGTACATGAGTAACACCTGTGGGTATACATCCAGCTGTGTCCATATTAAGTCTGCATGTGTGTGTGTCCAAGATACCTGTATATTCACAGTGCAGAGAATCTGCGGGTTGAATGGTGACCCCCCCCCACAAAAGATGTCCGAGTTCTAACCCTAAGCACCTGTGAATGTGACCTTATTTGGGAAAAGGGTCTTTGCAGCTGTAATTAACTTAAGGATCTCAAGATGAGATCACCCTGGATAAATCCAATATTAAATGACCTTATAAGAGAAAGACAAAGGGAGATTTGGGGCACAGAGATACAAAGGAAAAGGCCACATGCAGACAGAGGCAGAGATTGGAGAGATGCAGCTATCAGCCAAGGAACACCTGGAGCCACCAGAGGCTGGAAGGTGCACAGAAGATTCTCTCCTAGAGACTTTAGCATGGACCTACTAACACCTTGATTTAGGACCTCTGGCCTCCAGAACTGTCAGAGAGTAAATTTATGTTGTTTTAAGCCACCTAGTTTGCAGTGATTTGTTATGGCAGCCACAGGAAACTAATACACCTGGGGCCTTCTGAGATCTGGCTGCTCATTGATTCAAACCACATTCCCACCGGAGGAGCCTGGGCTTCCTGTCCAGTCTAGATGCTGGCGTCAACTACTCTTGGGCTCAGAGTCATTAAGAGCAGTGGCTTCAAGCCTGCTTGTGCATCTGCCTCTCCCCAGGTGCTTTGCAAAAATACAAATGCCTGGGCCTCAGTGGAGAGATTCTGACAGTGGTATGGGGAGGCCAGCAACCTGTGTTTGTCCAACATGTCCTGGGGTCTCAGTTACATATCCGGATTTGGGAAACACTGGTTGAGACACACCCTTTTAGCGTGCCCCAGTCTGAGTGGTCATTTAGCTTAAACTCCACACTCCTTAGGGCCTGGTAATGGATACTGTGGTGTGCTGCCAGAACCTTCCAATGGACAGAAGCTCTTATTCTCCAGCAGCCAGAATTTGCCCTTCACTAAAGGAGGCAGCCTTATCCAAAGTCACATCCCTTCCCCAGGCTGGCCTGCACCCAGGGACTGGCCCAGCCTTCTTGCCTCGATTTGGGACATCTCTGAAGGGCCATCCCAGCTCCAGAGCTCCCCATGGGTGAGCCTGGCTGAGGCCCCTCTTGCAACTTTGTTGTGTGTCAGCTTCTCCCTCCGCCCAGTCCCGCCTTCCCCATCCGCTCCTGTGGGCACTCTCCAATAAATCTCCCATGTGCAAGTCTCAGAATCCCTCTCCTGGGAACCTGACCTAGGACAGGCTCACCCTCCCCCCATATGAGTGTCAACTTGGCCCAAACCAGTGCATTGCCCCCTAGTTCTCAGACGACAATGTCTCCTGCTGAGAGCCTGAAATACAGCTCTTGGCACGACCCTCAGATCATTTATGTGAGTGACTCAGACCATGTATATTCTTTTCGACTCAAAGACTTTAAACTTATCAAAGTAATTTCTAAACGTCATTGAAAGTCTGAGGAAAGGAGGAAAGTAATAAAACTACCCATGTGCCCAGCACCCTAACCCAACTAGTATAATATCTCATGTTGACTATTCTCCATTTGCCCTCACGCACACCCTCCAGCCTGCCCTGCCCTGCTGTGTTTCTGGAATTTGATTTTTACAGTGGGCATCCCTTGAGTTGCCTTGTCCTCTGACTTCCAATTAGGCTTGGCCAGTGGGAGACCAGCAGGAGTCAGAGGGTGGGATGAGAAAGAGTTTAGGATATCTCTCCTCCAGGCTCCTCCCTGGCTTGGTTAGAGTCAAGCGGTCCTTCCTCCTGGCTCCAGTAGCACTGCTTCCTCCCCTTGTCCTCCAGGGCACAGGGATGGTCCTGACTCCCACCACTGCTGGTCCCTGGGGCTACATTAGCCCTGGTTGGTTCCCTTTGTCCTGCACAAAGTATTTCCTCTAAAGCAAAGATTCTTTACATCCATCTGGACCTGAATTGATACCACAGATATAAGTGTTTTAGGTAGCAGTCATCAAAGTATAAACAATTGTATATCCTGACTTTTTCACCTATAATTCATTTTCACCACACACGCACTGATCCCCTTAAGTTAGTTTCTGACCTCTGCTCTCCTCTGTCCATGTCCTGCTCACCCTTTAAGTCCCATCACAAACAGCCCCTCCCACATGAAGTCCTTCTGGATTCTCCAATGGGCTGCACTTGCCCCCTCCAAACACCTGCATCCTCTGCTTTCCCTCCCAGGCCCACACTTTCATGGCCCTGTTTTGGAGCAACTGGAAGTTCCTCAGGTCATCCACAGCCCTGAGAATCTGCTGTAGGAGCACAATGCATGAGGTGTCTTCAGCCCTACTGCAGGTGGCTGGGGAAGAACGTTCGGGCTGCTTGTGGACAGAGAAGACCTAAGCTCTCCACAGCTCCCCCAAGGTCAGGAGAGACAGTCTGCCCTTCCCCTCACCTGGAGCCGTGGAGCCAGTCCCATCCTGTAGAGATGCTGAGTGTGTGTGTCCTGGGAGGGGGCTGGCAGGCCAGGTGAGCCAACTGTGTCTTGGGGTGGACACTGCACCAAAGTGCTGAGCAGGCTGACAGCCTGGGAATAGGGTTTGAAGCTGTGCTAAGCTAAGCAGTTTTCATAATGTATCTTCCTAGGAGCAGTACCCAGAGACTCCAGGGAACAGGTATTTACTTTACAGATTCCAAGTGGAATTTTCCAAAGGAGACCCACATCTGGAGGCACTGAGGTTACTGCTATTGTCATGGCTTGTTTACCTGTCCATCTGCCACTGGGATGTGAGTACCTGCAGGGCCCAGAGGCCCTGTCTGAGTCCCTGTCAGATTCCACACAATGGCCTGGCTCAGATGACACTGGCCCAATGAATGAATGAAACCAAAGGGCAGCCCATTCATCTGCCTGAGGGAAATGTCACCTAATGCCTGGTACCCAGCATTTCAAGGGGGAGGCCTGAGGAGCGTCTGTGCTTCATCTATGCCCCAGGTATCAGAGAAGAGGAAGGGTTCTTAGGCATAAATTCTGGAATGCTCCAGAAAGGAAGCCAGAGATTAAAAACTGGAGAAAGCTACACATTCGTGACAGGCGAGAAAGGTCAGAGCGATAATGGGGACTCAAATTTACTGAGCGCCCTTCACATGCAGAGCCCCTCAAATATGTCATATCCCTCCTCATGGCGGTTGGTATAAACCCAAAATGTATGATTATGACTAGAGGGTAAGTAAATTTGTGGGTAAGTAAAATGAGATTCAGAGCTGTTGAGTCAGCTGCCCAAGGTCACATGGCGAGGATGTAGTGAGCCTGGGATTTAATTTCAGGTCTATCCCTTTCTATAGCCCACACTATAAACCAGGGGTCAGCAAACTTTTTCTGTAAAGGACCAGACAGTAAATATTTTAGGCTTTGCAGGCCTTATAGGTCCTGCCCCAACTACATTGCAAAAGCAGCCATAGACAATGTGCAAATGAGTGTGTGTGTCTGTGTTCCAATAAAACTTTATTTATAAAAACAAGGTGTTAGATTTGGCCCATGGGCCACGGTTTGCAAACCCCAGTTCTAGACACATGATAAAGAGCCTATGAGTCTATTTTTCCTCTAGGAGGGTTGTGGGATAGAGGCAAGAGTGCAAACTCTGGAGTCAAGTGGCTCCAGATGGGAATGCTGGCTATGCCCCCACTGGCTGGGCCACCTTGGGTGAGCAAGGAACCTCTCTGAGCCCTTTTCTCATCTGTAAAAGGGGCATAACCACAACTTATCTTAGGTTGTTGGAAAAGTTAAGAAAAGATAATACATGCTAAGTGTCTACCTTGGCTGAAGTTCAGTAAACGGCAGTGTTCATTATCAGAGACCATGCAGACAAGGAGGGGAGAAAACATGACATGGGAGTAGGGAAAGGGAGGGAAATGACAGTGGTGCCACTGGTACTAAACCCTGAATGTCTGTCTTCTCATGAAGGCTGGCTGTGGACTTCCTGCAGGAGAATTCTATTCCACAGCCCCTGAAACCCTGAAGGGGATTCATAGGCACCCGCGGTGGGAGGAATCTTTTCAGCATCCCCGGAAGGAGCAGATGTATGGAGCTTGGTGACTCCCCACAGAGGGTAGGGAGGCAGCTGTTCACAGACTTGATATGGCAAATTGTGTGATCCACTGTCTTCCTGGGGCGGGCAGCCAAGCAGTGACGGGGGAGCCTCTGCAACCCCGTCCCCCAACGCCTGCTGCCCACGTCTGCTGACTCACGCGGAGGGTCTGGCCATGCCAGAAGGAATCAAAATGGTTCTCTAGTGAAATGCAAGGGGATGGAGTCTTGGAGGCAGGGGAATGGTTTCTTCTGTTTCCACCTAAAGGTCATAACTTTGGCAGACAAGGGAGGATGTGGGGAAACTCCATCAATATTGCTGAAGGCCAGGATGTAGCTTAGGATGCCTGATGATGAGTCCCTGGCAAGGGACAGAACTCACTGCCCCAAGCCTGGCAACACCACATTTGGCAGGAGAATTACCCATCTGATCAAGAGGATGCTACACTGAAATTTGAGGAGAGGAAAAGTGCCCAGGAAAAACTATAAAACCAGATATGAGGAAGGCCAATATATATGAGAGACTTAAAAAGGGGGCCACAGAACAGGAAATGCTCAAGAATTCTCATCTCTCTGTATACCAAAGTACAAAGTATGGGAAACAATGTTAACTATGAAACTTTTGAGAAAGATGGTAAAGCTGAGCACAGATGTCCAACTCCCACCTAAGCTACCTCCTTCTGAAAGTGACAGAAAGGACCAAGGGAGGATAAAAATAGGGGAGAATCTGCTTCAGCATTGGAAAGTAGGAAAGAGTGCCATCAATATGCCACCAACTTTGAGGAATTTCTGCTAGGTACAGTGCCAATGGAACCAGATTGAAGGCTGACTCACGGCTCTCCTTCCTGAGAAAGTAGCGTGGTGCTGCAGGGAGGGTGGATGTGCTGACCAACCAACCTTGCAGCCTCTGATGGGCAATTAGTGACAGAGGGGAGGCTGGGCTGCAGGAGGGGTGCAGAGCCCACCACTAGGAGCCCGCCTCTTACTGTGTAGCCCAACAGCCTTCAGGAGTGGCTGGGCCATTAGATTCAAGAACAAGAGAAGCCTATCCAAGCCCACTTTCCCTGTGATAGTCCAGGGCATTTCCCAGACACAGCAGGCAGGAGAACAAGGGAGGAGGCCAGGAGGAACCCTGTGCATCTGGAACAGCTATTCAATGGACTCAGTGACAAAATGCCCATAGTACCAGATGGCTCCCTACTCCCTCAGCTGCTTGGCCCTAGGCAGGTAGTATAAAATTCCATCACCTAGTCTTCCAGATCCATATCCAAGGTGAAGAATCTAATAGCTTCTAGACAAAACAATGAGGGGACCCAAGGAGAATTCACCTATGCTACAAGCAAATACCAGGTCAGGGAAGGCCTAAATTGTACATGGAACCTATGAAAACTTTCTGAAATATGAAGGAAACAAATAAGGAATACAAACAGAGAAAGAATGTCATCTCTAAAAAGATTTGCTATAGGAAATAGAAGTTAATTGTAGTGTTCGTTTTGTAGTTCAAGGAGATTAAAGAAAACCTGGTCTCCGTAAGAAATGGAATATACAATAAAGAAACTGAAATTTAAAGAAACCAGGCAGAGTTAAGATAATAATGACAGGAAATGAACAATGTTATGAGAATTTTAAGAAGGATTAGAGGCAATAAGGAGCAGAATGTAATTGTAGAAAGCTGACGAATGTTGTGGAGGACAACCTTGAGATGTCCTGTCAGAATGTAGAGAACAAAGACTGAGGTAAAAATGCCAGAGAGAAAATACCAACATGGAGAATAAACTACAGAGACTCACTCATCAATTATTGCTATTTCTAAAAAAGATACCAGAACAAAAAAATAATAGTTAAAGATATAATAAAAGAAAACTTCTATAGTCTGAAGAAAGACCAGATTCTTCAAATAAAAATGATAATCATATTTTAGACAAAACAGACAAACATCAGATATGTGCTATTTTTACTTTCTTAATTTCAAAAATAAAGAAAGAATCCTATGAGCATCTAGCACAGGGGGAAAAAACCCTATCTACAAAGGAACCAAATCAGATTGCATCAGACTTCATTACAACGTTGATGTAATGTCTAGAGAGGTTTGAGGAAGAATATTATGATCATAGAAATCTATACTTAGATAATTCGTCATTCATATGAGAAGCAACAGAGAGAAACTGTGATTTACGCAAGGCCATAGTAGATGTAAAGCTCATATGACCTTCCTAAAAAACAAAAGATGAACTCATGCCACAGAGAGATAAATCAAAAGACACAACTCATGAAAGATGTGTCAATAGAAACTAAAGCCATGTAAATATGGATTTGAATCTTAAAATCATAGTTATTGTAACACAGTTTCAAAATAAAACCAATATCTTAAGTAATAATTGAAAAAGAGCAACTACAATGTAAAGAGCAAAATCAAATAAAAACTCAAATTACAACAATAAAAAATTAGAGGTGGTGAGGGATGGGGAGTAAATAAGTGCTACTTTCTACAGCTTATTATAGATAGTATTGCATTTTTATGTTAATACTTAGAGAAGTAGAAGCCTAATAATTTAAACTTAAAATGCAATTATAGAATAGTTTTATTATAATGAGGTTGAGATATTATTTAGGTAAAAGTGTAAGATTTGGCCAAAGCTATAATCAAAGATAAATTTATATGCTTAAATACATTTAATAGCAATGAAATAAAGAGTAAAAATAAGTATGCAAATCGAGAAGTTAGAAAAAGAATGCTAAAACAGACAAATAAAAAAGGAAGGTATTCATAAAGAGAAAAGGAGAAGCAAATAAATTAAGTAGATAAATAGAAGCAGAGCCAATAAAAAATCCAAGAGCTGGTCCTTTGGTTAAAAAACAAGATAATGGGATGCTTCACTGAAGATTTAACTTGAGTTTTTTGCTTTGCTAAGCACTATATGTTCTTTAGCAGGAGAAATGTCTGAAAAACTTATCCATCCTTGGGAGGGTGAGTAATTTTTAAAGGGGAGGCAAATAGACTTCCCCTCCCCCAAGCAATCAAGGTGGCTGCCTGAATAAGGAGGATGAGCAGATAGCTCTATTATGTAGCAAAATGGAATAATAGGGCCATTTACGAGTGGGGCTCTACGAGAAACCCTCTCTGACCCTTGGGGATGTGGATATATGAGAAGAAAAAGCCAACAGAGGTTCTGAATCCATAGGAGGAGCTTGAGGATGCCAGGAAGTGTGTCTAGGGACCTGGATCAGTGGGTGGCAGGAAACAGTCAGACCAGTGTCAATAGCACGGCTAAGTGGCAGCTGTAGACAAGGGCTGCAGAATGTGGGCTCTCCCAGCTTTGTGTTGGAAAGACCACCAGAGTTGTTGGCCATTTTAGAGGAGGATGATGCTTCAAGAGAGAGACACTGACCCTGGTGAATCTGGCAGGTGGAATGCTTGACCCAGGTTTAATTTAATTTGAAAAAAATAATTTAAATTGTGACCATTTTTATCTGCTGAATTTAAGATGTTAATACCAGCTACATTAATAAAAGAAGTAAACTAGCTAAGGAAAAAGGGGGAAAAACACATGTATAGTAATAAGAAAGAGTATTATAACAAAAGACAGAGACTTTTAAAAATTGTACTCAATGTATGCTAATAAATTTGAAAATCTCAAGGAAATGGACTGTTTTCTGGAAAATATAAGTCACTAAACCCATACAAGAAGTATAAAACTAAAGTGATCAATAAGCATGGAAGAAGCTACAAAGATAACTTGTAAGAAGGGCAGGATGGGGGCTGTAAAATCCTGGAGGGTTTCACAGACTTATCTTCTTATTTTCAAAGAGCAGCTAGTTTGCATACTCTATAAACTATACAGGGTACCTAAAAACATGGGAAGCTTTCTAATTCTTGTTATAAAAGTAGAATATCCCCGATAATTGAACTGATAAAGATGGCACAATCACAGCAAAATATAAGTTATAATCATATGTACTTACAGAAAAAAATTGATAAACTGATTAAAAGAATAACATAGCATAACAAAAAATGGAATGCCGGTATGGTTTAATGTAAACGGAGTCCAGATCCATTTATCCAACTGCCTATTCAACCTCTCCATCCAGATGTCCAATAGGCATATCTAAACTAACTGCTGATTTCCCACTGAAACTTTCCCTCTGCATTCTCCCTCAAGTGAAGAAATGAAAACCATTCCATCCAGTTGTTCAGATTAAAACCTTTGGTGCCATCTTTGATGCCTCGCCTTTTTTCACTCACACACCTGTTCATTCCATCAGGGAATCTTGTGTAAAATCTTTAGTGTAAAAAAATATCTAGAATATGATTGATTTTCACCATCTAGTCCAAGTCACCACCCTCCACTCGGTGGCTAGGGTGATACTTTTAAAACCTAAGTCAGATAAACTCCCTTTTTTTTTTTGGGATAGGGTCTCACTCTGTCACCCAGGCTAGATTGCAGTGGCATCATCATAGCTCACTGCAACCTCAAACTCCTGGGCTCAAGCAATCGTCCTACCTCAGCCTCCCGAGTGGCTGGGACTATAGGCGCACTCTACCATGCCCGACTAATTTTTCTATTTTTTTGTAGAGACGGGGTCTTGCTCTTGCTCAGTCTGGTCTCGAACTCCTGACCTCAAGCAATCCTCCCGCCTCAGCCCTCCAAAGTGCCAGAATTACAGGCATGAGCCACCGTGCCTAGCCAATCCCTCTTCTTTTTAAAAAACTCCCCAGTAGTCCAGAAATAAATCTATACTACTATGCTCAGTTGATTTTCAACAAGGTTGCCAAGACCATTTAATGGAGAGATAATAATCTTTTCATCCCGTGGTCCTGGGACAACCGGATAGCTTCATACAAAAGAATGAAGTTGGAACGTTACCTTGCATCATATACAAAAACTAACTCAAAAGGGACCAAAGACTTAAATGTAAGAGCTAAAACTATAAAACTCTTAGAAGGAAACATAGGATTAAGTCTTCATGACCTTGGATTAGGAAATGGTCTCTTAAATATGACACCCAAAACAAAAGCAACAAAAGAAAAAAGAGATTTGATTTCACCAAAATTAAACTTTAATGCAAAAAGCACCATTAGGAAAATGAAAAGACAACCCACAGAATGGGAGAAAATATTTGCAAATCATATATCTGATATGGGTCTAATCCAGAATATATAAAGAACATTTACAATTCAATAAAATAAAGACAACCCAATTAAAAATGGGACAAAGGATCTGAATAGGCATATGTCCAAAGAATATATGATAATATACAAATAATAAGCTAATAAGCACATGAACAGATGTTCAAACATCATTATTCATTAAGGAAATGAACTTCAAAACAACAATAAGACACCACTTCACACCCACTAAAATGGCTATAATTTTTTTTAATGGAAAATAACAAGTGTTGGCAAGGATGTGGAGAAATTGGAACCTTCACACATTGCTGGTGGGAATGTAAAATGGTACAGCCATTGATGCAAACCAGAAAATGATTTGGCAGTTTCTCAAAATGTTAAATATAGAGTTACCATATGACCCAGCAATTCCACTTCTAGGTATGTACTCAAGAGAACTTGATACATATGTTCACACAAAAACTTGTACACAAATGTTCATGGCAGCATTATTCAATATAGCCAAAAGTAGAAACAACTGAAATGTCCATCAACTGGTGAATGGATAAACAAAATGTGTTACATCCACATAATGAAATATTATTTGGCCATAAAAAAGAAAGGAAGTACTGATACATGCTACAACATGGATGAACCTTGAAAACATCATGCTAAGTGAAATACACTAGACACAAAATGCCACATATTTTATAATTCCATTTATATGAAAAGTCTACTATGGGCAAATCCACAAAGACAGAAAATAGATTAGTGGTTCTGAGGTGCTGGGGGATGGGGAAAATGAATGACTGCTAATGGACGTGGAATTTCTTTTTGGGGTAACGAAAATGTTCTGGAATTAGATCATGGTAATGGTTGCACATCATTGTGTGTACACTGAAAACCATTTTATTATACGCTTTGAAATGGTTACAATGGTGCATTTTATGTAATGTGAATTTTTTTCTCAATTAAAAACAAAAACCAAAACACTCTCCAGTAGTGTCTCAACTGACTCAAAGGATAAGCCAGAGTCCTCGCAAATGTCCTATAAGGGCCCCGATTCTCTTCCCCACCCTCACCCCCAACCAACCACTCCACTTTCCCCTCCCCACTCTGTCCCAGCCATAATGGCCTCCCTGGCGTTGCTCCAGCTCCTCCGGAACCCCTCCTACATCAGGACCCTTGCACGTCTGTTCTCCTCCTAGATAGCCCTGACTTGCCCCTTTCTGCCCTCGGCTGTCTGCCCAAATGTCATCTTCTCTTTGAAGCTCTCTTTGACTTCACCCTCTCTGCATGGCATATCCTACTCCCCTTACCTACTTTATTTTTCTCCCTAGCACTTATTATTATCTGACATATTTTAGATTTATTTGCTCATTCATTTTTTATCATCTTTTCCCCCCACTTGAATGCAAGCTCCTTGAGGGCAGGGACTTTGTTTTCCTCAATGATGTGTCCACAGTGCCTAGAATGGTGACCCATACATGCTAGGCATGCAATAAATATGTGTTAAATGAATGAATGCAAGGAAATTGATGAGTATAATTTGTCATAATAATAGATCAAAGGAAAAAATACATAGCTATCAATTTAGACTGTAAAAGAGCATCTGACTTTTTAGCATGCATATCTGGTATACACACTGAGTGAATAAAAATAGAACATTCCTCAACATAATGAGGAATATCTGCTCTTCCAACAGACATCAAACCTCACCAACAGCATTCTCATTAAAGTCAAGAAGAAGACAAGAATACCCACTGTTATCACTGTTTTTCAATATAATTCTAGAACATCTAGTGAATGAAGCAATAACAATAACATTATTAATATATAATAGCACATATTAATATATTAATAATATATAATATTATTATATTACATATATATTAGTGGGGAGCCCCTGCAATATATATAATGGGTACTACTTTGGACACTGTTCTAAGCCCTAAGTGCTTTACATGCATTAGCTATTTTAATACTCATAACACTTGAGGTAATGTGAGTATGTCCCCATTACTGGGGATGAAGAAAAATTAAATAACTTACCCAAGGTCACCAGCAAGTAGCTGAGCTGGAATTAGAACCCAGACAGTCATTCTGCTCTTAACCACTATGCAGTACTGCCTCAATGAAAAATGAAGAAGATAAAGCTGCTATAATTCTGGAAAACAGAAAGCAAATCTATTCTTGCTCCAGATGTTATTGTATCTAGCTAAAAAACCCAAGGGAATTAAGAGAGGGAAAACTACCAGAAGTAATGAGAGTTCAATATGGCCAGTCGTAAGGTGTATATACACAGATCAATAGCTTGCCTATTCCTATATTCCTAGCTTGCCTATATTCCAGCAATGACTACTTAAAAAACATCCAGGAAAGTACATCCCATTCTCCAAAGCGATAATAGATATAGAAGACCTGAAAATAAACCTAACAGTTAATGGAAAGGACCTATCTGAAGAAAATGACAAAATTTTACTGAGGACTCAACAAAAAACTTTGAATGGGAGAGATGTCCCACATTTATGAACAGGTAGACACAGTATTATAAAGATGTCAAATCTTCTCCAAATTAATTGTAATTACTGAAATTCAAATAAAAACATCAAGGGCATTTTTGGAACCTTACAAAGATTAAATTGGTGAAAATAAAGATAATTGTGAAAAAAGAAGGGATGCTTGCACGTTAAACTATATTATAAAGGAATGCTAGAATGCCAATTCCAGAAGAGACAGATCAACAGAATGAAATTTAGAACCTCAGGAACAGTCTAAAGCTGCATTGTCCTATATGGTGGCCACTGGCCATATGCAATTACTAAGCACTTGAAATGCTAGTCACATATGTTGAAATGATAGTATTTTGGATACACTGCATTAAATAAAATGTATTATTAAAATTACTTTTACCTGTTTCTTTTTACTTTTTAAATGTGGCTACTAGAAAATTTAAAATCACCCACATGGCCTGCATTATATTTCTATCATACAGAACTGGTCTAAGGCATATGTAAAATGTAATGTATTATTTTCTAAAGATAAAATTTACCATAGGCATTTTAAATTAGTCAGGGAAAGATATATTAATTAAGAGCTGAAAGAAAAATCGAATGACTATGAGGACAGGAGAAGAAAGGTTTGACATTTCAGACCATATACTGAAATTCCAGATAAATTGAAAATTCAAGTAATAAATATACTAGACGAAAAAGTAGGTGAGTATTTACAAAAATTCTTGGGATGGGAAGAGCTTTGCAAGCATAACAGAATGGTAAAAAAAGAAATGATCTTGATAAATTTGACTATATAAAACATTAAAAATTTCAATATATCAAGTAATATCAAAAACAAAATTAAATGTCACTTGAAACACGGGGGAATATCTCAACAAATGTGACAAATGGCTGATATCCTTACTTTATAAAGAGCTCTTATAAATCAGTAAGAAAAAAAGAACACTCCAATAGGAAAAAGTGCCAACAACATGAACAGCCAATACACAAAAGGAGAGACAGAAATGAGAAAGATTCTTAGTAAAATAGAAATCCAATCTCAATAGTAATCAAAGAAATGCAAATTAAAATAGCAATTGCCAAAGATCAGAACAGAATAATACACAATGTTGGCAGGGAATGCTCTCATATACTGCTATGAAACTCTAAATTGGTATGATCTTTCTGGAGGACAATTTGGCAATATGTACAAAAGGTTCAAAAATATGCATATGCTATTTCTAGGAATTCATCCTTGGAAAATAATCAGAGTGTTCACACAAAAATACAAGTATGAGTTTATGGCACTGTTGATTATAATCGGTAAAAATTGGCAACTACCTCCATGTTCAATAACAGGGGCCTTCTGAGTAATTTATGGCAAACACATAGGTTAGAATTTTTTGAACAGAGATTGGATAAAAATGGTGACAGCAAATACACATCTAGCTCCTGTCTTATCCTGAAGTCCTTGAAATGGCAGACAAAAAATTTTTTAAGAAAAAAGCCCCTAACAGTTCTAGAAAACAATTAAGAAGACCATTAATGGGCAGAATATTTACAGAATTATAGGAATATAGGAAGGAAGGGAACAGATTGTAGGATAAGTAAGACTGGAGGCAAATACAGGCCAGAAGACATCAGAGAGGGCTATGGCACAGGTCGGGGCAGCTCACAGAGGCCTCCAGGGTCAAGTCAATGAGTGTTGGGCAGCTATTATGAGTCATGATGGTGGAGAACATTTGCTGACCTGGGAAAACATGTCCCTGCATTGCTAAGCTAAAGAAGCCATTTCCATAGCCTGCACATGTATTTGTTTATACATGGTACATTTGTGTGCACTGAAAAAATGGTAAAGACATCAGCCTAAATGTTAACAATGACCCTTCAGTGGGCCAATTTTTAATTTCCCTTTTTGCTCTTCTGTGTTTTCCAAGTTTTCTGCATTGAGTGCATATCAACATTATATTTAGAAAACAATAATTAGTATTTTTAAATTAAAAAAAGCAGAAAATAACAACAAAAATAACTTGACATTTTTATGTAAGACAGTAACTTCAATAGGCTGCTTTCCCAGCCTCTCTTCTGCTCGTCCCGATCTGCCCTCAAGACTGCTACTACCTCATCCCTCATTTAAAAACCTTCCATGGCTCCCTACTGCTGACAGGTAAAGTCCCAACTCAGGGGCCTTCCCCATCCTTCTTATCTCCCACTTCTGTCCCTATACATGGGCTATCCAGCTCCAACAGACTCTTTGCCATTTTCTGAAAGTTCCACACACCTTCCCAACTCCACTCCTTTGCTCATGTCGCTCTGGCACTACCCAAGCCCAGCAGATGGGCCTTGGCAGAGAAACCGCAGCTAGAATGTACCAGAATATCTCTGGGGAACTTACACACTGCAAGATTCGCTGCCCAGTCAGCCAAGAGGCCAGACTGAAACAAAGCGTCCTGGGAAGTATGGTAGGAGCAGCTGTGGGGAGACAGTGCTGGGCTCTGAGATTCTAGATCTGGGAAAATAAATGAAAATTAAGCTCAGAATCCCACAGCAAAAATTACAAGGGATAGGGAATGTGTTGGTTGGTCTATTTATTTACCTCTTTGCTTCTGGGGCTGGGGGGGTGTGGGTGTTGTGGGGGTACTGGCCCCAGACCCTGGCCTCCTTCTCTCCACAAGGGCAGGTGCAAACCTGGTTTCCTGTCTACACTGGCCACCTCTTGGCTGTGAGACCTCGGCAGTTATTTAATCCTCCCTGAGGGAGTCTGCTCTATAAAACAGAGAGAGCACCCTGTTGGATGACTGAATGTAATCACCTGGCACACAGTAGGTCCTCAATAAATGGCAGGAGATGATGTCATAATTACATTCTCCTACCCCAAAGGTCCTGATGCGGTGGTTGCTTCACAGGGCTGGAGTCGTGCCTTGGGAACCTAGCCCAAGGCTGTGCAAGAGGTGCCAGGAGGCATCCCTGGTGAGGGTGTTGAGGTCACCATGGATGGCCAGTTTCCTCCAGAGACCTACAGGATCTCCTGTGGGCCATCTCAGAGAGGGCGTACTCACTTACTCATCCCTGTGTTCCAGGATCCATGCAGCCTGGGTGGAGGATATATTTATCTAATACCGCACGCACTCTTGAGTAGGCAGTGTTGCACTCACCCAGCCCCTGGCACCACAGACCCCCATCCAGACACTCAGTCTCTCTGGGGCAGCCCCTTTCTTTTAAGAGCTGGTGTGTTGTGTGTGGAGGGGGGAGGACTTGGGGTGGAGCGTTAGGGAGGATCATCCACCAGGTCCCACGGTCTTCCTTCTGTACAGCCGATGGGCCAGCCATCTCCTCCCTGTTCCGGAGTGGAGGGAGGAGGAGCCTAGAGGGCCATCTATCCCAAGGGCAGAAGCTCTGAGCCATGGCAGCCACCCCTGAACAAAAAGTCCTGGATGTGCTCCCAGATATGCACACACTGCAGCCAGGATGGCGGAAACACTGGATATTGGAGACCCTGATGGGCAATGACTGTCACCCAGGTGGGGTCTTCCGTTCTGCAACGATGGGCAGGGCAGAGAACCTGCTGGTGGACTGCACTTCTCCTGAAGGCACTCACACAAAGGAACAAGTATTGCTTGAACCCCCAGGTCTACCCCCACGGAACCTCAGCAGAAGGCTGAAGGCTTGTGGGGCCAATTCTTAACCCCATTGGACTTGGAAAAGTCTCTCCCACTGAATATTCTTTAGATCAGGGCTTCAAGGAGAAGCCTATTGACAGTACCATCTCCCATCCTCATGAGTTAATTGAACAGGTGGCCAAGTGGTCTTCATTCATCCCAGTGGTCCCCAAACTTCAGTCACTCCTGCACCCTTCAGAGGCCATTTCACCATGTCTGTGCACCACCTATGTAAGCACTAACTTAGTATTTTCCTTTAAACTATCTTGGTTTTTAAACAGGGGTTCCATCCTAAGCAATAACATACATGAACTGCAGTTTTGATGCGCTAGTCATAATTTTTTCTGGTATATAATAACATAAATACAGAACTTTTAAAATTGTACAAAAATCATGTCACATATTCATACCACACTCTGGGAAATAATGGACCTACCCCTCCAAAAACGGCCAAAAAGGATGTCACAGACTGCCACCTTGGCTCAGGCAGGACAGATATGGAGCTGTTCCTGCTGGCTAACCTGCAGGCCTGGTCCCCCGAAGAGCTCAAGGTAAGAGCACAGAGAAGGAGAGGATGCTTGCTGGGCAGGCAGCCAAGTCACCTAAAAGCATTAGCAAGTTCTTCAGATAAAAGTTGGGGCAAGAGGTGGGGCGCTAGTACCATTAGTAGAATCTGATCCGTCAGGAGTCCCCTCCTGTCTCCTAATGATAAAAGATCTGAGGATATGCTGGCAGCCCACGTGAGCCTGCAGCCAGGAGGGAAGCCAAGGACAGAGACCAGAGGTGGCTCAGCCCTCCCAGCATGCATGGCCCTTTTCTCTGATAAAGCAGGCTTAGGAGCACAGTGGTCTCGCCCGAAAGGCTGCCCATTCCTCCAGTGCAATGGTTCTCAAACTCTAGCCTGCATCAAAATCAGACTGCTGAGCCCCACCCAGAGTGGCTGATTCCCCTGGTCTGGGATGGAGTCCGGGTGATGCTGCTGGTGATGGTCCAGGGACCACACGTTGAGAACCCCTGCTCTAGAAGACAGAATTACCTGATCCTGAACACAGAGGATTCTGAAGTGTGGACAGCTCTGAATGAACCTCCCAGGACGACCAGTCAGGAAAAACAACTTAGACAAACTACACTGTGTACACTCCCAACGCCCAACACTGACGTCGTCCATAAGCAACCACATGGCAATTTCCTGGGCACTGCTGGTTCCAGTGGCTGGCCTAGAACTTGCCACTGAGATCTTTAGGAAAATTCTCACAACAAACAATGTCACATCCAAAAAATACTTCAAGTTAAGAAATGATGGCATGACCTGCGCTGGGTTCTGTGGGAGACAGACCTGCTGGCTTTGCCAGCTCCTCCCTTCTGCCTGAGGGCCCTGGTGACTCAGACAGGAGAGGACAGGGGCCAGCACCAGCCCAGCACCCCTCCCACCCTCCTCTCACCATCCCAGGTACAGGCAGACTCAGGGCAACAGAGGGGAAATAACTGCATTTGCCCCTAAGAATCTGGCTTAACAGGGAGAGAATTGTTTACTGAAATCCTCACTGAACACGCATGCACCAGGCAGCAGGCAGAGTGAGGGACACAGACATCAGCCATGCCTCTTGTCCACAGGGGCTCTCCCATCCAGTGGCAGTGGGTGAGAGATGAGGAAGCAGATGGTGGGTTGTGCTGCACTGTGCAGAGAGCTGGCACAGAGAGCCCGAGGGGAAGGGGCACAGAGGCAGCACACCTGAGCCAGCTGGGGAGGAGAGTTAAGCCAGGTGTGTGGGGGGATGTTCCTGCCGAAAGAGAAGCCAGCATGGAGGTGTGGCTGGACCAAAGGGGCAAAGGGGATAGTGACTGGAGGTGGGACAGAGAAGGAGGACTGTGAAGGGTCTCTTGAGCCACACTGCCAGCTCATTCCTGCTAAGAGTGGCAGGAAACGACTGATCAGTCTACCAAGAGTGGCTTCTGGATCAGGTGCAAGCTTGGGGTCTCCCTGTCCTCTGCTGCAGGAGTGTCTCCCAGGCTACTGCTCCAGAAGAGTAAGCAGTAACTTTAGAGGAGTTGACCAGAGGCCCCTTTGGTGGGGCAGATGGCAACTTGGCAAGAGGGAAAGGTTTCAAAGAGCCAGGCAGGGCCCTGGAGGGCCTGAAAGGGCAGGTGCTTTGAAGAGGAAGCTTTGCAGATGATGACCTTTTGGTCTTGGGCAGATCAAGGACCTCAGTGGGTCCTGCTACTTGAGGGAGGCTACCAATATGGAAAGGTCAGCCCCAGAAGCCTCAAGACCACTGAGGACCAGCAACTAGGTAGGGAGTCTTGGAGTCTGTTTGGAGGGAGGGGAGGGAAAGATAGTGATGCTCATAGCAGGCACAGAAACTCAGCCACACAGCAGGGCTCCTGGATGGGGGCCAGCCATGGGCTAAGGAACCAAATTCTAGATGGTAATAAAAATAGCAGCTACCCCTTGCATGGTGCTTATGATGAGCCAAGCACTTTTCTTAGCCCTTTAAGTATCCTAACACATTTAATCTTCCCGATCAACCCTAAGAGGTAGGTACTATCATTATCCTCATACTTAAAATGAAAAAATAAGGTGGGAGATAAGCATAGGAAGAGATACTCCACATCATATGTCATCAGGCAAATCAAACAACAAGATACCATTGTATATCCATTAGAACGGCCCAATGCCAGAACACTGACAACACCAAATGCTGGCAAGGATGGGGAATAACTGGAACTCTCATCCATTGCTGGTGGGCATGCAAAATGGTACAGCCACTTTGGAAGACAGTTTGGCATTTTCTTACAAAATTAAACATACTCTCACCATAATCCAGTAATCAAGCTCCTTGGTATTTACCCAAAGGAGTTGAAATCTTATGTCCACACAAAAACTTGCACACCAATGTTTATAGCAGCTTTATTCATAATTGCCAAAACTTGGAAGCCACCAAGATGTCCTTCAGTAGGTGAATGGATAAATAAACTCTGCTATATCCAGTCAATGGAATACAGTTGGTCCTCCACATTTGCAGGTTCCGCATCCTCAGATTCAACCAACCACAGATAGAAAATATTTGGACAAAAACAATAAAAATAACAATACAACAATAAAAAATACAAATAAAAATATAGTATAACAACTATTCATATATCATTTAGATTGTATTAGGTATTGTAAGTAACCTAGAGATGAATTAAAGTATATGGGAGGATGTGCATAGGTTATATGCAAATACTATGCCATTTACATTCAACAGACTATAGTTACAGGCATCCATGGATTTTGGTAGCTTGGGGGTCCTGGAACAAATCCCCCACAGATCCCGAGGGATGACTGTATTAGTCAGTGCTAAAAAGAAATAAGCTATCAAGCCATGAAAACACATGGAGGAAAGTTAAACGCATATTAACTAAGTGAAAGAAGCCAATCTGAAAAGGCTACATTCAAGTATAATTCCAACTATATGACTTTATGGAAAAGGCAAAATTACGGAGAACAGTAAAAAGATGGGATGTTCAGGGGTGAAAATACTCTATATGATACTATAATGATGAATACATGTCATTATGCATTTGTCTAAAACCACAGACGGTACATCAAGAATGAACTCTAATGTAAACTATGACCCTGGGCGCTCGTGATGTGTCCATGTAGGTCAGTCAGCTACAGCAAGCGCACCACTCTGCCGGGGATGTGGATAACGAGGAGCTGTGCACGTGTGGGGGCAGGGGGTGCATGGGAAATCTCTCTGCCTTCCTCTCAATTTTGCTATGAATCTAAAACTTCTCTAAAAAATAAAGTCTTTTTAAAAACCAAGACAAAACAGAGGCATAAAAAGACTAAGTAAATCTCATGGCCACATCCTAGGAGCGGCAGGGCCAGAGTCAATGGCCAGATCTCTGCAAGCCCTCATCCTAGAATCAAAAATTCCTTGAGCTAGGAGGGGCCTTAAAGGTCAATTGGCCCAACTCCCTTATCTTACATAAGCGGAAACTAAGGCCCAGAGAGAGTGAATGGTTTGTCCGAGGGCACTTACGCACTTAGCTGGTTAGCTGCATCCAAAAGAATAACCCAATGAGGATGGCTGAGTAGCTCACGAGACCTGGAACCAGGGAGAGGCCGGAACAGCCCTGCCGCCCTCGGCTGTGCTCCCGGGCACGCCCTGCTCGCCGCCTTCATCTCCACCCTAGCCCTGCCTCCCTCCTGGGCCTGCAGTGCCCATATGGCAGCACTCAGCCTGGCCTCTCATTTCCTCGCTCTGAACGCCAGTGACCTGCACCTCTATGCCACGTCAGCTCTTGGCACACAGCCAGGGCCTGGCTGCTCAGTCCTTGCCTCCCCACCTCTGGCTCTGGCCACAGCCTCCCATCTCTCCAGCCTCCCACCCCCAAGCCCTCAATCTTCACGGAGACTTCCAGACACGCACATACTTCCTCCAGGCCACAGGCCACCTGCCTGCCCATCCCTCTCCATCCCAGACCCGTGGACCACACTCTCAGCAGTAGCCTCATCCTCATCCGCACCCCCACCGCTGTCCTATACCTGGGGGGGTGGGGCCCAGCGCTGGCTTGGGGCCTCTCTCTACCTTCTCCATCCTGCCCTCTCAGTCACCAGGCCTGCTGAGGGCCATCAGGTAGACCGGCTGCCAGGTAGACCGGGCTACTCTAAGCTCAAGGGCTCCCACCACAAGAGGGTGTCATTTCCACCCTGAACTCCACTCTGAGCCAATGATGTGGGACAGGCACTCTCGACACCGGCCGCATGCTGAAGCCACTCCTGAGAGCTTGGAAGGGCTCTAATGCCAGGGTCCTCGAATGTGATTGTTCTGGGGGTGGCCTGGGCATCAGGATTTTTAACGCCCCCCAGGTGACTCTAAAAGGCACGCTATCCACACAGGGGAATACTACTCAGCAGTATAAAGACACAAACTCCTCATACATCCACAACACAATGAACCTCAAAAGCACTGTGCTGAGTGAAAGAAGCCAGGCACAAAAGACGATGTGTTATATATTAATAATTCCATTTATATGAAATTTCCAGAAAAGGCAAAACTATACCTGGGGCTGGGGGGCTGGGACAAATGGACACAAGGGAGTTTTTATTTATTCAGTCCCCATAGGGACCGTCAAAAATTGCCAATGCCAACTATACCGCAAGTCGTCATGGCGGGGTATTGAGAAAAGTTTTCAATTAGCAATAGTCACGCCTCGGATAAACCTCATTGGCTGCAATACTGCCACTGTGCAAAGCTATTGGCGTGTTTTAAACTGGATTGTAGTGATGGTTGCACAACCGTGTAAATTCATTAACAACAATTGAGCTGTATACTAACAAGGTATGAACTGTATGGTATGTATTTCAATAAAGCTGTTAAAAGCGAAGAAAAGGAAAAGGAACAAAAATCCAATTTAGGGAATTTAAATTTTATTTTGTATTAAAACAAAACAAAAACAAAATTCCCTGGTGATTCTACTGAGCAGCCAGAGCTGAGGACCCACTGCAGGAAGCCTGCCACACCTCACCCTAAGGCCATGTCCACTGGCTTCTGGTCCGGTGCAGCACAGGGCCCGTCGCAGCCTGTGGCACACACGAGGCTTCAGCATTACTTTTTGAGTGAATGGATGGCCATGCAGTGAGCACCTACTATGCGCAGGTCTTTCACTCACATTTTCCTATCTAACCATCTCATCCCCCAGTGCCTGGAAAGAGGGATAAATATCCCCACTCTTACAAAAGGGAAAACCAGATCTCTGTGAGGCCTAAAGACACACAGCCGTGGCTTAGCAAACGCGGGCTTAGAGATCAGCCCAGCTGGTACCAAGTCCTTCCTTCTCCCTTCACCTCATTTTAAATCTTTGATCCAGAGAGGGCACGGCTGCAGCAAGCTCAATCTTTCCAGCCATCGGTTCTCCCCATGGCTCCCTGGTTGTCCCAGCAGCTGCTCTAGATCTGATACACCCTAGAGTCAGCAAGGTAAAGTGAATTGCTTGGGGTCACACAGCCATCGCTTGGCAACACCGGGCCCAGAGATCAGCACATCTGACCCAAGTCCTGAGCGGCCTCTGGGTCTGTGTGCTGACCTTGAACCTAGGGGGTTGGGGACTTGAAGGAGCAGCTGGTCCCAAGTTGGGGTGGCCTTCGGCCCTCTACCCCTTCCAAAGTCCTAATGCCACAGTAATAAGTGCTGTGGGATTACGGCACCTCCACCGCCACTTCCAACTTCAGGATTGCTTTCACTTGACATTCCTTCCAGCGCACCAGTCCGGAACAGAAGTGCTTGACGCTGCTGATCGACCAGTTTCATAAAAGGAATCCAGTTTCCTTTGCACTCACGAAAAGCTGTTAGCCCCTGGCGAGTTTCCAGGGCCTGCACTCCAGTGATGCAGTCCAGACATTGGGAGAGGGATGCCAAAGCCCTTGGGCACAGAGAGGAGTCAGCTGGGCTGAGATTTAAATCAAGAGGGGTCCTTGCCAGCAATACCACCAAGCAACATCCTGTCCTCGGGAAAAGAGGTTTCCAGCTGAGATGCCCTGAAATCCCGGCTGAGGGCCCTACCACAGCTGTGCAGGGATGCAGATGTGGTACCAAACTGTCCATACCTGATCCCAGTGAGGACGGTGTAGTAGAGAAAACACTGACCCACAGTCCAGAGGGTCAGGCTTCCAGCCCCGGCTGGCCTCTTCACCAGCATGTGCCCTGGGGCATGAAGCCATCCACCCTCTGCAAGCCTCAGTTTCCTAATCTGCAAAATGGGAACCATCACCCCTTCCTACAGGGAGGCTTGTTTAGGAATGTATAAAGCACTCAACCAATGTCAGGCTGATAAATTATCCTCTTTAGACCAAGTCTGGTGGGAATTTCAGAGGCTACATACCGGCCGTTCCCATGTGACTCCAGCAAGTTATAGGTGGAAAGAAGGAGCGAGGGAAGTCTGAACTGGGGATCAGGGCCCCAGAATTTAGTCCTGACTTTTCTGTGAACAATATTTCATGACTTCAGAGGTGCTCTGAAACCCTGAACTTTGTCTCTGCCCCTCTCTGGGCCTCAGTTTCCCCTTCTACAATATGAGGAGGTTGGGGGAGGCGTCTCTAAGGGCCCTTTAGACTCTCACAGCCAAAGATGCTATTAGAAAAAAGCAGTTCCCTCCAAATTGCTGCAGTGTCTGGTGTTAATGGGGCCACGGGACTGGCCCTTCCCATCCTCCACCATCAACCTGTTTCACACTCATTTTAGAACATTTATCGCTGCTCCCTAAAGGGCAGTCTTCCAGCAAAAGCCTCTTCAGTGTTTGGCAAAGAGTCACTCCCACTGGAGGTCAAGTTCCCTTTGTGTCTCCTCCAAGGGGCTGAGAAACAGAGAGATGGGAACATGAGGAGCAGTCTTGCCTGGGAAAAGCTTGCCTTGTTTGGATAACCACAGATAATGGGGCCCAACACTCCCGCTCTCCAAGCACCTCCAAAAACAGCCCTCTCTGCGCATGAGCTTCACAGTTTACAAAGCTCTTTCAAATCCATTACTCATTGGATTTTGGCAAAAACCCTGCAGGATGGCATGCAAAGGGTTATTGTCCTCATTTTACAGGGGAGGAAACTGAAGCTCAGAGAAGTGAAGTGACTTCTCCAAGGTCACACAGCCAATGCATGAAGTGGTCTCCCCTTCCCATGGGAGACACAGGGACGAGAGCCTTGGGAAGCTAAGTGCAGAGCTGGCGAGGAAGCCAAGTCTTGATTCCCCGCCTTGCTCCGCCCCCACCTTTCTCACCACCCCTGCCTGGCCCTCCCCCTTCCCAGGCTGGCAGAGGGTGTGTGTCCCCCCCCACCTCTCCCGTGAGGTTTGCCTGCACACCTGACTCCCACGTGGAGATTCCCCACACGGCCAACGGTGTGTTTCTCTGGACTACTAAGCACACCTGACTTGTCTTGTGTTTTTGGAGGCTACAAGTACGAGAGCACAAAGGCAAGCGGAAGATACAAAGCAAATGGGCAAAAAGGCAAGAGACCATTCTGCACTCATGTGAGTGGGGATAACTTTTTAAAAATCTGTTAGTAAGAACGTGTGGAGATGGGAATTGTCGAAAGCCATTGGTGGGACTAGAAATTGAAACAGACTTTTTGGAGGTCAGTTCCTCTCAAAATTTTAAATGGCCCAGTAGTTCCACTTCTAGAATCTATTGCCAGGATGCACATTTAGGCATGATAGTGTTGGCTGCGATATCAAACAGCCGTATGCATCCACAGTAAGTCATGATATACCCGTTTGACAGAGCACCATGTCCCATCAAAACTTGGAGTCAATCAAGGTCTCTAAGATCTGTTGTAAAGTGAAAAAAGCAAAATATATAGTATGAAATCATTTGGGTTTAAAACAAATACTGAAAAAGTTCTAGGCAGAAGAACACCCAACTGAAAGCAGGGGTTACCTTTCAGAGAGAAAGTGGGATTTAGGGGCATTGGGACAAAGCAACACTTTTACTTTTTTACTATATATATTTTGGCTTTTTCTTTTTTTTTTTCTTTTTGCAAAAAACCACAAAACAAAACAATCCCACCATGTGTACCAGTGTATACTTGTAAGCCATTAAAAACAAACAAAAAACAAAAAACCCACCCAATCCAAGGTGACCTTGGAGTCTTTGTTCCAAGCCAGCTCCTCCCCCAAACGTTCCTCATGGGAGAACACCTCTTGGCACTACTTTATGATTTTAGACGGTCACTACAGGATCAGTAACAAGAACAACAAAACCTACAGGGGCGTTGAGGGAATAAGCCACACGATATAGCTGAAAGGAACAAGGAGAGAAAGGGAAGGTTCACTCCTGAGCCGTCTAGGATGGAGGTTTTCACCAATCCCCACACAGTCAAATTCCTCAGCTACCAGCCCTACTTTGTCAATGGTGAAACAGCTTTGATCTTGCTAATAAACGTGTGCTTAAAAGCCCTGTGATATTACCCACCCCTGATTAAGCCATATTGCCCCTCGCTAGGAGATGACAGCAGCTAGCAGTGAGACCGTGTCCACGCGAGCGGAGCGTACCTCGGAGAACCTCTGCACGTCTTGCGTCAGTGTGCCCACGCGCTTCCACTGGTAGTGCTTGAGCAACTTGAGGATGGCTGGGTTCACCGCATTATCTGATGGGACAGTCCGAAAGAAATAAGGGTATTTTTTCTTATCAGCCAGAACAGGTGTGGTTGCAGCAAAGGAAAGCTGAAAGACACAAGAGAGACAACACTTTCTGAGTGAGCCTCGCGGTGGTGACCCGGCACCTTTCCTAACGGAACAAAGCAACACAAACACATGGGGCAAGATATTTTTTAAACCTTTTTATTGTAAAAGTAATGCAGCATAATTGAGGAGAAGGTTAAAATGCAAAATAAGATGACAGAAGGAAAAACCTAACCAATGATCCACCCCTTCCCAAAGAACCACCATAATATTGAATTATAGTCTATTTCCTTACAATCTTTTTCTATGCACAGTGACTGGATTTTTAAAAAAGGATTCTTGATATCATTCCACATACACAATTGAACTGTTTATTCCCCACATGTTACCCTACAAGCATTTAACTATCCTGTTAAAAACTCCCTGTAAACATTTTAATAGCTGCATAATATTCCAGCTATGAACATACCACAATTTACTGGATCATCTCTAATTTGGGGGCATATAGATTGTTTCTAATTTGTCATTATTGTCATTTTATTCTACAGGCATCTTTGTGCATAGCATTTTTTCCCTATATTTCCACAGGAAAGAGTCTGTGATATAAAATTTCCCAGATAGTGAATCTGAGCCTTTAAAGATTCGATACTTATTCCCAGAAAGGACTTTTATCAATCTGTACATCTACTAGTCAGGTATAACTAGAGGGCCAATTTCACCACATTCCTATCAATAGAGGGAATGAAATATCTTTTCTATCTAATTTTATAATGATTTGTCACTAAAAAAAAATTGAATCACATTGCATTCATGGTTATACATAATGTTGCACCTTCTTCCCTGTGGTTGTCATTAACTAGTAGTATGTCCGACTGTAGGAGTTACTTTTTCATGTTCTTTGTTCATTTTTGGAGTAGTATTCTAACGATTTTCGTATTGAATTTAACCAAGATTTCCTACATGTATAGCATTCAAACTCAGGCTATTATAGTTGCTGCAAATATCTCAGTTTGTTTGCCTTTATATTTTCTGTGTGTGTAGTTTAATTTGCACTCGGTAGTCAAATCTGTCCATCTTTCTCCTTACGATTTCTTCTTTTTCTTTTAAGTGCCAGTAAGTTGTTAAATTGGATTTTAATTATCTGTCCTACAAGGCCCAGCTTAAATGTCACCTCCTCCACAATTTCCTCTGATCTCTCCTCTTCTTTCCCTCAGCCTCATCCCCAGAAAGTGGTTATCAAATTTTTTGATCTTTGCAGTGTGATGGTGAAAAAATGGTATCTTGCCGTAGTTCTAATTTGCATTTATCTTACTCTGAGTGAAGTTGAGTATCTCTTCCTATGTTTAAGAGCAGTGGGTAGCTCCTTTCTGGAAACTGTCCACATCCTTTGTCCGTTTTCCAGTTTGACTCTCAGTCTTCTTCATCAGTTTGTAGAAGTGACCTTTTTTATATTAAGGAAATTAGCCCTTCGTGGTAGAAGTTGCTAATTTTCCCCCCAGTTTGTAGTTTGTCTTTGATGTTGTTTATAGAGCTGTTCGCCGTGTAGAAGTGTATTTTTTAAATGTGGTTGAATTTATCAATTTTTTCTTTTATGATTTCAGGTTTTGTGTTATATTTAGAAAGGCCTTTCTTACACTGAGATTATAAAAGAATTCCTCCATTATTTCCTCTAGTCTGTCATTTCTTCCTCCCTCCCTCCCTCCCATCTTCCCTCCCTCCCATCTTCTCTCCCTCCCTTCTTTTGTTTCATTAAATCTTTGATCCAGAGAGGGTGTGGCTGAAGCAAGCACACCCTCTGTCTCCCCAAACCCTTGCTTGTCCCGGCAGCAGCTCTAGATGTGATATATCCCAGGGTCCAATTGAAGCATTCAGAGAAATAACATCCTGGCCCCCTTGGGCCCCAGCTGAAGATACTTTACTGCTTCTTCTCTCACCCGAGGAAGCACCTTTCCCACCTAGACTTGGGGAGGGCAGTAGGGATTTGTCCTGTTCCCTGTTAGAGCCGACCACCGACAGTCCACCAGCTGTTACCTGGAGCTAGAGAGCACCTATAGCAACCAATTTCTAAGATCCCCCCAGAGACGAGGACACCCCAGGTCTGGTAAGGGTCAAGGGTAGAATGACTGTTCCTAAGATTCTGGGTAGAAGAGGACCAACGGAAAGAACCTACAGAGAGGAAAATGCCAGCACATTGAGGCACATTCACATTCAGAGGCGTCCAGCAATGGAAAGCCTGCCATTAGAAGTAGTGAGACCCCTGTGTCTGGAGGTGTGCAAATGGAGGTTAGACCAAAACCTAGTGTGAACAGAGGGGCTTCAGCGTGTCTGTGAACCCCCTGAAAACTGTAGGAAAAAGTTTGCGTGTGCATGTATGTGCATACAGGCATACATATTTTTCTGAAAAGAATCCACGGCTTTCATCAGATTCACAAAGAGGATCCTATCATCCAAACAAGGGCTGCACACCTGCTTGCAGGTGATACTTAGGTCTCATAGTGAGTGCAAAAAATACAAGTTCCCAACAGTCCCCTCAAACCCAGTGTCCGTGATTCTTCTCTCAAGATTAAAACAACACTGCAAGGCTCATCAGTGTAAGAAGAAGCTATCAGAAAAATCTGGGAGCAACTATTTCAGGACGTGAGACGTTATCTATGCCATCACATCCCCAAAAATGCTTATCTAATACAATTTGGAAAATACTGGTTTTCTGATGTGATTTCTGAATCACACTCCAGTTGCTACTTTACCGCTATTGTTCCATTAGTTCCAGGTCCACAATTAATTGTTGCTTGAACAACCTCGTATGTTTGCCCTGTAGGTAATTACAGTGGTTACTGTTCAGTGAATAAATGGCCCATTGTGTTTACAATGGGCTTGGAGTACGATATATGCCCCAGGTCTAAATCATGTTGGGTACAAAATATTAACTGGCACTGACATTTTCTGCACCATTTGAGATAATGCGCACTTTGATTAGATTGCTTTGCATCACTGTTTCCCTGGCTTTAGCCTCCTAAAACTTTTTTCCACGGGCACAGACTGCAGGTGCCCAGTAGCACTGCTGAACTTCAGAACTGGGGCGAATCTGAGAAACCATCTAGCTCTGGGGTTCTCTACCTTGGATGCACACTGGAATCACTTGGGGAGATTTTTTTAAATACCAATGACTCAGTCCCACTCCAAACCAACTGAATCAGAATTTCAGGGCATAAAGCCCAGGCATCAGTATTATTTAAAAACTTTCCAAGTGATTATGGTGCTCGAGGAGGGCTGAAAACCACTGATACAGCTCAACATCCCTGGTTTTGAATAAGCAGACTGAAGCCCAGAAATGGGGAGATATGGAGATATCCACCATAGCTAAAGGACTCTAACACCAATGCTCTTTCTCCCCTTGATGGCTGCCCAGCTGCCTCCTATGTGCTCCACAGTCCTTCCCTGCCCAGCACAGTCACCCAGCATCTGGCAACACTGGGGCTGCCAGCTTTAAGGCCAGAACTTGAAGAGCAAGCTTTCTGGGCTCTCCCGCCTTATTTCACACAACCACGTTCATTTCTGAACAGACTGTGATTGAGGCTTCAAGTTAATTCTTAACTAAGGATTTATTTCAGAGAGTAGTCTGAAATTTAATTCATAGTTTTGTTATTATTTCTAGTTTTACTGCATTATTTTGAGAATTCGGTATGTACGGTATCTGCTTTTGGAATTTACTGAGATTTTCTTTGTAGCCTATTATGCAATCAACTTTTGTAAAAGGTCCACAGTGGCTGGGGAAAAATAATGAAATCTCTAGTTGTGAGCTATAGAATTCTTTATTAGACTGCTTATGCATAATAGATATAATCAAACGAATTATATTATTATGTATGCTTCATATTTTTGCTGACCTGATCTATCAAAGGCTGAGAGGTTTGTGAAATTCTTCTCTATCATCTATGACCATTTCTCCATGAGTTCTACAGTTTTTGCTTTATATGCTTTGATTTTATGTTTTGGGCATAAATGTTCATCACAATTATATCTTTATTTTTCAGCAATGTATACCTTTGCCTACTGCAAATAGCAGGCACTTAATAGATATTCATTGAGTGAACAGAGGACTGAAATATTTATCAAGGTAAAATAAACCTCTTTGTCATTTTATTGCATTTTGTTTTTTTATACTTCATCTTGCTTGATATTAATATTGCAATTCTTTATTTTTGCCTGAATTTGCCTGTCATGCTTTGATCCTCTTTTATTTGTATTCTATTAAGATTGTTTTAAAATATATTTCTTGAAAAGAGCCCATGGGCAGATTTTAAAATACGTATGTTTACTGCTGTAATAAATAGTCTTGCATCTATCATCTTCTTGGCCATCTTACTCTTTTTTTATGCTTCCTTTTTGTTTCCTTTTGTTTCTCTTGGTCCCCAACTTTGCATCTACTCTCCTTTGCTCTGGCTGTATGAGTTCATCTTGCTTCAATATCAGCATGCTAGAGAACCTCTGAATATTCTGAAGAGGGGAAAGAGTTGCAGACTTGCTGAGCATGGCTCTGTGCTGCCTTGATATGTGGCAGAATTTGGCTGGGAATAAAATTCTTGAGCTACCGCTTCTCCCCTTTGAAACCAAAAAGTGATGCAAAGGAGAAATCCGGGGCTAGCTTGACTGTGGTTCATTTGTAGGTACCTGCTTTTCTCTCCTGGATGCCTGAAGGATTTTTCTTTTTTTATTTATTCTTAGGATACAAAAAAATTGCCAGGATAAATCTGGGTATGGCACTCTTGATTTTATCTGAGATACAGGAAATCCCATACACTCCTTGTATATGATCTATATACTCAAGTCTTCCAACTCAGAAAAAAAAATATATTAAATGTTATTATATATAATAAGTAATTACATGATAAATATTGTATATTATTTATATTTATAATACATTTTAGTATATTTATTATATATCCTACATTTATTATATTGTATATATCATACGTAATAAATATAACATACGTAGTAAATTTATTATGTATAATATGTTTACATCATATTCCTATATATTCTTGTCTCTCCTCTGGAACACCTATTTATCTATATGTTGTCTCTTCATTGTCCAAATCCATACCGGTCACATTTTCTTGCACAATTTCATCTCTTGGTCCCTGTCCAGAAGAGCATCTTATTTTAGTCTATCTATTGTATTACAGGGTATATGCATTTTAACTTTCACTATTTTCTGTAGCATCTCCAGTCCTAGCAATAGGGCACAAACATTCTCATTTTTTCACATCTTGGCTAATATTTGGTGTTACCTGACTTCCTAATTTTTGTTAGTCTTTCAGAGATAAAGTGGTACTTCATTATTATTTGACTTTGTAGCTCTTTGGCTGTCACGTGGTTAAGCAGCTGTGCATAAACATGTTAGCTGTTCAGGGTCTTTGTTCTGAGAGTTGCCTGACTTGCTTTCCAACAGCCTTAGTTTAAGCTTTATTGTCCTTAACAGATTTTTATTGTGTTATTGACATGTTTAGTTTCCTATTAGTTCTTTAGGATCATATCCCTTTTCGCCCCACCCTCCTATCTCAGGCTGTCTATGTTGTGGAGACTATGTTATATTGCGTATGAATGAGGACGCCAAACATCTTTCTAAAGTTTTCTTCTTTATCCTATGATGGATCATTTTCAGAGGTGGACTCTTTCTCCACTTCTGAGTATTATGCTCCTTTGATTATTTCTGAGGTACTTTTTCAAAGGTGTTTTCAAGGGACTCATCCTCAAAAGCTAGGCAAGTTGTTTCAGACTTGGCTTATCAAAGACACAACAGGCGGATTGCCCTTGGCCCTGTTTTCTATTTGCATTTTAATTGAGTACACATTTCTCAGAAAACTGGAGAAGTATCTGAGCCCAGCTTTTGGTGTCTAGTAGGCTCTCACCTTATGCTGATCTACATTAATGAGGTGACATCATCTTTTACCCTCAGTGCCCGATCTTCTCGTACTCTGGATCAACATAGTACATTAACTCCCAGCAAGCACTGCTGCGAGGGGTTTTCTCTCCTGCCTACAAAACTTCACTTGGGAGGTCTCTGCTTCCCATAAAGCAATGCATGTCTAGTGCCCTCCTCACCTCTTCCTGTCCAGTTTTTTTCTGGGAATTTATATCTCTGTCTGAATTTAGTAAGACAGATGAGAATGAAGAGAAAAAAAGTAATTGGGTTGCCTCAGATATCAGCACCTGGGAGGTAGAGCCGTAGTTGTCTCATTTTCTGATTGGTATAACTCCTGAGTCTCTAACTCAGATTGTAGGGGAGAGAGGAAAAAATCTGCCTGTTAATTTTCAGGACAATCGTTATTTTATGTGGCAAGGTTTGGAGTACCAGGAGGCAAAGTTTAGGATTTTCTCAATCCAGATCCACCTACTTTATAATTAATAATGATTTCAAATGTCTAGAATGTCAATGAGTATTGGGGTCTCTTTGTTCTGTGTGTGTGTGTGTGTGTGTGTGTGTGTGTGTGTGTGTTTTCTTTTCTATGTCTTAATAGTTTCAAAGGAAAGCTGGGAAATGTTTTATTGAGTACTGCTAGAAAAATCGCAAATAAATTTAGTCTGAATTAATCAACTAAATGATGTGGCAGGGCCTAGAACTCTCTTTTGTACTGTTCAGGTGCCATTTAAACCACATGTTGGTATGAAGGTTTTTAAGGTTTATGATCTGTACCAACAAACTGCTCTCTACTGGGTTGGTGCCAGCTGCCATGCTCCTGGGGGTGGTCTGTAAGACTGCCCATCTCATCCCATCCTGGCCAGCTCTGGGCACCGCGTGGGGTTTGGAGCCCACACCTCTCCTTGCTGCAATCTATGGCCAGGCTGAACCTGGATCACGACAGTGTTCTCTTTGTCTTGAATAGTTGCCCAGGGAGTCCTTCAGCACTGCTTGGCCCACAGAATACCCTTAAGCGCATCTTGTTCTTCCACTCCCAGCCCAGGAACTGGTCTGAATACTTCTGATAATGACGGTGTCCAGGTACCGCCCAACCCATGACCAGGCCACAGGGCCCAATGGCTCCCCTGCACTATCCATGGCCTTCTTCCCGGGGAGTGGCAAAATCTTCCAGAATCTCAGTATCAAGAGCCCCATTCACAAAGAATTATGCACCATGAGTGGTCATTTTGAAGCCCCGAGGAGACAAGGTAAAGCAGCGTTGTTCTTCATCCTGGGTAGCCCAGATAGTCTTATCTGAAATCCCACAACACAGTCATAGTATACAAATTTATTACAATTGCCCCCTTCCATTGTGTCAAGGGCTTCCCAGTTATCATCCCGTCTAATCCTCACAACAACCCTAGGAAGTAGGTGCTGTTATTATTTTCATCTGACAGATAAGAAAACCAAGACTTTAAGGTTAAGAAACTTTCTCAAGAAAGCAGATTAGTGGTTACAGGGGGTGGGGGAGTTGGGGGAGAAGGAGGGACTGGGTAGTGACTGCTTAATGGGCACAGGGCTTTCTTTTGGGGTGATGAGAATGTTCTAGATAGTGGCGATGGTTGGACAACATTGGGAATGTACTCAAGACACTGACTTGTTCACTTAAAAATGGTTAAATGGTTAGTTTTATGCTATGTGCATTTTACCACAATAAAAGGAAAAAAAAGAAACTTGCCTAAGATCACACAACTTATAAATGATGGAGCAGAACCCCTATGGTTAGACCATGCTGTGTCCATCCTCATAACCATGGCCCCTCAGAAATGATACATGCCCCTCAACAGGAACCCCAGAGATGCCTGGCAAAGACGAGCAGAGGCTGAGGGCCACTCACACCCTGGACTCCAGAGACCTTGGGCTTGAACCTCAGCTCTGCCGTTTGCTAGCTGTGCAACCTTGCACAAGTCACTTAACCTCCCCTCTTCCATAACATTACGATCGTAAGCTCTGTCCGGCCTGCTTTGGAGGGTGATGTCCGGGTGTGAATGAACTTTACAGAGTGTGAAGCTCTACAGATACAAAAAGTCCACTGTACTCACTATGATATGGTTCCCAGACAGTTAGTAGACGCTGGTTTTGTGGAAAGTCTGTTAGCACTGGGGGGTTCTCTGCCATCTTTCTGGGGGGCACGATATTTTTATTCCCTCATTCTGCGCTCACTCAGGCAAATCCATTCTCTAAAATGCCTGAGAGCAAAACCTGTTGGACAACGGGTGCCTTGATGAATGGATGGAGAAATGACCCAAGCACACAATCGGCCAACCACAGCATGAACCATCCAAAGGAAGCTCTTATGAACACGTCTGACTTGGTGATCACTACCTTCAGACAGAGGATCGGAGGTAGGAATTATCATCCATTTTACAATGGGTGAAACTGTGGCCCAGAAAGGTGATCTAAACTGTGCAAGGTCAGTATGGGAGATGAGGAACTGGTCTTTGTGACTTTATATCGTTTCTCTTCCTTCAACCCAGCTCTGGACCTCAAGCAAGGTGGGGCAGTGATCTAGGGCCTGCTCCTTCTTCTGAGATCCAGTAGAACAGGAAGGAGAAAAGATATTCCAGGCTTCCAGGGTCTCTCACACATAGCAAGTGTCCACTGTTTCCATCCTGGGAGATTCCCGGGAATCCACACTTAACCAACAGAATGGAATGGGAATAGAGCCAACAGCATCTCTCTCCAGGTGGGAGGGTCCGATCTGCCGTGAAATGTCTTGTGAGTTCAGGGCCTGCATGTTGAACCATGAGTCGCTTTAACAGTAAGCACCCGATGTGGAGAGAAGTGGAGAGCTCAGACGCTCCACGGCATTTAGGGAGGGACACCTGGGTTTAACCCTGTCTCTACGGCTAAGAGACCAAGGGCAAACCATTTCCCTTTTCTAGGCATCCGTTTTTCTCATCTCACAAAGTGATGTCTTGGACTAAAAATTTCAGAGGTTCCTTGCAACCACAAAACTCTATGCTTCTGTCTCCAGCAACTGAAGAAAATGATTAAGGAGTTTGTTAGTTTTGTGTGGGTGGTGCGTGTTTTATTTGATCTGATTTATTCAGATAATTGCCGTTGTGCTCCACTTCTCTTTGCAGACATAAACCTAGATGAAAAATATAAATACATCTCCCAATTTCAGGATCTTTATTACATTCCAAGCCACTGATGAATTCTTACCTAAATGCAATTCATTCTTTACCTGGTTTGGGGCATCTGAGTTTAACTTTTCTGCAGAAATAAACCATTTTTTCAGGCGGCAGGTATAACCAAGGGTGGCCGCGGTTGCTAAGTCCTAGGTGAGGAACTCGGGCCAGATGCAACGGGATGAGAAAATGATCGAGGTTTGCTCTTTTCTCTGCTGGTTTAATCTTTTTCCTGGGTTTGCTGACTGTTTCTGTAATTAAATGAGGGAGGTATTTGTCATCTAGGGTTCCTTTCAGCCGAGATGAATGGAATGCAACTTTCTCAGGAAGCTTCTGACAAAACACTGTTTGTGGCCAGTGCCAGGATGTATACAAAGGCACCAGGCTGTGTGCGTTGGGAACTTGGGTCCACTTCAGGTCTGCGCCAGGTCTCCGCTGTGCCCAAGCCCTGGAGAAAAACTGTTTGGACACAAAGTACCTCAACATAGATGCCCGTGAGAGTAATGTGATGCGGAGCGGCTGTAAAACGTTTCCCCAGTTAACAAGGGAAAATGAATGCCTGGCGTTCGGGTGAGTTCTTCTGGAAGCCCCACTCCAACAAAAGGCCTTCTGGGGCATCGTGCATAGACTTGCTGCAAGGTTTTAAATCTCTTTAGTCAGAGAAAGCCTGGGCTGGAACCGCTTGGGGAACAGTTCTTTCTCCTTCCTGTTGATGAGGTTAGTTTTTCATCACTCAGAGATGCGCAGCAGTTCAGCTTTTACCATCCCCTTCCACAGCCATATTCTTACTAGGAACTTGCAACAATTTTCAGGGGAGGTAGGGGAGGCATTACAGTCTTTGTTTCCTCTTGGAGAAACTGAGGCCTGGGGAGATAGAGTGACTTGCCTGGGGCCCCACAGTTAGTAAGAGGCAAAGCTGGGATTTGAACTCAGATATTTTGACTCCTTGAAGTTATCAAATAATGAGCACCTACCGTGGAGCAAGCATTGCATGAAGTGCTTAGCATTCACTGTTTCATTTAATGTGGAGAACAACCCTCTGAGGTAGACACGATTGTGATCTGCATTTTTCAGATGAGGAGACTGAGGTTCAGAGAAGACGAGGAGCCTGAGGCTCAGAGAAGGTAAATCATGTGCACATGGTCACACAGCAAGCAGCTGGCAGGTATAGAATATTATACCAATAGCAATTCTATACCAGTAGAATATTGGTATAATAAAAGCAATATTCAACAGCCTATCACCCAGTTTAAGAAATATCTTTTAATTATTTACAAATGGTAAATTGTAAAGGCATTTAATTCTTTGCTCTTTAACAATTGTTTTGCTAGGTGGCATTCTGTGGTTTTTCTATTTCCTTCTTTACTCCCTTCTTTAACATTTCTAACATTTTATGTCAAGCAGATTGGACAACAAATAAATATTCATTCCTCAAATCCTTTTATTTTTTAAGTCAAAAATGGGAGCAAAATGAGAAACAGCAAAGCCAAGTCAATGCTGGGGAAGTAGTGTGGCACATACAGGATAAGAATCTGAGTTTCAGTTTGGACAGTTTGGTCTGAATGCCACTTCTACCCCTCCCTATGTGACTTCAGAAAACCATTTCACCTTTGGGACCTCAGTCTGCTTCTCTGTAAACCCAAGCCGACGTGAGGATCTGAACAGCACAGGCACCCGCTTAATGATTGCTAAGGGTACATCACAACTTCTAGAGATAGAAGTTACAAGAATTAAGTTAGGAAAATTAGATGGTTTTTCTCACAATTATAAAAGTCCTTTTAATTTACAAAGCCTTTCCCTCAATATTCCTCCTCCCCGAGGAAGGCAGAATGGAGATGAATATGCCCACCTTACAGATGAGAAGCCTCAGTGAACGAAAGCGTTTGCCCACAGGGACATGGCTGCCACCGGGCAGGGACATAATTCCAAGCCAGGCTTTCTAAATCCTAATCTAGTGATTTTACAATGGCTTGTTAATTAACAAATAATAATGATTATATCATTTGTCTAGTGGTGTATAATTAGAATGTATGCCTTTAATTTTCTCTTACACTTCTGGTAAAATGTTCCATTTTCCCCTCACAGCTGTGCAGGTGACAAATGCAGGAAATTAACAAATTATGTTAGAAGCCTATTTGGTTTCCTCAGCTCCTTTGCACTTGGCTTTCAGCTGACATCTTTAGGGGTAAGAAGCATTCCCGTGTGATCACAGCTGGGAAGCCAACTGCCTTTTAATTACCTCACTGTAGACATCCTGTCTCCTCGTGTCAACTTGGCACCTCTAATTAGTCCACAGGTTGAAATCACATCTGTAGGGGGAAAGGTGTGCTGGGGTCCCAGTTCGAGTCTTGCAGTGGGAGAAGATGCAGTCTTCCCAACTGCTGGGAACGCACCTCCTACTCATCCGTCCTGGCCCACTCATAGACGCCTCCTCCAGGGAGCCTTCCCTGCTCTCCCTCAGTTCTCCCAACACTGCTGCTTCCCCTTGCAGGTGGTAGGGGGGGAATGAGAAGTGATTGGCAGCCAGGCCCAGTTCACTGACTGGTCTGTGAGCTCTTTGAGGGCTGTCTCTGCATCTGCTCTGTAGCCGAGGGAGAAGAGGAGGGGAAAGGGGGACAGTAGGGTCACAAAATGCCTCCACACTTTGCCCTCTGGACAAGAACTCACCTGGGTCTCACACAGAACAGAGCTGAGGAGCAAGATAAAGGCTGGTTTCTCTAGCTGAGGAAAACAGGGTTTGGGCCTGTCTCCTTGAGCATTCAGAGTCCAGGCAAAGCTCTGAGCTGCAGACTCATACCAAGGAATCGCTCAAGCAGACAGGCCAAGATTGCTGAGGAGGCCCGAGAGCCACCTTCCCACTGACACACAGACCGAGAGCCCATGGGAGGGCCTGGAGGGTGGAGATCACTGGGCACCTCACAGCCCAGATTCCAGGGACATCAGGGCTCCAGGAGAAAGTGTCATCTTAGGTTCAGTTTACCCTGTGAGCCAATGCTTTCCACAAGCAACAAAGGGAGCAGGGAACACTAGACTCCAGACCTCTGAAATTTGCTTCATGGTCAGTCCTGAGGAAATTAAGTAAATTGAATCAAGATAAAAGATTCAAAGATGCTTTCCAAGAACGTGAAGTTTTCTTCCACCGGGCAGGGAGTGTCATCCAGGACCAGTGGGGCCGGGGCTGCACATGCGTGGGGCACCCGGAAATGAGCACTGCTATGCACCTGTGCGATATAAAGACCCAGCTGCCCTGTGTGTCAGCTGCAAGCCTGCCAGCAATCTGCCAGGCCTCAGTTTCCTTACCTGTGAAACGGGGAGAGTAAGTCCTGTCCTGACTAACTCCCCAGGGCTCTGTTAAAAATAAACTGAGAACTTGGGTATGAAAATGTTTTATAGGAAGTAAATCCTGGTGCTAGAATGGAAGACGAGGGTTATGAGGCCCACCTGGTCTGCTCCCGCCCCACATCTTTGACCATTCCAGCCTCCTCTCTCACCCCCTGACTCCAGCCTTCTCTTTCCCAAAGCATACCAGGCTCTCTCGCATTCCCCCATGAAGCAGCCTTTCTGAACACCTTCCCCCCTCCAGCCTCCCCTGCCCCACCCCTGTCAGACCTTCTCACATGTACTGTAATTGCATCCTTACTTCCCTCAAAAAGACTGTAAGATAATAAGCACTCAAGGATTTGTTGAATAAATGAAGGCATGAATGAATGCAGAGGGAGCAAACTTACTGTGTGAGGTCCCAGAGGGAAAACTAGGATCAATGTATATCTGTTTCACAGAGGCTGATATGGATCAATATGAAGAATAAATATTGAACTATAAGGTATTCAAGAATGAATTAAAACCTTGCAGAGTATTGAGTGCCTCATCACTGGAGGTATTCAAGAAGATCCTCAGGCATCATCTACCAGGGCTACAGAGGGGATCCAAACCGGCAAGGAGTTGAATTAGTCAGTGTTGTGTTCTATGTGTGCTGCTGACAGCACCCCAAGGATTTCAGGTGAGCCCAGATTACCCTTTTAAATCTTAATAGGTATGTTTTCCCTTTCTTTTGATAAATGATACTGATTTTTCATTCATGGTATTTAAATAAAATAATGAGTCAACTTAAAGGAACATACCAAAGAGGCTAATAATACAAGTGGTATATAGATTGGCAAAATCGAGAAAGTGATATGTAAATGATGATATCTGGGAAACACGGGCTGACAGTTTCATTAAGGAGTTTTACAAGAATGTGTGGTCCTCAGAAATAAAAACCTTCCACCCAAATCACCATCACCTTCAATTAATTGTCATAATATGAATTTAAACAATTATAGAATGAGCTAGATTTTTATCTAGGCACTGGGGAATAGCGCTGTCAGAAGTGCCAAGAAGAGAGTGTGGATCTCTCAAATGAGAGTAGATTACATAGAAAAAAAGAGAAATAACTGAAGTGGCCTAAATAATAGGGTTGCCAGATTTAGCAATATTTAGGACATTCTTACATTTAAGAAAAAACTTCTTCATTTATCTGAAATTCAAATTCAAATTTAACCAGGTGTCCTGTATTCTGTCTGGCAACCCTAAGCAACCATCCAAGCCAGCCAGGGTGAAAGGCTTGAGCCCGTGCAATATCACCAGTGGGCTGCCAGGGGCTGCCAAGAGAAGTGGGCTAAGGAGTGACGAGTGAGTACGTAGGGATCCATTAGTTATGTCCTCAATTAGCATAGAAGGAGAAGATAATGCCATGGGCACCATTCATTTATGTGCCATTCTGGGCTTGTCCAGTTCCTCATTTTACACACAGAGGACCAGAAAGAAGGGACTTGCCCAGGCTCACACCCCACGTTCATGGCTGGGCTGGGCTAAACCCATTTGCTTCTCCATGCTGCCTGCTCAGAATTCAAACAGAATGTTACTAACGTCGCAATTATGTAATTTCAGACTATCCTCAGCAAACACGACCACTCACGTCATCAGCCAGAGTCAAACCCTCCACCTGATCCAATTTGTCATCATGACTACATTGGAATGCCCTAGAATAACTCAAAAGATGTGAAATAAAATCCGTGTACACTAAGAGAGTTCTGCTGAAGATGTCATTGCGACAGCAAAGCGCTCAGGCTTCTGAACCACAGCACTGCTTATAGAAGATCTCAGGGCTCTCAGTGGTACAATTTTACATTTGACTCTTGGTAGAAACTAAAAACAAGTGTCATGCCTTATGACACAGCAGCTATTTCACTTACTGCTTATTTGATTGCATGGAATTAAACTGAATTTGGGTTTTGTTCTTATTCTTTCTGTTCATCCCCTTCTCTTTCTGGGCCTCAGTTTCCTTATTGTTAAAATAAGGAGACTGTTCTAGGTGGTTTCTATTTCAGCTCTAAAATTTCATGATTTATGTTTAATTTACAAACCAAAGAGAAATTCTTTTTTCTTTAGGAGAGAAAGTGAAAATTGCTGGACTAGAGACATCACCACCAGAAGGGTTTTAAGCCAGCCTCTTTCACAAAGAGATTTATTTACTGGAATTGTTTTATGTCTCCATTTAGATATTAGCCTTTTACTTTCTGCATTTCTTAATCAAGTTCATTAATTAGTTTTCTCATTTTTTCAACAAAGATTTATTTTCTAGAAAAATTATAGATGCATTTTCCCTTTGACCCAGAAATTCCACTTCTAGGAATTCTTCCCCAATTTACACTGGCACAAATATGACATGTGGCCAAGGTTATTCCAAAAGATTGGAAACAATCCAAGTGTCCCTCAGTAGGGGACTGGCTGTACAAACTATGGTATATCCACTCAAAAAAGTGCTGTCTATCTGTACGAAGAATAAGGAATGTTTTTCTACAGTGATAAAACAGTGAGCTCAGGGAAAATTAAGTAAAAAAAGCAAGGTACAGAACAGTGTATATATTATAGTATGCTCCCTTTTGCATAAAACAGAAGGAAGAGGACTACACACAACACACACACACACACACACACTCATATTTGCAGTAAGAAACACTGGAAGGATAAATTAAAAACTAATAAAAATGGTCATATATTAGGATGGCATGGAACAGAATGGAGGGAACTTGGATCAGAGCCAAGAACCCTCTGCTATACCTTGCTTTATAGTTATGATTATAGAATCATGTAAAAGTTGTATATATTTTTTAAAAAATAAAATCAATTGAGAAGAAAAAAAATCAATCCCTAAAAACTGAAAACAAACCAGAACAAAGGAACCTAAGAATATATCAAGTTGCTAGTATAATCACATGGAGAAAACCCTGCAAAGGGACTTCCAGACACATTTTCACCGTCCAACTAAAAAGAACATATACCCCCCACCATCCCCCTACCTAGCACATGCAGACACACACACACACACATATGCACAGCTTTTTATTGTGAAAATACTTAAACCTACAAAAAAGTTGAAAGAATAGTACAAAGAATATTATATACTTTTCATTTAGAGTCATTTTCCACATCTGTTTTCTCCTCTCTCTCTCTAAATATATATACATGTATATATACATAGATACACATATGCACACATGCACACACATATACACATAATTTTTTGTTTTTGAAGCACTTGAAATTAGCTTACAGACATCATGACACTTTACTCCTAAATAGTTCGGAATGCGTCGCCTAAGAATGACATTCTCCTGTATCATTAAATGTCATGATCACACTTATGAAAATGAACAATAATTCAGAATCATCTAATGCATACTCCACATTCAAATTTCAATTTCTTGAAAATGCCCTTTATGTTTTTAAAATTCAGGATCCAATCAACATTCATGCCTTGCACTTGGTTGGTATTTTTTTAGTCTCTTTTCATCTAGAACAGTCTTAGACTGCCTTTTTGTGGTTGTTCTTGTTGTTTTCCACAACATGACTTTTTTTTTGAAGAATTCAGGCCAGGTGACTTATAGAATGTCCCATATTTGTCTGATTATCTCCTCATGCTCAGATTAAGGTTTAAACACTTTTGTTTAAAATTTTTAAAAATTATATTTTCAAGCTCAGTCCACTGAAAAAACCTACAAGGAGTGAACCCCAGTAGCAAAAAGTATACCCAGCACCCAAATGTTGGTTTCTCAATACAATTTCCCACCATAAAGAATCAGGGCTGATTCCAAGACGAGAGCAGGTAAAACATTAAGTGCTCAACTTAGTCGAAGAGGAGAGAGAGAAATGCTGGTTTAAATGTGTAAGGAACAATAGAATTAGAAAATGACCATTTTGCAACACCAATGTGTTAGTGAGGCAGGCACTGATCATCAGTTGATGCTAAACCATCGTGTAAAAGATCGTGGGGAAACAGGGAGTTATACAGTCTCAGAGTTTCACCCTATAGATTACTTCATAATTACAGAAGGAAAAAGGTACCTTTACAATAAATCGGGAAGATACCACCTTCACCAAGTGATTAATTTAGCATCATCAATAATAGTTTAAACTGACATCATGGACCTCCTGACTTGATGAACCGGGAAGAACATGGTCTAAAAAATGTAGCATTCTTGCTAAAACTCATAAATCTAATCATGAAGAAACAAACAAATACAGATTGTGGGAAATTTTATGAAACAATTGGCTCGAGTTTAAAAAAAAAAAAAATCAATGTCCTGAAAGGCAAACAAAAAGTAGGAGGACTAGTCAAGATTAAAAGAGACTAAGCATAGGACAACAAATACAATGCATGCTCCTTGTGTGGATCCTTGATGCCCTCCTCCCCTCCAAATAAATTCCAATAAGGACATTTTGGGGACAACCGGAAAAATCTAAATATGGACCATATATTAGGTAATATTATTATATCACTGTTAAATTTTTTAGATGTAATAATTATATTATGGTTATATAAGAGAATATAATTGCCTTAGGAGATTCATGTTAACGTATTGGGGTGAAGTATCATTATGTCTGCAAATTAATGTCAGTGCTTCAACAAAAAATAAGTGAGTGAGAGTGTGTGTGTGCGTGTGTGTGTGTGTAGGCGAGGGGGAAAGAGAGAGGGAGAGGAAAAACAAATATGGCAAAATATAAACAATTGGTGAATCCAGGTAAAGGGTAGAGGATGTTCATTGTACTTTCTTTTAACTCACTTTTGTAGTTTTAAAAATTTTCAAAATAAAAAATTGCAAGAAAATTTGGGGGAAAAATAGAAAGATGAATAGAGCAGCTAAAATACTGTTTGCATTAAAAATGTCTACCACTAACTGAAACACAGTGCTTTCAAAATATTTTTTAAAATCCATGAATTCATGATGCTACTTACATCAAAGAGAGAGATTGAGAGACTACCCAAACACAAAACAGAACCCAAAGATGCTTGGAGGTTCTCCTAGATTCTAGGCCATGTGTTGGGCTCTAGAGTTCCCACTGCAAACAGAGCAGATGCTGTCCCACCCTCACAGAGGGGGCCTGCAACTACCAGGCAAGACTGACAATGAACGAGGAATTGAGCATTCTGCAGGGCAGGCAGCATTTAGGGACATGTCTACTGGAGGCATGCTCTGGAAAGGATTCCCAAAGGGTGGTGCTGAAGCTGAGAATTGGGTAAAAATCCCTTTTTGTTAGTGTGGGCTGGAGGATTGGGCCAGAGCTGCTTTGCTGTGCCAAAGGTCCATGGACCTGGACCTAGGAATGAGACTGGAGTTTCAGGAGACACCCAAAACGGGAAGGGAGCCATTCCTGGATACATGCAAAGCCAACGCGCCATCTTAGAAGTAGCCAGGACGGTGCTATGTAATAGTCTGTGTGGGAACTTTGGGACAATTGAGAAAGTTATGCTTATATAAGCATTTGGGCATAATGTCTAAATAGTTATCTAACCTAGGATCGTTTTTCTCAAGTTGAGCCCTTACCACTGTATAAGGCTCAATCTCTGCATCATGGAAATAATAAATAATTTAATTTTAGTAAACAAATTCAAAGCAAAAGCCTTCTGTATAATGCAAAACTAATGTAGACTGTGCTCTACTAAAAAAAAAAATCAACTCATTCATGATAAAACCACCCAGAGTAGAGCTGTAAGTACTATACTTGAAATACTTAGCATAGTTATTGATTTTCACCAACAACCAGTCCATCCATTTTCTGAGTTCAAAGGAACCATTTATTTTTTATACACAAGTTACTGGATGAATAATAAGTTTAAAAGTGGTGTGTGTGTGTGTGTGTGTGTGTGTGTGTGGTATGTGCGCGTGCGTGCGTGCCTGGGTGTGTGCAGGTCATGAATGATTTATAGGGAGAACACAGCCTATGTTGGGAGGCACGCGCTGCCCTGGATCCTCTGTGGATGGGCAGGAAGCTCCTGGCTGACATGGGCTGGGGAGGGGCTGCAGAGGCTTGGGGTCTGGAACCTCCCAGAGAGCCCACTCCCAGAGGCCTTCAGTAGACCTCACCCTGCGGTCTGCTCACAGCAGGAAGCAGCGCCAGACTCTCCTCTCTTTGAATGTTATTTTGCTCACTCTGAAAATGAGCCTAACAGGGACGATGCCTGTTCCTCCCTCTCCCAAGTATTGTTTCGAGGGTTACATGAGATTGTGCTACGGGCAGTGTAGCCTAGTGGTTGTGAGCAGGGACTCCGGAACCACTTAAGACTGGCAATCCCTTGGCAAAACACTCCACCTCTCTGTGCCTCAGTGTCCTCATTTGTGAAATGACGAGAATCATAGTGTCCACCTTATAGGGTTGGTGTGTGGAATAAATGAGTTCATTGATGCACAGGGTTTAGAACCATGCCTGGCCCGGGCAAAGGCCATGGAAATGTAGGCCAGTAGTATTACAAACTGGCTTTGTGACAGGCCCTCCAGGTGTGTCCATTCACAATTTCTGAGTGCCCACACAGTGCCAGGTCCCCTGCAAGGCCCTTGGGGTACAGCTAAATCTCAGATGGGCAAGGACTGTCCTGGCTCTGAGGAAGTTCAGTTTGGTGGGTGACAATGAAACCTCATCAGAGATTGTAATATATTGGAGAATGAGCAAAACAAAGGAAGTAAGGAAAATACAAAGGGAGGGGGTGGGTACTGCCTCCAGCTGGGGACCAGAGTTGGGGAAGATTAGGAAAGCTTCCTGGAGGAGGAAGAGGTGACACTTGAGTATCAGAAAATCCAGAGGACTTAGTCAGGTAGGTATGGGGCAGAGAGGGCAGCGGGCAGCGGGAACAGCACAGGCAAAGGTCCCTGAGCTGCAGGGAGTAGGCTCTGACCCTTAGCATGACGGGAAGGAACTAGAGGGGGAGCCTACCAGCTCTGCTGTCACCACAGCTCTGCTCCTACCTGTGGTGTGACCTTAAACAAGCCGCCTAACCTCTCTGGGCCTCACTTCCTATAGGAGAAGGTGTTCTCTACCTGGAGGGCTCTGTGGATCAAGAGACATCCAAGCTGATGACTTGGCACCACTGCAAGGCTGCTCCTCTATTCTATGTGGCATTACATGCACAAGTGGCCTTGGCCACTCACCACCTGCCTGGTTCCTCTCACAGCATGTAGGAATGGTGGGGGGAACCAAGGGAAATCACATGCAGGGGCCCAAAATGGAAGATGGCAGATTTAAGGCTAGCAATGACGGTTCTGAGCCACAGGGGACAATGACATGACATTATCAAAATTATCAAGCCCTTTACAACAGAAGGCCCCCAAGACCACATAGCTAGTCCCAGGGAGCTGCCCCCACATCCCAGGGCTCTGCCTCTACCTGGGGAGGTGGACCAGAAGGCCAGCTGGGTGCCTGTGTCCTTGAGTGGAAGCCTCCCAGAGGGAGAGGGACTGCAACGGACAACCGCCCCAGGGTCAGTATGATGCCACTGCAGGTCACAGGCAAGGAGCTGAGGCTGGGAGAGGCTAGGTAACTTGCCTATGGTCACCAGCTGACAAATGCCAAAGCCTGGATGTAAACCTCTGCCCCCAGCCCAAGAAGTGCACCTGGTATTGCTGGTATGTTAGCCTCTCTGGACGGGCCTCCCCCTCCTCATCTGCACAAGTGCATCGGAGCTGGCGAGGGTGACCAATTCATCCTGGCTTGCCTGGGACTTTCCTGGTTTTAATACTGATCCTAAGACACTTTCAGTCCCAGGAAAACAGGGATGATTGGTCACCCCACGCCTAGTAGGCTTTTGTATTTTACCAAGTTCCCAGGTGATCGTGATACCCACCGAAGATTGAGAGCCACGGCTATACGCAAGTCCACTGCAGTGAAATTTCCTCAAGACGTTAGTCACCTTTGCTCATGAATTACAGGAATAATGTTTGAAGAATACTATTGAGTGCCTGCTGGGTGCCCAGTGCCATGTCCCACACTTATTATTTCTCCCTCTCACCACAACCCTGCTAGCTTGGTATTACCCCCTTTCTCATGTTGGTCACCTGGAGGGAGTTCGTTTTCTAATTCCCTCTCCAGTCCTTTCCAGACTCAACCTGTAACTCCAGACTCAACTCCATGTAACCTGCGGTTGTGCCGATTACTAGCAGCACCAGCCGTACCATAAGTAGTGCGAGTGATTTATTTATTCAGATGAATTATTTACACCCCGCATATTCCCAGAAAGGGGTTGAGGCGGCCGGTGGTGAAAGACACATAAACAATGAGGCCATTGGAGTTACACACTGGAAACGGATATTAGAGACCGTGGTCTTGAATTAAAAATGGGGGTCAGAACCTTGAACTGAATCTTTCGCCAGACTGACAGGAAAGATACGGGACGGGTCCTTGGCAGGAATGGATTGGGATCTGCTGTGCCCTGGAGAGCATCCCACCCTTCCTTCACCCTCCTCTGCTTCTCTCAAAACACAGCAGAAAAAGAGCGTGCGCGCCCTCTAACAGCTGCTGGGGGCTAATTTCGCCTCCCTTGCAGGTCTGTTTTAATCTTACTGTTCTGAATCACGTTCTTGGTCTGTGATAGTTAATTTCATCCACACAACTTTGGATCTGGAGAAAAATGGAGACCGATAAATCTCTAAGGAGCTCCCTGGCCAGGACCTGGCTGGTGTCTTGGATCCCAAAGGCATCAGCCACAGTAATGTCACCATCTGACGTCTGGAGGGGGCTTACAGCCTGCAAAGTGCTTCCATGTGCTCCACCTTCCCTGTCCCATCTGACTCTCTCAATAGCCCCAGAAAAAGCGCAGGCAGGATTAGCTCCATCACACAGATGAATTCAGTGAGGCTCTGAGGGGGTTGCCGGTTTGCCCAAGTTCACTGCCAGTGACAGACATCAGAGGGACCATTGCCCAGAGCTTCTGAATGCCCGTCCTCTGTCTGGCTCCTGCACCGCTGTCATATCTCTCTCTCGGGGTGACAGGGCCAGGTGGTGGATTTGCACTGGTGGGAGAGCCTGGGGGCGTATACAGCAGGTGCTGCACTTGTTGAGTGAGAGAATGAGTGAATGAGTGTGAGCATGAGTCAGTGAATGAATGAGCGAATGAATGAATGGGTGAATGAGTGAGAACAGAACCCCCTTTCCCTCGAAGATCATCGGGTACCACGCAAGCCAGGCTGGACGCAGGAACCGCGTCTCCACCCTCCCACTGAAGGAAGGGGGGTTTGGCGAGTGAAGGGGAGCAAGTCCCCCAGGCCAGTGCAAAGCTGTGGAGTGGATTTGCTCCCCCATCCCTCACACACATTACTGCGTCCCTGTCCTGCGCCAGGCCCTGGGGGGACCAGGCTCGAAGAGACAAATCAGACAGGGTCACCATCCTTAGGTGCCACAGTCTAACGAGGGAGGCAGAAATGGAGGGAATTATGACATTCTGGGGTAGAGATGGGGCTTGAAGGGGGTTGCAGCACACATAACATGCCCAGAAGCTCAGGAGAGCCCACAACTCACCAACTAACTCGGGAGAAATAAGGGAAGTTTCTGCAGAAGGAATCATATTTGAGGCCAGCTCTTAAGGTGAAAGGAGAGGGCAGTCTGCAGACACGAGGACCGCTCAGGGGATGGCTGAAGGCTTCAAAGAGCGCTGTGTAGCTAAGCAGCCTCAAGGAATTTGGGGTGGCCGGAGCTAATGGTTTGGAGTAAACCAGGTGGGAGGGGCCCGCACCAGCCAGCACTGTCTTGTTCCACCCGCCTCTCCTGCCCCGTGGCCCTGCGTCCCTGGAATGACTTGGGCAAGCACCTCTGTTGCCATGGCCACCACTGGTCCTGCCTCAAGCCAACTCCTGACTCCTTTGTGGTGAAAACCCTTCTGAGGGCTCCTACTTCCTTCTACCCATTGTATCCAAACAAAAAGCCGCCAAGCCTCTCCTGGCCTCTTGCAGGACATTCTGCCCGCGGCATCCAACGACACAGCCAGGAAGGACCATCCCAAGGCCCCTGGTCCTTGGGGTCTCTCCCACCCCCTCTGCTTGGCCCACAGTGCATGGCCTTAATATCACTGCTTCGTCTCCTCCCTGTTTTTTTTTTTTTTTTTGGTTTGTTTTTAATGAATCCAGAAGGTGGATGCATCTCATAGATTATTAATGTGCTAAATGGCCCCTCTGGAGACCAGCACCAAGAAATGGCTCCAGCCCGCCCTGGATTCATGGCCTCTATTCTTTCTTAGAGAGCAACAGCAGCAAAGTGTCCAGCTGTGTCTAATCACACTGCCACCCCTAAATGGTTTCCATTCGAGGCTGCAGACTCCCTCGTACTCTGTGGCAAGGGTGTGGCAGCCACGTGGGGGGCTTGTGGTGGGATTCTGGCCTGGTGGGTTTTAACTCCTGGGGGCTGAGAAGCAGACATCGTGTGCACTTTGAGCGTCTTGCTGAAGAGCCCCAATTCTGCCCCTGCCCCCTCAGTTTCGGCGTCTGCGGTACCAGGGTAAACAGCCCTTAATGTCCACGCAAAGCATTAAACTCCGACAGCCATAATCAGAGGTCTGCTCCTAGCCAAGGAGTCCTAGTCATTGTAACAGTGGCTACTGTATTATAGTTTATAAAAGTGCTTTCACTTGAAGAAAAAAGAAAATCCTTCACTGATTCTCACATCATCTGCACAAAACATAGAAGGCAGGTTTGCTATTCCCATTTTACGTAACAGAAAATGAGGCTAAGAGAGATACAACAAGACCACGGCATATATTGCAAAGCACTGGAGGGTGAGCCAGGGGACCCAGTGCTGCTGCCACTGTAAGAACTTGGGCAAGGCCCTACTCCCTGGGCCTCTGTTTCCCAGTCTGTACAATGGGGACACTGGACCCAGTGACTGCCAAGACACTAGCAGCTCTGCCATTCTATGAATCTACCTCAAATTCTACAACCCACAGGTAAGCAAGAAGCAATCTTTTGATTTCTCAGGCAACCTACAGTTTAATAAAATAATCACTCGAGAAAATCAAGTCAGATCACCAAATTTCTGTTCCCGCGAGGCAAAATGGCATGGACTGACAGTTTAGAGCAATGCTGGAATTCAGTAAATAGCAAAGGGCCTGTTTTGGGGGTTTTCACATAACAATTTGTTTTTTAAATGTCAAAACCAGGCATGATTTAGAGTTTTCAGAAATCAAGTCCTAAATGTACTGGGACTCAGTTGCCAACACGTCTACAAACAGAGTCGACATCCTCCTGCCTGAACGTCCTCCTTGCCTCCACGCCCTCGCACGAGCTTCTCCAAGGAGACAGCCCCGTTACACAAGCCGAAATGTTCCTTCCCAGGAAGGTCCTCGGGGGAGTGCCAAGGCAGGCCAGAAGGCAGGGTGGGCTGCCGAGGGGAGGCTGGGGATGGCGCCAGGAGAAATGCATCTTCAATTTAATAATCTGCTGCGGCTGCCTTTTAAAGGACAGGCTCTGCGGGATACAGTTCTTGAGGATATAGTGTTTGCGTTTTCCTATGAGCAGCCCTTTATCCCTTCAGGAATCTGACTTTATTTTCATCAGCTAGACTATTTCTGTCTGCAAGCTGAGGCAGCGCTCATCTCACCCCCGAGAAAGCAGGAGTTTGGTCCTGGTCTCTGAGGATGTCAAACCCCCTCTAGCCAGCATCTCCTGGACCTTTGCTGGGCTCTGCTTCCACCTCTTATTTAAGCTACCCTGTCTCCATCTTCCCCACCCAGCTCCAAATTCTTCTGCTTTTCAGCCAGGCCCCATGCTTTCAGAAGGACAAACTAAGCTAGTGGGAGATCTACAGGACTGCCCCCAAAAGTGCAAGGCAGGGTCAGAAGCAAGCCACCCTCAGATTTCTGAGGACAGGATTCTGAGCAGTTCTGAGAAAACTGCAAAGGAAACATATTAGTTAGAAAACAGTGGGTCCAAAGATGGGACATGTGGGCTGAGACTGAGCTAAAGGCCATGGCAGGTCTCCCTCCATGTCCCTCTAACAAGGGGCTGCCTCTGGAGAGCCCTTATGTGCTTTCAGGTCTGGTGGGCTCTGAAGATCCTGGGGGGTGAGCCCTAGAAGGCAGGCGTCTGGCCCTCCATCAGCAAAAGCTCCCCGAGCACTGCTGCACATTGATGCCAGGCCTGCGCCAGGCCCAGGGCCAGGGGTGGATGAGACAGAGCTCCAACCCCAGGCAGCTCCAGGCCTGGGTGGGGCAGACGCAGGGCAGCAAACGCCCTGGGGGGGTGCAGGTGAGGGAGCACAGGGGAGGCAACAGGGGCTTTGCAGAGGAAGGGGCATCCAAGCTGTGCCACAAAGGTTGAGCACAGTCCTGCCAACTGGAGAGACCATAGAGACAGAGGGGCAGCTGTACTGAGGCCAGGGCTGGGGAAGATGCTGGAGCCCCCTTTGCCACATTGCAGACTGTGGGTTTTGTCCTGGCAACACTGGGATATTTGTTGCAGCAGCATTCCCTTGCGACCTCCTCCATGCCCTCTTTCCCATACGGGTGGCATAAATTGAAATTCAGTGGACCAGCAGCATTTGGTGAAGAGCCCAGGTATCTGGGAGATGAACGGGCCTCAGGGAGCACCTGGCCTGGCAAGTCTCCAGGGGCCAAGTGCATCTCAGTCACCCGGGCTGCTGGTACTGAAATGGCTGAGGCTGTGATGAGTGGGGTGTACAGTCCCTGAGGGATTTGATGACTCCCCTAACCTAGACCTGCTCGGAGTAGAGCCCCAGTATTTGCTATTACCGTGAGGATACACCCAGCCCCCATCAGTGACTCTTCCAGTATAGTCTGAGAGCCACCAACCTGGTCTATGCCTACTCTACGTATTGAACCTCACCAGCAGCAGGCCTGGCTGAAACTGGACTGCTCGGGGAACCTTGGGCCACAGGGAGCTCATGACTTCACAGCCAGGCAGCCTGCTGCATGCTGGAAGCCTCCAGGGGCAGGGCTTGCTGCCGGGGCTGGAAACCCTGCTCCCCCGCCCCCAACTTCAGCCATGGCTCCTGCTTCTCCCTGCCTGCATCACAGAGAACCAGCCAATCTTTCAAAGATGGCAATGAGCTCTGGAGGTCCAGACTCCTCCCTCCTCCCCAGTGCCCTGTGTGTTCTCCAGCTGAACATGCTCCATTCTCCAACATGCAGACCCCAGCCCTTCCCTGACGCCTTCCTGGGTCATGCCCTGGTCCCTCCCAGTGTGAAGCCCAGATCTGAGCTTTGCACCCTGGGCAGGGTCTGACCAGGCTGAAGAGGGGTGGAGCCACCCTTAGCTGCATGTCAGACCCTGGACTCTATGAAGGTCCTCGCATCTAGATGGAGGGTCTGAGGTCCCCAGGGGCTAAGTGACTCACAACATGACTAAAACAATATCAGCCTCTTTATGCAGCAACCATGAATCAAGAAGCCCAGTAAAAGGCAAAAGTTAAATTCAACCAATTTCAGCACCAGGGTGAATTTTCACCCCTCTAGTGTACGAATCCCTATTTTTAGGGCACCGGGAAACAGAAACAACTGATTACACATTCCAGGCCATCCCTGTCCAGCAAGCGTTGCTCCCCCAAAGGGCAGTCAGAGCTCCTTTTCAATTATACAAATTACATGCATTTTCCCATTTGTGAAACTCTGTTTCATAGGTCAGTTTTGAATAAGTTAAGGGATTCATCAAATCCCTTGAATGCCTGCAGACCCACCCATCCACCCCTCCACCATCTCTGGAGGTAAACTCAGCCTCCCTGAGTTGGGGGGTGGGATGGCTTGGGAGGTCCATAGAGTCTGGCTCATAACAAATGGGGCTATGTTCCATGAGAGCGGGAGGAAGGCAGAAATCCAGGCTCCCAGGCTACTCCCCCATCAGGATGTGGATCTTTGTTCTTACATCCTCCCTGCCTGGCTACACAAGGCTGGGAGAAATCTGCTCTCCTGGGCTCATCCACCATTCTGCCTCCCAGGTCCTCAGAGCACTCCAAACTGTTGAGCACCAGCCAATTTCCAGCCCTGCAGCATCCCCATCCACGTCCTGCTGGAACCCTTGATCCAGGCCCAGGGTCCAGTAGCAAACGCAGGGCAGCAGAACATGAGTGTCATCCCCCAAGAAGCCTGTCAAAGTGCAGAGTGGTTCTGTGGAGGTAAAGGCTGAGCATAGGCATGTCCACAGCCCCCCACCTCGCGTGGTTGGGTCCAGGTGGTGAGAGGCCCTGCCATGGGTTTCAGACTCCTAGACTATCCTCTGCCTTTACACAGCACAGTACTCAGTGAGCATCTACTGTGATCCAGGCCCTGCACTAGGCATTGGGCACCAGGAGATGCAGAAAACAGAGGACCCCTGCCCCCATGAAGCCCACAATCTAGTAGGGAAGACAGGGATATAGGACAAATTATTTTTCACATCATGTAATTTATTTAAGAACAGAATACTATACACAACATACAATAGAAGTAATGGAAATCAGTATTTCTCAACCTTCTTTTCACCATCAGTCTCCTAAGAAGCCTTTCGGGATATTTTTTCCTAATCCTGCCCCCTCATGACACTGTAATACCACAGACACACATACATCTGTTTATGTACTATATGTGTATCTATGCTTTATACCAAAAAAGAGTAAGATTTTTTCCTCCTGCCCAAGAACCAATTTTCACCCCGTTGGTGAGGATATCACCCCTTATTGTGGAGGCGGAAGGAACAAGCCATTTACTTTTTGGGTGGGGGATGGAGGCACAGAGGGAAAGGGGGTGAAGGAAGGAGATCAGGAAAGGCATCACAGAGAAAGTGGGGCCTATCCAGGGTTTTGAAGGATGAACAGGAGTTCTATAAAACAGGGAAGGGTGTCAGTGCCTCCTTGCTGGGCAACATGTGCTCTTGCCTTCCTCTCAGACATTAGTCTCTGTGACAGCCAGCCTCCAGGATGGCCCTGGGGACCTTCACCCCCCACTATACCTTGGCACTCCTCTCTCACACTAAATAAGGGCTGATTTGTGTGATCAATAGAATACAGCAGAACTAATGGTATGCAACTTCCAGAGCTAGGTCCCAAAAGACTTTGCCCCCTCTGCCTTGGTTTTCTGGATGACTCCCTTTGGGGGAAGCCAGCTGCCATGTCATGAGGACACTGAAGCAGCCCTGTGGACAGACCCACATGGAGAGGAGGCCCGGTGAAAACAGGTCCTCCTGCCCCAGTCAAGCCTTCAGATCTTCCAGCTGGGCATCAAGCACCGCGGAGGAGATGTAAGCCACTCTATGGGTCTACATTCCTGATCCATAAAAATAATGAAATAATAAATTTAAGCCACTGTTTTAAGGCACTAAATTTTGGGGTAATTTGTTACCCAGTAGTAAATAACTAATACAATCCCCAGTTCGCTGTCTCCTCAGCCTCTCTAGGCTGAAGGCCTGTCTTGCTCATGCTGAAGGCAGGTAGCCCTGGCCGGCAAGCCAGGACTTTTCAATGCTGTGCCTGTTCCTGTAGTTCCTCAGAGAATTCTGAGGGGCAGACAGTTCCAAGCGAGACTGAGGAGCAGGAAGCTCTTTGGATTCCCCTCTGGGTAGGAGATTTCCCAGGGAGCTTGGCCTCTCATGTCTGGGCAAAACGTCCATCTGCAGATCCTTCTGTCCTTTCATCCCTTCCTGCCTCCTTCTATCCCTCTGATCATTCAGCTGACATCTAATGAAGTCTGTGAAATATTAGGCACAGCGAAAAGCACATGTAATCCAGGTTCTGTCCTCAAGGAGCTCACAGCCCAGCAAGAGAGAAAAACATTTGTAAACATACCCCCACATCTGCAAAACCCTAAGAGAGAGACAGGCAGAGCAGAATGGGGACCCGGGCTGAGTACTGCTCTGCTAGAAATAAACAGGGGGAAGTGATAAAAAGACTTTCTAGGGAGCCCTACTTTGGTAGCCCCCTAGTAGCAGTCAAGAAAGGCTTCCTGGAGGAGGAAGCATTTAAGTTGGGTCTCAAAGAATGGGCAGCACTAGATACACTGCATATAGGGAGAATGGGAGGTTTCAGGTGGGGGGAACCATGTAAGGAAAGGTAGGAATGCAGGAAAGACCAGGAATGCCGAGTAATCAGGGTATTCAACTTGAGGAGTGAGAGGAGACAGGGCAGGGCTAACGACAAGTAACACTGAATCAGTGCTCACTATGTGCCAGGCACAATTCTAATCACTTTTCAATCTTTTTGATCCACACAACAACCCTATGGAAGCAGTCCTGTTACTACCTTGATCGTGCAGATGAGGGAACTGAGGCTCAGAGTGGCAGCACCCGGCTCTGATGAGCCAGGAGGGTGTTCTTTGGTATTCAGGAAAGGAGGCTCAAGCTCAGAGAAACTAAGTGACTTGTCCAAGATCTCACAGCTGTTTGGGGCACCACAAGGGCCTGAGGCCACGCGTGCATGGCACATTAAGCCATGCGGGCTCCCAGGTGCGTGGTTAGGTTTGCACTGTAGCGCGCTGAGCTGCTATTCTGGCCTCCTCTCCTGTTGCATCCGCCCACAATCAGTGTGGCCTGCTCCGGCCACGACAGATGACTCACCGCTCCCCAAACTCACACGCTTTGCCACCTACCACTTCTGCACACCCGGTTTCCTCTGCAGCAGTGCTCTCCCCCACGTCCAGGCTGTCCAACGCCCTCTCCTTCTGCAGCACCTGCCCTGGGAAGCCTTCGGTGACCTGGGGCTGAATGGGGGGCCCTCCTCTGGGCCCTCACCCCTCCCTCGTCACACCTCCCTCATCACACTTGTGCCCCTGCCCCTCTTGGCTGTGAGCCTGGGCTCTACCCCCAGCATCCCACGCATGCAGGAGCTGACTCAGAGGAGGTCCTCAGTCTATGCAAGTGGAGTGAAAACTGACCCCCTGCATGGTCTGGCTCCTGCCTGCCTCTTAACTCTCACTCTCTGCACCCTGACTCCAGCCTCCCATGCTCCAGCCCCACCTCTCCATTTTCTGTTCCATGGACACGCCAGGTTCCTTCCATCACAAGCTGCCTGCCTGCATTCACTATTCCACTCACCAATGTGGAATGCTCTTCACCCAGTGGGCTCCTTCATACCCTCGAGGTCTCAGCTCAGTTGTCACCTCCTCCAAGAGGCCTTTCCTGACTGCCCCAAGGCAGTCACTATGCATCCCATCACCCCATTTATTTCTGTCAGAGCCCAGTTTCCTTTCCACAGTCAAATTTTTAAGGGCCAGACTGCCTGAGTTAAAATCTTGGTCCTACTACTTATTAGCTGTGAGTCCTTGGGCAAGTTACTTAGCTTCTCTGTGCCTCAGGGTCCTTATCTATACAATGGGGACTATAATAGTACCTACAGCAAAGAGTAGTTATAAGGATTAAATGAGCTAATGCATATAAAATGCTCAGAACAGTGTCTGGCACACAGTTGGCCCTACTTATACAACCATTAGCTCTTAGTGTTATTATCACTTATTTATTTACTCGCTTCTTGACTGTCTTCCTCCTAGAATGTAAACTCTGATATGATGGAGACCATGTCTGTCCTCTTCAGCACTATATCCCCAATGCCTACCAAAATTCCAGGCACAGAGTAAGTTTTCCATAATATTTGTTGGATGGATGGATGATGGTTGGTTGGATGGATGGATGAATGGATAGATGAATGGATGATGGATAGAGAATGGATGATGAATAGATGGATGAATGACAAATGGATGGATAGATTGATGGATGCATGATGGATGGATGATGGATGATGGATGGATGGATGGATGATGGATGGATGGATGGAGGGATGATGGATGGATGACGGATGGATGGATGATGGATAAATGAAGGACGGATGATGGATGGATGATGGATGGATGGATGAACTATAGATGATGGATTGATGATGGATAGATGGATGATGGACAGGTGGATGAAGGATAGATGATAGATGGATGGATGGATGATAGATGGATAATAGATGGATGATGGATGGATGATGGATGAAGCAAAGACAAAAACATGTTCATGGGCCCCCACTCACCCCTGGTGGTCATATCTTTCTATGCTCTTCTCTCTCATCCTAAATAACAGCTGACACTGGTGCATCTCACCTACAACAGACTATATGTGCACTGGTGGAGCATTCAATGGTGTATAAAATCTGCCAGTGTAAAGAGTGAATAACTGGCCAGGATACCAGGAAAGTCTTAACTGAGGGGAATGGCAGTCTTACAGGACAAATAAGAATTTCAGTAGGGGAGGGAGGTTTGGCAGAGAGTGGGTAAGGGTCACCTGGTTAAAGGAATAGAAGGAATAGGGAGAGCAGAGCTCTGAGGCATGAGGTCTGAGGTGCACATGGGAAAGGTGGGGTGTCTGGCAAGGCTGTGTTGTGGAGAGGCAGCAGCAGAAGCTAACATTGGACAGGCAGGTCAGCCTGGGCTAGGAAGTCAGTGGTGAGCACTGGTGGCATCAGGGCTGCCCTTTAAAGACTCACAGTGGGGCCATGCCAGGTGGGGTCCAGCAGCAAGGGCAGTGAAAGGGTGTGCAATTATCCAGGAGCTAGTCCAGGAGGCCTGGCCCAAGCAACTTAGGAACCACATTGTGCAAGGAACCATTTCTGCAAAAGACTGATGGCCAACCAATGCCAGCCCCCCAACGGAAGGTGGATCAGAACTTACCTGCACCAGATTCCAGCCTTGGAGGGACTCTGCAATGATAGACGTGACGGATGGACAGACACCTCCAAACACCATCAAGTGGTTCGGCCCGTATTTTATTGCATCATAGAAGGCTTTCAACCCTTTTGCGTTATCACACTGGGAAGAAACACACAGAAAGAAAGGTCCAAATTAGAAACAGCTTTCCCCAGGGCAACAGCCCAACAGTGGATTCACACAAATAAGTCTTCCTTCATGGAATCCTTCTGGGCTACAGTTCTCCCATAGTGGGGCTTCTATTTAAGCCAGCCCCAAGTCCATGCTGTGAGCTCAGTGAGTGTGGTCTCGGCACCCGTCTCCTGGCTCTTCTCCCCTAAGCATCCTTCAATCTAGGACCTTTCTCCAGCTCCCAGCTGTCTCCCTTCAGAACACACTGAGGAAAGGCCCCCAAAATGCCTACCCCTGCCATCTCCCCTTTCCATGGCCACTTATATTTTAAAAGATGATTCCACACTCATTAAAATGGCTATTATCAAAAAAACCCCAGAAAAGAACAAGTGTTGTCAAGGGTGTGCAGAAACTGGAACCCTTGTGCACTATTACTGGGAATGCAAGGTGGCGCAGCTCCTGTAGAAAACAGTATGGTGGCCCTCAAGAAGTTAAGCACAGAATTACCATATGATCCAGCAATTCCAGTTCTAGATCTATACCCAAAAGAGCTGAAGCAGGGACTTGAAGAGATATTTATATACCTATGTTTGTAGCAGTATCATTCACAGTAGCCAAAAGGTAGAAACAAAACAAATGTCCATCAATAGATGAATGGATGAATAAATTGTGGTGTATATATACTATGGAATATTACTCATCCTGAAAAAGGAAGGAAATTCTGATACATGCTACAAGACAGATGAAACTTGAAGACATTATGCTAAATGAAATAAGCCACCCAAAAGGACACATGTGGTATGATTCCACTCATATGAGGTACCTGGAATAGTCAAATTTATAGAGCCAGAAAGTAGAATGGTGGTTGCCAGGGACCAGGGGAAAGAAAGAATGGGGGTTATTATTTAGTGGGTTCAGAGTTTCAGTTTGGGATGATGGAAATGTTTTGGAGGTAGATGGTGGTGACAGTAGCACAACAGTGCCACTGAACTGACACTTAAAGATGGTTAATAAGGTAAATTTTTTGTTATATATATTTTACCACAATAGGAAAAAAAAAAGACCATGATAATGAATCTAAAGGGAAGAATTCATTCAGCAAACACTTGCCAAGCACCACTCTGTGTTCAGCCCAGGGCTGGATGCTGAGGAAACAAAAAGCTGGACATAGCCCCTGCCAAGGAGCTCCCACATTCGAGAGGAAACTCGGCCAGTAAAGCAGATCATGGCCATCCAACACGGAAACAGAAAGAGCACAGGTGCCCGCAAATGTCGGAGTCTGTTGCGGCTCACTCCCCGCCTCTCCACCTCTACCCTCCCTCACTCAAGCCGCGTGCCCATCCCTCTCCTGGACAGAGGTGCTGGCTCCTCACTGGGCCTCGCGCTTCCCCGTGGAGCCCTGTTAAGCCCATCTGCCATCCAGCAGTCTGAGGGTTCTTTGTTAAACATAAATTAATTCTTCTCATCTCCTGCTTTCTATGCATTTAAAACCCAATTCCGATCAGAATATAATTCTCAAAAGGTCAAAAACATAATTCACACGAAAATCGGTAGAAAGCACATGTCAAAGTTTTATTTAACTCATTAGTAAGGGGATCTGCAGAACGACAAAGTGGATTCAAAAGAGAATTTGAGGAACAAGGATTTTCACGTGAATGAAACAAGGAAGGAATGAGGTAAGACTGCTAAGTTACGTACAGAACTGGTTAATGTCCTACAGGGCAATAAAACCATCACCTTCGGGGACAGAAAAGAAAATCCTTGAAAACCAGCATAACTTATCAGTTTCCGAGAACTGTGAAATGTCTGGGTCTTAATCGACTGTGCGAAGTTCCATTCCCCCAGCGAGACGACCCTTAGGCAAGGCTGAAAACGCTCTACGTGTTAGGGTAAATGGTCACATAATCACCTCTTTTCATTATTTACAAGTGTGGGATAATTTTTTTTAACATTCCTTATCATAATGGAAACCACATAATCCAGCCCCCTGCCTCCCACTCTGGCCTGATTTCCCTTTATTCTCACCCTTCCTCATCAAGCACAGCCTCACCAGCCACCTTCTTGTTCCCTGAAATCAAGAGCAATTTCCCTCCTCCCTCTGGGCCTTTGCACTTGCTGTTTTATTTGCTGGGAACACAATTCCCTGGGTTTTTGACATGGCTCACCCCTTCTCATCATTCAGGTCTCCCCACCCAAAATATTTCCCACCCCATCACTCTCTGACATGCCACCCTATCTAACGCCCTAACATAGTTCCTAAAATTATCTGAAATCATCTTGTCTACTTTTTGTTTGCCTGTATATTGACCAACTTCTTCAACTAGGATGGAAGCCCCATGGGGACAAGGGTTTTGTCGCTCTTTTCCCTGCTGTCTCCCCAGAGCTCAGACAAGGGCCCCTGTAAGGATTCTGTAAGTACCTGCTGGTACCCAAGGAGCCCACGGACACTCCTCATTCTTGTCCTTTTCTCCATTCTGTGTCCTCCTGTTTATTCCCCCTTGTCCTCCACCTTCCCCTAAGTGACCATACTATGGGATCACAGTGGGTTAGTATTTCTTGGGGACATTCCTGTGGACTGCACCCCATGGTGGGGTGCTGACAGGGACAGAGAAATGAGCCCAACACAGTCTTGGCTGCAGAGAGCTTACTGCCTGGTGGAGGCAAGAAGCCGGGCATGGTGGCCACCTCACAAGGTGGACAGCGCTCAATGCCACGGGAGAGAGGCAGATCCAGGCTATAGGGCACGCAGTGAGAGCTGGGGGGGCTCTGGGAGAGGGAACGCTTGAGATGGGAATCGTAGGCGGAAGAGCAGCACGAACACAGGCAAGGAGGTGGGAAAGTGAGACAGAACAGCAACAGCTGGCCTACTGCAATGGTGAGCAACAAGGACAAGGTGGCCTGGGTGAAGGCTTAGGGCTCCGAACGCCAGGCTAGGGAGTTTGGGTTGTATACTGTGGATAGTCAGTAAATAAAGCAATTTTTAAATTTTAATTTGATTTTAAAACTGGTCAAGTTAATTTATTTTGCCAAGAAAGAGAGAAAGAGAAAAGGAAAAAAGAGACAGAGGGGAGAAGGAAGGGAAGAAGGGAGGGAGAGAGAAAAGAAAGATTAAGTTCTTCCTGCTTCTAGGGCCCTCTATTAACTATCCCCATTCCTTGACTGAAAGCAACACTTCTTGCCCTCAGCAGAGCACCACGAGCGGATATGATAGAGCAGTTCATGTTTTAATTGTTTCTACCATGATTTACTCAATCATTTCTAGTTTTAATACATTTCTGTAATGATTTTGGCTTGTTTTCTAATCTGCAGCTAATGACAAATGATAACACAGTACCACAAGATTTATAATCAAAGTCGCATTAAAATAATATTGGCAACAATGAACTTATTAATACTTGTTTGCTCAGCAAACATTTCCTGAATACCTAGTGCACACAAGACTCTGTATTCTCACAAATACACTGGGATATGTCAACTCAAAAATCTGAGAATATTTGACAACCAGTATTGGAGCTGGAGACTCCTCCAATGTTTCCAAATGTTCATCTGACTCAATTTTCATCAGACCAGGTGAGGCAGGCACAGTTTTGGCCCCAGTGATCTCAGCCCCTTGGTATTACTCCCATGAATATTATGCTACATGGCAAAAGGGACATTATAGATGTGATTAAGGTTACTAATCAGCTAACCTTAAATTATTGTACAGGTAGACCCAGTGTAGTTATACAAACCCTTAAAAGCAGAGATCTTTCTTTGCCTAATAGCAGAGGGGAAATCAGAGATCTGAAGCATGAGATAAATTCAATTTGCCATTGTTGGTTTGAAGACGAAGAGGGACACATGCCAAGAAAGCAGGGACCTCCATCCTATGATTGCAAGGAACTGAATTCTGCCAATAACCTGAATGAGCATGGAAGGAAATCTTCTCCAGTTGAGCCTCCAGATAATAACCCAGCCCAGTTGACACTTTGATTTTGGCCTTGTGAAGCCCTGAGCAGAGGACCCAGTGGAGCCACACTGTGTCCAGACTTCTGGCATGGAACTGTCAGACAATAAATGTGCATGGTTTAGACCACCAAATTTATAGCAGTCTGCTATAGCAGCAATAGAAAACTAATACACTCAAATAAAATAAGACAAATAAGAATGACATAGTGAGGTTTTCCTTAAAGCTAAATTTATTCCATTTAAAGAACTATCCTTAGTTTATAGATAAGGTCCTTCGTAGTCTGTATGGTATTGAAATGGTTTTCTGTTATAAGATAATAGATGGTAGGAAGGTTTTGTTTTTAATGTCCTGATGTGGCAAAATAAAAAGTTTTCCACCCTCTGTAAGTTTCTGTTCCATGGCCTTCCCTGTGTTGGTGTGTGAAATGCAAATGTCCGGGCCTTGCTAATTCCATGCCCTCATTTTCAGATGCAGAGACTGAGGACTAGAAAGGGGAAGGGATTCGTCCACTGTCTTCCCAGGATTAGGAGAGGGATTTCTGGATTCCCAGTTGAGAGCTTTCCAATAATCTGCAGAACTCATCTCAACCTTAAAGCTAACGGCATTCTAGAAAAGACCAACCTCCCCCGGGACAACGCTGAAAGCCCAGGCCCCCTCCTGATCAGAACTCTTGGCCAGAGGCGGGAGAAACAACCTACTGAGCACCAAGCGTTCCCCCCGCCCCCTGGCTCCCCTAAAGCTGTGGTCCCCAACCCCCAGGCCACAGACGGTACCACTCAGTGGCCTGTTAGGAACTTGGCCGCACAGCAGGAGGTGGGTGAGCAAGTGAAGCTTCATCTGTATTTACAGCCGCTCCCCATCGCTCGCATCCCCTGAGTCCGCCTCCCCCACGTCCCCCACCCCCCGTCCGTGGAAAAATTGTCTTCCATGAAACCGGTCTCTAGTGCCAAAAAGGTTGGGGCCCGCTGCCCTAAAGGGAGCATTTTGCAGTGAATAACAAAATAAAAATCACAAAGACATGTCTTTTTATGCTGTTCTCCTTTATCCTCATTTCTCATACTTTATCTTCTTACCTGACACGATTCGTGTCCCAAACAGATGGACTTTCCAGCTGACCTAAGCTGAGTTTTGGGGGCTGGATCAGTTTGGAGGTTTTTGAACTCAGCCCCCTGGGGACCTAGGGCCCAGCAGAGAGGTTTGGGGGCCAGTGAGAGGCACTCCGGGCTCCTCCCCTTCACTTCACAAACAGGAACTCCTCTTCCACCCGTTTTATGTACAGCACCACGGTTCCACAGAACAATTTGAAAAGGGGGTTTCATTGCCAGTAGCAAAAATGTTTGAAAACCACCAAGGAGATGGCCCCGGAGGTCCTCGCCAGAGTGTGATTTTGCCTCTGGTCTCAGGAAGAGCGGACGAGTGTCATGTAGACAAGGTGGCTGAGCACACACGCTACAAGCTGCTCACTAGAAGTTAATGAATTTGCCTGACGATCAATACACCACATTATTGGGGAACTTCCCTAAGTTTTCGTTTCCTGAGGGATTCCTTGCAGACACCTTGCCATGGCCATTTCATAGAATTTGTCCTTCCAGCTCAGGCGAAAGTCAATTTCATGTGTATTTCACATTTCCTCCTTTCTGGCTGCTGCACTTGGATGTTCCTCTAAGGGCTGTTTACTACTGTCCCCTTCTTGTGGACCCACCCCTGACTAAGCCAGGGAGCTTCTCGATACCCAGCTTAAGGTGTCTGTCTGACAGCTTTTAGTGAGCTGTTCACTGGGCAAAATGATCCTTCTGAGAAGTTATTTATGCCAAGTTGTGTTTCAGTGATCTGGCTTTTGATGGATTACTCTCAGAGCCACTGTCAGGGGGCTCTGCATCCTGGAAGAAGGCTGTGGGCTTTATCATGCCCTCCCATTCCCCCCACCTCCTCCGATAGAAACCCCTCACTCACCTCTAGAGGGTATTCTGACTGGTTGGCATGGCCACAACCCGACTGGCAGACAGGAAGTAATTCATCATGGCTCATATTCCCATGCAATATTTCAAAGCTTAATGACTGGCCACAGCCTCTGATCTGCAGTCTTGCCACTTGGAGACTGGCTCTGGCACATAGTAGGCCTTCAATGACTGCTGTCTTCCCTCCCTCCCTCTTCTCTCCAGTATTTTTCATCACTGCCTTCCTTTAACCCCCCATCTACTGTAGCTCATGGTCACTACCCCCAAACTCCTGCCCACTGTTTCATTGCCAATGGCTTTTCCTTCCCTATAAGGACTTGTCACAGAGAAGTCATCATTGGCCCATATAGGCTCTTAAAATTCAGCACTTATAAATGGGAACAGATCCAAAAGCCATGAAAATCAATTTTTTTTTAATGAAAAAGTGAGACTCCAGAATGAAATCCATTTTCATTTAAACCTCATTTTTAAAGAATTAAAATACTTTTTTGATTTAAAAATTTCAAAGAAAATGTTGCCGAGAGTTAAAATGTAAAAATGCCAAGAAAATGTCAGAGTTAATAACGACCCATTTGAAACTGGGAATTGCTCCATGCAGAATTTCAGAATGGAAGGATAATATAAAAGCTAACGTGTCCAACCTGCCCCCGTTAGAAAGTCCCCCTCTGTGCCTCCCACCCGAGGAGCAGTCAGCATCTGCACATGTCTGTCCCTCCAGCGGCAGGGGTCTCACTCCCTCACCAGGGAGCTAATTTGTCCTTGGCCAGCTCTGCTTGTTAGAAAGTTCTTCCTTTCCTTAGCCTAGAAATCAGATATCTAAGCTCAACCTGTGGGACTCCAAGGAATGTCCTTAGGCTAAACTACTCCTAGCTCATCTAATTATCCCCATACAAGATGGCTTCACCACCTTCCCGTCTAGGGGTCATGCCCTGGAAAGGCTTCGGAGGACAGATGTTTTGGGGATGCAGCACCTAGGATGGTCCCCCTGCCCTGCACAGAAAATAACACTAACTAACGTGTATTGTGCCCTCAACATGTGTAAGGCACAGTAGTAAGAACTTTATGTAAATGATCTTATTCATTCCTCACAATATTATTATATGCAATATTCATAATATTGCATATTTCTGAAATGCTCCAAAATCCAAAACGTTTTGAGCACAGACATGACATTCAATGGAAATGCTCACTGAAGCATTCCAGATTTCAGATTTTCAGATTTGAGATCCTCAACCAGTAAGTATAATGCAAATATTTCAAAATAAAAAAAAAATTCCAAAATCTAGAACACTTCTGGTCCCAAGCATTTTGGATAAGAGATACTCAACCTGCACTATTATTATTTCCATTTTACAGATAAGGAACATGAGGTTCAGAAATAACAATTTGCCCAAGGTCAAGTAAATGGTAAGGATTCAATTTCAGGTAGTGTAACTTCAGAACACTGTTTTATTTTAAATAAGAATTGATTATTATGAAATATCTCACTCATAGAAAAGAATAGATCATATACATATAACTTACATAAGGTATGGAAATAGTAATATGAACATGCAGAACACTCAACATCAGGCTTATGTTGAAAACCCTGTGTGCCCACACCTGCACATATGCCTCCTTCACCCAGTGGGAACCCCAAATCTGAATTTTGCATTTATCCTTCCTTGCTTTTCTCTGTAGTTTTATATGTATATGTTTCCTAAACACTATATCATTTAATTTTACTTGTTTGTGAACATATACATAAGTGGAATCATATTATATGTTTCACCTGAAACTTGCTCTTATGGCTCTATATTATGTTTGTGAGCTTTTTGTTGCTGAATATAGCTGTAGTTCATTAATTTTCATGGCTATGTAGTATGCCACTGTATGAATATGCCATTGCTTATTTGTTCATTCCTCTGTCAATGGACACTTAGGTTGTTTCCAGAGTTTTGTGTGCTTGCTGCTGTAAGCAAGATGGCTGGACATTTCCATACGTGTCTCTTGGCACACATATGCAGAGCTTCTCTAGGGTATAGACCTGGAAATGGAATTGTTGAATCACCGGGTCTGCCGCATGTTCTTAAAGTGGTTTGATCCATTTACACTCTGATGAGTGTGTGTGAGAGACCTCACTGCTCCGTAGCTATGCCGACTATAGTTTTTGCCAGTCTTGTGGGCATTTGATATTGCATTTCAATTTGTATGTTTCTGATTACTAAAGAGGTTAAGCCATCTTTACATATGTTTACAGGCTGTTTGTGTTTCCTCTTTTGGACTGGTGACTTTGCCCATTTTTCGATTGGGTTGTTTGTCTTTTCCTTATTGATTTTCTCAGAGCGCTCCTAGCCACAACGCCGAGCTGAATGAAAGCATCACCTCCCGCGTCCTGAGTATGGACTTCTGTTAATGCGGCTTCAGAGTGCAGCCCTTCTACTGGACACCTACATCACACAGGGTTTACTGTCAGTAAAAACTACTAAATCAGCATGCACAATCTTGGTAGCAAAACACCTATCAGCCTTTCTTGGTGGTGGGTAGGGGAGAGAAAGAAACTACTTGAAAAAATCCAGCCAACAAAAAGATGAATCAAAATGTAGATCTGAAGCATGGAGGGCTGTGGTCAAAGGAGCGATAGTGAGAGCTGGACCCAACGTGAAGATAATAATCAAACATAAAATTCAGAAGGCGGAGGAAGGAAAAGGAATTGCAAGATTGCTAATTTCCTCTTCTTCCATAGAAGGGCTTCAATCGATTTCATCTAAAATTGAAAACTGGAGTTTAAAAGCCAGGATTCTAACCTCGCTGCTTTTCATAATCTTTTATTACCCTTAGAGAGATATTTTAGAAACAAATATTTTCTGTAGTGAAGGCAAGAATTGTTTAATGTTGAGCAATTCCTTCTATTTTACTTTTCTTCATTTTCTTCTGTTACATTCAAATAAATAAAATTTAACACCAATTTTAAATAGGATGTAATAATGATCTTGTTTTATAAAATTATTTCTCTCTCTCTACTTACAATACACACATAAAGAGATGTCTGGAATGAGAGTTATCTAATGTTAAAGATGATGAGATTTGAGTACTTTTTTTTTTACTTTCTTCCTTGTACCTTTTTATTTTACTTGAATTTTTAAAAATGCACATACTACTTTTATAAAGACAGAAAGTCATTTTTAAACCAGTAAGGTTTTCACACCCAGGATGCTTTCGCAATCATTTAAGTCTCTCTCTCTTTCTGTTCATCTGTGGGTGATTTTCTGAACCCAAGAACTAGACTTTACATTTATTATTGCTAAATCATGTTAAAAATTAGTCCCGCACCGTGGCCAACTGAATTAAACACACCTATATTGTATTGCCATTACAACTAATTCATTTAAACATTTTCAGACCATCTACTAAGTACTAGGAGCTATCCAGGAAACAGTAAGTCCACATGACCTATAAAAATTCCTTAAACAGAATAGGTACTCAACAAACATTCATTGTTGTGTTAAATTTTGAAATAAGAATAGCAATAATAATAACACAGTGAGCCCTTATATAACATTTATTTGTGCCAGGCACTATTCTAATTGCTTTATCTCTATTAACTCACTTAATCCTCCCAACAACCCTATGAACCATGTCCGATTATTATCCATGTTTTAATAGATGAAGTAACTGAAGGTCAGAGAGTAATCTGCTCAAAGTTGTACATAATGTGTAAGGGGCAGAATTGGGAGTCAAACCCATGGAGTCAGAATCCAGAGTTCATGCTCCATGATATCCGTGTTCTGTTCTTCTCCCTGGGCAGGCAGCACAACTACATTCCCCAGCTTCCCTTGCAATTAGGCATGACCGCTGAGTTTTGGGTGATGGAATATGAACAAAGGTGATGTGTACCATGCCCAAGTTGGCCTATTAAACAATTCCACTGGTGCTCTGTGCTCTCTTTTCCATCCATAGTGTGAGCAGAGAAGAATCCAAGGACTTAGAAGGGAGAGGAGCCCCCCAGATCCCAAATCCATGTGGCAGCCATGGAGGGGGCACCACCACGTCAAGAGAGAAAACATCACAAAGAGGGCAGCCTCATGAGCTGACAGCCTTCAGGTGCAGTGCCTTTGGGATATGCCTCAACTTTTGAGAAGATGCCACCCTCCTTTTGGGCACCCCCAACCATTGACTGAGCATGGAGGTGGAACAAGGGCTCCCCATCTCTGGCCAGTGCAAGACTTGACTATGGGGTTGGTCTGGCTGGGACTTTCTCAGAGCTGCCACAGACTCTTCCTGCCCAAGCCTCCTTCCTTCCCCACTCCCTTCACTGCTGTCAGACCCACCCCACAGTCTGAAGGCTCCCCCTGCCCATCTGTCTTCTTTTCCTTTCACAGCTATTTCCCCCAGGGCCCCTCTAACTCTGGCATCTGCTTCCCAGAAGACCCAATCAACACACCCCTCCAAGCTGTGCCTGATGATGACAAGAGCAAGAATTAACCTTCATACATGAAACCCCTGGACTATGGGCGTGTTCTCATTGCAATGAGTCTGCATCAACTTACTTAAAGAGAGACAAGAAAAGATTACAGGAAAGGCTAGAAAGTAAGTACGCCTTACATTTACAAAAAACTTCCCCTGTCATTCAGGATACTGATGTCAAACCAGAATTTAAGGGACATAACCACATATAACTAAGGTGTGCTGAACGAGACTGTCCTATTCTCCTCTGTACCCTTTTGACTAGCAAAGGGATTAGCCCCAAACAGCTGTTTAATACATACTGGCTGGACTAAATTACTGCTGCCCGGCAGATACACTCCCTGCTGGTGGATACAGCCTGAAATAAAAGTAGTCATATCCATAACTCTGTCCCAAAGAGCTTATTAACTCCATCCATCTTGAGTTTTTCACACCCCTTCCCCAGGGTGATGGACAGACCATCTGCTTCTGAAAGTCTCCAGAGAGCCAGGCTGTCCACCCTGAATGCTGAGAAAAACTGGCATTTCTGTATTCTCCCTGAAGCTGTCACTCTGAATTCTTGGCTGGTTGCAGACTGTTATTTGAGGATGATGGAGCCATAGCACACATCTCTCCTCTGCACTGTTAAAGCCAATTACCCAATTTACAAAATGTTTCTCAAAGACCGGTAGATACAAACTGCGTTTCCTAATTAGCTGTCAGTAAGTCTCCCCGCACATGCAGGTGTGACATTTTTAAAAGTCAGGGTCACAAATGCAAAGCGTGTGCGGGCTGCCTGTCAGGAGGGGGGTGCTCTTTTCCATAGGTTTGCGCAAATATCACAAGTTGTCAGCTCTTCTCCTCAGAGTGGGGGCCAGGTCACCCTCTGAAGAGAGACCAAAGTCCAACTACCAAGCCATCTGCACTCTTTTCCACTCCATATTTGAGGGGCGCATTGGTTCAGCATAGGCTGGGGGTCTGGGCAAGGTACGAGGGAGATGAGGGGGTAAGATATGGTCCCTGCCCTCAGGGGATTCATAATCTGGAGGGGGTGAAAAATACGGACATAATTTAGTAAAACGCAGTAAGTGGTGTAATGGAGGACTGGATCAGGAGTTGTAGAAGATTCATTCACTCCATAAACACTCACTGGGTGATACGCAGAGCCAGACCCTGGGGTAGGTGCTGGGAACACATAAAGGTTACATATAGTCTTGGACATCAGGGAGCTCTCAGTTCAGTGGGGAAGAGAAGATGCAAACAAAACGCCATAACACAAGGCAGGACAGAAATGGGGACTGAGGCAGAGACACAAGTCATGCACAAAGGAATATTCAAATCACACTGAGATATTCTGCCAAGACTTCTTGGAGGAGGTGGCATTCAAGCTGAGCCTTGAAAGATGAGCAAGAGACGCAGGTGGTGGGAAGGCTCACCAGGCCGAGTTCCCAGCACGAGCAAAGGCTCAGAGGTGGCCACGTGCAGGGCATGAGGGAGAAACGACACATCCCATTCCATGGCAGGAGCACAGAGTGGGGAAGGGACGTGGCAGGAGAAGGGATGGGTGGGGTCAGACTGGCTTGAGCCAGTGCCCTGGGGAACCCTGAACACCAGGCAGGTGTTCTTTCCCTTCGCTTAAGCAGAGAGGTGTTACTGCGGAACTTCCACCAGGGGAGTGCAGAGGGGGAGGCAGGCTTGCTCTACACAGATGCCCGTGGCCGCTGGGGTAGAGAGGAGGGGGGCCCAATGCGGGAAGAGGGAGGCCGGGGCGAGGTGGGTGCGCTGGTCCCGGTGTGGGGGCTGGTGGATGGCTTGGTGAGCAACCGGGCCCCGCACCCTGGGAAGGACATGTGTCCACAGGGGAGCTCATTAACTAAGGGCCTCCGAGGCATGGGTTTGACCAGCTCATGACATCACTGGGACCCATTCGGATGGGTCAATCTCAGGAGCCTCCTTCATGGGAGGTCAGTGATGGGGAAGACTAACGAGGAAAGAATACACCAGCTACGTCAAGCACAGGATGTGGGCGCCCAGACCTGCCACTGCCACTCTGTGACCCTCCTCATCTGTGTTTCACTTAAAAAACGGGAAGGTTGAATTAGCAGATTTATCGTCAGAAGAGGCTAGACTACACTGGGGCAACAAACCACCCCTGAATCTCAGTGGGTCACCTCAGGAGGAGTCAATTTCTCTCTCAGCAAGGGGGCGCGACTCATCACAGACACCCGGGAGCCCAAGCCGATGGGACGGCCGCCATCTCGAATGCGGCCAGTGGCCAGGGCAGAAGGAGAAGGAAGACCCTGGAGAGGCGCAGCCAGCCATGGGACGGAACTCACTGACCCGACATGGCCCACGAGACAAAGTACAAGGGTCACAGAGGTGAGGAGAGCCTGGTCTCGGGGAGCCTACCACGGATGATCTCTCAGATCCCTTCCGGCCTGTGTTTCTGTTTGTGCTCAAGGCCAGAGTTTGGTTCAGTTGGTGCATATCCAGCCAACATTTATTTAACACTGACCTCTGTGCCAGGCACTATGCTAAATTCTTTACATGCATTATTTTATTCATTATTCGTAACGGATCTCATTTAATATTTGCAACGACCCTATGGGGTGGGTACCATTTTTAGCCCTCATTTAACAGAGGAGGAGAGACAGAGGTTCAGGGAGCTTAACTGATGAGCTCAAGGTCACACGACTGTTAAGCCATAAAGCCTGTACTGAAACCCAGGCCGTCCCGCTCCAAACCTACGCTCTCAGGGATAACACCGTCTGTTTAGAGCTGTCCAGAGACAGGGTAAGGTGCCTTGTAGAACAGTGAGAAGCCTGTAGGAGGGTGTTGCAGAAACAACTATTTCACCAAGTAGAGGAATAGACTCTAATCCTGAAAATCCATGAGGAAAGGCAAAGAGCCAGGACAAGTGAGGGTACATGCTGGAACAGCAAGTAGCTCTGTGGGCTGGAGCGTGAGATGGGTCAGTGGGAGAAGTGAGAGGCGAGACGGGAACAGGAGGATAAGGGGCCTCTGGGGGCCCCGGGTACCAGGATGAGGGGGTGCACCTTGCTCTGGAGGCCCTGGGGAGTTTCGTTTTGTTCTGTCTTACCATTCTGATCATTTTTAAGTGTACGATTCAGTGTCACTAAGTGCACTCACAATGTTGTGTGACCATCACCACTATCTATTTCCAGAAGTTTTTCATCATCCCAAACAGGAAAGCTCTGTACCCATAAAATCCTGGAGGTTCCTAAAAGTGCCTCAACCTGATAGTGACATCACCAGCACTGAGGACTGGGAGGACAACGCTGGCAGTGACTTGAAAGACATTAGTAGAGGGAAGAGAGGCAGCGCAAGGGGGTAGGTTGGGAGACCAGGGCAGTGGTCCCGGGGGGAGATGGCAGAAGCCAGGGGCAGGGACGCGAGAGGAGCAGAGAGAAGTTGTCAGATCTGAAGCAAGAGGAAGGGAAACCTCAAGGGAGAGTTTCCTCCAGGGGCCATGTGAGTCCTGGGCCACTAGGAAGTGATGTGGAAAAGCCAGGAGGGGACACTGGGCCCTGGGGATGCTGCTAAGTCTAGCACTAGGCAGGCGAGAACTGGATGGCTGCCCACTCTACCGCCTTTCCCTGGGTAGCCACATCCCCAAACCCGACAGTCTTTCCTGGGACACGGGCCAGAGCTGTCCCCAAGGCTCACCCAGAGGCTCAAACACCCACTGGGCACCTGCTCAGAGATGAAAAGTGCATCCTCAGGCTCTTGCTGTGGCCACACTCATTCCTCAGGTGCCTGCCCTCGGTCAGCAACAGCTTAGCTGGAGTTCATTATGTGCCTTGCTTGTCTTCCAGCCGGGGACGTGATGGTCACTCCCCTACCTGATGGATGAGGGCTGGGCTGCTGTCACCATGACCAGGGTACTCTACGTGAGGGAGCTTCCAATTCCCCAGGCCTGTCACGAATCCTTCCCTCTCTGCAGCATGAACTGCTGAAGCACCTGATTTCAGAGGAAAATCCAAGAGGCAATTTCCTCAACACCCAAAATCACAGGCCTGATCCCACAGGCACAGTGCTGACCTCACTTGGAGGTTGTAAGGGGCTTCGGGGGTCCAGATTGCACAGGCAGCCTTGGGCCTGACTATGTCCCCATCTCAATATCCTGCTCCCAGACACCAGCTCCTCCATGTCTGAGGTCCCAACACACCTTCCCAGTCTATAGCCCCAGGACCCAGGACTCAGTCCTGGCCCACTCTCCACCCCATGACTGAGACCCTGCTAAGTAAGTGGTCCCAAGCCCAGACTGCAGTACCTGGGGCTGCCCCTGGACTCACCGAAGAATGTGAGGCTTCCCCCTGCCTAGAAAAGGGGGCAGAGAGGTCTCACCTTGGAGCCTTGCTAGACAGACAGACCAGCAAACAGGTACCACCAAGAGCTGGGAAGGGAGGGGAGAGGCTCCAGGAAGAGGAACTCATGTGTGAGGTGGGGTCCAGGAAAGGCTCCCCTGTGGCTCTTGACACAGCAGTTTGGGACCAGTGCATTTAGGTGTATGACCCACTCTGGGGAAGCCCCTTTGCAGGACCTGTTGACCAGGTAGCCAGCAAAACTTCAAGAGAAGCAGCCTTTGGAAGGCCAGAGGGAGATGCAGGCCCTCAGAGGGTGGCCCATCCCCACTCTGGGGTTTGGTGGTGTTGGGGGGACTTGCATCCCTGGTCCTCCCTTTGTGAAACAGAGAAGTAATTAATGCTGGGAAGGTCTGACTATTCAGTCCTTGACCAGGTCAAATGGGGCAGATGCCCAAGCCCTTAGTTACTGGGGAATGCTGAGTTTATTCAGTTTGATGTGCTAGGCATTCACTGAGGATCTCCTTTGAGCCAAGCTCTGCCAGGCACCCGGCAGACAGGAGGAAACAAGTCAGAGTCCCATCCCCAATGAGCTCACAAGCTGGTGGGGATAAGAGAGAAACCAATAATCCATCATAGCACAGAACAGCGTCTTAGTCCGTTCAGGCTGCTGTAACAAAATACCATGAACTGGGTAGTTTATAAACAACAGAAATTTATCTCCCACAGTTGTGTATGCTGGGAAGTCCAAGATCAAGGCACCGGCAGATCTGGTGTCTAGTAAAAGCCTGTTTCCTGGTTTATAGCTGGTGCCTTCTCACTGCATCCTCACATGGGGGAAGGGGAACAAGCTCCCTTGGGCCTCTTTTATAAGGCATAATTCCATGCATCAGGGCCCCACCCTCAGGACCTAATCACCTCCCAAAGGCCCCACCTCCTAACGCCATCTCCTTGGGGGTTAGGATTTCAACAGATGACTCTGGGGGGTACAGATCACTGAGATCACAGCAGAGGGGAAAGCACACCATGAAAGGGGCAGCAGAGTGTGGGGCCCAGAGGAGGCCACCAAACACAGTGGCAGGAAGCAGGGAAGGCTTCCTGCAGGAGAAGGCACTTGGCATTTATGCTGAGTCTTTCTTTTTGAGACAGGGTCTCTCTTTGTCACCTAGGCTGGAGTGCAATGGTGTCATTATAGCTCACTGCAGCCTCGACCTCCTGGGCTCAAGCGATCCTCCTGCCTCAGCCTCCTGAGTAGCTGGGACTACAGGTGCCTGACACCACTCCCAGCTAATTTTTTTGTTTGTTTGTTTTTACTTTTTGTAAAGCCGGGGTCTTGCTATGTTGCCTAGGCTGGTCTCAAACTCCAGGCCTCAAGCGATCCTCCCACCTCAGCCTCCCAAAGTACTGGGAGTATAGGCATGAGCCACCATGTCTACACTTACGCTGAGTCTTGATGCATGAGTAGGAGTCAGCCAGATGGAGGGGCAGAGGGTGGCCCACACTGAGAGGGGCGTTCATTCCTTCATTCATTCACTCTGCAAGAATTTACTGAGCACTGACTATGTGTCAGGCAGTGCGCTAGGTGTCAGGGACACAGCAGGTAACAGAGTCCTTGCCCTTGGAGAGGTGCTATCCAGTAGGGGAGAGAGAATAACTAAGTGGTAAAATGTTAGCAAATGTGAGATCATAAAGAGGTAAGTGGAATGTGTGCAACATGGTGACAAGTGCTGAGAGGGACAATCAAAGCAGGGGACAGGCTGCTGGGGCGGTGGTGGGGAGGGGCCGACTGGGGGCCCCAAATTCCTGTCAGCGTTCTGACACCCAGAAGACATCACGGGGAATGTAGGGAATGGCAAGAGGCCGTGCAAGAGTGTGCGGGGCTGCACAGGAGGGCGTCCTGGGGGAGGAGGCAGGGGAGGGCAGACCCTGGAGCACGTGGGGGTCCGGGAATAGCGTCATAATCATCACTAAACCGCCGCAGCTGCCATCGTTCCTCATGCTCTACTGAAGGTCAAAACAACTAAAAACTGCAATCATTTGGGGAAAGCTCCCCTCCAATTCCGGAAGCAGCCAAGCCTTGCCAGTGAAAACAGCCGCTCAGAATCTCCCACCCCGCGGGACTGAGAATCCCCTGCATGGCCTTGTCCTGGGCTGGTGTGACCTGCCAGGTGCAGAACAGCACAGGAGGCGGATGTGAACTTGGGTGGGAGAGTCACTGAGCTAGAGGAAGGACTCGGAGCCCCTGGACCCAGGTCCCAGGGTACCAGAAACAGTGACTCTGCCTGGACCAGGAGTCATGGCCCCAGCCCCTGCCCTACTTCTGCCAGCTCCTAGCTGGTGACCCCTGGGCTGGTTGTGACCCTCTGTAGCTTCCTGCAAAATAAGGTCTAATGAGCCTCCCTCCCTCACACGGCCGATGGCAGATCAGGCAGGCTTGGATATACTTGGTGGCCTTGGAAGTACATGTATGTACATGGAGGGTGGTTCCTTGCTATCTCATACCCAGACCTAAAGGCAGAGCCTGCCTTGGGAGTTGGGACTGATTTGTGTCATTTGTGACCTTGGGCCGGGACCCTTCTTTCTCTGGGCCTCAGGATGCTGGTCCCAAGACAGCCTTGGGGGCTCTCCAAGCTCCCAGAATTCCAGAATTTTCCCTATATGTGGTAGTTTGGTGCCTTTAGAGCCAGTTCTGCCAGAACCACCCCCAAAACCAGGTGCAGGTTTCAACCACAAGGGGTTCCCTGCTCAGACACAGGGAAAGCAAGGCTGCATGTGGTTCCACACCACCTCCTCCCCAGGACTCTGCTCCATAAACACCTGCCACAGCCTCCTAGCCCCTTTCCCAGGTCTGGGAGAAAACATTACATTCATAAATCCTGAAAACAGGACAGGAGGGCTTTTCAGGATTTATTCACTTTCATGCAGAAAAAAACTATTATTTTTTTCCCTGAGTAGCAACCTTGCTGTGAAATTATTACTTGGTTTTCCTTTTAGGTTTAACATATCCTTTCTAAGCCTTGAAAAACTATTTGAACATAGTTTTTCTTGCAATTAAAAAAAAAAACTAGCAGGAAATAAAATAAGGCAGACACCAAAAGACAAATACTGTATGATTCTACTTATATAAGGTAGCTAAGGTGGTCAAATCCACAGAGACAGGAAGAATGGTGGTTGCCAGGGGCTGGAGGGAGGGGAGTGGGGAGTTAGTGTTTAATGAGTACAAAGTTGTCAGTTTAGGACGATCAAAAAGTCCTAGAGATGGATGGTGGTGATGGTTGCACAACAATGTTAATGTATTTAATGCCACTGAAATGTATATTAAAAAAATGGTTAAAATGATAAGTTTACGTTATGCATATTTTACCACAATTAATAAAAAACTATCAGGAAGGTAATACTTTCCCCAGGACAAGTCTCATGGCCTCTGTGAGCCTCAGTTTCCTAATCTGTAAAATGGGGGAGAAATCCATTCCTCCCTATTGTCTGAACCTGGATATAGAGAGAGAATCCATGCCTTTGTTCTCTGCCAGATCAAGAAAGCATTTTTCAAATGATACTTTACAAAGAAACTAAACAGAAATCAAAATGGAACTAAATAATGAATACACAGAAGCACAAAATGGCCTCATGTTTGGAGGGCAGACTCCTGGGCAGACAGGAGGCTGGAGGCCCTACTCATGAGGAAACTGGAGTTGAGAGAGAGAAGGAAGTTACCCAGAGCACATAGCAGATGACTGAGGAAGCTGGGCAGACCCAGGGCTCCTCACTTCAGCAGAGCCTCCCCCAGACCCTGGGCCTCCTCCCCCAGCACAGACCAAGAACTCCTAAGAGTGCATGTGGCTTCTGCCATGACAGCTGTGTCCACCCCCTTTGCCTGGTGAAGTCCAGTGCATCGCACTCTCTCCTGGAAGCCAGAGGGGGCTAAGCCAGCACCCTCTTAGGGGAGTGGTCCAGGGCAGCTCCTGGAGTGTGGCTTCCCAAGGGCAGGGCCCTATCCTACATCTCTGTAGCATATGGTCAAGAGTCCGGCTCGGCAGCCAGGTGCCTGGGTTCGAATCTCCCACTTAAGAGCTGAATGACCTTGGACAGACTCTTTAGCCTCTCTGTGTCTGTCTCCTCTCCCATAAACAGGGATAATAACAGTGTCTCCTCACACAGTTGTGGTGAGGGTTAAATGAGTCCATTCATTCAAAGCACTAGGAAGAGTGCTGGTGCCTCAGGAATGCTTGGAAACGTTCACTCTTCTCTTCGCTGCCCCGAGACCCCAGTGCACCTGCACGCATGGTGCGCTCAGGAAGTGTGTGCTGAACATGCCCCAGGGGAGTGAAGTAAGTCACTACCTTGGGGGTGGGAGCTCTGGCTTATGGGTTCCCTCTCAGGCTTCACATTTATACAGCTACTAAGAACCCAGGACAGTGCCCACCCTGTCTGGTCCCTCCCGAGGAAATGGGAGGGGGAGATCCTCCAAGCGCCCCCCGCCCCATTGTATTCCTATAAAAGCCTGGTGCAGCCCCAGCCCTGTCACAGAAGGAACAGGTGGTGTGGTCTCGACAGGACCATATGGGGACCTGCCCCTCACTATTTCTCACTATTTCGGGCCGATCTGTTGACATGACAACCAGGCTTTCAGACCCTGCGCCCAGCGCTCAGTTTCCATCCTGGTGCTTGCGTTCTGCGAGACACAGCCTCCATTCACCGACTGCCTCCACAGTTGGAGGGGCGTAGTCACAGATCCTGCCAAGGCCCCTCCCCTTAACAGACAGGGCTAGCAGCATACGAGACCTCCCACGAGCATCACCACTACCGATATGAGTGAGGACTGGCAGCTCTGCTCCCCAAGGCCTAAAAGTGGAGCTTAGGCCAGCACAGAGGGAGACAGTTCCCCAGCTCGAAGCTTCCCACGAAACCCCAGTGCTGATGCACCTTCCCCAGCCAGGAGCTAATGAGGGGCCACCCCCATGCTGTGCTCTGTCTCCAGACACCTGTGTTGTAGGGACAGTCAGGTCAAGAGAAGTTCACAGGGGTTGTCTAGCCCAAGCTCTGCATTGTACTTTTGGGGAACCCAAGGTGCGTGGCTTGTCTGAGATCACAGACACCCACCCCTGTTGGCCCAGGATTCAGAACACCCCAAGATTCCATTCACATTGCATGGTAAAGAATGTGCTGGATTCTCCTGCACAACAGAGCACACAGAATTTTATTTTTGTTCTGGGAACTTTGCGATCACAAACAACATGCCAGGGACAACAGGCATGGGCTGAGTGCCCGCTAGGGCGGCAAGAACAGCAACAGTAAATAACAATAATAATAGTCCTCAGCTCCTGAGGCTTGCTATGTGGCAGGCAAAATCCTACACACTTCCCAAGCAGCATCCCATGCAGCTGCATGTCCACAGCATCCCCCATTTTACAGAGTTGGAAACAGAAGCTCAGAGAGTTTACATAACCAACTTGAGGACACAAAGACACCAGAAGGGGAGGTGGGCATGGGGTCAGCCTGGCTATGCACTCACCTACAATCTCATGAGACTGCGGGGGTCAGGATACATTAAGGGTGAAGTGGCAGCAAGCATCCCTGCCCTCCCAGGACCCTCAGGGGTGAGGGCACAGACAAAGAAACTTCCAGCAACGTGCTCAGAGAAATGAGTAAGAATGAAACCGTTCCAAGGGAGGGGACGGGCGGATGACCGGGGAGAGCAGGAAGAGGATTCACTTATAGGTAAGTTCTAAGAGCCGTGCACTGAGCTAGGCTCTTTCAGTGACAGCATCCACCTTAAGGATTTCTTAGAACAGGCCAGTGACTAGGACTGAGGAGGCCAGAGAGGCTTCTTGGACAAGGAGGCTATTGAACAGGAAGGAGGACAGGACTGTCTCCATTTTCCATGGCTGGGGAAATGCATCACCTTCTCTACAGGTAGGAAGCACGCAATATTCAATCCTGATGCCACACCCACACTACATCCTCCGCCCTCTCAAGAAACAGAGTGAACACAAAACAACACGGGGAGATCTGTTGTTAATATAGTGCATAAAATAAGAAAACAAAAGAGTTTCACTAGGAGGCTGGCTGATGTAGTCAGCCGAAATAACTAAATTAAAAAGTGGCATTGTTGTCTCTTTGTATACATTTCTTTTAATTACTGTTTACTGAAAAATTAAAACTTCACATAGCAAGGAAGAAAAACATCCCCAAACTTGTGCATAACCAGTGTCTGTACAACAGATCTACCTTGGGGCGGGTGGGGCAGGACTTTCATTGTCAGCTGTCACAGCAAGGCCCAGCCAGGGGCAGGGACACAGAAGATCAAGTGCCTAGAATATATTTCCACATGGCTGGCAGAAGCGTGGATCTAAACATTCATCCAGCCCTCGTGAACCCGGCATCCTGGGGGGTGGTGTCACATGGCAACTCAGCCTCTGAGCTGCCCACCGGCCACATGGGATGGACAGCATTTTCTCCATTCCATCTTAGTCCACCATGTGTCCTCTGTGTGGGTTTCAGTCTGTCTCTTATCAATGAGCCTGTTGGTGACATGGATGGCTCCCCTGCCACTTCCCTTCCCGGAGTGGACCTGCCTGAGGGCAAGAACCTCTCCTAAGCCATCTCTCTCAGGCCTGGCACTGTGTGCGGGCTCTGTGCCATTTTGCCAAACTGAACGTGAGACAAGACGGGAGCCCTCAGCTGCTGCATCAGTGGGGAGAAATGTGGAGGGTCCCTGGGTGGGGCTTTTTGTGGCCTTGGGGGTGAGGACTCAAAACTAGAGAGCTCAACCTCAGTTCCTCAGGAGACCCCTCGAAGGGACACTGACATGACATGGTCCTCCTGGGCAGGGCTCTGGGTGCCCACCACCACTTAACCAGAACAGTCTCCTTCTGGAGATTTTATACATGGGCTTCTAGAAAATTTTGTTCGAACAGAGGGTCCTATAGCCAAGCAGAAGAGTGGATGCCAGGAGACTAGAATAGCCCAGTGTGGTCTTGCTATTGCAGCCGGGCTCCCTCCATCAGCTTGGGTCCTCTCAACCCAGGACCTGCAATGGACACACTAAGCCTCTGTGGCAGAGAAAGCTCTGCCCTAAAAGAGGTCCGGTTGGCTTGGCAAATGGGCAACGGGAACAAACAGCAAAACAAACCTCCTAAGAAACAAGTGTAATCTCTGAGTTTCAACACAGAGTGAGGGGCCAGGGTTTTCTCTTGACCCGGTTGGGGTTGAATTACAAATGTTCTTGAATGCTAGGCTGAGGGGTGCCACCTCTGTCCTATGGAGTGAGTGGCCCCCAGGCCCCTAACACACACAGTATACAGTGGTGCTGACGGGCTCTGAGTGGGGTATATGATATACAGTGACCAGCCCAAGGAGGCTCAGGACACAAACCAGACCTCAGGACCCTATCCCAAGTGGCAGCAGGAGGCTTTTCCCAAGTGAGGAAGGAGAGGGACAGAGTTCTGGGCTAGCAGATGAGGTAGGACTGACAGGGAGAGATGGATGGGGTGAGCACAAGGCAGGGTGAGGACCCGCCAGCCCAGTCTGGCTGAAGCAAATAGTAGGATAACTGGACAGAGGTGGGGCTCCAGAGTAGAAACTCCCTGGATGTGGAGGGTTGGAACATGAGGAGGTCACTTAAGAAAGGGGTGAGTACATGCTTGACAACTCCTGCAGCTCGGTGAAATGCTCCCCAGGCTGTTCATCCCACTCCTACTACGGTATATATCTGAAATCATCCAGGATAAAAAGCCCAAGAAAAAATAAAAAGAAAGAAAGGAAAAGAAAGGGCCAGGCAGCCTCCCAAAATCTCCCCTTTCCTCAGCTCCATGATTCCAGGCACACCTGTAGGAAAAACACAACCAAAGGCCCAAATCGCTGCTGCAGAGGCAGGATGGCTACCGCTTCTCCTCTGGGCAAAGCACTTCCTCCCAGGCAGTGCTTCCGGGAGGTGACCTCAACTGTTCATCACCCACAGGCTGATGCCCCAAACCCCAGCCTCCCTCCCAGCCACCTCCTGAAGCTCCAGACCACACATCTCCACCTGGGTGACACATAGGTCCAAACCCGGACTCGCCACCTTCCCCTAAAACCCAGTCAATGTCCCCGAAGACGGAATGCTGATGTGACTGGGTAAGAGAGGGCTCTGGACTCAGACTCCCAGAAAATTGCTCTCTTTGCATAAGCCTTCGCCTAGGTGTGGAGCTCAGCAGATGCTCACTAAGAGTAAGAGCTCAGTCAACATCAGCTATCACTATCATTGTTGTTATTTGCATTAGTATTAGTATTAAAGGCCCCTCTGCAGGTCCCCCAAGACAGAAAATTGGGAGCCATCTATGACTCCAGTGTGGCACAACCCCTCGCACCCAGCCAGCCTCAGGTCCTGTCAGTTCCACATGCTGAGCATCGTGGACCTATGCCGTCTCTCCACCCCACCACCACAGGCTTGTATCTGGCCTTGCTGCCTCTCCCGGCACCGAGGCAGGTGCCTCTGCTTCCAGGCCTGCCACCTCCCCTCTGCTGTTCACCTTGCCTCCAGAGTGATCTCCCAAAAATGAAGAGCTTACCATGTCTCTCACCAATCAAAGGCTTTCATGGCCCTCCCACCCCCTGGTGAGCACCCTCTCACTTCGCTTTCCAAGGCTCAGCTCAGATGTCACTTTCTGCTCCAAATCCTCCTTGATCCCAGTAAACACAACTGACCGCGTCTACCCTGCACCCCACTGACCTCCTACAGACTCCTACAACATCACCAACAACAGCGGTGCCCAAGCTCCAGGCTTTCACACAACACACAATTCCCACCCCCTCCAAAAAAATCAGAACACCAATGTAGGTTGTCAAATTTTATTTTCTCAAGGTAAGGACGTTGAAAAGCAAAACAAAATAGAAAAACAAATCCAAACATCTTCTATCACCACGATTTAATTTTAAAAGGACATGACAAGAAGGGAGGAGGAGGGAAGGAAGGGCACCTTCTCAAAGGGAAGGGTGTTCTTGAAAACGACAAAGTTAGCGCCATGAAAACCCATCCTTATTTTTCTCATGTCATGTGAGTCTGTCAAAGCTCTGTCAAAGGCCAGTACGCACCAAGGGCTGGTCATTGTGAACATTTCCTGGGTTGTCTCCATCTCCCACGGGAGCACCCCTGGGCTGAGCTCAGTCTCAGGTGCGGCCACGGGCTCCCCTGCGCCCCAGCTGCCTGGGAATGTGACGTCAAATCGAGTACAGCGCCTGTGATCCAGCTATGGGGAAGGCCCTTGGCTGAGCTGCTGAGTTGGTTTTAGAAAAATTTTACTTGAACAACTGTTTTTTCTAATATCACTCAAGAAACACACCCTCCAATAATAATAATAATAATCATAAAACAAACCTGTCCAAGCACTAGGGAACAATTCGAAATCATTAATTGATTCGATGGGAGAGGAAAAAACTGGAGGAAAGGGAACTGAAGCTCTCCCACAGATGCTCACTTTCTTTTTTAAGCAAACTACCTTGTACCTGCCACAGTCTTCCCTTAAACACACAAACGTCCACTGGATTCCACAAAGTGGGGGCCACAGTGTGCAGTGGAGAAGCCAGTATGCTACAGTCAGAAGCAGGCATGGCCTGGGTGCAGCTGGGTGGCTTCAGGCAGGTCACTCTGCCTCTCTGGGCCTCAGTGGTCCTCAGTTATAAAGTGCAGTGATTCCTCTTCTACCTGCCTTATCGAGCTGTAGGGAGGGGCAGCAGAGACAGAACGACACAGGCTCTGGCAACTCCAGGACTGAGCAAACCCAAGGGACTATTGCCAGTGTTATTGTTGCTGCTAATAAGACTGAATGCTCAGCAAGTTTGAACTAAGAGAGAAATGGGTTGCATGTCAATAAATACCCCGGCTCTCTCTGCCCTATCTCCTACAGAGCACCTCATTTCACTTGCCAAGGCATTCCCTGTTTTAGAGAGATAAACAAGATCCCCAAAGGCTCTGAATAATTCTTCCAGCAACTTCCTCGTTGCTTGCTGCAACCAAGATCTGAGTGGATGTTCTCAGCCAAAGGATTTGGTCTGAAACTTTTCCACCATGTTTCCTCAATGGCCAAGGTTCATTCATACTAGAGAGAGGAGGAAGTTAATATTCCTAATTACTTTTTAGGGAGCAGTTTCATCCTGGAAATTTTTAATTGATTTTTTTAATCCAGTTTCCCCTTGGTTAATATTATTCTCTCAAGACCCTTACTGAGCCTTCCAACAACACTTCTTTCTTGTTCCATCATATCAGATGTACCTGTGCTTTTTTTGTCCTCCCTCAAGGGCAAGGATCATGTCTCCAATTTTTGCATCCCACCCCTGGGTCTGGCACTGGCCGTGTTCAACCAATGCACTGGTAACAAAGGCAAGAAGGACTTATTCTCCCTACGCATGCTTCCTCTAACTGCAGCTCAGAAATCTCGAACAGTTCAGGATAAGAAACTGGCCCAAAGCTGATTAATTTTGCAAAACAGACCTTCCAGGGTAGTGCACAAGATCTTCAGAAAGAATATTCTGGCTTTTACTTCCCACTGAGAGCTTCAGGGACCATAATTAGAGCAGCACAGAGCAACAGACTCCACTCCGGTTCACTATACCCCAAGAACCTTCTTATCAATGTGGACAAAAATAACGTCCTGTTCCATTTGAAAATATCACCTAGAATTCAGATGTGTGCTCTCCCATTGTGTTCTGTGCATTTTTAAGTAGCTCTGTTTGTCTGGGTTTTGACAACTGGAAGCTGGGGCTCAAGGACCCACCCCAGGCACAGGGTGGTGCTTTTCAAAGACAAGGACCACTGCATCAGAACCACCCCCGGGGGTATGTTAAAATGCAGCTGCCCGAGCTCTATTCCAGACCTACCAAATCAGAATCTCTAGGGCTGCTCCATTTTTAATACACATCCCTGATGATCTGGGTGTGCACTGAAGTTTGAGATGCCAGCTCATTTTCCTGCCAAGGAGCTCTGCTCACCACCCCCACCCCCACCTCCCACACATGCTCATTTCACCAACTTTACTGAACAACCGTTTCTGCAGGACAGGACATCCATGCAGCTCTGTGGAGTCACAAACTGCAGGCTCTCCAAAGTTCTCAGTGGCCTGGTCTGTATTCCAACCTTTCCCTCACCCTTGCCGAAAAGACCACCAGCCACCTTTTAGGCTCCTAATGTTTGCTTTTGTTCCAGAAGATTGTGTTTTCGTGCTTTGCCCTTCCACCCATAACGTGTAGAAGGCCAGGCACAGAGCAGGTCCTCAGAAATTGCTTACTGGTTGGCCAACACTGGGCAATACCATCATGAATTGGAACGCTTACTGGAAAATTGCTCCTTAAATACGCATTTTTTAAATGCTTACTGGATGCCGGTACTAACAACAACAACAGTAACATAACGCCTGTGATAACTATCTTTATATAGAGCCCTTTCCAGTTTACAAAGACATGTCCCTTTGCCTCTGACCATCATCTGTAACACTCAGAAGAAACGTTATCATATCCACTTTACAAATGCCAAACTGAGGCTCAAAGAGTTTAAGTGACTTTCCTGAGGCCCAACAGCTCGTTGGCTGCAGGGTTGGTGCTCCAATCCAGACCTCCTGACCCCTCGGAGTCAATCATCCTTTCCCTGATCAATAAGTAATGGCTGAGCACCCACTGCACGCCATTCTCCACTCTGCAGCTGAAGACGGACAGCCAAGGCTGACATGGCCCTGCCCTCCTGGTCCCTAGCCTCATCACCCCGAATGCCGTGAAAGCCGTAGTTAACAAGGAGACAAGACCCGGACGTGGCAAGACACTGAGGAATCCCAGAACAAGGGAGGGTACACCAATGAGACAACACCAGGGCAGCAGTGTTCCTTTCCTCCCTGGAGGCCTCAGCAGGGAGGTGCAGTGCAATGGAGCGACCGGACCGCCATCCCTGGTCAGGCATCTAACGGCACCTGCTCTGCTAGCCTCAGGTGCTGTGAGCCCCAGAAGTCAGAGATACCGGGGGAAGCACAGCTCCCGGCTGATTTTCCAAATGGGTGGAGCCAGGGGGGTCCTGGTGCAAGCTGCCATACCCCAGGCCATGCTGCGGGCCATGCTGCAGATGCGCAGCAAGCCAGTCGCCACTCAGACTCCTGACCCTCACCTGCCTTACAGGAGTGGCTGCAGTAATGCCCACATGAGCGTGACAGGGACACTCACAAGCCCAGCCTGAGTGTCAGCAATGGCTGCGGTTCCTCAGGGAACCAAACGTCTTCTACGTTTCTTAATCCATTTTCTAGGGGTCTAGAGACTGCTGCTGTCATGTGGGGCTATGGCAAAGAGTGCCCCTAGGATGCCCTACCACTTTCAAATCTTCCTGCAACTTAGGCTTCAAACCGTGTGACATTAGCAGACTGGCCGTGAGACCTGGGTGTGTCACTCAACCTCACAGCACCCCATTTCTTCACCTGTAAGTGGGGATAATGGACCCACCCTCCTAGAGTTGATGCGAGGGTGAAAAGAGCCAAAGTCATGTAAACTGCTTGGAATAACGCCCCACACATCACAAGCACCACAGGGCCAACTATCATTATTGTTTGTATCATCTCTTTCCTTAAAAAAAAAAAAAAGATGCAAACATGCATGAGCAGAGAATCTGCAACTGACACAGAATCATTTCTCATAAAACCACTGTCCTGGCCATTCCAGACTGGCTTCCCAGACAGTCTGGACCCCTGGAGTCTGGACCCCTCCCCTCCCAGCCCCTGCACCACCTGCCTCAGGTACCCTATATCACAGTCATCTTGCAACCTGTATTTACCAAACACAATCCATCTTTTCCCACTTCTGTGCCTTTGCTCCCCACCGTTCCGCAATTTCTTGCACCTAGAATGCCCTTCCCTTCCATCTATGCAGTCCAAAGCCTGCCATATTACAAGTGAATGTGGGGCAGGAGTGGGAATAGTCCCCTGATATTTCACTGGGTGATTTTCCCACATACCTACACCCTCCCAGCTATAACCACCTGGGTGGGCTGAGCCCTAAGCCCTAAGCAGGGAGGGGCAAGACCAGGTTGAAGGGCAGGGCTCCGAGGTGGGAGTTTGGCAGTGAGCAGAGCATGGTCTGGGGAGATGGTGCCGAGGACAGGCGGGCAGCAGCTCCTGCTCCCAGCCCCTCAGGAGGGTGAGGCTGCAAGGAGTGGCAGGGAAAGTGCTGGGCTCCAGCTCCTCAGGTGCCAGTAGCAGGGCCCTTCCATCCTCAAAGTCACTCTGATACCCACTCGGATACCCACTCAGGTACCCGCTCAGTCTGCACAGGCACTAGGGACTCCAACGCCAGTCCTCAAGGCCAGGAGACTGGACAGGGGCTGGAGGCTCTGAAGCTGGCTGGCCAGCACAGGGCTGGCAGGCTGTTTCCACAGGGTAAAAGGGCAGGGGAGCTGTGGGCAAGGGCAGAAACCCGGACATGGACAAAGGGGGCAAAGAAGGGTAAGGATGTCCAGGGCTGTGGCTCACCATGTGCAAAACTGACCTCCTGTCCTCCCCTCTGCCCTGAGCCTCTCCCCAGATGCCTTGTTGCAGGGAACAGCCCCCACCCCATCTGCCCAGCGCAGGGAGGCAGTGCAGCATGCTGGTTAGGAGCAAGGGCTCCGGAGCCGGCTGCCTGGGCCAAATCCCAGCTCCGTGTCTTCCTGGTGGTGAGACAGTGGGCACGTTTGACCTCTCTGAGCCTCAGTTTCCTCATCTATAAAGAGGCGATGACAGTAGTGCCTATCTCACAAGGTTGCCCTGAGGTTTAAATGAGTCAATACATCTGGAGCAGTTAGAACACAGACCTGGCCCACCGCCAGCATTGTGTGGGTACAGCTTATACAGTCATTACCCTTAACACTGTCCTGGCTAACGGTGGCCCACAAAAAGATGCATCCATGCCCTAATTCCTGCAACTGCAAATGTTACTTTATATGGTAAAAGAGTGAATATTACCTTATATGGGAAAAATGTGATTTAGTGAAGGCTTCTGAAAGGAGGAGCTTACCCTGGAATACCCAGGTGGGCTATAAATCTTGTGAGTGAGGCAGAGAGAGATTCGACAGACAAAGAAGAGAGAGTGTGACCACAGTGCAGACATAAAACAGGGAATGTCACAGCCACCAGAAGCTGGAAGAGGCAAGGAAGGACTGATTCTCCCCAAGGGCCTTCAGAGAGAGCCTGGCCCTGCCAACACCTTGATTTTGGACTTCTGGCCTCCAAAAATGTGTGTTGAGAAAAAAAAGTGTGTTGTTTTCAGCCACCAGGTTTGCGGCAATTTGTTACAGCAGCCACAGGAAACAGGTGCGAGGTACCCCCTTGGCATCACTCTCCCCACCTTCCACTCTGTTCTCACGTCTCTCTGTCCAGCCATTCCTCCCACGTCCTCCAGCATCACCACCCTGCCCACTCCCCACTAGGCTGCTCCCATCCAGCGGCCAGCCTGCTCCTTCTCATGCCCCCCACTGCACCAGCTCAGGAGGAAGACTGGGGCGAAGGTTGAAATCCTCCCCGCGGCCTATACTGCCCTGCACCGTGTGGCTGCTTCCACCTCCTCTGCCCGCCTAGTCCCGCATGCACGCCCTGGTGCCTCAGGCTCCAGCCACAGTCCCTCGCACGAGCCCTCCCTGCAGCCACGGAGCCACCACACCACTGACACTCCCCTCCAATCCTGAGTAATTCCTACTTGGATTTCCCTGACAGCAAAGACTGCTATGAATTCCTTCATCACGTTCCCAGTGCACCCAAGGAATGAATGAATGAATGAATGAATGAATGAAATACAAAGACTCTGCATATTCCAGGCACAGCTGATTGCACCAGGTATGTAAACCCAAGCACGGGCTAGCTGCTGGCCTTTGACCTTGCAAGTCAAGGAGCAAGGAGCTGGCAAGGCAAAGGTTTCCTCTCTTGAGAATCCGGATTCATAAATGTGAAGAAAATGAGGCAGAACACAGATCACTTTCCTAGGGAAGCCTCCCCAAATCTGCTTAGGTCCCCTGCTACATATACTCCCGCCACCATGCCTCTCTCCCCTGTGGCTGTGGTGACACCACATCTGTCTGCTCACTAGAGCCCAAGTTGCATGGTGACCTTGTCCACTGCTGCAGCCCTGGTGCACTCAAGGAGTGAATGAATGAATGAAGGAATGAATGGTGGTTGACCAAGGAGCCCTGTGAGTCCATCTCATGACGTAGCTGGTGGCAGCACCAACAGGAGAATTGAGGAGGTGGGGAACAGGCCTGCTCAGTTTCTGCTTGCTCTATCCAAACTCATCCTCGAGGCTCTCTCCAGGCCCTGCCCAGGGAGAGACAGAGGGCAATCGTAGAGTGTCCACGGAGGCAGCCAGTGCGGTGAGAGGACGGCCAATTACATCCCATGAGTTCTGGCTGCAGAACCTGGAGCTGTGCAATCAGGGGAAGGACCCACTTGGGCCCAGGCATGGCCTCCACAGCACCACTGGGCTCTTGGAAGCAGAGAGCACAGATGTGGGCTCTTTGGTTCTGAAGGGAAGAACCAGAACTAGGATGCGGGGGCTGAAGCAGAGAAGGTACAGGAGGGAGGCCAACACCAGCTGAAGAAGAACAACAGAAACAGCTTTTTCCAAACCAGAGCTATGCAGAGATGGCGGGTCAGCCATCCCCGGAGCTGTCCACATGTTGGATGAACACCTGTGGGACAGAGTTCGGAAGGATTCAAGCATAGGAGGGCCCCTTCTAACCCTCACAGTCTGCACTTTTGTTCTCACTATCACAAATATGTACATTCTAATGTGGCTGTCACAGCCTCATCTGTTTCCTGGAGAATGTGACAAGCACTGTTTTATGAAGAAAGTAAACAAAAAAATCTCAGCCAAGGTGGTATTGCAAATTAAATTCACATTTTGAGGTCTCCTCCCTGCTGTAACAAACACATAGCAATGATAACTGAAACACAAAAATAGAAAATTGAAAGGCAACGTTACTCAAAAATACGATCAAATTCTCAAGGAGAAAAAGCCCACAACGTGCTAAGTGGAGATGAAGCTGCAGGCTTGACGGGCTCTGGGTGCCAAACAGGCAGAGGTGCCTGGTGGTGAAAATTCTCTGGGGTGACAGAGACACTAGTACCCCCAGTAAGACAGGGGCCACAGGCACATTCAATACATAGGGGGACTATCTGAAGCAAGGAGTTGGAGCAGAGCAGGTAGGGAACAGCTTCCTCTGCTCTTGAGAAAAGCTGGAGCAAAGTTATACCAACTTTGGTGCAGTCCCCAACTGCTGGCCGCCGCTGCAGCCCATGCGAAGTTGCATGCTCAGGGTGTTAGGACCGGGAGGCAAAACATAGTGAAATACAGAATGCAAAAATGGCCCTAATTATTCACCCCTTCCTACACCCATGGCCTTTGTGGCTTCTCGCATCAAAAGGTGGAGTCTACCTCCCCCCTCTTGAATCTGGACTGGCCTCCTGACTTGACGTGGCCCAGAGAACACAAAACAAGTGTGAGGAAGCTCCTTCCAGACAGAGGCCTCGAGAGCTACCAGAAAAAGACAATTTATAATAAATCAATAACTGGATGGACAGCAGACTTGCCATCAGCAACAAGAGAGCCAAAAGACAAAGTTCTAAAGGCAAATAACTGTACACCTAGAATTCAGAAACCTGCTAAACTATGACCCAACAGTGAGAGGCAAACAGACATTTTATGACATCAAAATATTAAGAGTCAACCACGCTTGATACTCACCATGTGCACTGAGTACAACTTGAGAATGAACCCACAGGAAGGAAAAACCACTGCAAAAACCAGTGGTGAACAAGGACATTAGCAAAATTTGTTGACAAAAATAATAATAACTAAAATTTTTGGAACCAAAATTCTAGGAAACAAGAAGAGATATAAAGCAGGTATTAGTGCAGTGTTCGACATTGTTACAATTCTCATCAGGTTCAGTAGAGGAGAAAAATACTGAATAGTTTTAGATTTTAGCAGAAAAAAAGAAATATAACTTAGAATGTACACTAAACTGTTAAGGGTTTAACCACATCGGCAGAGGAAAAAAGGGGAGTGGCAGAAGGAACACCCAAAATAAGATGGTAGAAATATGTCAGTAATCACAATAAATATAAACCAATTAAAACCTCCTATTAAAAGATAAACTAAAATGAGTACAACAAAATGGCCTGCAGAGTGTTATATTCAGCATGATGTTTATGTGAAGGTTTAAGAATACTATAGATTGTTTATGGACATGTACATCTGCAGTAAAATATAAAAATAGGGATGGGAAAAATACAACTGACTTCTAGATAGTTATTTCTGTGGTGGGGAAAGGGAGGGAACAGGAATGGAGAAGGATAAAGGGTGGTTTGGGCTGCATCTCAACGTATCTGTTCTTTGAAAAATGAGGTCTGGTGGGAAAATATTCACATTTTCAAACCTGAGTTGTAGGTATAAGCTATGTTGTAGCTGTATTAGGGTCTTTTGGAAATGCAGACAGTATTCCCTTGGTATCTGTGGGAGATTGGTTCCAGGACCCCCCTCAGAAAGCAAAGTCCACGGATATTTAAGTTGCTTATATAAAATGGTGTAGTATCTGCATATAACCTATGCACACCCTCACATATACTTTAAATCATTTTTAGATTACTGATAATATCTAATGTAATGGAAATGCTATATAAATAGTTGTTATACTATATTTTTTAAATTTTGTATTATTTTTTATTGTTGTAATTTTTATTGTTTTTTAAAAAATATTTTCAGTCTGCGCTATTTGGTGATATGTTTTAAAGTTGGAAGGAAGGCAGAATGAAAGAAGGAAGCCGAGAAGGGGAAGAGGGAAGGGGAGCAGGGAGGGAGGCAGGGAGGATTAACCACATCTTTTATTTTCTGTATTCTGATGCTTTGACATCTTGGGGCCTTACTGACCCTGAAGGGACTGCCCCTCCCGGGGTTAGCCAATTCCTAGACACAGTAAACAACTGTCCCATGCCTGTGAGCCTTTCTTATGCAAACCAACCAACCCAGAGCCCACACCCCCAACTACCTCATTTATGGGGCTCTCACTCTCTGGGCCACTATCCACCTGCTCTAATCACCCCAGGGCCAGGTACCAGACAACCAGAAGCAGCAGCCCTTATGCCCCAGAGCTCCCTGAAATTAATTCAGACTACAGTAGTTAATCCTACACCTGCTTCCCTGCCTCTCCTGTTCCTTCCTGTGGAAACCACACTAAAAGCTCTAACTCACATTTCCTCTGACCCCTCTGCCCTCGAAACCGCCTGCATGGCTCTGCAAGGGGTGCCATTCCTCCTGTTTGCAGGGATCTCTGAGTAAGAACTTCTTCCTTCATGACAGGTATTTCTGTGTCTGTGTGTCCTACTTCCCCTGATTAAAGCAAATCCAGGGTACCCTAAAAATGGGGGAAGGAAAGGAGGGAGGAAGGAAGGGAGGATGGAGGAAGGGAAAAGGAGGGGAGGAAGGGAGAAGGGGGAGGGGGAAGGGAGGAGGGGGAGGGGCAAGAGGGAGGGAAGGAAAGGAGGGAGGAAGGAGGGAAGGAAGGAAGACAGGCAGTCAGGCAGGCAGACATGAAGATCAGCCTAAGGAGCCTGACCATAAACTGAGAGTGTAAACTCAGTTCATCCAGGGGCTGGCTCTTTTTAGTACAGGTCTCAGTGATTTCATTGCCCAGAAATAGACTTTCAGGGTAAATAAAACTTCTCTCTTCGTGTGTCGTTCTCTCAGACCGCAACAGTTTCTCTGTCCTGCAGTCTCTTCTATCAAAATCCTTCTCCTCCTCCTAGGCTCAACTGACACAACACTTCCCTGCTCCCCCATCAGAATGAATTGCTCCCCCAGGCTCGTCCCCCAGGTCAGCCCTCTGCCCCCTCCCCCGAGGGGCCCCTGAGGCAGGGATGCCGTCCAATCCCCCTCTGGATCCCCCGCCCCTAGCAGGGAGCAGGACCCACCGGAGGACAGAGGGGGACGCCATGGTGTTCACGCAGCAAAGGGTGCTGTACCCAGCCCAGATGCTCTCATGCAGACCACTCGGGGTGTGCCAAACTGTGCTAGGCCCCTTCAGACGTGTTTAATCTAACCCTGTAAACAGGTCCGTGAGGGAGGCATGAGGACTCCTCCCACAATAAAAGCCATGGTGAGGAACATGACTCCGAGCCTGGCTGCCTCTGAACCCCAGTTCTGTCACTTATGAATCAGGCGAGCTAGGGCACCGGCTTTGTGACTCAGCTCCTTAGTGCTAACAACTCGTGCCTCCTTCATGGTAAATTACAAGAATTAAATAAATCCACACATGTAAAGAACTAAGAACAGTGTCTGGCACATAGAAACCCAATCAATTGCTATTTCCATTTTACAGATAGGAAGCTGAGATTCAGAGAGGTTAAGTAATTTACCAAATCCAACAGACGATTATGAAAATCAAGCCATAGACCTGCCAGGAATACATGAAGCCTCCCCCAAAGGTACACGGTATGGGGTGTCATTCTGCCCTTCTATCCTAATTTCCCCAAATGCTTCTTTAATCCTTAGGTCTTGGTTTGACATTTTTCCCCTCTCACCCTCGGGGTCAAGTGGTCGGCTGTAACTTCTTGCTGCTGGCTGCTTGACTCCAGCAATCCTACACCTGCTCCTAACTTGTTGATGTGCTGTCGACTGGAAGCCAAAGATAACACTGCTGGTGAGAACAGCGTACAGGACAAGTACAACTAGGTCCCGAGAGAAGCCCCGTGCAGAGCTCCCAGACACGAACCGAATGCGTCCTAGGAAAAGTCTTCTGCCTCAGCTGTTCAGAGACCTGCAGATTCCAGGCTGGGTTCTGGATAGATGAGCTGGCTGAATCCATGCGCTCTGGATAAGCGAAGTATTGAGGTATGAATATATTGTCCACATTTTAAAACTAAAGTCTCTGATTCAGGTATTTTAAAATTTCCCTGACCTCCAACTGCAGACCCAGGCATCACGATCCCTTTGACAGCGTATTTCACTTTGAATGTCTGCATTCCAGGCTTCCCCAGGTACTGCCCGTCAGTTCAGAATCACCCTCCACCATTCACATTCTGAAGGTATAAACGAGACCTAGAATTTTCCCGCGGCGCCGTGTTGCATTTAAACAACTTCCCAACTCACCACAGTAAATCCTCTTTATGATGGATGATCACAGGTTTTTGTCAGACGTGTGTGTGTGTCTGAATACTAAACTACGCCACAAACCAAACACACCTCGGGCGACAGCTCTGGGTTGGGCCCTTGGGGGTACCAAGGGAAGCGAGACCCAGGCTGCTCCCCGAAGGAGGTGAGGCTCCAGAGAGTGAGGTGAAACGGCACAGAGAAACAAAAGGCAGCGTGAAAACTTAAGTGACAGAATTGGAAAAGGAGTCGCAGACGTTCAGCGGAGGTTGATTTGGGGCCCCAGGGGCCCCTAAGATTTCTGATTTTTGTTTCATAGTCACATTTTTGTGCCTGCTGGACTCATAATGAAAGTGTACGCATTAGATGCATTGCTGCAGACCACACAAAAATACCAAGATTCGGCAGAAGGAAGAACAAGGGAGATGGAATTTTCTGCACAATCGGAGAACTCGGGTCCCTAAATAAATTTCTTTGGCTTTGATTCTCTGATTAGATCACCTCGAGTCAATATCACTGAAATCCTTACCTCTTCTCCAGTGAATATGGGAGACCAGATCATTTGTTACCACAAAAAAAGCTTCAATAAACCCAACGCCAGAGTCAGGGAAAGGGTCACTGCGGAGTCAGAAGGGGGCCAAAGGCAGCAATGGAGGGGGCATGCCAGAGCTGGACGTAAAGCCAGATAGACCCACATCCGGTTTCCGTCCCACCCGTCTGAGCATGGGTTTCCTCACCTATCAAAATGGGATGATATCCATCTAATCGTCCATGAGGTCCAAAAGGAAAGAAGGCACACAGAAAGCTCAGCCCAGTGCCTGGTATGTAGGAAGTGCTCAAAAAAGAGTAGCTGTCATTCTTATCCTTGCCATCATTAGGGAATGTGACTTTTACCCATGTCAGAGGCCTGGGTCCCCACAACCATTAGGCCTCGAGGGTAACTGATCCTGTGACTCCAGTTCTCTGGTCTCAGACCTCGTGGAAGGCATGCACCTTTATTCCACAAGATCCCTCTAAATGGCTTAATCATAGGGGCCTTCAGAAGGGGGAGCCGCACTCGGCATAATTACTAGTCTTGTGCCCTTTTTGTAATCTTGACTTTGTGGGGATTGTTTGATCACAATAGTTGGGGGTTTGTGTGCGGTATTTAATTAGGCAGATGAAAGCACGTTAGGATGAAACAATAGTATCTCTAATTTAATGACGCGTTCTGCATCTTATCCTGAAACAATGACAAAAGACGCTTCCATCCAAAGGAAAAAATGTCTGCTGTGTCTCTCTGTCTGTCTCTGTCTCTGTGTGTCTCTCTCTGTCCCTATATATGTGTTTCTCTCTGTGTATCTCTGTCTCTGTCTCTCTCTCTCTCTCTGTCTTCCTGTCTCTGTCTCTCTGCCTTTCTCCCTGGGTGTGTTTCTGTCTGTCTGTCTGTCTCTCTCTCTCCCCTCCCTCCAGTTGACATCACTTAACATGGTTCCCACCTCACCACCAGGTTCTGGCAGACCAGCCATCCCTGACCACTCCTTGCTCCTTGACACACAATCACGACTAAAGGACTCTGGGAAAGAAAGGCGGGGAGGAGGAAGTGAGGCACAGTGTGACTGTCCCGGGCTTCCAACCCCAGCTTGGACCCAAGCCTGTGACATCAGGCAATTCACTCCCCTCTTCGTCACAGTGTCCTCTTCTATAAAGTGACAGCTTTGTTTAAGGCTAGCCTGGCTCTTCTTTTAAAAAATAAAATATTTATTAGACCTTGTGCCCACAGAACCAAGATAAAGAAGGGAATTAAGCATAATGAAAACAACGTCGTTAAGTAGAGCACAGAAAGAGATATTAGCAGGTAACAGGACGATCTCAGCGGTCTTATCTAGCCTAAAATTCTATTATTTTAATTCTGGGCTGTAAAATGCCAACATTTACCCAAGTCAATAAACATCAAGAGACTGATATTTCATCGGAATTCAAGTCTGATTTTTCAATATTGATTTTTGTGAAGTCAATTTTGGTTTAAAGTGCCTTTTTAAATTGGCGCTCCTATGGTGTCAAATGTCAACATTTATTTTTCCAGAACTCTCCTTCCTGTGGGGATGCTGGGCAGCACATGAAGCTTTTGATACTTGGAGTTCCTTGTTTTTCTTGCTTCTGATTGAGGGCCCTGATTAATAGCGTATGGTGTTTTTTACAGAGGCTTCAGGGTTCCTGTTGGGATATAAAAAGTAATTTCCGTGCACATCTCCATCATGAAAAAGCCAGGAAAGGAAGGGTCGCCATGTGGGTGAGGGATGAGGGTAGACTTGTGGGCTAGCTGAAAACATCGCAAGCTTCATGAAGACCTGCTTATAAACCCCAGCTCTCCACTCACCTGCTGTGTGACCTTGTATAGGACAGTTACCCTCTCTGTGCTTTGTTAGGTCATTTGCAAAATGGAGATAACAACACCTACCTTACAGAGATGCTGTGAGAAACTAGTGAGATAGTATTAATACCTTGTGAATGCCTGGCCTAGAGTCTGGCTCACAAAAGGTGGTCAGTAAATGCCAACCCTTTCCAATCTTTTGATTTATTTTCCCTCCACTGCTACATTTTACTTTATTTTTTTCAAAAAGACAGAAAAGCTGAAATAGTAGTACAATTAATACTCATATTCCTATTATCTATTCACTAGTCATTAATATTTCCCCACATTTACTTTTCTCTCTCTCTCTCCCTTCCCCTGAATTATTTGAGTGTAGTTTATAGACACAAGACCACTTTACCCCAATACTCTGAGCTGTATCTCCTAAGAATAAAGATACTCTCCTATATACATTCCTACTATATACCTTTAAAAAGTAATATTTTAAAATAATCTTATTGAAAATCAAATCCATATTTAAAATTTCCCAATTGTTCCAAAAATATATTTTATGGTTTTTTAAATCCTACATTTTAAAAAAAAATCACATATTACATTTGGTTGCCAATGTCTCTTTGCCAACCCACCCCTTGATTTTTAAATGGAATAAAAACAAAGACATTCCTCCAGGGCAAGCAGGCACAAAAAAGTAGATGATAATCTGGTAGCAGAAGAGCCAAGAAGGAACTCTCAGAATTAGGTTGGAATCTCCTCTGAGCCACTGCGTCTGGGTAACCCTGGGCCTCATGCTTCCTTGCTGCAGATGTTTGCATCCTCTGAGATTGAGGGCTTGCACTAGTCCATCTCAGCACCCACAATCACTCCAGTGGGGGGAGTTTTGAGGGTCACAGGCTTTTGGAGTCACACAGATCCCAAAATTCCACTTTGCTAGTTGTGTGGCTCTCGGCAAATTACCTTACTTCTCTGAGCTTCAGTTTCCTCATCTGCAAAATGGGTGTGCTAATATCAGTGCCTAACTCATAGGGCCATAATGAGAATTAAATGTAATAATCCATGTGAAACACTAGGCACAACAGCGGGCACACAGTAATGGCTCAGTTTTTTTTTTTAAAGCTATTATTGTTATTAATGTTGCAGAAATTATAGACTCTACAGTCAAAGCTCTCATCTGTGCAACAATTACCCTTAGCTTATAAAGAGCCCTTCACAATTTATGAAGCACTTTCGCCATTATCTCCTGTTGAATGCACGGCAGTCCAGGGAAGTGAGCAGCATGGGGACAATTATCCTCAGTTTAGAGAGGGGACTCGAGGCTCAGAGAGGTTGAACAGGTTGGCTGAGATTATCCAGCTGGTTATAGAAGGACCCAGGACTTGAGGGGCCACTACTGTCATCCTGCACACCTCCCCCCACACTTCTGTGCTCTTGTTCTGTAACCATGGCATCAGCATCGTGTGGTTCTCCATCCGTTCCTGCCTTGAGAACACTCATTTTGCCTATTTCTGTCCACTGAATGTCCGGTCAAATCTGGAGAGACCTTGTGTCCTACTGTGTGACTCTGCTTCTCAGAGCCTCTGTCCCCCTGCCATGCGATGGAATACAAACCCTCTGCCTTGCCAGGCTGTTCAGGTTCATGAAATGTGAAACAGAGAAGCATGCTGTGAACTGCAAAGCACTTTGCAGAATGAAAGAGGCCACTGTGATCATCAGACTCTGTGGGCCTACTAAGGGCTTCTTCAGTAGAAACATGCTCCTTTACAATGGGAACCAAATAATTAGCACAGAAAATTAAGGTCCCTTCTCCCAGGTCACATTTTTGAATCATAAACTACAAAGTCACTTTGAAAAATGGCTTTTCATTTGTCATGATTTTCATTTCCTCAAAGAGAAGGCATATTGTACTAGGCAAAAATCAATGCTTCCCCATAACAATGTGCCTACAGATATCCGGTGCCGAAAGCCTCATGCAGAAGGACTGGAAGTGTATCTGTACGATACATCGGTCACATCAAGAATATGAAAATCAATTCCTTATGGGCTTGCAGGAAAAATACACTTTTTAAATCAAAATACAAAATAACCGATTATAAGGTTTTAAGACAAAAAAGCATGTCTTGCCAGTGAAAAGAGAAGTCTGCAGGGATCCCAAGTAAAAAATGCATTCTTTTAACAACCCAAATATTGTAATTACTGGAGTATCCCCTGTGTTTCAAGAACCTGATCACTCTTCCTTCATCCCATCTGCAACTCACATATTTTATAACCACCAAACCGGAGTCCCCAGTTGTAATAGGAAGGAAAGAAAGAATAAACGCGTGTTCAGTGCCAGCTACGTGCCACAGTCTGGGCAAGATGCAAGAGAAGCAAAGCTGATTAAGACTCATGCCTGTCTTCAGGACGCTCAGAGTCAGGCCACACGTCAGACCATGGCAGTCCTCAGCTCAAAGGCTTCCCATGGCACCCATCCCATTTGGAGTCAAAGTCAAAGTCCTTGCAGCGGCCCCCAGCCCCTTGTGACCTGCCCTGGTGAGGTATTCCCTGATGCCACCTCTTTTACTCTTCATGGTGGGAAGGCAGGGACTTGTGTTAGCGTCCTGCGGCTGCTGTAAAAATCACTGCACACTTAGTGGCTCAAACAACACAGAGACAAACACAGGAGATTTTTAGGGCAATGAAACACTCTGAATAGTATTATAATGGTGGATACAGGGCATTATACATTTGCCCAAACCTATAGAATGTACAACACCAAGAGTGAACCCAGTGTAAACTCTGGACTTTGGGTGATAATGATGTGTCAATGTAGGTTCATTGGTTGTAACAAATGTACCACCCTGTTGGTACATTGATATTGGGGGAGGCTATGCATGTGTCGGGGCAGGGGCATATGGGAAATCTTTCTATTTTTCTCTCAGTTTTGCTGTGAACCTAAAACTGCTCTAAAAGTTGTCTTTAAAATGAATCAAGTCCTTTTTTTTTATTTTTGTTTTTTAGAGATGGGGTCTCCTTCTGTCGCCCAGGCTGGAGTGTAGCCTCAAACTCCTGGGCTCAGGTGATGCTCCAGCCTCAGCCTCCAAGGTAGCTGGGACTACAGGTGTGTGCCACTGTGGCCAGTTAATTTTTCTTTTTTTTTAAGGAAAAAACATAGGGACATAGGGTCTCAATATGTTGCCCAGGCTGGTTTCAAACTCCTGGCCTCAAATGATGCTCCAGCCATGGCCTCCCAAAGTGCTGGGATTACAGGCGTGAACCACCACACCCAGCCCTAAAATAAATGAAATCTTTTTTAAAAAACATACAAAAATGCATAATTATCTTACAGTTCTAGAGGTCAGAAGTCCAAAATGGCTCTCAATGGGCTAAAATCAAGGTGCCGGCAGGGCTGCTTTCCTTCTGGAGGCTCTAGGGGAGAATCCATTCCCTTGCCTTTCCTGCCTTCTAGAGGCTGCCTGTGATCCTTGGCTCATGGCCCCTTCCTCCAACCACCTTCAAAGCCAGCAGTGCAGCCTCTTCAAATCTCTCTGGCTTGGCCCTTCTTCTGCTGTCACAGCTCCTTCTCTGCCTCTGCCTCTCCTGCCTCCCTCTAAGGACCCCTGTGATTGCATCAGGCCCACCTGGATAATCCAGGAAGTCTCCCGTCTCTAGATCCTCAACTTAACCCCGTCTGCCCAGTCCCTTTTTCCATGCGAGGTAACACGTTCACATGTTCGCAGTGAGGACATGGATGTCTTTGGGGGCCGTTACTCTGCCTACCACAGTCTCCTTCTTACCTACTTTTCAGATGAGGAACCTGAGGTAGGGAGCAGCTCTGTAACTCCCCAGGCTCACGGGACATGGGGCTGAGCCAGGATTCGAAGGCACAACGGTACTGTGGAGGCCAGGCCCCCGTCTGCCCTGTGAGGCAGCCTGGCAGGTACGGAGATGTGTGAGCACCTCCATGTGGCCAGGGGGCAGAGAAGGCAGGAGCTGAGGCAGGCAAGGCAGGGGAGGTGGGAGGAGGCCATGGGCGCTGAGGAGGGGCTTGATCCCAGTGGAGCACCAGGGCAGTCCCCGTGGGTGGCCGCCCCTTGGAATCTCACAGGCAGCACTCGCAGGCCTGGGGTGGGGGGCCACAGGCAGGGCCAGGGCCTGCAGCTCTCAGCCCAAGGGTGCAGGCCGAGCCACGACCCCTGGACCCCACGGCCTGCAGTGGTCCTGTGGGCCAACCTAGAGAACCTCATCCCCACCAGGATGCTGGTGTACCGCTCCAATTCCATGAGAGGTTGATATATTTTGGCCCGAATTGTGGGAGAGAAAAACTTCAATTATCCTAATTGTTCAAATACTGTCTTCTAGTAGAAAAGAAACAAGATGTTAAACAAAAGGTGGGTGGTAGTTGTAACAAAGACAGAATGAGTTCGGGGGGAGGCAGGGTAGGGAGGAAGAGAGTTGCTGGGGAGGGGAAGGAAGAGGAGGCCGCACGGAGCCACTGGAGCAGCAGAGGAAGGCAGGAGCCACAGGACACCCAGGCTGGCCAGGGGTATTGACTGGGAATAAATGGAGGGCCAGGTAGGGAGCCCCAAAACAAGGGCAGGCAGGAAGGCAGCTTGCACTGATTGACTGTGGGGCCTTGAGCAAGGGCTGTTCTCTCTCTGGGCCTCAGTTTCCCCATGTGTATTGCTGGGGGAAAGAAGAGAGGAGGGACCAACCTGTCGCTCCGCAGGGTTTTCTGAGACCTGGAATCTCTCCTCCATCACCTGCCCTGGCATCACTGCCAGGAAGCCCCCCCCCCTCCCAGCTTCTCGAGGCTTTGCTGGCTGCTCCACCCAGGAAGCACTGCCTGTGTCAAGCCAGAACACTGTCTAGGAACCTGGAACCAGGGCCAGCACACACTCGTGACATATAAAGGCTCCCAGCAGAGAGCCCCACAGAGGGGGCTGAAATCTAGCCCACACCCTAGGTGCCATGCGGCATATCCCCAAAGGTCTCCACCTCTCCCTGCCCTGCCCCACCCCCACATTCATCTCCACTCCCCTACTCAGGGCAAGGACACTCCCAGCCGTCAATGCCCAGCTCAGGGCTCCAGACGACCCAGACTGCCCTTTTGTGGACAATGCCCCCTGTCCTCAGAAGCAGCATAGACCGGGCCCTGCCTGAGGGAGACCTTGGGGCAGAGAGAATGTGGGCTTGGGAAGGAACCACATCTGCCACTTCCTCCTGGGAAGGTCTTGGGGAAGATCCTGAGCCTCTTCTCTAGGGTGGCTGTGATGCCCCCTCACCAGGCTGCTGAGACTGTCAAATGGCGTAACAGGGTGACCACCCCCTGCAAACTGGAAGGCTCTACACAGAGGCAGTATGGTTAGGATCACTCCTTGTCAACAACTCACACACAGCTATGATGTCAGAGGTTCCTCTGAATTTTTAAGACAGGCCTAAGATGAATTGAATCCATATTCTACTGGCCCCATGGGCTGGTCACAGTCTGGAGGAAATGCATTCATGCAACTATCTCCTTTAATCTCAGAGCAACCTCAAGAAGCAGGGACTGGTTTATACCCATTTCACAGATGAAGAAACTGAGGCTCAGAGAGGTTAAGGGGCTTGCCAAAGAGCACACAGCATGTGGTGATCTGGATTCACACCAAGTCCGCCTTCCTCCAAAGCCTGAGCAGGGGACAGGCCTTAAACAGGGTGGCCAGGGTTCAGGGATGTGCTTGTGGAGGCCATGGGAGAACAGAAGAAGGAGAGCTCCCTGCCAAGGAGAAGGGGCACTGCGGGCAGTGGGACCAGCCCACGCAAAGATTCAGAAATGAACCTTGAAAACCTCATGCTAAGTGACAGAAGCCAGTCACAAAGGGCCATATATTGTATAATTCCATTTATAGGAAACGTCCAGAATAGGCTGATCCAAAGAGACAGGAAGTAGACTGGCCGTTGCCAGGGGTTGGGTGGATTGGGAAAAGTGGGGAGTGACTGCTAATGGCCTCGGGGTTTCTTTTGGGGGTGATTAAAATGTCCTTAAACTGATCACGGTGATGGTTGCACAACTCTGTGAGTATACCCAAATCCTTAGATTATAAACTTTAAATGGGTAAATTGTATGATATGCAAATTGTATCTCCAAAAAAGCTGTTATTTTTTAAAAAGGATATGAAAATGGGTTTGACCTCTGGGTTAACTAAAGGTGAAATCTTAGTGAGGTAGTCAAGAGCCTGGGTTCAAATCCTGCTCTACTACTTGCTATCTCTCATCTTGGGCAAGTTATGTAACTCTGTGCCTCAGTTTCCCTATCTGTACAATGGGGATAACAATACTTAGCTCTTAGGATTATGAGGTCTGAGTTAGATGATGTACATACCTGTACTTAAAAAGGCTTGGCTCATTATAAGTTCAAGACAAGTACCTGCTGTTATTTTTATCATCTGAAGAAACACCAAGCTTTTGCATGTTGTTTGTATAAAGTTTCATACTCTGCTCCATCATGTACTGTGGCGTAAAATGCTTTCTCTTTGGAGGAAGGATTTGTTCAGTCCACAAGCATTCATTTTTGCCTCTGCTTTGAACTTCTCTTCTGCATTCTCCCGGAGAGCTGAGCCAGCAGAGAAGTTACAAGGAAGTGAATTCTAAGACACCATTGAGACCATCTTGCCTTGGGAATAAGAAGTGCAGACATGAAACACTAAAATGCCTGGGTTTGAAACCCCCTTTCTTGAGTGAGGACCTTGGACCCTTGTCAGATGCTTCCTTCATTTCATGGTCTCTGAGATTTGCTTCCATAAACAAGATGAGGCAGCTGAGCTATAAGGATGTGGGCCCGGGTAGTCAGCCTCAGCCACCGACAGGCCAATTTGGAGAGGTGACCCCAATGTCAAACGTCCACATGATGCTCTGAGCCCACCCTGACTCCTGGGCTTCCTCTGTGAATAAGCTACTGAGCTGGCAAGCTGTGACCTGCCCCGTCACCTCCCTTGTCAACCACATCCCCCCTGAGCAAGGATGCTTGCACCACCAAGGTCCTGCCTTTGGGACCAGAGAGGGAGACGGGGAAGAATGGTCACCATGTGTCCAAGAAACAGGGGCTACTTCAGGGTTTGGGGTGCTATGAATGGTATCGAGAGAGTTGAGACAAGATATTCCCCAACCTCTTGTTCATTCTTCTGGCTAATTCCAGAATCTCCTGGAACAATCAGGTGAAATACTGCACTCCAGAGGGCTTTGTTAGCTATACCCCCTTGTGGGTCTGTTGGTCTCATTACGAACACCTGACCAACAATTTAGGCAGTGGGACAGGGAAAGGCCATTTCATGCAGCAGTGACTGCCCTGTCACACAGAAGTGTCCGCACAGGGCAGGTGACAGATGAACACCTATCAAGGGTGTTTTGAAACAGATTCATGCCCTGAGTGATGATCTGTGAAATCCCACAGCATTCTCCTTGGTTCCTGTCCCCCAACCCGCTGCGCAGTCAACTACGATAACCACAAAGTGAATGAGCTGGATGGGACCCCAGAGACCATCTCGTCTAGCCCCTCTATTTCACCAAGGAAAAAACTGATTTTACAGATGAAAAGTTAACTTGCCCAAGGTCACAGAGCTATTCATGGCAGAGCCAGGAGTCTTAAATCAGCATGTTCAATTGGGCCTAAAGTTGGACACTGGCAGCCAGACATTCTGCTAAAAAAAAACTGTTTCAAGACTTTCTGTTTTTAATTGTAGCCAAATGCCTTTTAATGAGATAAGGATGCATCTCAAACACAGAGAATTTTAGAAAAATGTAATTTTCCTTAAACACCATTACAAGTTGCAATCAGAATAAACTCTTTGAAAAGCTACCAGATGTAAGATACAACAATAACTTACATGTGTTTAAAAGTATCCCACCTGGACCAACAATAAACCGTTTCAATTTTAGCACTATTTTACAGATAAGGAAGGTGAAGACTAGGGAAGCTTCAGAGAAGCAGTAACTGGAAGCCTCAGCTGACTCCAAACCTGCTGCTCCAAACTACTAGGGTTTTTGCTACGACCCCAGGTATCTAAAGTCACATGTCATGGAGAAATATATAAGTAAATTTTAAAAGAAAGGGTAGCTAATTATCTAAGCAGCTCACTGGCTACTAACTTCCCTTGAATTTCACTTCCTTAAGTGAGAAGCTTCTCTGGGCATTTGCTGGGGTTTTACTAGCTCCGGGGCACCATTTGGCTGCAAAACACTTGAGCTTGCTGTGAAATTGCCCACTTTAGGTGGCAACACCTTTCTCTTTCTCCTTGATATGAAAAGTACATTCATTGCTTTTTCAAAGCTTTTCTATTAGCTACACCACTGTATTTGACTTTTCCTCGGAGCGATCACACTTTGCTCTCTGCTCTGTGTGTGATCCAAACCACACCTGAAAATGGAACTTATCTCTCATCCTTCCCACACCACCCTGCCTCCAACACCTCCTGCCAACTAATTCTCGAGATATCTTTCCCTAGGAGGAAAGGGCAAGGGTTTGCTGCATGACAGAGTGTGTGTCCCCCACCAGCCAACTTCTTTCTCTTAGCTGCAGGTCTCCCAGCCTCCTCTTGTGCAGCTGAAAAGGCCACTTGCACACGTGCACACACATCCACACGGGTGTGCCCGCACACACACACACATCCTCACCCCCGTAGGGGCTGCAGCTGCCCAACCACTTTGCTCTTACCCCCAACCATGTACCTTATAGGTCTTGTTCTTGTAAAAGTGGGGCTCGCCCTCTCAATGAATGTTAAAGCTGTTACCAAATTTGAAACTGAGTCTAAGTCAGAACCAAGGGTAAACTCCCGTAGGCTTCAGATGCTAAGAAACCACTCTGGGTAAGGAAAGGTAAAATTCCTATACTCACCTGGTACTAAACACTAAAGTTCATCTAAACAGAGACCAAAGAGTCGAGGTACAATGAGGGATGGGATTCATTTGTACTTAATATGTATACATGTTTGAACATGCTCCAAAATTATGTGCTTTATTTATAAAGGGAAAATAGAGATTGTTCAGCTTTATACTATTATTTTAATAAAGAATAATAATTTTCATAGAAAAGACCAAAAGTGATCAGATGATGACTCTAAAATTTCTTCTTGCTCTTATTTATGCCTAGGTTAATTCTAATCATTTAGCCTAAGCAAGCACATTTACTGCTGGGAGCTCATAAACTACAAGCCATTTTCTTTTCCTCAAGACTATATTATAAAAACCAAACCTAAAAGGAGTGGCTGTCCTTTTATTTATACCCCAGATAGCTTCAACATTCTCTGTCCACTGACATTTTTAACTAGATATAGTAGACATTTGTGATCTCCTACAGAGCATTCACCTTCCTTTTTTTAAATTTTTGAAAGTCTCTGATTTTCATTTGGGGTCACCCCCCCCATCCCACTGTACAGACGCCATGCGTATGGAATACCGCTGCATTAGTCCAAACGAATTCTGGTTCAACCCATTTTCCTTGATTGTGATTAGTTCAGGAGTAAGCCAATAAGAACACATAATTCCCTAAAGGATGTGCTTGGAAAATTTGGGCCAATGAATTATGCAGAAAAAGTCACTGGAGTTGTGAAGGAGGCCACATGATGGCTCAGAAAGGCAAAAATTAGGAATTTTTCACCTTTCTGAGCCCCTTCTTTCATTTTAATACTGCATTGGCATTAAGATGAACATATTAATACTTTATCAAAACATTTTCTCCAACCTACAAGTTCTTTTCTTTTCTTCTTATTTTAAAATAAATTAAAACATTTTTGTGGGCTTTAAAAGAATCCATGTGCCTCCTGGATAAGTTAGCCCTGTTACAGGATCGAGTTGACCCTGAATCCCACCCTACCTCTGGACTTCTCATTGTGAGCCCATGAATTTCTTATGGTTTATACCACTCTGCATGGCTTTTGTATCTATGACTGGCAGCCAAGAGTGTCCAGATACCCTGGCCCAACAGATATAAAGCATCAATGGGTGAGAAGCATCCAAAGAAGGCCACTGAGCCCAAATCTGAAGTCAGTCGGACCTTGACTTAAATCCCCATAACTCTAATATTTGTGGGTCTTAATTTCTGTATCTGTAAAGTAGGGATGACACCACCTAATAGGCAAAACCACTCAAAGAGAGATGAGCCTGGCAGGGAGGTGTGTTCACTCCATGGTGGTGCTTACTATCACGATCCTGCTGTCATCATGACCGAGGCATGGCTGTGGATACCTGGTGACAGGTAGCTGACACCAGCATCATGGGGGCTGTCGGGGCTTGAGCAGTGGCCCAAAGACCTACAAAGGCAGGGCAGACCTCATTTTTACTTCCTTTCATATTTTTTTTCTTTAGTTCAGCAGCGAGAGGGTCAGAGAAATGATCAAAACACAGCCAAAAGAGAAAAGAAAAACGAAATTTGTTTGGAAAATTGGGAGACTATTGGGAATCAGGAAACTAAATTTTCAAGCCATCAAAGACCATCCCATAAAGGGAAAGAGCCAAGGTGGGAAGCAGGACGTTGGGACCCTAGCCCATGTCTGCTATTAATTTACAGCAAGCCCCTGGGAAGTCTGTTTTCTGCTTGGGCCTCAAGTCGCTGTTTAAAAAAAAAAAAAAAGGGTTGAATAAAATGAATAAAATTAGTAGGAACCACCAACCTACTAATACTTTTAAACTATAGAGCTGTACTATCCAACACTGGTAGCTACTAGCCACATGTGGCTATTATTTAAACTTAAATTAATTCAAATTAAATTTAATTTAAATATTCAGTTCCTTGGTTGCACTAGCCCCATTTCAAGTAGGTACCATTGGAGACAGTGCAGATGTAGACATGGAACAGTTCCATCATCATAGAAAGTTCTATTGCATAGCATTGCTGGAGAGTAAATAAAACATCATGAAATGCTACATTAATATAAAAACTATCAGTGATACCCATTAAAATCAGACTGAGTGGATTCTCAACTCAGAAGTACCTCATGAACTTCAGTAGCATGTCTATATACTTAAGAAAAAATGCAAGGCAAGGAGTCCCAAAATCTGGATTCAAGTCTTGACTATGACACTTCCTGGCTGTGTGACCCTGGAAAAGACAACTAATCTTCCTAAGCCTCAGTTTCCTCATCTGTAAAAATGAGGATAAAAGTTTCTATCTTATAGAGTTGCTGTTATGATCACATTAGCTAACAGATGCATTCAACTAATATTTATTGAGTGTCTACTATGTGCCAACAACGATTTATTCTACACATTGGGGATAAAACAGGTAATGGAACAGATTTCCCTGCCCTCATAGAGCTTACATTCTAAAAGACTTCAGCAAATGTTAGCTATTAATCCTGATAATAATATTAACAGCCATGGCAATACTATGAGTCATATTTGTCATTAATAGAGACTAGGTCCATCTCTCAATTAGCAAGAATACAATTTCAATTTTAAAATAATTGAGTCCTCTAACTCATTTCCCTCCCAAATACAAATCTCAACTAAGAATTCTTTAAACTTATGCACTGCTTTAGGTTACATCATAGAACCAAATACTTCCCTATGACATTTGAATCTAATTCAAGAAAAAGATCTGATTTCAGCAGCTTTTAGTCCAGACTTTAGAAAAAAATTAATTATGCATGCATTCGACTAGCAATGAGCAAACTTGATAATTTAGGCAGTTTAGCAATTGGATTGAAATTTTACAGCTAATTTAAAGTACTCCACACTACTGACTTCAGACTTGAGGTTATAAAGCTGAATTAGCCTGGACAAGAGCAAGTACTCAGCACTTTCAGCACAAATTGCCTTGACTGACTTTTAGGAACAGTGAAGTGACTGCTCACACCCAACCCCAGCTGGCTGGATGCTAAGATAGCCCAGGGGTGTATGTATGCCAGGCTGAGTTTGTTCTGTGTTCTCTGAAGCAAGACTGGCTCTCATTTATCCTTGTCTCCTCCAGCACCCTCCACAAATGAATGAAATCATTCCTAGTGGAGGGTCACAATTATGGCCGTGTGACTGTAGGCAAGCTCCTTAACCTCTCTAAGCCTCAGTTTCCTAATCTGCAAAATGCAAATAATAATAATGCCTTAAGTAGAGGTCATGTATGTAAAGTGTCTGGCACATAGTAGGTGCTCGATAAATATAGTTCCTTGGTTTATTCAGTGTGGGAGTTTTAAAACATGGCACCAACACTCTTAGACATTTCTCCCCTTGAGAGGTGGGGTCTGTGTCCCCTCTTCCTGGACCCGAACCAACTTGTGACTGCTCTGATCAATAGAGTTTGGTGAGAGTGATGCCATGGAACCTCCAAGACAAAGTTTCATAACAAGGTTTCATAAAGGCTGTGTAGCTGCTATTTGGCTGCCTATGCCCCTCTCAAAACCTGGCCACCATGCTGGTTCTCCATGGAAAGGTCCTTTGGTCAATAGTCTCAGCTAAGCTCAGCCTTGAGTCAAACCAGCCCATCACATCTTCCCAACTGAGGTCCCAGTTCTCATGGAGCAGGATAAGCCATCCCTGCAGTGGCCTGTCTGAATTCCTGGTCACAGAACCCCCAAGCACAATAAAATGGTAGTTTTCACCACTAAGTTTGGGATGGTTTGTTACACAGCAATAAGTAACTGGAACACTCAGTAGGTATCATTCATTCACTCAACATTCACTGGGGCCTTCTATGAGCAAAGCAATGCAGTGAGCTCTGGAGAGCTTCAGAAAGTGCAGGCTGCTGGAGAAACATAAATGTAAACAGCTAGCAGTGTGCTGGTGATGTTTAATAAAGAGCTAGGGGCGGGGGGAGGCCATGGTTTGTAGTGTTTGCAGACGTCCATGGTGTGAATACGCCATCATTACCAATTTCAAGCAACCAAAGGAAAGTCAGCCAGCTTGAAAAATTCCTGAGAACTTAACATCAGCTCTCGTGAGCCAGCTCCAGAACATCACAGTTCCAGAACACCACGGCCCCAGAACACCACCGTCAGAGGTCCACAGTCTGGTGTGAGAAGGGCTATGAAAAAGCAGCCAACTGTCAGGGGCCCGGGGGGTGCTGAGCAGTCGAGGAAATGACAGCCACTTAAGTCCAAAACTCCCAATATCTTCTCCAAAAAACAATAAAGAATAGGAACAACAAATTAAACGCACACCCTCAATGCCTGTAGAAGACAGAGATGCCCCAAACCTCAAATTATCTGGAAGTAGAGAAATAAACTCTAAATCTCAGTGAGCACAAGTGCAGAGAACACGGCAGTTTGGGGGAAACTGTGCAGAGAGGAGAGAGCTAGTGGCAGGGGTAAAGCCGACGGAAAACAAAAAAGGAAGTTCACCTAAGTAAGAAAACACTGGAGGAAAATACAGGTGGAGCAGATCACCCACTAAGGGGATGGGTTTGCGGGGTGGGAGCGTCTTAGAAAAGGGAATGCTTATGGGGGATGAGAGGCGCTCACGCAGTGAAGGGGAAAAGAAACAAGAGGGAAAACCTAGAATCCTGCAAGACAAAAGGAAACTGAAAAATCAGAGGACACAACACCCGCCCCTTTCCCCATCAGAAGAATAAATGTCAAGGACAGTGTGAGTCTCCCCAGGGCCAGTGTTTTCCTACCTGGAAAATGAGGCTGGGTCTTGGTCTAAAATTTCTATGATTCTGTAATTTAAATACAGTAAATCGTATGAGAAAATCTAGGGTTCCTCCAAACATTTGCAGTTTCCTGTGTGTGTCTGGATTTCCCTAATAGCAGAGGGCGGAGAAGGGACCCAGGAAGCAGCAGCAAGAGGACAGGGAGAGAAGAAAAGTGAATACAGGTGTGACATCCAGCTGGGTACTGCTGTGGGCAGCCGAGGAGCCATCTAGAACACTTCTCAGGGTGAGAGGCTAAAGCATTGATCCCCGAGTTAGTCCGGTTCCTCTGAGAAGCAGATGCCAGGACAGGGTTAGATGTGCCAGCGATGTAACAGGGGAAACACCTGCGAGGAGGAATGGGCTGGGAGCTGCCAGGCTGGGACAGCCTGGGCTACAGTGCAGGTCTGACTCAAGCACAGGAGCCAGGGCAAGCGAGAAGGGAGGGAGGTCGAGGAGTCTTACACCACAGTGCAGTCCTGGGGTGCTCAGCAATGCCGATGGGAGTCCTTGAGCCAAAGGCATCCATTAGAGGAGCCCTGCGTCTCCCAGGGGTGGGCATGCCCTCGTGGCCCCACTCAGCTGAGCACTGGCTCGAGCTGTCCACCGCAAGCATGGCCTCAGCATGAATGTGGTAACGGGCTTCAGCATGCAGCTGCTGAGCCACAATCACACTCGCCACTCCTGGGAGAGCAGAGGTGCACTTTCACAGCTGTCACATGGGGCAGAGTGGCCTAGAGGTAGAGACCCAGAGAAGTGCAGCAGGGCCTTGAGGTGGGATCCTGAAAGCAGGTACGAGATTGCAGCTGACCACAGAGGTGCCCAGCAGATGTGGGACAGGGGAAAAGGTGTATCTGCTCACTTCCCAACTGGGGCCCCCCACTTTGGGCCCTAAATAGAAACATTATATTAACTACTTCAATCTATACACACATGGGGAGGCCTGACCACGAAGAATGCAGAACTTCCAAATGTGAGCCTGCTGCTCTAGCAGGATTTTTTATACCTATCTGTAGTGGACTGACTAGGGTCCCCCAAAAACTCATGTTCACCTGCAATCTCAGAGTATGACCTTATTTGGAAATAGGGTCTTCCCTGATATAACTAGTTAAGGATCTTGAGATGAAATCATCCTGAATTTAGGGTGGGCCCTCAATTCAATGACTGGTGTCCTTACAAGAAGAGACTAGGACACAGAGACACAAAAGGAGCAAGGCGATGTGGAGACAGAGGCAGAGAGTGGAGTGATGGTGTCACAGCCACAGAACACCAGGAGCCACCGGAAGCTGGAGGAAGCAAGGAAGGATCCCCTCCTAGAGCCTTCAGAGGAAGCAGGGCCTTGCCAACATCTTCGTTTCAGACTTCTCACCTCCAGGACTGTGAGCCAATAAATTTATGTTGTTTTAAAAGCCACCCAGTTGGTGGTCATTCTTCATGGCATCCCTAGGAAATCATAGACTATTCTTTGCCCATCAAAAGGTTGGACACCTCAGGGTTTGAAGGAAGGAAGCATCAGCCCAAGAATGAGTGGCGTTTGGAATTGGAATGTGTGAGACCCACGCTGTCATCCTCCTCATTTGGCTTCTGCTTGCACACCTCCAGTGCTGGGGAACTAACCACCTCCAGGAGGCTGCACCTGTTCCGGGCAGCTCTGACAGTCAAAGCCCTTCCTTATACTGACCTGAAATACCTGCCTCCCTGTAAGTAAGTCTCGGCTTCCAGCCCGGCTTTGTTTTCTGGGACCCAGCCTACTCTGGACAGCCCATCTCCTGGCCAAATCTTCCCGCAGACTACTTGGCCCCAGTTCCTTTAAAGAATAATGTAACTTACTCGAAATGCAACAATGAACCAGAATATGCAAATGATCTTATCAGCTGTACTCTATAAAGACAATCTTTCCCTGATTAGCATATTGCTCTGTCTCTATTTTCATCAGGGATTCACAGAACTGGCACACCCAGAGCTTCTAACAACCACAGGGCATTTGGGGACAGCCACTCAGGCTGGGTGGGCACACCAGACCCAAGTTCAGGAAGAATGGTCCCTTCCTTCCACAGACTTCTAGAGTGACCCCTAGATGCCCGAGTGTGGGCTGGCCACAGGGGTGGGTGGGCTTGATGCGGGGGGGGGGGGGAATAGGAGGGCTGCAGAGAGACTGAAAGTAACTGCCATCGAGGTACTCCCAAAACAACAGTAATGGAGACAGAGCCAGAAATACTACCTAGAACTCTCAGCATGACTCTATTAACTGTCTTACTCTAACTTAAACAAAGAGAAAGACACATATGGAGGCAAGAAGTATGACAACTTCCTGAGGGGGAATCAGAACGGGCTTCTAGGAGGTGTCTGTAGGCTGAGCCTTTAAGTCAAATGTGACAAGATCAGGTAGAAGGAAGTGTCTACGTGAAGGCAAGGCACTGTGACTCTTCAGAACGTGTTCAAGGAGTGAGGACAAGTTCTGTGTGCTGGGGTAGAAGGAACACGTGTGTGTCTGCAAGAGGAAGAGTTGAGAGTAGAAGATGAAGTCAAAGATAGTCTTAGTCTGGGTAAAATTATCCTCTCTTTAGCTGGTTTTTCCCCCCCGAGACTGAGCATTTATGGTGGTTCTCAAACTTGAGTGTGCATTAGAAATCACCTGTAGAGCCTGCTTCATATGCAGACCCTGACCTTGCCACACTGTGCCCCGACACCCCAACTCCCTTGCACACCCTACCACGACCACATCCTGATTCCATGCATCAGAGCGGGGCCTGGGCTACATCATCCACATGCCCCCACAATGATGCCAAGGTGGGGGTTCCAAACCTCACCTGGGAAGTAGTCCGAGGCTTCTCACCTGTCTCCATTATGAAAAACAGTGTGGGTGGCATGACAACATATTAGGTTATGCCAGAAAGAGTGGCAATTTAAGTTCATATGAAAAAATGCACCGGGGAAAGAAAACCAATTTCAAGTCTCCATCAAGGTACTTGGCAAAAATGAAAGGCCAAGAATTTATTAAAAATTACCTCCGTGGGCAGAGCAGTGGCTTCTGGGGCTGCCCACCCTCTCACTGACCCTCAGAGGCCGCCCATACTTTACAAAGGGAGACGCCCTCAGGTCATTCAGGGTGAGCACACTCAGGGTTCAGCCCCAAAATCTCACAGGAAATTGAATCACGCCCTTGGAGAGAGGTCACTCCCTCCTGAAGGAAATACAGAGATTGAAACAGACATTTCATTTCATTTTCAAAAACCAAAACTGGATTTCAGAAGCAAGAGTTTCAGAAGCAAAACATCTCAGAGGTGGAATGTCCTTTAGGCCAATCCCCCAACCCATGCTAAAATGTCTCCAAATACTTAGCTCAGAGTTGCCCATAAATGCAGAGTCCCAGGCCCTCCATTGGAGACTCTGGTTCAGTGGGTCTGTAGTGGGGCCCAGGGATTCTTGTGAGGAGGAACATTTGGAAACACTTAGCTCATCTGGCCTCTTCTTCCACATCTCCAAGAACAGAGAACTCCTTCCTTTCAAGGACAACCCATCCCAACTTTGAAGAGCTGTGACCCTTACAAACTTTAATCTGATATTGGACTGAAGATTTCCTCCTGTGCCCACATGCACCAAGTTCCAGCCTCTGCAGTGACTAGGAGTAAAGTCCAATCCTCCTGTGGCAGGCAGCCTGGTAGGAAGGTGAAATCTACACACAGGACTTACCTAATGACTCCTCAAAAGGGAAGACATATCTGGCTGCTGAGAACCTGTACTCCTCTACCCCATTTTTCCTGTGTTCCCTATATTATTTATCGAATGCTGACTGTGGTAGGCAGAATGACGGACTCCCCAAGGATGCCTGCATCTGAATTCCCAGAACCTGTGATTATGTCAGGTTACATGGCAAAGGGGAATTAGATTGCAGGTAAAATTAAGATTGCTCATCAGCTGACTTTAAGGTAGGGAGATTATCCTGGATTATTCAGGGGCCCAATGCAATTAATTACAAGGGTCCCTAAGAGTGGAAGAGAAAGGCAGGAGGGTGAGTACAGAGTAATGTCATGTGAAAAAGACTTGCCCAGCTTTGCAGCCTTTGAAGATAAAAGGAGACCAAAACCTAAGAAATGTAGGCAACTTTTAGAAGCTGGGAAAGGCAAGAAAACAGATTCTCCCCTAGAGCACCCAGGAGGAATGCAGCTCTGCTGACACCTTGGTTTTGGCCCACTGAGACCCATGTTGGGCTTCTAACCTCCAGAACTATTGGATAATGAATGTGTGTTTGTTTAAGCCACTGAGTTTGTGGTCATTTGTTACAGCTGCAAGAGAAATCGAATACACTTACTATATGCCGGATGATATACTGGATAGTGTGCACGTATCATCTCATTTAATAACTTAATAATTGAAGGATATATATTAATTTTATTGTTTGACTTATGAGAAAACTGAAGCTTGCATAAGCTAAATAACCTGCCCAGGGTCACACAGCATGGTGGAGCCTGGATCCAAATCCAGGTCTGTCTGTCTCCAAAATCCTTTATGAAGAAGGATAGTGAGGAAAATGAGGAGCTAAAATTAAGAGTACAACATGGGAACAAAGAGATGAAAAGATCTGGGAAAAAAGACCCAGAACAAAATATTAATACATAATCGTTATACAGAGTTACTACTCCAAGGTTGGTCTAGGATTCCTAAGAAATGCTTATGGTCCAATTCTAAAACCACAGACTCAAAATGTCAGAGCTCTGAGCTTGCTTGGAGACAATCAAACCCAACAAGTTAATGTTGTGTAGAATAAGATCCAGAGAGGGGAAACGACTTGCCCAAGGCAGCAGAGAAGCAGGTGGAGATGGGGCTGGAACCCAGGGCCCAGGGCCCCTCCAGGGCTGGTTCCTCCATTCCCCTCACCCTCACATACACCTTCTTTCCTCCTTCCAGAAGAGTCTGTGATGGCCATGAGCAGCTAAGATGAGTGGGTCACTCCATCCAGGGCACACTGATAGAGACTGCTGGCAGCCCTGCACCTGTGATGTCTCAAAGCAGTGTCCTCACATGGCAGGGCCTCTTGCTCGTAGACAGTCTAGCAATCATGACAGAAACAGGCCATAGTCACCCACATTATCCACTGTGTGTGCTGCACATTTGGGCTGACCTGTACCATCACGCCCATGAAGATAGCAGCTGCCAGGAGACTGGCATTGCCCTGGAAATGGACTTCAGGGACACAGTGCCTCCCCCACCACCCTGGGAGAAGAGAAACAGCACACCATGCAGCGACACACTTTTCCTACAAATACAACTTAATTAGCCCGGTATAAATTTCAGCCTCACATCTAATCGTCAACCATTACTCTCACACATGCATATGCAGAGAAAAAAAATTAAAATACAAGACCCACTTAGGATGGTTCCAGAGAATTCTGGTTGCCCACACTCCTATGTGCCCCTCCCCCAACCCAGGAGCCTGTCCCCAGAGACTCAGATGCCAGTTTTCTACTCGTGGTGGCAGCATCTCTGCTGCCAGCTGCCAGCTCCCAGGGTCCTAGCGGTCACAGCCTTGCCTTGGGAGGCGCTATCTGCTGATCCCAGGACCTTCCCTTCCTAGCCTTGGAGAAAACCCACCACGCGATTGCTCCCTCCTAGCCAGAGAAAGAGCTACCATGCTGGCAGCCGGGACAGGCAGTCTTCCATCGCCTCAGCTGGCTCTGAAGCTCTCTCAATTCCTACCTCTTTACCTGGCAATCACCTCGTTTGCATTTAAAAGGGATTCTTGGCTTTAATTTCACTAATTTCACTAATTAATTCCACTAATTTCAACATTTAAGGCCTCCATTTTACTTGAATAGTTTTGGAAGTTTTGAGCCTTTGAAAATATAACCAAGTATATAAAAAACATTTTAAAAATTTGATAGCAATTTTCTCAAAACAGCTGAGAAGTCCCCTTGCTAAGGGTAGGAGCAGGGCCTTATTCACCTTTGGATTGCTGCACCAACAGCACCCAGTAGGTGCTCGAGTAAGGCTCAAATGTCAAACTGAATTCAATCCCCCACCTTACCTGAGCCTGGGGATAGACTTACAAACTCTATTAGTCATGGACATTATGAATCTTGCCCTGCTCTCTGCACTCAGCTGCCAACTATGAAGTCGGGTAAACCTGCTGGCAGCATAAATGGGTGGATTATCCTTGTTTTCTCCTCATCCTGCAAGGCTCAGCTCAAATACCCACTCCTCCATGCCACTCTGATGCCCCCCTTTCTGCCAGTCAGAACCTATCACTCCTTAAGCAAGGCTGAGGGACCTCAGACAGAAAAGTCCTACCAGGTGCCAGATATGGGCATACATGGAGAGTATGAGATGCTCTCTGGGGGAAAGAGGTGCCACAAATAGACAATGCTCATCCTAGGCAAGCTGTGCTTTGGGAGTCCAGAGCAGGGAGAAGTCTAACCCTGGAGAAGGGGAGGGTGGGAAGGCATCCTGGAAGACTCTGTGGAGGAGGTTCCATCTGCAGAGTGGGTGACAGGCAGCCTATGCAAGGTAGAAGGAACCACACTGCAGAGGCTCAGAGGTTCTGAGACAAGGCAGGGTGCCTGAGCAGATGTGTGGGTCTGATGCATGGAATCTGGAGTAAGATATTAACAGACTGAGCTTGGCTGGATCCCTAAAACTTTTGGAGCCTCAGTTTCCTCATTCACAAAATGGAGATAACAGGCTCTGCCTCCCCAGTGATTCTCATACTTTAGCACACACAAGAATAGCCTACCAGCCTTATTAAAATGCAGATTCCTGGGCTTTCCCCTTCTCCCCTCCACCCCATTCAAGCACATACAGTCTGATTCTGCAGATCTGAGATATAACCCAGAATCTGTGATTTAATGCACCCTCTCCTGCACCCCCACGCCATTCTAATGGGGGGAGTCCATGGACTCATAAAACACCAATTCAATTATTTTAAGACATAAGGTATCCAAGGCACATAAAGCAACTATTAATAGCATGCACTTGGCACATAGTTGCCGCTCATAAAGTTACTTCCCTTTCCTTCCTCCATCTCTGCTCCTGAAATTCATCGATTGCACAGGTTTCAAAAGAAGCAGAGAATCCATTCAGCCTTTATTTTAGTTGGAGCCCCTTTTTACATTTCTATGTTTGCTTTGTGTCTGCTTCCCCCAACAAGACCGTGAGCTCCTTAAGGTGAGGGACGAAATTAGCATCCTCAGTGTCCAGCGGGGGCCCCTGGCCAGGGAAGTGTTTCTGGAATGAAAGGAGAGAAGGCAGCCCCACTCACAGCCCCTCAGCCCAGCTCGATGTTAATCGCACAGTAAGTAGGTCGATGAGCTAGGGGGACCCGGACGGCCTCACCCAAGGGAAGAACAGGGGCACTTCGAGGAGTCATTAAGAATGAAATCTATCAAAAAGCAAGGCTTCTTCAGCACGGCTACTTCCCACTTACGGCAGCCCTGGGAACAGTTCTGCTTCCAGCGCGCATTAAGTACAAGCTGCTTGACCACTCAACAAGTCCTTTATGACATTGCCGGACTCTCAGACCAGAATAATATTAATGAAAGTTTCATGCCTTGATAAATAGTTCATCGAGAACTGAAGAAGGCGATGGCCCCACCCTCCTCCCAGACAGCGCGCCTGCACCGATGCTTCTCTCTCTCCTCCCTCCGTCTTCTCGTCCAGTGGGCCCCTGAGGCCCACCACCTCCCAGCTGCTCCCACCTCTCCAGCCCCGCCCCAGCGCTCATGGAGACCCCGCAGCTTCTCAGCTGGACCTTGGTGATCGGCTCCTCAGGGCTCTCTGTGCCTCCTGCAGCCTGTACCTCACACCATCCTAAGAATCTGCCTGAAGCTCAGCGAGGAACTTACCATGCCCTTACTCAAAAGCCTGCAATGGCTCCCCATGGGTCCAGAGTCAAGTCCAAATACTTCAGCTTGACCATCAAGCTCCTCTGAGGTCTGCTCTAACCTAGCTTTCTCCCTCATCTTCCACTACCCCCATCCCTACACCCTTCCTTCTGACCCAGTGTTTTCCAAACTGCAAATCCCACCCTATTAGTGACACCTCAAATGAATTTAGCCAGTCTCGAGCGGGAACTTTTAATGAAATAGAATACAATAGCAGTGCATCGCAGACAATAGGAGTGCGTCATACATGGGAAGTTTTCATTTCGTGAAAGTTCTGTTTTAGATGTGTGTGTGTGTGTGTGTGTGTAGGTGTGAATGTACCGCATCACATTATAAAATGCACATCTTGCTGTGGATCAGTCAAAAAGATCTGAAAAGCACCTGTTTGGGCCAGACTGAATTCAGTGTTCCTCTTCTCGCTCTGTGGTCACTGTTCTGTCTCCACACTTCTCACACGATCCCCTCCTTCTGCATGGTTTCCCCCTCTCTCCATGAGCTACCTCCATCTACCTGAATCTTAAGCATTCTTCCAGGCTGTCTTAGCTGGTTTCTCCCAGAAGCAGAGTCGGGGATAAGGATGTTTATTTGGGAGGTAACCCTGAAAAGCACGGGAAGGACACGGAGAAGGTGAAAGAAAAGGAACTGGAGCCAACGCAGAGTGTGCTGCTGGGCGCTCCCTGCCATGAGCAACTGCAGCTCCCGCTGGCAACTCTGCGCAGCGAGGCAGCCGAGATACTCACCTGCCCGCCCGGCCAGTCACTGCTGCGGGATGCTGGCAGATGGACATTGCCAGGGCAGCATGGAAGGGCATGGTGAGTGCCCAGGGGATGTGGGTGGGGCAGTGATAGGGATGGCTGTGCAGGCTCAGGACAAGTCATTTCCACGGGGAATCTGCCCTTACTCTCTGCCATCCTCAACACGGGGCCTCACTCGCACACACACACACAGAGGCGTCCTTGTTCCGCTAGTGTAGTGGAATCCTTCCTCTCTGTTCCTGAAATTCACTGATACAAAGATTTAAACAGCGCAGAGACTCCATTCTCCCTTTACTTTAGTTACAGCCCCTTCTTATGTTTCTCTGTCTGTTTCTGTGTCTGCTTCCCCAACAAGACCGTGAGCTCCTTAAGGGGAGAGACCAAATTAGCTCAATATCCATACCCTCTTCTTCCTGGAACGAGAACCCACATTTTCCTTGGGGAATAACCCTTCTGCTATTCTCAGTCCACGTGAGCCAACTGTATCCCTGTGGCCACAGTGACTGGGGCAGAGATGGGCACTGACCCCAGTAGGTCCAAGGAAGCTCAATCCAGGGACTTTTGTTTACTCTGTTAGGAAAAAGAATCACTTTTGTTGCTGGCATCGCTGAAAGTTGCTGGCTGCCACGTTGCCCCCAAAAGGAGAAAAACTGCAGGAGCCAACACAGAGGAAGGGTGGGGAGAGGGCGCCCAGTCATGGCGATGTTGTCGAAGCCTCGGGGGCCAGCCTTCCCCAAAGCCTGAATGATTCCATTCTCATCCAATCAATTCCTTTTTTCCCCCAAAGTTAGTTTGAACTGAGTTTCTGTCACTTGCAACCCAGCATCCCATCCAATGCAGCCTGCCTTACCTCCCTTACTGCACTGTCACCTGGAAAACAGAGCACATGACCCATCTGGACCTCTACACTGCCTGGCACACAGTAGGGAAAAGATGGGGTCTAGAGAGAGAGTCGTGGTGTGGATGACCCCCAAACATGTTTCCCAGGACACTGAAGTTCCTGGCCATGGGCAGACACAGACACGTGGTCACTGACCCTGTCATAACCATGACCTCCAAAACAGAGACGGTGCACTATTACATACACAGAATGTGGGCAGCAAAGACAGAAAGGACAAGACTGTGGAAAAGGAGGCCAGGAACTGAAGCACGTCCAGGTTGCCTGGGTCAGTCTAAAAGGAACCCTGGGTTCTAACATGGGGACCTTGGAACTTGCCAGCATATTAACCCAGATTCTGCCCCAGAGAGGCCCCTGGTGCAGGACAGTTCTCCAGGTGGCCTCGGAGTGACCCAGATCTACCTCCTTTCTCACTTGTGGTTCTCCAGAATAACCGTAGAATGCACTGGGAATGTAACACCCTGAGATAAGGAGGAACTGACCAGAACCGCCCAGGCTCTGTTCCTGTCTCACCTGGAAACAGGATGTCCTTCCTCAGCCCAGCGATACATGTTGCCCCCAGGGTATAAAACCCAGCTGCGGGGCAAGTGGGGCATGTGCCATCCATCCCCGGCAGCTTTCCTGAGCCTTGAGAGACTGGCTTGTCATAAATCCTAGGCTTCTCGTCCCTTGCTGCTTATCTTTGCTAATAAACCCGCTTCATGTAACTTGTGTATGAGTGTTCTGTCTCATCGGGTCCGGGCAGTAGTAAAAGTACAGCCCAAGAAGCAGCAGGCTAAAGTGGTAACCAGTGTGCTATGAACCTGCTTCACACCTAGAAGCACAGTTTGTTACAGCAGGGGAAGTAGGAACATCTTGTCTAGGCCTGGGGAGTGGCAGGGCTGGCCCAAGGTCACTCAGCAAGCTGGTGGCATTGCTGGAACCAGAAGCTCAGCTGGTAGTCTTTCTGTTGTACAAGGAAGGAGGTAGAAGAGGGCTGTCTAGTTCACTCTGTTACTGTCGTCGGGCGTTGGAGTTGGACGGCCACCCTGCACCTTCAGCCTTCCCCCTCAATCAGCTGCCCTCATCAGGATTTTTTTCCAGGTGAATTCTCCAATGCCCAGGAGACCATCAACAACTGAGTCCCCACCTCACCCCTAAGGTTCTAAATGTCCCTGTGTACGTAAAAGCCACATTCCCCAGCCCTGCCTTGGACCAGGCACAGTGCAGGTAGGATGTTTCTAGTTAACAAGAGTACAGTTCCGTTGGGAAGTTCTCTTACTACAGCCGAGTATGTATGTTTACCACTACTGAAACTTGAATAACAACAACAATAGTAATAATACTAGCAGCTAAGCTAGCAAGTGTTACTTAGCACTTCCTCTGTGCTTTACATAGACCAACTCATTTAATCCTCACACCAGCTCTATGCGGTGGGTACCATTCTTATCCTCGTTTTACAGATGAAGAAATAGCAGCACAGAGCGGCTAAATAACTGCCCACACTTGCCTCCCTGGCAAATGGCAGGCCAGGATGCAAACCCGGGCGGTCTGGCTCCAGGGTCACTGTCGATGGCCACTGTGTAAACCGCCTCTGTGCAGAAAAGGGTTAACACCGCAGGTTTGAGACTATGCCCCTCGACGGGCCTGCTGGAGAGGCTGTCCTTGGCTGGCATCTGGGAACTTGGATTTCAAGAGAGTTCCCACCATTCCCTGGTAAGAGTGGCTCACTCTGCCTAATCTGTTTGTGCAAACAATATGGTTTATACTAAACACCTGCCTTCCTTGTGGGAGTGTGGGATTTGGGTGTGCTAGCTGGAGGATGCCTACATGACCAGCGCCCAATAGAAACCTTGGACACTGAGACTCTGATGAGCTTTCCTGGTAGAAAACATTTCATAGCACTGTCACAATTCATTGCTGGGGGAATTAAGCATGTCCTGTGTGACTCCACTGGGAGAGGGCTCTTGGAAGGTTGCATCTAGTCTCCTCTGGACTTCCCCCCGAGCCTTTACACTGTGCTGATTTGGCTTTGTGTCCTTTTGCTGTAATAAATCACAGCTGTGAGTACAACTAGATGCTCAGTTCTATGAGTCCTTCTAGCAAATTACTGAACCTGGAGGTGGTCTTGGGGATTCCGACACATCCTCAAAAGCCCTAAAGCTATCATCTGAAAAAAATCATAGGAAGTCTTGGCTCAGCTGGTCTTGGGTGACATTTTTCTCAGGCCCCTTCTTATATGTTACATAAGACTATTTCTCTTGTATTACAATGTGCCTTAAGTAGGTTGGCCAGCACTGGGCTGGCACAGGGTCCCAAGGCTAGCAGGGTTCTCAGAGGACTATGTCCAAGAAAGCCCTCTCACACCCATTCTGGCCTCATGGAGCCTCAAAAAGCAGGCCTTCAGAGCAGGTACAGTGACTCACACCTGTAAGCCTGGCACTATGGGAGGCCAAGGTGGGAGGATTGCTTGAGGCCAGGAGTTTGAGACCAGCCTGGACAACATAGCAAGACCTCGTCTCTACAGAAAAAACTAATTTTAAAAATGTAGGCATTCAGTGACCAATAATAATAGCAATGTTGTTTTATCCACAGGGAAAATGAGGCTCAGAACGGTTGTGTGACCTTCTCAAGGACTAGAGTCTAGGTCTCTTGACTTCCCATCCAGGGATCACCCTTGATCTGTCCCAGAGCGCAGTGCCAGGCACAATGAGGAGAAGGAGCAGGGAGGACATTTTGTGGGATATAAGGAATAATAAAGACCCTTTCTGTAATCAGCTGTGCTCCCAAATGAATTGAATGAACATAGGTAATGTGCTGGGGTGCTGGGGATGCTTGAAAACCCAGACACCATCCCTGTCCTATAGTATTCACCTCTAGGAGGAGGCCTTATTTAAGGGACTGGGCTGCCCATCACTGGGAATGCCCAAATAGGGGTGGGGTAGCTGTCTGTTGGGAATCCCTGCTTTCTAGCATCTGACACTGGGATTCAATAATTTTATATGTACCTGATAATGCCAGACCAGCATCCACTCATGCCTGCTCTGTTCTTTCTCCAATGCTTCCTCTCTGCTCATTCTCCTCCAGAGAAAGCCCAGCCCAGGAAATGTGCAGGTGGCTGGCAGAGAAGACACGGTGGGCTTTGGAGACAGGTGGCCTCAAGGTTGATCTCAGCTCTACCTCACACTAGCTCTGGGATTCTGGCAAGTTCTGTAAGGCTCTGACTCTCAGCTTCCTTATCTGTGAATAACAGGGGCCTGGGAGATTGAATGATATCTGAACCTGGCCCCAGGCCTGGCACCCGGCATGTCGTGCCAACACCCCCCACCCCAGATGCGGACTGCTAGATGTACCAGTTTTATGAATAGGCCACCTACTTTCCTTCCTCACTCCACCAACAAGAGGGAGAATTAGGTTAATTACATTGAGAAGAAACACAAGAGGGTAATAAGGTCTCCAATCCCATCTTTTGTTCACAAGTTAAATAAGTGTAAAAGTTCTTACCCAAATGATGTTAAAATATTTGACCTCATTATGCTGAGTGCTGGTCATGGAATGCGGGTTAGTCACTGAAAAGATCCCAGTTATTCAGGTATGACTTCTCATATGTAAAAACGAGTATAATTCTTACCTGAATTGAGACGTTAATTATTTGTTAGATGTTTGGGGTTTTTCCTCCAAGCAAGTTCACCGCAACAGGAAAGAAAACGGCCAACAGTCATGGTACAAGGACAGGACTCTTCTCCAAGTCCCTTTCCCCATTCTACCACTCAGCATGCTTATTTACATGTTTACAATCATGCAGGATATACGTCTACCACCTAACAGCATTTTAAGACGCATCTCGGTGTTTCGACATCATCTTCATATTTGCCACTTTATGGGGAGTATGACAAAGGTGAGCACCTGAGGGCACCTCTCCAGGCCCAGTTCTGCCACCAGGTAACTCCTGCTCTTGCTCCCTCCCTGGCTCTCAGCTTCCTCCTCCGTAACATGATGGGTTTGGACTAGATCAGGGGTTACCAAACCCAACTTAGTTAGCATGTAATCAACAGAACAGCTTTTAAATATCTAGATTCCCAGGGCTCACCTCGCCCCACAAAATGAACCTCTTGAGAATGGGACCCGGGGATCTGAATTTTTAGCAAGATTCTACCCTCTAGGGGACTCAGTCTGGTGTCCAGCCACAGACCAGCTGGACTAGACTATCTTTAAGTTCCTTTCAGAGTTGATATTCTACCTTTAGGATGACCTCATAGAATTAATACTAAGTAATAATTTTAATCATTCCCCAATTTCTAGGCATCTGAGTTATTTTCCATTTTCCTAAACATGACTCTTTGTAAATGGGTCATGCTGGCTATTATTTTTCTTCATTCATAGGCATAAACAGAAAACACAGAGCCCAAAGGAAAGTCCACATCCTGAAGGTCCATTAAAAAGTGATGGATGTCTCTGAATCCAGGTCAGTTTCAAAGGTAGATTTCTACTGATTCATCTCTCAGTGATGAAAGGGCAGGGCTGGGTGAATTTGATTTAAATCTAACTAATTTAACTCACCAAGCAAGAGGACTCAATTTGACCAATTTTTCTCCTACAAAAGATGTATTCTTTTTTCAGAAATATAACCTTAAAGCCTCCTTTACAGAGCAGAGACAAATGCAGTTTTCTTTTTTGTTTTAAAAAAAAATCACTATTTTATTAGAATCTATGCATCCTAGAATGTCAAAGCTGAAAAGACCTAGTGGTCACCCATTTCCACCCCTTAAGGCCCCAAAGAGGTAGTGAGTGACCTTCCGAGGTCATACTGACAGTCTGTGACAGGGCAGGAGGAGGACAGCTCTCTGGACTCCGGGAGTGCGTTCTCTGCCACACCCTACTGCCTCCAGCTCAAGTCTGTCTTTCCCAGGGATCTCGGGGCTACACGGTACCCTAGACAACGCCTTCATCTTCCTCTTACCCAAAACTTACTGGAGCAGTGGGATACAGACAGCAGCAAAAGAAGAACGCTTTCCTCGACTCACAAGGCCAGGGACTAAGGTTTCAGTCACTTAGAAACAAGACTTTCAGTTTTAAGGCGCTACAACAGCTAAAAAATATGTCTATGTTTACGCCTACAGGAAAAACAGGCTGAGAAAAATAGACACGATGAGTGGTACGATTAATGATTTTCTTCTCCATTTTCCGAAACAGTGTTGTGTTGTTTCAAAATTACGCACAAACTTTACAGCCAAAAAAACAAAGCTCTCGGAAAAGGGGCATTGGAGAACTATCAGGAAGACAGAGGTGGCCATTTACCTTGCTTTATTTCTGCTATATAACACGACCATCTATTTTGGATATTTTCTCCAACAATAAACATTCACAGCTATGTTAGCAAAATACCCTGAGATGATGCATATGTCTGGACTTACACTGACTTCAGCGAGAGCTCTGAAGACATTTCTCCTTCCTTCCCCTTCCCTGACATTACTCATTTGGAAACCAATCAGGTGTGGTCTTGTACCACTTCCTCTTTTAACTGGTATGTCCATCTCCATTATTTATTTTTAATTTTGCATGTGTTTCAGTCCTGTCTCCCCAGGAACAAGATTATCATCTCCTTTTAACTGAGTAACACCCTAGCTTGAGTAACAGTGTAGCATAATCAAGCCAAATGCCTGGGACAGAATCCTGCCTCTGCCACTTGCTAGCTGGGTGATGGAGGGTGAGTTGTTTAACCTCTGCTTAACGGCAGTTTCCCTGTCTTATGGAGGTTAAAAGAATAGTACTCACCTCATAGGGTTAAGTCCGTTTATATTTTTTCAGTACTTAGAATTATGCCTGGCACAGAATAAGTACAATGTAATTGACAAATTTTAAAATGCCTTTGCCAGCCCAAAAGTTAATGAGGTCATCAGCAAAATCCCAGATAGTGGGGAACACTACAGGACAAATGACCCAGTTTCATCAACAAATAAATTGCAAGGAGAAAAAAAGAGACAAGGAGGGGGGAGATGAAGGAAGAAGCTTTAGATTAAAAGACGCTTAAGAGATACTTGTACACCCATGTTCATAGCAACATTATTCACAAAAGCCAAAAGAGGGAAACAACCTAAGGACCCATCGACAGATGAATAAACAGATTGTGGTATTTATATAAAATGAAATATTATCAAGCCTTAAAAAGGAATGAGGAGGGGCGTGGTGGTTCATGCCTGTAATCCTAGCACTTAGGGAGGCCATGGCGGGAGGACTGCTTGAGGCCAGGAGTTCAAGACCAGCCTAAGGAACATAGCAAGACCCCGTCTCTACAAAAAAATAGAAAAATTAGCTGGGCATGGTGGCATGCACCTGTAGTCCCCGCTACTCAAGAGGCTGAGGCAGAAGGATCGCTTTGGCCCAGGAGTTTGAGGTTGCAGTGAGCTATGATGACACCACTGTACCCTAGCCCAGGTGACAGCAAGACCCTGTCTCGGAAAGAAAAGAAATTCCAATACATGCTACATGCTACAACATAGACGAATCCTGAAGACATTACGTTAGATAAGCCAGTCACAAAAAAGCAACAACTGTATGATTCCACTTATACGAGGTACCTAAAGCATTCAAATTCATAGAGACAGAAAGTAGAATGGTTGTTGTCAGGGGACAGGGGGAGGGGGAAATGGGTAGCTATTGTTGAATGGGTGCAGAGTTTCTGTTTGGGATGATGAGAAAGTTCTAGAGATGGATGGTAGTGACGGTTGCACAACAATGTGAGTATACTTAATGCCACTGAACTGTACACTTAAAATGGTTAAAATGGTAAATTTTATGTTATGTATTAATATATTCTACCACAATTTTTTTAAAAAGATGCTTAGGAGATATATCAACCACTCATAATTTGTGGACCTGATTCAAAACAAACTTAAAAATTCATGACATTTATGAGACAACTGAAAATTTGAACCCTGACTGGATATTTTATGATATTAAAGAATTAACGTTGATTTTTTTTTAGGTGTGATCATGGTTTTTAGGAGTCCTTATCTTTCAGAGATATAAATGGAAATATTTATAAACAAAACCATATCATATGTGAGATTAGCTTTAAAATAATGAGGGAGGGAAGGAAATGGATTGGAACAATCCTAGAACAAGATTGGCCATGAGTTGGTAACTGCTGAAGCTGGGTGATGGGTAAATGGGGGTTCTGTCTACTGTATGTTTGTAAGTTTCCCTAATAAAATAAGGTTGAATGTTTTTATTATCATTAGAGAAAGAGTTGTTACATTATGTGTATTCTCTCTGTTCTCAAGGGCTTAGCACGTCTCCTGGCACACCACTGCTGTTTGATGACTACTTTTTAGTCTGGTTCATTCCAGTGAATTGCAGTCTCAAGACCTAAGGAATACGGAAGCCGTGGATCTTCCCTCCCATCTCAAGCCTGCAGTCTCAGGTCCAACGTGGACTCCCTTCCTATTGCTCATCCATTTAAGGTATCAAAGCAGCCAACAACCTCCCAGGTGTAGAGCAATTTTCGGCAGAAATTAACCTTATTGTATAGATGAGGACCCTGAGTCCTGAGAGTTGAGTGACTCACTCAAGCCCAGGTGCAGCAGAATCAGGACTTAAACCTGGATCAGTGGTTACAGATCTCTACTCTTTCACCTCTCGGTGCAGCCTCCTCTCTCCGGCTCCCAGCCTTCTTATGTGCTTGAAAAAGGTTTACCTTCTCTTACAGCCACCTCTTCCCTGCTCCCCCTCACAGTGAGTCCAGAGCCCCATTCCTATAAATCTTCCTCGAGTAGGCTCAAGGCTTTCGCCCCGGTGTTTCCCAGCGAGTGCAATTCTCATTCTCATCCCCCGGCTTCACGTGTTGAGGTTGTTGGTCCTCCCCCAGGCGCTGCAGGTTAGAAGAGCTGCCACCAGGTGGCCTTGCCAGGTGGCCACCAGAGGGCTCTGAGGTCTGCACAACCAGGCTCTTTAGTCACGGTTCCCAGGAGCAGTGGCTCTCCACCCTGACTGCACAGTTAAATCACCCCAGGGAAGCCTTGAAAAATACCAGCACCAGTCCCCATCTCCAGAGACACTGACTCAATTGGTGTGGGTGGCCTCAGACATGCACATGCTGTCAAACTCCTCAGCTATTTCTAATGCACAGCAGGGTTGTGGACCTCAGCCCCAGCGATGGCAGGATCTTTTTCTCTAATCAATTAGTCTTCTTTACCTACAAAAGGGAACTCTTTTTTAAAATAAGTGGCTGAAAAAATTAATATTGGTATAAACATGACACTTAAAAGAATGCGCAGTAAATACCGGTTAAAAAGAAATTAAATTAGAGCAAGATTTAAAGAAATGCAACCTCTATGGCTCCTAGGCAGAATTAAGTCTCTTCAACTGTCCTCCCCTTTCTCTATCACAGCTCTAAAAAAGAGAAATTTCTAACTTATCTTTCTTTATATCAATTCAAAGACCAGCAGGATATAATAACATCCCTCTGTCCCTGGTGGCTGTTAGCACAACCTCTTTTTTACATGCCTAAAGGGACTCCCCAGAGGTTTTCAGTGTGGAGGCAGGTGCACACACACATCCCTCAAATCTCTACATGTCTTCTCAATAGCTTGGCGGAGGCCATGGAAAATATTGGTCTTTGGCATTGTAAATAGCTAAAACTATCCTTCTGTCTCATTAGAAGGGAGGAGGATCTGCACACAGTGCTATCTTTTGGCTAATGGAGAAACTGAATCCTAACACCTCTCGAATGCATGTAGTATGCCAGGTACTGTCTAAGCACTTTCATGCTTTATTTCTCTGCCCTTCAACAACACAGTGAGTCAGTATCTTTATTCCTATTTCACCCATGAGGAAATTGAGGTTCAGAGAGATTAAGTGACTTGCTCAAGGTCACAAAACTTATTAGGGACTATCCCAAGACTTATATTCTGGTTTTCAGACTCTAATTCAGTAGTCTTTCCATCTCATAGCCATAACCATCTCTCTCACACACCCACACAAAATGAGTACAGACTCACAGCCATGCTGGCTGAGGAAAGCAGACCTACAGTACACCGGTCAGGGGCTCATGGATATCAACACGCAGTTGTCACTGCCTACTCTTCCCCAGGCACCATAGTGGGCCCTATGGAAACAAAGCTGAGCACCGTTCAAGTGCCCTCTTTCTGGCCCCTTGCACTAGGGCCCAGCTGCATTGTGGCCCTTCTCACTTGAGCATGTTGTCTGTTTATACACCAGTCATACATGTGAGCTCATTTGAGGGCCCATGATGAAGAGGAAGAATAAGCATTCTCTTCATCATCATTCATTCACTCAACAAATATTTACTGAGTGCTTTGTATGGGCCAGACAGTGGAAACTCAACAGTGTGCTGCTATGGAGCTTACATGCTAGTGGTGCAAATGAGTATTGGTCAAATCATCAGACAAGCTGATGAGTGCTATGGAAAACCACAGAAGGTTAGAGAACATATAACAAGATGGGGAGGGACTACCCTGAAGGGTTGAGGGAGACACCCTTGAGAAACTTAGGTCAGAGCTGAGCTCTGAAGGACTAGACAAGGGGTAGTGGGGAGTGGTTCAGGAAGAGAGAACTACAGAGTGTGTGTGAAAACATAACAAAGGTACAGAGCTCCTTGGTATATACCCAAAGGAGCTGAAAATTTATGTCCACACAAAAACCTGCACATGGCTATGTACAGCAGCTTTATTCATAATGGCCAAAACTTGGAAGCCACCAAGATGTCCTTCAGTAGGTGAATAGATAAATAAACCATGGTACATCCAGACAGTGGAATATTATTCATTGTTAAAAAGAAATAAGCTATCAAGCCATGAAAAGACATCGAGGAACTTTAAATGCATATTACTAAGTGAAAGAAGCCAATCTGAAAGGCTACATGTGATATGATTCCAACTATATGACTTTCTAGAAAAGGCAAAACTATGGAGACAGTAAAGATATCAGTGGTTGCCAGGGGTTGGGAAGGGATGAATAGGTGGAGCATAGAGGATTTTGAGGGCAGTGAAGCTATTCTGTAGAATACAGCAATAGTGGATACATGTCATTGCACATTTGTCCAAACCCACAGGATGCACACCAGTAGTGAACCCTAATGTAAACTATGGACTTTGGGTGATAATAAAATATCAGTGTAGGTTCAACAACTGTAACAAATGTACCACTCTGATGGGAGAGATTGGCAACGGGGGAGGCTGTGCCTTGTGGGGGTAGGCGGATATGGGAACTCTCTGTACTTCCTCTCAATTTTTCTGTGAACCTAAAACTGTTCTTTAAAAAATTAAGTCTTTAAAAGAAAAAAAAGAGGCTAGAGCCCAGAGCACAAGGGGACCAAATTAGGAGGTAAGAGTGGTGACGTCCATGCCGGACCTTAAGAGCGACGTTAAGGAGTTTGGTCTTTATCCTACGTAATATGAAGCCACTGGGGGCCTAAGCAAAGGAGTTATAGAAGATTTCATTCAGGAAAATCTGGCTGCAGTGTAGGCAAGGAAGTGAGAGACGGTCAAAGTGGATTCAGGGAGACAGTTCTCTGCCAGTGAAGTGGCCAAAGAGCTGGAGGATGTGGCCTCAACCAGGGTGTGGCAGAGGGGAGGAAAAGCCAATGGATCCAGGAGACATTTAGAACGGATGTGGTGGGGTGCAGATGATGACCTGTAGGCCTCCAGCTCACAGAAATGAGTGGATGGTGAGGCCATCCCTGAAGAAATGCAGGACCAAAGGTGCCTCAGTCACAACTGACAGCCTTCATCAGTGGGCTAAGCCCAGCCTCGTGTTGCTGTCTTATTATAAAAAAGAAAGAAAAAAAAAAAAAAAAACCAGTCGAGCTGATATTTTCAGTAATAAGTGGGCAAGTACTTCAACATTTAATTTATATGTCACTAGTTTCAAAACTCATTTTAAAACCTTCCTATAATCTTACCAGGTTTACGTACACTGACATTATAACACCCAAATTATTTCTGATCTAAAAATAATTACCCCGTATGTTGCTTTGCCTGAAAAAGTGTTGAGAGAAATTATTGGCAAGGAATATTTTTCCATTGCCAACGAACAGTGAGCCAATTACCAGTTATGCCTTAACTCATCCATTCTTAAGAAAACCTATCAGAGGAAAGCCACAATTCCAGAACACATTTAGGAATAAGGGTGTCCCAGCAGGAGGGCAGAGCACTGCAAAGTGATTATGGAAATGTGAAATACCAGGAAATACAAGCAAGAAGGGGTTGACAGTAGGGAGATCTGTTAACAGGCACCTGCATAGGGGACTGGCAAGCTCAAAGCAGGTCCTAGATTCTGATCAGAGCTTGCAAACTGGTGGCTCTTAGGCCATATTCAACCTTAAAATATGTTTTGTTTGACGCACACAGTGCTATTTTTTAAAACTTAGCCAACATTTAAAAAATCCAAGTTTTTGCCTTCTCTTGAAAAATCAGTAGATTTGGCTAAACTGTGCCACGTCCCCCATGGTAATGACCAGCTGGAACTGAGCAGCCATTGCCCCTCCAGATGGGGAGGGCTGTCCCACCCACCACGTCCCCGTGACTCCCATCGTTACAGTTTGCCCAGCTTTAAGCTGCCATTTATCATTGCAGTGGCAGTGTTGTTTTTCTTATGGTAAAGAAATATTTCTCTGTACCTATGTCTCTATTAAAAAGTGGAAAAACAAAACATAAACAAGAAGACTGTATGCTTCCAAGAAAAATGGAGAGAGTGTATTTCTTATCAGAATTAAAAACTATTCCTACAGGTGTAATGCTCCAAGCATGTCCACATCCATTTCCCTGATGCCTGCTCTCTTCATTTGTTTACATTATCTGCCCAGCCCCTGTGGGCCCTTGTACACTCTTGAGCTTGCAACCTCTCAAGCCACGGAAGCCCCAGGCCAGGGATTCAGATATAAGGAAGGGACCCAGTTTTAGGGGAAAGGAAAATGAAAAAGACATGGCCACAAAAAAGACCAACATTCAGCTATTAGAACTAGGATCCAGGGTGAAGGCCAACTCAGCCGACTCAGATAATGATTCTCACAATTACAGTCACCAAGAGCCTTTACTAAGCACTGACCATATGCTAAGCAACATGCTAGGTACTTTACATATTTTCCTTTTAACCCATTTTACAGATTAAAAAATCTGAGGCTCAGAGAGGTTGGCCATGTGATTGATAAGTGAGGAAATCAGGATTCAAACACCAAAACCCAAGATCCACCACCAGTGGTGGTTTCCACTGGAGAAGCACATCAGAATCAGCAAGGGAGATATTTAGAAATACATATGCCTGGGGCCCCACCTCCAGAAGATTCTGACTCATTAAGCCTAGGGTAGAGTCTAGGCATCTCTATTTATTTATAAAGCTCCCCCGGTGCTCCACAGTCACAGCCTCAGTGGAGAGCCACTGCATTATGTGTCATTGTTGAATGAACGAATGCTGGAGTGAACTGGCTAACTCAAGTAAAACAGGCTCACTTGTTCCATTAGATGGTGTCACTGGGACCTGCCCTACAGCAGTTTCTCCACATGCAGACAAGAGCCTGTTCCAATCCATCACTCTGTCAACCCTCCAGAGGCTGAACCAGCATCTGTCACACAAACACCAGTCCTTATTCGATGTGGCATCCTAAAAACAGGCTCTTCCAAGGAACCACTGACAGTATCCCTCAGGGGTGGGCTTTCCCCTAGGGCTATGTGTGCAAAGCACTTTGTTCAAGTAATGCAGAAGGAAGCCCTGGCTTGGGGGGTGGGGGCGGGGTAGGCATGTGACCTCACAAATGTCGTGTCACCACTGTGACTCACAGTGATCCCAAGCCACACCAGCACTAGTTGGGGGACCCCAACTCACCCAGAAGACCCTTATATGGAGCCAACAAGAAACAGATGGGAAGCAGACAGGGCTCTGGGCAGCATAAGGGATGTCATGCCCTGAAATGTAAGACTTTTTTTCATGAAAACTGTTCTTCCACATACTCAAAGCCAAATTATTCTCCCACTGGGCAAAAAATTCCAAGTCTAACCACATGAAGAATTCACTTTATAAAGTTGCAGTGGTGTTATTATCTCAGCCAAGAAAAACTATTATACTTCTCTTGAGCAGCTGGGGTGTTTTAGATATTATGGATCATGAAATGAATCCTGTATATATTCTTGCTTTGGCCACTAGGAAGCTCAGGTCCAAATTTCTGATTCACTTTTAGCAATTGTGCAAGACTTTTTGCATACGTTTCTCTGTACTCAATCATTCCTCTCTTCATTTTATGATTCTTCCTTTTTAAATTCTCCAATTGGGCTACTTATTTTAAAGCACTATACTATGAAAATTTTTATAAATCATTTTTGTTTTATATTTTTAACATTGTTTTATTCACTGCAGATAGATATGAATAAAGATATAGATCGGGGGTCAGCAAACTTTTTCTGTAAAGGCCCAGACAGTAAACATTGTAGTCTTTGCAAATCATATGGTCTCTGTCACAGTCTTTCTTTTTTTTGTTTAAACAACCCTCTAAAAAATGTAAGAGCCATTCTTAGTTTGCAGGCTTTAAAAAAAAAAACAGGTAATTTGCTGACCTGTGATATAGATTAAAAACTACATTAAACTATAACTTATCAGAAATAACCACTATTAAAATTATGGTACATATATATATATATCCTTTAAGACATTTTATATGAATATTTTAATAAAATCTGGATTATATTAGACACACTATTTTTTGAGCTGCCTTTTTCATTTAATAACAATTCACTCACATTTTTCTATGTCAAAATGGGATACAGAAAGTATTGTATAAATATTGTATAGGTATATCAGTATTTATTTAACCAATTCTTTCTCCTTGAACATTTGGGATGTTTCTCCTTTTCACTATTATAGATAATCCTCCAACCATTACCTTAGGATAATACCCTACAAAAGGATTTTCTGGATCAAAGAAGATACAAGTCTTTTGATAAATATTAAAGTCATTTGATAAATATTCTATGTTTTTCTCTTTTTTTTTCTTACAGACATCTCACATTGATAAATATTCTAGTGTCACCCTCCAGAAAAGTTCTACCAATTTACACAACACTTCCACCAGCAGAACGAAAATACATCTTTCCTTGATCCTCACCAACAATGGAAATTACCATCTTTGATTTTTACCAGTCTGATAGGTAAAATGGTATCTTATTGCTTTAATTTTAGTTTCCTTGATAGCTAGCATATATATTTCTAACTAGGTTATATATTTTTAACTGCATTTATTGGCCAATTGTATGTATTCTTTGGTGAATTTCCTGTTTGGGTCTGAGTTAGTTTCCTATTGGTGCTGTAACATATCACTACAAATTTAGCAGCTTACAACAACACAAATTTGTTATCTTATAGTTCTGCAAGTCAGAAGTCCAAAATGAGTCTCACAGAGCTAAAGTCACAGTGTTGGCAGGGCTAGTTCCTTCTGAAGGCTCTGAGGGGAAATTCCTTGCCTTTCTCAGCTTCTAGAGGTCACCTACATCCCTTGGCTCACAGCCTCTTCCTTGTATCAACTCAAACTTCTTGATCCCATGCACACATCTACTTCTACTCACTCTGATCTCCTGCCCCCCTCTCATAAGGCTCCTGTGGTTACATTAAACCTATCTGGATGATCCAGGATAATCTCCCCATCTCAAGATCCTTAACTCATTACATCCTCAAAGTCCTTTTTGCCATGTAAGGTAACATTCACAGGATCCAGGAATTAGGATGTGGACATCTTTTGGGGGGGGGCATTATTAACCCTACACCATGGATCCTTTGCCCACTGTTCCTTGCAGTGTTCATCTCTTTCTTATTTTTCCTTTTGTGTGTTAAAGATATTTTGACTTTCATAGTGGATGCTACAGTACACTTCCCAGATCACCCCTTCAGGACCATAGTACCCATTCCCCCAGCTGCTGGGTAGCTCACAGATGAGTCTCTCTCCAGAAATTGCCCTGGGATGATGGGAGATGTCTGCTCTAGATGATGCACCCTCCCTAGGAACAGCCTGCACCTACTGTGGAGGCAGAAAGGCCTGACCCCTTGCCTTGACGCGGGGACAGCTCCAGAGCTCCCTGTGGAACTGGCTGAGGCTCCTACTGCCAACCGCACGGCAGTTCGACTTCTCCCTCTGTCCAGCCTTGCTTCCTTCACTCTGTTACAGATGTCGTTCTCGATAGCACTTGCCAAGAAAGAATTCCTGCACACAAATCTCAGAGTCTCAGTTTCCCAGGGAATCCAACGTAAGGAGCTGGCTTCAGAAAGAAGTAGTTTTCAGAGGCAGAATCTAGTAGGAGGTTGTGGAGCTGGCACTGAGCACCCCACCACTGGTGGCAGGTAGGACATTCATGGCCATGGCATGCTGAAGTGGTGAAACTGTGGAAACTTTCACCATGGCCAGCTGGAAGGGGATATGGGTAGGGACAATACTGCAGGCATCTGAGAGGTCTGAGAGAAGCAGAATTATAAGGAACTTAGAATCAGATGGCTGCTGCTGGGTGCAAATGTGCTGGGGAAGGACGAGGAGAGGCTGAGTGGGATTCATCACCAATTTAAGAGAAGTATGAAAATCAGAGACCCTCCTCGGTAGCACTGAGAGAAACTCACACCTCATGTAGAGGAAGGGCAGAAAAGGCTGAGGGTCAGACCTAGGAGTTATTTGAGAGGGTGAATTCCCAGCCCTGGCAAATCTGCTATGCTGAAGTCAGGGCCCTGACTGGGGAATGGAGACATCAGGTCGATGCGCTTGAAAACCTTGACTCCTCAGCTTCTCCTGAGCCCTCTGGGCCTGTGGCAGTGACCCACTCCTCCCTGATGCAGCCAGTGCATCCCCTTGGTCAAAGATGATACACAGGTGATACTATGCGTGCCCACCCCAGGATTTATCCCCCCATCTATTCTCCCGACCACCAGACCAAAAACTAGAGCCAAATCACAAGACAGCCCCGACACAGAAGCCCAGACGATGCCTGCGAAGGGACCCAGCCAGCATGGACTGCAGGAGCCAAGAGGTGACATGCTGGGTGGATTCTGAGAGTGGTGGATCGTGGGCGGATGAGACATAAAGTTGGCTGAGGACAAGTTTGTCACTATGGAAGGACCCTCCCATGATCCAGGATGTGATGCCCTGGTAAGGAAGTCCCCTACACGCTGGCTCACACTAAGCGAAGCAGAAATGCCAGAACTGTCATGAAGACGGTGGAGGAGGGGATCACAAAGCTCAGGGCAGTGAGCACAGTGGAGAGGAAATGCTACCAAGGCCAGGAGACCATGGCGGGGTCAGGTGGGAGTGGATGGGGGCCCTGGCAGAGGGGCACCAGCGCCATGCAGGTACCCAGTGCTGGGTCTCCTCTGTAGACCAGGGCTGATGGCAGAAGGCACTGTGACAGAACTGGCCTCCCTGGAAGCCATGAGGATGACAGGATCCCAAATAATTAGGGGCCAGATAGCAACACTCAACTGTCAGAAGCAAGGTGGGTGCAATTATCATGAGTGGCAAGGTCAGGGTGACAGTCAGGCGTCTGGTCCACGAGATCTAGGAAGATGCTTAACAGAACACACTGTGCCTTGGGGAAAGACAGATGGGCAGCCAGCGAGAGTATTCCTTAATTTATACAGCCAAAAGATAAAACATCAAGAACAGGTGATCAGGAGGCTAAAGGCAGCTGCCCCACTAAAAAAAAAATCATGATCCCTTGCCCAGTTTGTGAACCTGAGACGCTTTGCAGACCTGAAAACCTCTGTCTGAAGGAGAGTCTGGGTTCCCATGAGGAAGGACCCTGCAACACCACAGCAAGTATATATAATAATGATTCCCTCTGTCTTTCCCCAGGGGGACCTGCAGAACTTACACAAGTAACCATAAACTTAGGAAACAGAAAGACCCAGACATTTTGAGGACTGTTAAATACAGGGTCTGAGTCTATAGTGATACCTGGGGACACAAACCATCACCATGGCCACTCTGTTAGAGTGGAATTATATGGGGGACAGCTAATGAAAGGCATGCTGTCCAGGTCTGGATCATAATGAGTCTACTAGGTCCACAGACCCACCCGGTTGTATGTCCCCAGTCCTCAAATGTATGATTGGAAAGGCCACATATGAGAGTTGGCGGGACCCCACACTGGTTCCTTGGCCTGTGGGGTCAGAGCCACCAGAGAGAGAAAGGCCAAGTGGAAGCTTCTGAAACCACTTCTCCCACTTTCCTAGCCAAGACAGTAAGTCAAAAACGATACGGCACACTGCCAGGGGTGGGAAGAGAATGACAGAAAGACCTAAGAAGACAGGATTGCTGATGCACATCCTATTCCCATTTAATTCACCAGTCTGACCCCTTCAAAAACCAGATGGATCCTGGTAGATGACAGTGGACTAGTGCAAAGCCAACCAAGCAGCACCCCAATTACACTGCTGTGCCGGAGCACTGTCTATGCTAGATCGGAGTAACACAGCCTCGAGTACATGGTATGTAGCCACCAAGCTGACAAGTCCATTCCTTTCCATCCTATGAGGAAGAAAGATCAGAAGGTATTCGCATTCACATGGAACAAATGGCAGTATACATTTATGGGTTTTGTCCAGGGCTTTGTTAATTCTCCCATTCTCTGTCACAGTCCAAAGGGACCAGGACTACACAGATATTGTGCAATACAACATTGGTCTTTTATCTCAATGACATCACGTTAATTTAGCCAGCTGAGCAAGAAGGGGCAAGTATGTTGGACACCCTGGTAAGATACGTGTACTCCAGAAGGAACTGGACAAACTCTCCAAACACTCAGGATCCCCTATAGCAATGAAGTATTTAGGGATCCAGTGGTCTGAGACATGCTAAACATTCTCTCCAAAATAAAGAATTAACTATTGCATCTTGCTCCTCCCAACACTAAGAAGGCTTCTTCGGATTCTGGAAGAAGCATATTTCACACTTGAGAATACTGTTCTGACCCATTTACTGATTGACATAGAACGCTGCCAGCTTTGAGTAGCTCCCAGGGCAGAAAAGGTCTCTGCAGCAGGTCCAGGCTGCAGCACAAGCAGCCCTGACAACTCAGCCATATGACCCAGCAGACCCTATAGTACTAGAGGAATCTGGTGGTAAAAAACACCATGTGGAGTTTGTGTCAAGCTTGAATAGGAGAATCACAACATAGACCCTAGGGTTCTGGAACAAGGCCACGCCATCTGCAGCAGAGAACTATATGCCGCACGAAAGACAGCACTTAATGTGCTACTGAGCCCTGGTGGAGACGAAGTGTGGACTCCCACTCACCAGGGCTGAGCTAACTTCTCACATTGCTGAACATCCAACCTGCCAGCAGTGAAGACCAAAGCTGAGTCCCCATATGGCACCAACCCTTGAGGAATGCATCCAGCCACTTGGAGACAAGTTGATTACATTGGACACCTTAAACCCCAGAAAAGGGAGTGATTTATCTTGACTGTAATCTATACATATTCTGGGTATGGTTTACCTGTCCTGCCCGCAGAGCCTTAGCCAGCACCATTGTCTGAGTATTTACAGATAGTCTGATCCATTGACGTGGGATCCTACATACATCTCCTCAACATTATGGCAAAGGAGGTGTAGCAGTGGCCACATGACTATGGAGTTCACTGGTCCTATCACAGACTGAATCACCCAGAAGCCACCAGACTGATAGAGCAGTGGAAGGGCCCTCTGAAGGCTCAGCTAAGGGGCCAGCTTGGAGATGACCCCCCACGGGACAGGATACCTTGCTCTAGGATGGAACTTAATGAATGTAAAGGAACAATCTAAATGAACTGTCATCATATAATGCTGTGTCCCCCAACAGGTAGGGTACACAGGTCTGGGAGCCAAGGGGTAGAGGTGGGAATGGCCCCACTCAGCATCACTCCCAGGAACCCACTTGAAGAATTCATGCTTCTCATCCTGGCAACGTTAGGTATTGTGGGTCTAGAGATGCTTTGTCCCGAGAGAACTTACTGTGATAATGGAACTGTTCTATTCCTGCACTGCCACAGCCACATGTGGCTACAGAGCACTTGAAATGTGGCCAGTGTGAGTGGATAACTGAATTTTTAAATTATTTAAATGTAAATACTTACTCATGGCTAGTGGCTAATGTATTGGACAGCACAGGTCTAGAGGGCCTGAGCCCCCAAGGGGGAATTTGGGACAATGGTAAGAATCTCATTAAACTTAGTACAATGACTGCCTGGTTACTTCAGGCCCCTGGTGCCAAGAACAGTGACCGCCTGGTTACTTCAGGCCCTTTGTGCCAAGAACCCAACAGACCCTGGTAGGGGTGCCTGACTCTGGTCACCAGGAGGGGTAGGGTGCCCGGGGCATGCACTAAGAGAGCTCTTAGTGGTCCTTTGCCCAATTCTGACAGTAAACGGACAGGGCAGCAGTCATGGTCTGAGAAGAATATAGGCCCAGGCGCTCAGACCCTCAGGGCTGAGAGTGTGTGCCAGCTCACCCAGTAAGGCACCTGGATTGGCAGAGATTCAAGGGAATATGGAACCAAGAGCAAAGGAGAGAGATGAGGAGTACCAGTTGTCCCCCAAGACCACCTAGCGGTGGGGGCTGTGTGCCACTAACTTCTTCTTGTAAGTTTCCTAGGAAAAGTGATCACAGGATTTTGGGGGAGACACCTAGAGGGGGTAAACTTACTATACAAAGAAAGTAGATGCCAGCAGCAGGAGCAGTGGGTGAGGTGGGTGCTGCCATGTACTACCCGGGTCCTCCCTCAGGAGCCAGGCCCCTGCTACCCTGGCTGCAGAGAAAGCTGGCTGCTCACCTCGAGCTGCTCTCTCCCTGAACTGACCTTGGCCAAGCAAACCGCCTTACACAAGTTCACATGCCCTCCCCAGGGGCAGCCCGCATCCAGTAACTGTTCCACGTGGGGGTGTAAACACCCTTGCCTTGATATAGGACACCCTTGCCTTAATACCCAGGACAAATCTGAAGGGCTGTCCCAGCTCCAGAACTCCCTGTGGCATCCCCAGAGGCCTCTGCTGCAACAGTGTGCAGTGGGGTGGTCAAACCTCTCTGTCCCCCATTCCTGCTTCCCCCCTCCCTTACAGGTGTTGCTTCAGAGAATACCCCTGCAACAACATAAACCTCCTGCGTGTACATCTCTGCTTGGAGCTGGTTTCCCGAGAAATCTGACCTAAGACATCTGTGTTGTACATATCTGCCCTAGTTGTTGTTCATAGCTATAGTGGATCCTATGGGGCTCCACCCTCTCCCCTTGGCTGGCCACATACTCCTGTCCCCCAGACTGCTGCTGTTCCCTTACTGGAACTTGCCCTTGGCCTCAGGGAACTATCTCATCCATCCCAGGGGGCAGCCGGCCCCCAGGGTCTGGCTGATGCAGGGAAACAAAGACCAAGTCCCATTGCTTCAGTTGGGACAGCCCTGAAGTGTTACTCCAGCCTCAGCATGGCATCAGTTGAAACCACAATGCTGGTCCATCTCTGCCTCTGCCCATCCCTGCTGTCCTCTCTTGCTAATAATAACACTTGACTCTCCCAGCCACTCCCCAATAAACCTTTGCATGGAATTCTCCATTTCAGAGTCTTTTTCCTGGGAGCCCAACTTAATATAATGGTGATTCTGACTTTCAGATTCTTAAATTTGTATTCAAACTTACCATCTTTGTTTCATGGTGGCTGCCCCTTGGTCCCATGCTTAACAAGTCCCACAGCAGCCCCATGACTGTGTCAGCAGCCACCTTTACTACTTTTATGGTTTTTTCACATTGAAATCTTAAATCTGCAAATCATTTTGCTGTAAAAAAGAGGAGGTCTATAGTAGAAAGCTAACATTTTAACTTTTTAAATTCCTATTTTTTATTGTGGTAAAATGCACGTAATATAAAAGTTACCTTTTTGACCATTCTTAAGTATACAATTCAGTGGCATTAAGTATTATACATTCACATTGTTGTGCAACCATCATCACCATCCATCTCCAGAATTTTGTCATCATCCCAAACTGAAACTCTGTAGACATTAAACACTAACTCCCCATTCCCTCCTCCCCCCAGCCCCTGGCAACCACCGTTCTGCTTTCTGTATCTCTGAATTTGACTCTTCCAGGAACTGCATATAATTGGAATCATACAATATTTGTCATTTTCTATCTGCCTTATTTCACTTAGCAGAATGTTCTCAAGGTTCATCCATGTTGTAGCATGTGTCAAAATTTCCTTCCTTTTGTGCACATGGTCTCACAGAGCAGAAAAATAGACAGTAAAGACTCCAAAGGTGGGAGAGTGGGAGGGGGTTGAGGAATGAAAAATTACCTATTGGGTACAATGTACACTATTCAGGTGATGAGCACACGAAAAGCCCAGCCCTCACTGCTATACAATATATCCATGTAACAAATCTGCACTGTACCCCCTAAATATATTGAGAAAGAAAGAAAGAAAGAAAGGAGGGAAGGAGGAAGGGAAAGAAAGAAAGAAAAAGAACAATCCGGGCGCAGTGGCTCACGCCTGTAATCCTAGCACTCTGGGAGGCCGAGGTGGGAGGATGGCTTGAGCTCAGGAGTTTGAGACCAGCCTGAGCAAAAGCGAGACACTGTCTCTACAAAAAATAGAAAAATCAGCCAGGCATCATCATGCATGCCTGTAGTCCCAGCTACTCGGGAGGCTGAGGCAGGAGGATCACTTGAGCCCAGGTCTTGGAGGTTGCAGTGAGCTATGATGACGCCACTGCACTCTACCTGGGGCGACAGAGCAAGACTCTGTCTAAAAAAAAAAGAGAGAGAGAGAATTTCCTTCCTTTTTAACACTTGAATTATATTCCATTGTGTGTGTTTATATTTATATCACATTTTGTTTAGCCATCCATCTGCTGACTAACATTTGGGTTGTTTCCACCTTTTGGCTATTGTGAATGCTGCCACTATGAACATTGGTGTACATTTGAGTCCCTGCTTTCAATTCTTCTGAGTGCATATCCAGAAGTGGAATTGCTAGATATATGGTAATTCTATGTTTCAATTTTTGAGGAACCACCACATTGTTTTCCAGAATGGTTACACCATTTTACCACCATCAATGCAGAAGGGTTCCAATTTCTCCACATCCTCACCAATACTTACTTTGTTTGCTTTTGTGTGTTTTTTTAAATAATAGCCATCCTAATGGGTGTGAAGTGGTAACTTTTGTGGTTTTGATTTGCATTTCCCTAATGATTAGTGATCTTGACCATATTTTTATGTGCTTAACGGCCATTTATGTATCTTCTTTGGAGAAATGTCTATGCAAGTCCTTTGCTCCTTTTTTGAATTGAGTTGTTTTAACATTTTAATTTTTTAATGTAACCAGCCATCCTCAATGCCCTTTGTTGAATAACTCCATTTTTCTCAATTATTTCACATACTGCATTTATTATATATTAAATTATTTTATTTATTTGGGCACGCTTCTGGAGTTTCTATTCTGTTCCACTGATCAGTCTATCTCTTTTTGGTTATAGAGCACACTGTTTTAATTAATGCAGCTTTGTAGGTGATTTTATTAGCTGCTATTATGTTTTGTGTTTAAGCTGCCTTGAATCATTTTAGGAACAAGGTGGAACATTAATACCATAAGTTTTAGTACCTAAGATGTTATTGATTCATCATTCCACAAATACACATGGAGCACTACTGCTGGGACTTGAAGATGCAGGACAGACTGGGGTAGCACACACAGTCGGTGAAGCACATAGGTACAGGGAACCATAAGTGCACATCACGGGGAACCCAGTCTGAGAAGTCAGGAAGGCCTCCTTGAGGAGGTGATGTTTGAGTTGGAATCTCAACTTGGTAGAACCAAGAGAACCCAACTAGGAGAACTGAGCAAGTGACCGGGGTGGAGGTGGGGGGATGCCCCAGCAAGCCCAGGGTGCAGTCTCCAGCTGAGATGGACTAGGGAAGAATCAGGCCAGGCAAGCAAGACCCCAAGGGTCAACTGAAGGATTGTGGACTTTCTCCTAAGAGCAAGAGGAGGCCATTGAAGGCTTTTTAAAAATAAACAGTTATATTGAAATATAATTCACATACCACACAATTCACCCATTTAAAATGTACAACTCAATGATTTTTAGTATATTCACACCTATGTACAACATTTTCATCACTTCAAAAAGAAACCCCAGATAGTACCTCACGTCCATTAGGATGGCTACTATTAAACAGAAAATAAAAAGCGCTGGTGAGGATGTAGAGAAATTAGAACCCTTGTGCACTATTGGTGGGAACATAAAATGGTATAGCTGCTGTGGAAAACAGTATGGCAGTTCCTCAAAAAATTAAACATAGAATTACCATATGATCCAGCAATTCCACTTCTGGGTATATACCTGAAAGAATTGAAAGCAAGGTCTCAAAGAGATATTTGTACACCCACGTTCATAGCAGCGCTATTCACATAGCCAAAATGTGAAAGCAACTCAAGTGTCCATCGACAGATGAGTGGATAGCAAAATGTTGTATATACATACAAGGGGATATTATTCAGCCTTAAAAAAGAAGGAAATTCTGACACTTGCTATAACATGGATGGAACCTTAAGAATATTATGCTACGTGAACTAAACCACACAAAAGGACAAATATTGTATGATTCCACTCATATGGGGTACCTAGAGTAGTCAAAATCATAGAGACAGAGAGTAGGATGGTGGTTGCCAGGGGCTGAGGGGAGGGAGAATAGGGAGTTAGTGTTTAATGGGGACAGAGTTTCAGTTTTACAAGACGGAAAGAGTTATGGAAATGGATGTGGTGATGGTTGTACAACATTATGCATGCATTTAATACCACTTAACTATACACTTAAAACGTTTAAGATGATAAATTTTGTTATGTATATTTTACCACAATTTTTAAAAATTGTGAAAAAAAGAGAAACCCCATACTTTTAACAACTACTCCCTACTTCCTTATGTCCCCTCCCAGCTCTAAGCAACCATTAATCTACTTCCTATCTATGGATTTGCCTATTCTGGACGTTTCACATGAAAGGAATCACACCATATATGGTCTTTCGTGACTGGCTTCTTTCACTTACCATAATGTTTTCAAGGGTCATCCCCAGGTAGTAGCATGTATCAGGACTTCATTCTTTTTTATAGGCAAGTAATATTCCATTTTATGGATCTACCACATTTTGTTTATCCATTTGTCAGTTGATGGAGATTTAGTTTCTTTCTATCTTATTGGCAATTCTAAATAATGCTGCTATACAGATAAATGGCCAATCAACATATGAAAAAATGCTCAATGTCACTAATCATCAGGGAAATGCAAATCAAAACCACAATGAGATATCAACTTACCCCAGTTAGAATGGCTTTTATTAAAAATTCCAAAAACAACAGATGCTGGCATGGATGCTTAGAGAAAGGAACACTTAAACACTGTTGATGGGACTGCAAATTAGTACAACCTCTATGGAAAATAATATGGAGATTCCTCAAAGAACTAAAAGTTGACCTACCACTTGATCCAGCAATCCTACTACTGGGTATTTACCCAAAGGAAAAGAAGTCATTTTATCAAAAAGACACCTGCACATGAATGTTTATTGCAGCACAATTCACAATTGCAAAGATGTGGAATCAACCCAAGTGCCAATCAATTCATGAGTGGATTAACACATTGTGGCATATGTATACCGTGGAATACTACTCAGCCATGAAGAAGGATGACTTAATGCCTTTTGCAACAATTTGCAAGGAACTGGAGACCATTATCCTAAGTGAAGTAACTAAAGAATGGAAAAACAAACATGACACGTACTAGCTATTAAATTGGAACTAACTGATGAGCACAGATGTGCAGAGAAGGAAATAAATCTTAAAGGAAATCAAGCAGAGTGGAGGGGGGGTGGAGGGGATGGGTGAAAACCTACCTAACGGGTACAATGAACACTATCTGGGTGACAGGCACACTTTTAACCCTGACTTGAGCATTACAAAATCAATCCATGTAACCAAAAACATTTGTACCCTCATAATACTTTGAAATAAAAAATAAGTAATAATGCTGCTATAAATATAAATGTGCCAATTTTTGTGTAGCCATATGTTTTCATTTCTCTAGGGTACATATTCAGGAGTGGAACTGCTGGGTCATATGGTAAGTCTATGTTTAATCATTTAAGAAACTGCCAGACTGTTTTCCGAAGTGGCTGCACCACTTTATATTCCCACCAGCAATGTATGAGGGTGCCAACCTCTATCCTCACCAACACTTGTTATTTTCTGACTTTTGATTGTAGCCATCTTCGTGGGTGTGAAGTGATAAGTCATTGTGGTTTTGATCTGCATTTCTCTGATCTCTGAAGCCTTTTCAATGGGGGCCTGATACAATCAGGCTTCTGAACAGTTGTTCCAGAGAAAGGATTTGAGGTCAGCAAGAAGTTCAGAGGCCATCACTGTAGCTGTTGTCTTGAGAAGATGATGGTGACGTGGCCTGTGATGAAAGAGATGTTAAGAAAGGGAGAGGTGGGGAACTAGGAGATAAAATCTACAAGGTCTGGAGATCACTGGATGGGGTCAGGAGGGCTGTATCAAAGGTTTCTGGTTTGTAGAACTGGGTGAATGGTGGTGCTCTCACCAAGAGAACACAGAAGTATATTTTTTAATTGTGATAAAAAACACAACATAAAATTTACCATCTCAAACTTTTTAAAATGTACAGCTCAATACTTTCACGTATATTCCAATGTTGTGCCACCAACTTCCTGAATTTTTATCTTTGCAAAACTGAAACTTTATCCCCATTAAACAACAACTCCCCATCTCCCACTGCCCCCAGTCCCAGAAACCAGCATTCTACTTTTTGTCTCTATAAATTTGACTACCCTGGATAGCTCATATAAGTGGAGTCATTACAGTATTTGTCTTTTTGTGACTGGCTTATTTCACTGAGCATAATTTCCTCCAGGTTCATCCATGTTGTAACACATATCAGAACTTCCTTCCTTTTTAAGTGAGAACATAGAAATATTTTTTGACTGACCAGCAAAAAAGCATAGGTTTATCCAAACCACTTTCTTCTTCAATACCATCCTCTAAGTTTTAGTCTAAGCCTTCTTCACATTCCAATTCTGAAGGTTCTTCTGAGTCAGTACCTATCTTGGCCTTCTTGGCCGGAGGAGTATAGCATTATTCTGACACCTGCTGATCGTGACCCCAGCTTCCATGACCTTGACCCCTTCAGCATCTTTTGAAAAATTTGAAAATGGACGGCATAATCCTCAGGCAAACTGAAGGATGAGAGAGATATGGGGTTTTCATCTGAATTTCCTCTCTGGTTATTTGCAGTTTTGTTTTTTGTTAATTAAATTATCTGTTGATGGAAACTAGACAGCTTCTCTTGAAAGTCTATCCAAAGCTTTTAGTAATGTGGGGTACTTGATATTCCTTCATGACACAAAAGCTGATCACATCTACCACCCTTAACTCTGGAAATTCTATGATCTCTTCTGAGAGATCTGGCAATTTCTACTGCCTTTAGTCATCCTGCCTGGCACATGACAAGCAAGCTTCTATATTCACTAATTTTATTACTTCACTAGAGTTTCATCTTTTAGAGTATATAATAAGCAATCACTTAGGAATCCAAATGTAAGTTAAAATTCAAGCGAGTATAAGGTCTCTAGCAAAATTAAGTGACCATAGCAATGAGGTGTTAACAGACGAAACCCCATCTACACAGAGACGATGAAAATGTTCATCAGAACTTATTCCTTCACCTCCTGGCAAGACACATCCTGGTTTCAGAAACATGAAAATGTCCAGGGAAGACATGCATCTTAGAATCAAGAATACACGGTGCATGTAGAGAAACAAAAGGAATATAAGGAAGGTTTGTGTACAGCAGGCACCAAGAGAATAAGAAACCAAAATAGATGACAACCACACACTGCACTTTTTATACTCAAGAATCATAGTTCAGGGGCAAAAACTTCTGCATGGTTGCAAAGGACAACTAATGAGGACTGAGATGAAGATCTTGAATCATCAATAAAAGACTGAATTAAAATCCTGCATCTCAGAAGGTGGAATGTTAACAGTGCTTATCTCTGAGAGGAGCAGATGGAGGGAGAAAATTCTCACTGCTTTACAAGTAGTTTCCTGGGTTTTTTCTACAATGAATACAGATATAAATGCATTTTATAAGTTAAAAAAACAAGGAATAAAAATATTTTAGAAAGAAATACAAAATGGCCAATATTTAAAAAGAAAACACTTAGGGTATTTAAATGTAGAAACCTAGTGCCCCGAAAATAAGCGCCCCAGTGCACTTCATGCCCTGAAGACCTAAATGAACGGGGCACAGCTGAACACGGAAAGCCTTGCACAATTGCCAGCATCACTCCGCTGTCGCTGCTCAATGAACAAGCCCTTGTTGGACCCACACTCGCTGCTAATACTTCAGCTGCTATCTCTGAAGGTCGCGAGGAGCCCTGTTGAGGAGGAGATAAATGATAATGGTTTTTTTAAGGACAAAGCCTCGTCTGGGGCCCATCAGTCACTGCGAATCCCATCCACACGCCCCACATCAATCCTCTAGGGAAGGAGCAGTGGTTTATAAACTTTGCTCAACAGTTAGACACTCCCTCCTCCAGCCTTGCACGGTTCAGGCTGTTTGGTTCTGTCTCTCTTGTCCTCCAGGGAGGGAACAGGGAACTTTTATCAATGTCCCTTAGCAGCCATCCCTTCTGGTGCCCAGGATGGTGCCTGGCACACAAAAGGAGCCTAACATGTTGCTGCTGAACGGCATGGAAAGTCAGGCTGCCACAGGACGCCCGAGTGCAGATTCGGTGAAGTCACCTGTTCTTACAAGTTGGTTCACCCCATCAGCACAGCCCAGAAATCACAGTGATGTCATCAGCATTCTTCTGAGGGGACAGACCCCACCCAATCACAGAAGCCACGAGTGCCACCTGAATGTCTGGGGGTATCATAGGATCCCCTACCTTGCCCATTTCCACTTCTGTCATAAACGCTGGCTCCTGGCCTAGGAGCCCTGAATGCTGGGTGCCTGCGTGGGCGGGTGGGGTAGGGATGGGGGAAGAGGCAGAAATGGGTAAGAGAAGATCCCCACCGCAGGACTCCAGTGTAGCGGAGGGCACGGCGGCACCTTGCATGCCCCACACCTACAGTACAGGTCTCAGGTGTGACGGATAGAAGGGATGAGATGCCCCTATAGGAGAGTCAATGGCAGACGAGACAAGAAGAGAGGCTACAGTTGGCAGCACAGCACAAAAGGGTCAGCCTGTCGAACCCCCACCCAGTGGAGCACTGGGCGGCCAGCCCTGAGCTGGTCTCGGAGGTGGAGAGAGACGTCCACATGCCTGCTGTGAGCACAGCTCACCCAGGACCTGGGAGACCCAAATCTGGAGGGCTCAGGTCCAGGCGGAGGCTGCACGTGTGAGCTGCCCACGGGCACTTTCTGGAGGGGTCAGCACTGGAGCCGGCCTCGTTTCTCTCTGCTCCCTCTTCCCTCTCTGCCCCCTGGGCTTCAGTGGCAGGAGTCCTAGGACACTAGGTTGGAAGGAATCCCTAAATCTCACAAGGAAAGTTCAGCTGGCCAGGCTCTCCCATCTGACAAAGGAGGAAACTGAGGTTTAGAGGAAGGATATGTCTTCCTCCAGGCCTCCCAGAAGGTCCAGGGCAGAGGATGAGACCCACAGGTTCCGACTCAGAGGGCAGGGCCTTTTCCAGTTTCCATGTCTGGTCAAACCCACAGAGACTGAGCGCAGGTGGGTTTTCACCTGATAGGAGCTGGGAACCAGGTAGAGATTTCAGCAGGAGGGCAAGGGTTCTTTGGTCAGTGACCAAAACCGGGGCCGCCATGGACACAAGAGGCTTGAAGGAGGAGGCACCAGAGGAAGGCAGGCCAGTTAGACGGCTGTGGCAGGTGTGCTAACAACAGTGACGTGAGCCCAGGCCAGTTCCATGAGCAGCAAGGCTACGAAGAAAGGCTAGGCATGAACACCATGAGATCTGGAAATGTGGGAGAAGCTGGCTGACATGGGGGTCAAGGAAAGGAAGTGGTCAGTGATGACGCCAGTCCCTCAACTATGTGACCAGGAAGGGGACAGTACTGGGAAACCAGGAGAACGAGCCACACGCGTGGTCTCAAGTAATGGGCGGCTCAGTGCTAGCTGTGTAGGGCTATGTGTCTGCAGAAGGAGATACCTGGTCCAAATGTCTGTCATTCTGAAGGTGGGAGTGGGCAAGTGAACTCCAGGAAGGCTGTGGAATCAAACAGTAATGGGTGGGACACCTAATCTGCCCTCCAGCTTCCTCCCAATTTCTCTTGCTCCAAACTTCAGAGTATATACACTAAGGATCAGCACGGGATACCTGGCACCTTTTGCTTTCTATAAAGAGATATTGATTGAGCCAATAGATTTCAGGGTGGTACAGAGGAGAGGCAGGCCATACCCCACCAAATGTTCCCTTCTTCAACATTTACTGAACATCTACTGTGTGCCGGGTGTTAAGCAGACACTCCCCTGCTATCTTTTCTCCTTTTCCTTCCTTTATAATAAAACCACTTCCAACCCGTGATAGACAGAATGCTGCTGCCCCCAAACATATCCCTGTCCTAATCCCAGAAACCTGTGAATATGTCACTTTACATGGCAAAAGGGACCTTGTGCATGCGATTAGTAAGAATTTTGAGATGGGGAGATTATCCTGGATCCAGATAGGTCAGGTGTAATCGCAAGTGTCCTTGTGAGAGGGAGGCAGGAGATCAGAGTGAGTAGTAGGAGATGTATACATGGAATCAAGAAGTTCGAGTGATGCAAGGAAGGGGCCACGTACCAAGAATTGCAGGTGGCCTCTAGAAGCCGAAAAAGGCAAGGAAACAGATTCTCCCCTCAGAGCCTCCAAAAGAAACCATCCCTGCCAACATTTTGACTTTAGCAAGACTCATTTTGAATTCCTGACCTTCAGGAGATAAATTTGTGTTGTTTTAAGCCACTGAGTTTGTGGTAATTTTTTATAGCAGCAATAGAAAACTAATGTACCACACCATTAAATTTAAGTTAGGCACTTGGCCACCTAGCTAGAGATTAAGTGTAACTAGCCTCCCTTGCAGCTAGGTGTGACTATGTGACTAATTTCTAACAATGGGATTGAACAGAAGTGATATGTACAACTTCTGGGCCATCTTCAGCCTTAGGATAAGTTGCTTGCTCTGGACTTTTGCACTTTCTTTTCCAATTTTCTCCTTCTTTGGCAGTGACCCTGTTGCAACCACACCAGTAAGTACAAATCCTACAGCATGATGGGACAACAAGAGTTAAGGAACTCTGACCCCTGAACGACCCCGTGGAGCAGAGATGTCCCACCAGCCTGGACCAGCCAGCTGTTGACTGAGGGAGAAATAAATGTTTAACTTACTGAAGCCACTGTATTTTCAAGTCTGTCACAGCAGCTTACCTGTAACCCAACATACCTGACTAAAGGAAGTCCCAATTTATCTGGGCAAACAAACACAGAAACAGATCTTTGCACTATTATGGGATGGATGCTATGGTGCAAAGGTAGGCAAGGTGGCCTGGGAGCACAGGTGGCCCCTGTGATGCAAAGGAAAGAATTCCAGATTTGGATCTGGGACCTCAGATGGCTGTTCACTCAGCATATGCCCTCAGTCCCAATCTCCCCTGCCTTATAGGCCCAGAAAACAATAGTAGGAACACTAAAGATGAAACAATCTTCTCACATGGCCAAGAAGACCATGGCCCTATTTGAAGCACAACTGCACTGCCATTGCCCAAGTCCTACCATCTGCAGCAGTTATTTTCAGCTCAAGAAGATGGGCCTGAGCCACTTGTACGCCTCCAGACCCAGGCTCTTGACCAAAGGGAAGTGTTTGGCAGACTGCACACTGTCCAGCCTCCAGACAGCTGATGGCTTGATCCAGACAGTAATCAGGTCAAAAATGAAGAGTCTTAGTCACTGGCTTCTCACATATTAATAACTCGAGGGCACCTGAGACAGGTTTACAATATCTTACAGGCACTCAAGCAGTTCTGCCAATTTTTCAGAATTTTTTCCTGGTTTTTGTGGTTGGCTATGTTTTCTCATTTTAGATTTCATTCATTTTCAGGCAATTGTGCCTGCTCTGCCAAAAAAAAATTTCAGAAATGAACAAAAAATACCTAAAAACAGAGTTTGGGGAATGGCCCTAAAATACAAGTCAAATCACATCATTTCCCTGCTCAAAATCCTCAAACGTCCCACAGCCATAAAGCCCTCTGGAATCAGCCCCTCCCTGTCTTCGACTTGACCCTGTACCACTCCATCACTCTGCTCCAGTCCCAAGGGCCCCCTTACTGTTTTCAAACTCCCCAGGCACATGGGCCTCAGGACTCTGGAACAGGTCTCCTTCCAGCCTCAACTTACACAAGGCTCCCTCCCTCCCTCCAATCTCTGCTCCAACTCTACCATCTCAGAGAGGCCTAGTCTGAACACCGGCCCCCTAAATCATTACCACTCATCCCCTGACTCTCCTTTGCTTTTCTTCTCTAGCGTCATCACCCCCGATGTGTTCTCTAGGTAGCTTACTAAGATGCTGTATTTCTTTATGCATGGTTGGTCTGTCTTCTTCACTAGCATGCAAGCTCTCTGTGGACAGGGTCTTTGCTTTGTTCACTGATGTTCCCTCTCCCATCCCCTACTGCCTACAACATATAGTAGATGGTTAATATTTGTTGAATAAATGAAGAATGCATCAAAATTACCAATACCTGGAAATCCAATAATAGACAGTATTCTTTTTTTTTTTTTTTTTTTTTGGCCAAATCATCATTTTGGACCTAATTTTCACCTGGATCATATTGTTTTCAACCTGCATTAGGACAACGTGTTTTCAACCAAAACAACTGGTACCATCCTGGGGTCACTTCCAGCCACTGGCCAGCTCTAACCACTGGCACACTAGCCACTTAGTTACTTAGAAAGCAAGTCTAATTTCCCAAAAAAAAAACAGGCGCCCCATTGCAGCCGCACCTTCACTGCAAGGTGCTTAGCTGGAAAGCCTGTGCACTACACTGCACAGCACCGTGCTGGCAGCTGGCAGAATCACAAGGTTAGTAATGTAGGAGCTCCACAAGGCTGCAATTAGCACTTGACAAGCACTTTATGGCCCACAATTTAAATGTCTATGGCCTTGTAATTCAGTTCCTCCTTGAGTCAAACATGATACTAACCTCATCTGGAAAACGGGGATGAAATGCCTCCTTACCTTCAAGACCTCCAATTAGTGCAGGTGGGGAGGTGAAACTCCCCAGAGCCCATCCTACCTCCACATTTTCACAGTGTTCTCTTTCGTGTCTTCCTAAAATTCATGCCACTGACTGACTGTGCATCCATGGGCTCCAATACACACTGACTGAGCACCTACTAGGGGGAAAACTAGTATAATTTTAGGTTGTTTCTCCATAGGGTCTCCATACAGGTGGGAATGAATGACTGACTGTGATCTTGAGGATAGTCCCCACCCTCTAGGTGTTTACGGCCCCCCCTGCCTGCAGAAATAACTCTTAGAAATGCAAATCATTCATACAGGAGAGGCTGAAAGAGCATTTAAAAAAATTCAGCACTCATTCCTGATTTAGACCAAAATATGACAAAACTCCTAACAAATGAGAAACAGGATACCTCCAGGACACAACAAAGTCTGTCGCAAACAGCCAGTATCCCAAGCAACAGGCAAACAGCAGTCACGCCATCAAACTCAGGATGCAGACAAGAATGTTGATGCTCACCACTTCTGCCCTGTCCAGTCCCCAAAGATGATGACAATTCAATCCATGCACAAAAGGCAAGATAAAAACATTGGAAAGGAAGAGGAAGAAGTATTGCTACTTGCACATAATATGACTGTCTACTTGGAAAACCCAAGAAAATCCATGAGAAACTATTAAGACCAATGAGAATGCTCAACTAAGTGGCTGGTTAGGGAAGTAATATTGAAAATCAACGTTTTCTATATACCAGCATTGATTAGTTAGAAAACACTAGTGGAGAAGAGAAACCCCTATAATAGTAAAAGAATATCATTCACAATAGTAACAGATATATGAAATACTGAGTAACTTAGTGAAACAAGTAGAATTCGTATGAAAAGGGCCATAGTTATCTGGAGCTGCTCAAGAAATATTTGTTGAACGAATGTGATGGAGTTCAGGACATACTACCCCAAAATGCGGCACCTTGGCATTTGAGGAAAACAGCAGAATCAGGAAGGCCCCTCTCACCTTCCCCTCACTTTTCTCCCCTGAAGCAGGTCACACAAAACCCAGGAAGGTCACTCTCTGACCTTCTTCTACCTTTCTCTCGAGTCAGGTCCTGAGACCTTTATTCAAAAGGTGCCGTCCCTATACCCAGAGGAAAGGAATATTCTTATCTCTGAAGACACAGGGACACAGAGAAGAATCTGAACAAACAGGCCTTAGTGAGTCCCCCCTAGTTTATCACCATTAGATCACACCCCTTTGTCCACTCAGATTTCTCCACAACTATCCACTTCTTCATCAAAGCTAAGCATAAAAATTTATGCATTTTCCTGTTTCTTTGGGTTTTCATTTCCTTATGAAGGCTCCTGCATCATGTAAAATTTATATTAAATAAATTTGTTTGCTTTTCTCTTATAAATATGTCTTTTGTTATAGGGGTCTCAGCCATGAACCTAGCAATGAGTGTGGGAGAAAAATCTTTTCTTCCCCTACAAATGAATAACTACAATTTTTTCCAAAGAGATATAAAAGAGGTAAGAATAAAAGAAAAGATGCACTCTGCCTTTGAATGTAAAGACTCAATACTGTAAAAAATTTTGTTCTCCCCAAATCAATCTCTAAGTTCACCAAATTCCAACCAAAATACCAACTTTATTATCATTATTATTATTATTAGAACTCAACAAATTATGATGCCAAAGTTCTAGTGCAGGGATAAACAGGTGAGGACAGTTAAGAAAATCCTTGCAAAGAGAAGTTCCATTACAGAGGAACCTTCCCTTATCAGATATTAAAGTGTAATGTAAAGCTAATGTGATTTAAATAGTAGAGTGCTGACCCAGAAAAGCATTAGAAATACCTATGGAATGGAACAGAAAGTTCAGAAACAGACCAATTATATAATATATAAAGTGTCATTTCAAATAAGTGGAGAAATAAGTTATTCAACAAATAGTATTGGGGCATTGGATTAACCATTTGGAAAAATATATACTATTTAGAAGTTTACATTATAAAAAAATAGATCCTAAATGTATTAAAGAGTTAAATATTAAAAAATTAAACCACCAGTGTAACCAAAAGAAAATCGAAATGGGTTATTTATAAAGCCATGGATTATTTGCAGGACTTTCTAAGCACGACACCAAAAGCAGAAACCACAAACACATAAATCTAGATATGTGAAATTTAGAAAAAAAAAACCCTATGTTGAAAAATAACAAAATTAAAAGGCAAGTGAAAAACCGGAACAATAATTACCACATACATGGCATGGTAGGGGAGATTTTGTCCTTCTTACTACATAAAGCAGTTTCACAAATAAGTAGGAAAGAGTTATACTTATTAATAAAATAGGCAAGAGATATGACAAGTCAATTCACTAAAACAAAGGGCTCATTAAACATTTAAATGCATTCAACCTTTCTGATAAATAAAGAAATGCAAAATAAAATCTTATCAACTGCCCGAATGGCACAGCTTTTGATTCTATTTTTTATCTAACAGTAATAATTCCCAGTTACGTGCTCCAGGAAAGGGTCTGGCCATCCACTGCTGTCTGAGGACAGCTCAGCAGAAGTGTAGGATCCCAGTGCGGATCCTTCCAGGTGGGCTCAGTGGGCTTCATCCTCTCTATTCCACTTCCCAGCTCTGAGGTCTTGCACAAGTTACTGAAACTCTCTAAGCCTGCGATGTTTTATCTTGGAAGAGGAATAATAATAGCCCCTACCTCTGTTATGATATGATATGTTATGCATATAAAAGCCCACAGTAAGCTCTCCATAAATGGCAGAGATAACTATGTACTAAAATACTTAAATTTTGCATCCCCTTGGCCCAGCCAATGCTAGACTCTAAGAAATAACATCATAGAAAAGCACACATATTTTGTTTCAAGGCTGTGTGCTACAGCATCGTTCAGAATAAAAAAAAAAAAATAGAAACAACCGACATGCTTAACAACAGAAGATTATCCAAATAAATTATGGGCTAGTGGAATTTGGGGAAGCCACTTAAAATATGGAGTAGGGACTCTGACAGGACCAAGATAGCTCTTCATGATATAGCGTTAAAGAAAAACAAAGAGTATGTTTTACCACAATAAAAACAAATTGGGGGTGGGGGAGAGCAGGTAACATGCAGCAGATGATCTGAAGTTTATATTTTTTTAAAGTTTAATGATATCACCATGATATCAACAGTGATTATGTTAGATAGGCGGATTATGAGTGATTTGAATTTTCTTCTTTTTATTTGCATTTTCCAAATTTTCTACAACAAACATAAATTACTTCTATAATAAGATAAAAAACACTACAAGTTATCTTTTTTTAAAATGCAAACTCTCCAAATATGAAAATACAAGTTTATTGTTAGGATGGTTTTTCAAAAGATGCAAATGTTCTTGTAAGTATGCATTTCCCTTCCCAGCTGGGAAATGTCCAACCAACAGTGGAGACTGACTCCATCATCATGATATTGGCTAAAATTCCCAGACGGAAATGCTCATGATATGCAGTGATATCTACCAATTCCCTGGTACGTTTGCCCTCATTCTGGAAAGTGGGGCTTGTGATTCCAAGATAATGTATCTATCCCAAAAGGTCAAAACCAAATATCGTGCAACATTCTACAATAACATTTTTTGAAATCAGAGCAAAAGCAATGTCTATGCTAGGGATAAACCTTGTCCCATCCAAAGCTTCTCTCGTTGTGAATCTGTGTTTTGTCCATGCATTGGCCTCTGCCTGAGTTCCCAGCCCTGAGGATGGAACCCTGGGCTTTCCCCAAGGCCATCATCTGCATCACCACCCCCTCCCCAAACTGCCTGACAAAGGCAGAATGAAGTATTCTGCAGGACAGCCATTCCTGACCGAGTAGTCACTCGGCAAATACTTGCCGAATAAATAAGGGAATAAATGATGCTTCAAGCCCTTGGTCCACATCTTCCAATCTGAAGTATGATTGTTTCTTTCAGGTGTCTGTCTCCCCACTAGAATATGAGCTCCTTGCGGCAGGTCCTCCATTTGAGCATTCTTGGATCTGTCCCATGCCAAAGAGTCTCTTCTGCATTAAACTTTAGTCAAGCTCCTCTGAGCCACTTCCCAACTAGGCCTTGACGTTTGGGCTTCCATGTTTGTCTCTGCATCACCCAATTTTAGCAAGAATCTTGTTAAGTTGCTTTAGTGGGAATCCCCCACCCTCGATATCTGGTCACCCTTGACGTCTGATCAAATTGCTCGACCCCACCAGCCTGATCTCCCTGGCCTGCCTGCAGCAGGAAGCCTGCGCAGTTGGTTTAGCCAGCATCCTCCTCGCCTCTGATGTTTCCTCTCAGTAACTTTCCATCTCCCACCCTCCAAGCTGCTCCTTGGCTGCACCGCAACTGGTGCATGCCATATTCAGCACTGAGCCCAGTTCTGTATGGACTGAGGTCTCTTTCCCCTACTGCAATCCTTCCTAAATAAAATCCACTTTTACCACTTTAACTACTGTGTGGCCCTAGTTTTCCTGAACAGCCACAAAACCCGCCCTCCTCCAGGGCTCCCAGCTTGGGCAGTGAAGGGTCCACCATCCACAGAGCTGTGCTCCTTGCCTCCCCCCTTTCTGCCACCTCCACAGACCATTACCAAACTCGGGGGCGTCCACTACAGCTCTCAAAGCGCTGTCCCTCCGCAGCCCTCCACTGTCAGCAGGGCCTGGCATATCCTCCCCCAGCAGAGTCAGTGATTCTGAACAAGAAGAAGATCCTCCCTCCACACGCGTCTGACCTTGTCCTTCCTCCTCCCCTGCCTCAGCACACAGACACCCTTGTCCTTTTGGTCCTCACCTGCTCAGGGCTGTCAAAGAAGGCCAGAGCTAGACAGTAGTTAAAGCAGTAAAAATGGATTTTATTTGGGATTTTACTGCAATAGGGGGAAAGAGACCTCAGTACAGAACGGGTTCAATTCCAAATAGAACCAGGACAAGTGTTGATGTATAGCCAAGGAGCAGGATGGGGGTCAGTGGACAGAAAATTACTAAGAGGAAACGTCGGGGTGAGGAGGAGTCTAGCTAAACCAACTGCACAGGATTCCTGCTGCAGGCAGGCCAGGGAGATCAGACATCACCTGGGGCTGGCGGGGTCGAGGAATTTGATCAGATGTCAAGGGTAACCAGATATCGAGGGTGGGGGTCCTTGCTACACTGACTTAGCAGGGTTCCCACTAAAAATGGGCAATGCAAAGATAGACACATAACCCAAGGTCAAGACCTCATTGGGAATCAGAGGAGCCTGATTGAAGTTTGGTAAAGGAGAGGCACTTTGTCAGGGCCATAGAGCTCATCACGGGGCCTGCTCTGGGGTCCACCCCCCACCACCACTCCTGTCTCTCCGGCTCCTGACCCCAGGGCTGCCCACCTCGGGATGACTGGATTTTCCCACGACCCAGGCTGGCACCATCCCGTGGATCCCGGGCACCACCTACACACGTGATGCAGAAAGACACTGGCTTGTTAGCACCACAGGATAGGGACCGTGTTTGGCGCTGCCCACAGCACCCACCACAGTACCTGTCACACAGAGTGGGGATGGGGAGGGACCTGACACAAATTCAAGGTCACCGATGAAAGTGTTTTCTCTAATCTTTGGACTTCTTCCATGGTCTTATTCTCGGCAGACCCAGGTAACCTGAATTCACTTGAACACACACTGAGCAGCCAGCTCCAGGCGCTCTGCCCTCCAGAGGTCAACAAGTGCCTCCTTCTCCTCCACACCTACTGTCTTTAAGCCTCATTGACTTTGTCCTGCCCCGAAGCAGTTGGTTTCCAGCGAATCCTGAAAAAAGGAATCTTGGGATCCTGGAGCAATGGGGTGAATGTAACAAGAGGAAATTTGTTTTCTGGCTTTGTCATCTCAAATACTTGGTAATCCTCCCAGCTTGGCATCATCAGCAAAATCTGACCAGTATGACTTTTACAACCTTATCCAAGTCATTGATTAAAGAAAGAATGTATTAAATATATCTTCTTTTAAAGTTATCCAGGCAAAGAACAGAGTCCTGTGGACAACCACTACAGACTACTTGCAGATTAGTATCTTTTGGGTTTGGGGTTGCAACCATTAACAGGTACACCTAAATGGACCATCTTCTCTATCTGGTTGAAAAGTTATGAGATTTTGTCAAATACCTTCATGAACTTCACATTTGCTAGGCCCCAGCTCTCCTGATCTAATCTGTCTAGTAACTTTCTCAACAAAGTAAGTGAGGTCAGTCCAGCAGGTCTTGCTCTTGGTGAACTCAGGGTGACCCCAGCGATCATCACTTCCTTTCTTAATTGTTCAACCCCCCCTCTGAGCACCCACATTGGAATCACAGCTGGTTAAGGTTCCTGCCAACCTGCATGTACCACTCGTGCAGCCCTCTGTGGACAGCTGGGAGGGGCATACCAGGGAAGGGTCCTGGCAGCCAGGTGAGCCAATCAGAGAGGAGCAACTGCTGGTTGCAGAAGGGGAGGGTACAAACCATGACAGAGATGAGACAGAGGAGCTCAATCTGCGCCAGATGTTGATGTTGCCCTCACTGTCTCAGACAGGGAGAGCAGGTGCAGGACAGACAAACAAATGGATAGGGCAAAGACTTCTGGAGGAGATCAGTGTTGTAAGGAAGACTCGGGTTCTAGTTCTCCTGCAATCCCATTGTGTGGCTTTAGCAAGTCAAGCCTCCCTCCTTCTCTGGGCCTCAGTTTTCTCATCTATGAAATGGGGATAATGATCAGATTATTTGTGGGAAGGCAGGCAACTGCACCACTTGACCTCTTGTGGTCCCTTTGAAAGCCAGACACAAGGACAGTGGCACATAATGTTAGGGATGTGAACCCTGGAACAAGACTGCCTGGGTTTGAATCCCAGCTTAGTCAATTCCTAGCCACACAACCTTAGGCAGGTTATTGAACTTCTCTGTGCCTCAGTTTTCTTATCTGAAAAATGGGGGCAACAAGAATACTTGCCTCATAGGGCCTTGGTAAGAAGCATATGATCTACTACCTGTAAAGTGTTTGGAACAGAGGCAAAGACTGTGGTATGTGTCTGCTCTGATGATGCTGGTGGTGCTTAGGCAAGTTCACGCCTGTGCCTAGTGCATGTGGACAATACGCCAGGATTCCCACATCCCAGGTTTCTGGAGGATCCTGTATAGCTCCAAACAAGAACTGTACTGGAGAAAACAGCTGCTGCAGCCCACGGAGGGGCCAGTACCATCCTCTTAAATATTCTATCCCAGACATCTCCTCACCTGGCTTTTCTTCAAAAGAGTCAAAATGGTAGAGTTTGTGGCACCAGTGTATTCTTCCTAACACTGTTGTGTCAATTATGATTATATATACCATACAACGATCTGAAAGCTTTAAACTGGCTTCTTATACACATCCAAACCACACAAGAAACTCTTTTCAGGATATTTTTATTTGCTTCTTCGGGTGGCCCTTAAATCTCCTCTGACATTCTGACTTCTGGCTTATACAGGATGAAAGAATCCACCTGCCCATTTTCTTCCCTGAAAAGTAAATTCCAACTTAAAAACAAGAATAGATAGCTCAATCTTTCCATCTACTGCCCTGTTTCTTCCTAAAACCGACATGAGACCTACTTTAGTGCCCATTATTGTCACAACACTGCTTCCTCTGTAGCTTCCGTGATTTCCTTCCTCACACGTTCAGACACCTGCCACAGCGGGGCTCTCACGGAAATGCTCACCAATCCCAGATATGGCCTTCTGGACTTCGGTCAAGGGCTTTCCAGCACCGTTATCTGATTTAAACATAAAATCACCTTGAGAGGGGTTAAAGCGGTGCCTTTCCACATTTTACAGGTAAGGAAACCGAGTCTCAGGCCAGATGGGTCACACCTGTAATCCCAGCACTTTGGGAGGCCAAGGTGGAGGATCGCTTGAGTCCAGGAGTTCAAGACCAGCCTGGGCAACACAGCCAGACCTTGTCTCTATGAAAAAATTTTAAAAAATTAGCTGTATGTGGTGGTGCACGCCTCTAGTCCCAGCTACTCGGGAGGCAGAGGCAGGAGGATCACTTGAGCCCAGGAGTTCGAGGTTATAGTGAGCTGTGATCATGCCAGTGCACTCCAGCCTGGGCAACAGAGAGAGACCCTATCTATAAAAAAAAGAAAGAAAAGAAAAAGAAAAAAGAAACCAAGTCTCAGAGGCCCATATTTCCATAAAAAGACCAGCACAAAGCCTTCCAAGATCCAAAGCAGTATTCTGAACACATTCCTCCCCTCTCTTCGGCTCCCCCAAAGCCATTATAACTCTCTTTCGCTAAACACCCAGAACTGAGTCTTTTTTGGTAAAAATCCAATATAGTCTTTCTACATCAACTTCTTTATCAGCGGTGTGAGAAAACCACTGCACTGCTCTGTGCAGGATCTTTTCCATCCACATGTGTTATGAAAATGGCCTGTCGTTCCCTGCCCAGAGAAGTCATCTGTGGCAGGCTGTAAAAGGGCTGGGACCTGGCAGGTCTCAAAAGGAAAACCATTCGGTGTCCCAGCTGGGAACCAAGGACTCGATCCTCTCAGGATGGTCTGATCAATCCCCAGAATCCAGAATGGCAGCCCCCAGGAGCTCTGCTGTCTACAAACCCAGAACCTGCCCCATCAGGGAACAGAAGATGGGCCCGATCCTGGCCAGAGACCCTGCCACACTCCAACAGAGACAGGTCCCCAGGACCAGCACAGTGCGCGGCTCACCCATGTCAAAAAGGGAGACCTCCTCTGCAGGCAGACTGGCCTGGGGAAGTCAGCACCAGCCTTCTACCCCCAGACCTCACAGCCAGGCCTGCCAGTCTGGCTGCTCACTGCTGAGGTTCTACAACAGTCATGCCAGCCCGCATCGCTGCTGTTCTCTGCTTCCCTTCTTCCCCAAGAAAGCCATTAAGAGAAACGTAAAAGCTGATGGCATCTATTATGTCCACCTACAGACCCAACTTAGAGTAAGCTTTAAAATCACTCCTGGGCCCTCTTCAACACCCTGAGTCATTTTTGATTGTTAAAATTAGAATGGTCTCACGGCAGACTCACTCCCCAATCTAAGTGATGTCAAACAAGGCTGGGTCCTATTCCCATTCAACGTTATCAGGCAGGCATGCATGGTGTGCCTAGCTCCAGCCGGGGCTTTCTGGGATACTTACTGTCACCCTAGCCTCATGGACACCCTGCAAGGCAAGTGAAGCCATTACCTTGTTATGCTGAGGGAAAAACGTAAGTTCTAGGGATTGTCCAAGGCCACACCTCTAGGAAGTGAAAAAGCCAGGATTTAACTCCAAGTCTGCCTACTCCACCTCCTTTCCCTAGTGCTGTATTCTTTGCGATGTCCCTGGAAGTGACCTTGCCCAGCTCCCAGGTGACTTGGGGGTGTGTCCTCCAGCTTTGGCCAACAAGAAGCTTCTTCACTGACGAGGCTAGAAGCCAGGACCTTCAGCAGGCCCTCGGTGAGAACTGATTGATTACAAAAATATGCTTTCGGATGCTGCAGACCCAAAGGTGAGTGCTTTGCAGGCTGTTCAGCTCTCTCTCCACAATGTCTCTTGTGGTCAGTCACCTATGTACCAACCACATCTGAATGGCTCAGCACCATCCCCTCAAAGTCCCACCTCCTGACCTTTGCTGGCACAGTGCCCACATCTTCTACCTTCTGTCCTTTGAGGCCAGCTCAAAGGTCACCTGCTGTGGGAGCCCTCCTAGGTTCCACCCAGTGAGAATTCATCACATCCCCTTTGTGCCCCGATAGCCCTTGCTGGTGCCTCTGCTAAGAGTACATTCAAATCTGCTTCATATCATTTACTTTATTTGACAAACACTTTTATGGCACTTACTATGTATGAGGCAGTGGTTGAAATCCTCAGCAAAGAGTCACTGAGTTTGTTTTCATAACTATCCGATGAAGTAGGTACTATTATTGTCAACCCATTGTACAGACAAGAACACTGGGACACAGGGAGATGAAGTGGCTTGCCTGAAATTAACACAGCTAGGAAGTGTTCTTACCAGGGTCACTTGCTCGTGTGTGAGTTGCCCATGCTGTCCTGTGAACTCACTAAGGTCAGGGGTCTCACCCAAGTCATGTTTGGGTGCCCAGAGCTTGGCATGAGGCAGGTGCTCCGTGCTTGTTCCTGAATGGAGCTCAGTGTCCGGCACGAGGTCATCTCCCCGCTGTGGCCAGCTGTGGTGGCCTGCAATATGGATACTACCTCACCAAACTTCCGACCGCTTTAAGCGCCTGCCTCTGCCACCTTTGGCAGTCTTTCCTGAGTGCTTAGGAGGATGAAACAGGATGCAGTTTTTTGTCCATGAAGCTGACAGCATCTATATACACACTTCACCATCTATAACCATGCCACCCTCTCTAGGGCTTGGCCAAGGGGTCTTTGGGAACAGCCATGATGGGTGACTTCCCAGGATCTGGCTGGATCTCTTGGGCCCCAGACAAGAGAATAAGACCACAGACCCCAGCCAGCCAGCCCAGAGCGTGACTGGCGGCTGTGGGCAGTACAAAGGGCGCTGGGCTCAGAGTCAGGCAGACTGAGACTTACTGCCTCACCCTGGGCCCAGCACGCAGAGCCTCAGTTTCCCCAGCTATAAATGGGCTAAAGGTGAGAACTCCTCTCTTGTTTAATTTTTGAAATAATAGCAACAATTAAACAACAAGGATTACAAAGTTTGTGCAGTGCTAGAGTTGACTATTTCTTCCAAATGCATCACTCAGTAATAGCCTGGTAAGGGAGGTACCACTTATAAGAACTAAATTGAGAAAGAACCGCCTGCACTTCACACTTTACCAGATCGATAAAAATAAGGACAGTTTCCTTTGAATGCTCAAAGAAGAGATGAGTAGGGCAGTCCAGGCTTTCTCCTGGCAACACTTGGCCCAGTTGTCCTGTGAGTCCCCGAGTGGCCTATGCTGACAGATTGGTAAGTCCTCCTCACCTGCCCACCTCAAGGTGCCACCGAGCCCAGCTCTGAGGCAGGGACACAGGCCTCCCAGGGCCACCCACTCAGGGCTGTGCCAGGGCAAAAACGGAAACTGAGAGTTACAGTTCTCAACATTGAGCACTTTCGGTTTGCTTTGATACACACAGCCACCATCCCCGGGCCCCCCATGGTGTCAGGTGTGAGCAGAAGACTCCAACATCAGCTATGATCTCCACAGCAGCCTTGCCCTCACACCGCATGCCCCGGGCCACCACTCCAAGCAAGGTCCCGCCCGCCACTCATGGTGCCCGTCCTGCCAGGAGGCCCCACTCAGGGGCATGTCCCTCCGCAGAAACAACCTGGCAATTTGAACCAGAATCTTATTCCCTTCTCTCCCTGTTCTTTAGACAATGTGGCCACTGATCCTTAGTGACCTCAAAGCTTCCTGACAGTAAGGGGAGGGGCTTCTAGAATGTCATCTGAAGACAGAGCCAGACCAGAGCTCAGGGCTGCGTTCCAGTTATACCTGCCTCCCAAAACTACAAGCACCTGGCTTTACATTTGTGCAGTGAAAGAGCCGTTCACATGACTCACACTAAAACACAACAGAGGTCCTCATACTTGGAAACCGGAACCCACCAACAATTCTCAGAGGCCAGTTCTGCAACTTTCTGGCCCCAAAACACAGCAAAACACAAGTGCGTCTTATCCCCACTGAGTAGCCCACTCAGTAGCATCTGCCGAATGCCCACTGTGCACCAGATCCATATACTTTTATTTGGACCTCCAAACCACTCTGGTTGCCTGCTAGCAAACCTTTTACACATCAGGGAAGGGCGGCTCCAAGAGAAGAGCCCACCCAAGGTCACCCAGCAGGGTTGAGTCGAACCTGGGCCTCTCCAGCTCACAAGACCAAGCTCTTTCCTCTACGCCTTGCCGCATACCAGGTGCACACATGAAAGCACCCACACAGTGCTCAGCACATACGAGGGACTCCAAAAGGAGCTGTCACTTACTTTTCTCTACCATGGAGCCACAAGGCTGTACTTAGTGCCTTCCAGGCCACAGTACGCAGAGAATTCTGAGCAACTAGGGCAAAGCCAATCTGATAGTCTAAAAATCCAGTGTCCACAGAAGCCTGACTGGCCTTCTTCTGAGGATGTGGCAGCCGGCTGGCAGCTTGTGCCCCCAAACTTCTCAAGCCAGACTCATCATTTCCACACTGCCTGGCCCAGAACCCTCAGGTCTCCACCAAATAAATATTTGCACATCTGCCTGGGGAGCGTCAAAGTTTTTTCTGGAGAAAATAAAAACTATTAGCCCAGCACACAGGCATTCCAGCAACCCACTCTTGGGCCACAGTGGACTGGAATGGCCTGGGCATTTCAAGCTAGTGTGCCAGGCTCTGCCCTAGCCAGCAAACCCAGAAACCTTTCACGATTTGAAGGCTGGACCCCCACTGCTGGCCTGGATCCCAAATCACTGCCTACAGCAGACAGCCCTCACCAACTCCCATGCCCTCAAGTTTCTGCCCTGAGACTCCTGGTCAACAGTCTGGCTGTGGATGACCTTGGCCCTGACCCCTGCCAAAGACAGATGGCTGGCTTCTGAAGACATCTGACAGTTGAGAAGAAGACACGTTAACTACGTGTTGTTCTAGATGCTTCCATAAGACAGCCTGCTAGGGTCACAAAACCTCAGCCCCCTGCAGAACTGCTTTCAGAGCGTTGTAATCTAATACTGTGTCCTTCTTTATTAGGAGGCTAAATGCATCACTCACACGAACGACATCACTGTGTCTTTTATAAAGATGTTATTGGAAACATCCAATGGTCCTGACAGAATGACCCAGAATTAATTACTCTTTGTGTTTAGTTTCAGGCATATCTTATATCTGTACCTCTTTACAGCTTCTTAAAGCCCTTTCACATTAACCTTTTCTCTCTCTTTCTCTCTCATCTCTACAACAACTCCATGAAAAAGTCGGGCAGGCATTATTATTCTCATTTTATAGATGATAAAACTAAGGTGCAGAGAAGTTAAACGACCAGGTCAAGGTCATCCATTAATGTCAGAGTCAGGTCCCCCACGTCAAGTCCAGAGCTCTTTCCACTGAACAGCCCTGCCTCAAACCTAAAAGATTTGTCCCTGGAACCCAAAGGGAAATGTGTCCTCATGACATGGAACACCAGAACATCCCTTTCCTGCCTTCAAATCCAGGGTTCAATTGAAGCAGCGCGTTCCTCACAGACACCTGATAACATCTTCTCCCTCTGCTCCATTTAGAGGCTCAGTTGTGATTTTATCCCAAATTGATATTTTACCTTGTGTTTAGCGCCACTCATGCAAAACACATTTGCTAAGGATTTACAATGTGCCAGGGTGCTCTAGACACAGAGGCCTTCATTTACTCACAAACATCCCGAGTACCTGCAGGCTCTGTCCTGTGCACTCAGACAGATGATGTGCCCATCCTCGTGGGCTGGCCCAGCTCACAGCCAGGCGAGGCAGCAGACAATAACCGAGTTATAAGGACTTCGCTGGGGAAAACAGCCCAGCCCCGAGGACTGGGGTGGGAGGATCACCGCTGAGCTCTCAGTGTACCTCAAATCCTTCTGGAAATGCACAGACCTTAACTTCACTTAGAAAACTCATTCAGCAAAGCTTAGACACAGATCACAATTTCTTCATTGGCCTCAAATACAAAATCCCCCACTGAAATGTGAACCAGTTTTTATGCGACTATATAACATTTTACATTTTCGTATGCATTATAATGAAATGATAACAGTAAAATTTAGTGGGTGCCTACTGAATGCAGGCCCTGTGCTCAATGCTTTCCACGAAGTTCCATGTCAACCCTCAGAACAACTCTGAGAGAGTATCATCCCCATTTCACAGATGAGGACACTGAGGCTCGGGGACAAGGAGTGTCGGCATGCACACACAGGATGCCTGCCTCCAAATATCCTTCCACATGTCCAGCTGTCTCCCTCACACCCAACAGGCATTGAAAAACAAACCAGCAAGCCATTATAAATACCCAGATCTGCCTCAGAATCCTTCAGCCTTCATTCATTCCATCTACAAATATTTATCAAGCACCTACTATGTGCTAGAGCATGTGCTAGACACTACAGTGAGCCGAAACAGACTAATTCTTGCACTCTTGGGGTTCACAGTTCCCTGGAGGAACAGGGGAGACCAACATGGATCAAATAATCCAACAAATGTCAAACTGCAACTGTGATAAGCACTAGAAAGGAAAAGTTCATAGTGCTTAGAAAAAACATGACGGGGATTCACGAGAGAGAACAGAGAAAGCATGCTTGAGCTAGTGTCTAAAGGATGAAGAAAGGTGGCAAGAGCATTCCAGCTTGTGCAAAGGCCCTGTGCAGGGAGCATGCTCACCCAAGAGGCAGAAAGGATCATGTGGCTTGGCCCAGAGGAAGAGGGGAAGAGTGCTCAGCAGTGACACTGGGGAATGGGCAGGGAAAGGCCCCAGAGGGCTTCCAAGGCTGTAGGAGAAGTTTTGTTCCCATCCCCAGAATAAGGGTGAGTCTCTGCAGGGTATCAGGCAAGGAGGCTACCAGACCAGAGTGCTGACCAGAGCGCTGGGACAGTACCTGGGGGTGCAGAGGACAGTTAGGGACAGCCCCTGCACCCGCCCCAGGCCCACCATCACACTTCTCATGCTGCGTGGTAATGACCCCTGGCCTCCTTCCCCATGTGCCTTTGAGGGCACAGCTATTTTTGGTGTATCTCTGTATGCCTTGTAACACACCCAGGGCCTGGCACCAAGTAGGTGCTTAGCAAGCATAGCCTCAATGCATAAAGGAAGCACAGCTACTGCCCTTGAGATTATCTAACAGGAGACACACAGACTCAAACGCCCACCCCACATAAACACAACAGGAGGTAACAAGTTCTGCCAGAGACAAGTTCTCCAGGTGCCAGGGGATAGAGAGCGGATCTGTGCGAGCCAGGTGTATAGACAGACACACTTAAAGTGAATAGAGACCAGGGTTGGCTGTGTGTGACTGAGTGGGTGGACGGGCAAATGGGAGAGGGTGGGGCTGACTCAGAGGGAGAGGCAAGCAGTTGGGGGAAATCTGCAAGAAAAAAAAAGACATCAACACTGAGGAAACTTGCCACTGGCTTTTAAAGGAGGAAGATAACTATATGAAGATGCTGCTTCACTCAGCGCTTAAGCTGCAGAGATCAAAGTCAGACCATCCAGATTCAAATCCCAGCTCAACGCTTGGCTATGATCTTAACTAAGTCACTTAACCTCTCTAAGCCTCCTCTGTAAAATGCAGACAATGATAGTACCAACCTCACTGGATTGTAGTTAAGACCAAATGAATGAAGGATGCAAAGCATCTGACATCAGTACTGCCACGTGGTAAGCACTGGATAAAGGTGAGTTGTTGTTCTAGTCCCTTTTCCTTCATCTACTCACTTGCAACGAAATATTTCCATTTCCTTTTCCTTTGTTTATGACAATGAGACTAGAAGATTTCCAAAGGTTTCCCAAAGTTTCTAGAATTCCCAGAGTCCAGCAAGGAGCTTAGAAGGGTCAGTGGGGCTACAGACCATGCAGCATGAGAAGTGTGATGGTGGGCCTGGGGCAGGTGCAGGGGCTGTCCCTAACTGTCCTCTGCACCCCCAGGTACTGTCCCAGCACTCTGGTCAGCACTCTGGTCTGGTAGCCTCCCGGCTTGATACCCTGCAGGGACTCACCGTTGTTCTGGGGATGGGAACAAAACTTCTCCCACAGCCTTGGAGGCCCTCTGGGGTCTTCCCTGCCCACTCCCCAGTGTCACTGCTAAGCACTCTTCCCCTCTTCCTCTGGGCCAAGCCACATGATCCTTTCTGCCTCTTGGGTGAGCATGCTCTCTGCACAGGACCTTTGCACAAGCTGTTCCCATGCTGCCCTGCGTTGTGGAGTAATGGTCGGGCCGCTCTTCCTTCCATCAAAGCCAAGGCACTCTTTGAGCAGGGCTGGACGGGGGTGGGGAGGGGGACGTTAGCCTGGGCTCTGCTCATAAGCCCCAGAGTGAGCATCTGGGTCTCTGTCTGCCAGTTACATCCCTGAAACAATTCTGAGAATTTTCAGAAAAGCTTCAGTGAATGGGTAGTTCTAGAAACAAAACGATTTGGATAATATAGTGATGATTATTATAAGTAGGGCTGTTGCTTTCAAAATCAGTTCCCTCTGAACAAAGTCAAGTGGATCATAAGAAGAGTGTGAAGGTATTTTCTCTATGCCACCTCCTGACCCTGCGCCATGAGAGCAGCAATAATGCATCACTCCACAAAGTCCTTCTTTGGCTAGATTTTATCTGAACAGTGACTGATGATGTCCTTGCCAAATGGCAGGAGAAGGGGTCTGCTTCAGCCAGCAGCTGTGGAACATGGGCATTGATGAAGACAGATGAGTCCATTTACTCAACATTTTGGATCTACCACTAATTTTCTAGATGACAAAGACACTTCATCCTTCCAGCAACATAGACTATTAAAAAAAGACTGGAAATGTAGAAAATTGGCAAAGGAATGCCCCAATCAACCCAAAAAGGTATCACAACGTTCATGCCCCTTACTCAGGCACAAATTTTCAGACTCTTAAACTCCAGCTCATAACCAATTTACTCTTACTTTATACATGATTCTAACACATTTGGTTATCTGGTTTGGGTTCAGACCTATTCTGTCACCATCATGGAGATGGTCACCTTACGCTGAGCACATTAAATTTCTGAGTCAGTACAGGCCATGGGAGAATAAAGAGCAGAAGCTGCCAGCCCAGGAGCCGGAAGCCTGGAAGAAGCCTTGCTATTCCGGGGATTCCAGAGCACACCTTTATTCGCTATGCCCTGACCTGCCCTAGACCATCTGAGTCACTGAGGCTGATGACTTGGCTTCATTCCTACGATTTCTACTAGGACCAGAGTCCAGTCCAGCCTCCGTTGCTCTCATATTCCCTGGAGGTGGGAGCAGGTGATCAGAAGCCAATTCCTAAGTCCTCCACCTACTGGTTAGAGTATTGCTCCAATAAACTGACCTCCTAAACCATTAAACTTCTCAGACAATGGAAAGTATTCCTTTCCTAGGTTTTGATGTACCTTGGAGGATGCTATGTATGTTTGCCAGGGAAGAAGAGAATGACATCAGCTTTGCACATAATCTTTTATTCGAACATACAACAAGTACCCATTCCCCTTTCACACCACAACTACAGAGCCCCCAAAAGCACCGAATAATAAGAACCCAAAAGGATGAATAAAGAGCAAGCAGGAAGCTCACCCCCATATGGCTTGGCAAACAAAGCACTTCCTCCATTTGTTAAAACTCTGCCCATTAATCCTCTTAGAACCGGAGAGCTAGAATCCAGGCTTTTACATCTATTTGTTCGATAAATATTTATCGAGCTCCTGCTCTGGGCCTGGCCCTGAGATAGTGCCTGGGGGCACCACAAAGGAGCCAGACACACCCTGTGCCTCCCTCCTTGCTGCTAACAATGGAGCAGAGATCTGCAATCCGTGCTGCAATTCAGAGAGCAGTAAAGACCTCCCCTTGGTCTCAGCAAGTTTCCTAGTACCAGAACCCAGACGCTGACCCTATCTGGGGCTCCCGTGGTTTCAGCCTGGCTCACCTGTTCATCCCTAGAAAGCCAGGTGCAGAGAGGAAGGCATTTCACCAGCCTTACTGCACGTTGTTACGTAACCATAGAGAAGAAGAAAAGAAAGTAGCAGATGTAATGCAGCTGCTCATTGGGCAAACTATGCCATTTAATTTTCTCACCTTCCTAAAACCAAAATAATTAACCAAGAAAGTGAGAGATAAGAAGTCATTTAAATTTCACTCCCAAACAACATGGGGAATGACCAAGTAGGTGCCTCGAGGAGGGGAATGCCTGCCTCGGCACCCTCTGCCAATCCCTGTCATGGCTGAGCCACTCCACGTGTGATCGTTGTCTGTCTTGACCACCTGTTAGACAGTGAGCTCCATGAGGACGGGATCTGTGTCTCATCAATCTCTGTATCCCAGAGCCTAGGACAGGGCCTGGCAGTCAATGGGTACAGTACTAGGTAGGGCTCTGTGTCCACAGCAGCCAGCCAGGTGGGCCCCTCAGATCTCCTTTGAAGAGAGAACCAGAACCTACAGGAGGAGATGCAGTCAGCTAACAGCCATCAGCTGCAGCACCTTCAAGACCTGCCACGGCATTCAAGCTAAGGACACAGTCTCCCACGGCAGAACTCAGCCAATGACTGAGGTGGGTGGGGATTCTACAGCCTGGCACTTTGGGTCCAATACGAGACTCCTGTAATGGGCAGTCTTTGCTCCGGGGCTCACCTTGGGCGGGCCAAGACTTTCTGAGCGCTGTACCTTGGTCTGAGACTCTTCCTACCCAACTCTGCTTCCTTCCCCCTCTTCTTTCACAGGTATCAGAACAGCATCATGGTCTGAGCGCTTCCCTACCTATTCGTTTATCTTTCACAGGTAAATCCACACTTGTAAATCCATCTTGGCATCTCCTTCCTGAAGGACCCAAAATGACAAACGTCTGTGACATCCACATGCCCCTCAACATTTCCCACCCTCTTTGAAGTCAGGTTGGCCAGTGACTGTTTCTGATCAATGAAATATTAGTAGAAATATTACATGTCACTCCAAGTAAATGTGTTAAAAATCCAGTGTGCCTTCCCCATGGCTTCTTCTCTACCTCCACCTACATGAAGCCTCAAGATAGGAGAGTCACAATGCACAGGCAGCCTGGATCCCTGTGTTATTGCTTGGAGGAGAGCCACCCAGAAGGCCCTCTGACACACACTGGACTTTCTGTGAGCAATATATAAATTTTACTGTGTTAAGCAACAGGGATTTCAGGATTTGTTTGTTAATGCCTAGTCCACACTGACAAAAGACATATATCCCATATACGTATTTGTTTAGCACCTCTCTTTGCACTGTTCTCTTAGCCTTCAGCTTGCTAATTTCCCTGCTGAGATCTCAGATCTCTGTATGCAGAAATTGATGCTACTCTGTGCCCACAGGAGGGAAGGCCAAACACATGAAGAATGCCCTTTTAAAGATAAAGTTAGCATGCTACAACTCTTAGCCCAATCCCAGGTATTAAATAGGCCTTTAGTGTGTTAATTCCACCCACCAACCCTATTCATCCTCTTTCAAAGGAACTTGGAGACAGAGAAGGTATGCCCATGGGTGCCTGGCTAGGTCTGAGGAATTGGTGGGAGGCTGGCATGGCCAAGCCTCTGCCCTCATCTTGGGAAGCTCAGGGGCTGGTATTGGTGGGAACGTGCAGAGGGCAGCTATAGCTGGGCAGTCAACTTAATCCTGATATGTGGAGTCACCTAAGTCCCGAAACAAGGAAGGAAGAAGACCCTGGGGAAGTGACGAGACCAGCGACCCTAGGGATGCTAACTCAGAAAGCAGACTATAATTCACCCACTCACAGTTCAGTTCAGCAGCTGTGTACTCACGCCACTGCTTGTCAGGCCCTGGGGCATGAGATGGGCCCTGCCCTTATGGAGCTACAGGCCCGTGGGGGAGAAAGAGACAAACACCGCTATGACACAGGCAGAATGAAAGACGTGCTGGGGGACACCCTTGAGTAAAGGCCTCAATGTGTGCACCCTCGTTCACCAGCACCCCTTCTCAGCAACACAACCCCAGGAAACAAGACGACTGATAACACTGCCACAAATTTACATCATGTTTTGAGCTTCCACATCCATTCCATTTATTCCTTATAACAGCCCTGTGAGGTCAGCATAATTATCCCCATATTGCACAGAAAAAACAACAATGGTAGCAACAGAGCAGCAATATTTACTGAGTGCTCACAGTGTACAGAGTATTGATTTGATTACATTACCTGGATCATCTCATTTGCTCCTCCTGCACCCGATAACGCAGTTAGTATATTAGCCCAATTTTATAGAGGGAGAAACTGAGGCAAACTGACCTGCCCAAGGTCACCAAGGTGGTGAGTGGTACCCAAACGAGGAGACAATCCCAGATCTCCTGGCCCTGAGGCCAGGGCTCATTCCCCAGGTGCTAGGTGAGCACAGGCTCAGAGCTCACCAGCCTCATGCCTGCAGGGGACGCTGTCTCCTGTTCCCTTACATTGCATCTAATTCCAGTGGCGGTTCTGCTGGGGACACACTCCCCAGCTCTTGGTTCCCTCTCTGTTGCCCTCCTGCCCTGTGGGTCTCAGTGCGGTGCCTTCTCCATAACCTCACACTGCTTCCCCACCTCCATTCAGGCCCCATCGTCTCTCCCCTCAAATACTCCCATGGCTTCCTGGCTCTGGGACTCCAGGCCCATTCTGTCCCCAGTCAAGCCTTGATCAGATCACACCCATGTTCGAAAACCTCCTGTGGCTCCTGCAACTGCAGAATAAAGTCCCCCTTCTTCACAATGGCATTCAAGGCCATCCACACCCAGCACCGGGCTGTTTCCCTCCATAAACCCTGCGCTCAAGTGAAAACAAGTGAGTGATCCCCACATACCTCACACTGTGTTGCCTCCATCCTTTGCTCTTGGGCACCCTTCCTGGGATCCCACCTCCATTTCCCAGAGCCGCCACGTCTCTGTGTCAACATTATACTCACCCTTTCCAGGCCCAGGCTTGACTTCTCCTCCTCCAGGAGGCCTCTCTTCCCTTTCTCTTAATGCCCCTGGCATCTATTGTTTCTTCAATTTAGCATTTGCCAACTGCCTGCCTGTGTGCATATTGTGATCAGACACACCTGGCATTCACACCCTTAATAGCCTCTGATTTCCATGGAAGAACCAAGGCTTCTCCACCTTGTATTCACGTGGTTGGGTGGGGCTGACCTCACCTCCCTCTCCCATCAGCAAAGTCTGGCAGATGTCCCAGGCCTGGCCCATCAGTGTCATGTGATTTGTTTGGGGATAAACACATGACCCAATTCAAGCCAATGAGATCTAAGCTTGGGACTTTTGCTAAAACAGTTGGGAAAGAAACACTCTTCTTACTGGAGTTTCTAAACTGGAAGTGTTTGTAAGCCTGCAGCTTCTAGGGGCCATCTGTGCCACCACATGGGGAGAGGCTGCCCAAGAGTGAAGCCAACACAGAGGAAATCAAAGCCAGGAGACAGAGAGGAAGATATTTTTAACGATATCATTTGAGCACCTGGATTTGGCCATGCCTTAATACAGACCACCCAGGTTTTTTCAGTCATATGAACCCATTAAAGTTGGGTCTCTGTAACTTTCAACAACAAGAATGCTAAGCAATACACTTACTAAGGGCCAGGTACCATGCTGGGCAGTGGGGGTACAACCACAGAGAAGACGTGAGCCTGACCCTAAAAGATCTCCTGTTCTTTTTGTTTTTCATAACAGCTGTATTGAGATATAATTCACATAACATTCACCCTTTAAAGTGTATAATTCCATGGTTTTTAGTATATTCACAGAATCACACAACCATCTCCACTATTGTTTTCTACCCTGCATTGAAAATGGTGACTGTGTTCCTTGCCCTGCTCTCTAGTCCTCAGTTGCCCCTCTCAAGCCCAGAGCTGTGTTTCACACCTTTCTGCAGTACCAGCAACTCCAGCAGGTGCTCAATAAATATCTGCTGAGCTATAGTCAGACGTTTTTAGGAAGTGGAGCCTCAATCCAACTGTTGTTTGGATCCTGTCTAAAGCACTACGAATAAGAGAACAAATATTTGGCAAAGCCACTCAAGCAAAAGACATGCCAATCACTGGGTTTTCTCTGGGTTTTCTACACTGGATCTCTGCATCAGGGTGGTCTTCCTGAGAGTCACGCATCTGGACTGCACTCCTTTGGCCCCCTGAACTTTCCCTAAGTTTATTATAGAATGATTTAAAATAGTAACAAGTGGGAAAACATATAAGTCCAACAATAGAGGAACAACAAAATACTTGGGTGCACCCATAGGACAGAATAGAGTACAGCCACCAAAAATCATCTTTACAAAGAGGATTTGAGCACATAGGGAAATACCCATGATATAATGTTAACTAAATGAAATAAAATATAAATGAACACATAGAGGATGATCTCAAGTACATAACAGTAATCAATGACAACTGGAAGGGAATAATGCTAATTATTAGATATAATTATTTCTGTATAGATGGATTGACAATTATCTTTCTTTATGCTTCTCTGTAATTTTCAATTTTCCTACAATGAATGTTAATCAAATCAGAAAAGCCAACATTATTTTTAACTCATTTTTGGTTACTATTTTATTAATGTGGCTACCAAAGAATAAGAAACAACCACATGGGGAACATTTCTTAATCTCCTGCAAAACTTTTTTAAAAAAGACATTGTGAAAAAAGAAAGAAAGAAAGACATTGTCCCTCAGATTCTTTTAATCAAGCATGTAAGTAATATAACCAACCTACCACGTTTACCTTTTTACCTCGACTGCTGGGAAGCTCAGAGCTAAAATTTAATACTCAAAATGCAATAACCATTTTGGCCCAGGTTCTTGGTATAGTAACTTCCATTCACTTAGATAGTTTCTGATGCTTCCTTTTATCTGTATTTTCAGTTGTCTCACTTGTCCAAATCCTCCTTGGAATATATAAACAAGTATTTGCTGAAGTGATTTGATGTTACACCAGAGAAGCAGAGGTTCTGACAGACAGGTGTTCTGTTGGGATGTTTCATTTTTACAAACACATAGCATTGAGTGGGGCTTTGAAGATTCTACTGCTATTCTAATTACAGTAGAGAGTCAATCTGGATGTAGAAGGATTTTTTATTGAGAGAGGTTGTCCTCAATGACTAGATTAACCCATTCCTTGCTAACTCTCCATCTCCTTGCAGACAGAGGTCCGTCCTGGCTGCCTACAATCACTGGCCATTGAGGCCACTGACTGACAGCAAATATGAGCAAAGCCAGCCAAAATCCATTCACCACATCCATCCTGCGTTCAAGTCTACAGACAATGTGACACAGTCTGCAAATAATTAGGCAGTGCACACAATCCACAAAGACAGCCAACCTGAATAAACTAGGCCCCGAACACTCTAAAACTGGCCACAAACACTCTTCAGATTAATCTGGATTTTGCTGCAAATTAACCAAACTGATCCTACCTTCACTCCAGCTCAGGGAAAAAGCACCTCTACTTTAAAGATGAGGCTACTTGAAAAAAATTAAGTAATTATATCACTAGGCACTCTCCCAAATGTGATACTTCATGGCAGGGGATAACACATTTCATTGTTAACTAGAATTCTTTTTTTCTGGTGATAACTTCACTGACTTGCCATGAGATTTCAAAAGCAAGAAAAAGAAATAAGCAGTCTTAATATTTTAGTTGCATCCATTTTTATCACATCTAAAGCCACAATGTCTTACTTGTGAATCCAGGACAAATGAAAATGAAGGAAGAGAAGCAGGAACATTTATTTGGTGCTTACAGCATGCCAGACAGAGCACTGGCCGCTGAGCCTGCCAGCTCAAGGCATCTTCCACTCTGGCATGTTATCTCCCTTAAGCCCCAGGTCACCACCCTGCAGAGTACATATAATATTCCCACTTTTTTAGATGGAGAACTCTAGGCTTAGAGAGATTAAATACCTAGCTCAAGGTCACCCAGCAGGGAAGGTAACCAGTTTCTGACTAGAATGCAGGTCCCACCTACCCCAAAGCCCTTGCTCTGGGCCCCTTCAAAAGGCTAGAGACACTTTCCTGTTTGCAGGAGGCTGAAATTATCCTCTGTCCTCCTTCCCACTGTTTCCTAAATATTCTCACGAACTGAAGAGCCTTCTGACTGCCTCACCTTCTTGACTTTGGGCCCTCTCACTCAGAAAGTCATCAAGACACACTTGAAAAATAAAATGTAAAAGCTCCAACCCACACCCTGAAACCAAGCACCCATCTCTTTGCTGCCACAAACAGGCCAATATGAAATCTCTTTCAGGGAAGCTTTTTAAAGGGAAGAAACTGATGATGAAAACCTTGTGTAGCTGACAATACTTGATGATGATGCAAGCAGGGCTGCCCTGTCTACAAATGTTTTGTCCCCAAAGAACCGGCTCCCTGCTGTCCCTTCCAGAAGAATGTGTATATGTGTGTGGAAGGAACAGAGAAACAGTGCCAAGAAGACATGCCTCCTTGTAACTGCATTGCTCTCTCCATTTATGTGTGCCAGACAAGTACCCCCAGAGAACTTAAAAAGCTCGGGCAAAGATGAGGGCGACAGGAATGTCATTGGGAAATGATTTCACACCCGGGTTAACCCTGCACGGCCACCCAGCTCGCATCCTCCGGGGCAGAGGGGGCCTCTCCGCTGCAGCAGTCTGCGCGCACCGGTTCCTTCACCTTTTATTTACAGCGCAGAGCAGGCTGGTTCGTCAGTGAAGCGGGGGAGGTAGGGAATAAGGTACAGTCCAGATGCTGCTTCTTCTCCGGGGACATAAAAAGGGTCAGACCGAGGAGGGAGTGAAGCCCAGGTTGCACCACCAGCGCAGGAGCGCGACCCTCCTCCCCAAAGGGCTCTACAGCTGGGCTCCAGCAGAGGCGCCCGGGGAGTCCCGGCAAGCCGGGGTCAAGCCCAGCGCCTCGGCCCGGCTCGGCGCGGTGGAAGAGGCGCCAACTGAGCGTACTGCACAGGAAATCACTGCCCCCTTCAGGCCGCGTCGCGGGCGCCGCGGCCGGAGCGTAGGGGCTCCCTCAGTCCGGAGAAACTCGCAAACCCGACCTTGCGCAGACAGGATTGCTCCCCCAGGGCCCCTCCGCGCGCCCCGGCTCCCAGGCTGGCGGTGAAGGTCCGCGCTGGGGCTTCAGGTGGAGGCCAAACCGAGGGGGTGGGGAGGAGTCCTGGGATGGGAAGCCCTAGGCTCTCCGGCTCCGCTCAGAGAAGGAGGCCGGGAGGGGAAGCCCGCTGCTGCGCTCCGAGTCCGTGCTCCGGCTACCAGGACACTTCAAATCTGCGCCCGGAGAAACTGTGCCTGCAGCCGCCGGGCCAACAGCAGCGGCGCAGCCGGACACCCGCGCGTCGGGGGCGAGATCTGCCAGGGCACTCTCTGAGCAACTAACCCGAGGGGGTTCTCCTCATAAAACAGCTCTGGCGACAAGCAGCGTCCGGCACATCCAGGCAGAAACGCCGCAGAGCCGGCGGGCTCCGAGCTGCTGGCGCGCACTACGCGCCCAGCCCCGCTGCGCGCCCGAGCCCCTCGGGTCCCGGAGCCCTCCGGACCTCTAAGCGCGGGTCGGCTTTCCTGGGGGCCTGCGAGCAAGCCCGCGGCCCCTCCGTCCCTGGGCGGCCCAGTTTGCAGTCAATGCGCCTGTTCCTCCCACCCGGCACCTCACAGCCCCACGAGCGGGACCTGGGCAGGAGCAATGACTGCAGGCCTTTGGGGGTCCAGCCCCCACCTTCTCCACTCCTTTTTCTCTGGTCAAAAGAGACCCTAGTCTTCCATTTCACCCCCTCCCTACACACACACACACATATAATCCCGGAGGAGGTGAGTGCTTGGCAAAGCTTGGTATCAGCTGTGCCAGCCAAGCCCAGCGGGACCCCGGGGATGAGCACTGAGCACCAGCCCGAGGTGCCCTCGACAGGTACAGGCGGGTCAATCAGGGATCCGGCCAAGGGCCGGAGCTTGCCTCTGTCCAACACTCCCCACCCCGTCGCCCCCGGGAGCCCCGACGGCATGGGCAGCCGGACACTCACCTCGGTATCGTAGAGCCGCAGGTCGAGGAAGTAGGGGCGCAAGAGTGACTCGTTGCGGATCTGCTCGATGGCCAGCTCCACGGCGGGGAGCACGCCGCGCCCGATGCTGCCCTTGGCCACCTCCTTGGTGAGCGGCATGAGGCCCATGATGGAGAGCGGCGGGCTGCTGGGCGGCGGCCGGGGGGCGCCCCGCGCCCAGCCCCAGGCCCCGGGCGCCAGCGGCAGCAGCAGCGGCAGCAGCAGGAGCAGCAGCAGGGCGCAGGAGCAGCAGCAGGCGGGCTGCCCGGAGCTCCGCGGGGAAGCCATGCCGCGCCGCGGGCTGCGGGCGCCGGCTCACTCGGCCCGCATGGCCTGGCCCGGCCCGCCGCCCCGCGCCAAGCTCTCCCCGCGGCGCCCGCGCAATGGCGCCGGCCCGGGCCCCGGCTCCGGCTCGGGCTCGGGCTCCTGCTCGGCTCAGAACGGCCGCGGCGGCGGCGGCAGCGGCGGCGCCCGTGACGGATCAATCACGCCGGGAAGGGGTGGGAGCCGGCGGAGTGCGGGAGGCGGGGAGCAAGCGAGCAAACGCGGAGAGGGGGGCCGGCGTCTCCGCGCGCGCCTCTCTCCAGCACGGCCGCCCCGCACCGGGCCGCCTCCGCCCGCCCCCGTGCGCTCTCTGAGCCGCTCTCCCGCCGGGAGCTGCTAGGCGGCAGCCCCTGGAGCCTGGCCGGGGGAGGGCGGGCGGCAGGAAACGCGGGAGGCGAAGGCGAGGCTGCTCAGCGGCAGCTCGGGCCGCCTCCAGGGACGGGGACGAGCCGTGCGCGCCGGGGGAGGGGGAGGTGCTGGCGCTGCGGCGGCAGCGGGGAGGGCCACCTTCCCAGCACACGCACACACGCGCCCCCGGCCCGCCGACCGCTGGGGACCAGAGCGCCCGGGGACAGCGATCGGGGAACCAGGACCGCGCTCTGGCACACGCAGTGGCCGCCGCTGCTTCGCCGAGGGCTTCCTGTAGCACCTGCACGGTGATTTGGAACTGCTTCTCAGAGGTCTGGCCGGGAAGGTCTGGGCGGACGAACGTTCCACGAAGGCGTCCTAGAGATATTTATCTGCAGCCTACGCTCTCCTGCTCTGCTCTGGCGCCCACAGGTCCTGACTGTGGCCGGAGGGTCGTGGAAGACGCCTGCTGGAGCTCGAACGCCTCATGGTGCTAGGCTGTCCGGCCTTTGGGGCCTTGGCCGAGGACACTCCTCCCCTCCCCACTAAACCGAGCAGCCTCCCTTTGCCAACCCCAGGCGAAGCTGGGGTCCAAACCTTGCGTGCACTACCGCCCCCTCCAGGCATTTGACCTCCCCGTGTCCCCACTCCTGACGGGCCCCGCCCTAGAATTCTCCCCCAGGTGGGAGCACTACAGGCCTACAGGCCGGCGAGCGGGGCTGCGCACCCCTGGACTTGGCCCTCTCTCTGCTGGGTCGCAGTGGCTGCACTAGCCAATCTTAGGCAAGGCAGTCCCGGGCCAGCTGTGCCCGAAAGAGCTGACCTAAGACCTTGGGTCCCTTGTGCCTCTTCATGCTTGAAGAATGGGAATCGTGGTCATTAATCTATAAAATCCCAGGAGCTGAGTAATGCTGGGGACACAGTAGGACATCAAATCACAAAACATCCTTGAGCCCGAGATAGGCATTGTGGGCCACATCGACGACCTTGTAACAAGGATGGGAGTTTAACCTTCACTGAGCACTTACTATGATATTAATACATGCCTTATAATGTAATCCTCACCACAGCCCTGTGAGCTAGAAATACTGCGTTTATCATCCTCACTTTACGGGTGAATACACTGAGGCTCAGAGAGGTTCCGTAGCTAGTCAAAGTACACAGAGCTGAGGGAGGACGGAACCCAGGGCCAGCAGGACGTCTGTACCCAGTGCGGTGGGAGCCAGGATGCCCGACATCGATGTGGAGTTTCCCCTGCGGGAGGGGCACCGCCCGACGCTCAATTGCTCTGGACCTCGGTTCCCTCAGACAGGCGGTGAGGGATGTGCTCCAGATAATGTCCCCAGACCCACTCTTATGAAGTGAGGCGGGGGGCAGCCCTGAATTAGGGCCGGGTCATCCTCAGGAAACACGAAGACCTGAGCAGAGGCCGAGCAGAACTACTGGAGAGTCCCTTGGACAGCGCCAGGGAAACCAGGACAAACTCCCCCCGCCCGACTTCTCTTTCTAGGCTTCGGTAGACACCACCTCCCAGCTCCACTCAGCGTCTCCTCCTCCCCAAGCTGGAGGGTTTGCATGAGCAGAGCTCACCTGAGCATCTCCATAAATATATATTTACACACACACACACACACACACACAAAGGACAGTGTGATCCCCAGACATTTGCTCAGCTGCTCTCACTTGACATCACAAATGTCCTCGAATCATAGGCTTCTGGCACTTGCCATTTCTCAACTCCTCAGTTCAGGTTTCTGAATGAGCATTTTCAGGGTTTTTTTTTTTTCTTTTTCTTTTTCCTTTAGTCATTTGTGTTTTCCTTGTAAGCTATGCCAATATGGAGTATCCACTGACACCTACATCTGGGAATAAGTTGAAAGCTGGGGTAACTCTGCCTGACATTCACTAAGGGATTGAAGGCCCTGCCTGGCATCTTGCCCTTCAGTCCCTCTGTCTCCACGTATGGGGTGACCAGGCCCCGAGATGCATGGCCTGGGACCAACCCTGACCAGAGGAGCACCAGCCTGACTCTCCATCAGCGTGGCCCCAGGCCAAGCTCTGATCTTACACCCTACCTCTGATGCCTGGGCACCCCTCTGATTATGAGATCCTACCCTGGCCTTGTGTTCTAGTTTGGGTGACTGGGTCCCTGGGGTCCTTGCTGAGTCTGAGTTCCCCTCAGTCACCAGCCTAGAATCCATGTTTCTGTAGAGCTGGGGTCCAGCCTCTTGGTTTATAACAATCACTCATTCCTTAAAGCAATGTTTTGGAAGCCCTACTACCTGCTGGACAGTGTCCCAGTTGCTGACGATACAGGAGAGAACAAACCAGCCCCAAATCCCTGCCCTTGTAGAATTGACATTCTAGTGGAGAAAGAGAAACAGTAAGAGGGAATAAGAAGATATTTTAGTATGTCAGTTTATGAAAAGTGCTGTGGTGAACAATAAAGCAGGAAAGAAGATGAAGCCTGGCAGCGTGAGGCTGCAACTTGACACAGGGAGGTCAGAGAAGGACATACTGAGGTGACTTCTCAGCAAAGACCTAGAAAGGGTAAGTAAGAAAGGCAAATAGTGTTCCATGCAGAGGAACAGCAACGGCAGAGGCTCCAAGACAGAAGTGTGCCTGGCATGTTCAAGGAACAGTCTGGAAGCCAATGTACAGGAGCAGAGTGAGCAAGGGGCAAAGCAGTAGGACCCAAGGCCAAAGGCAGGCAGGATCATGCAGGGCCCAGGCACTGTGAGGACTTCAGTCTGTACATATGTAACGGGAACCGTGGAAGGGTATTGTGTGCATCAGTGACAGGGCCACTCTGGCTGCCGAGTGGAGAATCGTTAGCGAGGCAAAGGGTGGGAGCAGGACTACCAGTTAGGAGGCCATTACAATAGGCCACATCTGGTGCCAGACCAGGGTATAAGCGAGGAGAGGATGGGAAGTGTCTACAGTGATAACTGTTCTTATTAATGAGAACAAAATGCATTGGCCAAGTCCCAGGACTGTGGGAAACCCCTGATTCCCATGAGCTCATCTACCTTACAAGAGAGGTAATAGAGGCTTAGAAAGCAACGTGCTCAGGGTGCACCTCCAGAAAGTGATAAAACATCAATGTCAGCTCAGGTTTGAGTGGCTTAAATTCTTATCTTCTTCCCATCACCCTGCCTCCTTAGCAATCCTTCCCCTACACCCTCACCCAACACACAGAACTCAGTATCCAAACCCCAGCTCAGTGGTTGAAAGATGGTGCCTGCTCCCTATCTGGGGAGTTTGGGGCTCCATGGCCCATCTGGCTGCCTGTCAGCAGGACACTCCATTCCTTTAAACAGGATCCCAACACTGGGAAGCTAACAGGCTTTCCTCTGCTCTCTGCTCTCCTTCCATATTGGGCTGGTCACCCCTGCCACCCAGGGCTGCTCAGATCTGCACTCCATAGCTGCTGCTTCCAGGAACTGGCTCCAGTTTCCAACACCCTCTTCCCAGTTTGACCCAGTCATCCATGCCTCCCTCTACTCTAACTCCCAGCAGCAGCGAGGTCTTCTCTTACTTCCTTCTTAAAAAAAAAAAAAAAAAAATATATATATATATATATATCTTTGTAAACATCTCCCGTGTCTTTCTCATCCATGTTTACATTAAATGTTTCTTTCAATCAATAGCTCAGCCCTTTTTTTTTAAGTACCTTATTTGTTTTCATTTCTTCTTTTTTTTAACATGGCAAGTTACAAATGATGGCTCTAAAAAAGAATAACTGAATGAATCTAAGTTGCTTTTCCCTTTCTACAAGGCATGTCTTTTAAACTGTAAAATTGGTTTTCAGGCATCCAGTGTGGTCTGGTGACACAGTTCAAGTAATAATAGCTACCATTTATTAAACACCTACCTACTCTGTGCCAGACACCTTGGGATGCATCATCTTAATCTTCACGACTGCCTGAAAAATAGGTGCTAGGATCCCAGTATTGCAAATTAAGAGACCGAGGACTGGATTGATTAAATAGTGTGCCTGATGGTGCTCGACAGCAGCAGTGAGGGGGCCCAGACCCAGTATGTCTGACCCCAAATTCCTGCTCCACTCGCCTCTCCTTGAAGATGCCCTTGTAGGACTGAGGAGGACAGTTTTAAAGGGGTAAAGAACACTGCTGATGGCCAACACCAAAGAAGTGAAACAAGTTGGCCAGAGTCCCCCACTGAATTAAAGACGAATCTGGGTCGTCTTCTGAGTTATTAGGGAGGACAGCGTCTGGCCTGGAGAGTTCATGACTCAATCCTGTAGGAATCATTGCCACACCTGGCAGCAGAGCCTGGAGCCTCCTCCTTCCACCCACACTCCTCAGATGGTTTGAGAACTGTGGAATGTTGCTCCACATCAGCAGGACAGATCCTGAAGGGACAGAGGTGGGAAATTCAGTTTATAATTGGGTGGTCTCCAGAAGGACACAGGCTGGCAAAGGGGCCTAAAGCCCCTCTCATTTAGGGTTTACAAAACCAATACAATCTTTGACAAAGGGGACCATGGATGGACAAGATGTACATTTTTGAAACAGAGCCTTAGTCTATAAAATATCTGGTCTCACACCTGCCCAATATATGAGTTCCTCTTTACCCCTTAGGGACAATGGTGAGTTTTGGAGTCAGACAGCCCTGGGTTCAGATTCTGGCTTACTAATTATTAGTGGTGCAACTTTGGGTAAATCACTTAACCTCCTGAGCTTCAGTTTCCTCATCTATAAAATGGGCATAATAATGGTTCCTTTTTCACAGGGTTATTGTGATGATTAAATATTAATCATAACAGCTAATATGTGTTAAGCACTCACATGTGCCAGCCACTGTTTCAAGCACTTTACATGTAATTAACTCTCTTATTAAGTAAGATAATGCATACCCAACACAGTATTAGGCACTTATTAGGCATGCGATAAATAATAATAATACCACTAAAGATGGCAAGATCAGTGCCTGTAGATCACTTGACCACTTGATTCATGAGGTTTTTCACACATGTTTTTCTTAGGCTCCACCAAAGTCAGCTTTCCTATAGCTTTTACCCTGGATCCTAATCTCTTGCTAAAGTCCACGCTCCCCACCCCATGGTGGCCCTTCACCAAAGACGGCTCTTAGGCGCCCCTCACTCTCCACCACTGTCTTTCCTTCCTCGGGAGGAATGTCCCCAGCTCCCTAAACTTTCCCTGGCCACCAGTCGCTCCCTCAACCTTTCCTGGCCACCAGTTGAGGGTCTGCCCATGGCTCTCTTCAAAGGTGTTACCCAGAACTGACCATAAAACCTCCATATGGGCTAAGGTGCATGTACGACAGCAGGGCCATCCCTCTGCTCAGGCCTCCGGACTGCTGTCCCTGCTGTCCTTGCAGTCCAGAGGTACCCACATTTTACTAGCAGCCACATCACCCTTTGGCTCATAGGAAGCTTGTGGTTCTCCAAGAGCCCTAGATTTGTTTTCTATGGGGTTATTATTGCCAATGTTTCAAATGAACAGCAAGCCAGATCTTTCTAAACTTATTTATCATCCATTTAATTTGGAGTCCTATGAACAGGATTGAAACATTTCATCTGTGATCGCGTCTTGATGTTGCAGCCTGTCGAGGGTGTCCTGGATGGTGAATCTGTTCTCTCTCACGTTCACCATCTCTCTCAGTCAGTGCCGTTACAATTGGACGATCTGACTTCCTTTCTTATCCTAAAGCATTGTTAAACAGGACAGTGCCAAACACACAGCTCTGACTGCCGGCACTGGGGGTCATCTGCCCCCTCTAGTCCTGGGATAAAACATACCAAAAAGTGCCCCAACTTCCACATTTTGTAGCCTGTGTTTCTCCATCTTGTAGTCCAGAATATCACGAGAACTCTGGCTAAAGCCCTTGCTGAAACCCTGATACAGGCTACCTCCTAATTTCTCTGACCTGCCAGACTAACAACTACACAAATACAGGTGATTGTGACTGGGCTTGTTCTTGGTGAACACACACCCACTACTAGGGAGCACCCCTCTCCTCTCTGTGTGATCATATCATTTGTACAATCAGTTCTTTTCAGATGTTTCTGGGGATCAATACCTAAATCCCCTGTTGCAGAAGTCACCCTTTTAGGTCCTCAGTAAACCTGAGCCCTGTTGTAACCCCTGCCACCTAACCCTTCCTTTTGCTCATCCCCCCAAGACCCTTAGACGCTCTCTCTGGATCACCTCTACAGTGTCCTGCCCTGTCTTGACAGGTAGTTCATCTGGACCTGGAGACATAGGCTCATGGAAAGCATCTAGGTGCCCTCTGAGAATCTCTTCATCTTTCGTTTTACGCTTGCTCTACTATTTCCTGTTTGCTGGTCATTCTCCACCAAAACATCTGGTGTGTCTCTGCACACACAGGTCTGAAAATGAGAAAGTTCTGCATCCTTTTTGACACTTACCCATGCTTGCTCTAAATGCACCACACGAAGCCCCTTTTGTGGTCCGTGACATTCTTCCAAAGCCTCAACTCATTCTGGGATTGAGTGCCCGTGTGTCCCAACAGGTTCCTGCTGCTCCTCCATTCTGGACTCATACTTCCACTTTCTCTCCATGGCCCTAATTTTTTTTTTTTGTAAATTTTATTGAAATATAACATACATACAGAACAGCTCACAGATCTTAAGTGCACAGCTCAGTGAATTTTCACAAAGTGAACACACCCATGTAACCAGCACCAAGAACCTGAACATGAGCAGCACCCAGAGGTCGCCTCCCTGGCCAGTCACCGCCCTTCCCAAGGGCAACCACCAAGCTAACTGCTAACACCATAGATTGGTTTTTGCTTCTTCTTGGGGTTGATATAAATGGAATTGCCATCTTTCCTCTTTTGTGTCTGGCTTCTTTCACTTAATACTGTGTTTGGGAGATTCATCCATGTTGTTGTGTATGGTTGCAGATCTTTTATTCTCATTGCCTTAGCCTTTTAAAATCTGACTTTGTCACATAGATCCGTGTGTATGGTTTTCTCTCCACCTACCTCCAACCTAGCTAGCTGGAATAGAATAACTTTTATCTCTGCCTCTATTCTTATACTCCTCCAAATTTGTCTTCATTTATTCTGCCAAACTGACCTTTCCACATCATGTCACTCCCCAGCTCAAAACATTCTATGGCTCCCTATTTCTGCTGGGATACAAACTCCTAAGCCTGGTGTTGTAGGCTATTTACAATGTGGCTTTGATGTTTCCAGTTTTAGCAACCAGCTCCCTCTCCCTACACCTTTTATATTCTAACTACTTAGAATATACTAGCTGGTCCATAAACATGGACCCCTTTTCTGCCTCCACACCTTTGCTAATGCTATTCCTTCAACTTGGAATGCTCTTCCCACTCTTTCACCCACTGGCAAAATCTTTCAAGGCCCAGATCAACTGTCAGCTCCTCTGTGCTACCTTCTCCAGTCACTCTGGCAGAAGTAATTGCTACCTTTTCTCAGCTCCCATAGTAAGACTTGGTTCATGCTGAGAAATAACACTTATCACTTCTTTAAAAGTTAATTACCACATTTCACCATTCTAAGACACACATTCTTATTCATCTCTGGAATTAGGATGCACTTTGCCATTGATGGCATCTTATAGTTGGAAGTATTTTTTTCTTTCTTGTTAATACATAAAATAATGTTGTCTTGGATTCAATGAAATACAGTATTTCATCTTTATCTCAGCATATTCTGGAAAAGCTTTTTGGTATCACACTGCATTGTATAGTCAGCCGTCTACAAGTCTGGGTCCCTTTCCCTGTGTGAGACCACAGGCACACACAAAGCAAGCAATCCATGTTCATTAAATGAAGAGGTGTACACTATGCACTATTACCTGCACACCTGCACGTTTCTACAGTGGGGGGAGGGGGAGGGCAACCATGGCCTCTGAGTGTGGTTCTTCATGAGGTTCCTCACAAGGGCAAAAGGATTACCCTTTTCCTCCTGAGGTGCTGAGGGCCAGGACACAGTGGTGGAGGGCTGGAGTTGGCCACAGAAGTCTCTCTTCCCTGTGGCTGGCTGTCATGTCAGATTGTGGAGGGAGCAGGGGGTTACATAGGATTAATTTAATGCCCAATTCTTGATCAGCAAAGCAAGCTTCAATTATAACATCATTCCTATTGGGTAAATATGATTTGCTCTTCAAGGGTCTGATTTATGGCCTGGTTTTCAGTAGCACGCTGGGATAGAGAGCAGGAGCGTCCTATTGTACCAATCTTCTTCCAAGTCTCTCTTCTTGATAACAACAGTGAGTCTTTTAATTCTCTTTTTGATAATGAGATCAGTTATTCCTCCTGCCGCCCCCCCCACTATATTATGTTAAATAACAAAGGACACAGATAGGCTGGCATCTGACTTTAGTGGTATTTTTTTTTACCCTTTGCTCATTTCTTAATATTCCAGCCATTCAAATTTCATAGGTGATTTAGGTGAAGTCCAACATGTTCGTCTTTATCCATCTGGGCTGCTATAACAAAATAACTTATACTGGGTAATTTGTTGTTTATAAAACAAGATTCAATGTCTGGTGAGGAACTGTTCCTCATAGATGGTGCCTTCTGTGTCCTCCCATGGCAGACGGGGAAGAAGGCTCTCGCAAACCTCTTTCATAAGGGCACTAATTGCATTCATAAAGTGGAGCCTTCATGACATAATCATTTCCTAAAGGCTCTAATAATACCACCAAAATGGGGATTAGATTTCAACATGAATTTTAGAGGGACACAAACATTCAGACCATAGCAATGTCCTATTGTTTATTCACATGCTTCTAAAATCTGGAGTTACAACATAGTTAAACGATTTGAGATGATACACTTTACGTGATGAATGATACTTTTCATTTCCTGATATTGCACCACCTTGCACGAGACCCCCTGAATCAGACGGATCCGGGGATGTGTTTAAAGGATCGGTTTGGAAAAAAGTTTGCTCCCGTGTTCATTAAGTATACTGAACAAAGTAACAATTTTACAGGCTTTTCTCCAGTTTTAGGTTGGTTTAATAAGGAGTTCACTATATGTATCAGGTGTTGCTTTCTATTGGATGGTTTTCCTGGGTATTTCAAGGGCATGGGGATTGCCAGGCCGATGAGCATGATAAAGTTCAACTGCATGGCCATCTGGACTTCCTTTGGGGGGTTGCTTTGATTGATATCTTCATTTTGTCAAGATCTAGGAAAACACTTCATTCTTTCATACGATGTTCATTATCTTTTAGCAAATTAGATGCCTCTGGGAATTTTCTGAATTCCATCTTCTCCTTCAAAAAATAGATACCATTACTTGCAATGTGAAAACAACAAATAAAAAGTTCCTTGCTTCCAAGAGCGGTGAACTCTAGCTAATAGGACCAGGGATAAGGGATAACCAGAAGGGTAAAAACAGATTTATTTTCTACCTTATACCCTTCCATACTGTTTGAATTATCTTTCACCATAAGCATGTATTCCTTTTATTAAAAAAAAGTTTCTTGTATCACTTTGCAGTTTTGTTATTGCTTTTGGTTCTATTTTTTTCCCTTTTATGTTCATTTTGTGAAGTTTGTCCACAGGATGACAAGTTCAGTTCATTAAAAAACCCCAACAACGACAACACAACAAAAAGATTTTTTAAAAACCAAAAAACCACTACATTTATTTCTATTGTTTATTATTGCTTTTCCTGTTTCAATTTTCTTTTTATCTCTTTGATCTTTTTCAATATTAGATTTAATCTTACAATAGAAACAAAACAAAAAGACAAGTCATCAGTGTCTCAAATTTGGGGAGGGGGTGGTTAGGAATCAGAAGTGGGGAGCTACAGATTCCCTCTGCAGAGCAAGGCACAGACAGCTCAGGGCTTGTACCCGTCCCCACTCAAGCCTCATATCTGTTCGGTGTGATCTAGATGCATATATCATCTCATTGAATTATCTTTAATGATTCTGTGAGGCATTCATATGCCCATTTTTCAGAAGAGGAAATGGGTTCTTAGAGATGTTGGGTGATTTGTCCAAGGCAGCACAGGGAAAGTGAAAAACTTTGGATGGCGATTCTGGACTTAAGGAACCATCAGTCTTTTCCACCACACCACAGCTTCAAGGTTAAGTACACGATTGATTTTGTAACTTTTCATATTATTTTATTTCCCTTTGTCAAAGTTGGGTACTTGATGTCTTATATTGTTCGTTTGCCATTTCTTTTGGCAAGGTCCCCTGCTGCTTGCATGTTCTTCTCTGGACATCGTTTGATGCTGGGTATGAGTCTCCAAGGGCGTCAATTGATTTACTGGCACCTTGGAGGTCCTTATAAAGCAACCCAGAAGGGAGTCAGAGGGCCTGGAGTTCAACCCTCACTTCAGTACCCCGGCGGGTGATGACACAACCTCTAGGGGCAAGGAAGGGAAGAGGGGGTGCAGGGAGGAGAGACACGGGGAGCCAAAGGAGACATGGGAGCTGTGTCTTTTCCCCAACATGCTGACACTTGGGAGCCCCTTGGCCTCAGCTTCTTCTTTTTAAAATGGGGTGAATAATGATCATGAGCAATTTTAGCAACAAAAACTATATTGAGCATTTCCCATGTGCCTGGCCCTGTGCTTAGCACTTTACAGCTAGAAAGGGGCAAAGCTGGGATTCTAACTGGTCTGAAAGTCTCCAGAGCCTTCTGCCACTACCTGTGCCCTCTCAGCCCCTACTGTGATACCCTAACAGGCCCCCCAAAATGACTGGCAGCAGGTCAAAAGGGTGTGAAGAGAGATGCCACACCCTTCCAAATATCTCTTTTCTCCCTTTCTGTGAAAATTATTTCTTGCCAAAAGTCCACATTTTTAATGTTCATGGAAATGATATTATGATCAATGAAAAAATTAATATTCTATATCTCTTCCTAGGCATTTATTTGTCTCCCAATCCATGATGATAACGTGAACTACTCTGGAAGAAATCTCACTCATTTTGGGTTCATTCTCTCCCTAACTCACATAACCAGAGTTTTACTAGGACTTGCTTTAATTTTAAAATATCTTTTCATATGTGTGGTTTGGGGGATTTATGCAAGACAGAGAGCATTCTGCCTGCCAGCCCAAACATTGCAACCTTTGTGCTTCTTTGTGCACAAGAAACCCTCCACTTGGAGGGTCACATATTTATCTATCCTTATAAAACATTCATTCCTCTAGCAATGGGTGCCTATGCAACCTCCCGTTTTCACAAGCAACACTGTAAATGTCCTTGTACATCTTTCCTGAGGCAGCTCCAGGAGAGTTTCTCTGCAGGATGTACACTTCGGATTGGGACTGCCAGATCACAGGTATATTAATCAGTCTAACCAGAAAAAAGAAAATACCTGAGTATTTAACACAGAGGGATGTGAACGCAGGGGATTAGTTACATGGGGAATAGAAGAGTACAAAACTGCTGGGGGCTGGGGAGGCAGCCCAGAAACTAGTAACAGCAGGAAACTGCCACCTTCCCTGGGCTGGAGAGACAGAGAAGGGAGAGGTTAGCTGGTAAAGCTGGAATCACAGAGGAGCCACTTGGACAGAGCTGGCCCTTTGGAGGAGATCAGCTGCTGCTGATCTAAGGCCAAGAGGGAGAACACTCTGGCTTCTCCTTTCCTCTGACAGTCTGCAGCAAGATGGTGGAACAGGAAGTCCCAGATGCACAAGTCAGTCCTCACTCCAAACTGCCACTGCTGGGCACTGAGCGAGATCCCATTGGCCGGTGATGTGTCTCTCGAGGTGAGAGAGTGGAGCCTGCCAGGGCCTCTCAGTGGAAGTCAGCCAACAAGGAGCCTGGGAAATGCCACCCGCAAGGACCAGATCCCCAGGACGACTGGACAGCAGGAGAAGGATGAGAAACCCACGTCAGGGCACACAAGCCTGGGGCTGGCACCTCAGGCAGCACATACCCAACTTCCCTAAAATATGCCAGACTGCTTTCTGGATGGCTGTGCCAGGTAACATGACCCACATCCTTGCCAACACTTAGCATTACCCACCTTTCTAATTTCTGAAGTTGATGGGTAGAAAATGGAGTCTTCTTGGAATTTGCATTTCTCGCAGTTCCTGGTGAGGTTGAGCATCTCTTCATACATCTGTCAGCTACTCAAGGCTCTGCTTCTGTGAACTACCTGTTCTTGGTTTGTAAATATTTCTTGTATAATCTAGCTATTAATCCCCTGTCAATCCCTTGTCAGATGTAGACACTGCAAATATCTTCTCCCTATATGTTTACTTTGTGTCTTTTGTTTAAAAAGAAATCTTTAATTTTTATGTAGTCCAATCTCTTATTATTATTTGCCTTAAGGCTTTGTGTTTTTGTATCTTGCTGAGAATTCTATCCCCACTTACCAGCTCTCTGACCTTGGGCAGGCCATGTCCTCTCAGTTTCCTGCATTGCAATTCTACAGGCCTCTAGCTGTAGAGGGGGGAAGAACCTTGGTTGTTTCTCCGGATTTTCTACATGGCCCAATTTCAAGCTGTTGTCTCAGGGAGATGTGCTCCATCTCTGCTTACCAGGCTGAGTATTCATCGCTAATGAAGACTTGGTTTTCTGGGGTGTTAACTTCCCAGAGAACATACTAGACACTGTAATCACAAATAACACCATAGTTGGAAACAGCAAGGCAGCATAGGAAGGAAAGGTGCACATAACAAAACTGGTTTCCAAACCAGGTCCCTCTCAGGGAACTGCAAGAAAAGAAAGTAAACAAAAAGTTGAAAGTTAGCCTTTCTCAGTTTTCACATGTCTTAAGGGAATAGACACACCTCAAGTTCATTTTTATTTCCTTCATTTTCTTAAAGCATTCAGAAAGCGATACATTTCAAGGTTGTGGAGAGACAGATAGAGCCTTGGACTCAGATGTCAGACAGATGCCAGTCTAACACGCAGGCAATTTGTAATCTCCCACAACTCGCCCCACCTATCTGAGCTGTGCTTTCACCCCAGCTTGGAAAATGGGATTTACCATGTATACTTCTCCTCAAAAAGCTTCAACTGAAGAGTGGAAATAGAAGTGCTTTGCAGCTTTTACAATATTTTTAAGCACCTATTGTGTGCTAGGCAGTGGGGATACTTTTTCTCATTTAATCCTCACAAACACTACAAAAGGAGGGATTTATTATCCCTATTTTACAGGTGGAAAAACTGAGAGATTCAGGGGTACAGAGAGAGTAAGTAACTTTCCCAGGCTCACACAGCTAGGATCGTTACGCTTCTGCCCTTAGTTGGACTGGAAACATGGAGTTCTTTAATTTGGGGACCTCAGCTCTACTTGGTATTTCTCAAGTTCTTCCAGACTGAAACACCCCATGTTCCTCCACTTGGAACCAGGTTAGAAACAAATCGCAGACAGTGATTTCCAGGTCTTCCCTCCCCCACAGCTTAGGCTGCTTCTGAAGCCCTGGCAACCCCAGGGATCCCCAAACCTGGCTGCAGAGGCTTGGGAAGTCCCCTGAGACAGCTATGAGGTGGTTTCCATAGCTCCAAGAAAGTGGAAAAGGGATAGAAGGACCTCACATATCCCAAGGGGCAGAAGGCGAGTGAGAGCCCCAGAGGTGCAGCTTCCCATAAACTCAACAGAACCCAGACACAGCCCTCAGTGACAGGTGGGGAGGGTCTCACCCAAGAGTGAGGCTTCCCCAAGCTCTGCAGGGCTGGGAGGTTGTCCAGCTCCACAGCCCCTGCCTCTACTACCAGGAGAAGAAACTGCCTGTACCCCCGTGGGTGCACAGAGGACGGAGGTGCTGGAGGGCACGGGCTGCGTGTGAGAGGGCGTGGTGGGGTGGCTTGGAGTAAACATAGCCATGGATGAGTGCTCTGGAGCTACCCCTGGGTGTCACCTGCCAGCTTAGGCTAAGGGTCCTGGGGCTATGACTTGGGGTAGTGCTTTCAGATGCCCCCCTCCCATTGAGGCTGGATAAAGACCATTTCCCTCCAAGCCCTATTTACAGGGAACTCCCAGGTCCCAGCCAGCAGGGAGCCAAGGGGCCCAGGGCAGACGCCTCTCAATTCAGGTTCATGTCAGCTGATGAACAAGGAGCAATGGATCTCCTTTTCTTTCTCAGAAAACAGTTATCAAGTCACAGAATGTCAGAGCTGGAAGGAACCTCAGAGATGGTCACACTGAATTGCCTTATGGTGCACACGGGAAGACAGGCTCAGAGCGGGCAAGCAAGGCTGCACAGCACAGCAGCTGCCACTCTGGGCCTACATTCCCAGCAACGTGCTCTGCTTAAGTGATTCCTAGTAGCCCCGTGATAAAAGTCCTCACCCCCAAGAGACCTCTGCTAGATTTGGGGGCTGCAATGCAATCAGGATAGTCCCTTAGAATTTGAAAACTTAAAGGCATGGACCTTTTGTTTTTAAAATTTCATCCTGATTCATTTCGGCTCATATGGTTTACAGAAATATTGTTTCTCCCAAGAAAAAACAAAGAAATGATGGCTTCCCCTGTGAAATCCCTGGGAGGTGTGGGACTTAAGGCACGTTCTGCTTCCCGTCTCATAGAGCCCAGGGGAACCAGAGAAATCCCAAGCCTAATGTTCCCCGGGAGCGACACTACGATACTGGAACAAATATCAAAGGAAGATGTGATTGGTGAAGTGGAAAAACAGTGAGTTTAGAGTTGAGAGACTTAGGTGCAAGGTGCAGTTTTGTCATTGATCTCTTGTGTGACCTGGGGCAGGTACCATACCATTCTGGGCCTATTTAATCACCCATAACTTGGGGGAAAGAAGACAGGACACTCTCTACATTCCGTTTCAGCTCTAGCCCCAACAGGGACCCGAGGTTTCCCTGTCGGTCCCTGGACACTATCTCCAGCCTTTCCTCCAAGCTTGCAAAGCCTGGGAAGGGGGAGGGGTGGGTGTTTTTCTTCCATTTAAGCTCAGATTTATTAAGTGACTTGTCCACATTTCTCTGGAAGTGACAGCTGATGGATAAGGAGTTCCTGAGGTGCTTGGTCCAGATCTGACCATGGCAATCAGGGGAAAGACAAATAATTCTCAGCTTGCTCTGGGTTGACGTAGTTGCTAGAGGATGATGTTAATTCTGCTGTTTACAGAAATAAGTCCAGTGTGAGTCGAAGCTTTTTGGTGTTTAAAACCAGATGGTATTTCCTGCCTTGATCAGCCTCAGAGCTTTGGTTCCCATGGCAACCCTGAAGTTCCACCTACTGCAACTTCCCCGTTCTCCAAGCTTCTTCCTCTTCCACCATCATGCCAGGGTCCCTGGAAAATAAAGCCACTAACTAGCATGTGCATAGCACTTTACAGTTTACAGCACACTCCAGCACCTATTACCTCATTTACTCCTCGCCACAGCCTTGCCAGATTTTACAGATGGGAACACTGAGGCCTCAGAGATGAGGTGACCTGCCCTCTTACCCCTTAGTGGTGTCAGTAGGACTCAAACCCAAGTTTTGTGACACTGGACCTGACCTGGGGTCCACTATGCCAGGATACATGTGAATACCTTGCCCTGCAGACCTACTTTGCTTATGACTCCTAAATGGTCAATTCCATAAGTGAGGTAGGTCTAGATCAAGGTATGTCATCTTTAGGCAAGTTACTTAACTTCTCTGTGCCTCACTTTGCTCATCTCTAAAATGGGTAGTAATAGTGGCACCCCTGGATGGATGAGAGGAGTAAGTATGCATGTGAAACCACAATAAGTACTTACTGGAGTTGAAGGAAAAGCCTGGGTGAGTCTCAGTTCTACCCTAACTATCCATGTGACATTGCCTGCAGAGCCTGTTTCCTGTTTCCCCCTCTGTGTAAGAGGTAACAGCATCAGAGTACTCACATGCAGGCTGTGCATAAGATTAATGCACCACCACTTTGCATGCTGCAGTGTATATATGCATCCCTGGGGACTGCCTGCATTTCTTATAAGTGTCCAGGGAATGCCAAAGCTACTGGTCCATGGACCACACTTTGTTTTTGTTTAGAGGGTCTCGCTTTCTCACCTAGGCTGGAGTGCAGTGGCATGATCATAGCTCACTGCAGCCTTCAACTCCTGGGCTCAAGTGGTCCTCCCGCCTCAGTCTCCTGAGTAGCTGGGACTACAGATACATGCCACCACACCTGGCTAATTTTTTTGTAGAGATGTGTGGGGAAGGGGATGGAGTAGGGGACGGTAGGTCTTGCTATGTTGCCCAGGCTGGTCGTGAACTCCTGGCCTCAGCGATTCTCCTGCCTCAGCCTCACCAAAATGCTGGGATTACAGGTGTGAGCCACCACGCCCAGCCCACAGACCACGCTTTTGAGAGGCAAGGCTGTAGCTAGAAAAGCACTACACAAGTGTTATGAATGATTAATCATGCAGAGAGCCATGCTCACATCAGCAGAAAGCTCAAGGAGCTTGGAGAGCCCACTGGCAGTGTGAACAGGAACCCATTTGGAGTTTTTTCCCAGGTGTGAAATTCAGACAGAAGGGCTCCTTAGGCCACCTGCCCTGGGCTCTGCACATCCTGGAACCCCATGGGGTTCTGGTGAAAATTATATCTTGCACAACAAAATATACTCATTGATACTGACTTGCACAGTCCTTTAAAAATAAAAATGAATTTTTTAAATTTAAAAAAGTCAAGGTAACCCAGGAATACTGAGTGACCTATGTTTTACTGCATGACAGAAAGGGGACTGCTGTAGACCTATTACACAGCTCTAACACACAGTCTGCACCTGGTGCTTCTTTCCCCTAATTTTCTTTGCTCTGTATTCTTCCTTACATGATTGTGGTTTATGAACTGAATCACATGTATTAACTGCTACCCAAATAACAAATATTTTCCATTCATTCTCACCATAAATCTGGCTGGTGCCCCCCTGGCCCTTGTCACAGGTCCATAACCCAGCTCTGTGGCTGGTGACAAGGAGGTCATACGTCCTGATCTCCAAGGAGGTTAGAGGAAATGAATCGTGAAAAGCTTTGGATGCTGAGGAGTACCTCCCCTGTGTCAGGCACTGTGCTGGGCACTTGGACTGTCCATCCTCACACCAGCCCTCAGAGCCAGCACTGTTACTGCTCCAGTGGGTCACAAGCTCTGTGAAGGCAGGGACTTCACTGTGCTCCCTGGTGCTTCCCCAGTGCCCACCATGGCGTGCCATCAGCACCTGCCTGCCTGGGAAGGGGTCCGCCCCCCATGCCACCCCTGGCACCCCCGAGGCTTCAGGTGGCCAATGGAAGTTCCCTTGGAAGATCCAGTCTGACTCAGGCTCTTGACCACTGCCCCTTGTAAGGATTTGGCAAGTCAGCTTTCCCTGTGGCCACCTCACTCACAAAACCATTCTACAGAAGCCACCATGACTTTGATGTACAGCTGAAGCCCTAGCACCTTCTTCATGGCTGAGGCCCCTCTCTGTGCATGCACAGCCTGACCACTTAGGAAGCCCCTGTCAAAGGTTGGCTCCCCAGGATGCGCACTCTGAGATCAGCCACTGCTGTTGCTTAGGGACTGGTCTGGGGATGGCACCTGGGGAAGGGGGGTGGTGCGGGAAGCAGGACTGGGCTGGGGGAGGGGCTGGGGGCTGTGGTTGAGGCGGGGGAGCAGGTGGAGGGGGGAGTGGGAGGCCACAGGCTAGGGCCCCTTGGAGGCATCAACACTTGAACAGGTCCCTCGGAGTGGATGTCACGCCAATGCCTCGGCACTTCTGAAAACACTCATCTGCAGACTCAAAGGGACTGTTTTTGATTGTGCTGAAAGTAGAGACAATTATTCTGCTAAAGAGCTGAGCAAGGGAAGCAGAGACGCTCTGAGCCATGTTGAGAGAGGAAATGAGAACCAGAGAAGTGGCACGAGGGCACGGAGCACAGGTGGTGACTTGGTGCCGGGAGAACGTCCCCAGAACCAGACCAGCCCCACCCCACTCAGTGCATTTGTGAAGCACTTTCTGTGCTGGGTCTTGGGAACACTGGCTTGAAACCCTCAGTGTATCTACATCCCTCTGACCAAGGGGGCACATGCACATGGGAGGGAGAGAGGAGGAAGACCCTAGAATGGCCATGTGTCTCTCACACTGAAGGACAAGGTAGAAAAGGTACAGATCAGCCAGGTCATGAGTCCCCCACTTTTTTTTATTAGGGTAATATAAATGGAATCATTCAGTGTGTGGCCTTCTGTGTCTGGTTCCTCTCACTTAGCCTGATGTTTTCAACGTTCACCAGGTTGTAGCATGAATCAATACTTCCTTCCTATGGTCGAATAATATTTCATGGTGTGGATATACCTCGTCTTGTGTACCCGTTCATCAGCTGACATATGTTTGGGTTGTTTCCGCCTCTTGCCTGTTGTGCATAGTGCTGCTATGAATATTTGTGTACAAGTTTTTGTCTGAATACCTATTTTCAGTTCTTTGGGGCATCTACCTAGGAGTGGAATCGCTGGGTCACATGGTCATTCTATGTTTAACTTATTGAGGAACCACTCCCCCTTCTTTATAGCTTTTCATAGAACCATAGGGCTGGAAGGGACCTCAAAAGTGACCTAGAACAGTGCTGCTCAGACTTTTGGATTTCACACACCAGTAAAACTAAAACTACCATCACCACACCCATCCCTCCCAAAGTAGGAAGGACTTGTCAGGATCAAGGCCAGCCCTGTAAAAAATGAACATATTCAGTGCCAGGTAAACTCGTAGCCCTGTACTTGTTTCTCTCGTATCACCTCTACCTGGTGCTGGCGCCTGGGAACCACTCTCCCGGTCCAACCCCCTCCCCAAGTCTGCAGCCCCTCTCCAGCTCCCTGGCACAGGCTGCATCCCCTCTGCCCCCTGCCAAGGGCTCTGATCCCTGGAACGTTCTTCCTCGTCCTCATGGAGCGCTGGCCCCATGCCCATGGCCTCCCCAGCACCCTTCCCTGCCCTCTGGGACCCAGGGCCTCACTCCCCCTTCTGCCTCCTCAAGGCTCCCTAGGGCTGAGCATGCCAGCGTGAGGCATTGAGACTGGGGGTGCCCACTGGCAGCCTCTTGACCTGTGAGAATTCTTAAAAGAAACAAAGAGCATCGCCACGCTATTTATAGTATTTCGGAAGCGTCCCCCTCCCCCATTGTGGACAAGCTGCAGAGATGAAATAACGTTTCATTTATTTGTGGTGGTGTTGGCTGGGCTGTTCTGATTCACTGTTACTCTCTGTGCTGACAGGCAAGACATCATGACGAGAACCTGTGCTCTGAGGTGAGCCCTGCACTCAAACCCAACTGTCCCTTGTTAGCCATGTGACCTCGGTAAAGCTGGTTAACATCTGTGTGCCCCAGTCACCAAATTGATAGAAAGGTAATGTTCAGGCTGCCTCACAGGGTTATTGTGAAGACGAGGGAGGTCGACTTCTAGAAGCTTCTGGCACACCCCAGGGGCTTGCTATGTAACAGCTATCACTGGAAGGAATCTGAGCAGCGTTTTATGCCTGTGATGAGCACAATCAAAGTGGGAAGACAAATTCACCATTATTTAGTATGCACAGTTTGACAAATGAAAATCTTTAAAAGAATCAAGTCCCTGCCTGAAAATAACAATAAAGTAGTGTTTGATGGTGAGGACGGAAACCCACTCTCTAGGGCTGAAATGAAATGGTGTCCTGGTTTCTTACCAACGGATATTGTGGCTCTGGTGAGGACTTAGGGTATGGCCAAATCCTAACACAGCCACCGGGAAGCTGGGGACAAGTCTCCCTGACAAGGATGGCCATGCTGATGTCTATCAGGCCTGGAGAGGAGGTTCCAACAGGACCCAGGAACCTGGGAGGGTCCTACCTCCACTCCACTGGACTGGGACATGTGGTCTGCCATGGGGAGGAAGCCCAGGGGGCAGGGGGGCTGGCTTTGTGCTCTACTCTACCACCGTGACCCTGCATGCTTGTTTCCCTTCTGTCATTCCCAAACTTTGGTGAACCTCTGTCTATTTAAGAGTGGGTCCTCGGCCGAGGGGCTGAAATTAAGGCAGAGCCTAAGTACATACTTAGGCTGTATGTTAAGGAAGTGCAGAGCCCCCCAAGGCCAGTGGGGAGCCTGGCAAGCCCTCAGGAAATATTTGACTAGTGAGTGAGAAACTCCCAAGGGGGGGTGACTCACCACCTACCTCACCTGGGGGATTCCCTCTCGCAGGCCAGTCCTACCGAATTTGGTATCAACTTTATTAGGGAAAACATCAGGTCTTTTTACATGTTGAACAGGACCTACTGGCTAACAAGACATGATTAACTTGCTTGGAATGGACAAGGACAGACACAGGATGGTACCTTCATTCTGGGCTGCAGAATCTTCTTGGGAAGGGTCCCGGGCCCTTGAGGAGGCACTTACGTGGAAGCACAGGTCAGTGTGGATGTCCACAGTCTTCCAGCTTCAGGCCTGGCCCATGGAACAATGTCTTCAGACAGCTCCATGGCAAGAGCGAACGAGAGGGTCCCCTGCCCCTCTCTGCCTGCTGCATCGGCTCCTACAGTTTGGCCAGACTGTCTCCTTTCTTTCCGTCCACCTTGCTGGGAAGTCCAGAGTTAGGCAGTGACTGAGGGCGGGATCCAAAGGTCGACCCTTGTTTCCCTGGCTCTGGCTCCGATGCTAGCAGAGCCATCTCAGCTGCCGCTACCTCTTGCTGGAGGTGGCTTCTTCCGGCCTCACCCACCCTGCCATAGCTTCATTAGGGTGGGGGAGAAGGGAGAGGGGAGAGGGCAGAAAGGAAAGTGGGGGGGAGAGAGAGGGGGAGAGAGGGAGAGAGAAAGGATTTAAAAATGTGCAACTGTCTCAGATTTCTCACGTGTGTGCAGCTCCAGTGTGAAAAGGGCTTTCTCATTTCATCTGGTCTTCAGCACCTGGGGAATTACTATCCCCCTGTAAAGGGAAACTGAGGCTCACAGAGATGAAGAAACACATCCAACATTACCCAGTGAGAAGTGGCTGAGCCAAAACCCAGTGCTAGGTCTGCCTCTAGATCCAGTGCTCTTTCCAGGATAACAGATTGCTTCAACACATTCCAAAGGACCAAAAACCAGAAAAACAAGTATCTAACTTACCCTCCTCCCCAGCGATATATTACCCACAAATGTTATATGCTGCCTTTGCACATGCCGTTCCCCAGTCTGAGGTGCCCCTTCTCCTCCCTGCCTGCCAGCCGTGCCCAGATCTGCCCTCTAGGACCCAGCTCTGGTTCTGTCCTCAGAGCCCTGCCTGGGCCGAGCTGGAGCCGTCACTGATGACCTTCCCTGTGCCATGCACCAAGCACACACTTCCATCACTGCACCATTTTACTATGCACTTATCTCCTCTAAGGTACTAAGGTTCCCCTGAGGGCAGAGATGAGTCTTTTTCATCATGGATTTAGACCACAAGCATGGGGCTGGCGTAGGGTAGATGCTCAGTAAACGTTCAGTGAACCAAAGAATGAAAAAGTAAAGGTTCTCCTTGCAAAACCAGCTGGCCTCCATATTATGGTCTGGCGCTGCAGCAAGGAGGTGAGAGCCCTGCCTTGGCCAGCAGGGGCATGGACACCCACTATACACCAGCAGGACACTGCACAGATGCTGGGAACCCATACCCTCCACCCTACAGGAGACCCCCAGGACACAAGGCCTTATAAGCAGGGTCCCTGCCATCTCAAAATCAGGGGACCCCCCACGCTGATGTCCCACTGCCAAGCAGGCCACCTCTGCAGAGGTAGAGGGTCAGCTACCAAGGACCCTGAGCCAGCGAGGTGCTCGGGTGGCTCCATGCCCCACCCCCAGGGCTGGGAGGCCTCTTGGCTGCTGCTGTCCCAGTCAAGTGGGGCTTCCCCAACCGTGTCTTACAAGAGCACCCCGGAGCAGTGTTCTGTGATCAGACCAGTGTGGGAAATGCCACACGCTCCATGGCCCCATGAAGAGGCCCGACACACACCAGCGCACTGAAGGTCATGGATGCCCGCAGCAAAGACAACCGTGCTGCTCAGCTTAAACCCAGTGTCTGCCAAATCCACTTGATCATGGAACCTCACCCCACTTTCACATATACACCCCCTTAATTTTCTTTATGAGAAACCTATTAATATCCTGTGGAACTAGTGTTCCAAGGATCACACTTTGAGAAGTGCTAGTAAAGGTCCCTGAGCAAGGGAGGCACTTCTGGTGGAGGGGACAGCCTCCTGGAGCCGGCTGGGGACACACATGGGGTGAGAAGCATCTCTAGGAGGGAGTGATCAAGGCCCAGAAAGGGTACCAGGGACCTCTCACCAACCAGCACACAACTGCCTGGGAGAAAAAATCTTGGACACTTGAGTCTAGTGAAAAAGACAAGAGAGTCATCGTCTGGAGTCTCAGTTCTCCCATCTGCAAAATGGGAATAAGAAGCCCTGCTCTGTCCAGAGTCATCCAATGAGATCATGGAGGTTTGCATTTGTGGAAAGTGACCCACAGCACAGCTCCTGTGTATTGTAGGTGCTCAATCAAACTTAACTGAGTGGAAGCTATACCAATACATGGCTTACCAAAACAAAGAACCTCAGCGAAAAGCAGGCACAAAACTGCAAAGCATGTAACACTGGGGGCCATGTATTACAAGGACAGACAACTCTAGGCCTATCAATAGCCCCTGAAGATATCAGTAAATTAAAATAGTGGAATCCCTAGTGCTTCTAGCTCGACAATCTCCAGGAGTTGGTGGAAAAGGCACAAGCTGGGAGGCCAGCAGGCCTGGTTCTAACCCCAGATCTGCTCCTTCGGAGCCGTGTAACTGGCAAGCAGCTTCCTCTTCCAAAGCATCTATTTCCTCAATGTGCAGGAGGAGGCTAAACAATGCTACCTCCAGGGTGGCAGTGAGGGTGAAATGACAATGAGGTAAAGCTGCTGGCACACAGTAGGTGATCAAGGAGCATGTCTCCTTAAAGAAGGATGGGACCTGAGGAACTTTTATAAAGATGTCTGTCAGTAGTGGCCCAAAGGAAATGCTTTATCTTCAGTCATGTGGAAAGTTGACTTCTGTGGGCAGAAGGATGAGAGGATGAGGAAGGAACAACACCCACTAGGCCTTCAGGCAAAGGGAGGAAACCATGAGGCTTTGAGCGGTATGGTAATGATCACCTCTGAAAGCCAGCATAGGGGATGGGCTTTCATGGCTGGGGGAGGGACAGATGAGAGATGGCACCTCCCAAGGAGACCAACACGTGGCCCAGCACAGCTCATGGTAAAGACTGGAGTTCTGTGAAGGCTACCACCTATTGGGTACTTCTTGCAGACCAAGCACTTTATGCATGCTGGCTCCAAGCTCCAATTAAGATATTGAAAGCTGGATCTGACCTTGAACCTGAGTCCAGAGTGCAAGCTCTTTCCACTCTACTATGCAGCCTCTCAATGTTGGGTCTCTTGCCCATCCAGATCCTCAAGGGTGGAGACCAGCTCTGGCTTGTCCCTGTACACTCAGCACCCGGTATGTAACAAAATGCAGCAAGCACTAGCCTAATGAATTACTCACTGGAAAACACTTCAGAAGGCGACTGGCTTGTAAAAGTCAGAGCCCCTCTAATATAACATGATATGGTTGGAAACTACACAGGCCAATTCACTTTTGAGGAACTTAGCATTAACAGGATCTAAAAGAAAATCACAAATTCTACACTTCTTTGCCTAGAAAACTTGAGCACCACAGTCCTTTCTCAATGTGATACATTAGTCTTCTGCTCCTCACTGCAGTGCAGAAGGTCCCACAGTGATACAGGGTGAGCAGCATGGATGGAGTATCAGAGCATCATCTCGCTCCACCCTCTATCTTGCAGATGAGGAAACTGAAAGCCAGAAAGAAGAGGGATCCACACAGCAGTACTCCTGTATTTTTCCTATATAGAAGGCTGTTGTTGCAATAAAGAAAAATGCACGCAACATGCCCATCCCAAATGCCTATTGTATGATATATGCAGCAGGTACAGTAAAGTGCTAGAGCAGAGTCATACACAAAGCACCAAGGGACCCCAGTGGCTAGAAGGGAGTCAAGAAAGGCTTCATCTGATAGGTGACTTGGACCAGGAGGGACAAGCTGGAAGTTTTAAGGGAAGTTGTGGCAAGGAGGGCTAATCTCCACCAAAATATGTGCTCCCTATCTAAGTTTAAAGCTGTTGCTGGGAAGCCACTAGCTGAATGCAGACTACATTTCCCAGCCTCCTTTGCATCCAGGTGGGGCCACGTGACTACTGGGGGCTGATGGAGTACTAACAGGAGTGTGTCACTTAGGGACAAAGCAGTTAAGAGGTAGCTGGGCCTTCTCCACTATCCCTTTCCCTTGCTGCCACCCAGAAGCAAAGACGCTGCGGCTCCCGGGGCACAAGATGAAAGGAGCTGGTCCTTGAATCATGATGTGAAACCACCTGCCAAGCAGAAGCACTCCTACCAGACTGTTATGTGAGACTCAGTCTCTGTGTGTTGGAGTTTGTAACAGCAACAAGCACTACTGACTAACACCGCAGGGACAGGACAAAGGGTGCTCCAGGCGGAGGGAGCAACGTGAGTGAGGCACAGTGGTGTGACAAAGCGGAGTGTGTTTCCAGGAGCAGGTGCTGGGCCCTGGCTATGTGAAGGTGGAGGTGGAATTCAGAGGGCTCACTCTGGTGGCCACAGGAAGGAGGTCACGTACAGGGGCTGCTGCCAGGGGCCCTGGTGTTGCTGGCGCTGCTCTCGAAGGAAGAGTGGAAGTTGTGGATGGTTTCCTGTAAAATTTGTCTCTCGCGTCCCTGTGGAGGAAATTGAAAACAGACACAGAAAGTCTTGTTAGATCTTTTAACCATTAATTCAATTGACACAGTGTTGTTAATGCTCAATTCATACTGGAAAAACCCATGGGCGTCTTGGGGAAAATAAATTACCTAATTGAAAGAGTACCAAGCTTAATAAAAACACACTGAGTCTGAATCTTCCCCAGCACCTGCCACTGCAGCCTGTCAGTGCTGGAGAGGCCCCCGGGACGCAGGAGTCCGATCCCCTGAACATGGATGGGAGGCAGAGCCCAGAGGACAGGAGTGGCTTGTCCCAGACACGTGGCCTGGAAGGAAGGTCTCCTCCCCTGCCCCACTCTGAGTGTCCTTCCAGCCTTTAGATTTCCAGAGAATTCAATGGGAGCCACATTTCTTCCTGCTACACGGAGAGAGGCTGAACTGCCTTCACTCTCCCTTGCCCAAAAGGTGTCAGATTCCTCTTCACAGAGATTCCCTTCTCACCCATCCCTACGACACCCCCACCCCCATACACACATTCTGACATGGGAAAAGAGTGGACATGGATGTTTCTCTAAGCCCAGAACACATCTTCTCTGAGTACATGGCTGAGAGGCAGCAATACACACAGGCTAAGAACAGAGACTGGGCTGGGCGAGGTGGCACCTGTCATCCCAGCTACTTGGGAGGCTGAGGTGGGAGGACTGTTTGAGCCCAGAAGTTTGAGGCCAGCCTGGTGAGACTCTGTTGTCTCTTTAAAAAAAAAAAAGAACAGAGACTAGAACCAAACAGCATAGGTTCAAAGCCCATCTTTCCCATTTAGTAGTCGGGTCACCCTAAGCAAGAAACTAACAACCTCTCTGGGCCTTGGTTTCCTCATTTATAAAATTGGGATACCAATAGCACCTCACACGATTGCTGCTGACATCAGACCCTGTGTAAGAGGCAGACAGGTCCTACTCTTAGAGGGCAGCAGTGTGGATTAAACATATCTTTTTAAAATTAACAAATAAATGTGGTCAAAATGTAAAGTAAATTAAAAATGTACAATGTCTGGCAGATTGCTCTCTGCTAAGAGTGAAAAGGGGGGGAAAAGTTGACTGAATAAGCCCAGACTTCAGACTTTCTTTCCTGTCATTTCACTCCGGGTGGGGGGGGCAGGTCTTCTCCAGACCCCCAAACAGACATCTCCTCTGCTGACAAGGCCTCCCAGACCCCCAAGAGGACAGTAAGATTCTCCCTTCATGTCAATCCCTCCAGGCAAATAAGATGGAAAAATGCCCTCCACATTCCATCAACACAAATCTCAAAGCTGCAGGGCAGAAGGACAGAGCATGGGATGTGGGGTCAGAGGACCTGGAGTCCCTCCTCCACCACTGATTAGTGGTGACCTCCCAGGCATATCCCCATTCCGTATCTGTAAAACGGGGATAACGTCACCCACTGTGGCTGCAATCGAGCTCACCCTGAGATAAGGAATGGGGTGGAACTGTGCAAACTACAGAGGGCTAAGAAGTAACAGAAGGGGTGACAAGCAGTTTCATTACTGAACACCACGTTGGCCTTAATTGCCTGAGGAACGGAGCGCAGGAGGAGACAGGACGCCAGCACTTGCTGCCTCTTAACCTTAGGAGGGAGCTATAGATGATTAAAATCATAATCGGGGTACAGCGGCTCACCCTGTAATCCTAGCACTCTGGGAGGCCAAGGCGGGAGAATTGCTTGAGCTCAGGAGTTTGAGCCAGCCTGAGCAAGAGGGAGAACCCGTCTCTCCTAAAAATAGAAAACTTAGCCGGGCGTGGTGGTGCACGCCTGCAGTCCCAGCTACTCGGGATGCTGAGGCGGGAGAATCGCTTGAGCCCAGGAGTTTGAGACTGCAGTGAGCTATGATCACGCCACCACACTCTAGCCAGGGTTACAGGGGAAGACTGTCTCAAAAAAAAAAAAATCATTATCATTTCCTGCATCCACAGCGGATTGAAAATGATGATAACTGCCCTTTAAAAACCCCTGAGCCTCAAAGGACCTGCTTGATAATTCTCAAAAGCAAAAAAAAGAATGGCCATTACATGTAGAAAAAAAGGTTCAACCTACCTAGCATTTCAAAAAATGCAAATTAAAACAGGGCATATTTTTTTGGCCTATCAAATTAATAAAGATTAAAAACAAACTGGCAGTACACAATACTGGCAAGGCTGCAGTGAAGCCGGAGCTCATACACCCATAGCTGGTGGGAGTGTTTATCAGCCCTCACTGGAAAGTAATTCAGATGTGCATACACCTTGATTCTGACTCTTTGACTCAGTAATTCCACTTTTAGACATCCATTCTGAGAAGATAATTAGAAAGCCTTTTACACAAAGTTGTCCGCTGCAGCACTATTTATATAAAGTTTGGATATCTACATATCCAACAAATAGGGATTTTTTAAAAAATTAATTTTAGCACATCTATACAAATTTATTATATGAAAAGAGAGTTCTTAGTGACATGGGCAGCTGCATATATTTCATGTTAAAGAAAGCAGGATATAAAATTATAGATCCAAATTTATCTTAGCTATGTTAAAAAAAAAAAAAACTTGGCACAAAACACTGCAGTTATCCGCCCAAAAGTGACAGGCATTGGTCTCTGGGCAATTGGATCATGATTTCTTAAAAAAAATTCTTTTCACCATTTTGGTAATGTGCAAATTTAGTAAAATGAATATGCACTGCTTTGATAAGGACAAAAAAGGGGACCAGAAAGAAACAGTGGCTTAGGACCAACTAACTCATCATTTCTAGTGAAACTTCTCTAATACATAACTCATTTGAAATTAACACACTAATAAGCAGACTCTCAACTGAAATACCAGGGTGAGTTCACCTGGAACTAACCTGGCTCTTAGGCTGAGGGCCCACAATGCTTTGCTGATGTTATGCCTTCTAATATTTGCTGACACTATTATGTTATTATGAGTCAGGTTTTTGGTTAATACTCACTTAAAAAAATTTTAGGCTAAAATGTTCAAATTTTTTTTGATTGTGTAAGAAATGCATTTTATATCACAACCCTGTTTCAGGCAAGCATATATAACTGAAGCAAGTTTTGTCCTTCCTACCTGCAAAGCATATTTTCTATTCTACTCTGTTTTTTGAAATGCTGCTTGTGAACCATTACATGGATCCCACAGCCCACCAGCATGCTGTGGACCACAGCAAGAAAGACACAGGGGCAAGGAATGCTGGGCCTCCCTCTCACACATGTCCCTGGCTGGGCTTCCCAGTGTGTACGGAGCATTCAAGCCACAATGGGTACTCTCTTGGCCCAGCTTGCATTGCAAAAGAAAAAGTATGAGCATTAGAAGGAGAAGCTCATGTGCTGTAGCAACTGAAGAGGCAGGAGCCCCTGCAGCCAGGGCCAGGCAAGTCCGGTCCAGAACAGCCAAGGCCCAGGGCATCTACCGGGCATCAGAAGGGTTCTTGGAAGCCACCTTTGGCCTGAGGAGTTCTTTGCTCATTTTAAGAACCAACACAGAGTTGCAGAGGTAACTTGGAATAGTGCAGTGGAAGTTAAACTTGTTTTTGTAATATTAAACTCCTCCTAATCATGCCTTTTCTCTATGACACACTAGGATATGTGGTCCTTACTTCTGGAGGACTTTATTTGGTACTACCTGCCCTTGAATGTCAGGGCCTTTCTCCGGGGAGCTAGTCCAGACTGGCTCCTTCCCTGAATACCTGCTATTGTGGGCAGTCACCTGACTGCAGGGTGGATGCTGCCTGTGGGAAGGACAGGGTGGGCCTAACTGGACAGGGTGGACCTGGCACGTCAGGGGCACCTGGGTCTCTTGGTTGGGAGCTAGTGAGCTGGGCCCCCAAGGAGGATACCAACAGCCATCCCTCTGCCCCTCCTGATGAGGACCTGCTCAGTACAGGATGCAGACTGTCACAGAAACAGGGAATAGGGGGCAAGGAATCTGAGACAAAACTAGAAAAAGGTTCTAGTCTGTATAAACTTTAGGAAAAATGTCCTCCTTTGGGGGGGCTCAAGATGTTACATTGCCCATTCTGGTGCAGCCGGTTAAGTTTCTGAAGGTTTGCAAACCAGCCCAGTCTGTCTTCTTTTTGTGATCCTGGGCCAAGGAGGCCATGGCCACAGAGGGCAAAGGGGAGGCTCTGGATTAGCAGTTGCCATCTGGTGGCACCAGCTCCTGGCCTGTCCTCTCACTGCCCCTGTATCCAGAACATTTTCCAACCTCCTCCTTCCTTACCTGGCTAATGCATGGCATTCTCCACCTCCCACCCTCTCGGGGGCTCCCACACCTGCCCTCTGGAGGCCAGGAGGTGAAAGGGTTCTCTAACTCCTGGGCCACAGACCCCACCATTATTCACACACCCCCCTCCCAAAACCCTTGCCCTTACATGAGTGGGTTACCCCTGACCACCCTGGGGGCCTTCATCTGCCCCCTGGGACCTCCCACATGCCACGGCTCTTGCTCTGTGCTCCAGCTACTCCTTTAGTTCTTTAAATGAGTGGCACACGTTCCCACCACAGGGCTTTTGCACATGTGCTTCCCTCTGCCTGCTCTGCACTTTTCTTCTAGCCCTTTATGCAGTGGTTCCCACTCTTCCTTTAGATCTCAGCCGCCCTGCCACTTGCTCGGGAACGTCTTCCCATCCCTTCCCTTCCAGCCCTATCCTAAGCCAGGAGCTTTCAGGGCACCACCTGCCTCTCCTTTACATGTGCTGTGGGTGAGCTACACTGAGGCAGTACAGCATGTGGTCAGGACACAAACTCTGGGTTCCAACCCTGGCACTGCCACGTACTGGCTGTGTGACCTTGGGCAAACTCTTTAACCTCTCTGTGCCTTGGTTTCCTCATCTATAAACTGGAACTGACCTCAGTGGCTTTTGTACAGATTAAATGAATGACTATATGTGACATGCTCAGAGCACAGTGCTGGGCACAGAGTGATTCTGAATGATTAGCACCCACACAGCACCTGGTATACAGCAGATACGCAAAGGCCCTTTTTCATGAATAAATCAATGCCCCAAAGACTTTAGTGATTGTTTTGGTTAATCCACCACCTGTGAGCTACCCTGGGGCTTCCATTTCCTGGATGATGCCCTTCTAACAGCCAAGACCTGCCCACCTCTGCAACCTCCATGCCTGCCTCGCCCACCTTCTCACTGGCTGCACATCTAACAGCAGAGCAGAAGCAGTGCTGGTCTGGAAGTCAGGGGTCACTGCTCATCTCTGAGCCTGGGCTTCCCTATCTGTAAAGTGAGGCAGTCCAGGCCCAGGGAACAGGCAAGAAATGTATACAAATAGGCCATTTACAGAGGAGAAAGAACAAATAGTAAAGTCTTGAGGAAAAACACTCGGCCTTGTAAATGTCTGCAGCAATGCTAACTAAATCACTTTGAAGGATCAGCTCATAGCCTACAGATAGGTAGTAATAATGAATGAGTCAGGCACGGTGGCTCACACCTGTAATCCCCCCACTTTGGGAGGCCAAGGCAGGAGGATTGCTTGAGGCCAGGTGTTTGAGATCTGCCTGGGTAACAAAGCAAGACTCTATCTCTATAAAGAAGTAATAATAAACAATTTAGCTGGGTGTGGTGATGTGCACCTATAGTGTCAACTACTCAGGAGCTGAGGCAGGAGGATCACTTGAGCCCAGGAGTTCGAGGCTGCAAGGAGCTATGATCATGCCAGTACACTCCAGCCTGGGTGACACAGCAAGACCCTGTCTCAAAAAATAATAATAATAATGACATGACAACAACAAAAACAACCACCTCCAATCCTGGCAGGGCTGGGAGGAGCTGCCTCCACACAGTGTGCTGCAGCAGAAAGGTTAAGATGAAGAGGCCAGAAGACCTGGGTGTTCACTCCACCTCCTCTGCCCACCACCCTGTGACCTGGCCACGGTCCTCCCCTCCCTAGACTCTGCTCACTTGCCACCTAGACAAGGTAAGTGTAAGGATACTGGCCTCCCTGGGCTGCCTTGAGGACTGATGTGGAAATGCATGCCAAGTGATTTGTGAATGATAAAGTGCTACAAATATTTATTTGCTGCTGGTGCTATATGTCTGTTTGATATTTCTGTGCATAATCCAGCAATATACAGAAAGAACCATAAAAGTGGCCATGCTCTCTGACATAAACTAATACCATGGAACATAGCCCAAGGAGCAACACAAAGAAGAAGAAGAAGAAAGAAAAAGGAAAAAGGCAGCGATCCCATTACGGTAATATTTATAATTGTAAGATCCCAGACACGACACTATTGTCCAACAAGCGGGAAGCTGTTAGGCAAAGTGTGAAAAAGCAACAGGTAAGCAGGTATTATATATTTTTGCCAGAATGAGAAACAGAAAAATCCATCCTATATTTGGAAAAGAAGCAGAAGGCAAAATGCTTGAATAGCCCAATAGTAACTACAACTAACGTCTGCAAAGTGAGTGATGATTTTGCCTTTTTTGCTTGAGTTTTTTGGTTCTTTTTTTTTTTTTTTTGGTGTGTGTGCACCTTTGGGTCAATGGGGGCACTGCCAATCTTTAGCTTTAAAGTTGATGAAACAGAAATTTAACATAAGACAAAAACGTAGGATGCCAACAGTAACAACGGTGATTGACAGATCTCTGTGTGCCAGGTGCCCTGCTAAGCATTTTAGTCCTTGCAACCACCTCAACACCCTCACCCTGCAGGGAGGCTCAGAGAGGTGCACGCCTCTGGGTAACACAGTGAGTAAGAGAACGAGCCAGGAATCAAACCCAGGTCAGCCTGACTCCAGGGCTTGTCTGAACCAAGGGCTCTGTGTCCATGGTGCTTCTGTGAGCAATACCTGGCCCTATGGGTTGAAATTACCCAAGGGAATATTTTAGCTGAATCTGGGAAGAAACAACCTTATGGGGAGAGAGGTCTGAAGAGAGAACAGGCAATGCTGGGAGGTTAGTAAGCGCTCGGTCACAAGCAGTGTGCACGCAGGGCCAGCTCTGTCAGATATGCTGGAGGAGATGAACTTAGACCTCCCCTAGACCCTAGGACCCTAGTAAGGCTCTCAGCTGTCTAAAATAAGAAAAGAAAAAAGGCTGAGAACAATACCTTGCCTGCGTTCAGTTCAGAAATCGCTGCCAGAATCTGCTGCCGGGACCCATCTGTCTTGATGCCCAGCTCCTTCAAGTCGCCGTCAGTCAGCGTGAGGAAGGCTTCCATGTCCACCTGGGAAGAGAGGGGGTGATTCGCCACCATCTGCCTGATGCCATGCTCTTTTATCCCAACCGCAACAGAAATATCATGATTATGAGCCATGAGTACTCATTAGGAGTGAACTGATTATGATTCACTACTTCCAATTCCTGACTTTAGGTTTAAAATTTAGTTCAAAATATCATTAAACACCAACTCTCCTCAGCTCTAGCCCTTGGATTTTCTGAACGGATGCATTTTGGAAAGATCCTTAAATAAAACAAATAAGGAAAATCTTTGAGACAGTAATCTCGATGGCTAGAATAGTAGAAATCCGAACGCTGCTACTAGAAAGGTGTACCTGTGTAGCTGCATTTTTAACAATATCAGATACTGCACATGGGTATACGGCAGTACCCACCTCGTTTCCCCCACAGAGGACAAGAGAGGAGCACACTGTGGAAAGATAGAGGGAGGAAATAAGCAGGAGCAACAAAGGAGAGAAAGGCCACAGAAGGGCTGAGGATAAGGGCGTCAAACTGTGCAATCTGTGGTTTCTATGGGTGAGCTCCTCACAGCTCTCTCGGGGTGCCTGGGCCCTGGACATAAATCAGGGCCTCTGTTCCCCTAAGGCAGGATGAAGGGACGTTCGAAAGTGGCTCGGATGAAGCGAGCACACCCACCGCCCTGCATGCTGGATGACAACAGCCCCAGACAGAAGGGGACAGCCTCCACACCTGCCAGAACCCAATCTTGGTCCACTGAGGCCAGTCTCACTGTCACAATATGAGGAGGGTAATGGCAGCTAAGACCACGTTGTGCAAAGCACTTTCTACACATTTTACACAGACTGAGTCATTTAACTCTGACAGCATAAAGGGGGTATATCATTATCCCCATTTTGGAGATAGGGAAACTGAGGCACAGAGACATTTAGCACCCAGAGCCAGAACCCAGGCAGCAGACGCCAGCATCCTGGCCCTTCTCCACCATGCCACGTGACCTTCAGACGCTGCAGCTGCAGATTCACTGGTTTTCCCCAAGGAGTTTCCCTGATGGCAGCAGCCTCCCTGGTAACATGACTTTCCCCAACAATTAAGGGATTCTGTCACCTGTCTGGGCCCTTCTCCCCGGGGAGTCACCTTTATAGACAATGCCACAGCCTCACAAATCAGACTCCAACAACAGTGCTCATCTGAGAGACGGGACAGAGAACTGGCTGCCCCAAACCCCTCGCCAGCCATCACTCAGGAGGAGGAGGCAGCATCGCCCTGGAGACAGATGGGGCACCAATTCCCACTCTGCCAGGGGACCAGGACAGGTGCCTCACCTCAGTTCCCCACCCAGAAAGTATGCATACTCCCACCATATAAATTACAGGGTGGTTGCAGGATCTACAAAGAGAGTTTACAAAAAGCTTCACAAACTATATTTCCAAACTATAAAAGAGACTACTATACTTTTATGTTATATGATACTAGTGTCATTTAAAACAAAACTTTCGTAACTTATCGAAAATCCTTAGTCTTTCACTTTATAAGTAAGCTTTATTTTATATTCCCTCTCATTGAGCCAGATTTTTAAAAGTTTTCTTCAAAACATTTGATTTATGGACAAAGAGATTGTTTTCTGAAAGCCTGATGCCCCTCCCCCATCTTTCCTTCTCTCTTTTAATAGTCACTTTACTTTTCTGGATTAAAACCAACCAACCAACCGTGAACCAGGGTTGAGTCAGTGGGGCAGTCTGTGCCTGTAGCCAATCCTTAGCATGCTCTGAGATGCAGGCATTGCCACCTTTCTGATGACAATAAGCTCCCGGTGTCTCGCTGGGACTTCACAGCCCACTAAGTGCGAGGGGCTCAATGAACAGGTGATGCAGTTTTGATGGACATCTCCTGCCTCCGGCCCAGCTGGACACTCTCTCTCCCCACAACATCCAGCCTGGCACCATGGCCAACTCTGGGCACTTCTTAGGTCCCCCCTGCCGCTACCTCCTAACCAGTTTCTCCTTCCCACTGGTGCTGTCTCACCTGCTCCCCCAACCCGTCTGCCTCCGCACCAGAAGCCACAGATCTTCCCAGCCCACGTGTGCCCAAGCCTGTGGCCGGGACAGGCAAGTCCACACGCCCAGGCCCTGCCTGGCCAGGCTCCACTCTCTCCTCCAGATGTGCTGGCCTTGGCCCAGCCCCAACCGTGCCAAAGTGCCGATGGCTCTCTGAACGAGTCCTGCTCCCTCTTCTCAGATGTCCTTCCAGAACTGTTCTCCTTTTGCCAAAGTTCAGCTTAACTCACAGCTCTGGTCTTCTCTGTTCTTCACTTTGTAGACCTCTTTCACGGGCTCCCAGAGTGTTCTGGGCATTTCTGCATTTCCCAGTACCAGGCTCTGGCAGAGGGCCTGGTAGGGGGCAATGACTCAAGTAGTAAGCATTTGATGACAGACTGAATGACTGCATCATTCACTCTTCTCCTGCCTCCCCATCTGCATGGACCTTCTCAATCTCTGACCTCCATCAACCCTGGGGGATACCAAACCCTCCTGGCTCATTTTAGGTGGAAAGTACCAGAGACTGAATTCCTCTCCACTGAGTGCTTGTAAAGGGTTAGCAGGGACAGGGTCAAAACATCCCAGTGTCCTTTCAATATTCATACCTCTTTTTTTTTTTTTTAAGTAATAAAATCTCAATTTTCAGCTGGGCACATTTCCACACAGCTAAAACACTGTATTTCTAAGTTTCCCTTGCAGATACGTGTCAGGTGACAAACTTCTGGCCAACGAGATATAACAGGGCTGTGTGGCACTCTTGGGAAATCTCTTAAAGAAGTGAATGTGTCCTTTTGCAATCTCCTCTCATCCTGCTGCCTGGAATGTGGATGTAATGGCCGGTGCTCTAGTAGCCATACTGAACTTTGAGGATGTGAGCCACACACCCTAGTGATAGTGGAGCAGAGAGCTGGAAAAGCCTCCCAACTTTCTACAGGAGAAGTAACCTTATATTTTGTTTAAGACACCATTATTTTGTTTTTCTTCAATAAATGTAGCCAAATCAAATCCATCCTAATATAGGTAGAAAGATGAAAATTATTACTCTGTCTTCAGTTTCAATATGGCAAGAGGACAGCATGTATTAACCTCATTCCTCTTCCAAATTCCACTGACGACTAAAAGTATTATTGACTATTATTAATAAAAGGGAGAAATTTTTACCAGTGCTGGAAACCAGGGAAAAGTGCTATCTGCATTCCAGATACTTCAAGGAGTTTCTGCAAGGGACTAAGAAGTACCCCTGTAGCTATGAGGACTGGGTCTGGAGGCGAGGGCAGGGGGCAATCAGTGGGGTTAAAACCCCAGAATCACTAAAGCCTCCAAGGCGAACACTGGATTGTGGGTCCATATAGATGGCGAATCCCCTGCAGTGCTAACCAGCTTACATGCTGCCCAGAGAGAAACTGAGTAAAAAGAGGAGACAGCTGAGCTTGCCTCCTGACAAGGGCAGGCACCTGTGTTAGGTAGAGCCCAGGGCACTGTCTCAGCTCACCTCATGCTACCCTAACACACAGAAAAATCCTCCAGCCCTCCCCACCACACTGCCTCAGGCCCCAGCTCCCTCCCTGACCCCAGAGCTGCAGAGACTTCCAGGCAAGCAAGTTAAAACTACAGCAAATCTGCATGGTCTTCTCTCCCCCTTCCCTTTAAAATTCTTAAAGATTTCTATCTCAGCTGGGACACCTCACTTCCCTACACTGGACAACTGTAGCAACCTCTGACCGATGAAGAACAGGTAAACTCCCAGGCATGCCAGCTCAAAAAAAGGAGATAAAGCCAAGAAATAAGAACAAGTGTCGTCTTGTGAACCAGAGACAAAAATACCTCAAGGATGTACTTTGAGATGTGTTCTCCGTACACTCAAAGAGGACATGGAGCATATCAAACAAAAGCAGGCAGCAATCTGGAAAGATTTCTTGGAGATGAGAAAAATCACTGCTGAAGTTTAGAACACCAAGGAGGCAGGAATGACAGACTGGACATGGCAGAAAAGCAGAGGAAGAAAGCCACTGTACCCCATGCTCGTTTCCTGAACTAAAACACAAACGTCCCAGTTGCATCTCAAGCTTGGTGGGGACGGTGAGTGATTCTCATGATTGCTACTGCAGTGAGGACAGTTTCCAAGTACTAAGCTGGTCACTAGACCATTCTAATCCAGTGATTACACCCTGCTGCATGGCTGGTGGGCCCGTGGAGGAATTTTATTTGGGTAAAACATTACATTTTTTAACAGCTTACTGAGATATAATTCACCTACCATACAATTCACCTCTATAAAGTACATAAGTCAATGATTTTTAGTATATTCATAGAGTTGTGCGACCATTGCCACACTCAGTTTTAGAACATTTTCATCTCCCCAAAAAGAAACCCTGTACCCATTAGCAGTCACTCCCCACCCTCCCCTTGCCCCATTCCCTGGCAAACACAAATCTACTCTCTGTCTCTATGGATTTGCCTATTCTGGACATTTCATATATGGAGTCAAAGCATATGTGGCCTTTGGAGACTGGTTTCTTTCATTTAGCGTAATGTTTTCAAGATTTATCCATGTTGTATGGTGTATCAGTACTTCACTCTTTTTATGGTTGAATAATATTCCATTGTACAGAAGTACATTTTATTTATCCATTCGTCAGCTGATGGAATTTTGGTTGTTTCCATTTTCTGGCTATTATGAATAATGCTGCTATGTGCATTTGTTTACAAGTTTTTATGTGGACATATGTCTTCATTTCCCTTGGGGATATACCTAGGAGTAGAATTGCTAGGTCATATGGTAACTCTGTGTTTAACATTTTGAGGAACTGCCAGATTGTAGAACAGTAGTTTTTTTAAAATGTGAATTTGAATGCTTTTAAGCAAATGGGAACTCTCTCAGATTACCACAGACCCTACATCCAGACACGTCACACAGATTCCTCAGGATCTGCTTTTGGCCCACTTTAAACCTATAAGCCTGCCAGTCAATCCCACGCAACAAAAATATTTTCAGGACAGACACAAACTTTTCTAGAGAGAGCAGTGCTCAAAATTACAAAATTCTATTATAACAAAGTAAGCCATAAGGTCCCCAGGATTTCACTGCAATGAACTGAACTAAATGTGCTGAACACAAATTCTATTTCTTCAGCTGTCTCAGTGAAAAAGATCAATCCAGGCTTGCAGAGTGAAAAGCTCCATATTTAGACAAAGTTTTTTTTAATAGTACGATCTAAATTGACGTTCAAAAGGAACATCCTTACCTCTTGTTCCTCAAAAATAGGCTGATATTTCTCAAGTGATAATTTCTTAAGGATTCCAGTCAGTTCATCTTCAAGAGGGAAAGATGTGAAAAAAAACCACATTTTAGAATTTAATAAAATGTATCAAAAAAGTTACCTTCAAATTTTATAGAGTAGTGATAATCTTATTCCAAATAATATTCTACAAGAAACCCCAACACAGAAAGATCGAAGCTGTGCTCCTGAGGATAAGGCTGGAGGTGGGGCCGGAGTACCTGCCAGCCACACCCTTCCCCTCGGGGAAGGCCCTCCACATCTCCCAAAACCCCACATCAGGTTGTGAAGACAGAGTGAGTTGAGGCCAGGGCTGACTCTCTCAAGGCTGCAACCATCAAATTCTTGGAGTTCCAGCTGCTAGGACTAAAACTCTGCCTTCTTCTGGCCAAGAATGCACAGTAAATGTCAATGCCAACAAGTCCTCAGCTAGTCTGAGAAAGAACTTAAGAGCAGTTTGGCTTCACACCAGAGTCGGGGTTTGGCTCAAGTGTGTGAAGGCTGTGGCCTTCCCAAAGGAAGGAAGCATCTGAGTGTAACAGCAGAGCCAGAAGGGTGCAGGCTAGCGGAAGATTTTGGGTGTCAGATCAGGGAAGATAAAGAAAGGAGAGAAGACTGGTATCTGGGGGGCTTGGATAAATATTCATTCACACGGTCAATAGGGATTTACCAGACAAGGCAGTGGGGACTCGACAGGTACCAAACAGACAAGAAGGCTGACAGGCCGAAGACAGCAAGGAGGAAGAGAACAGGGTGGGGGTAGACGACAGTGTGTCCCCTGTTTTACAGAAGCTGTTTTACAGAGGATGGTCACAGAAGGCCTCTCTTATGAGGTGACAATCGAGCAGTAAACAAGGAGTGAGCTATGCAGATACCTGGGAGAAGAGCATTATGTAGCATCTATCCATCCATCCACCCATCCACCCATCCACCCATGCAGCAGTGACTACCAACACGCCCACTACATGCTGGGAGAGGGCCCTGTCGTGAAGGTGCTCAGTGTGCTGGGAAGACACAATGATGAGGGTGACAGCTAATGCACAGTGCTCACTATCAGACACCCTGTACATGGATGGCCCATTTGATTTTTACAGCCCCATGAAGTAGATCCTATTACTGCCCCTATTTACACATGAGGAAGTGAGGCACCTATCTTGAGTGAGGTCATAATGCTAGTCATGGCAGAGCAGGGACTCAAATTCAGTGGTCTAGTGACCAGGCCTGTGTTTGGCACCCTGCTCTCCACTTCTCTCATTATTATACAGTATTCACACCATACAAATGTAAGTGCTGAGTGCTATGGTAAAACGCATGAACAGGGGACGTGGGAACAGAGGGGACAGCGGATCCAGCCCAAGTGACCAGGGAAAGCTGCACAGAAGAGAGGATACTGAGTGAGGATTGTGTGAGATAACTTGACTCCCAATCCACATACAGTCCACTGTCCCTCCGTGACACTTTGCTTCTGCTGTGCCCTCCACATGCAGTGTCTGCTCACAGTGGTGTACTGGTAAATGTTGACAACTGGCTGTTTGGGCACTGGGGTGGGAAGGAACGTGTGCATGTATACAGGCACGTAAGTGCACTGCAGATTTTACTGATATAAAGGATTTATAGCACACAATTTACAAATAACAAAAAATATAATATTCTTTATTATAAATTCCACACAGCCAATTGATTCCGACCAAATGCTTTCACTGATTTTTGCCCTACTCTTGTACCCACAGGCAAGAAGTGTCATTCCAACGTGACTGAATGTTGGTTGACAGTTTCATTTACATGAACAAATAAGACAGAGTGAAACAGCAAAGATGCGTGTTGGAACTTCATGCAAACAAGCTGGCTGAATCAGAGAATGGTTTCCAAATACTGGAAGATTATACTCTCAATTTTTTGTGTTAATCAAAACATAACGGCTACAGACAAAACACACTTTTAAGTTTAATCTTCATTATTAACATTTTTCTATCACTGTCTAGATTATATCTACACAACCTATAAAACAACAAATTGGGTCCTGGTTGGTGGCATTTGCTAATTTCCATGGTGTAAATACCCTTTTCATGGCCGATTTCAACCTACTAACACAATGTCCGTGTTAGCGGAGCTGGGAAGAGATGCATAGTAGTTATACATCATTACACAGTATTCACACCATACAGATGTAAGAGATGTAAATACCCTCAAGAGCACAGGTAATAGTCAAATGTACTAAAAAATTAGCAAAAATACATTTTAAGTACATATACCTTTAAATTTATATAATTTATTTAATTATAAGTTTGTGCAACTTTTTGATAACAGCTGTGTTTAATAATCAGCTTGGACATTTCCTGTAAATTTAACAATCAGCTCAGGCACACCACTTGCCCATGTCTTCTCAGCTTCATGATCCAGCCAGAAAACCCACTCTCCTCTCCAGTGGAGCCTTCCGTGGTGCACCCCACTTTGCTGGTAACTCAGGTTTGAACTCATTTGTGTTACAACAACCTAACGTCATTATGTTGAATATGTCTGTCTCCTGGTAAGTTACCTTAACACCCAGGACAGGTTTCGGTACCCTGCGACTGCCCAGGAAGCCTTCCTGGAACAAACGTGAGGCTGAGAAGGTGACATTATCACAGGCCTCACCATTTCTAGCAGGAGTCCAGAGAAGGGGACACAGGTGTAAAAATGGGGCAGGGCAAAAGCCTGCGTGTGGTCCTCAGCTGGGGCCACGTTTCCCAGAAGAATACAATAAAGAATAGCTGTTTGGGGACAGATCGCAGCCCCTGTCCTATAACAATCTTATGACCACAGGACAAAGGTGTTGCTGCCTCAGGACCCAGAAACTCTGGAAGGGAAAACCAGGCTTTCTAAACCAGAGAAATTAATTTAGAAAGAAACCACTATTAGTCTTCTTTTTTCAACCCAGTTAGGGCTTTGCAAACCATGTTCTATAATGAAGGAGAGGGAAAGAGACTGGGCCTGGGCAGTCCGTCCACACGTCCACTGTCTCAACTCTTCTGGAAAACGATGGGGCACAAATACCCAGCTGAACCTCTAGGAGCTTAGATTCCTGCGAACCCCCGAGGTGGGAGAATCCACGAGTGGGGAGCTCAAGACTCCACGAAGAAAACATGGTTAGGGAGGAATGAGATTATTGGTGAATCCCTGAAGCCTTTGCAAATGATCACAGCGAATATCACAAGACAATAAAAGCAGCCCCCAAATACAGAGGATAGCAACGGCAGCGTACATTTATCAACTTAGCACAGACTGGCACCTGCGCAGGTGAGTCTCACTCACCCTGCTCAGTGGAACCCACTCAGCACCTTCCTTCCCAGCAGCTGCAATGAGCTGCCTGCAAACACGTTTGTGAAGACGATACACAGTGAGACTGTCCTCCCCTCCGATTTATACTCCTCGATTTGCACCTGCCTGAGTCCCTTCTCTCACCAGAGCTTCTTCCCTCCTTTCCCTCTCTCAGCTCCCAGGAGCCACCAGAGGGCAGTTTTAAAGGATGGGATTCTTTTCTTCACCTTCCTTTATCTTTCCTGGGGCCTGACTGCAAATCCTCCACTCCTGCCCTGCGCCCACTCTGTCTTGCTTCCCTCATCGTCCCCGTGGGAGGGGCCTGTGACTCGCACAGGCAGGTTCCAGGGTTCTCCTGGTTGCACTGGACATCTATTGCTTTCGCTTGCTCAGCTTCCACCCCCATCCTCCTTCTGGAAACAGAACTTCAGTTCTCCTTTGAAGAGCCACTTCTCTCCCACTTCTAATTCACAAAACGTTGGCAGGACAGATCCTGGCTCCAGCTCCAAAGGCAGACAACTGACCTAGGCCTGGCCAATCAAGGCATTCCACCCCCGCGGACATAGAGACAGTCAAGGACGGTCAAGGATGGGCAAATGACCCAAGTCATTGTAGATTTTGCCAAGCCAAGTCAATGACCTTTACCCCTGGGATTCTGCTGGACCTACTGAGAAAGTAGCACTCTTTCTGCTGGGGTTGCAAAATTAGTAGGAAGATAACGTAAGCCTGCAGCTGCTTGTCACCACTTGGGAGAGAGCCCGAGATATGGAGAAAAACACTCCCAAAACACACAGATCCAGACGTGCCTGAAGCACACCCTAGATACTCCCATCATACGAGCCAATGAATTATCAGGGTTTTTTTTCCTTAAATCAGTTTGAGTGGAGGGTCCCTCACTTGCAACTGAAAGAATCCTGATCTGCACAGGGTTCAAGGAAAGTAAGTAACTCAGTGTTGGAGATGGATTTCTGTGGGTGTATGTTGGTGCATATAAACAAAATTCACCTATATTCAAAAACCATTTGAGGGAACTTAACCATACCTTTAGCACAGGAAAGACAAAAATACAAGGCAGGGTCAGGGAAGGGGAGGGGCATGATTATTTGTTTAAATTTAAAAAAAACCTGACCCAGGATGGTTATAGCAACTAAGGGCACTTTGCAGCTCTGCCCTGCCAGGTCACCACGGTGAGAGGAACAGGCTTCAGGACCAGGGGACTCACCCTCGTCCGTGATGGTGCCACTGCTGGAGCCCCCGCTGCTCTTGGACTGCCGATGAGACGAGGAGGAGGACACCGAGGACTCGGCTGTGTGCCCTTTGGGTGATGGGGAGGGCGTGAGGGTGGGGGAGGTGCTTTTGGAGGTAGTAGAAGTTCCAGACGGAGGCCTTTTGCTGGTCTCCAGTTTCTGCTGAAAAGAATAAGGCAGCTAAGTAAGCCATCACCTGGAGCCTAGAGATGATGAAAGAGACACCCACAACAGAGAACATGGGCGGTATTTGACTCAACACAATGTTTAACCAGGACTAGGAAATCTACTTTTAAAAACATGCATAGCAGAAACAGCATTATTAAAACAGTTATAGGAAAATCCACCCCTGGAGCAGAGAGATGGGGTGAGATGCAAAAAGTGGCACATTATGAGTCAGAAAACCCAGGTACTCATCCCGCCCCTACAGCTACTAGTATTGTGTCCTCCGCCACATCCCCTCACCTCTCTGGGCCTCGGTTAACCAGCTCTAAAGCAAAAGTGCAGCTTACAGATGCACAAAGTCCCCTTCCACTCTCGGTGGTCCTACACCAGTCACTTCCAAACTTTTCACCAAAGAACACTTACTATTTTTCCCTTTTGTTTGGTCATGCAGCTTTTTTACAAAGGCTTTTAATATTGGAATAATTCTAGACATATAAAAGAGTTGCACAGATAGAACAGAGTTCTTGTATACCCCTCTCTCAGCTTCCTCGGATGTTAACATCTTACATAACCACAGTACAATTATCAAAACTAAGAGGGTAAGTCAGCCTAACACCGTTAACTAGACTATAGGCTTGATTGAGTTTTACCAGTTGCTCCACTGATGCTGGTCTGGGCTCCGATCCAGGACCCCACGTTGCACTGAGCTGTCCCACCTCCTTCGTCTCCTCTGACCTGTGGCAGCTCCTCAGTCTTCCCTCACCTTGACATTTTGAAGGGTCCTGGTCAGGTATTTTGAAGGATGCTCCTCAATTTGGGTCTGCCTTATGCTTTCCCACATTTAGATTTGCTTATGGATGTGTGGGACGACTACCGCAGAGGTGATGTGCCCTTCTCAGGGCATCCTACCCGCGGTGTGTGGAATCTGATTTCGGGTGATATTAACCTTGGTCACTTAGTTAAGTGGGTGTCTGCCAGGTTTCTCCACTGTAAAGTTACCATTTTCCCCTTTATAATTAATAAATATTTGGGAGGAGATATTATAGGGTAAATATCTTTTTTTTCTTAAGGTTTGGCCCACTAATTTTAGCATTCATTGACGGATCTCACGTGCAGCAATTAGGACCGTGGTGTTCCAACAGGGATTTTCAATTTCCCTCATTCCTTCCATCTTTATTCTTTGGAATGCTTCTGTGTGTCCTTTCTCTCCTGTTTATTTACTCAGTCATTTATTCATATCACTATGGGCTCAGGATATTTCTTATTCTCTGGGCTGTAATCCAATACTATTGTTATTTATGTTGTTGCTCACTGTTCCATCTTTGGCCATTGGGAGATCTGCAGGTTGGCTCCTGTGTCATTTCAACATGATTTTTTTTTTCCTTTCTTTTTAAAAGCATTTCCCTACTTTCTGACGCCACAAAATATTTTAGGCTCCTCTTGTATTTTCATTGACCCAGTAGAACAAACCACTTCCCCAAGGCCCTCCAAGGTCTCTTTTGTCAGAAAATGACATTTAGAAATGAAAATCTGGTCATTAGGTTGCTCGTTGCTACTGAGATGTCACTGTTTCTAGGTCCTCTCAGTGGAAAGAGCAAGGAAATATAGGAATGTATACTAACCCACGTATACACACACAGCCATACTTACTTTTACAGTGATCAACTCTGTGTATGTATTTTTTAAATCATGCATTCATACTGATTCACACAGATAAGTCTGACTTTAATCCACCATCCACGGGTTCGTTCCAGCATTCCCCCTTTGATTCTGACAGTAAAGAACTTGGCTCACAATTATATTTACTTATTTGTTCAACCCTAGTAAGTATGTAAAGTGTACACGTATGCAAAAAAATTATACATATGTAAAGTGGTCTCAGAATCGCTAAGCCATATCCTGGTAAGAAAAAAATTTATCAACTAGAGTACAGTGCTTGTGTATAGTACTTTTTGTCTTCACTTTATAGCAAGTAGCCCCTCAACATATGGTTTTTTCCTCTACCTCCTGCAGTGTGGTTATGTCATTCATTTGTAATACGGTTAGATCCTTTTGTCATTGCCTGCATTCCATCTTTGATTACTGGTTGATTTTGGTTTTTTTAATTTGCATATAGTAAAAATAGCTTGTTATATACAATTCTATGGGATTTGATAAACACATAGGATTGTGTAGCCACCAGCAGAGTAACATACAGAACAGCTCTATCATCCCCCAAATTCCCGCATGCCATCCCTTTCAAATTAATCCCTCCCCCAATCCCAAACCATACAAATAACTGATCTATTTTCCATCCTATGGCCATAGAAGAAAAAACAAACTGTTTTTCCTATGTTCTCACCCCCCACAATAATCAACAGGGAAGGCTTCTGTGACCAAATGTGTGGGGATTTTAACCTACACACTAAGCAACCAATCAATTCTGCAGTGGACACCAGCTGGGTGTCCTCCAATTCAATTCTGACATTGTCTTACCTAGAGACAGCATCGGGTCCCAGAGGTTTAGGGCTCAGTCCCACAAGACTGCCCCCCACTTCAGGTGCCAATCAAAAGCCCCAGACTGTTTTTCCTGTGCTTCTTACTGGCTATAAATTAGGATTCCCATAACCCCCTCCTTGGGTTTTATTAATTTGCTAGAGCAGCTCACAGAACTCAGGGAAACACTTATTTACAGTTACTGGTTTACACGGAATACTATCCAGCCATAAAAAAGAATGAAATCCTGTCATTCATTCCTGGCAACATGGATGGAACTGGAGGACATTATATTAAGTGAAATAAGCCAGGAACAGAAAGTTAAACACTGTATGTTCTCACCCATATGTGGAAGCTAAAAAAAAGTTGATCTCATGGAAGTAAAAAGTAGAACAGAGGACACTAGAGGCTGGGAAGGGTAGAAGGAAGGGACGGATAGGGAGAGATGTGTTAAAGTATACAAATTTACAGCTAGATAGGAGGAGTAAGTTCTAGTGTTCTATACCACTGTAGGATGACTACAGTTAACAATAATATATTACATAGCTTCCAATAGCTATTAATAGTAGGAGGATAGTGAATGTTCCCAACACAAAGAAATGATAAATGCTTGAGATGATGTATCCATTCTAACTACCCTGACCTGATCATTATACATTATATGTATCACAACATCACTATATACCCCACAAATATGTATAATTATTACATGTTGATTAGAAAAATAAAAGTATAAAAAAGATATTACAAAAGATACAGATGAAAAAATGAATAGGGCAAGGTATGGAGGAAGGAGCACAGAGCTTCCATGCCCTCTCTGGGAGTACCACCTTCCAGGAATCTCCATGTGTTCAGCTACTGGAAGCTTTCTGAACCCAGTCCTTTTGTGTTTTTACGGAAGTTCATTACATAGGCATGACTGACTAAACCACTGCCACTGATGATCAACTGAACCTTCAGCCCCTCTACCCCTCCCTGGAGGTGACCAGCACCCATCCCAAAGCTGCCTAGAGGCTGCCAGCCACTAGTCAACTCATTAGCACATAAAAAGACATCACTTTGGAGATTCTAAGCATTTCAGGAGTAGAATGCCAGGAAATGGGAATGCAGATCAAATATACATGTCAGAATACCACATATCCCTATAGTTTTGCCTTTTCCATAATGTCACATAAATGGAATCATACAATACGTAGACTTTTGGGTCTGGCTTCTTTCACTCAGCATAATGCCTTTAGGATTTATTCAAGCAATTGCACAAATCAATATTCCACTGCATGAATGTACCACGATTCGTTTATCCATTCACCTACTGAAGAACATTTGGGATGTTTCCAGTTTGGGGTGATTATGAAAAAAACTACTATAAACATTCACAGATTTGTGTGTGAACACTTTTGTAAAAATTCACTTGGGTAAACTAGGGGATAGAAGCAGGGATCGTTAGTATAATGTTTAATTATGTTTGGAAACTGCCAATCTTTTCAAGGTGGCTATACCATTTTACTTTCCTACCAGCAATGAATGGGAGTTCTAGTAGTTCCACATTCTCATCAGCACCTATATCTTTTTTTTTTTTGTTAATTTTAGCCATTAATACGATGAATGGATTCATATGGTTTCAATTTGCATTTCCTAATAACTTTGTTTTTTTTTTCATATGTTATAGAATTTAACCTATTAAGGTATGTTTAGATATTTCCATTTTAATTTGTTGTTTTTTTGAACTGCTAGTTTCGAAGATTTTTATATTTTCTGAAAATGACCATTTATCAGATTACGTTGCAAATATTTTCGCGTGTCTGTGTTTCTTTTCATTTTCTTAATGGTGTCTTTGAAATTGCCAAAGTCTAGCTTGATGAGTCCAATTTGTCAATTGTTTTCTTTATGGATCATGCTTTAGGTATGTATCTTGAAATCCAAGTCATGCAGATTTTTCCTTATGAAGTTTGTAGTTTTTTTTAATTTGGTCATGATCCATTTGAGTTAATTTTGTAGTGTGAGGTATATGTGGAGGTTCATTTTCTTGCTATGTGGGCATCCAGTTGCTCCAGTCCTCTTTGGTGAAAAGACCACCTTTCCATTCAATGAATCCTCTTCTTGAAAAGAGATCAGCCACCAGCTCCTATTCCTTGAAAGGCTGATCTCTGCATCTGTCCTTTCACTAAGACTACACTGTAGCTTTATGGTAAGTCTTGAAATTAGGTAGTGTGAGTCTTCCAACTTTGTTCTTTTTTGTAATTCTTTTGACTATTGTAATTTCTTTGCATCTCAATATAACATTTATAATCAGTGCTGGGATTTTGATTGGGATTTGAATCTATAGATCAAATTGCAGAGAACTGGTATCTTTACAATATCAAGCCTTCCATCTCCCCATTTAAGCTTCTTTGACTTATCAGTGTTTTGTAGATTTCAACTTATAGATTCTGCACGTATTTTATTAGGTTTATACCTACGTATTTCATTTTCATATAATATATTTCAAATGCATTGCCAATGGTATTTTTTAAATTTCAAATTTTAAAATGTTGATTGTTTTAATACCAATTGTTCATTGCTAGCATACAGAAGTACAGTTGACTTCTGTATATTGACCTTCTATCCTGAGACCTTGCTGAACTTACTTATTAATCCTTGGAGCTTTCTTTGGAGTTTTCTATGTGGACAATCATGTACATCTAAGAATAGGGATAGTTTTATTTCTTCCTTTCCAATCTGAAGGTCTTCTATTTCTTTTTCTTGCCTTATTGTACTAGCTACGGTTTCTGGTACAAAGCTGAGAGAGTTGGATGTGAGAGAGAACGTCCTTGTTCCCGATCTTAGGGGGAAAGCACTTAGTCTTTTACCATCAAGTATCATGCTAGCTATAGATGTTTTATATCAGATTCAGGAAGTTCCCCTCAATTCCTAGATTGCTAAGTTTTAATAATGATTGGATTTGGAATTTTATTAAGTGCTTTTTCTGTATGTTATTCTTTAGTCTACTAATATGGCAAATCTCGTTGATTTTCTAGTGGAGAACTACATTTGTATTCCTGAGATGAAACCCACTTGGTTAGAATGTATTATACTATCCTTTTGTCACTGGATTAGACTTGTTAATATTTGCTAAAGAGTTTTATATTTATGTTCACAAGGGCTATTGGTCTGTCATTTTCTTTTCTTGTTAGTCATGAAAATGCATCCCTTGCTCCCAATCTTAGGGGTAAAGAGCAGCCAGGCTTGGTGACTCACACCTGTAATTCCAGCACTTTGGGAGGCTGAGGCAGGAGGATAGCTTCAGGCCAGGTATGCAAGACCAGCCTGGGCAACATAATACAACCCTATCTCTAAAAATAAAAAAATTTTAAAAATCAGCCAAGTGTGGTGGCACACATCTGTAGTCCTAGCTACTTAGGAGGCTGAGGCGGGAGGATCACTTGAGCCCAGAAGTTCAAGGTGACAGTGAGCTATGATCTTGCCACTGCCCTCTAGCCAGGGTAACAGAGCAAGACCCTGTCTCAAAAAAAAATTATAGTAATTCAACAACTTAGATGAAAGGGAATAATTCCTGGAAAGATACAAAATACAAAACTCACTCCAGTAGAAATAAGCTGAATAGTCCTATATCTATTAAAGTAATTTATTTTGTAAAATTAAAAACCTTCCAAAAGAGAAAATGGCAAGCCCAGATGATTTCACTGGCAAATTTTATCAAACCTCTAAGGAAAAGGTAATACCAACTCTACACAATCTCTTCCAGAAAATTAGAAGAGGAGATAATAGTTACCACTCATTTTATGAGCCAACATGACTCTGGTTTTTTCCTTCAGCACTTTAAAGATGTCATGACAGTGTCTTTGATTTGCACGGTTTTTGAAAAGAAGTCTGCTGTAATTCTTATTTTCGTTTCTCTGTAATTTCTATTTTTCTCTGGCTGCCTTCAAGATTTTCTCTTTGTCTTGTTTTTATTACAGACTGTCCCAAAAGTTGCCATACATAGCTAAAATGGGAAATTGTAGCTAAATGTACCTTTATTTACAAAATATTCATTACAAAATTTTATAAAATTTTTCCGTTGTATGGGGACTTTTGGGACACCCTGTAGTTTAAATATGATAAGACCAGGTATGTTCTTTTTGGTATTTATCCTATTTAGTGTTCTCCGAACTTCCTGGATCTGGCGTTTGGCATCTATTATTAATTTGGGGAAATTCTCAGCCATTATTTCTTTTCTTTAGCCATTATTTATTTAAATATTCCTTCTGCCCTACCATTCTCTCTCTCTTTTCCTTCAGGATTCCAATTGCCTATATGCTACAGCATTTGATATTACCCCACAACTTTTGGGTGCTCTGTTTTGTTTTTGTTTGTTAACTTTTTTTTTCTTTGTGTTTCAGTTGGGGTAATTTCTATTGACCTATCTTCAAGTTCACTGATTCTTTCCTTGGCCACATCAAGTCTACTGAGGAGCCTGTCAAAGGCATTCTTCACTTTTGATACTGTGTTTTTTATTTCTAGCATTTCCATTGGAATCCTTCTTATAGTTTCCATCTCTCTGCTGGAATAGTTATGCATATGATCTTGCTTATTGTTCATACTTTTCATTAGTACCTTTAACATTATTAATCATAGTTATTTTAAATTCCCTAACACTTGTGTCACTACTGACTCTCACGATTGCTTTGTTTCTTGGGAGTATGGTTTTTCTTGTCTTTTTGTACATTTTGTAATTTTTGCTAAAAATTGGACACTTTCTATAGTATAGTAGAGACTAAGATAAATAGTTTTTATGCCTGAAAATGGGTACACCTTTCCTTCTACTAAGCCTCTAATGCTCCTTCTAACTAACTATATCCCAGTGTGGAAAAAGAAGTCCCTCCCTTAGGTTTTGAAAGATTTTTTCAAAAAGCTGCCTCTATTACTAATAAATTCTTCTCTCTTACCTCTGCTCTTTCTATAAAGAAGGACATTCCCAAATAGAATTTCTGATTAAGCAGGAGATAATTAGTATACTCCCACAAAACAGATCTTTGCCAAAAGCAAAGAAACATGATACTCTGGACCACATGGGCAGCATAACTGGGGAGGGGTTGGGTAAATATAAGATTATTTGGGATTCTCTGAAATATTTGAACTATTCTCTATATCCCTGGTGTGGTAGACTGTGTTAATGATGACATCACCAGCCCTCCCTGGATCCACACCCTTTGCTATATAGCTCTGTGCACTCTCCCACGGTGGGCATGTTGACTTGCTTAAAATACTTGATTGGTTTTCAACCCATGCCTTCAGCCATTGCCATGAGAACATGTCCATGCTTGCTGTGGACACACATGGCCCAGCTGTCTCGGCCACTCCAGTCAACAGCCAGACATATGGGCGATCCCCCCAGATCAGAAGAACTGCTCAGCTAAGTCCAGACTAAACTGCTGACCCACAGATGCACAAACTAAGTAAATGTTTTTTGTTTGAAACACTGAGTTTTAGGGTGGGAATATAAAGCTTCTCTATCTATTGGGGCTTCTGGGCCCCCAAAGATCTGGGAAGTGTTGGTGCACATTCTAACTCCACCCATTCTGTGTCTCCTAAGGCTCACTTCACACTGATGCATGATCATTCTAGACACCATGTCTTGTGAATATTCCACCACTACAGTGAGCTGCTTCTTTTAAGCAAAGTACAAAAACCAGATTCAGGAGGCTCATATTTCGAATACCAATTTCTAATTCTTACTAAGGGAGTCTTTGAAAAGCACTCCATGGCTCTATTTTGCTGCTGGGACAGAAAGCCCACTTCTGTGTCCTTTGATTTAGGGCAGTGGTTTTCAAAAGCCCTGGACTAGTCTGGCTGACCCTCTGTGTGGGAAACAGATTCCTCAGCTCCTATCCTGAGAGTCTCATTCAGTTATGCTGGGGTGGAACCCAGAAACCTGAATTTTTAAATAGCTCTCCAAGGTTCCAGCATATTATTATGCTAATAATATCAGGTGATCATTGAAATGGATGGTTTCCCCAGTTTATGGTTTCCGGAATGCATCTTTTGACATAATTTCCTTTCATCAGATTATGCTTGTATATAGATTATATATGACAGATACATCCAAGCAAGGTAATAGTTAATAAAATTTATAACTTAGATGCCTGCCTATTTCCAATACCAATTTAAGGAAGCTAATAATATCTAACACATCAAATAAAAATCATCAGAATAGAAATAGAAAACTTAGGCAACAGAGAAGAGAAAAACTATATCAAAGTTTCAGACTAGCAGGCTTAATGAGTATCTCTGAGTTTCCTAGAAGCAAAGGCAAAAAGAGAAATACAATAATTATATAAATTCTTACTATCTGATAAAAAATATATATTTCAAAATACCAGTAGTGTCTTTTTTTCTGTAGCTAAATTCTAAAAGAAACTTAATTATATAGGCCCTTTACACAAATAATTTTGTGTAACATAATGGAAAATAAGCTAATGTGTAGGGAGGGAAAAACTGTTTTTGGAGCTAAATTGTAAAAGGAACCTAATTATGTTGGTCCTATTGCATAAGGAACTCTGAATAACAAAAAGAGTTATGTGACCGACCACAGTTGGGCAGAAAATAAAGATTATTTCTCATACATACATTAAGACATAGATCTCTGAAGGCACTTCTTTGGTGGGCAAAGGTCCAGGGATGAGGCTGGCTGTGGCCTAACTTCTCTCAGGGAGAAATCTGAAGCCATCTAGGAAATATGGTGAAGGTTGTGCCTGGACTTGGGTCCTCTCAGAGGAGGAAATGCACTAGGCTAAACTACCAGGGGGCCCTGGGGGCCACTGGGCAGAGGAGCTGGTTCACACTCACAATTGGGAACCCACACTCTCGGGGCTCACTCCATGAATCAACCCAGGCAAAGGGGTTAAGGAAGTGGAGGGGGCCGAGTCCGAAGACACTAAAAGACTTCCCATTCCAGAGAGGCATTTAGGGTTTCTCATGCAGTGCATACTCCAGTAGTCACTGCCACCGAGGGAGTGACTACTTTCTGGCTGCATTAAAGGAAGAATGGAGCCAAGAAATGGGGAGGTGAGGCTTGGGCTCTGTCCTGCCCATGACCTTCCTTCAGCTCCTCCCCTATGCCACGCTCTTGCCTCTGGAGCAGTATGCAAGCTGTTCCCTCACCCGGGATGGTCTCACCAACACCCCGGCCCACCCCAACCCTTTCATCTGGCCCATCATTCGTCCTTCAGATGCCCACTCAGATGGCACTCAGCCTGGGTAGGGGCCCCATCTGTGCCCCCATGGCATCCCTACTTCCCCATGACAGCCCCTATGACACTAAGGTGTGAATGCTGTGTTCCTCGTAACACCCTGAGTGGTCACCAAATCCCCCAGTTCACAGTGATATCCGCACTGTTGGCAGTGCCAGGCACAGAGCAGACGCTCCAACGAGACACACAATGGGTAAGTAAGGTAGAGGTACAACGAAGACTACTAACAACACCGCCAACAACAACAGCTGACACTGACACAGGCTTACCCTGTGCCAGGCCCCATTCTAAACACAAAGTGTGAGGCTGAGATTTGAACCCAGGCAGTTGCTGCTGAACCCATGCTCTTAACTCTTTCGCTGTCATCAATGAACAAACATGTGCAATGTGAGGCTGGATGACCCTTGGGGCTGCAGGAAGTGGGTACACACCCTGGCAGTCCGTGGCAACTCAGCGCCCCCTCCTCCCACCTGGAGATGCAGCAGGAGGTGAACATAAGCAGCAGACTGATTCAGCCCCCTCAGGAAGCCCACGAATGGCCGGCTGGAAGGGGTCTATCTTTCGTCCTGTCCCACGACGAAGGCACCGCCTGTGCTCCCTGGCACGTGGGCCACATTAGGACAGAATCTGTAAGTGTAGCAGGTGGAGTCGACACAGAACAAGCACCTTGCCACTGGGAATGCTGCCACCTGCAGGGGAGACCAGAAGCTCAGACGGGCTGGACCCTGGCGCTGTCCCCACAGGACTTGACCGATGGCTGGGCTTCTGCTCAGATAATCTGGCTGCTTTTTTCCTCTGGGCAGCGATTTGGGACAAGACGCTGTCTATGCTACCACCTGAGGAGACAGAAATAGGGATGAGCTCCATGGGCACAGAGTGCTCACTGTAACACGGGCGTAGAGGGCTGCGCTGTGCTGGCTGGACTGAGACCACATCTCCCAGACTCCCTTCCCTGCATGGCTCCAGGCCAGGGTTAACCACAAGAGACCTCTGCTTGAGAACTGGAAGGTGGATGTCAGGCAACAACTACTGTACTGCGAAGGCGTCAAGGTAAGAGGCAGGGAAGAGGCAGTGTGGGTATGACCCAGTCCATCCTTGCTTTCCCTGTGCTACACCAGCTTGTGCCAGCCCCACCAGGCATGGTGCAACACCACGCCCCAGACTCCCGCAGCAGCCTCTCTGCAGTGCTGGCCAGCGGCTGCTCAGGCAGACTCGTCCAGCCACACAAGACCTTTAGGAGGGCTAGTCAGTGACTGTCCTCACTGTCTGACTCTCCATTTTGGACCTTTACGTCCCCAGCTACTACCACAATTGAGTCAATAAATTCCTAACTCCATAACACTCAGAGTGGTCTGCTGCTTTGACTGAAACCCAATTGCCATTTTCCCACTCCTTGCTTCCCCAAATCTACTGGTAACCTTGAATTATTATAAAACAGAGGAAGAAAGTGACAATACCCAGGGCTGGGGGGTGCTCGAGGGAGGACACTAACAACTAATATTTACAGAAGATTTACTATGTGCCAGGCACTGCTATAAATATTTCACATGTAAAAGCAGAGCCATTCTGGAGGGCAAAACATATCAAAAGCCTCAAAAATAGGCAAACCCACAAACTCAGCAGTCCTGACTCCGAGGAACTTATGTCATAGAAATCACTGAACAAGTAGGCAACTCTGGAGGCATGAAGGTATTACTTAGGGAGGCATTACCTACAAGAGCAAAAATCTAGGAAGAGCCTTGGTGTTCAACAACAGGGAATTGGTTCAATAAACTGTGAAGCCTCATATAAATGGAATACTGTTTGGTTATTAAAAAGATGCTGTGGATATATGCATATTGACATAAAAAGTGCCTGCAATCTAGCAATGTGTAGAAAAAGGAAAAAGCAAGTTACAGAGCAGTTTATAGCTTAGTAAAGCTCTGAAGTCAGGCTGCCTGGATTCATGTCCTGGCTCTGCTACCTAACAGCTGCATGACTCTGGTGAGTTATTTAACTGTCGTGAGCCCTGGTTCCCCCATCTGTAAAGTGAAGATGATAACCTCAGAGGCTGTCAGGGGACTAAAGGAGAGAATTCATTTAAAGAGCTTGGCATTGTACTTGGCCTATAGTAAGTGCTCAGTAAGTTATTATTCCTTTTTATAAATATTTGTAATATGCATAAAGACACTTTGCAAAAAAAATTACCAAATTTTAATGCTGATTCCCAGTGGGTGAGATTATACCTTGTTTTAGTCTTTTGGCTTGTCTGGTCTTAAAGTTTTTTCCACAGCAAACAGGGTGGCCTTTCTGAAAAGCTGGCTTTGGTTAATCCTGGATGACCTTGGGGAGGACTAGAAAGTACGCTATAAGCTCAAAATAACTTTGGGGAACTCTGGTTTGAGACCTAATTGCCACCACCTTGCTGCGTGACCTAAAGCAAATCTCTTGCCTACTCTGAGCTTCTGTTTTCCCACCTGTTCAACAAAGGAGTAGAATGAGAAGCTCTCTAAGGTTTAACCTCGAGGGATTTCATTTTATTATTTTTTATTTTAATTTTTAAAAAAAATAGAGACAGGGTCTCACTGACGGGAGCCTGTAAGAATAAGGTGGGTGTGGTGGTTAGGGTTGCTGCTCCTTCCTCCGGCCAGGCAGGACAGCAGTGCAAGGGACCCCACGCTCCTCTGGTGCACCCCCAGCCAGACCGCGCCCTGCTCACACATCCCAGCACAGTGCACAGCCTGCCAGGAGACCCCTGAGGCACAGAGCTTGTGTCTATCTGCTGACCACCCACCCGTTAGCTTGGGCTGAGCCCCCTCACGTCATTTCCCGCGGGTCACCCTGCTGTCAGTCTCACTCAGCTCAGTGCCTTCCAGAAAAGAAACCTTACTGCGTCATTCACTGACAAACCCCAAAAGCCTTACCACATACAGGACAAAGTCTAGCCCCCTCAGCACAGCCTGGCCCAGGGACCACACCCCAAGCCCTGCGTCTGCTTCTGCGATGCTGCCTTGCCAGTCCCTGTGCCTGGACCGCGTCTTCTCCTCCCCACATCCTTCTGGAGCCTTTCCCACCTCCTCCGACCCTGCACAGTGCTCCTGCTCCCATGCTCCCGTCCTCCCGCCCCACCTCGCCACCTGCCCCGCGCTTGTGCTGCTCCCTGCTCCCACCACACTGACCTCCTTTGGGTTTCCTGACAACACCCATGCCTATCGTGCCTCAGGATGGACGGCCTCACCCACTCCTCCCGCAAGGCTCCTCAGCCGTCAGGCCTCTGTCTCCAAAGTAGCAGACTAAACGCAAACCCATCCTGCTTCTTTTGAGGGCATCTCTAGTGCCAGGCTCTGGGTCTCCCACTATCGATTTGCTATTACAACAGCAGCCCTGGAGGCAGCAGCAAGTGCAGGGGTCAGCCCCATCCTACAGACAGTCATCCAGCACAGCAGGGCCTTTGGCTTGCCCATTTGCTGCATCTACTGTATAGACACAGGCTACACCTACAGAGACGATCTGCCCCACTGACAGGACTGCCTCCATGCACTACAGAAACAGACGAAGGGCCACGGAATTAGAAACCTCTGTGGTCAGGAGGTCAGACATCACGCTTCCTGTGGGTGCAAGAAAACACCAGTAGTGCACACAGTTGCCTCCTAGTGTTTGCTCTTGGTCACAGATGAAAAGCCACGAACCTGATTTTTGGTCCCAGGCTCACTCCTGGCTGCCTGGTGATTGTCAGCAAATTACTCCCCTTCTCTGGGTCCCAATTTCCTCGTCTACTAAAGAGAAGTTTGGATTAGATAGATTGGGTTCCTTGGAGCTCCAGGGTTCCAAAGGGGACAGATGTTCCCCCCACCACAACATTTTGAGTTGCTTTGTAGGACTTCATTAGACAAAAGGATATCACTCATTCAAAAGAAAAAACAAGCTGCAACCCCTCTGGATTAGTCGGTCTGAAGTCCCTCTGCCTGAAACACACTGTGATCTCTGGGTGTGGTGAGTGACACATGAAAATGTGTCAGGTGGACCACTTACGGTGTCTGTACTCCCGCCACCCACAGGGTGGCCCCTGCTGGCTCTCTGGGGCAGCACAGTCTTCATGGCATCTGCCTTCCCGCTGTGGCAGGTCCGGGACCGGTCGGAGCTCCACAGCTCAAAACTGGACGGGGGTAAGAAGGGGGGGATGACTGCCTTCAGCTTGTCACTCGGGAGTCTGGTGAAGGGGGCTCCATTTCGAAGCTGAAAAAGACAGGCTGGGGGTTAGATGAGCCTGGGGGGCTCCTGGCTCTGTGGAAAGAGTCCAGGCTTTTCCTGCTCTCAGACAGGGCACAACCACCCACCCCTCCAAGCCAGGAGCCCGGGGCGTTCTCGGCTCTCTTCCAGCAACTGAGCTACGCCACGTCTGCTGTGCTCCAACTCTGGCTCCAGCTGGATCTGTCAGGGCAGCAACACCAGGACAGGGCAGGGGGGACGGAGAGCCGAGAACAGCAGGTGACGCTGGTGTGCCACCGGGCAAGGGTGAGGCAGGGGAGCTGGGAGAGCACAGAGGAGGGCATCCTGCCACAGGTACAGCGCACCTGGGGGAGCACCAAGCTCAACCAGAAGCTGGCCCAGTGAGGACAGGGAGTGGGCATTCCAGAAGGGTGAGGGGACAGAATGCAGACAGTGCTAGAGCCGAGAGGAACAGGGCTGGGGTGCAGAGCTGCCAGGAGACCAGCCAGGGTGAGGGCAGCCTTGGGGCTGGAGGAGGAGGGGCAGCAACGAGGGCTGGGCCCAGCGATGCTCCCTCCCCAGCCCACTCCAGCCACGCCTCCTGCTGACAGTTCCAACTGTAATCTAATTTTAAATTTTGAAAATGTGCTTTGGGGGTCAGTAAAAAATCCACACAGTGATGACTGCTGGATCATCAAAGAAAAGTGTTCACACAGTCCATGCTCACCTTAATTAAGAAAAGACAGTGAACTTGGTGCCAGATGGTGCTTTGTGGGGACTGGCGTCCCACAGCTAAACCCGCCTCGGGAGCCAGGCGGGTGGGTATCTCTGCACCGATGGCTGCACATGCCCATCAGTGGGGTGGGCGGGCGCCCTGGCGCCCTCTATAGGGCATGAGCAGTTGGGGCGGGAAGATGGGCCTCCTGGGCTCCCACCCAGCTCAGTCCTGCTTTTCAAGACAAGTGCTGTCCCCTCTGGACCTCCACAAACTTATTGAGCAAATGGGGAGTTGGATGGCCTCACAGCTGCAAATCCACCACGGATGGGCATTTTCACTCCCTGGCGTAAGAGTCTAACGCACTGCAATGAGTTAATATATGTAAAGTGCTGTGAATATTGGCTGGTACTTAGTAAGGGCTGTAGTATTTGCTAGTATTATATATAACATGATATCATATTCATAGATGCTAAAAATCGCTTAGGAAACATACTCAAAAGATATATTCCACAAAATGCCAACCATGATTATCCCTAGGTGTGTGATCAAGGGTGAATTTATTTCCCTTCTTTATATTTTACTGCATTTTCCCAAATTTCTATAATAGCATTTCTGTCTTCATACCGAAAGTAATTATTGCTATTTAATAACATGATCAAATGTCGGGCAGCACGAACTCCCGCAGTCGGTGTCAGAGCCGTCAGTTTACACCTGTTGGCATGGCAGGGTGCTGCGGGGGCAGATCCGTCAGGACCTGGTGCTGGGCTCTGCAGCTCCTGCCCCTGCTGCTGCCTTCCAGTGAGCGCCTAGGCTCCCTTGTCCTCACCAATACTGCCCTCTCCTGGCCAGTATTAGGGTCTTCGCGCCAAAGAGCCTCAAGTCCAACTTTAACCATTAGGCTCTCATTTCAGGGGAGAGTGAACCCCAGAGAGGTGAGGTAACACATTCAAGGTCACACAGCAGAGCTTATTTTGGGCCAGACATGCTAAAAACTTCCTGGGAATGATCTCATTTAAAAGCCATAACCATGATGGATATCATTCCCTAAGTCAGAGCCTGCCAACTGTCCCCCAGTAACTACCTTCCACATCTTCCTTAGAAATGACACCTCTGATGTTTGGATGGGCACACGACCACCTGGAACAAAGACTTTATCTTCCAGCTTCCTGTGCAGCAGGATGTAGCCATGTGACTAAATTCTGGCCACTTTGATATAACTAGAAGTAATATGTGGCAGTTCCCAGGAAATGTCTTTAAAGATAGCTGGCACGTGCCCATGGCTACCTCTTCTCCCCTCCTCTTCCCTGCAGGCTGGAATGAGGTAGTAATGGCCAGAACTCTGGCAGCCATTTTGGACCAAGAGGTAACCTCAGGAATAGAAGCCACATGTCAGGGACCAACAGGTACAAGGAACATCAGTCCCTAACTCCATGGAGCCTTATACCAATCCTGAACTTTATTTACTTGAGAGAAATAAGCTGCTATCTTATTTATGCCACTGTTATTTGGGGACTTTCTGTTACTCATAGCTGAACCTAATCCTGATACATATCTAGTTTATAGATGAGGAAACGGGAGGCTTCTCCCAGGCTGGAAATATACCCTCCTCTTTGATTCCTCTCCTCCTGGCTCTCCAGAACCCAAAGGACAAGTCTCCACGTCTGATGCTGCCCCTCCATCCCCCTGTCTCCCTGAGAACAGGACCAAGGCTGGCACCCAGCTGCCAAGCACCAGCACAGCCTTACCTACAGTTTAGGGCTGGCATCTGTTCTGAGTCCTCAGCGCCAGAGCTGAACCCACTGTTATACATTTTGAGCATCAACCCCATCTGTGACCACCACAAAGACAAACGCCCACATCCCTCCTTGTAAGTCAATCAGCTAATGATTGGCAGAGACCTACAATGCTCTTAGAAAAGGCCCACAACTCACCATAGTTGTCAATAACGCATCTTCCTTTTCTCCTCTTGTGCTCCCAGGACCTGAGAGAGAAATGGAATTTTCCTGAAATGCTCCCCCACTCCTGGTCCCCGATGTGTCCACAGCATGAGGATGAGTGACTGGGGCAGCCTTCATCCTGGAAAACCAACTCTCGTGGGTGATTAAATATTTAATAATAATTGGTATTCAATATTTTAATAGAAAGAAATCATTTAAAAGGTAACTCAGAGCATGTCTTCAGCTTTTCCATAAACCACTGCCGTGCTGGGTCAGACAGTGCTGCACCCAGCTCAATAGTCTGTCTCAGACAGTGGAGCCAGAGGAGCTCATATGGATATGGGGGATCTGACTGGTAGGAGGAATCCTATCTAATCAATTTTCCAATCAGTATAGGAATCTTCTTCAGCAAACTGGCAAAGTTATCCAATCTGTTGAATACCTCTAGTGGTGGGGAGTTCAGTACCTATCCTCCCACCCCCAGGTAACTCATTCTATTTTCAAGATCGTTTCAGTGCCACAGACCAATCACATTTGACGTGGGAGAAGACCACCTATCAAAGGCAACAGAGAGGCACTGGCTAGCCTGTGGTCCCTCAGCAGGGAGTGTGGCACAGGAACCTGGGGCCCTCGCCCCTGGCTAGCACCTCCCTATCCCATCACACTCAGTGCAATTGTGTCCCTGCCTACGTCTCTTCTCCACCAGACCAGCCACTCTGCTCCCCTGTCACATTCCAACATCATGTCACCCCTGACATCAGCCCAGGAGGTAGGATAAAGGGCAGAGGATGCAGGTTCACATCATTCTGGAAATTCTACCACACAAGCAGCCTTTTCTTACCATTGTCTTTGGTCATGGGGGCTACATCAGGGAGTCCAGAGCGGCTTGTCTTGTCCTGGGGGGCTGCCCTCATTGTGGAGTCCAGAGCTGGCTCAGGCTCATCAAAGAAAGGCAAAGGCTGGTTGCTAGACAGCCCGCGGGGCAGCGTCTGCATCAGTTTGAGCTTTCGGAACCTATTGGACATTCGGTTCCACCAGGACTGCCAAGGGAACACAGAGCAGAGGTCATACTCCAGGACCTGCCCAGCCCAGGGATAGTGAGTACACTTCATACCTGCCCGCCCTCCCTTGCCTGGGCCCCACGCAGGCATTACCAATCGACCACAGCACCTGTTCCCAATAAGCCACGGGCCCTCACTAAATCCTTCCTGACGTGGCCCTCCAGCGGTCATTTCCAATAGACTGGAGGTGGCACTGAACCCTATTTGCTGTCCCTCCTCTAATCAATCTCCTCATTACACAGATTGAGAAGCAGAGACCCAGACAGGAGTGCTGACTTGCTCAAGGTCTTAGCAGTGAGACAGGCACAAACAGATGGACACAGAGGCAGCTCCAAACTCCTTAACATCTACTACTGCATAACTTCCTTCCTCCACTCCAATGACAACATGAGAGGTATCCAGGTGTCTATACCAAGGTCTGGGCCATCTGCTCCTATAGCTGATCCCTCCCCACCTAGAGAGAGGATAGGGGCTGCCAATAGGGGATCCTTATAACCCATGACCACGCAGAGGTTACTGCACAGCCATGAGCGGAGTCTGTGAAGGCTTGGCCCACGGAGACAGCAGTAAGAGCAGAATGAAGGGATCTGTGTGAACGACACTGTGAGAAAGGATCCAGAAGCTTGAGCGAGCAACAGCCACAAAAGGAATGCCAAGTCCACAGATCTCAGGAGGTGCTGCCACCCTGTGCAGAATGGGGAGGTCAGCAGACAAGGCCAGTGTCTTGTTTTATTTTCTTGGGAAAAAAATAAGTTTGATTTCAAACAAGTAGAGCAGGATGTGGAAGACAAGAAACACAAACAGAAAGTCTCATCTTGCAGTTAGAATCAGCAACTAGAGCTTGTTTTTGGTGTTTCCAGGAAGCTGGTGGGGCCTGTGGACTGCAGGGAGACCTCAGAGTGGCACAATCAGCAAATACCCTGCACACCACAAAGCAGAGGCTGCAAAAAGATTCCCTGGGAAGAGAAGTATTTGGTTTGGCCAGCTCAGTACTACAGCATGCAGAATTTTTTTTCATTCCCTATACTTATAAGTAGAGATTCCACACTAAAATCTGGATTTCTGGATTTCCCTGAAAAAAATGGAAGATCTGGCAACATGGACCCACATTGTTACAAAGCAGCCACTGCTGCCTTGTCCCCATCATCTCCTACTGCTCACCTCCAGCTCACATGCCACCCCTGCTGGGCTCCCAGCCTAAACCAGCCTGGGTGAACAGGAAGCAGCAGGTTCCCCATTCCCCTGGCCCTCTGAACCCCTTTAAGACAGGAAAGGCAAACCTTCAGCCCGCCCTTGTCATCGGGCAGCACTGGGATGCTCCAGGGCTGTCGGACCTTCGAGGGGGGCGGGGGTGGCTGGTGGCTCAGCGGGCCTTTGTCTTTATTCACCTGCATGCAGACAGATGCCAGCAGTCGAACAAGTTCCGTGTCTATGGACACAAAAGGCAGCGTTTTACCTGAAAATATGTCTGTTGGGCCATGGGGAGAGGACCCAAGATGACCCTAGAAGAGGGCCTGTCACAGCCAAAGGAAACAGCAGGTGCCAGCTAGTGACTAAGAGAGGTGGGGATAATAATGGCCACAGCCTCGGCACAGCACCCTTGACCCTGCAGCCTCCACCTACACAATTAAGCCGAGGGGGTCATCGCTCCATCCCCCATTCTGCTTGTCATGGGCCTGTATGTTTCCTCCTGAATCATTCAGAGTTTCTGACTGCAAAGCACAGATAACATTCTGGGATTTGTGTGGACCGCAAAGCCAGACACGTGCCTTGTGTGCCTTCCCTTTCTGGGGACTCCTAGAAGGCTGGTGCTGGAGGAAGCCTCAGGGACTACCTGGTCCAAGCCCAGTGCTTCACTGGGAGGGCAGTGACTTGCCTAAGGTCATGTGGTGAGCCCTTGACACTTGAGACTGGCTTTCCCCCATGAATAAGCAAGTGCTTAAAACACACTTCACAGAGGAGATGGTTATCCTGACTTTCAGCCAGAGAAAGGCTGGGTAGATTCACAACCCTTTTCTTGGAATCACCCACCGGGATCATTCAGCAGCATCACTAGGTCAAAGGCTGTGTACCCATTTTTTGCACGAAGAGAGACATCAGCCCCTTGGTTTAGCAGGTACTTGACAATTTCCTTATTCCTGGGGAGAAAAGAAAATGCCAGAGTTACACTCGCTAAAAGCAAAAGCATGGCTTTGCTGTTGGTCAACAAGACTGACAACATTAACTACAGCGCTCAGTCTCCGAGCATTTAAGAGGGGCAAGGAAAACTGCAAATAGACTCACGCTCTGCCACTCCCTACCCCTTGGGCAGGTCAGAAGCAAACGTGATTTAAATCAAAGTCTAAATGTTCCTTCCATAAACAAAATGAAAACCGAGGGCTCTTCCCAAAAAACATTTGGCCACCACACCCTTCTGCTGGCCCATCTCAGACCCCACTACTCCCACTCTAAATCAGGGCCTCTCCCCTGGGAAAGCCTCATACACACCAAGACGCTTGATATGGAAGTTTGAGACTCATGAAACAGGAAAACAAACTGCTTTCAGGGGATGCAGGAAAAAGAGATGATCACTTGAAACAGGGCAAGGGAAGAGCCCCTAATGTGGAGTCAGGCCACTTAGCAAAGATGCCCACCCCAAAAAGGAGGCCTCCAGGAGTGTGAAAACCCCACCCTGCTGGGATGATCAGATGAGAAGGGATTCATAAGCTCCCAGGACATGCTGAAGCCTATCCAAAAGGAGAGGGTGAGGATGTGTTCTCATCATCAAACCTCATGAGAAGCCAATGGTATGAATGACCGATGCTCATTTCACACAGGGGCAACCTAAGGAGGTCACTGTATCTCAGTGTGAAAACTCCAAATGAGCCAATCACTCTGCTCAACTGAAACCAACCTACAAAACCTATCCTTCTGCATGAAATGCTCCTGCTACATGGTTTTTCATGGTCACTGGTGAAATTCTGTAATGGGGCAATAGGAAATCTGGACACAGAAGGGTGCAGGATGAAATGAACCTATGTCACTTTCATCTTTTTTGTATGCCTCAATGTCTTCACAGCCCTGGAGTCTATATATGGTATCTCAGGACCAGAAAACCCCACCAGATCAGGAAGCCCCATCTTAGGCCAGAGCACTGGTTTAGCCTCGTCGCTGAGGGGGTGGAGCTGGCACTGACCCGTGGTAGGTGGCCTGCATGAGAGCCGTCCAGCCATGCACGCTGTCCTGCTTGTCAATGTCGGCGTGCCTCTCCACCAGCAGCTGCACCAGAGGCAGTTGCCCCATGACTGCCGCCAGCATCAGGGGGGTGGCACCATCCCCGTTGACCAGGTTCACATGGTTGGGGTCTTCGTCAGCAATCTCTTTGACCAGCTGGAAGTTTCCTGCCAACATAAGCAGGAGTCAGGGTGATCCATGGGCCTGGCACCACAGGCTTATTTATCCAGTTGGTTCATGTAACATTCACTGACCCTGTCTCTGCAACGGGCTGCGGGAATCGCAGGGACTACTGAGCTGGGTCAGACACAGCTCCCACTCTCAAATCCCTTGGTCTAGGAGAGATGCAGACAAGCACACAAATGGACAGAAGTGTTTACTAAAAGACAGAAGTGTTGTTAGTGTCTTAAGAGAACAGATGAAGGAGACATATGAGGGCAATGAGCATGCAGAAGGAGAGTTCAGGTCTCTCTGGGGGCTGAGGATCAGGGAGGGTTTCCTGGAGGTGGGGTCTATTTGTCACAAAGAGACGGGAGTGAGTGGGTGTGCAGAGAGGCATTTCAGAAGTAGGGAAAGAGGGCACAGCCACAGCATTTGGCTGGAGATGGGGCGGGGCCTGGGAGGGCAGTCTGGAGCCTGTGTGCAGAGCTCCATAGTAAATACCGGCCCACCAAACACCAAAATGCCCGTTTCTTTCTCAAATACTCTGGGTGGCCTTGAAAAGGACTACAAATATTAGGTTGGGAGAATGTGGCCCCGTATTCTTAAATATCCAAAAAGATTTTCTAAAGCGCTTACCCATTTTCAATGCATGGAAAATATCAGGTCGCCTTTTCTCTTCATCTGGGTAAACAAAGATTTTAAAAGTTAACCATGGAAAGGTTTAATATAACAGCAAAGTCACAAGGGTGTAACAACACAGCCCAGCTTTAAAAAGGATCTACTTCTCAAAAGCAATCTAATTGGAGACCTATGTAACGGGCAAATCCAGCAGCCCTTCTGGAAGGTTTATTACCAAAGAATGTCTAAAAACACCTCAGATACAGATCTCGGGAGGTCATCTGGCCAAACAAAACACAGAGGAGCAACAGACCACTGCCCTGATCCCACACACATAAAGTGATCGTTTTTAGGTATTCCAAACTTTGGGATGTCCTTTCATAGATATATTGAAATGTATGGTCTTGGAAAAATCTGGATTCCTATGGAAATTTTAAAAAGAAACAATGATTTCTTTCATCTAAAAACTAAACATACAACCATAATTACAAAGCAGAAGACTCCTGAAATACTGAGCAACTGAGCTCAAAGGAAGGTCACAGCCATAGCCAGCAGCAGAGCCAATGTTAACGTCTACCTTCCTTCCCAAATAAGCAACCTCGACATGCTCCTGGCCTCGGACCTGCAGACACAGCTGTCCACCTGGATGTCTTCACGCTGGCCCCTGCAGCCCAGCTCTTGGCTGGGCAGGACCCTCACGCCTCCCCGCATAGCTGAGTCTTGCTGCACCCACCTGCTGCCTGCCCGTCTCTCACGTGGTCATCCCACACCTTCCTCTAAGCTTGGGTCTGTGCATACCCTGCTCCCATCAGACAGCAGACATCTTCGTGGCCAGTCTGCTTGTGGGGGTGCTGAATGCGGGCCTTCCTACAGCCTTTAACTGACCCTGAGGGACGGAGATGCTGCCAGAGGGCACCTGTGACTCTGGGCTGACTTTGGCCCAGATCATCCAGGGCCAACAATGAGTGTGGAGCCGGTGCATCTGAACTTTAGTGCACACTTGTAGAGAGAGCTGTCTCCTCGCCACTAATGAGGGAATAACATCCGCCTCACCTGGTTGTTGCAGGCATCAAGTGATAATATATATAAAAGTGGGAGAATGCTTTGGAAATGTTAAGACTCCATCCAAAGAGCAATTCTTTTCTTTACTAGTGACCAGCAGTCACCCCAGCAAGGTTAGCTACTTAACTTCAGAACTCTTCATGGGAAATACAAACACTGCCATGGAGCCAGGCGTCTCATTCTGCCTGTGAAATACTATCAAGAAATGGTTCTGGGCCAGGCACAGTGGCTCACTCCTGTAATCCCAGCACTTTGGGAGGCTGAGGTGGGAGGATCTCTTGAGGCCAGGAGTTTGAGACCAACCTGGGCAACATAGTGACACCCCAACTCTACAAAATATAAAAAACTTAGCCAAGACATCATGGTGGGCACCTCTAATCCCAGCTCCTTGGGAGGCTGAGGTGGGAGGATCATTTGAACCCAGGAGTTTGAGGTTACAGTGAGCTATGAAAGAGCCACTGTTCTCCAGCCTGGGTGACAGAGTAAGACTCTGTCTCTTTAAAAAAAAAAAAAAAAGATTCTGCACTCTAGTTTTAAAAAAATATGTCATGTCCCTTTAAGCATTTAATCAAATTTGCTGCGGGCTGGGGTCTTCTCACACCAAGACCCTTTGACAGAAAAGAGTGTCACCTGGTCTTAGTATTGACTGCTAAGCAACCATCTGGTACAAGTTAATCACTGGCAGTCTAGCCTGACCCCAGGAGGCTGGGCAGCTGGGCCCTGATGCCAAGTGACCTTGGGCTAGACCCTTCCTCGCTCTGGCCTTCAGGTTTCTCATCTATATCAGAGCAGCCCTAGGGACCCTGCCCCATGCCAAGGAGAAGAAACCCGCTCTGATCTCCACACAACCACGGTGGGGAGTGGGGGGTTGTCACATTGACAGTTACAGCATCAAGAGTACACCGTCCTGCTGTTAATGCAAGGGAGGGACCAGGGCACCTCCAAGGCCCTGGTTGGGGGGTGGATTTCCCAGCATCGCACAGGAAGAGGTAGGCACCATGACTGTTATTTATTAATAATCTTTGTCATTGTTAAGAGCACAGCCTTCGCCCATGCTGCTGTCCTACCTGGGGCTCTCCCAGGGAGCCCACAGGGCCCGCGTACCCCTTCAGCTCCTGCAGGTCTGCTGAGATCCCACCTTCTCCTGCATCGCCCCAACTCTGCCACACCTAATCCCTTTACTTTGCCCTCGTCTTTGTTTGTTTGTTTGTTTTTAACCCCATGGCATTTACCACCTATCTTACTATATAATTTATTTAGTATGTTTCTTTCCTTTTTATTGCCTGTGTCCCCTGTAGAGGCCAAGGCCCTTAAGGGCAGGGATTTGGGTCTCATGTGTTCACAGATGTATCCCACATGCCTAGAATGGTGCCTGGTACATAGTAGGTACTAAGTAAATATTTGTAAAATAACTGAATACATTATCAACAAAAACATATTATAATAATTTCCATTTATTAGATGCTGTCTATGTGGCAGGCACTGGGATAAACATTTTACAGGCCTGATCTTACTATTTCTCACAAAACCCTTACAGGTGAAGAGTCTTTATCATGACTATTTTATGAAAGAAGGGACACTAAAGTCCTAAAGGAACAGTTGCTATGCCTAAGACCACCCAGCCACAGAGTGGGAATACTGAGCCTCAAATGGGGTCCGTTTGATGGGAACCACGACCCGATCCTGCTGGAAGACTCGAGTTCTGATCCTGTCAAATACACCAACAACAGTAACAATAACACGCGCTCCCTCTGGGCTGGGGTGATCTCACGCAATCCCCATGGTGGTCCTGTGAGGCTCCCACCACCCATCTGTGGACAAGGAAACAGCAGCTTGGTGAACTCAGGCAACTGGTTGAAGGCACCTCTGAGCTGACAGAATCACACAGACAGCAACCTTGGCCACATCCACCAATGTGTCCAGCCTCCGTGTCTTGGGGAAATGAGGACATCACGATGTCAGGGTGCCACGACAATCCCTAAAACAAGGCCTGTCGGGAGCTAAGCCACCCCTGGCACTCAGTAAAGACTCACAGGCCAAGGGAAAGCTGAGGAAGAAGCCCCTGCAGCGGAAGGGGCACCACGCGGTGGTCATGGGGGGGAGCCCACATTCTGGACTGTTCACTTCTAAGCCTTGAGCTCCCTCATCTGCAAAATGGGTGGACACCCCCCTCAGAGGGTCCCTGTGAGGGTAAAGGAAGATTCAGCAAAGATCCCTTCCCCACCGCAGCCACAGAAACAAGCCAACCAAAAAAACCTTTAAAGGAGAGCGATAGCCCTGTGTCAAGAAAGCCCTGCATGTGGAGACTGGAGCACTGATTTCTAACCGCAGCCCTTTCTGAGGACCTAACACTCTGCCGCTGTGTTCTGGCCCTGGGCTGAGTGCCGCACACACCAGAGGACAACATATCCTCTGCTAGCGCCCACCCTGCAGTAGGCATCAACACATCCACCTTACAGACAAGGCAGAGGCTCAAAGAGTCCCGGGCTGGCCCGTCTCCTGGAGCCCTGCAAGTGCTGCAGCTGGGCAGTCACCTCGAGGTGCTCTTCCCATGGGATCCCGGCTCCCTGAGCGTCACCCACGCAGATTCCAATAGATATGTGACCTCTGACCAGCTTTTCCCCCTCTCTGGGCCTCAGTTGCCCAATCTGTACAAGGTTAACAGGTCTCTTGGGGCTTCAGACAGGTCTTCCTAAACTTCACTTCTGAGAAAAGAAAAGAATTTTTATCTGAGGAATGTGAGTTCTCTTAGATCATCACGCCCAGAGAGACATTAAAATGAGACAGCAATCGCATACTACTCCCCCTTTTAGGCTATGTATTCATCCCTTGAAATTGCTTGCTATTGCCACAGGTAGCCATAAATTACCTGATAATGCCGCACCTGACACAATAGCCCACACCTTATAGCTTAATAATGTATAGCCAATTGCTAATCAATGTTATTTCTGTAAACCAATGAGAATTCCTGACAAACAACTTTGTATCAGCCCACAGACTATACCCCTATTTTGCCTTTAAAAACCCAATTGTAACTACTGCTAATCAGACTGTATATTCGGGGCAATCTGAATCTATGCTCCCAGGTTGCCATCCTTAAGGCTGGCCCAAATAAACTATCTACTTATCTTAATTTTGGCTCAGCTTCCTTTTAGGTCGACGCTTCTTTTTCCTTTCTGTTTGTCCACCTGTCATTAATAGCTTTTTTTTTTTCCTTTTTGAAACAGGGTCTTGCTCTGTCACCCAGGCTGGAGTGCAGTGGCATCATCATGGCTCACTGTAGCCTCCAACTCCTGGGCTCAAGCGATCCTCCTGCCTTAGCCTCCTGAGTAGCTGGGACTACAGGTGCGCACCATCACACCTGGCTAATTATTTTTGTTGTTTCTTTTTTTTTTTTTAAGAGATGGGGTCTCACTATGTTGCCCAGGCTGGTCTCAAACTCCTGGCCTCAAATGATCCTCCTACCTCAGCCTCCCAAAGTGCTGGGATTATAGGTGTGAACCACTGCACCTGTCCAGGCTTTTAAAACATGTTTATTTCAGACTTGGCCTGACTGGATGGTGCATTTCTAATACGCATTTACCAAATTTTCAGCATCTTTTGATTGATGGGACTATTGTATATTCTTTGGATGATATCAAACTTAACCCTTTCATGTCTTTTTAGCCAATTTGGCTGAAGATATTTTCTTCAATTCTTTACTTTTCGGCCCTAGATGCTTACACTTCAGCCCATGTTACACCCCAGGCTGTCACAGTCCTGCCAGTGAAGTCAGACCCATTACAGATAGAGGTACCATGGCTGTGTATTGTGGTCCTACTGCTTGATAAACTAGAGGTTTTGAAATGCAGTATATCCTGTGGCAGATTTGATAAAGATTGTTTAGACAACCCTCTAAATGCCAGAAAGATGGCAAATACACACACAAAAAATTACAAGACACACTGACAGGTGTTTTTAAAACAACAAAACTTAAAAGGGGGCTAATTTTCACTACTTTTATGTGAATTAGTCTTTGGAGACTGATCATTGGTGGAAGAGGTTAGGCACATTGTTCTAGAACAGGGATTGGCAAACTACAGCCCAAAGGTCAAGTCTGCCCTGCTGCCTGTTTTTGTAATTATAATTTATTAGAACATAGCACACCCACTCACTTACATATTATGCAGGGCTGCTTTCACTCTAGCAGAATTGAGAACCATAGTTTCAACAGAGACTGTACAGTCCACAAAGCCTAAAATATTTATTATCTGGCCCTTTACAGAAAAAGTTTGCCGACCCTTGTTCTAGAAGGATCCTAGAACCACCTGTATCAGAATGATCTGGTTAGGGAGAGTGGCCTTGCAATGTAGGTTTCCAGGATTTCCCCCAGAGCAACCTCATCAGACTCTCTGGAGGGTGGGCCAGGAACCTGCACATAACAGGCACCCCCATCTGATTCTTAAGCACACCACGTCCTAAGTCTCCCTAGTCTGCAGGGCTGGACTCTGATTTCCATGTGCCCTTCCCATTGGGCAATCCTCAGCTTCAGCCACATAAACACAATTTGGGGTCCTCTGTGAAGTCAGGGGGCTGGGGGATACAGCCTGACCTGTTTTGGGCCTGACAGTGGTCAGTGGGTCCAGGTAGTCTACAAGGTCCCTGTGCTTATGGTCAAGTGCAACCTCGAAGGCAGTCTTCTCCAGCACATTGAGGTGGTCGGGGTTGGCTCCCTTCTCTACCAGCAGCTGGGCCACACCGAGCCTCCCAGTGAGCGCAGCCAGCATCAGTGGGCTCCAGCCCACGGTCCGGGCTGTGTAGCTGGGGTCCGCACCCCATTCCATCAGCAGACGCACCACGGCCTCATGCCCATGCTGGGTGGCAGCCATCAGGGCCGTGATGTCCAGCAGCTCATCCCTGCTGCCCTCCACCCCTGGAAGCTCGTCCGAGGGGTTGTGATGGTCCATGAAGGCACCAGCTTCCAGGAGCAGCTTCACCACACCCAGATGGCCACCGCGGGAGGCCACAGTGAGCACACTGGCCCCCAGCCGGTTCTGGGCATTGACATCAGCCCCGTGATCCAAAAGGAGGTGTGCCACATTCACGTGCCCAAATCTGCCAGGAAGATGGAGAATTAGTGACACTAAACACGGAGCACTGATGAGGAGACAGCTTATGTGCTCATTGTCATGAATGATTAAAGTCATAACAGCTGCTCATAATACAAGGCCTTATTCTGGTGTTGGGCACTATATTGGCCCTGCAGATGCACCATCACAAAGGTGAGCAACTGCCCTGCCTAGGTTCGAATCCAACTCTCCCATCCACTAGCTGCATGACCTTAAGAAAGAATTCCAGCTTCTTTGTGCTTTCATTTTCTGATCTGTGAAATGGGGACATAATTGTACCTACTTCAAGGATTGTTGAGGATGAAATGGGTCAATGTATATAAAGCCCCTGGATCTGCGCTGACCAAAGAAGCAAGCACTACATCAATGTTAGCTATTATAATTGTTGCTCAACTTACCTTATACAGTGTGCCAAGGTAATCCAGCTGGTAAGAGGCAGCGTCAGGGTCAGGGCCAGGCCTGTCTGAACCTGTTGCTCCCACTTTTGCCCCTATACCACCCTGCCTCTCACCCCTCAGAGTACATTTTACTCTGCTTTATAGCCTGGGAATCTGTCTCTCTGCCTGCACTCTGATTTCCCCCAGGCAGGGCCCATGTCTGATTCATTTCTACCCTCCCCAGCGCCAAACACACACACCCCATGCCAAGAGGTGTGGCATGGCTGTGGTCAGCAGAGATGGGCCGGGCACCTCGGCACAGAGGCCTGCTGCCACCTGCTGGCAGGAACGTTCGCTGCAGGCAGCTGAGAACAGCCCAGGCCAGACCTTCCCGGATGAAGTTGGAGCTAAGGCCGGCTAGGCCCGTGGGGAGGCAGACATGTGCCCACCAACTCTCTGATACCAGGCAGTGGAAAACAGGTGCCTCCTCCCAGCAAAATCTCTTCCTTTTTCCAACACGAGAGGGAAGAAAAGTTCTGCTTTGCAGTGTTTATGGTGGACTCAGAGCTGGAAGCAGCCCTGGACCAGCAAGGAAGCAATGACAAGAGACGGGCTGCCTGAGCCAGGTTTTACGAGACTACAATGTTGCTGCTGTGTCTGCATCTGTGAGGTAGCTTTCTGAGTTTCTCCTCGCTCAGCCCTCCTTCCTGGCAACAGGTTTTGTACCTCATCTAAACCCAGGGCCTCCCTCCTCCCTGCAGAGGCAGGGCCAGTCTGAACTCTGGTCTGAGGCTCTAGCTGAACTTACAAATACCTTCTGGGACATGAACCTTAGCAGCACTGAGTGGCCTCAGCCTGCAGAGTGAGAGCTTGGTAAACTAGCTCCATCAGCTGCAGGGGGCTGGGCTTCTGGGCCTCCTCTCCCAGAGAGAGAGCAAATCAAACTGAAATCAACTCAAATGCAGAAAACCATACCCCGACCTGTCTCTCTGCCTCCAGTCTTGTTCTCTTCTGCCCATCCTCCATGCAGCCCCCAAATGATATTCCCAAAACCTAAATCTGACTCCCCAACTTCCCACTACTGACCTCACTTCCTCCCCACTCCCACGCCATGCCCTTCCGCCACACTCACCAGTTAGAGCCCCCCCACCTTTTGTCATCCTGCCCCCCTCAACTAGAGCACTCTCCTGTCCTCATCTACTCAGCACACCCCTTGTCCTGCTTCAGGATTCAGCTCGGATCTTACCTCCTCTGGGCAACTTCCAGGCTAGGTCAGGCACCCCTCTCCTGAGCACCCACAGTTCGGCAGCCTCGCCTCTGGTGGCACCTGAGCCCTCCTATAATTGCCTGTCTCCCACTCGACTGTAGACACTCCAAGGACAGGATGGGGTTCCACACATTCTTGTGTCCCCAGGCTCTAACGCAGTGGCTGACCCATACTGGAGCTCAGTAAACTCCATCAAAGGAACAAGTGAGTAAATGAATGCATAAATGGTATAACCACGCAGGGGAGGTCCAGAGACAGGCAGTGTAAATGACTGAAGAGCTGGTGTATCCGCACTGGAGCAGAGATTTTAAAAAGATTACACCGTTCAGTTATCAAGCGTGAGATAAAATCTAGCATAATCCCTAACAGCAGATTACAAGGTGCTGTCACATTTTTATCTCATTTGATCTTAACAGACCCTGAGATAAACTCATTAATTCCCATTTCACAGATGAGGAATCTGAAGATTAAAGAGCAATTAATCCAAAGCCTCTCAATTTGAACGTGACAGTCAAAACATGAACCTGGACCTTAGAACTCCAAATCTCAGCTCTTTTGGAATACCCAATTTTTACAGTGGAAGAAAAGGGCTAAATTAGAGCAAAAATACTGAAATTTGGAATGTTTTCTGAACTCAGGTAGCCCAAGAAAGCATTTAATTACACTGAAAATATCAAAGTATTCAACGAAGGCTGGGATAATTTTGTGGATACTAAGTTTCTAATAGGTAATTATTGGAGATGGGGATGCTAGGGGCTTTCCAAATAGGTGCTATGATACCAATTAATTTCAGCAATTAACACCTGTGATTAAAGAGCTGGCACACATTCCCCCTACTCAAGGCACTGTTGGGCTGAGAGTCCAACTCTGCCCCCCTGGCAGGCAGAGTAATGAAGGGCAGGGAAGGAAGGTAAAGAGACCAAGGGTGAAGTTAGAGCCAAAGTAAACATGATGCAACCCTATCCCTTGGACAGAAGTTGCTGGCAAATTTGGCGAGTCACTTCTTTGCTGCCAACACCAACAGGGAAGCTATCAGGCTGGGAGCACAGGCTCTGGAGCCACCTGCCTGGATGTGACTCTGACTCCCTGCCACTTACTAGCTGTGTGGCCTCGGGCAAGTTACCTAACTTCTCTGTGCCTCAATTCCTCATGTAAAATGAAGATGACAATATTACCTACTTCCTAAGGTTTTGTGTTGATTGAATGAGTTAATTCATTTAAAGCACATAGCACAGTGATTGACACAAAGTGCTCAATAAAGGTTACCTATTATTTTAAGAATAGAAAAAAGCATTAATGTATTCAATTCTGATACTAAAACATGCATAAGAGACCAAAGGCACAGGGCCTCTGATGGCCTGGCCTGACCCAGTGATAAGCTTTGGAACAAAGAGCTAGGATGATAAACCAATGCTCACTTAGACCGAACATGGCGGCTGCCAGGAGCATGGTTTGAGGAGGATTCTGAGACATATGCAGATTCAGGAAGGAGAACACAAGCCTAGAAAATGTCGGCACAGGGGCTGTGCATTTGCCCATTTTTAGCTGAGGCACAGACACTGCACATCCTTCGGGAAGTCTCCCACACATATTATTCCTCAACTTGAGCTTCTGAAATGGATTAGGCAGAAGAAAGCTCAAGCACCACTCAACATGGGCAGAGACAGAACCTGAGTACAGACAGCAGGTGTCACCAACTGAAGAACAATAGCTTTTAAAGTACCCAGGCCCTGCCTAGGCTCAGCTAAAGGACAAGAGTGAATTCTAATCCTCTCACAGGATTGTCATATTCTACCCCATTCTCATAGAAATAAATATGAGAGAACATCCTCCTAATGATCCCAAAAACAACATCTGTAAGGTAAACTGAGAAATAAAGAGGAACGTAACTAGTCCAAAGCCTCTCAATTTGAAAGTGACAAAGTCAGGACACTTGGACCACAAATCCAAGCTCTATTTACAATACCAAATTTTAGAGAAGAAAGAAAGTCCTCTAAAAATGTTAAATTGTCATTAGTTAACAATCAGGGGTTAGATTAATTCTGAGTCTCCTGCCCCGTCAAGGTTAACAAATTAAATAGCTGTAATTAATCAGGAGATGACTTTGACCACCCTGCAAAACTTGGTTAAAGGCAAAAATTGGTGATTAGAGGTATTTGAGACACTCTGAGGCATACCAGTGCTGCAGTCACAAACCTCACTAAGTACCCCGGGGCTCACCAGGGCCCCTCTGCACTAGGTGGAGAACAGAGATGAGACACACAACAGTGGCTCCCACACCTACTGCACAGGAGAATCCTTGGGGAGCCTCTTCTTATGCGGAGTCCTTGCCCCTCCCTCCCCCCCCACCCCAGGCCTTCTGAATCACGATCTCCAGAAAAGGAACTCAGGAATCTGTATATGGAAAAGCATTCTGGTGATTCTGATGTGTGGCCAAGTTTGGGTACCACCGAGGACAGAAACCAGCTATAATGTGGTGTGGTGAACACGACTACAGAAGCCTTTCTGGTGCTTGAGGACCCAGAGAACAGGGGAGATCTCATGGCAGGCTTCCTGGAACAAGCTAAGCTGGGAGGAAGAGGGGGGCTTCACTGAGGCTAGAAGGGGCTTCCCTGTATTTGGCTATGGTGAGGGCTCTGCAGTTGAACTCCCCGGGTCTGCTCTGACTAGCTATACGTTCATGGGCAAATTTTGTAATCTAAATCTCAGACTCTCATCTGTAAAGTTGAGACAATATTCTTGGCACATGGTAAATGCTCAATAAATGTTAGCTAAAAAAAAAAAAAAAAATGCAGGGAGACATAGAGGAGGCCTGGATGAAATCATCTTGGCCTGAGTTTAAGAAGCCAGCTGGGAAGCAGAAGAGAGGATGCGGGGAAGGGTCTGAATGTGCAAACCTCGAATGCCATGCTAGGGCTCTGCATAGGGATCCATCATGGGAGGACACAACCATTCATTTCAGAAAGATCTGGAAGTTCTGTAGAGGATGGAATAGAGAGAGCACACCTAGAGGAAGTGGTGGAAGGCACTACAAATGTCTGGCCTGGACGAAGGCAGAGGGGATGGAGAGAAGGGAGTGGATTCAAGGGCTATCACAGACACAGAATGGACAGATTTGGCCACGTGGGCGTAGACAGGTACCAGGCCTGAGGATTACCTGGAGTTTTAAAGCCTGAGACTGGTAATACAACTAAGAGACAGAGAATCTCAGAAAAAAGGTTGTTACTTTATGATCACCCCAGACAGCTCCAGGCAAGAAATCAGGTGTCTTAACACAAAGGATTCGAACACACTGGTAGGTGCATAAAACGTTCCACTTAGTACACCCATGCATGCGAACAGGCAGCTCACACAATATAACTGGGCTGCATTCCCAAAGTACATTTACAGATAGACATAAATGTCCAAGGGCTGGGGATTGGTTAAGCCAACCACGGTACAATCCCATGGATACACTATCACTCAGTAGCTGAAAACAATACATTTGAAAATAATGCAGAATAAAATTTAGCTAGTAACACAAACTGAATTAGATTAGAACAACTGTATAACACTTGGAAAAGAACTCAGAAATAAAATATTATTGGGTCACAATGAGAGAATTATGGGTAAGAACTTTGTTTTCAATGCCTTTAGAAGAACAAAGGGCTCCTACATATGGTAAGCTGCTTTACTTCACTCACTACTTAAAAAATGCACATCCAAGCTACACTGAGATATGATTTTTCACCCATCAGACTGGCAAAAATCCCAGGTTGATAACATACTCCATTGGTGAGGCTATAGAAAAAGAGGCACTCATATGCATTGCCGGTGGGAGGGTAAACTAGCGGTAGGAGAATAATGGCCTCCGGATGATGTCCCCATCCTGACCCCCAGAACCCATAAAGGCAAAGAGGAAATCAAGGTTGCAGATAGAATGAAGGTTGCTGATCAGCTGCCTTGAGATGAGGAGAGTAGCCTAGACCAGCGGTCCCCAACCTTTTTGGCACCAGGAACCGGTTTCATGGAAGACAATTTTTCCACAGACTGGTGGTTGTGGGGGGATGGTTTGGGGATGATTCAAGCACATTACATTTATTGTGCAGTCAAACCTCTCTGTTAATGATAATTTGTATTTGCAGCCACTCCCTATTGCTAGCATTACCGCCTCTGCTCCACCTCAGATCATCAGGCCTTAGATCCCCATAAGGAGCACGTAACCTAGATCCCTCGCATGTGCAGTTTACAGCAGAGTTTGCGTTCCTATGAGAATCTAATGCCACTGCTGACCTAACAGGAGATGGAGCTTATGCGGTGATGCCAGCGATGGGGAATGGCTGTAAATACAGATGAACCTTTGCTCTCTCACCTGCTGCTCATCTCCTGTGGTGTGGCACGGTCCCTAACAGGCCATGGACCAGTACCAGTCCATGGCCTGGGGGTTGGGGACCACAGGCCTAGATTGTCCAGGTGGGCCCAAAGCAATGACAGGGTGCTTTAAATGTGGACAAGGAAAGCAGAAGACTCGGAGTCAGAGAAGATGTGATGATGAAGCCTCAGAGTCAGAGGGGGAGTGATGTGACTGCTGCTGGCTTTGAAGATGGAAGGTGGCCCTGAGCCAAGGAATGTGGGCAGCCTCTTGCAGCTGGAAAAGGCAAGACAAGGGATTCTCCTCTAGAGCCTTTAGAAGGAATACAGCCCTGCCAGCACCTTGATTTCAGCCCAGTGATGCCCATTTCATACTTCTGACCTCTAGAACTATAAAATAATAAATTTGTATTTTTTTAAACTACTAAATTGGTGATAATTTGTTATAACAGCCATAGGAAGCTAATACACCTCTATGGAGAGCAATTTGGCAATAACTAAATTACAAATTACAAATGGCCTATATTCCCTCCTTAGGGAATTGCCTATGGATATACTTCCTCAGGTGTGAACTGACATATGTATCAGACATATGCACAGATTAGGGCATGACTGTAACAGCAAGTGACTGGAAACAACCTAAACGACCACCAACAGGCCACTGGTTAAATAAATTGTCATACAATGAAACACTGTGAGACTACCGAAACACGATGCTGAAAGACTGCCAAAGAACATTAAGCGATCAAAGCAAGGTACAGAAGAACAGTGTGTAGTGTGTAAGGGGGGTGAAGAGAAAATCAACCATCGGCTTGCTCACATATGTGTAAAGCACTGGCTCTCAACTGGGGGTTGCTGTGCCCCTCCAGGGGACATGTGGCAATGTCTGGAGACATTTTTGATTATCATGACTGGCAGGCAGGGAGGTTACTGGTATCTAATGAGGAGAGATCAAGGATGCTGCTAAACATCCTACAAAAAAGAATGATCCTGTCCAAAATGTCAATAGTACCAAGGTACAGAAACTCTGTTACAAAGAAACTCTGGAAGGTTATGCAAGAAACTGAGGGATGGGTGGGGCCTAAGCAGATGATGGACAGGGTGAGAGACTTCACTGTATACCGTTATACGTATGTGTGTGTATGTAGTTTTATGTTTGAACCTTATGAATATATGACCTATTCAAAAATTACATTTAAAATGCCCTTAAAGGTTATTATAACCTTGCTTTAATTATATACCTTCTTTTAAAAAAAGACTGGAATTCAGAACACATTTTTCTATAAAGAACAATGTTAACTCACCCTAGAGTGGAGAACTCCTCCTCTCCCCTTCTTACCTGAAGACTCCCCTGTTATTCCTCCATGATTTATCCCATCAGCAGGTAAGATTGCTCAAATCTCTCCCATCCTAAAAACCCTCTTTAGACCCTGAGCAAGCATCCTCCTTCCCCCAGAGCCAAGCTGAATGAAGGGGCTCTGTGCACTTTCCGTGTGTTCAAATCCCACTCACCCCTCCAGCACCGTAATCCCACCTAGACGCCTATCATCCACAGAATCTCCTGCTCAAGTTTCTGACCCACTAACCTGCTGCTGCTAAATCAGTCCTTGTCTTCCCTTTTCCTCTCTGCAGTGACCCTGTTGCTAGTACTTGAAATCTTTCCTAAATCCCCAACTATTCCTTTTGCTATCCAATCTTGAAATGCCAGTGGGTTCTGCCCTCTAGAATTTCCTTTTCTGTAAAATGGTGGTAATAATGCTTAGTGCATAGGGCTGTCATGAAGGTAAAATGGGTTAACCTGTGTAAAGCTCTCAGAACACGGCTTGCATCTAGGTGTTCAATTAATATTAATGTAGCAGATAATCTGCAAAAATGATAGCAGTTATTCCCCTCTCTGTATCCAGGCCCTGAGACTTTGCAACTCTTCCCCATTAAGTGGTAGTGTCTATACCTCACTCTTTGAATCTGGACTGGCCTTATGACTTCCTTTGGCCAACACAATGGTACAGAAGTGACCAGTATACTTCCAATCCTAGGGACCCTGCTGCTGAGATGTGAATGAGCCCAGGCTAGCCTGCTGGAGGATAAAAGAGAAGCAGTCCAGTCACCCCTGTGGCCACAGTGGACATCCAGCCAGCTCTCAGAAACAAGGCCACCTAGCTCACTTACATAGATGTGCGTATAGTGTTGACCACAGATGTATGAGGAAGGCAGATGAGACTAGAGTGGCAACACTGAGTGCTAAATAAACGGTTGTTGCTTTAATAAGGCCACTGGGTTTATGGTGGTTGCCTTGCAGCAGTGCTAATTGGTACAGCCAGCTACCATTATTCAGTATCATTCTTACACTACACATTCTTTTGGATAATTCCCTCCACCCTAAAGTTCCAGTTGTCATCAACATGCTACTACTAAGTGCCTGTCTCCTCAGGCCCAGATCCCCCTTTGCCCTCCAGATTCCCATCTCCAGCTCCCTGCTAGACCCTTCTTCTTGCGGGGGTCGTCCACAAAGACCCCCACCTGATGTGTGCTTGAAGGCCAGGCTCGTTCCCAAATCTGACTTTCTCTGTTCTCAAGCTCAGTGCATTTGCTGCCACCATGCCTGTCATCCAAGCCAGGTATACACACGCCATCCTTGCTGTCTCCCTCTCCCTCACCAGTGGCCAGTCAGTCACCAAGTTCTGCTGATCTACTCCCTGAATATATCTCAAACACTTCTCTGCCCTCCCTCCACTATCTCCATTCTGGTCCCGAACACCAACACCTCTTACTCGGACTGCTGCAGTTCCCGCCTAAACAGCCTACCCTTCCAATCCATTCTCACACTTCAGTGAAAATAATTTTCCAAAACATAAATCTGATCCTGTCACTCACTCTGCCTAGAACCTTCCATGACTCCCCAGTGCCCTAGAGTAATTGGTTTTTCTCAGTCCCCTGACACCTGCCTCCTTCTCTCCAGGCAGGGCTCATCTCCCACTACTTCCAGCCCCTGCCCAGTCCTAATATCACTCTCTGCCAGTCCTCCCGGCTCTTGCTCCCAAGCATTTGAGTGGGCCTCCCATCATACCGTTCCCACATCCCACTTCTTCTGTCCTGTTAATTCTCAGGCATCCTCAGGTCTTGATGTGGACATATACGTCATTTCTACCAGAAACCTTCCCCCACCTCCCAAAAAGGGTCAGAAGCCCCCAGAGCTGCCCCAACCTTTCTGGTCACGCCTGTTCCTCTGTCTGGCCTGCCCACCACCGGCATGTGAGCTGTCCCGAGTGCACACTCTACCTGGGTCCCACAGTATCCCCAACGCCGAGTCAGGGTGGGTAGGGAGGTTCTTAGGAAACCCTTGGTGCAACAAGTAATGAATGAACACACCTCTAAGATTCTGAGTCTCTAAGATTCTATTCGCAGTCTCCAGATTCTGTTGTGAAAGGCCAAAGTTTCTAAGATTCTGAGTTTATGTTCACTAAAAAGCGCTTCCACTTCCCAAAGTTTACCATTCCAACTCCAAGGAGTCCTTGACTCTTTACCTCCCGGGTCGCCTGCGGGGGGCCGCCGGGCAGCAGGGGCCGCCGGGCAGCTCCGGCCGCCTGAGCCCCGTCCGCCCCCGGGGGCGGCGTCCCGGGCCGCCGCTGGGCACCACTCCCCTCGGGGACCCCGACGGCTCACCTGGCCGCCTGCATGAGCGCGCTCCAGCCGTAGTGGTTGCGGCTGTTGACCGAGGCGCCGCGGCGCAGCAGGAAGCGCACCAGTGGCTCGTGGCCCCCGGCCGCGGCGAACTGCAGCGCCGAGTTGCCCGCCTCGTCCGAGCAGTCCACTGGCACCGGCGCTCCGGCCGCCGCCGCCCCGGGCCCGGCTGCCTCGGCCGCCGCCGGCTCTGCGCCCGCCGCGGGCTCCGGGCCCGGCTGCCTCGCCGGGCTCCAGCAGCCGCCGCGCCGTCTCCGTGTCGCCCTGGTCGCAGGCGCGCAGCATTAGCTGGAAGGCCGGGGGCAGCCCGCCCTCGCCCATCGCCGCCGCGCCCGACCGCCCTGCCGGCCGCGCCGGCTCCGCCCCCGGATACCGCGCGCCGCCGCCCCCTTCCGCCCGCCCGCGCGGCGCGCCTACTGTGTGCGGGTGCGCGCAGGGCCGAGGCCGCGCCTACTGTGTGCGGGCGCGCGCAGGGCCGGGGCCGCGCCTACTGTGTGCGGGGCCGCGCCTCCGCCACCTCCAGTGTCCGGGGGGACGGCATGTCCCGGAAAACTCCGACGAGCCTCCGGCGCCCGGGCCCGCGGGCCCACCTCGGCCTTTTCGCCGCCAGCTCGCGGCCCTGTTCCGCGCCTCTGGGGACTTCCTGCCGGATGCGGAGGTCGGGGCGGCGACCCCAGCCCCCAACCCTGCGGCCCGGGACCACTGGGCCGGAGTCTGAGTCCACAGCCGCGTGGGCTTGACTTGATCGGCGTGCTGCGCTGGCCAGCCCCCTCTCTGAGCCCCCGGCACTTCACTGGCGCTTCCTAAGTAGTTGTGGACTGAATTAAGGGACGAACGGGTACACTCTCTTCTCCCCCCAAGGTCCTGCAGGGCCCCTAGTGCTGGTCCTTCATCCTGTACCTTATCTGTCTTTATCAGCGGTCCTTGAAGTGTGGCCCACACACCAGCGGCATAAGCGCCAACTGTAACACTGTAGAAGTGCAGATTTTCTGGCTCCACCCCAGACCTCCTGAGTCAGAAATTCTGGGTGTGGGGCCAGCAACCTGTATTTTAACAAGCCCTCGAGGTGATTCTGATGCCCGCTAAAGTTGGAGACCTACTGTTGGATCCTCACAGCAGATCTGCCAGCCACCGGGGAGGGCCCGGATGATCATTCCCAAGTTACAGAGGAGGCCACTGAGGCTTGAAGAGGTCTTGTCTTGCCAAAGACTACACAACTATACTGCAGGAGAGCCATGAATAGGACTCAGGTCTTCTGAGTCCAATTCTCTTTCCATTCTCAACAAATATTTGAGTGCCTGCTTTGTGCCAGGCACTGTTCTAGGTGCTGGAAAAGCTGCAAGGAACAAAATAAAGTCTCTGCCTTCTTGGAGCTGGCAGTGAAAAGAGGCAGGCTGTAAATACACAAACAAGTAAGTGCTTGTATGTCACATGGTGATGAGTGCTATTAAAACAACAAGAAGAACATAACATAAATCCAGGTAAATTCGATAGAGGGTGGGATGTCACAATAGGGTGGGCACTGAAAATGTGGCATTTGCTGAGACCTGAAGGAACTGAGAAAGCAGCCATGCTGATGTGAGGGGAGAGTAATCCAGGCAGAGGGAAAGAGGAAGGTTCTCACAAGAGCACCCCTGCCCATGAATAGCTTGCGTTGTGCCACCTGCCCATTGTAATAACATTAACACTCTGATATGGGGTGACTGGTTTCCATAGACTGTGAGCTGTGACCCCCAAAGCCTAACAAAATCCTGGACATACTGTAGGTGCTCAATAAGTGACTGTTAAATGACTAAGTCTCATATATGTAGAATAATAATACAGAGCAAAACTTGATGAAGGCGTGAGGAAGAGATACGAGTCATGGCTTTGGAGGATCAGAGAAGATGTTGTAACCATGTCCTTAGGATCTGGGCCAGCAACCCTGGAAGAAAAGGCCTTCTAGGCAAAGCGTAAAGACAAGGAAGAATCTTGAAAGTACACAGGGCTCAGGTTGCAAAGGGCTTCAGTGCCAGGATAAAGACTGTGGGACTTATTCTGTGAGCAATGGGGAGCCGTGGAAAATATTTGAGCAGGTGAGGTAGGGGGCTAGAGCTGATCACTTAGGCCCAGTGCTTGAGGTGGCACACCCTCACTCACTTCCAGACTTGGTCCCATTCACCACAATGGAGGTGAGGATGACTTTCTTTTGAAGGTCTAATGAAGACATTAGTTTCCATGCAAATCCTGAATAATTGCACCTTTGTCTTATTCTCTTTATTCAGGTATCTTTTCATATACTTTTACTAACTAGTTATTTAATTTTAAGAGTAATATAATTAAAAAGTAAAATAAAAGTAAAAACTAAATTCCAACAGTGCAAAAGGATATAAGGCAAAAATAAAAGCCCCTTTCTCTCCTCCCCCACTCTCCCTGTCCTACTCTCCATAGGTAACCCATATTCACATTTATTTTATCTTTCCAAAAATATTTCGCACACATACAAACATGCACACATACATACAGGCATTATTCAGGCTTCTTGATTGTAAATAGCAGAAAACCCTCTGAATAAGCAGAAAGGGGATTTAGTACAAGGCCTTTCATAGTTCACAAATCCTATGAGAGCCAGAGAACCAGTTCTGAAAGCCCCACAACCAGGAACAATGCCCCCAATCATGCCACAGCTGCACCCTGTCCCCGCATGGAGTCAGCTCAGGCCCTTTTTGGTGTCACTGGCTTCAGATTCAGAGCCTGGGGTGGGAGTGTCTGATTGGCCCACCCTGGGTCATGTGCTCTGTCTGACAAAGAGGGAGGCTGGGAAAGTGAGTTTCTGGCATTTTCAGCATCTGTAATAGTGGGAGGTAGGCTGTGCCCCAGAAAGTAGGGGATGGCCCAGTGTAGGAAGGGGTTCACATGCTGGGCAGTCAAAAAGGGTAACAAATGTCTACTACGAAATATTCCCTCTAGACACCCTCTTTCTTTGGGGGAGCATTTCTCCCCCACCCGCAGTCCTGTGGTTCAGTGGGTAGTGCATGGCCAAGCCCATCTTGATTGGCTTCTGCCGGGATTTTTGCTGAAGCAATTGGGAATAGATCCTCTCTGCTGATGTTGTCAGCTGTCAGGATATCAGGATGTTGCAAACCAAACTGATACTAACTCTGCCACCACTTAAAGATAGCCTGCCTGAAAGCAAAGCCACCACAAAGGAAAGCAGAACCAAGTGATAGAAAGAAATGGAGTCAGAAAATCCACCCCCCCCATTCTTTTTGGTTAGGTTTATTTTGAGCTGGGTTGTCATCGCTTGCCATCCAAGCCTTAACAAATGCATAATTTACTTTTTTAAATGAATGGGTTCATACTATGCATGCTATTCTGAGTCTTGACTTTTTTCTTTTCTCTTTTTGTATTTAACAAATGTCTCGGGCATCTTTCCATGTAGGTGAATATAGACTGCTGCATTTTTTTTAATGGTTGCATATAACACCAATCAGCTGATGTAATGTAATTTATTTAATCATTTTAAAATAAGGCTTAATGTCTTTCCAGTTTTCTGCTGTTGTAAAAAATCCTAGGCCGGGTGCGGTGGCTCATGCCTGTAATCCCAGTGCTTTGGGAGGCTGAGGCAAGAGGATCGCTTGAGGCCAGGAATTCGAGATCATCCTGGGCAACATAGCGAGAGACCATCTCTACAAAAAATTAAAAAATTAGCTGGGTGTGGTGGCGCCTGCTTGTAATCCCAGCTACTGGGGAGGCTGAGGCGGTTGAGCCCAGGAATTCTAGAATTCGAGGTTACGGTGAGCTGTGATGTGATTGCACCAACTGCATTCCAGCCTGGGTGATACAGCTAGACCCTGTCTCTAAAAACAAAAAGAAAAGAAAAAAAATCCTGCATTGGACGGTACTTGTAGCAGCCAGGGTCCTGGCAGGGAAAAGATGGCACACTTGGCTGAGGAACTCAGGAACACTTACTAAAGAACCATTTACAGAGGTGTGGACAGGATTTACTAAGAGCCACAATTCTTAGTAAATCAACTGTTTTTCCTCCAGCAGTTTCTCTTGAAGGGCGATCTGGGTGGTACACTTCCATTGCCAACACAATCTTTATTCAACCAACATTTATTGAGTACCTTCTGAATGCCAGGTATTATGTATGTTAAGTGGCAGGAACACAGCCTCTGGCTCCCAGTACTCCAGGACTGGTAACAGCAGGGAGCTGTTACCACCCCAGGCCTGAAGGAGAGAAAGGGAGACAGCAGGTACTGGAAGTCTGCAAGAGAGAAACTGCAGTGTTACCTGACAGGAGCTACGGCCTTTAATAGAGGGAGACAGGCAACCTACAGCAGCTCAGTAGGGAGCTATCCCCAGAGGAATGTAAATCTCTGACTTCACCCTCCTCCTGCCCTCTGACTTCCTGCCAGTGCTCCTTATTGGCAAACCCAACTGGAAGCCAGAGGCTTGGAGACTGCCAATGGAGTCCATGTAATTGGTCTCCCAGGGTGTGTAAGAGGGTGAACAGGGTGAAAAGACACAGTGGGGCAGTGGCAAATGTCTGGCACCTTGCTGCTCAACATGTTGCTTGGACCAGCAACATTGGTATCACCTGGGAACTTCTTAGAACTACAGCATCTGGGGCCCACCCTAGACCTACTAAACCAGAATTTGCATTTCAACAGGATTCCCAGGTGACTCATGTACACATTAAAGTTTGTGCAGCACAGATCCAGGACGTCTTTGTACATATATCTCTTCTACAAGTGTATCTATAGTCTTATTATTTAAGAATTCTCTTCCAGCATTTTATTTAATTGATCCCTGTGTTGGTTTGGGTCTTCTGAGAATCAGATGCCTAAATGTTTTGCTGTTGTTGTTGTTGTTTTCTGGGAAAAATGCCTGCAAAGGATAAAGAGGAAAGGTAGAAGAAAATGAAAGGGGAGCCCTCAGACCATGATGCAGGTCTGACACCTGAGGAAGGCCCGTGGGAAAGGAGGAGGCTTGGGTGGGAGGAGCTTCAGACTGCAGTGCAGTCTTAGCCGGGCCCATGGGGAGTCCCCAAGCAAAGGTTGCTTGCTAAGGTGTCCTGCATCAGGCAGAAATGGCCAGGTTCTTGTACCCCCACTAGGCTTGGTCACTGACTGGAAGAAGCCAGAGGATACCACAAGGGACCTGAAGGCATAGCATAGCAGCTGGAAGCTCTCAGTCAACTGTGTTTCCCCCCCGCAGGCTCTCTTGAAGGGTGATCTGGATGGTACACTTCCATTGCCAACATGATCTTTATTCAACCAACATTTATTGCCTCTGGCTTCCAGGGAATCCATGTGCTAGACCATTTTGTGCCGCTATAAAGGAAATACCTGAGGCTGGGTAATTTATAAAGAGGTTTATTTGTCTCATGGTTTTGCAGGCTGTGCAAGAAGTATGGCGCCAGCATCTGCTTCTGGTGAGGGCTTCAGGGAGCTTCCAATCCAGACGGAAGGTGAAGAGGGAATAGGCATGTCACATGGTGAGAAGAGCAAGAGAGAGAGAGGATGTGGTGCCAGGATCCTTTAAACAACCAGCTCTCTCATGAATTAACAAAGTGAGAACTTACTCATTATAGCGTGGGCATCAAGCCATGAGGGATCTGCCCCCGTGACCCAAACACCTCCCACCAGGCACCCCCTTCAACACTGGGGATCGAATTTCAACATGCAATTTAGAGGGGCCAAATATCCAAACCCTATCACCACATGATTGGAGAACAGGGTGGTCTATGAGCTTTTGTTATCCGTTCAAAGGAAGGTATCACAGTTTGGGGGTGCCGCTGACAGCTTCATGGGAGAGCTTGGCCACAAGTTGGGTAGAAAGAATGGGTGGGGTCTAGGTCGTTTTAGGAAAAGAGAGGAAACAGATTGGAAGGAGATAATGTAGGGATAAGGCAGAAAAGGAGGGTTGAGAGGGCCTGAGTGCAGCCATTTTGGCCAGTACCAGACCCTAACCACCCTGAACAAGGAAGTCACCAGCATGTCACTGGCCTGGGATCACCAAGGATAGATGAATTACTTACAAACTGTTTGCACATACATTTCTGTGACAGCAGTTTATGATTAACCTTTAAGGCCTGACCACAAGACAATGCTGGTCACATACAGCTGTTGCCCAGTGGGGTTTCTGAACATGTAAAAAACGTTACCATTGCTCCATAAGGGGTCCTCCTATTGCTTGGGAGAGGACTCTTATTCTGTCTGTGGAGTAGGATCTGTTGTCTCTCTCTCTTTCAATACACTTTCTGTCGCTAGTTGGCTCGCCCTTGAATTCTTTTCTGCATGAAGCCAAGAACCCACTTGGTGAGTTCAGGGGGCTTTCCTCCCTTCACTGGGGCACCCCCTGCATCAGAGAGAGCAGGGGGACAGGGAGACCAGAGACTAATACAATGGATGAGGCAGGAGGTAAGGAAGGCTTAGAAGTAAAATAATCTCTAAAGAGTACAGAATTTTCTTTTAAATGTCTTTTTTTCCCTAATAAGGTAGTGATGTTTATTGTAAAGAATTCTGATGGTGTAGGAGTATAGAATGTCAGCTCCTTGAAATTAATGGCTTTGGGTGTTGTTTACCATCATATTCCCAGAATCTAGCACACTGCCTGCCATATGGTAGGTGACCAATAAATATTTGTTGAAGAACTAGACAAATTGAATGAAAGTGAAAGGACTACAGAATCTCACTCAACAGAAATCAATATAATACTATTAATGGTTTGGTAAATATTCCTTTAGATTTTTTCCCTTTGCATATGTTAACATATATTATTTTACCAAAGTAGCATTCTACTATCCACACAGCTGTACGACTTGCTTTTCTTGACTTTACAATGCATCTTAAACACATTTGTATGTTAAACACCTAGAATTAGCTCATGCTTGGTAACGGCACTGTGGTATATTGTGGTATTGTATGGATATGCAATACTCTACTTTATAATATGCTGTTAGTGGACATTTGGGTTCTTTCCAGCCTTTTGCTTTTATATACAATATTGCAATAAGCTTTTTGTATGCATGTCTTTTCAGCACTTGTGAGTCTGTTTTTGCTGGATAAATTCCTAGAGGCGGAATTGCAGAATCAAAAGGATGTTAATATTAACATTTCTAATAAATGTTGCCTAATTGCTTTCCAAAATGTTATACCAGTTTGCATTCCTACCAACAGTCTATGAGAGTGCATTTATTCACATCCTTGCCAACACTGGAATTAATAACCTTTTTAATCTTTGTCAATCTGATAGGTGAAAAAATGTTTCAGAGTAAGTTTAATTTGCATACATTTTAGAGAGATTGAGTGTATTTTCATGCATTTGTACACCATTTATATCCTTTTTGGGGAGAACTGTCTATTCAAATTTTTTGACCATTTTTATTTGTTTGTTCTTTTTGTTTCCCTATTGATTCATATATGGGTAAATATCATCTGCAAATATCTCTTTCTGATTTGTTTTTTGACTTTGTATTATTTTTGGAAGTCTTACAGAATTAAAAAAAATTTACATAGTCAAATTTACAAATATTTTTCATAGTGGCCTCTGGGTTTTTTCATCCAATACTTTCACTGTTGGATTTCTTTCTTTCTTCCTTCCTTCCTTCCTTCCTTCCTTTCTTTCTATTTCCTTCTTTCCTCCTTCCCTCTCTTCCTTCCTTCCTTCCCTCTCACTCTCTCTCTTTTTACTTTGGCATCTTTAGATCATTTGGATTTTATTTTGGTGTAAGGTGTGAGGTTGGGATTTAATTTTATTTTTTCCAAATGGTTATCAAGTTGTCCCAATTATTGCTTGAATCAGCCATCTGTTTGCCACTAATGTTTGAAATACCACATTTACCATATATCGTATTAAACTCTAAAAGCAATGTAATGACCTCCATGAAGAGAGCTAATATGAAAAATCAAAAACCTTCTAGAGAAATCTACCTTGTTGGTTGAACAGCCAATGACATGAGATGGTAGGTCAGTGAACAGATAAGCCCCCTAAAACTAGCAACAAACCCAAGGAAAAGGCAAGGTATGCAATTTGGAAGAGGTGCAAAAAGAATTAAGGTCCCAGCTAAACTTGTCCTCTAAGGATGTCAACTCATCATCACTAATAACACTTAAATAGTGCTTCCTTTGGGCAGGGACCGTTCTTAGTGTTTTGCCTCTATTGAAAAGATGCTGTAGTTCTAACAAGCTCCCACATGGTACCAGTGCTTCTGGTCTGAGTACCACACCTCAAGAAGCAAGGTGCTGGACATCTTCCATTTGCCTTTGCACTCTGTTTTGTGCCCAGGGAGGCTGACTGTGTGGACTATATCTCTCAATTCTCCCAACAACCCTACTCAGGCAGTACTATTATTATCATCACCATTTTATAAATGAGAAAATTGAGTCCAGAGAAATTAAGTAACTTGCCCAAGGCCACCCAGTAATCTGTGATGGGGCTGGGGTTTGAGCTCCAGCAAGTAGGCTCCAAGATTATGTTCCTACCCCCTAAGCTAAGTTGCCTTTTGATCTCATAGCAGCCTGCACACAGTGAGTGGTGAGGTGGGGAATCCTGGACTGGGAGTCAGGAGACTCAGGTACAAATCCTTGCTCTGCACTTGCGTGTTGTGTAACCTTTACTTCCCTGAACCAACGTTTTCTCATCTGTGTACCTTCCAAGGTTGTTATAAGGGTGAAATGAGATAGTACGTGAAAGTTAAATCTGGCGGTTTACAGCTTACAGTTGGTGCTCAATAAACAATAGCTTTTATCTGTTACCTGGGGCTTGAACTCATATCTTTTAAGGCCTAATTCCATTGCTGTTTTTTCTGCAACTGAAGCATTACAGTGTGGCAAGCCGATCCAAGACATTATGAATTGTAATCCTTGTCTGTTTTGTAATCTGACCATAGATCTTAAATGTGTTGGTGTCTGGACAGAGGCCAAAAGGCTTAACTCCAGGCCGTTCCTATCACACCTGCCTTCTGGCACCAACCAGCAGACTCTGTTCTTTGAGGGAAGCAGGTGGGGCCCTGAACACTGTGGGTGGAACTACCTCCCTCGAGTCTAATATCAGCAGCAGGTTGTCCTGGGTGGGAGCTACTTTGCATGGTTCACCCCAAACCCCACTCCCCTCCTGAAGCTTGGGGGAGATTTCCTCCAGGGATGCCAGTAACCAGAGGTTGTATGGTTAGGTTCTAACTTTACCTGGGCCACCAAGTTTTTCAAGATCCTCCCCCCAGGCTATATATCAGATTCCCCATCTGTAAAATGAGAGAGTTGGACCAGATTTGTGCTGCTTAAACTTTTTTTATTTTTAAAATTTACTTATTTATTTTTTTGAGACAGGGTCTCACTCTGTTGCCCGGGTTAGAGTGCAGTGGCGTCATCATAGCTCATCGCAACCTCAAACTCCTGGCCTGAAGTGACCTTCCTGCCTCAGCCTCCTGAGTAGCTGGGACTGCAGGTGCGTACCACCACGCCTGGCTAATTTTTCTATTTTTTGTAGAGACAGGATCTCACTATGTTGCTTGGGCTGGTCTCGAACTCCTGGCCTCAAGCGATCCTTCCGACTCAGCCTTCCAAAGAGGTGGGCTAACAGGTGTGAGCCAGTGCCTTCCTAAATTTTTTGACTTGTGGTCTCTTTGAGAATATTTGATAAAAAGCTTTGGACCAACTTCCCATGGTAAGACAAACAACAAAAAATACGGTTTATACTCTGTTCTACAGGGGATGCAAAACAATTCTTTCCCCTTTGCTAGGCACCAGCAGAGGGAGTTCCAGATTAACCTAAAATAAGATTTCAAATCTCTGATATCACTTTAGCATTCGGGTATCTGTGTAAACACTACTTACTCAGAGAAGCTTTGCAAAACCCCTAAACTAGACCAGGTTCTACTATTCTAAGTGCTTTTAGCACCCTGTAATTCTTCTTCAGAACACTTATCACAACTCTAATAAGTTACCTTTTTAATATTTGTCTACTCTATTAGACTCTAAGCACCATGATGTCAAAAATATGTCTTGTGACAAAGACTCTCCTTGTCCAAATTCTAGCCAGGCTCCTCTGAGCCCTCCTCTTGACTAGGCCTCAACTGTGACCTATCAACACATGACTTTGTCCACTCCCCTCCCCTGACATTAAAACACTTAAACAAACATTAACGCAGTTTCCAACAGCTCAAGGCTGCATCCTTAGGATGACCCTAGACTAGCCCCTATTAAAGTGCCTGCCTGAGAAAGTTTGGGCTGCCAAAAGAACTTACTGTTCCAGCCAACACCTGACTGTAGGCCCCAACCACCCTTTCTTAGAGCATTTGCTAAAAACGGCTTGCAATTGTGAATCCTTCCTCTGTCCCTTTGAGATGTACATGTATCTCCTACAACTCAGGAGTGTCCTTCTCAAGGACTTGAAAGTCATTCATTTAAAATGTAATTGTCAGAAAGGGTAGGACCTCTGTCTCCCAGTCCCTCTGGGAGGATGAAATCTTAACTTTCACAATTGCCAGCTAATAGACACAGGTGGCCTAATTAGCATTTACAATAACCAACTCTTTGTCATTTTTCACTTCCCTAATTCTGAGCCCCCCACCTCCAAACGCCCTCTCTCCTCCTTCATTCTCCCTTTAAAATTCCCAGTCACCTCTGTACAAATCAAAGTTGAGTTCAGTTCACACTGGACCCTCTTCCCTATTACAATAGTGTGTTATGATTAAAATCTGTCCTTACCACTTTAACTGGTGCCCAGCTTGTGCATCTTTTACACTGCTCAATATGGTTTTTGGCACATAGTAGATGCTAAGTATTTCCTGAATGAGAAAGTGTTGATGAAAGTCATCCATTTGTTCCAGTGATCTACTGCTGCATAACAAACCATCCCCAAACTTCATGGTATAAAACTACCACCATCTTATTACGCTTGCAGATTCTGTGGGTCAGGAATTAGAAAACGGCATCTCTCTTCTCTATTCCATGCTGTCTGAGGCCACAGCTGAGATGACTTGAATAGCTGGAGGTGACACAAATGGGTAGGGAAGAGCCACTTCCAAGATGGCTTCTTCACTCACCTGTCTGATGCTGGGGTTGGCTGGGCTAGCTGGAGATTGGGCTCAGCTGGCGCTGTTGACTGGGGTGTCCACCTGTGGCCCCTCCAACATGATGGTACCAGGATAGTCAGATTTATTCCTTGGAGCTCAAAGCTCCAAGAATAGTGATTCTAAGAACAAAGTAGCAGCTTCATGGCCTTTTATACCTAACCTCAGAAGTCACAGAGCTTAGCTTGTACCATATTCTATTGATTAAAGTAGTTACAGGTCTGCCTGATTTAAAGGCAGGGAGTATTGACAAATCTGCAGCTTTGTTTTAAAACCACCACACTATCAGAGCCAGATTTTGGGGGAATTCTCTTACAATTAGTTCTTAGTATCAGTTAGGATTAGATTCTGTTGTACAGGGCAGAAACCACACACAGACAGTGGCTTAAATGAGATAGAAGTTTGTTTCTCTTTCATATAAGTGAAGCCTGGAAGGAGGCAGTCAGGACTGGCTCAGCATCCACAGTGTTAGGCTCCTTCTGCCTGTTGTTTCACCATTCTCACTTTTACCTCATGACCCAAGGTAGTTGCTTGAGCTCCAATCTTCACATCCACAATCCAGCCAGTAGGAAGAGTACTCTGCCTCCAGTACTCTACCTTCACATCCACTATCCAGCCAGTAGGAAGAGTTCTCTACCTCCAGAGAAGGGTAAAAAAGTTTCCTTTGAGGATGTTACTCAGAAGTCCCACCTGACACCACCACTTGTAGCCTACTGGTGGCACACTTAGTCACATGGCTGTGCCTAGCTGCAAGGGAGACTAAGAAATCTAGTCTTTATTCTGCCCAGAGAAATAAACAAACAAGCAAATAAATCAGTTTCTACTGTTAAGGAAGAACAGGAGAATGGATATTGGCAGACATCCAGCCGTTTCTGCCACACCTTCTTACTCCTTTCTATTTCCTGTTCTGCCACTGACAAGCTGTGGCTCTGGACAGTCCCCTTCTATGGCCTTGCTACCAGTTCCTCTGGTATACTGGGGGGAGGGTACTGCAGTCTAATAGGGAAGCTGGAATTATTAAACAGATAAGCATGCCTACGTTCTGGTTTCAGGAAGAACTGGAGCCCCACCCAGTCAGCCTCTTTTTTTCTTTTCTGGATGGTTTCCTGGGGTTTTGGGAGCAGATTTTTGAAAACTTCCAGATTAGATTACCATGGAGGCCCTTCCAACAAGTCCTGAGGAATTTCTGTTTGTTATGTTTTGAGAGTAACCTTTCCCTGCACTTAACCAGGCTGTGCCATCCATTAGATACCTCCCAGTGAGTTCAAACAGATACCTAAGGCTGTGGTCCCCAATCCCCAGGCCGCGGGCCAGTACTGGTCTGTGGCCTGTTAGGAACTGGGCCGCACAGCAGGAGGTGAGCCCTGGGCGAGCAAGTGAAGCTTCATCTGTATTTACAGCTGCTCCCCATTGCTCACCATCCCCCCCAACCTGGTCCGTGCAAAAATTGTCTTCCATGAAACTGGTCCCTGGTGCCAAAAAGGCTGGGGACCACTGCCTAAGGAAGTCGAGTTTGAGATGTGGAGCCAGCCATTAAGTGAGCACTTACTGTGCATTTGGCACTGTACCAAGCTCTGGGATCATTAAGTGACTGAAGCTTATATTCTAAGTTCCTTACATTATTAGATCAGAGTGTAAATTAAACACATTTTGATGGATTTAGTGCCATAACAAAGTGTGATGGTGGTATGGATTGAACTGTGTCCCTCCCAAATGGACATGCTGAAGTCCTAACTCCCAATGCCTATGAATGTGATTTTATTTGGAAGTAGGGTCTTTACAGATGTAAACAAGTTCAAATGAGGTTATTAAGTGGGCCCTAATCCAGTATGACTGTTGTCCTCAGAAAAAGAGTAGAAGAGACACAGAAACACACGCACTAGGAGAAAGCCATATGATGCTGGAGGTAGAGACTGGAGGGATGCATCTACAGGCCAAGGAATGCCAAGGATTCCCCGCAACACCAGAAACTGAGAGAAAGTATGAAACAGTTCTCCCCTAGAGCCGTCACAGGGATTAGGGCCCTGCTGACACCTTAATATCAGACTTCTAGTCTCCAAAACTGTGGGAGAACAAATTTCTGTTGTTTTAAGGAGCCCAGTTTATGGTATGTTGTTATGACAGCCCTAGGAAACTAACAGAGATGGTCGGTTTGATGTGTCAACTTGGCTAGGCTATAATCCCATTATTCAATCAAACACTAATCTTGGGGTTGCTGAGAAGGTATTTTGTAGATGTTTGTTATCAGTAGACTTTAAGAAAAGGAGATTATTAGGGCAGGCCTGATTCAATCAATTGAAAGGCCTTAAGAGTTGAACTGAGGTTGCCCTGAAGAATCAGAAATCCTCCTTGTGAACTGCAGCTCCAGCTGCTGTGAAAGAGCTCCCGCCTGCCCTGTGGATCTTAGACTTGCCTAAGCAGCCCCCACAACTGTGTGAGCTAAATCCTTGCAATAAATCTCTTAATATATCGCTTACTGGTCTGTTTCTCTGGTGGAACCCTGCCTAATACACAAAAGGATGATGTAATCTTGAAATACATTTGCCTAAAGGCTGTGGAGCCACTGAAGGCTTCCGAGGAGGTGGCTTTTTGGCAGGGTGTTATAGGATGGATAAAGGTTTGCTAGGTGAGAAAGGGCATTTCAAGCAGAAGGAACAGCATGTGCAAAGGCCTGGAGTGGTGAAGCCTCTCCTTCCTCCTCCCTGAGTGGCTAGAGATAGGAGTGGCAGAGTTTATCCTGATTACTGAGATTTTTGTCCTCCCCTTATATTTTGCCCTGGGAGAGAGCCTCACCCCTAGTCTTGGCCCTCTTAAATATTTCCAGCACCCTAGTGACTCCCTCAATCCCCCCAGAGGAAACCTATAGCCAAGGCCTGGGGTATTTAACACGAATGGATGACCTGGGGTGTGTGAGTATATGGTGTGTTTATGCCTGTGTTTTCTTGAGGGGATAGTTCATTCCTTTGATCAGTTTCTTGGAGGCATCTGTAAAGTGGGGAATAAGAAACCCAGCTAAGGACAAATAGGGAGCCAGGCGAGGGTCTGCTATTCAAGGGCCCCAAACAGTATGGCAGAGGGTGGGCCTGCAGGAGTCAATGAGACAGCCTGGTGTCTGTTAACCTCCTTGCACCTCAGTCTCCTCATCTGTAAAATGGAGTTGACAATCCTAGTTGATAATCCTTTTGTCGGACTATGTAAAGATCAGATGAGATAATGACAGTCAAATTCCTAGCACCCTGCAGGGTGCACTCAGCCAACTTTTCCTGAGTGCTTACGATGTGCCAGGCGCTGAGCTAAAGGTTTACAGGCCGTTACCTCCTCAATAATGCACAGCAGCCCAAGAGGGAAGGTGCGAGTCTCAGGCAGCCCGCGTGGGGCCCCGGGGGAAGCAGCCACCCTGCCGCACGGGGGTGCTGCGCCCGTCGGGCCGGCGGCGGGGCGGGCCGGGGGCGGCGCGCAGGTGGGGCGGGCCGGGGGCGGGGCGGCGCAGCGGTTCCGGGATCCGGGTCCCGGTCTGTGGGGGCGCGCGGCACGGCGGCGCTGCCCGCGGGGGTTGCGGCGCGGCCGGGAGGCGCTGCTGGTGCTGCTGGCCCTGCTGGCGCTGGCCGGGCTGGGCTCGGTGCTGCGCGCGCGGCGCGGGGCCGGGGCCGCTGAGCCGGGACCCCCGCGCACCCCGCGCACCCCGCGCCCCGGACGGCGGGAGCCGGTCTTGCCGCGGCCGCCGGTGCCCGCGGATGCGCTGGGCGCGCGGGGAGAGGCGGTGCGGCTGCAGCTGCGGGGCGAGGAGCTGCGGCTGCAGGAGGAGAGCGTGCGGCTGCACCAGATCAACATCTACCTCAGCGACCGCATCTCGCTGCACCGCCGCCTGCCCGAGCGCTGGAACCCGCTGTGAGTCCACAGCTGGGGGCAGGAGCCCTGCCCCGGAGCCCCGGGCCTCCGTGTCTCCATCATGCAAGTGGCAGGAGCATACGTGGGGGTCTCGCGTCTTATTGGGTCTTTCTTGGAAGAAGGCACTGTACGGGTTCATCAAGGGGGCGGGGAGGCAAGCAAGTTAAAAAAACGAAAATAGAAAAAAATCCCAGAAATTGACTAGTCTGTTACTAGGTGGTCTCAGCTGCCTTCTCCTTGAGAAGTTGTCATTCTGCCCTGAAAAGGGTGGGAATCGGGGCTTAGCAGACAGGTGTAAGGCGAGGACCCCACAACACCCACAGGAGAGCTGTGCTCTCCCCTTATCACTCTGCCTTCAAGGGCTCAATTCATTCATCTTTGTGCGCCAGGGCCCCAGAACCAACAGGATGGGAGGGAGCGCGGCAGGGGAAAGGTGGCTGGAAGGCGCAGTGTGAGGTAGAGAGCCTTCTTGCCCTCTTCCTGGATGTTGGATTCCTGGGCTTTGGGTGGAGGAAGGCAGGATGGAGCGAGAGTGGGAAGGACTCCTGGACTCCCGTGAGTGGTGCAGGAGTGGAGCCCCTGAGGTCAGAAGCCTAGTTCCTGTTGGAGCTGCTGCTGGGCGGGTGTGCCCCCTGCCTAGGTGAGCAGCAAGGGCACAAGCTGGCCCCAGGAGGAAGGCCAGGCGGCTGCTGCCATCTCTATTGCTGGGTCTCTTGGCCTTCTCTCTCCTTTCCTCTGAGGTGGCGGGGATTTCCCAGGGCCCCACATAAGCCCCCTCCTTCCAGACTTTGAGGAAAAGAGAGCTCAGGGAGCGGGTCCCTGCTGGAGCCGGTGGGAGGAGCCTGCTGTGTGCACCAGGCACCTGCCACCCCTCACCCCTCCACGCCCTCCTGCTTTACAGGTGTACAAGTAGGTTCAGAGAGGACAGATGACTCACCCAAGGCCCCACAGCTGGAAAGTGGTGGAACTGGCATTGGGGGAATGTGGCCTTCCTGGTCCCCTTGGCACCATACTGATCTCAGGATTTTAGGGGCCTGCTCCAGAATGAGGAGGCCCCACCTCTGCTCCAAAGCTTGGGTGGACTTGGACTTCATTGTCCTCCCTGTTTTTGGGGATCTCCTCATGTCTGGCCCCATGCTTCTGCCTGAGGTATTTTTCACTGTTAATCTTTTTGAGTAAAATGTTTTTGGGATTGGTAGTAGTTCCCCCACTCAGGCCATCAGCTTAAGGCATGCTTAGCTCCTTGAAACCCCAAGGGTGCTCACTGAGGCAAGGTCTAAGGGAGGTTTTCAGGTCAGACCCAGGGTTCAAACCCAGCCCATATGAGATAAAATCCTGGCTCTTTTGCTCATCAGCTCTGTGATCTTGGGCAAACTATTCAGCTTCTCAGAGCCCCAGCTTCCCCATCTGCAAAACAGGGATGGAGGGAGTGCCAGCAGGTGAGGTGAAAGGTGGCTGGAAGGTGCAGTGTGAGGCAGAGAGCCTCCTTGCCCTCTTCCTGGGTGTTGGATTCCTGGGCTTTGGGTGGAGGAAGGCAGACTCATAAAAGTGAGTCTCCATGCACACTCCACATGGAAGTGAGTTGAAAGAACGCACCGTAGGAATTAATTCCTACAATACTAACACCTGGGAGCATATTGTGTACTCAGTTCTTATTAGTTTTTTCCCCTTTCCCTGTTGCCAAGAATATACTCAGGAGGTTGCTTTTGAGAGTCATCAGGGATTGGTTGTAAAGTTTGTTTTTTTTTCCCTCCTGGATCCAACTTCCTTTATTGTCCCAGGTTGTGAATATCTCTTTGAAACACTGTGGAGAACCTGTGGGGCTTATGGTATCCTGTTTCCATGGTGACACAGCTGTCCCCGGGTCCTATCAGGATTTGCTTATAGATCCTGCTGTTGCATTGACCCCGGGAAGTTAATCCCAACCCAGCGTGCTAAGGAGTGTGAATGCCTCTAATTCTGTAGAGGCCTGTTGGGTTTTTCTTGCCCAGCCTGAGAGAAAGGTGAGCTTGAGCTGCGTGGGTCTCAGCCAGGCCAGGCTTTGCGGCGTCACTTCACTGTGGTCCGTAGGGCCAGGGCCTTGTGCAGAGTCTCACTTTTTATTATAGTTCATCCCATATGGGGTGAGGCACTGATCAGTGTCTAGAGATTTAGCCCCAAAAATTGGGTTGGCAGATTATGAGTTCACAGTACAAGAGTGGGGTCCCCTGGCAGGGAGTCTAGGGGTAGTTAGCTTCCTTGAATGTTGCCCTCCCTCAGGGAGGATCCGGTCTGACCAGAGAGGAAAAGCCACGCCCCCAGGGTCGCAGAGCGGATCTGGGGCAGAGCTGGCCTACAGTCTAGCTCCATTCCTCCCTTTCTGGGTGGGGACAGTTATTTCTCTGTTTATTTTAATTATAAAAGCAATACATGTTCACTCTAAAAATTTTAGCATATACAAAGAAGCAAAAAAGAAAAAAATAAAAATCACCAATAAGCCTATTACCCAGGGGAGAACCATTGTTAACATTTTGCTGTGTATTCTTCTTGTCTTTTCTAGGTAGAGAAATAGGTTTTGAAAAGTATGCATACAGGTGTGTGGGTGAGAACATACTCAAATGTGAGTATGTATATAGACCCACACTCGTTTTTAACATGTCTTTGCACTACAGTGCATAAACCTGTTGCCAGAGGCAAGGAATTGGAGACAACCAAGGGACCATTTGATTTGGCTCTTCCTGGTGTCTTCAAGGGTTGGCACTGTGACTGTCCCCTTAGGGCCAGACCAATAAAGAGACATTTCAGAGTGTTGGCTTTAATTCTGTGAGATGCAGTGTAGACCCTGGCCCTTCTGTACATCTCATAATTCACATGCCAGTGGGTTAGAGCACAGCTTTATTTCTATTAGTTACAATACTGAATTGAGGGGAAGGAAGGTAATGATGACAAGGAATCCGTGCATGGTGGTAGCATAGCAAGTACAGGGTTTGCAGCACTTTCACGAGTAGCATCTCATTTGATCCTAGCAAGGAGGAGGAACTTTCACTCCAAGATGATAGCAAGCCAAAGTGGGGAGTCAGATAGCTGCGTTTGTGGCCCTGGGGAACTTTAAAAAAAAAAATTGATGCCAGGGGCCTTTCCCAGAACAGTTAAATCAGAATTTCTGTGGATAGAACCTAGGCTGAGTCTGACGTGCAATCAGGGTTGAAAGCTGCTGGCCTAGAACCTGTGGATTTTTGACTTAGAAGATTTAGGGTGAATGCTTTTGAGGGTGTGGGAGAATACCAGAATGAGACAAAGTAAGGATTAATAACAGGTCATGTGCTGTTGAAACCAGTGATGACATCACAGTCAGTTGAGAGGTGTGTCCCAAGGAAATGGTTGCTAATAATGCTGTACTCAAATTTGCAAAAAGTTTCAGTTTTCATAGAAGCAGGGACCTTGAGATGATCGTTAAAGCATCATTCTCATGTGCATTCTGGCCTATTTAGTAGGAGAGAAAAAGGGGAGTGGTAGTGCCCTCGGGGCTGTGCATTTCCCCAGGCACATCTATGGGGCTGCTGTTCATGTGAACATCAGCCATTCTCTGCCTTGGCAGAAGAGCTGTGAACCACTGGTCGGGAAAGCATGGAGTTAGTACACAAGTGTTTGCATTTCTGGATTGCTTGCTCTGGCTTTAGCCTTGTTAATACTATAATTACAGATGTGTGTCTGAGTTCAGGCATCAGGATTTGGGTGCTGGGATGGCAAAGAGTCTCAAAGTTCTAAATAGGTCAGTCAGCAAAAGTTAATGTGTCTTGCTAGGGTTGGCAGGAGCGAGTTGGTCAGGATTTCTTTTTTTTCGGAAAAGTAGTTTGTTCTCATAAGGACATTATCTTTGGAAAAACATCACACATGGTGTGGGCGTTAGACTGATGTTTCTTTTGCTTCCCCAACAAGGTTGAAGACTGCAGAATGTTTTATTAATTCGTATTAGACCCATCTGTGGTAGTCTGAGTGGCATTCTTTCTCTGAGTTAGTACTTCATATCCATAGAACATGTTCAATTTTGGTTAGTGTTTTCATGATACTTTTTTCCACCCTTTTCCTTTCACTCATTCTGTGTCCATATGTTTTAGGTGTGCCTCTGAACAGTTTGTTGTTCCATCTTGTGCTGTCACTAAAAAATAATCCAGACTGACAATCATTGACTTTTAACTAGATAGTTATATCCATTTATATTTATTGTGCCTACTGCTACTTTTGGATTTGATTGTGCCATCTTATTTTCTGCTTTCTATTTGTTATGCTTTTTAAAATGTGTTTTTCCCCTCTTTTTTCCTATTGCTTTTTGAGTTGATAGAGGCTTCTCCCCACTTCTTGTTCCATGTTTCTCTCTTTACTAATTTAGCAGTTATATTATCTATTTCTCTTTTCTTTTTTTTAGAAACAGGGTCTCTCTCTGTCACCCAGTCTGGAGTGCTGTAGTGCGACCATAGCTCACTGCACCCTCCCTCAAACTCCTGGGCACAAGTGATCCTCCTGCCTCAGCCTCCCAAGTAGCAAGGACTATAGGCACACACCACCACACCTGGCTAATTTTTAAATTTTTTTTGTAGGGATGGGGTCTCACCATGTTGCCCAGGCTGGTCTCAAACTCCTGGCCTCAAGCAATACTTCTGCCTCAGCCTCCCAAAGTGCTGGCATTACAGGCGTGAGCCAGCTTTCCTGGCCTATATTATCTATTTCTCATCTTTAGTGGTAAATTTTAAAGTACGTATTTAACACAACAAAGACTAAAGTTAATCATTAACTGTGGACCTTAGATGCTTCGACATTGATCACTTTCCCTCCCAATTTGTATGCTATTTTCCTCCAGTATTTTAATTCTATCTTGCTTTTAACCAATAAATTAAGACATTTTTAAAATGCAGTATTTGTTTGTTTAGATTTATCCACAAGTTTAACCATTTTCTCTGCTCAGGAAAGATCCTCAGTCAGAGATCTTTCTGGGGTTCTTTTCCTTCTTCCTGGAATGCATAATATGTTAATTGCTGTAGGGAGGTCTATTGTAAACTCTCAGTTTTATTTATCTGAAAATGTTTTTATTTTGTTCTTGTTCTTGAAAAATAGTTTTGCTGAGTGTATAAATCTAGGTTGATAGTTTGGCATTTGACGATGCTATTCCGTTGTCAGCTGGTTTGTACAACTGTGACGAAATACCTACAGTGACTCAAGCCCATCTGTCATTCTTGTTTCTTGGTCTTCATTTAAAGTCTTCTTTTATTTAAGCATATTAAGCATATTTATTTTATGCTCTGTGTCTGATAATTCTAATATCTAGGTTAGTATTTTCTTGTTGTTCCTGGATGCTAAGGACTTCTTTTACTTTCCTGTCAGCTGAGCCATGCATTTAAAAGATTTTTAAAAAGTATTTTATCAAGACTTTTTTGGGTTTATATACCAAGAGAGTTTTTTGAATGTATATTCCCCAGGCATTTTAGTCTTCCATATTGCCAGAAGTAGAAGTCCTATATTCACTTAAAAAAAAAACCCTTATTTTCTGTACTAGTCAAAATTCTTTTGGTTGAAAGTGACTGAAAACCCAATGCAAACTGACTTAAATATGCAAGAAAATATATTGGCTTCTATCACAGAAAAGTCTGGGGTTGGAGCTGGGTTCAGGTTATTCTGGGCCCTCGTTCGGGGACTCAAATGATGTCATTAGGACATCATGACTGGTCAGGCCTGAGTCATGTAGCCTTCCAAGAGGTACGGTATGTGTGTGGGGCGGCGGTGGTTAGCCCTATGCGAACCACACAGACTGAAAGTTGGGGAGGCATGGTTCATGTGAAAGAAGTCAAGGTAAAGCAAGGAGAAAGGATTCTGGGCAGGTAAAATGTACAAATGTACATTACCATCTCCCTGGCCTGTTCTAGCAAAGGATATGGGTTGTTGTTTTTTTTTTTTTTTTTGGTAAAGACACTGTATAAAGATAGAAGAAGATGAGGATGCATTTACTGCATCCATCTATTAGTATCCATATAATGCATAGACATATATTATACTAGTTGAGATTATTGTAGTCCCTACCTAGAGATTATGAAGGTTAAATGAAGTAATAGCATGTAAAATGCTTAGCACAGTGCCTCTCACGGAGTAAGCACTCAGCAAATGTTACTGTTATTACCAGGTGAGGTAGAAGGCTTGCTGAAAATAGAGAGAGAAACACAACTCAGCCCCTGCCCTCACAAAGCACGTGGAATATACCAGAAATTTGGGGAAATGATGGTTTACTATGGTTTGGCATTAAATTCCGCTCCAAGCTTTTGTCCATAAGGCAAAAGCGGAACCCTAAAGTGATGTATAGTTGTCTCGTCTGATCAAAGGAGGCACAGCTTTTTATTATACCAGTCAGGAAAAGGAGAGACTGTTTTTCCTGGATGCAAACTCCGAGACATCTCAAAAGGATGTACAGATGGTCCCTGACTTAAGATGGTTCAACTTAAGATTTTTTAATTTTATAATGGGACCCATGCAACCACTGTGTTTTTCACTTTCAGTACAGTATCCAATAAATTATATGTGATATTCAACACTTTATCATAAAATAGGCTTTGTGTTAGATGATTTTGCCCAACTGTAGGCTAATGGAAGTGTTCTGAGCATGTTTAAGGTAGGCTAGGCTAAGTGATGATGTTCGACAGGTTAGGTGCATTAAATGCATTTTTGACTTAGGATGTTTGCAACTTATGGTGGGCTTATCAGGGCATAATGCCATCATAAGTTGAGGAGCATCTGTATTGAATTTCATAAAGGAGAAAGCCTTTAGGAGATGTTTTCAAGAAAGAAACAAACTAGGCCAAGAAAAAAGGAAAGGGCAGAATATTAAATTATTGCTCAATGAAGGCATTTGCTATGGGGAGCTAAAAAAATACAATTCAGCCTTTAAAAAATAATATTTCTTTTTGATTATACAAATTATACATGTTCATTGTTGAACAATTTTAGAATGCAGAAAAATATAAAGAATTAAATAAGAATCAGCGATAATCCCACTTGTTAGAGATCACCATTGATAACATTTTTGGCATATTTCTTTCTATTGTTTATTGTTTATGTGTGAGGGCACTCACATACACATTGTTGTTTCTAGAATTGGCTACTTATAGATTTCTACTCAGCTTTTTTGATATAACATTATACTATGACCATTCTTCTTTATCATTAAATAGTCTCTAAAAATGTTGTTTTTGATGGTCGTATAGCATTTCTTCACGCAGCCATACTATTACTGTATTTTTCTTGTTGGACATTGAAATTGTTTACAGCTTTTTGCTATTATAAATAATGCTAACAAAAATAATTTTTTACAGGCCTCCTTCAGGTTATCTGATTATTACTTAGGCAAGAAATTCTTAGATATATTGATATGAGATCAAAGAAAAGAGGAATATTTTAAAGCTCTGGATATGAATTACCAATTGGCACGTTCTTGTGATTTAGGTGATACAAATAAAGAGCCCACCCTGTCATTCTAGGACAGTGGCCTTAGGCCTTTGGTTTTCACAGAGCAGTGAGAACACATACACAAAAAAACTGAAGAGGGATGATATATGGTTCCAACTCTGTTTGGTCAAGCAGAGAAGAAATACATTTTAATCCAATACAGTAAGGATGTGATTTCAAACTAAAGGACAGTTCTTTATATTGAATAAACTTCACTTTGCCATCCTTGTTTTCACTCATTTCTCTTTGAACCTGTGCACGTTTGAAACTAAGTTTAGCTGCATCTTTTTTTTGTTTGTTTTTTTTTTTGGAGACAGGGTCATGGTCTGTTGCCCTGGTTTGAGTGCAGTGGTGTCATCATAGCTCACTGCAACCTCAAACTCCTGGGGTCAAGTGATCTTCCTGCCTCCCGAGTAGCTAGGACTACAGGCATGTGCCACCACACCCAGCTAATTTTTAATTTAATTTAATTCAATCTAATTTAATTTAATTTAATTTAATTTAATTTTTTGTAGAGACAGAATCTCGCTAAGTTGTTCAGACTGGTCTCCAACTCCTGGCCTCAAGCAGTTCTCCTACCTCAGCCTCGCAAAATGCTGGATTACAGGCATGAGCCACCATGCCTGGCCTGCGTCTTTTTTTAAAGATTAAAAAAATCTTTATTTTAGATTTCACAAACCCCCTTTTTTTTCATGTAGTGTAAATAATTAATTCTTTCTGAGGCTCCTAGTGGGCTACAGCTTAGCACTATGTAGCTTTTCTATGCATCCTGTCTAGTATGCAAGAGCTCAATAATCCAGACACACTTATAAATATTCTGATACATACATACACACGTGTGCTTTCCATTTACTATAACTTATATATTTGGTGGCAGGGAGCTGTTTTGGTAGACGTGGGAAAGAAGGAGATTGGGGAGGGCATTTGTAAGGGCCATTAAGATTGAGTTACATATTTATAGATCAGAATTGGCTTGGTGTTTGGGTACATCCTTTGCAATATTAAACTTTTTTTCTTCTTTTTGTATTAAACTTTTAATTTTGAAAAATTAAAAAAAATTTAATGGAGAAGTGGAGAAAATTCACAAAAATAGCACAATGAACTCCTGTAAATCCTCCACTTAAATCCACCCATTATTATTTTGCCCCATTTACTTAATTTTTCTCTTTCTATGAGTCTCCTATGATGTTATACACATTTGAGAGTAAGTTACAGAGATAACAGTTCTTTACTCGTCCTTACTTCAGCATGTATTTCCCAAGAACAAGGACATTCTCTCAGGATACCAAGGTATATTATCAAATTGGGGAAATTGATACAATCTTGGATTTCTCCGGCTGTCCCAACTTTTAGAGCAACTTTTTTTTCCTTCCTAATCAGGTATCCAAGCAAGAATCAGTTGTGCCATTTAGTTGCTATGTCTCTTTAGTCTCCTTTGCTCTGGGACAGTTCCACAGCCTTTTGTTGTCTCGCACGGCATTGACAGTTTTGAAGAGTACAGACCATTGGTTTATAAAATATCTTGCAGTCTGGGTTTGTCAGATAGTTTTCTTGTGATTTATTTCAAGGTATGTATTACCACAAAACTTAGTGGCTTACAATAACAATAAACACTGATTATTTTACATAGTTTCGGGGGGACAGGAATTTAGGAATAGCTTAGCTGGGTGGTTCTGGTTGGAGTCTCACTTGAGATCACAGTCAAAATGTTGCCTGGGGCTTTCATTCTCTGAAGGTTTGAGTGGGGCTGGAGTTTCTGCTTCTAAGCTGGCTCATTCACATGGTTGGAAAGTTTGTGCTGGCTTTTGGCAGGAAGCCTCAGTTCCTTGCAACATAGACTCCTCCATAGGGCTGCTTGAGTCTCCTCACAACATGGCTGCTGGCTTTCCCCAGAAGGGATGATACATTCTATTGAGGAAACAAAGAGGAAGCCTTGATGTCTTATGACCTAGTCTTGGAAGTCACATAGTATGTCTTCTGTTGTTGTGTTGTGTTTTAAAATATATCTACAAATTCTTTGATATCCTTCCCTCCAAGAAATGGAGCTGGATTCTCCTCTCTTGAGTGTGGACCAGACTCTTCTCTGTGGAGCATAAAACCTTTCTCAGGGTCAGTGCAAAGTTAACTACTTTCCGTGAACTGAAAGCCCGTGGTGTCTGAGGATTTAGCTCCTGGCTAAATCCTAGTTAGGTGCTGGCAGGGATACCCTGTGGCTTCACAGTGCCAGAGCTTTCATGCTTCCAGCCTGGACGAATTTTTCTTGAGTGCCCAGAGCGGGACCTCCAGATGCATCAGGGATGAGAATATAAAGGTGGCTGAGAAGAGCCAGCCCCTGTTAGAGATTCTCAGAGAAGTGATAGCAGTGCCAGGCTGCTGCCAGGGAGCCTCAACTCTCACTGCAAAAGCTGTCCTGGCATTGGGAAGAGGGACCTAGAACCCCTTGGAAGACCCTGAGAGGGAGGAGAAGGGAAATTGTCCATATCTTGGTAGTGGGGAGGGCTGGATGGGGAGATGTGATAAAGGGATCTTTATTTAGATTCAGATGGCTCATCTGAGCCTTCTCTTGGGTGGAAGGAACAAGCTAGAACCTTGTAACAAGATTCCTGGACACAGAGATCTTGGCCCAATACATACCAGCAAGTGCTCTGTGAACTGACCCCGTTATTCCACCTCTCTGAGCTTCACCTTTAAAAGTGGAAAGGGAGGACAGGGAGTTGGCCAAGTACAGAAGGGAGGAAAGGGCATTCCAGGCTGAGGGAAGAGACTGAGCAGAGGCCTGGCAGTGGGATTGGAGTGGAGGGGACAGACAGAAGTTCTGCTGGGGAGGGAGAAATGGCAGTTTCCCTCCCTTCTGATTCTGCCTGGTTTGTATGTTGCTCAAGTCTAAAAATTGCTTTACAGCTTAAAACAATATCCCACAGTAAAAGCACGTTGGGCGTCATGGTTAGAACCTTCTTAGAATCTGCTGGGGCTCCTAGTGGCACACGGGAGGCTCTGGAAGGTCCTCTAGCAGATTACTTCCTGTTCCCCAGGGGACCTTGTCCCATTCTTTGCTCTGTCCCTGGCACTAACTTGGGATGGGTTCTCAATTCCTGAAGTTGTGTTGTATTTGCAGGTGCAAAGAGAAGAAATATGATTATGATAATTTGCCCACGACATCTGTTGTCATAGCATTTTATAATGAAGCCTGGTCAACTCTCCTTCGGACAGTTTACAGTGTCCTCGAGACATCCCCGGACATCCTGCTAGAAGAAGTTATCCTGGTAGATGACTACAGTGATAGAGGTGAGCCCCCGGCATGGGCTCTTGGAAGAGCCTGTTCTTCCGTGGCAGTGTCTGGGAGGTGAGAGTGTGAGGCAGGAGGGTGGAACAGGCCTGGCAAGGACAGGCTTCCTGCGTCCCCCTGTGCCCAATGAAGATCTCGGGACAGCAGCCCGGGGCCAAGAACAGCAGGTGCCGGAGCGGGATTAAGTGGTGCATTCTCTGGGGCAGACCATTGGATGGGGGGAGGTGATATGGGAGTGGAGTTGTAGGGTGGGCAGGGCCAGATCTGGTAGAAACTTGGAGGCCACCAGAAAGGGTTGAGGCTTAAATGTGAGCCTGACAGGGAGCCGTCAGAAGGACTGAGGGGGACAAGAAGGACCAGGTCCATCTGAAGAGGTCACTGGGCCTGCGGTGTGGAGAATGGCTGATGGCGGGAGTGGGCCCAGGTGAGGATGCAAGTAGGGAGGGGTGGGGGGCTTCTGTGGTGCCCACGCACTGTGGAGCCTTGGCTTGGCTGGGATTGGCGGTGTTAATGAAGTAGCAGCAGCTGTGACTCTTTGGGACTAGCTGAAGTGAGGCAGCTAAGCTTAACTGAGGGCAAGTGTCAAGGCCGTAGCAACAGGTAGAACTGTGGGCTTAGTTGCTAGAGACCGTCTCAAACCAAATGACCATCCTATGCCACTCCTAGGGAAACAACGGCTGCTTACTGGGCACCTGCTGCTTCAGGTGCTGTGCTTGCTCTGTCTGACTTCAGAACTGGCCTGTGTGTGTTGGGCTGTTCTTGCAGAGACTCAAAATAACAGTGATTCACACAAGATAGAAACAGATGTCCCACATCACAGATCTGCTGTGCTAGTCTAGGACAGGACTGGTGGCTCCGTGTGCTAGGGGACTAGACTCCTGCGCCGTATTTCCACCTTCTCCAGCATGCTGTGCTGCCTCCGTCCACGTGGCCCAGGCTGGTTTTTCTCCTCCTGTGCACCCTGGTCAGTCAGAGGGCTTAAAGGGGAAGGGGAGCCACACCCTTTCTCTTTGAGGGCACACCTGGAAGTTCCCCTCCTGTCCCACTGAGCAGAGCATGGCTGCCTGGGGGGCTGGGAGATGTCGCCTTTATCCTGGTGGTGTGTGCCCAGCTGCAGACTGTGGGGAGAGTGGGTTTAGGGCAGCATGCAGGCAGGCTGGGCTGTGATGCTGAGTGTAGCCTAGTAGGCATTGAGTTCTGGGGTCAGGGCACCCAGGTCTGAGGCAGGTTTTACCATGATCTGGTCACGGCCCTTTGGGCGAGTTGCTTGTCTTGTCTGAGCCTCAGTTTCTCACCTGCAAATGGGTCTGTCCACACCTGTCGCAGAGAGGTGTAGTGAGGAATAAATGAGGTCACGTATAGGACAGAACCTCATGTGTCAGCCAGCACATAGTAGGTGCTCGTCTATGTTTCCTATTGTCCTTTCCTCTTAGGGTCGCCTTAAATCTCACTGCGTGTGTTTGAATCCCCCCCAACGCCTAGCGACTATGTGACTTAGAGCAACGACCTTAACCAGTTTCAACCTTGGCTTCAGCTCCTATAAAATGGGAATAATAATAGTCTCTACCTTATAGGATCATGGTGAGGATTAAATGAGATAAGGTGGATAATGTGCTGGGTTGATGCCTGGCGTATAGTTAGCTCTTGTTAGATGATAACTTCTGTGTTTATGAAATATTTTTTAAAAAATTGTAAAGTGAAAAAAACACCATTTCACAAATATGTTCATCTACAAGCAAATGTCACATTATTTATTTTACCTTTATGGGAGTAAACAGCTCCGCAGCAGGCAGGCACGCCTTCTCACACGGCTCAGTTCTCTCAGAAATGTTAGGGGTGTGGGCCCGGCTTCCCCTGGTACCACTGTGGCAACTTTTGAAAGCAGGGGAGGTGCCCACTGAACCTGCAGTGAGTCAGGAAGTTCTGCCCTGCCACCCCCCCCACAGTTTCTGCAGTGTCAGTATGAGCCTGATGAAGGGGTGTCAGCCCTCCCAGATGCAGGAAGACAGTTTAGGCAGACATAAAATTAATGCTGACAGCACCCGTCGTGGGTGCAGGGAGGCTACACATGCATATGCTTGTGTGTTCGCTGGGCACTGCAGCTAATTAGCTTTGCTTGCAGTAACCTCCGTTATTCCTGCCATCACCTTATTTGCAGTTATAATTAGGATTTCAAAAAAAAAAATCAACCAATGAATGTTTTTAAGCGTCAAGGATAATTAGAGAAACATTTTTGTAAACTATGAAGCAACCTGAAAGATTTTATAAAATGTTCCCCTTCACTAATGGTTGACGACTTTGAGCCCAAAGCCCATATTGACGTGGGGAAATGCTCTCATTTTTATTTTGCCTGAGCAGGTTCCCACCTGCCTCCACCCGACCCTTGAGGTGTGTGAATCGGCCTCCAGTCCCAGAGTCCCCTCGTCTGTGGAGTCGGGAGACCTGGAGGCCAATGCTAACTGTAGGGGTACCTTCTCAACTCATTCCCTTTTCTGAAAAATGGGATAAGCATGTCCTCCTGACAAGTTTTTGATTTGTTTAATAAGGATGAGAAACGCAGGAGAAAGCTCTGGGCTAGCGTTAAGCCTGTGGAGTCTGGAGCCAGATTCGCTGGGTGCAAATCATGGCTCCTCAGCTTACTTGCTCTGTGGCCGTGGGCAGCTTCCTTAGCCTCTCTGGCCTCAGCGTCCTCATCTGTGAAATGGGGGGGATAATACTAACACCTGCCTCATAGGATTGTTACAGTGATCAGATGGGTTTATCTATAACTCATTTTGACAGTTCTTGGCACAGCAGTTCCTCTTGAATGTTAGCTGTCATTATTATTCTTACTACTGCTATAAACTGTAAGGTACTCCTAAAAACATTTCAGTTAACATAACTGCTGTTTTTATAAAAATGGTGGTTAGGTGGTTCATGTGTTTTTTATTTTTAAATGTTCACAAGTCAAGCTATAAAATATTTTTTCAGTAACAGCTTTATTGAGATATAGACGCACATGATGCAGTTCACCCATTTAAAGTGTACAATTCAGTGTGCATGTGTTTTGATGGGGTGGTTCTGGGATCCCTCCACCCCAGCATCCGCCTAACCTTCAGAGCACTTCCAACCTTGGTTCTGGGTAAGGTCAGGACATCCCAGGCGGCAGAGCAAAGGAGGCTCGAGTCTGTTTCATCTTCTTTTTGGAATAGGGAGGCCTGGGAGGTCCCGGCTTGGGATGAGGTGCTCTGCCAGGAGTGTATCACGGTGACCCTTGTCACTCCGCTTGCCTCCCTAGAGCACTTGAAGGAGCGTTTGGCCAACGAGCTGTCGGGCCTGCCCAAGGTGCGCCTGATCCGTGCAAGCAAGAGAGAGGGCCTGGTGCGAGCCCGGCTCCTGGGGGCATCCGCGGCGAAGGGCGACGTGCTAACCTTCCTGGACTGTCACTGTGAGTGCCACGAGGGGTGGCTAGAGCCGCTGCTGCAGAGGTACGTGAGCTGCCCACCCAGGGAGGACAAATACATCACATTGCTTAAGGGGCAGTGGGCACCTGGGTCCAGCTACTCCTTGGGCAGATCCTCTGTCACTGGGCATGATGACAGTCCCTGTTTTGTTGGGCTATTGAGGCCCTTAATTGATTTAACGCATAGAAAGTGTTTAGAACATGCCAACATGGAGGACGCCCTGTGTCATTGTTTGCTGTTATTATTCCTTCTTATCCACATTTATTGTAGAAAATTTAGGAAGTGTCCTGAACCATGAAAATTTTTAAAGAATTGTCAGTCAAATAGAATCACACTGCTAGAGAATATATCTTTTGCTGCATTTCTTTCAAGCTGACCTATCCATCACACCCAGGAGGCACAGTGCCCAGAGCCCATGAACCCGGAAGGGACCCACAAAAATGTTTTTATGTTAATTTCTTTTAAAATCAGGAGGGAAAGAAATGAATATCATAATAATGGGTATATAATAATAAATCTAGCCTGGATTATATTTGTCTTTTTACCAATGTAGTCATAAAATGTACTTTTTAATATGTGTATATGTTTTATGGAGGAAGGGGCCCATGAAAGCCATGATGTAGCTCTGTTCTCAGGGCCATTGCCCCTGCTAATCACTCACCCTCCTAACTACCCCTCCCGGAAGCCACAATCTGCTGGGCCCCGACTTTTGTGCCTTCTGTCTTTTTCCACCCATTCTCCTGTTTCTGTATCATGGAAGTCAGGAGCCAGGCAGAAACCGGGAACTCGCCAGGTGGGAGAGGAAGGTGTGAGGGTATCTCTGTCTGGTCTCCCTTCTATGGGGTAGGCCGAGGGCCAGGGCATCAGGGTCTCTGCAGCTGGGAACTGCTTCCCCACGGCCTCCAGCGCTTGGGTTGCTAGGGTTGTCTGGAAGAGCTGAGGACCCACTTGCCTTCCTTCCTGGGCGCAACCAAGCTGCCCCCTGTTCTGCCACTTCCTGCTGTCCCAGCCCTGACCCTGGCAGGTGCTGGAGCTGCCTCTTTTTCCTTCTCAGCTCTGACAAGCTTCACCAACAGCAAAGACTCAGGGTTCCTTGGGCCTGTGACAGAGTCTGAGATCATTTAGAACATAGTGATGGTCGCGTGCCTCCTCTGGGCTGGACAAATGGGTTCCTCCTCCCCCACTGTGCATGTAGATGGCCACCTCTAGGCTGGTCTGAAGTCACAGGGAGAGGACATTTTTCCTCTTCAGCCGATGTGCTAATGCCACCTAGAATTCCACTTCAGCCCACCCTTTGGAGAGCGGGCCTGCCCTCCCTGTAACCAGATCCTTGCTCTGTGCCTGTAGATGAGGGGGCTTTTCACCCTGGCTGTCTGATTAGAAATACTTGGGGAACTTTTTAAATATACAAATGCCTGGTCTTAGGGCACACCATTTGGATCTGACTGTCTGGGGCTGGGGCCTGGGCTTCTGGATGTTTCAGAAGCTCCCTGGGGACTTTAATGTGGACCAGAGTTAGAACACGTTGGGCTATAGACTGTCTCTCAGGTGCTTCCAGCCAGGAGCAGTAACCCCTTCCCTCCAGGGGTTTTTGGAAATACGGGAGGGTGTTCTTGGTTGTTACATCAATCAGGTAGTGCTCCTGGCATTTTGTATACAGGTCAGCCCTGCATAACAAAGAATGGATGCCAGTAGCGTCCCCATGTGGCCTGCATGTTCTCTAACCAGGCTTTGCAGTCCTTTACTCTAGCGCTGTTACAACACCCCCCCCTCACTTTCCCCCACTTGTAAAAATTAGGTTACGGGTGGTTCCAACCAGCTTGATCACAAGTCATCAGTTCCTGGAGGACCTGGTCTTTGCCGGGGCCAGGCAGTGTCTTGGGACTTGCCCAGCAGGTCTGACGTTGGCCCTCTCAACCTTTTTAATAATGTCCTCAATTTCTTTAAAGAGTGGATGTTGGTGGATAACCCAGTCTGCAACTTCCTCAATTTGGGGAACTCACAGATTTGAGTCTCTGTCTCATACAACCTGTCTTGAGCAGTGCAATTTTCCCTAAAATTGTAATTCTGACCTCAGTGTGGTATTTATAATATCCCCTCTAAAGACCCTCTAGCTCAAGTCTGGTTGATCTCTGCTTCATTGTCCTGCGTCGTCATGTGAGTCTTAGGATTTTTAGGCCTCAAATTTCAGATAACAGCCCCCAAAATGTAACCCAAAGAAATCTAGTGTTCACACGTGGTCTCAGTTCGTCTTTCCTGGTGTGGTGTCAAATGCAAAGAAACAGTCTGGGAGCGTGCCGAAGGATGGCTGGGCTTGTACTAGTGTTTGTGGAGAGAACAGCGAAACCCACACACAGGCTGATACTTGCAAAGGGAAATTATAGCATTTTTCATTATGTGTATTATTCACCATAACAAAAATTAAAAGAAAAAAAATAGCAGTAGTTCCAGGTTCTCTGCCAACCATCTTACAGACATTTTCCTGGGAAAGCCTCATGTTAACCCTATAAATGGGTATCATTATTCCAGTGTTACCATCAAGGCAACAGGCTCTGAGAGGTTAGGTGACTCGGCTAATGTCACACAGTGAATAAAGAGTAGGATTAGAATTTATATTCTAACTCCAGAGCTGACCCTTTGGTCTGGGTGCCTCTTTGTTTTGAGGAAGATAATTATTTCTTGACGTTAAGATGTTTCATTGTGATTAAACCTATTGCACTCCTGAGAAATTGGAAATCTGCTTTTTGTCTCAAAAGCTACCTTTGATTTTTACACGTCTTGACATTCATGGAGGGTTTGGTCAGAATGTCCATAGATTGAATCAGAGAATATTAAAGCTATAGGACTTTTCCTATTAACCCCCCACCCCCACTCCCAGCATCCCCCGTGGTGGTCACCTGCCAGGGCTCTGACATGGCTGCAGACACCTGGAGTGAGACAAGCAGGCCCTTCTTAGGTGTGAGTTCATTCTAGAATTTCCTAGTTGTTTTCCTGCTGCCCATCCACATAGGAGAGACGGGATGTCTTGGGTGCTTGCAGGATCCATGAAGAGGAGTCGGCGGTGGTGTGCCCAGTGATTGATGTGATCGACTGGAACACCTTCGAGTACCTGGGGAACTCCGGGGAGCCCCAGATCGGCGGTTTCGACTGGAGGCTGGTGTTCACGTGGCACGTGGTTCCCGAGAGGGAGAGGACGCGGATGCGATCTCCCATCGATGTCATCAGGTCAGGGGTCGACTTCTGGGGGAACTCATTTTTTGAGCATGCCTCATTGCACCTGGTTGACCTGTCAAGGAAGGCCCTCGGGAGGGATGGTTAGCTGTCGGCTTCCCTACCTCCCTTCCGCCCACTTTTTTCCCCAGAGCGTTTGTTTATTTTTATTAAATATCTCTTCTACACACATGGATTTTATATTGGTATATTTTAATTCTTTTTTTTTTATTTTTTAATAGACAGGGTGTCGCTTTGTCACCCAGGCTAGAGTGCAGTGGTGTCATCATAGCTCACTGTAACCTTGAACTCCTGGCTCAAGATCCTCCAGCCTCAGCCTCCTGAGTAGCTGGGACTACAGGTGTGCACCAAACCGCCTGGCTAATTTTTCTTGTGTTTTGTAGTGACAGGGTCTCAATATGTTGAGACAGGCTGGTCTCAAACTCCTGGCCTCAAGTGATCCTCCTGCCTCAGCCTCCCAAAGTACTGGGATTACAGGTGTGAGCTACCATGCCTGGCTGGTATATTTTAATTAATTAATTTAATTTTTAAATTGTGGTAAAATATGCATAATAGAGAATTTGCCATTTTAACCATTTTTAAGCATACGATTTAAGTGGCATCGAGTACATTCAGTGTTGTGCAACCATCACTTCTAATTGTTTCCAGGGCTTTTCGTCATCCCACACAGAAACTGTACCCAGTAAGCCATAACCCCCTTTCTCCTCTTCCCAGCCCCTGGTAACCTCTATTCTACTTTCTGTCTCTCTGAATTTCCCTCTCTTAAGTACCTCAGGTAAGTAGAATCACACAATATTTGTCCTTTTGTGTTTGGCTTCATTCACTTGACATAATGTTTTCAAGGTTCCTACAGGAATCTATTCCTTTTTATGGCTGATTAATATTCCTTTGTAAGTGTAGCCGCATTTTGTTTATCCGTTCACCTGTTGATGGACACTTGGGTTGTCTTTTGGTTATTGTAAATAATGTTGCTATGAACATTGGTGTACCATTGTCAGTTTGAGTCCCTGTTTCCAGTTATTTCGGGTGCACACCTAGGAGTGGGAGTGCTGGGTCATGTGGTCATTCTCGAGGAAGCACCATCAAGCCCCTTTTGGCCCAGGGGGTGGGTGGCCCTGTGGGTGGAAGAGCCAGCTCCGGCCAGTGGCGTGTCTCGGTCTGAGCAGAGCGGGCCCATGGGAGGACCAGCAGCTCTCACTCTGGGGGTGTCGAAGTCATAGTCTGGCTCCTTCTTCCCCTTCCAAGTTCAGAACCACCTGGGAAACGGATGTGGAAGTCAGACAGGAGGAGGACTTCAGCTTTATTGCTGCTGTGTTGAACTGGAAAGGACATCTTAGGTCTGCGTCCACACTCGGCAGTTGGGCTTCTGAGTCCTTCCTCCTGAGTCCGGACCTCGAGATGACACACTGCTGGCTGGAGTGCAGCGAGTGAGGAGAATGTGTCCAGAGATAAGGCTGGGGAGATGGGGGCCAATTCCTGCCAGCCTTGAAGGCTGAGGGAAGGGGCTGGACTTTACCCAGAGAGAGTAGAAGCCACTGAAGGGATCTGAGCAGGAAGTGACCTGAGCGTGTTGCCTTCTTGAAAGACTGTGCCACATACCATGTGTGAGGGGCCTGGAGGGACAGGGCTGTGGACAGGGACACCATGAGGAGGCTTTGCAGTCTTCCAGGTCAGAAATGATGGGTCAGGAGACAAAGGCAGGAACTGACAGATTCCAGAGATGTTGAGGTGGCAGAATGGGGAGCGATTGGGTGGGAACTGGGAGAGGGAAGAATTGAGGAGGACACTCAGGCTTCTGTAGTGGCCCTTAGAGAGGGCATGTTGCTCAGTCCCTCACTCAGCAGGTTTGGAAACTGAGGCACAGAGTAGGGAGGCTGTTATCCAGCCTGTCATGCTAGTGCGAATAACGATTGTCCCTCCCCCAGACATGCTCAGGGACAGGTGTCAGCCCCATCCCATAATATCCCTGCACCTCAGTTTCCTCATCTGTGAAATAGATACAAGGGTATCCACCCCACCTGTTTCCTAGATTTTTAGGATGAGTGCACCTGAAAGTGCTGTGTAGTCTAGAACCTTCCCTTCCATAGGGACTATTGCTGTCCTTTTCTCACTTGGCCCCGAGTTCAGAGTCCAGGGAAAACCATGAGGCTGGGATCCTGGCATTTCAAACTGTTGTTATGTTCTTAGTGTTCTCTGTGCCCCCATTTCTGAGTCTACTCTTGCCTCTGCATCTCTGCGCTATGTTGATCTTACACTGTAGTAGGATGGAAGCCTCGGGCCATTGCTGAAGGCAGTGCTGGCTAGAGATGCGCCTGGTAGGGAGAAAACAAGGCCAGCCGGATGGGTCCTGGAGAGGAAACCATTCAAGCAGGAGTGGAACTGGCCCTCCTGGGCAGTTTACAGTGGGCACTTTAAGATGCCAGAGTTACTTCTGTGGTCTCCCACTTACTGGCCTCGGAGTGGTGTCTGTGAGCACCTGCCCTGTGAGAACACAGCTGCGTGACCACAGGACCTGGCACCGGCCATCCTCCCGGGGCACGTGCCTCTGGCTTTTCGCATCTCTGTGCTTCTAAAAGTAGAAGGGTTTCTCTCTCCCTTAGGCCCCTGCTCCTGCTGGAGCACCATTCCATTATTCTTTTGGGCTAACTCCCTTTTGTCTTGCAGACATTGCCTCCTGCAGGAAACTTAGCCCTCCACTCCCTGCCCCTGCACTCCTGTGTGTCCCCCAGGGCTGACTAACTTAGTTAATGTGTGTATCACACATAGAGTACTTGCCTATTGAGACACTCCTGAGCCTCCTCAGGGCAGGACTATGGGGTACGTCTGTGCCTGCAGGCCCAGCTTCGCAGGCACAGAGCATGAACACAGCAGCTTATGCTTAGAGATGGATGAACGGATGAAAGGGCTCCTGGCGGGAAGGTGGTTAGACCAACTGTGCTGGTTTCTGCTGCTTACAGTGAAATATGGATATCACACCTTTCTAGGTCTCCGACAATGGCTGGTGGGCTGTTTGCTGTGAGTAAGAAATATTTTGAATATCTGGGGTCTTATGATACAGGAATGGAAGTTTGGGGAGGAGAAAACCTCGAATTTTCCTTTAGGGTAAGTATGCCAGTCTTCTCTTTGGACTCATTCTTAACCTGTTCTCTCTCTCTCCCCCCCTCTCTTCTCTCTCTCTCTCTCTCTCTCTCCTCTCTCTCTCTCTCTCTTTGGGAAGGGTGGGATTTGCTGTGATAGCCTGGTGGGCTTTTCTTCCCTTATTGGCAGTTTATCCAATGATCCTGAGAGATGATAATGACATGCACATCCTATAAACATGCTTACCTTCTTGTTTCAACTTTTAAAAAAATGTACTTTGAATAGATTTGGGCCTGGAAAGAGCCTTGCAAGTCACCTAGTTCTTCTCCTAGTGAGGCCAGGAGAGGAGAAGTGACTTGTTCAAGGTTACTCAAAGAGTTAGTGGCAGAGACTGGACTGAAATACAGATCCCTGCTTCCTGATGCCATCTTCTAGAGCCTTTATTTGATTAACTCTTTATGAAGTACCTTGTTTATTTAGCACAGTGGCTTTCAAACTTTGACACATGTAAGAATTGTTGGGGAAACTTGTTAAAAAGGCAGATTTATAGGCATAGTCTAGAAAGTCAGATTTGATAGATTTAGGGTGGGGCCAGGATTTTGCTTTTTATAACAAGTCTATCTACTGATTCTATTGTACATGGCCCGTGGAAACCCCTTTGAAAAACTCCTAGCATTTCAATAGATTTTCCAGTTAATGGAATCTCACATTTAAGCAGCAAAACTTTATGTAAATGTTTACACTTTTCAATGGAAAATTAAGATTTTAATAATATTTTATATGGTGTCCCACCCTCATAAAAAGAGTTAATAAACAAGAATTTGGCCTTCTACCGAGGACTCACACCCTCCATCATAAGTACCAGATGGTATACTTGGTTGTACTACCCTTGGGAAAATGAGATGTGCTGTTTGTCCCTGCATGAAATGGCCCCGTATGACTCTGCCTGTTGAGTCTTGGGATTTGCTTTTAATGGTCTCTCTGCCTCTTCCCCAGGTGTCAGGCTGCTCTGCCTATTTCTAGAAGCTCTTCCTTTCCCCCTTCCAAACCTCTCTTCTTCCTTGCTGCTTTCCTGTCTTCTGTGGCTAGGAGATCAGGTAATCAAGCCTGTGTTTTCTGTAATGAATAAATGGATTGCCAGTGAGGCCTCTGGGGAGCTCCTATGAGTCAAGTGCATGAGCTTTAGTGCATGGACTTTGGGGTCTTGGTTCCAATGGTGTATTTGTCATCAGGGCTGCTTTCTTGCTCTTTGCCTGCATTCTGTGTCATGAGTGTGTTGGGTAAGTGGCTTCCTGCCCCACGGAGGCTGAGCATCTTTACAGTGTCCGTTATGACTACCTTGTGCCTGGCCTCTCTGCTACACGTGTTGTGGGCCGGCAGCTCATTCCCTGTTCACCACACCGGCCTCTCCTCTGCTCTGTGTGCAGATCTGGCAGTGTGGTGGGACTCTGGAGACACACCCATGTTCCCATGTTGGCCATGTTTTCCCCAAGCAAGCTCCCTACTCCCGCAGCAAGGCTCTGGCCAACAGTGTCCGTGCAGCTGAAGTGTGGATGGATGAATATAAAGAGCTGTACTACCACCGCAACCCCCGTGCCCGCTTGGTGAGTCCCCTGGCCCACCTGCTCGCCACCTGGCTTCATCTGAACAGAAGCAGCTGATCCTGGCTTCCCCAACACAGTAGGTCTGATTCTAGAAATAGAGGATAAATTGGTTATTCATGACATAAGTATGGGAAAACTTTATTCCTCCATTTATAATAATAATATACAGTCAATTCTTCTAATTCCCAGTACTTATGTTCCATAAAGCCACCACAAACACTGAATTAGTGAAAACTGAGCCATTGCTCCTTAGAGAAATATAGGGTTAGGTTCCTACGAGACTCAGGTCATAATAGTTTTGTCAACCGATCCATACAGAACCTTGTTTTATGTGTGTTTCTGTTCAAAGACAGCTTATTTAGCATATATTGTTGGCGTCATTAACATTGCACTCATGGCCAACAGCACTCTAACTCATGCCTGAATGAAGCTTACCTAACACATGTGTTTTCTTTCTGAGACACATGACAGCCTTCTTGCATTTAGAAACACTAGACAGCATGCACTTCAGCGTTATGATTGAAGGCCGTTTTAGAGTGGCTGGTAAAATCACCAACACAAAGCAGAAAAAATGTGAAGAACATCGTGAAAAAGACACTTGTTTACAATATGAGAGCTGAAACAAGAAGGCAGAGCATTGCCTCGTTCAACCTCACCTGGGAACATGGATGTTGGGCAACTCAAATTTTTTGTCCATGAATGTCTGTGAAAATTTGAAAACACCACAAGTATTGATTTGGAGGTCACAAATTTTAGTATGTCGGCAAATTCGGACATACAGAACCAGCAAATAATGAGGATTGACTGTGTCATTTCAGCTTGGGGTATCTGGTGTCACGTGTCAGGCATCACACATGTATTATAGCTTTCCTCTTTGTAGCCAGTAGGATTGAGTCTGCAAACTCAAGGTGCAAGTTAAGGCACAGTTCTTTACCTTAAAGTTGTGCTCAGGGACATGCCTGCCTTATTAGCTAGGGGTCTGTTATTGCCCTCTAGAAGCCTCTTCCTAGCCCCCTTAAATTGCCCAAGACCCCAGGAAGCTTACTGTTCCAAAACAGGGAGTCTCTTCTGCTTCCGTTTCCAGATGGGAAGTGAGCTGGAGAGTGGCCCAGGCCCCCACTGCCACTCTTTCTCACCATGTGTCATGGCCGTTGGAGATGCCCTCCACAGCCTAGCACGTGCCCTCCACCTCCCCTCCCCTCTCGGAGGCCTTGCTGGCCCTCTGTCTGAGCGATGGCGAAGGTGTCCCTATAGTCATCAAGGTTTCTGCTCTGTTGGCTTGCTCCCATGGACCCGGCACATGCTGCACTGACATGAGCCCAGGCCCTGGCACTGAGGCCCTGTGGGAGTCTGGGTCCTGGCCCAGACTGTCTGTCCTCAAAACAACTTATCTCAGGGACTTGCTATTATCTGCCCCAGGGCCTGTCCTGCCCCTGCCTCAGGGACTTCTGTGGACAAGGATCTGCCTCTTCTTTCCCAGAAGATCTTGGGCTTCAGACACAACACAGTCCATTGCCTCTGCCTGAGCCAGTTCTGTACGCCCAGGACAGGGCACCCACTTGTCCTGCATTTGCATAACTAGGAGGGCCACTTGGCAACACAGGAAGGCCTTGCAGTAAGACTTCTTTCCAGGCCACTGATGGAAGTCTCTTCTGGCTCCTTACAGCAAGCCTGCAGGGTAGCAATACAGGTCTCATTTCATAGATGAACTGAAGCTCAAAGAGAGGGAGATTGAAGGAACTTGTCCAAAGCCTCGTGGCTGCTGTGGGGTAGAATTGAGCCTGAGGCCTGGATACTCCAGCGCACCTCTAGCTCTGCTCTGCAGAGCCCCAGGCACTCCCACCTGAGCCGCCTCCGCCACCCAGGCCCCACAGTCATTTGCCTCTGCTTCCTTTGTCTTGCCCACCGCTATAGAGTAGAAGTACCTGCTCTGCCCTGGTGACCTGTCTGGAACCCATAGTTCCCTGTTCCCGAGGGTTCTCAGAGAATATGTTAGAGTAGCACTGGATATACCTTTAGGCTGAATGACCAAGGGCTGAGTGTTAAAGTGGATATTTGGTTGAAGCTGAGGGCATGGTGACTCTTATCAATGAAAGAACTTTGGGGAAATAGCAGAAATCTGAAATTTTATTAAAACAGTTACTTATTATTACCATTTTGTTAAATATTTAACTTGTCAATTTTTAACAGTTTAACATTATAGTGCAGGGACAGTAGTATTTCAGCACTCAGCATTTTTCTTATGGCTGCACATTTGCCATCCTGAATAGAGGCTTACTTTATTTAATTATGTGAAAGTTCTCAATCATTGGTTTTGTCCCTAAAACCAAACTTCCACGAGTATTCTTTATTGCAGCATTTTTCCCTTACCATCATAAGTATATATTAATACTTCAATATATTGAGGACATGATTACATCTAGGATACTTACCTGTGTTTGGAAGTGAATATTCAGATTTAATAGTAAATCAGAATGTCATGGCATACGTCGTGGTGAAACTGCTATTTTGCTGGCTGGGTGTCAGGATGACCTCTGTGATCATAGGCTCACTGATGACACACAGGTCCAGGGATGTCCATGTGGCCGCGAGGTTTGGCCCCTGACTCCATCAGCAGGTGTGTTGTCTCCTACCCTCATGCATCTGGCTGCACCTGCCTGTAGCAAGAGCACCTGGGAATGGAATTGGCTGTGAGACACTCTCTGCTACTAGATGCTGGAACCAGGAATGAGGCTGTTTTTATCCTCCATGCTCTGCACAGGGTCTGACACATAATAGCTGCTCAGTAAACGCTGGTTGGTTGTTAGCGAGTGAGCATCAGTGAGAAGGGCTTTGACAGAAGCACTGGGACCTGTGGGGACTCACTCTTTTGTTGTTTCCTCAGGAACCCTTTGGGGACGTGACAGAGAGGAGGCAGCTTCGGGCCAAACTCCAGTGTAAGGACTTCAAGTGGTTCTTGGACACTGTGTATCCGGAACTGCACGTACCTGAAGACAGGCCTGGCTTCTTCGGGATGGTGAGTAAGGTGGGCCCGTGGTGAGCAAGGAGTTCCCTGGCCTCCGGGTCTGATCAACAAATTCTGGGCAAGAAAGACCCCTTCTTGGGGATATTCCCATGCCCCCTTTTCATCCACTGTCCTTCCTTCTGCCCATGAGTGTCTGGGCCCTGGGTCCAGACTGTCAGAGCTGAAAGCCCTCTTGAAATTGACAGCTATAAGCCTCCCATTTTATAGATGAGGAAACTGAGACTTATTTGGTGTTTCCATGTCCTGGTTTCTACTAACACCTTATCATGTTACTTCTAGTCTCAATGGCTGGACCAGTTAATAATTCCCAACTTAGGAGTCTATAAAGACAATAGTGGGGATAGTGAGAAAACCTAAATGTTTCTGGGATAGGCCAACTAAAATGTCCAGTGTCTTTTGCTTTTGTCAGGAATGACACCAACTTAGTGAGGTCTCCTCTGCTGTGTCGTGTTGATTAGAAGTGCTGGTGTTCCATTCTGGAAGTCTTTAATAAATACAAAGTAGGATAGTAATGTTACGTTCTATTTTCATTATGAAAATGTTCAAACATACAAAAGTGCAGAGAGAATGGCATAATAAAACCTGTCCCTGAGGTTCTAGAATTCTCAAGATTCTGCCTCTCCTGCTTTCTCTCTCCTTTATTTCGTCCTCCACGTTTTTCTCTTTCTAAGCAAACCCCAGGCATCGTTGCCATTTCACTCCTATACGCACATATTTAGTACGGTCTTTATAAAATGCAGACATTTGCTTACAAAACTGCAGACGATTGTCACACCTAATCAAACGAACAATTTCGTGGTATTATTTAATATCCAGTTCTAATTCATATTCCCCCAACTCCTCAGATTTCTAATTGGAATCCAAAGAAAGCCCACACTTTGTGTTTGGTGGTTGTGTCTTGTCTCCTAAGTCTCTTGTAATCCAAGGCAGTCTTCTTCCTTTTTTGTTTTTTGTGTTTTTTGACTAATACCTTTAACTTGTTGAAAAAATAAGACAAGTGTCTGTGGAGTGTCTCACTCTTGGAATTACTGTTTGTTTCTTTGTGATGTTTTTAAGTCATGCCTCTCTTCCCTGTCTTTCTTTAAAATGGAAGTGAGGTCTAAAGGTTTGATTAGAGTTGGAGTCCACCTTTTTGGTGAGAACACTTTGTGGGTGGTATTTAGTATTCATGTTGCATCGTATCAGGAGCACATGATGTCTGGGCATCTTGATATTAGTGATAAGATTGACCAGTGGGTTCACAGAGTATCCCTCACCTGGACTGTATGGAGATACTTCACATTCTTTTTTTCATAGTAGGTCTTGAAATTGGGTGTATATTTGACAGCACATCTCAATTTGGATTAGTCACATTTCAAGTGTCCAATAGCCACATGTTGCCAGTGGCTGTCAATGGACTAGCACAGTTCTAACCTTTTTCAGTGGGCACAGAAAGGAAATCCATATTTTTGAGAAACAAATCATGAGCTCATATTGATATCTCAAATGCAAATATAATATTATAAGATTTTTTCTTTGATCTTATGTTCATATTTCTTCTTACATCGAAAATCTTGGTTTTTAACAATATTAACATAATTACTTATTTTCTTTATCCTAAAATATATTTAAAATAGTTTCAAACAGTAATACAGTATTCCAACTGACAGTGGTATAATGAACGAGGTTTACAATTTCTTTGCAGCTCTATTTGTTTATAGGATATATTTCACTAAGGTAGTATTGTCAAACATACCGTGCTCTAAAGTCATTTAAAATAATTCTTTCTCTGTGTCTATCACTGGCTAGATTTAGTTAGCTTGCTTAATCTCAGTTCAAGATGACAACCCGGATGTATCTGGACTGGTGCAACAGCAAGGCTGCCACTAATGAGAGAGGAAGAGATAAGAGCTTTTAGGCCATAAAGTGCTAATCTCTCTGAGCCTCAGGTTTATCACTTTATAATGGGGGTAAATATTCCTGCCTGTAGGTCAGAATGGGAAAGCACTTTTAAAACTAGAAAGTGCTGTACAGAAGGGGCTCTTGCCTTTGAGTTCTTGAGGCAGGCTCCCTCTCATTCCCAGAGCCTAGCGAGAAAGCTGTTAGTGTGTATAAATCTGGACCAAAAGGCTACCTTTATGTTTTATTTAGCTCCAGAACCAAGGGCTGAAAAAATATTGCTTTGACTACAACCCTCCTGATGAAAACCAAGTCGTGGGACACCAGGTCCTTTTGTACCTCTGTCATGGGATGGGCCAGAACCAGGTAGGTGTGGGCTGCCTCTAGGAAGGAAAATGAGGGGAAAGCAATGTTTTTTTTTTTTTAAATCAAATATTTAATTTTTTTTATTGTAAAAGTGATACATACTCATGACGGAACATTTGGGAGATATAGTGAATGGCAGGGCCCAGAGAGACCATTGTTAAAATTAAGACATGTTTTTTTTTTCTCATCTTTTTTGACACACAGGCTTTAGATTTTGTGTTTTAAATAGTTGTTATCATAATGTCTGTATATTTTATATTCCATTATTTCCATTTACTTCATCATACTTTTCTTATGTTATTAGACATCCTCTCAGAATATCATTCCTCATGGACTCTTGGTATTTCATTGTGTGCCTATATTACTGCTTAGTTAACTGGTTCCCAGCCTTGTAATTGCTTTTGCAATTATAAATAACCCTGCCATTAATATCGTTGGACAGAAAGCAAGAAGGAAAAACAGCAGATCTGCATTTCATATGATTTCCTTAGCATTAATTCTTGAGTGGAATGAAAGGTTTGATGCATAGTGCCGTACTGCACAGTGGGGGTTAGGGAAATTGCCTTAGCTGGGGGCCCAGGTGGATCTTTCTGGGTTAAGCGCTGTACTTCAGGCCGGGCAGGGGAAGCTCAGTTGTGGAGGGTCTGAGGACCAGAGCAGGAACCCCGGCGCCCAGGAAAGCAGATGGACCCATCAGGGCAGGGCCCTCGTAGGATGCAGGAGATAAGAGAAGGTAAGGTAAGAAAGCTTTGAAGGTTCTGGACCTTCAGAACTTTCCTGTCCTGAGGAGTTTTCAGATACCCATAGATGGAGGGATGGAGATTCAGAAGTTTTCTTCCAATCTGGATTCACCTCAGTTCCATTAGAATATTAAGCTTCCTTATGGTCAACAGTAAACTTTCATAATTTGGACCCTTGCAACCTTAAATTATTCAGGTTCTTCAACACTTTTTAGAACAGTGTTCCTTAAAGCTGATGGTACCTGACTGGTACCATCAGCATGACCTGGAGCTTAGAAATACAAACCCTCAGACCCATCCCAACCCTAGCGAGTCCCAGACTCTTGTTTTAAGCAGCTTTTCCGGAGATTGGTTTCCTTAAGAACAGCCACCCGTGTCAGAATCTCCTGGAAGGGAGGTGGTAGGCTGGGTGGGTGAGTGTCTTGTCAAAAATGTGAAAAATGCAGCTTCTTAGGCCCCATTCTGACAGAAAGAATCCTTAGTCCTTCTCTGGGGTGGGGCGAGGAATCAGTATTTTTAGTAGACACCGTAGGTAGTTCCTAGGCACACTTGAGTAGGAAAACCATTGCCCTGGAAGAACCAAGTCTTCCCCTTAGCAGTCATGTTGCTGCTTGGGCACAGCACTTTATAGTTTCCAGGCACTGTCATATCCATTATATTTGGGGGTTGGGAGGAAATGCTGAGGAGAAGGAGAGGAAGTGTCTGGTCAAGGTCTCACTCAGAGAGCCCTCAAGCGCTAGCACTGGGACGGTCCATTTCTGTTCCTGCTGTCCCACACCAGCACAGGGCTCAGCACAGCCGGCACGAGGTGACATGCACCAGCCCTGTCCTCACTGTCTAGCGAGCGAGTCAGGCATGAGCAAGGGCCACTTCATTCACGCTCGTAAAGCACTGCATTCGCGGTTCACGGCGTAGGCACCCATCACACAGGTTCCTGTCAGTCTTGTGGGGAGTGTGGGACGCCACCCATGCTTCTGTGACCCCGGCTTTTCGTCCAGCGGTTTCCCCTCTTTCCACATCAGAGGGTAACTGATACATGTTGGCTGCCCCGTTTTTAGTTTTTTGAGTACACGTCCCAGAATGAGATACGATATAATACCCACCAGCCGGAGGCCTGCGTAGCTGTGGAAACAGGACAGGATATTCTTGTCATGCATCTCTGCGAAGAAACTGCCCCGGAGAATCAGAAGTTCATCCTGCAGGAGGTAAGCGAGCCCCTCCTTCCTTGCTGGCGGTCCCTGGGCTGTAAGGGGGAGAGGGAGAGTCCAGCATTCTCTCTGATTTAGTCCTAGCAAGGCTCAGGGATGCGGCCACACTGTCATCGTGAGCCTGAGGTGGTGGTAGTGGCAGGAGGGTTGGACTCCCATGGCATGTGGGTCAGAATCGCCTCCTTCCTTCCTCACTGTCTAGTCCCTTTCCACCTTTTCTCTTACCCTTCAGGGGGCTGTGATGGGAAGAGGGCTCTTGAAAATGCATTTGGAGGTGAAATGAGCTTTAAATGGGTGACACAAATGGCCAGAGTATAAGGACGCGAGGGCAGAGATACCCCACCTCACTAAGCCTTATGTTTCCCAGCTCTAAAATGGACACAGTAATAGCAGCCTTGCCTAACTCTCATGGGGATTAGATGTATAGCCAGAAATATTCTTTGGAAACTGTAAAGCTTGATAGAGGTAAGTTGTTACTTGTGGTATTATAACCAAGAACACACCTCTTTGTTGGAGTTGGCTCTCCAAACCGTCTCTGTTGATCCGGAACTGGGTGTCACTTCAGGCCTGGAAGGGACTGGCCCCGCCACCTTTGCAATCAGCCCATTACAGGACTTGTAGATCGATCATATCCTTTGACTCCCTAAAAAGCACTAGAAGGAATAAATCCAAAGAAAATAATTCAAAAGAAAAAATTAGTTCTCTTTTATCTCCCTGGGAAGCTTCGATTCTCAACCTGGTCTCTGATATGGAAAGAAGCTTCTATACTGCTTATAAGTGAGTTAATAATAAGTCTGATTAAAAGTTGGAATATGTTTTCCTGTAGGGAAATGTTATAATTAGCAATGAAATTTGCAGGCTGCCTGGAAAAGCCAAGCACTGTAATGCTACCCATTTTATATAAGAAAATAAGAAGGAAAAAAACTTTTGCATACCCCAAAAGTCTGTGACCCTTTTGAATGCCCTCTTCTTCTCATCTTTGTCCCAACTGCAAGCCATTGGAAGCCCTCAAGGAATAGTAATGCAAGCTAGAAACAATAAAATTGGTTTGACATATCATTAAAATTTTTTTCTCAAATTTCAGTGACCATTTAAGGAAAAGTAAGTTTGTTTAGAAGGGTAGGAAGTATACTTAATTTGATTATTTACTTTTAAGTTACTCTAAAGCAACTTAGGAACACTTTGAGGGGTTTTCAAGGTTGATCGTGTTGGGATTCGGTTGCATCTAATTTTATTTCCAAGGCTTCTCTTCCCTTGGAACAAGTATGTTATTCATTCTGCCTGTTTGCTGCTGAGAGTGATTGAGTTCATACAGCTTATCACGGGGAGGTGGAGGGCAAAGATGAACACCAGGCCTTGCGGGGAGACTTGCTGAGATACCTCAGCAAGGGTAGGGAGGAAGGAGAGAAGGGGGAGGTTGGTAAAGAAGATCTTCGTCTTTGGGGCTTTGGGAACTGGCACAGTGCGGAGAACGCAATGCCCCTCGCCCTGACCTTTCCCAGGTGAGGAACTCAGGCCGGGTGGCCACGTGACTTTCCCCTTCAGCCAGCTGGCCTGTGGCTGAGCTGGGACTACAGCCAAGTTTCCACACTCTCCGATTAAATACGTAAGAGAAAGCTCACTGGGAATGGAATTAGTTGATCTAAGAGGAGTGAAAGAGTTAAACAAAGAATCTTTTTTCCTGATTTCCCTGAAGGAAAGGAAATGCAGTAGGCAGACGGGTCTGACAGACCCCCGGAGCAGCCAGCAGGTGGCAGCACCGGTCCTGCGCGAGGCCAGCGTGGTGCCTCCTGGACACATCTGGTGCTCCCCATACACGGGACAGTCCTGAGTTGCCATTTTACACTGAAGACAGTTACCCGGCAATAAGTAATTCTTAAATGGTAAAAAATCACACCCTGAGCTCTTCAGAACATGTTTTAAGGGGAAAGACTTTTCTGAGGAATCACCTGTAATTCTCTTGAACATCCAATGTCTGTTATCTTTGTAGGATGGTTCTTTATTTCACAAACAGTCCAAGAAATGTGTCCAGGCCGCGAGGAAGGAGTTTAGCGACAGTTTCGTACCGCTCTTACGAGACTGCACCAACTCAGATGATCAGAAATGGTTCTTCAAGGAACGCATGTAATAAAGTGTCACCGTACTAAGGAGCCCATCAAAGGAGATCGTGGGCGCAGGACTCTGTGCCCAACAAAGACTAAGCTAAGCGCAGCGATCATATTGCCATTTGTGAAAGTGTTGCTGGGTTTAGTAAAAATATAAATAAGCTTTGTGCTGATTTTGAAAACTTTAAAAATGTTCCGAAATACCCTATTTTTAAAGGGTAATCCTAAAATGTTAACTCTTGGTATTTGGAGTATTAAACCCTTGTAATATTTTTCTATGAAGATGTATATTTTACAGTCGTGCCTTTTAGTCTCACTAGCAAAAAAAGGTAAATATTTTATTTTGGTATTTACAATGATTCCCAGGTATAAAGATGTCTACACGGGTGGAAGTTAGACTCATGCAATGTATTTTGCATAAACTGATAATACCTCAAATGTTGGGTTAGAGTTTTCTCCGTAGAGAGATGGACACTAGGAACATTGTATTGATTCCTTCGGATCACTGAGATATTCTAGATTTATTTAATAAAGAATGCTTTTGGGGTAGGTGTTGTTACCACAGTTAACACTCCATGATGTTCATGTCAGCCAAAGAGGACTAACCAAAGCTGAAATCTTAAAGAAACAATTTGCTCTACCAAGCTGATCATAAATTTGAGAGTGAACTTCTAACAAAACCTAGCTGTAGTGCGGCCGGTTGCTTTTAGTAATTACCACTATGACTTTAAAACTCATTTATGTATATCATTTTTAATTTTTATCACACAATACTGGCAGGGAGAAATTTAATGTTCCGAGTGAAATCCATTTTTCAGATTTGTTCAGTAGCAACATTTGGTCATTTTAGGCAATGTTAGATTTTTTCCTGCAGCAGCTACCGTGAAAGTTTCTCTCGGTAATTCTGATTTGTGAATGATCCCAGATCAACTCTGAGATCTTGTCAACCTGATAAAGTCAATATGAATGATTTAAAAAATGTGAGAAAACTGACCGCAGATTTGTTTTTGTACCAATCAGATGTGAGCAATGAAGACACAAGTGTTATTGATTAAAAAGTGTCAGTTTGTGTCTCAGGCTGTTTTTGACACTCTCTGAGAGATGTGGCAGGGACACAATACCCAGAAACAACTCCAGCCTGGATACATCTTAACCACTCTGTACTTCAGTTTCTTCTTCTGAAAAATGGGGAGGAAGAATAACAGAGCAGGTGAGAGCTTCGCTTAGTACCTGGCACACAGTGTGGGTTCATTAAATGTCAGCCTCTGTTTTCATATCGCACTTTATAAAATGTGAAGCACATTAAACATCAATAGGTGTTTATTCAAAAATAAATATTATTAGGTTTTTTTAATCTTTATGAGATTAAACAGCACTTAGCAGGGAGGAATATCTTCCGACACAGCTCAGTTCTCTGATAAATATAAGGCAGTGTGGGGTACCACTGTGGGGACTGTGACAGCAGGGCAGGTACCCACTAAACCTGTAACGAGTTAGGAAGTTCTGCCTTGCCGCCCTCCCCGCCGTTTCTGCAGGGTCAGTACGAGCTTGATGAAGGGTATCAGCCCTCCCAGATGCAGGAAGACAGTTCAGGCAGACATAAAATTAACGCCAACAAAACCCATCATGGGTGCGGGGAGGCCACTCATGCATTTTCTTGTGCATTCGCTGGGCACTGCAGCTAATTATTAATAGCTTTAATTGATAAAGGGAGGAAGTCACCCCCTTCCTCCTGTATCAGCTTATATGCAGTCATTCTTAGGCTTGAAAAAAAATCAGTATGAAAGTGTCAAGGGAAATATTTTCACAGACTGGGAGGCAATTTATACTATGTTGAGAAACCTTTCCCTTCACTGATGGGTGAAGAGTCTGAGAAAAGCCCGTATGGACATGAGAAAATTCTCACATGCATTTTTTTGCCTAAGTGGGTTTCCCACCTGCCTGCACCTGACCCACTGGGAAGCGTGAACTGAGTCCTGGTGTGTGCAGGTGGGAGTCCTGGGGGATAGTCCTGGAGCTGTGGCAGGTCAGATCACCTTCTAGGACTCTGTTGTATTTTCCTCTGATTTGGTCTTGGGGTCTCTCTCAGGATAGTGGGTATAAACTCTAGCTCTGCCCTGCTGGGGCTCCAAGGACTTGGTTGTGGATGTGTACAGTGTGCCTTTCATGGGGACACTTCTTTATCCTGGCAGACAGCGAATGCCTAAGTGCCTGACCTGTGACCAGGTGTCCCTCTCACAGGAAACTTGCTCATACTGGCAGATGCTCTTGTGGCTCTTGTCTGACCTGTGTCCAGTTTATTCCTACCAAGATAGCCCCTCTCTAGGAGAGCCCTGACCTGGAGAGAAGTTAGGTTTGGGTGTGTTGGTCAGGGGAGACCCAGGGGAGGCAGCTCAACAAAACATAAAAAGACAGAAGCAGTGTGTTACTTAATCCAGAGAGAAGAGGGCAGCGGGCCTCACAGGGCCAACAGGAAGTGGGGGGCCATCCGGGACATGCACTCAATCAGCAGAGAGAGGGACCGGTGGGCTGAGGCCTTTACTGGCGTCCAGGACATTTCCCAAGCAGATTTCCCACGGGGAGTTCTAAGTGGAGGGTTTGGAGCAAGCAGGTGCAGTTCCATGGAGCACGCCGTGACTGAGAGTTGGGCACTGTGGCGCATCTGCACAGTGCACGTGGGGTGTGGGGCACAGTGGGCAAGTCAAGTCGGTTGTATCCAGCTGTCCGCTAGGAAGGTGGTCACCAGGAGGCAGTCATATGGTCCCATTAGGGAGCTGGGAGGAAGCAGGGAACTGGAAATCGTGTCAAGAGGGACTGAGCCCTGCTTCTTGGTATGAGAGTCAAACCTATATTCACAATGAATGCCAAGGCAACATAAAATTATACGAATTCACTACAGACTCATTTCCTCATCTGCATAACGAGGATAAATATGTCCTGTGTTGATTTCTTAGCTCTATTTTTTAGTTACTTTTTTGGCGGTTGCCTCAGGGATTACAGTGTGCTTCCTGAATTTATCACAGTCTTCATCAGCTTGGTATGGAGTTAATTCTGGTAAAATTTAGCAAATTTGCACCAGTGTAGCTCCATTTCCTATAACTATATACGTTATAAACTCAATAACAGAATAGTAAAATTATCGCTTTAAGCAGTAAAAGATAAAAATATATGTATACACACATACAATCTCTTATATTTACTGACATATGTGCCATTTCCCACTCTCTGCATTACTTCCTGTGAGTAACAATTTGGTGTTATTTTCTTTCAGAATAAGGACTCTGTAGTAGTTCATCTGTGGTAGGTCAGTGCAACAAATTCAGTTTTTATTTGGGAACATTTTTATTCTGCCTTCAATTTTTGAAAGAGTTTAGCTGGATATAGAATTCTAATGGACAGGGTTTTTTTTCTTTCAATGCTGTGAATTTGTGATTACCCCACCTTAGGGTCTCCATTGTTTTGGATGAGAAGTCCTTTAAATCTTACCTCTACGTGATGAGTCATTTTCTCTTGCTGCCTTTTAAGATTTTCTCTTTGTCTTTCAGCAGTTTGCTTATGATGTGTCTAGGTGTGGTCTGCTTGTGTTTATCATACGTGTGGTTGGTTGAACTTTTTGGAATGTAATTTAATGTTTTTCATTAATTTGGGAAGGTTTTAGGCATTACTTTCAAAAAATATGCTTTTTTTCTGCCCCTTTCTCAGTTCTTCAATTTGGATTCCTGTTGATCTGTCTTTAAGTTCACTGATTTCTTCTGACATCTCAAACCTGCTGTTGGGCCCGTCTTGTCATTTCCTTCATTTCAGTTATTATACTTTTCAACTTTAAATATCCATTTCGTTCTTTATTGTTGTGTTTGTTTCTCTGTTGAGGTTCCCTATGTATCGACTCATTGTTAGCACGTTTTCCTTTAATTCTTTGAATGTAGTTTTCTTTAATTCTTTGAATGTGTTTGTAGTGGCTCATTTGAAGTCTTTGTAACTTTGTAAATTAAAACAAATCTGTTATCTCACAGTTTCTGGAGCTCAGAAGTTTGGGGTGGCTTAGCTGGAGTCTCCCACTCAGGGCCTCACAGGCTGCAGTGCAATTGTCAGCCAGGGCTGTGATCTCACCTGAGACTCAGGGTCCTCTTCCAAGCTCACTGGTGTTGGCAGAAGTCAGTTCCTTGGGATCATAGGACCGAGGACCTCAGCTCCAAAAGACTACTTCCCGTTCCCTCCGCGTGTCTCTCTCCACAGCATGATAGCTGCTGCTTTGAAGCCAGCAGGGAAGTATTACTGCTTCTTCCCTCTTTAAAGGGCCCACAGATTAGGTCAGGCCCACCCATGATAATTTCCCTTCTATTAACTCAGAAGTCAATTGATTAGGGACCTTAATACATCCATACAGTTCCTTTGCTGGAGTACTGTCCCATCATATTCACAGGTCCTGTCCACACTCAAAGGGAGTGGATCATGCAGGGTGTACACAACAGGGGGTGATCGTAGAATGCTGCCTGCCATAGTCGACCCTCTGGCCCCCCACAATTCACATCCCTTCCACGTGCAACATACATTTACTCCCTCCAAGGACCCCAGGAGTCCTATCTCATTACAGCATGAGCTCAGAGTCTAAAATCTCACCTTCTAAATCCAAACCTCATCAGCTAAAAGTTCAAAATCTAAATCAGGTCCAGGTACAGATGAGGCTCCTGGGTATGGTCCAGTAAGTACAGCCACTGGGGCCCAATTCCTCTCCATCTGTGGACCTGGGAAACCAGACAAGTTATTTGCCCCCAAACCTCCAACATACAGTAGCAGGATGGGCATAGGATCACAATGGTAGACATTCTGGCGCAAAGAGGGGGGAATACAAGGCCAAAAGCAGTTATGAGTCTGTGACGGTTTTGAAATCCAGCCAGGCAACTGTTTGGCCTTTTTTGATTAGCCTACAAGATCTGGGAGTAATTTCAGGGGCTCTTGGCTGTTTCCTCTGGGCACTTGGTTCCACCCTCTTATCATAGTTCCTTTTTATGAAAGGTAGCACTTGTTTGCAGCTGAGGAGTTTTATCAGCTTGCTTCCTGTCCCATTTAGTCCATGCTGGCAGTGCTTCTGCTTCAGCAGTTTTCTCAAGAACTTTGTGGGTCTTGCATGGACTTCACTGATTTTCACTCTTACTAGACAGAGGCCACATCCACGTGTCTTTCCAAGCTAAGTCCTTTTCTATGTTGGTCTCCTGCCAAGATGGCTGAAGAATAATGGCCCTAAGGTCCCTAGCTGTCCCTGATTTGGTTGAGAAGATCTGTCAGGTACACACACACACCCTTAATCTCTTGAAAGGGCCCTTTGTGTGACTGAATACTCTGACCTTTTGATCTTTCTGAGGTTTTAGCAAAAGGTCGTACAGTCACACACTTAGCCTTTTCTCTATGCCATGCTTTCAGCAGCCATTGGATTTTTAGCATCTTTTGCCATCTGGAGAGAATGAGAATTTTCGAAAAAACTCAATTGTAGTTCATTTTTGTGTAACAGTTTTCCCCTCTATTTATCTTTCTTCTCTCACATTTTACTTTAAGCAGCAAGAAGAAACCAAGCAGCGTCTTCAACATGCGTGGAAATCTCCTTCACTACATAACAAGGTTTATCCCTTATGAGTTCTGCTTTCCACATAACTGCAGGAGACAGTTAAAAATTTTTTTTTAAGTAATTTATTTTTAAACATTTTTTTCTTGATATATAATAGTTGTACATATTTTTGGGGCACACATGATATTTTGATACATGTATACAATGTGTAATGATCGAATCAGGGTAATTGGGCTACCTATCACTTCAAATGTTTATCTTTTCTTTGTGTTGGGAACATAACAAATCTTCTAGCTATTTTGTAACATAAAATAAATTATTAACTATAATTTCCCTACTGTACTATTACTACTGAATACTAGAAAGTATTTTTTCTATCTAACTGTATTTTTGTACCCTTTAACCAACTTCTCTTCACCACCACCCACCTTTTCCTGGCCTCTGGTAACCACCAGTCTACTCTCTACCTCCATGAGATCCGCTTTTTTAGCTCCCACATATTATATGAGTGAGAACATGTGGTATTTGTCTTGCTGTACCTGGCTTATTTCACTTAACATAATGACCTCCTGTTCCATCCATGTTGCTGCAAATGACAGGATTTCATTCTTTTGTATGGCTGAATAATATTCCATTGTGTATATATATGACATTTTTTTAATCCATTCATCCACTGACGGATACTTAGGTTAATTCCATATCATAAGTTGTGGCTATTGTGAGTAGTGCTGCAATAAACATGGAGTGCAGCTATCTCTTTGATATACTGATTTCCTTTCTTTGGGATCTGTTTGTCTTTCTGTGGTATAGCCAATCAGTATATACCCAGCAGTGGGATTGCTGGGCCATATGGTAGTCCTATTTTTAGTTTTTTGAGGAACCTCCATACTGTTCTCCATAGTGGCTATACTACTTTACATTCCCACCAAGAGGGTGCAAGTGTTCCCCTTTCTCCATATCCTCTCCAGCATTTGTTATTTTTTTGTCTTTTTGATAATAGCCATCCTATCTGGGGTGAGATGATATCTCATTGTGGTTTTGATTTGCAATTCACTGGCGATTAGTGATGTTGAGCATTGCAGGGGACAGTTTTGCTAAGCTTCCTGCCCCTGTATAGCAAGGATCCCTTTCCTCCAGTTTCCATCAACACATTCCGCACTTCCTCTGAGCTCTTACTGGCCGCATCCTCAACATCCATATTTCTACAAACAGTCTGTTGAAGGAAATGCAGGTCTTATCATGCTACTCAAAATTCCTCCAGCCTCCTCCCACATTTTGGGTATTTGTTACAGCAGCATCTCTCTTCCAGGTACCAAAATCTATATTCATTTTCTATTGCTGCATAACAAATTCCCATACATTTAGCAGCTGGAAATACCCATTTATCATCTTACAGTTCCTGTAGGTCAGAAGTCAGGGCATGCTTGGCTCAATGGGGTTCTCAGCTCTGGGTCTTGCAGGCTACAGTCAAGGTGTTGGCTAGGACTGCTGTCTCATCTGAGACTTGGGGTCTTCTTCCAAGCTCACTGTTTGTTGCCATAATTCACTTCCTCATGGTTGCAGGACTGAGAACCTGAGCTCCTAGAGGTCTTCTGCTGAGAAAGTCTGCTGCTGGCTTAGAGGAAGTAAGCTGCCGTGTTGTGACATGGCCACATGGCTCAGACCTGAATGTGGCCTCTAGGATCTCAGAGTGGCCAGGTTCATGTTGAATTTCTGGAAACAGTCTCATCAGTGTGATTACCATGTTAATAGCAATGTAGACAATGCAGGTGCATTGGAAACTCGGGCTCAGGAATGTCCATCCCTGTCATCAGAGACTGACTTACCATTTGAGAAGATTCCATTTTCAAAACTTGTAAAAATTCCCAAGCAACTGACATCGGTATGACAGGCTCCTTATATGTCAGTCAGGAAGGATTTGTTATACAGGCCAATTCTGGATTTCTTTATGGATTGAGTATCTGTTAAACTTAAATTGCCTGTGCTAAATGCTTCCGTTTTCTCCTCATGTTAAAACAGTGCTTTTCACACTTTCATATGCATGGTGGGAGTCCTCTGGCAGATTTGGGCTCAGTAGGTCTGGGTGGGTCCTGAGATTTCACATGTCCCCCAAGCTCTTAGGGGATGCCATTACTGCTGGTTTGTGGCCATATTTTGAGTAGCAAGGTTAACTAAGGTGAGAGGAAGAGGAAGAGGAGGAAGCGCGTGACTGGCTGGGCAGTCGTGTCTTCCTTGCACACACACACTAGATGGTGTTGTCAGCTCAGAAAACATGTCAGTGCCTTCGTTGAGGCTGTCTGTTGGTCTAAAAATCCTCTAAATCAGAGATCCCCAGGATGGCAGACCTGAAAGGCCCCCAGAGATCGTCTGGTGCCAAATGTGGCTGACCAGGAACTGAGGCCAGGGAGGGACGGGGTTTGCCTGAGATCACACAGCAAATTAGGGACAGCATTTTCTTTGTCAATCCCTAGCATTCCGTTTAGTAGTCAGCGTTCTCCATTTGGCCTGGATGTGTTGTTTTTCTTAGCATGTGAAAGAGGTACTCTAAAAAATTGGCTTTACTATATTATAGTAAATTAAAAAGTCAAATTAGTTTTTTGTCTTGATAAAAAGTTCTAAAGACTTTGACAGATGTCTTGATGTACCATAGCTACAATATTTATTTAAGGGGTGTAGTTGGAAATACTGGCCTCTTACAGTCTCCTAATGTTTATGAGATTTAGTACACTACACACCGAATTTCTCAAGCGTATTCACAACTTTAGAGCTTTTTTTGTTTTTACAAGTATTATTTTGTTTGATCTTGTGAGGTCAGTTGGGTGAGGATGGCTGCCTTCTGTTTGCAGTTGCTGATAATAATAATAAAAATAATGCTAATACCATGGGTCGGGCACTGTTCTAAGCACTTTCATATAAATGAGCTAATTTAATTCTCAAAACGGCCAGTGAGGTGGGTGCTAATCCATACCCTCCTTCCTCTCTCCCTTGCCCCATTTTAAAGGTGGAGGCACTGGGGGCTCAGGAAGGGTCGGAGCTGGCCTGAGGTCACACAGATAATAAGTGGCAGCTGACTCCAGAGCTCAGACCTACTCCTGCCTCCGGGAGCAGAGGGCAGGTGGCTTACCCAAGTCACGAAGCTCGGATGCCCTGGCCGTTCTTAATTCACTTACCCAACACTGCCAGTTACAGCACGACAATGAGTGTCTGTCCTGCTTGGAGAGTGCAAGAGTTTACAGCTGATTTATATCTCTGGGAAAGCACATTTCTTTCCAAAATGTCAAGTCAGGGAGGAGAATCAGGGGCAGTGCTCCAAGTGCAGAGCCACCTGGGGACCACCCCTGTTCCTCCATGTGCAGTTGTCCAGGTAGGCTTCCGCCTTTGCCCACGCCCACACTCTGCCCTCTTTCTCTTCCAAACGGGGCAGGGGTGGGAGGTATTTCTTCAGTTTCCCCCTTTGAGATTCTTGCTGTGCAGCCACAGAGGCCCACAGGCAATTACTCCATCCAGCTCTTTTCCATCCTCAGAGTGTTTAATACCCGCGGGACAGAGAGTTCTGTCCCAACTGCCATGTCCTGATTCCTCTGTGAATCATCTTGAACCTTCTTTTATGAGCCAAGGGTCAGTGGAATAGATTGCTCATGAGGCTGTTAGGATAGTTATTTCAGCATCCTCTAAAGAAATTGCCAGATGGGTGTCTATCGGGCAGCCCTGGTTATAACTCGGGAGTGATTGCAAAGCACCACTGGGTTCTAGTTGCCAACTGTTACGAAAGGAAGCAAATTACTGGGTTATAGACTTTGAAGGGACTTTAGAAGTCACGTGCTCAATGCCCTCCTTTTGCAGGAGTCCCTCCTCCACATCCTGAACACTGTCAGCTGACCCTAGTTTGTCCACTGCCAGTGAGGGGGAGCTCTTACTCGACAGGCCGACCTGTCCTGTTCTTGGGTAGCTTCTTAACGAAGCTGGAAGCGCTGTCTCTGTGGCTTCCTTATTGCTTCGTATCCCCTCTGAGGCCACCCAATGTGTTTGCTCTCTCTGCCCCAGGACAGTCCCTCAAAGAGTCAAGGAGAGAGGACATGTCCCTGCATCTTCTCTGCTGCAGGCTAACCAGCCCTCATTTCTTCAGACTGTCCTCATGGGATGTGGTTTTCCCTGGGGTTCCAGGAGGGAGTGAGGACAGAGGTTTGCATGAAATCTGCTGCATTTAACCAAAGGTCAAGACTCGATTCTGCGTCTCTGCAAAGAGGTCCAGGCCAGCTCAGGCTGACCCCAGATGCTGTGAGGGTGATGAAAGGACCTTGGTAGGCTGTGGAATGGGGAGAGGCTGTGTGTGTGTGTGTGTGTGTGTGAGAGAGAGAGAGAGTCAAGAACAAGCGAAATGGTGTAACAGAACAAAAACCTTCATTTTCCATAATAGGAAGCCAATAATAATGGTCTAAAATTGAAAAATCACAAGAAAGCAAGACAAGTATGTTATTTGACATACGGAGGCCAACAGGGGAAAACAGCCAGAGGAGATGAAAGTGGAGGCTCTCTCGGGAGCCAGATCTGGGGACGAGGAGAGGTGGAACGGGGGACTGCTGATTTCATCATAAACCTTGAGAGCTATTAGGATTTTCAAGCCCAGTGCATGTATTCATTTCATAAAAATTATCTTTAAAAATTCCCCCCAGTGGAGTCTGACTTCAAGCTCTCGTTAGTAGGGGAATGATCAGGGCCCCAGGTTTGACTGTATTTGGCATGATAGATTGGAGAGAGGTCGGGATTTGCTGTACAGCAGACCTGAATTCTGTTTGGCCACATGGATTTTGGGCACGTTCCTTAACCCCTCTGAGCCACACTTTCCTCTTCCGTAAAACAGGGGCTGTGCTAGTACCTACCTCTACGGGAGCTGTGCAGGCTAAATGGGAGGGCGTGGGCCATGCTGGAAGCACAGGGCACCTGCTAGGCTCAGTGCTCAGGGAAAACGTCCTGAGGGGGAGCAGATGCTGACCAGACAAAGATCCCAAGTAGCTCAATCCCAGAGACATCCTGGGGACCAGAGAAGCTGTCAGAAACAACAAGGAGTATCTGGGACCCCTGCCCCCGGATCGGTTGCTCTTCACGGAAGTCCTGGATTCTTTGCCGTTTGCTGCCTGGGGCAGAACAGAAGAAGTCGTTGGAGGTTCTCACCCCTCCCTCCCTCCCCATCTGCAGAGATATTAACTTTTCAACTCTTCTCCTCTCATAATTAGTTCATCTCTATGGGAAAACTTAGAATCCAAGAGCTGCAGGGAGTTTTGGGGTTCATTTTAGGCCAATCTTTTCACTGTGGAGTTGAGGGCACTGCTTCCTGAGAAAGGATGGGAAGGGGGCCCCAGAGGTCAGTTCGTCCTTGTGCCTGGAGACAGGAGCATGGACCTCGGCCACTCGGTGAGGCCCCAGCCAGCCACAGGATTTGGAAGACTTGGGGAGCTTGTCCTGATGTGGACTGGGCTCAGCTCACAACCTTTGGAACCAGAAGCCAGAGGGAAATAAAACTGCCCTTTCTGTGTAAGATTCTGGACAATGCTGGGAACTTGTCTGCAGAACAAATTGATTTATGGGGACCCAGCTGTGAGGAACTGTACAAAACAGGGACCAGAGGAGATATGCTCCAGATGTGGCTTCATTAAAAGCAGGGGTGGAACAATAGGAATGAAAGACTTCTTAGGTCTCTTGGGCCACGGAGACTTTGAGTCTAGGGAGAAAGTGTGGCCAAGGGCCTATGGCATCAAGCTTCTGACTCTGAGCTGGAAAGTTCTGTCCAATCTCCAGAAACTACATATGGGGAACCTAGAGGCCCAGAGAAGGAAGGGGCTGCTCCAGCATCACACAGCAAGGGGAGCCGAGGCTGGGACCCAGAACCAACATCTGCTGCCGGATCCAATGTCTATCCTATCACCCGCCCCGGCCTCTCACTCCAACGGTCTGCCTTTTGGAGTCCAACTCAAGGCTTTCATAATTAAACATCAAGGGAAGATTTAACTCTGCCACACTCTGACAGTGAGATTGGCCATACTTTGGGGAACGAGGCCAGGCCCTTTTCTGTTGCCCGGGGAGCAAGACCTTGCAGCCCTAATGCCTCAAGGGCTTCCCAGACCCTTGGTGACACCTTCCATTGGAGTACCCGGTCCTTGCTGTCCCAGAACTGCACTCAGCGGAACTTTGTCAGGGTGTCTGCTCTCTGTCCTCTGAGGGTGAGGGTGTTGCTAGCCCGAGAGGGGAGCAGGATGCTCTCCTGCTGCATCGCCTCTGTTGAGAATGGGTTTCAGTCTTTTTTGAGACTTGGAAACTAGATTCACATTTGGTAGAATCTCACATCGCGTCTGGTCTCCCATTCCTATGACAGCATTCCTGATATGTGTGGGGTTTTTTTACTTTAACACTTTATTTTTCCAAGATTATTAAAAAATATAAGCTCACTGCTGAAATTTTGGAAACCACACAAGAATATAAAGAAACCATTTAAGTTCGCACTCCCCAAAGACAGCCTCATTTGGAAGCATTTCCTTCCAGTCTTTCTTTCACTGTCACAATTCCTTTTATTTGGCTGGAATTGGCTCCATAATAGCTTTTGCCCAGGAAGTACAGTTCTGTCCCTTGGGGAAATGCAGAGTTAGTCTCCCTCATCATAGGGGTTCAGATGCATGAGGTCAACATCCATCCCCAGATTCTTCCCACCCCTGGGAGAAAACCTGGACTCCATTTTAAATGCCAAGGTTTATAACAACAGTTATGATTATTACCATTTACTAAGTGAGCACTACTTGTAAGGCACGGTGCTGATTTTCATACATTCCTTGTTTAATCTTTACAACAACTTCATGAAGGAGGCATTTTCTAGCTCCAATTTTTAGGGGAAGAAACTGAGACTTGGAGAGAATGGGCCCCATTTAGGTAGATTGGAACTGAGTTCAGTGAGATTATAGCCTCCTTTAATCTGGCCTCTTTATCTCTATTAAGATGGCCAGAGGACACAGTAGCTTACCTGACAGCCTTATCAAAACTGGCTCTTGAATGCCATACTTGCAAAGCAAGCCTTTACATTTGTTCCTGACAAATCCATCTCCATTCTGGCACACGAAGACCTTTTTTTTTCCCTTATGAAAATCTCTGAGGCAACATGACTCAGTAGAATTCCTGGCAACAATATTAAATGAAAAACCCTCCTAGTATAGCACCTGGCACAGAGAACACAGCCAATACCTGTTTGCTATTATTATATAAGGTGGGAGACACTGTTTGGTTCCCTGGGTTTCCCTCTGTTCCCCACAGAACAATGTGCTAAAAGTAGCATCACACTAAGGAGGGGCCCATCCTCTGTGGTTGGTCTCTGAGGTGGCTCCAGAAGCATCCTTCCTCTCCAGCTATTGGCAGAAACATGAAGCCAAGAAGATGCTTCCTTGAACTTGGGCCCATCTGTTCCTGTGTCTGGGCCTGTTCTCCTGCAGGGCCTCATCATCCGCCCCATTTGCTGGTGGGATAGGTCTGTCTGTGGTGAGAAGACCCCTCTTCTTCCCCCCACCAGGCCCCAAATCCACAGCATTGCTGCTGCAGATACCTTACCCACATTGCTCAGAAGAGACATTCCTTTTAGTGGGGTGGAGCTGTTGAAATGGATTTTAAAATATGGGTTGTATTTTAAATTTTGGTTGTTTTCTAAATTTGGTCACAATCATGTCTTCTTGTGCTAAAATGAGAGAGGAAGCAGCTGCCCTCTGGGAAGCCTCCAGAGAGGAGCAAGGGAGAAACCCTTGTGCTTCTATGCTGATTGTTCTGCTTCCTTCCTGAGCCCTCCAAAGGTGGCTCTGTGGGAGTGGAAGGGGACAGACGTGGCTCTGAAGATACCACTCACTCTCCCTGGCCTGGGGACTTCATATAGGGCATGCTGTCACCAGCCCATGACAACTCACTAAGGCTACTGGCCCCTACGTGTGCCAGGCCAGTGTGCTCTGCCCTGCGGGGAGCAGACAACACAGACACTGTCCCCACCCTGGGGAGCAAGACCCACTTGGACCCAGCCAATATGATTCAAGGCAGACACAGAGGGGCAGAAGGATCCTGGAGAAAGGAGTGATGTCATCTTCGTCATAAGAGGGGGTGACATTCGTGCCATCTTGAAGGCCAAGTGGGCTGTGGGTAGGCAGGGGAACGCAGTCCAAAGGAAGACAGCATGCATGGCCAGGAACAGGTAGTGGTACTCCTGTAATGTGGGGAAGGGAGGCTGGGCAAGTGAGGCCACATCCTGGCTGTGTCCATATCTTGGAGGGGTGGATGCCAAACTGGGTTTAGATTTCATCCTGGAGGCAAGGCAGAGAAATGGTCTTTGCGGTGAGGACGGGGCTGCAGCTGGCCAAGGAGTGGTTTCCTCCCATTGCATCATCCTTCCTCGAGCGACCTTCCCCCATGGAGGGAGCCGCAGAGGGCTGGGATTCTATCACACTGTGTGGTTTGGCTTCCGTCCCCAACCCTGAACCAAACCTCCCCTGCCAAGGTCAAGGACCTTCTCATTTGCTAAATCTCTTGAAAAGTTTTCTTCCTCATATTCCTGCATCCTACTGTTGCATTTAGCCTGGTCTATCCCTGTCTCCTGTTGAAATTCTCTCCTCCTATGGCCTCTGGCACCACATCTCTCAGTTCTCCATCCACCCTCGGACCCTTCCTTCTCAATCACTTCTGTTGGCTTCCTCTCCACCATTCTTGAGCCACATTCCCCAGTATCCCATTGGAGCCTCTTGAGACCCTTCATGTTCTCCCTGCGTGCTCTCAAACACAAGTGTGGCTTTAATACCAACAGTTACCTGTGTCTATCAGTTAGGAATTATATTTGGCTGTAAATATCAGAAACCTGAAAAACAGTGGCTTAATCAAATTATCAGTTTTATTTTTCTTAGATAAGAAGAAGTCTGGAGTGATGCATTTCAAGGCTGACATGTTGGCTTCATGGTGCTATCAGGGATGGAGGCTCATTCTGTCTTTCCATACAGCCACGCTTAGCATGTTCCTGTCAACTGTGGTTGTAAGCTGGCCTGCCTCTCCCCACCCCTACAAGCAATGAATCTGTCTTCATTCAAAGAGAAAGAGAAGGCTTGCCAGCTGAGTCTGTCCTCTGTTAAAGAGCTTTCCCAGTAGCTCCACCAGTGATGTCTATTTACATCTCTGCATCAGTCAGCTATTACCAGGGTAATGCTCTGTAACAACCACCCCCAAATTCAGGTTGAGCTCATCTGGGCAGTACTCCAGACTTGGATCAGCTGGTCTTGGCTCTAAGGGTACTAGTTCTGTGACCCAGGCTGAGCAAGCAGTGAATACCTGGGCGGGCTCTTCTCATTGGTGAATCATCAAAGCAAGAAGCAGCCAAACTACACAAGCAAATCTAAGGTCTCTGCTATTCCTTCCACTAACATTCCAAAGTAAGCCTTGTAGCCAAGCCTAACACGGATGAGTAAGTCCTTATACTCCATTCACAGTGGGAGAGGAGGAAAATGCATATTTGTTGAGTAATAATCCACATGAACACAGTCTCACTGTCCAGTCATGGGTCATGTTGCCCCTTAGCTATTAAGGATGTTGAGAGGTATAATTTCTCTAGCTGACACATTGTCATCCTAAACAAACTCAAGGTTCTGATAGTAAGCAAGACGGGGAGAGTGGACGTTAGGTAGGCATACTGTGCCATGACTTTTTTCAGTAGTCACGGGCCAGGAATTTCCAGGTAAAGAAACAATGATGATAGAGACCACACTGGCTTACAATAACACTGGAGATGTTTTGTTATCCTTGTGAAGCCACCAGGACATAAAGACAGGTGATACCACATATCAAAGCATATCCAAGACTTATGTGGGCCACCATGTCCCCTTCTCGGTAGCAACATTTCACAAACCTTCCCCCATTTTGGTGTCCTTCCAGTCCTGCCAGAGGTTCTGCTGCATGATTGGCATGGGGAGGAGGTTACCAGGAGAGGTGGGAGGAGTCATCAGTGTCATCCCTGTTTGGAGCTGCTTGTCCTTCCGTCTCCTAGGGAGGTGCTGGCTGTGTCATTGCCAGAACATGCCCGTCAGCCATGAGGGACCCTGGCTCTTCACATGTCCTGCTACCAAGGCCTGGCATGGATCCCTTCCATTTGCAGCATCAGTGGCTCAAATCACTATCAAATATATTCAGGTCCTGATATCAGTGAAGGAAGAGGAAGGTGCAAGATAATCTAAGACAAGAAGAGCGAGCTGGTGTTGTAAGAAGGAGGCTGGGTTGTAAGAAGGACTGTTGCTCACTCCAGGATTGCAGGGGCTGTTCCACTGCCTGATCCTAAAGAGCAAAGGGAGGAAGAGACTTTCCCTAGATCAGACTTGCTAGTCCTCAAGCAGAGTCCAGAATGGTTCCCAAAGTCCGTGTCATTATCTCCCCCTCACCACCTCCGCACTGGCAATTCCAGATGCCTCTCCAGCCTGGGTCTGTCTCTACTATGCTACCTGCTGAACATCTCCCTCTGCTTGTCCCATGGACCCTGCAAACCCAGCACCTTCTAATCGGGACTCATGGCCTTGTCCTCCAACCTGCTATTCTTCCTCCATGCTGCTCACGAAGCTAGAAAGATGTGGTTTGTCTCTCTGGCATCTATTTCCCTTTGTCCTGGTAAGACCCCAGCGTTTCTTTGGGATCCACTCCTTCCCCTGTTAAACCCTGTGGTCTCTATGGCTCCACCAAAGCTCGAGGGGTGGAGCTCATGGATCAGGTCTAAGTCAATTAGCTCAACCATAGCGATTGGCTGAGGGGTGAGCATGTGACCTAAGCTAGTCGAATCAAATCTCAGAGCAAATCTCAGAGTGTTCATGGGACCGGTAGGACACAAGATCTTGTTTGCCTTTGTTGGATTTAAACCTGGAAGGATGTAGCTGGGACAGGTGCTGGCAGCCATCCTGAGACGATGTGGGAAGAGCCGAAAGACATCTGCTCACGAATGTTCATAGCAGAACAATTCACAATTGCAAAGATGTGGAAACAACCCAGGTGCCCATCAATATACGAGTGGATTAACAAAATGTGGTATATGTATACCATGGAGTACTACTCAGCAATAAGAAACAATAGCGAATTAACACATCTGGTATTATCCTGGTTAGAGCTAGAACCCATTCTTCGAAGCGAAGTGTCACAGGAATGGAAAAACAAGCACCACTGGTACTCACCATCAAATTGGTACTAACTGATCAACACTTACATCACACAGGACAATAATATTCATCAGGGGGCGGGCAGGCGGGAGGGGGGTGGAGGGGATGGGAAAACTCTCACTGAATGGATGCGGGCAGCACAGTTTGGGGGATGACCACGATTGTGGCTCTGACACGGGCAGTGCATGGGCAATGTGTATAGCCAAAGTGTTGTACCCCCATGATATTCTGAAATAAAAAAAAAAAAAAAAGAATGGTGTCGGCACAAAGTACCTGAGCCAGGAATGGAGACAGTATATACTGATGACATGGTTGAAACCCTGAATCCAGGTGTGCCTGAAGCGAGGGATCTCCCCTCACACTGTTCAGTTATGTGAATCAGTGAACTCCCCTTTTCCTTTTCTTAAAGGTCAATTTGATTAGGTTTTCAGCCACTTTCAACGAAAAGTGTTCTGCTACACCTGTCTCACTGAATGGCAGGCAGCACCATTTATTCAGCCAGTTAAGCCGGAAACCTGGGGCTCACTTTTTGACTCACTCCCCATACCCAAGGAGTACCGGAAAGCTCTCACTTCTACCAGCAGTCTCCTTAGCCAGCCCCTCCCTGCCACCCCCATGGCTATTGCCTGAGCCATGGCCAATGACCACCAAGTGGCCTCCTCTCAGACTTGCTGTTTTAATCTCTTCTCCCCAGCTGGCAGCGTGGCCTTTCTAAAAGCAAGCCTGACTGTGGCACAGTGCTCTGTCACTCCCTGTGCTCCATCAGTAAGCCCCCAGTCACCTGGCCCCCTACAGAGGCTGTGGTCTTGCCCCCTGCCACCTGCCACCCCCTGGAAATTGACGCCTACCCCACAGCAGTTCCCTGAATAAACTGGGCTATCTCTCACCTTCACTGGAGGGGACGATCCCCCTACCCTCTCTTCCTGGAACATTCTTACGAAACTTTTGGTGTCCAGCCCAAGCAGCTCCTCTGTGCAGCCTTCCCTGAGCACCCTGCTGGACTTGTTCATCCCTGCCTTCCTCGGCACTGTCCCTTGCCCTTCCACTTGCCATAGCACTCAATCTAGTGTGTGAGGGAGGGCTTCTGGAAGGCAGGTGTGATGTGTCTGATTGTTACTGGGCCTCTAGCATCCTTCATGAGGCCTGGCGCAGGGGTGGCCACCTGGTGTCTGCTGACCAGCTGATCGAGTGAATGATCGGCTGAGTGAATGAGGGAAGGGGTAGATTAGAGTAGGGAACATTGTCCTCTGACTGCTTCTGCTGCTGGGAGGGAAGGCCTTGTGGCTTGGAGGGAAGTTGTAATGAACGGGAAAGGGGAAAGAACCACCAAAACATATATTTCAAGGTCACAGTCAAAGTGAACTCTGTTGAGGACTTTCCTTTACACCTGTAGACACATCGTGAGCAAAGTGCAGGCTGCTCTGGTGGTGTAGAGAAGTGTGGTCTACACAGGTTCAGGTGCTTGTGAATGTTAATTCCGTCCAGCTCTGCCACTCACTGTGAATGTGACCATGAGCAAGTCACATCCCCTCTCTGGGCCTCAGTTTCCTATTTGGCCAATTGGGTATAGTCCCTGACCTGTCTGCCTTGTCGGGCTGTTATATGTATGGATAAAAGGACAAGAGGCTGCTCTTCCAGCCAAAGCAGCTCCTGTTCTCCTCTGGGTGGGGTAGGGGGAGCTAGACCTACAACCAGCACCCAGGACTCAGGAGGCACTGGACTTTCCCTCATCACTCCAGCTTTACCACCTAGCCAGCATCTTGCTACTCAAAGTGTAGGCTGTGGCCCGGCAGCCCTGGCACAGCTGTATTGGAAATGCAGACTCCCAGGCCCCATTCACGCTTACTGAACCAGAATCTGCATTTTAGCAAAGCTCCTGGGTGATTCTTGGGCTCGTTAAGGTCTGAGAAGGTGTGAGGAAGATTTGTTAAGACTCCGCTAGGTCATCCCTGGGCCTCAGGACTGGGGCAGAACAGTGCCGAGGTGGGTACAAAGGCACAAAGCTGGAGAAATGCAGGGTGTAAACATTCACTCCGGCTGCCATGACAAAGTACCCCAGACTGAGTGGCTTAAACAACAGAAATTGATTTTCTCCAATTTTGGGGGCTAGAATTCCGAGATTGAGGTGTGGGCTGGTTTCTTCTGAGGCCTCTCTCTGTGGCTTGTCAATGGCCACCTTCTGTATCTGCGTTCACATGGTCTTCACTCTGTGCTGCTCTGTGTCCTAACCTCCTCTTCTTATGAGGACACCAGTCAGACTGGATTACAGTCCGCCCCAATGAATTTACTTAAACTTAATGACCTCTTTAAAGCCCGTATCTCCAAATACAGCCACATTCTGAGGTCTTGGAGGATAGGACATCAATATGTGAATTTTGAGGGGGACATGATTCAGCCCCTAACACAGGTTGTGCACAGGAGAGGCAGGGAACAGGAGGCACCGAGCTCCTTCTGTGTGCTGGGCTTGGAGCCAGGTGCTCACTTAATCGCCAGACAGCCCTGAGAGGTGCAAGGTGAGACACAAACACTGTCAAGGTCCCGCTGCCTGTCAAGCGCTGGGCCAGGCATGTGCCTCCATCATCTCTCCGCATCCCCAGGGCCTCCTCACACTCACGGACGTGGAACCCAAGGCCCAGAGAGGAGAAAGGAGGTGCTCAAGGTCACCAGGGCAGGGGCCAGGACTCAGGTGTCTGTGCTGCATCTCATCCCTCCCTGTCCACCCACCCCCTGCACTGCTGCCCGGGAACGGCCAGTTTACAAGTCACTCTACACTGCCTTCATAAATGGGAGGGTCTTTAATTGTGGAAGACAAAAAACAGTGGTGAGAAACATCAAAAGACATCTGCTGGCTGGCGGGGTGTCCCAGAGAAAGGCCAGCACCCATCCATGGTGCCAGGGCTGGTGTGTGGTGAATGTGGTTCACATGGGTGGGTTTTGCGGCACACACTGCCCTGGGGAGAGGGCTCACGGCCATCTTCAGTCCTGGTGAGCCCCCAGTTTCTCTCTGCCATGCTGAGCTCTCTTCACTTAGTCCTCATAATGGGGTCATTTGTGCACCTACACTGGGAGTCATGGGATCTGAGAGGGGGCAGGGGCCCTGGCGGTACCCAGTGGGCCAGTCCACTGACCCTTGTTTTGGTCCCAGACTCCTCGGAGATCTCAAGGGAGCTATGGCCCCTGTCCCAGGAGCACGCACCTGTGTGCCTGTGCACACAGACACACCTGCCTGCACTCGGCTGCAGGAGCCTCCAGGTAAAAGCTCCTGCCTTAGAGGGTTCCTCTCTGTGCATCACCAGCCTCAGTGCAAGCCCTCAGGGACGAGGCCTCACTACCTGCCACACCTGCCCGGTGCCGCACTGCACTACCTCCTTACCTCTTTCTCTTTGAGCTGGCTTTGTCTCTGGTGACTCTTGTCCTTGTCCTGCTCATCAGAGCCACCCAGAATGAGGCCACTGTGTGCTCACTGTGACACAGATGAGAAGAAAAGGGCTTGCATCTCCCAGAGTTGACCCCTGTCTGTGGGGTTCAGCTGTGGCTCTATCCTCACAGGACAGGCATCCAGACACTTCCCAGCCTCTCTGTCCCAGACATGCTTGTGTTTCTCAGTGTTCCCATTAAGGGCTGGCCCCCAGAAGGCAGTGTTCCAGGTGCAGTCTGACCAGCCAGGGAAAGCAGATCACTCACCTCCTTTTTGTTCTGGATGTTCGCTTCCATTAACGTAGCTCTGGAGACAGACATAGAGCACAGCAAATACACTGAGCAGGGGATCAGATCAGACTCCTGGATCTTCTTCCTATAAACAGCTGCACAGTCATCTCTTCTTCTTTCTAGTGTTTCTCGGGTTTTAATCTGAAATTCCAGGTTAGACCAAATATTTGAGTTTCTATGTTCCTTCACTGCTTATAGTGCCCTCGGCCAAAAAGCATTTCCACCCCAAGCCTCAGTTTCCTCACAAGTTTGTTGGGATGGTCAAATATATAATGAAAATGTTAGGGCTTTGAAATGTGTAAAAAAAGGCTTATTTTTGTTTTTTATTTTTTGTAGAGATGGAGTCTCACTAGGTTTCCCAGGCTGGTCTCAAACCCCTGGCCTCAAATGACCCTCCTGCCTCGTCCTCCCAAAGTGCTGGGATTACAGGCATGAGCCACCACACCCAGCCCAAAAAACTGTTTCTGTTTGTTGTTATTTTGGAAAATATTTCTGTTGTTTCCAAAATCCATTTCCCCCTTTTATGTAGAAATAGAACTTTCACCTTGGCATGCAGATGCTCAGCACAGGACCATAATTCCCGGCTTGTGTTGCACTAGATGTGGATATGGGAGGTGAGGACAAGCAGTGTACAGTAGTCCCTCCTTATCGGCACTTCCACATTCTGTGGTTTCAGTTACCTGCAGTGCAGTACAATGAGATATTTTGAGAGAGAGAGAGAGAGAGGGAGAGATATCACATTCATATAACTTTTATTATACTATGTGTTATAATTGTTCTATTTTATTACTAGAATTGTGGTTAATCTGTTACCATGCCTAATTTGTAAATTAAACTTTATCATAGATATGTATATATAGGGACAAACAGTATACGTAGGGTTCAGTACTATCTGCGGTTTCAGGCATCCACTGGGGGGCTTGGAGGATACCCCCCGAGGATTGGGGGACTACTGTACTCAAATTCTAATATGCCTTTGAAGGGAGGAGTGTGTCTCCCTTGCCTGCTGCCCCTCCCATGGCTGGCGTGTAGACATGGTGGGCACTATCTTGGACCACCTAAGTGAGTACGGCCCCCATGGGATGGCAGAGCAACGAGACAGAAGTGGCCTGGGCCCCTGATGACTGCAAAGAGCAGCTTCACCCTACTCAGTATGACTTTTATGTCAGTGAGAAATGAACTGCTATCTTGTGTAAGCAGCTATTATTTATCTATTATTTATTATTTGTGTTGCCCAGCTCACCCTTATTACAGCCTAATCAATGAATTTTCTTGAGGCATTTTAATTCAAAGAGGCAGATAGAGACGCAAGTCAATAGGGAAGAACAGAGGGACTTGCAAATACCCTCAAGAAGCCAATATTTTTTACTTTCTTCATTTCTGCTTTTTTTTTTTGAGATGGGATCTCACTATATTGCCCCAGTCTGGTCTTGAACTCCTGGCTTCAAGCGATCCTCCCGCCTCAGCCTCCCGAGTGGCGGGGACCACAGGCACAAGCCCCTGTGACCCGCTGTATTTCCACTTCTGTTTCTTCTCTCTCCTCCTGCCCAGTCCTTAAACATTTATTGGGTTCATCTTCTGTACCAGGCCCTCCGCTTGGCACTGTGGAAACAGAGATGACATAGGGGCAGCCTCTGCCATGGGCTAGCAAAGGAGACAGATACAATAACCAGCTGCCCTCCAAGTCCCTGTAGCAAGATCCCCATGGAGATCTTTATGGGGTCACGGTGAACCCAGAGAAGCAGCCGCCACTTTTGCTGGGGAAAGCGGGAGGGAGGGAGTCTGAGGGTTGTTGCTTGAGTTGGTCCATGGGGCTTGAGTAGAGGTTCTCCAGAAAGGGAAGGGAAGGAAGGGCACCCCAAGCAGAGGAAATAGCTTGTGCAAAGGCTCAGAAGTGTGCAGGAGCGTGGGGCGTGAGGGCCTGCGGGCTCACTGTGGGGGTGGCCCTTGGCGGGGGCCTGGGTGGGAGCCGAGGGCTTGTTCTGCTGTGACGTGCCCTGCCAGAGGCCAGCGTCCTTCTGAGGAGCGCTGAGCAAGGAAGCAACAACCGCTTTGCAAACAAGCACCTCGTGTATTTGTTTCCTCTGTTTTTCTCCCGTCTCTCATCTTCTCTCCTGAATGAGATGCCTCCTGGTTTCACTTAATTTCCACAGGAAGCTGGAAAGAGCAACATCTGTCTAAATTCCCCCTAACTCGCTCCAGATTTCCAGGGTCAGAATGTGGCCCCGAGAAGCAGGGTCTCTGTGGGGTCAGAGGTGACAGCCCCAGAACTGGTGGGCTCACACGGAGCCCCCTGAAGCGGCGGAGTCCAGGCACCAGTTCCCTGCACGATACAGATGTTCAGCAAGAATTCCGCTGGGAGCATAATCTGCTGCTGGGGCGGGCCCTGGAGAGGGGAGCGCAGACCTCGTTCCCATGGGCTCCTGCCCAACGTTCGTTCCTGAGTTTTATGTTCCTGGGAGAGGGGGTGGCGGAGCCAATGCTGCAAGGCCGCAGCAGCTGCTCCTCACATGGCCTTGGGACGTTTGCCTCAGAGCTACAGGGACATTGTTTTGCTTGCAGCTATATGCTAATGGCATTTGTTTAGGGGACACTTTCTCCTCTGCCACCCACAAGGAGGCAGCTTGGTGCGGGAGAAGGAGCAGACAGAGCTGAGCCTCTGGGGTCCAGTCCTGCGGAGAGCGGCTCCCTCTCTCTGAGGTTTGTTTTCCTTATCTGTAAAGCAAATCAGGCTGGCCCAAGTCGCATCTAAGGCCATGTGTAGACAAGGCGTGGGCTGTGGAGTCAGGCAGACTTGAGTCCTACCTGTGCCACTTGGTGGCCGTGTGGTCCTGGGAAGGTCCTTAACCACATTGGCCACGTTGTCCTCGTCTGTGCGTAGATAATGTGGGGCTGGGTCTCCTCAGAGGGCCTTGTGGCTTAATGATGAGGATGGAAGTGCCCACCCTCCACAAGGATGCTGAGGAAAAGGGCTTTATTTCTTCCCCCATGGCAAAATATTTCTAATTCTACACCTTTTGGAACTAAGCAGGGTCAGCACAAAAGACCTGGCCTCCACGATGTACCCCTCTGCCCACACTCTGCCCCTGTCTCCACAGATCAGCAGACTGTTTTTTCTAAAGCATAACCGGATGACTCCTTAGGGTGTCCACCCAGGCCTCGTGGGACCTGGCCCCCACCTGACCGCCCCTCTGCCCCCCATTGCTGTGCCCTTACCCTCTCCCTGGCCCCTTTTAGACCCTCACACAGTCCAAGCTAGGGCCTCCCCTGGAGCTTGCCCCAGAGGCAGTGCAGGGGTGGCTGGGGGTGGGATGGGGGTGAGGGTTTAGCTCCTCTAGAGTAACCCTGCTTTCCCTAGATGGAAGATCTGCTTCCCTCAAGCCACCCACCTAGGGAAAGCAGGGCGCTGTTGGTGCATGATCATGTCAGCCCCCCAGGTCCCCCTCTCAAGATGCTGCCCCTGCCAGGTCCCCAGGGGGCAGCCCCTCTGCCTGGAGCATGCCCCCTTCCGCCACTTCTGTTGGCTCCTTCTCCTCTTTCAGATCTCGGCGTGTCACTCTCACTTGCTGATGTCCTGTGGGTCCCCATCTCATCTCTCACAGCCCTGGCATCTCTTATTCAGCGAACTCATAATATTTGCACTTATGGATCCTGTCCCCTCCCATTTGGCACCTGACTCTTGCAATGAATTACAGACACCAGGAGGGCCGAGGCCGCTGGCCTTGCCATATTCCCGTTGTCTAATGCAGTGCCTGGTAAATAGTTGGCTTCCAGTAAATAATTGTTGAACAAGTGAATAAATGAATCACCCAGTGAATCTAGAATTTGGTGGTAAAATGATCACAACGGGAAGGCAAGTCACTGCAAATCATGTTGTGCTACATACAGACTTTGGCGCCAACATTGTGGGTACAAATCCTGGTGCACTGACACTTGGGACTCGGGGAGGGCAAGCTGTTTCCCCTCTTGGCCCCAGGGAGGAGAGTGTCTCAAGAAAGAGGGGATGAAACGTTGAAATGCTTCTGAGAGGCCAAGGAATAAAAGGACTGAAACGTGTCTGTCGGACTCAGCCACAGGAGGTTGTGGTGACCTTGACAAGAGTAGTTTTAAAGGGTTGAGTCGGAAACCAGACTGCCTGGGAATGAGCAGGAGCAGAGGAAGTGGGGAGTGTGAGTAGAAATGACTATTTCTAGACACTAGACCAGGAATGGGAGGAGAGATGACATTAGCTCTTTCTTACCAAGCAGGATCATGTCAAAATTAATATGGAAAATTTTTTGAATAATAAAAATGATTCATCTACTAGATGGCTAGCAAAATAAGATGACTCAACTCCTTGTCTTACTTCTCACCAAAAAGTAGGTTGTCAGAGTTGAAGGGACCTCAAAGGCCAGAGGATTCCAACACAACCCTCTTATTCATAGATGAGGTGCCCGAGGCCCAGAGAGGGGGAGGGACTTGTTCAAAGTCACAAAGCAGATGAGGGGCAGAGCCAGGTTTTGAACCCAGGCTCCTGTCTGCCCAGCCCAGGGCTCTTTTGCCATATTCCACGCCTTTCTTTCCTCTGTCCTTTCTTAACGGTCTTTATCGGCTCCAGGAAATGTGAAGGATAGTTATTTTTAGTTTATTCAAAATGAGTAAAATGGGTAATGGGCTTTTTTCTCCCCATATATCAGATCCAAATTTGTCTTAAGTGAGAGCTAATTGGGATGGGAAACGGCTCCACAGTGGGAACAAAGATTCCTTTGAATATTAAATCTCTAGAGTGAACCCCAAATTGGCTCAAATGCCTGGACTCAGTTTTCCTGGCTTAGCTGACAGGAGAAGGCTGGGCAGGGCTGTGTGTGTGTGTGTGAGCATCCGTGTGGGTATAGCAGGTTCCCTCTGTGGAGTGATTCCTAGAGCACCAGGACAACAACCGTGAACCTGAACTCCTGAATACTGCTTATTATTATTATTAATTATGGTAAGAAACATGTAATATAAAATTTACCATCTTAATCATTTTTAAGTGTACAGTTCAGTAGTGTTAAGTACATTCACGTTGTTGTGCAACTGTCACCACCATCCATCTCTAGAACTCATTTCTTCTTGCAGAACTGAAACCCTGTACCCAAGAAACACCAGTTCCCCACTCCCTCCTCCCCCCAGCCCCGTGGAAAGCACCCTTCTACTTTCTGTCTCTATGAATCTGACTACTCTAGATGCCTCCTGTGAGTGGAGCCACACAGTATTTGCCCTTTTGTGACTGGCTTGTTTCACTGATGGTATCTCTTTGAGTACACTGCCCAGGCTGCTCCTGCCCCCCATAAGGAATCCCCTCCTCTGGCAAAGGGTTTGAGTCTCTGCTGAGGAGGGGCATGCACCCCTGGGAAGAAAGCACTTCAAGCTTTATTGGTACTTTCTCTTGAATGCCAATCAGTGGATGATTTCTTAAGAGCAGGTTTTGTTGGGCTGGGGGTGACCCTGGTTGAAAGCCCTGATTGATTAAGGGCGGGAAGAGGGAGAGACATTAATGACAGAGAAAAAAAAAATATCCTGCCTGAAAAAAATGTTGCTGTGATCATTATAAGTGAATTCATGGGATGGCAATTAGTTTTATAACACAGCCACCTCCAAAATTTATGGCTCTGGGTCTGTTGACCTTGTGGCTTGCTCTAACTTGATTCCCTGAGGAATTATGACTGAGGTCCCCTGTAAGGACTGCTAGTGGTAATCATAATAATACTCTTGTCTTTGGGTTACATTCTGCAATTTAGGATGCACTTCCACTTCTATTATTTTATTTGATCAAAATGACAACAGTGTATGGTAGTCAGAATAGGACTTCCCATCTTCATTTTTCAAGTGAGGAAGCTGACGCTCAGTAGGCAGAAGGGACCTCTCTGGGTTACGGAAACACATGTAGGTAGCACTGGATTGAGGACCCAAGTCTTTAGTCTGGGGCTCTTTCCACGGCTCCACATTTTTCTGGCATTTATTCACTGAAAATATCTAAGGGTAACGTTTATTTGCAAATGCAAGTTCTCTCCCCCCCACCTCCCACTTGACCTCAGACCGAGTCCTTCTTCGAGACTGATGTGTCACTATCCAGATGCTCAAATTAGAAACCCCAGAGCTGCCCTTGACATTTCCCTCACTCCAGTTTCATAGCTGGTCTTCAGTTAAGTACTGTCATTTTTAACTCCTAAATATGCACTCAATACTAGCACTTCCCTGCAATCTGGACCACCAGAGTCCAGGCCTTTCTCGTCTCACCTGGAGTTGGCCCTTTATGTTGCCACGATGTCCTTGCTGTTCTCTTCCTCTGTGACTTCGTGGGAGATGTGGATTTGAACAAGGTTAAGCAAGTTTCTGTATTGTAGGATTTCTCAGAGCCTTTCACCTGCTAATAATAGTCACAGTGACTCGCTGAGGTTGGGGATTGTGTACTTGCCCCAAACTTATATGCTCATTCCTGGACCCCTGCAGTTTCTCTCTGCCCTTCTCACCCTGCCCCCCAGGGCCCTCCTGCTGCACTGGTCTTTCAGTCTCTCTGACACGTGGCAGGATGCACCAGTGGCGCCCTGCCCAGATCCCCTTTGCCATGCTGTGGCACCCATCCCAACTGCGGGAGGGTTGGCTGCTGATGTTCACAGCTGCCTCTTCTGGGGAGTGACTTCTCCAGGGAGGCCACATTCTCCCAACTCCAGTAGCATCTCATAACCCAATGTCTGACTTGGTGGGTGGCTTCACAAAGGCCACCCCACTCTTGCCTCAAGGAGAGAAATTCTACTGTGTAGTTTATGCTCCTGCACCAGCTGTGTATTGGGACAGAAGCAGACTTTACGGGAGACCACAGCCTTGCTCAGCTCTCCCCCATCCCCCCTCTCCCTCCCTGGCCCCTGTGTAGTTTTCCTGAAGGGCATTCCCTCAATTCTTCCCCGTCTAAGCCTCTGCTTCTCAGGAGCACTACCTAAGACACATGCCACACTCCCAGCGGCCAGAGGAATACTCACACGCTGTCTCTCTCTCATGGTGTCAGACTCTTTTGCATTATATACTGGCAAAGCTGGGCCTGTCATGACAGCACCACGCTCTATCTATGGGTGTACTCCCATCTGTGTGACTGAGTGAGGCCTGCCAGTTCCACGAGGAACCATGTCTGTATTTCCATTTACTGCTCCAATCACCATGCATGCCTAGCAGGTGCTCAAGATGTACCAAACGAATGAAAGTTAGAAAGCACCATGGATACCCAGAGAGCAAATGGAAAATATTTGTAAAACATGGCAGGCAGCAAGTTAATATCTAGGATATTTTAAAAGCTTTTGCAAATGAGAAGATGCAAACATCTTATTATAAAAAAAGAATGTGAGCAGACAAATCTCACACACACACGCACACACACAAATGGAGATGATCCTTGAATCTATGGAAGGTATGTTCATGAAAGAATAGCAAATTAAAACAATGGAAAAAGAATATTTTTTGACTATTGGATCACCAAAGATTTATTTTCGTAAAAAGATCATGATGCTGGTGAGGCGGGAAGGAACCAGGCATTCTCATACGCAGCTGGCAGAAAGGGAAGTTGGTACCACCATTAGAAAATGACAGTTCAGGACAGAGAGTTTGTCTTTTTCTTCTTCCTAAATCCTCAGTGCCCAGGACCATGCCCAGCACTCAGGCACTCAATTAACATCTGTTGAACACATGGAAGGCAGTTTGGCAATATGTATCATGAACCTTAAGTTTTCACATTCCTTTGTTTGGTAATTCTACTTCCCAAGGAAACCCTTAGAGATTAGGACAAAGCTATTTGTATAAGGACATTCCTCACTTTCATTTATAAATTCAGAAAACTGGAAACAACCTAAGTGTCCACAGGCTGGTGACTAGCTTAATTATGGCATATCCACACTGAGAAATCTGGTATAATTGATAAAAATGATATATTTGAAGAATATTGGGCACATAGGATTATACTATTGATAAATACTAAGTGAAAAATATTTAAGACTCTATATACAGTATAATCTCAAGTTTTTTGAGGAAAAACTCTACACTTAATAGTGGGTTGTGGTGATTTTTATTTATTTCTTTTTCTTTTCCAAAATTTCAACAATGAATATGTATTACTTCTGTAGTCAGAAAAAAAAAAGCTTTGAAAAAGAAAGCATGGTTAATAACAAAATTGTGAGCAGCCAGGAAAAATGGGAATAACTTGTAATAGTATTTTTCCCGCTAATGCTTCATAATAGATCATTTTATGGTGGGTTAAAGAACATATTCTCTTATTAAATTGGCCCAGCTTTGTTTAGACAACAATGAGAATTAAATGTTGTGCCATTGGAGACATTTTGTGTTGTTTTCATGTTCTTAGCGTATATTTTTCCATGACTTGGAGAATCTTAAAATATTGGCTCCACTTAAAAAAAAAAATTTCACAACTCCTTTGACTGGAATTGATTTCTCCTGTGGCTGCTGGGTCTGTAAAAGGCATCAGGATGCGACAAGGCACTGACCTTTATTCTTTGCCTGGGCCAGAGAATTTCCCTATGGCTGGCTCAAGGTTTCCAAGAGGAAGGCAATTAAATGACCTAGCACAATTGCATGGGTCCTCGGCCAGGCTTATCTTGATTAGGAGGAAGTGGATATCTAGTTGTTCTAAATTTAGAGCATAGAAAAGAGCCAGATGTTTGAGACTATCACACAGAGAAAGACTTAACCCGTGGGGGCTTTTGCCCCACTCACCACGTCTCTGATATCTGGCTGTGCCCACCTTGACGTAGAGCAAAGGGACATTTGGGTTCCATTTTCCCCGTCCCAGGACTCTGTCCTAGCTTCTAAGTCCACAGAGAGGCTCATTTCCCTGCTACGTATGAAAGGACCCTGGACAAATACCTCCTGAAACATCTGTTCGGTTATGTTAAAGCTTCCATCGCCTCTAAGATCGAGTCCAGGGTCGCGAGGCTGGCTGACGAGCCCTTCATGATCCAGCCCTTCTCCTGCCATTCACTCCAGCTACGGTGAGAGGTAAGTATTTGCGAGCGCAAACTGTGGAGACTAGGAAGAGATATGCTCCCTGCCCTGGGGGAGCTTACAGGACAGTGGGGAGACAGAAATTAAGCACACACACACAGGAGAATACATGCGCAACCTGGCAGAGATCTGGGTTTGAAGACCAGACTGGCTTCTTACCAGCTGTGTGGTCTTGGACAAATTATTTTACGCCTCTCTGCCTTAGCCATCTCCCCCATGAAAGGGGTAACATTAATATTAATACCAATACCAAATTCATAGGGTGTATGTGAGCTCTACATTATTTGATGTATGTAAAGCACTCAGTACAATGTCTGCTGTATACAGTTGTCCCTCGGTATCCATGGGGGATTGGTTCCAGGACCAGTCCGATGATGTGCAAATCCCTCATATAAAATTGTGTAGTATATTTATGTAACCTATGCACATTCTCCCGTGTACTTTAACTCACCTCTAGATTACTTATAATACCTAATACAATGTAAATACTATGTAAATAGCTGCTTATACTGTATTGTTTAGGGAATATTGGCAAGAAAAGAAGTCTGCACATTCAGTACAGACCCAACCATCCATTTTTTTTTTCCAAATATTTTTGATTCACTTAGAAAAAATTCGCTGAGCTCTGAGTAGGTGCTGGGGACTGTGCCAGGTGCTGGAAATTCAGCAGGGGATAATGCACAGTCTGATCCCCAAGAAACCCATATTTTAGTGATGGAGACTCAATGGGAACAGACCAAGTTAACACAGCTCCAGGCACCATGTTCCAGAAACCCTGGTTTCCTCCCTTTTCCCAAACATACCATGAACCTTCATGCTCAGTGCCTTTGTTCCTTATGTCTAAAAAGCTTTCCCTCCTCCTCTGCTCTTGTAAACTTTCAAGATCCAGCTTAAATGTCATCAGCACTGTGAAGTCTTCTCTGACCCTCAAACCAGAATCGTGAACTCTCCTGTGTCCATGGTGCCTGCACAAGCTCCCTGACTATCACCTCCTTCTTCACCAGGGCTAGTCAGTATAGAACATCTCCCAATAGACTGGGAGACCCTTGAAGGCAGGTTTTGTGCTTTCCTCATTTCCGTGTCCCAGTGTCCAGCACAGGGCCAGGCACACCGTAGATGTTCAGGAAGTGTTCGTTGGTTGAATGGACAAGTGAAATGAGCGAATAAAAGGGCATCTGGCGTCATAGAAGAAATTGTTGCACTGGCAGTGAGGGGAGATTCGGAGAAGGGATGCCCCCATCCCACCATAATATTTTATGAGGCCATAACATTTACTCTGCAGAAAGTTGGGTCCCTCCTACTAATTCCATTTGCAGCTGTGAGCAGTTTACTTAGTCACAGGAAAGTTGGAGAAAGTGCCCACCTGAGGGGCCTGTCCTGAGCACGGCTTTCCAATGGTAACATTGTCAGGAGTGCCCTGAGAGGGTTAAGACCCTTGTCCTAGAGCTGGTCTTGTGCCAGTCCATTTGCTTTTCACAGTGTGGGAGATTATTTAATTGGAAGTGGCGTTACTAAGGGCAACATTGCAACAGAAATAGTTAGATGTAAAACCATATGGGCTTTGGGACTGGGACACAGAAATTTAATTTTCGTTTCCTCACTGATTTGTTGGGTGATCCAGGGTGGCTCCTTTCCCTCTCTGGACCTCACCCATTAAGTGGTGATTGCAGGAGGCAGGAGTTGGGGAGGTTGGATTGATTAATCTCTAAGGTTTCTTCCGGCTCTGATATGCTGTGCCTGTAACTTCCGCGATACCAGATTGATGAAAGCCCGACTGACACAGAGTGGCTGGAAAGTGATGTGGATGGAGTTCTGGGAGAGGATCCCAATCTTCGTGAGGTCAAGTTCATGGTTTAGGAACCAGAAGTTCAGAAATGCCCTGAAACCACAGATGATCAAATCCACCCACTGGAGATTCAGCACATACTTGCTCAAAATTGTTAACTAAAAGCAGACTTCTTGAGCTGTTTGGAGGATGCAAGGCTAGATCTAACCTAGGTGTGGTAGGCATAACGGGGAAGCACCTCCAACTGGTAAAGGTCCTGTCTGTCATCTGGGACCTGCATCCTCAAGTGGGAGGCATATCCCTGGCTGAGCTACCTGGCTACCAGGAGGCAAAGATCCCTTGCATAGGCCTTGCTCAGGTACTGTGCCTTAAGAACTCTAAGGGGGTTCTTTTAACTCACTGTTTTATAGAGTGGCAGGGTCAGTGGAGAAGAACTGAAATCCACTCTCAGAAGTGACTTGCAGCATATACTGTTTTTGAAAAAAATTGAGATATAATTCACATACTATAAAGTTTGCCCTTTTCAAATATAATTCAATGTTTTTTAGTATATTCACAAAGTTCTGAAACCATTACCATTGTCTCATTCTTGAATATTTTCATCATTCCAAAAGAAATCCCATAGACATTAGCAGTCAATTCCCATTTCCCATCCCCCAGCCCTTGGCGACAGCTGATCTACTTTCTGTCTCTACGGATTTGATTATTTTGGACTTTTCATATAAATGGAATCATACAACGTGTGGCCTGTTGGGTCTGGATTATTTCATTTAGCATAATGTTTTCAAGGTTCATCCATGTTGATCATATACTTTTTTGAACAATTAAAAATTACATATGCATATCAACCTTTAAATAGCATACAGGCAAAACTACAGTGTGAGCTTGGTGTGATCTTACCAACTCCTCCTTAGTAGAACAGGTGAAGGACTAGGCTAATCTAGCTAGGTCTGTTCCAAATCTTCTTTACTTCATTATTCCAGTTCAATTTTTGCCTTTTAAGAATTATCCAGACCTTTAAAATTAAGAATCAAATCTATTGATATTTTCATTTTTTGTTCTCTCTTTGCTGGCAGGTTAAAAAGTCTTTTCCCTACCCAGGATTATTTAAATACATACACATATTTTCTTGCCATACTTTCATGGTTTCATTTTTACATTTATAGCTTTAATTCGTCTGCAATGTGTGAATGGTGTGATGTAGGTACCTACATCACAAAGTTGTAACACCAGACATCTTTTCCTCATTAATTTGGAAACAACAACATTAACATATACTACTTTTTATGTATGGTTGGGACTATTGCTGCACTTTCCTTTCTGCATCGAACTATCTGTCTTTTCTTCAGCTGCTAACATACTATTTAATTTCTTGCCACCTTATGTAATTTAATATTTGTTGGGATAAGTTCATATTATCACTCATTTTAAAAATCCCTAGTTGTTGTCAGGTGTTTATTATCCTAGTTAGCTTCATTAATGTAATATGCTTCTTTTGTGTAATGTGTATTGCTGTATTATTTAAGAATTTTAAATTCTGTCTTAGCAAACAATAGAAGCCTGTGGCTTGTGACATGTTATAGATGAAGCTGGCAGAGTGTATGTGGAATGAACAGGGATAGGAGGGATGGGAGGACCAAGGAAGCACTAAATGCTCATGAGGCCTGAGATACCAAATATTTGTGATAGCTGTAGTATCCTAAGGGCAGCTGTGGCTGCCACCTTGGATCCTGAGGACGAGGGCCACCTCTGGCGTGACTGAGCAGAGAACCAGAAAGGCCTCTGGTCTCTGGTGTCTTTGAGGAACTGCTACAAAGCCTGCCCTGCTCCCTCCAATTTAGGCGAGAGTGGGAGACACTTCTACTTTGTTTAAGCTATGTTTATATGAAGCTAAACATAATCCTAACTAATATCACCCCTAATTTCATTTTTATATTTGGTTGTCTGAATTAGGACTTGCAGAATGGTGTTAATAACACTGATGATAGTGGACATCCTTCTGGTTACTGATGTGAAGCAGAATGCCTCTGGTATTATACCATTAAGCTTTCTGCTGGATTTGGTTTTACATAAAGTACATTTGTCACTTTAAGAAAATACTCTTTTCTTGATGATGATGATAATAATGATGAGGAATGCTGAATTTTCTCAAATTTTTATCATCTATCAAAATAATTACATGGTATTTCTGCTTTGATATCCTGATATGATGAATTATGCTGGCAGGTTTTTCTGAAGTTGAAATGTACTACAATTTCATTTTTTCCCCCATCTCCTCTGTTCCCTTCTTTACATAGAAGCTCCATTGTTGCTCTTTGCTCTCTCCTCAACTTTCCTTTCATCATTTTTACCTCTTTACCTATTTCTTCTGAGTTCTGGGAGAATTGTTCAAGTTTGTCTTCTGATTTCTTGCTCCTCAAAGTGTGGTCCAGGGACCAGCAGTATCAGCATCACCTAAGAGAGTTTGTTAGAAATGAAAATTCTTGGACCCTACCACAGACCTACTGCATCAGAATCTGCATTTTACCCAGATTCCCAGCTGATTCATGTGCACATGAAAATTTGAGAAGTGTGTAAAATTCTGGCAAAAGAGGGAAACCTTTCCAAGTTTCCACCCGCAATGCAGATTTTCCCCATTATTATAGCAGTTTAATCATTTTAGTGGAAATGTAAGAGGGGAAGTTCAACACAAGGTTTTGGATCACCATTTAGGACCAGCACCCACGGGCTGTTTGTGACAGGATACGAGGAAGGGCAGTTGGCTGCTGTGTGTGATGACATGAAATGAAGACGACAGCCCAGAGGTCATCAAAATCACCACCAGGCAACATTAGTCCCACAAGGAAGAGTCCTTGTGTTACATTTCTGAAGGGCAGTGTGCCTCCCCCAGAGGGTCTCGCCCACACTCATTTCTTTGACAAATTTACAAATGCCAGCTGGTATCTACATGAAGCCATCTTGTCCTAAGCTGATAGAGCAGAATGAAAGGATAAGTGGAGGAAACTTCTGAGATTATTGAGGAAAAGATACACGTGTGTGCCCCAGCGTTGTGCCTGACGGCTGCCTGGGGTTGGAGGATGGGGTGTTCACAGACCCAAATTATGAGTATTTGCATATGGAATGATATGCTCTTTTAAGGAAAACATCAAATTGAATATACCCAATTCTCATCAGTCATGGCAGGATTGGCAGGAAAAATCTTGGGAAGGCACAAAAAGCTATTGAACTGATTCTAAAGAGAAAAAGAATTTTTAAGACAAATTGGCTCATTATTTATTGCCATGAAATTCTTTATTCCCTGGGGAATGTTGAAACAATACCAGTGTATAACCCTCATTGTGGAATTGAAAAACATCCTACCTTTCTCAATGGTTTCATGAAGTTGTTGTCTCAACAGGAAATTCTGGTCATTGTTACACATTCTTCTTGTTTATTATTAGCAATAATAGCCCTTTGCATCACTATTGTGCTCTAAACCTTACAAAGCTTTTCCACACAAAATAGATCTTTGGTCTTTCCTGACAATCCCGTGAGACAGAGCAGGGCGGGCAGGCATTAATGTGCCCATTTCATAGACAACGAAACTGAGGCTCAGAGGAATTAAAGGACTTTCGCAAGGGCACAAGTTCAGTAAATGGCAGCTGCAGGGCTCAGACTTGTGTTTTCTAGCTAGAGAGGAGATTTCCAAAACATATTTAGCCAAGTGTCTTTAAGCTTCCCAGTCCAATTATTTTGCCTTTCTGCAGTCTGTGCATTTACAAAACAACGAGAAGGATCACAGTCCACATGGCAAGACCACTCTCCAGAGTTTTATGCTAAAATGCAATGTGTCTCTTAGTGAGGTCACATTCTTCAGATCAGATTCAGATGGTCAGACATCTCTGGTTCCCTGTACACCATCTGTGTAAATCCTCTCTTACTTATTATATTCTTGTTAAACTTCTGCTAAAGATCTACTCCACCCCAAATAAGGCGTGATTCATTATAAAGCAGAAGGAGCTATTTATAAGTTACTTTTTGTTTTCTGAACTTGATTCATCTTACCTGATAGGGAGGGTGAAGCCATCTTATTTCTGCTGTTCTATAAACCGTCCTTCTACTCCTCATCTTTCCACACTGAACATTCCAAATTTCTCCTAATGTTCTGTTTATTCTCCCCACCCGATGCCCTTGGCTATGTTCTCTTTACCTAGAATACCCCTTACCTTCTTCGCCTTCACCACCTTGTTCACCCCTCTTATCCTCATAGGGGACCCAGCTCAAAAGCTATTCCTCTGTGAAACCTTTCAGACCCGAAGTTAGAAATACCTGTGTTCCTAGAAGCTCTTTCAATGTGTCTCTATCATACCATGGACTTATCACAGCCAAAATGTATTTCATTTAGCTGCCTATATACTGGGAATTTCGACTATATTGGGAGCTCCTTTGGGGCAGGAATGACATCTTATTCCTCCTTATATCCCCTCAGCTTGGAACCTGACAACTGACAGGAATCGCTAAGAGTTGATCTAATTTTCTCTTGGTTTTAGTGCACTAGGAACTCTTTTGACCAGATATCACTCTACTTTCTGCAGTTTAGGTGATAGGAAAGTCTTAAAGGGGGCTATTCAAACAAGGTAGGAGTGAGTTATCATAGCCAATCATTTTAAAGGACAGGAGGTGCACTAAACTTGTCTCATTGACTTATCTTAGATTCTATTTCTTTATGTCTCCAGGTTAGAGCCATTTTAGTGTGGAGCTCCTTTTTCAGTATTCTTCAGGACGTTGTTCAGCACCACCCCATCTAGAAGGGTTCTGAATTTTCTTTGGTATCAGGGCATTTTTTTCCCCCAGCTCCTTCACAATTAGGGAATTAATATTCAATAGTTCTCAACCATGATGATACATTGTAATAACTTAGAGAGCTTTAAAAAATACTGATGCAAAATTTGCATGGAGTCTTTCACTGAGTACTAAGCTGTACATGCACAGGGTGAGGCTCTGAGAGACCTGGCAAGTAATAGCTACTGGAGGAGTCTGAGCACAGCAGATATTTTGGTAGTCTCACTGTGCTAACGGACAGTAGAATTCTGACTAGCCATATTAGAGACACCTCTCTGAATACACTGGACATTCAACTGAGACTCCAGAAAGGCCATGTCTTATTATCTTTAGAATAAAGCTAACTACCTGCCAAAATAAAGCCACAACACTCTTTAAAGGAAGTTAACACAATCCAGATGCTCAATACAGTATCCATGATGTCCAGCAAACAAACAAAAATTACTAGCAATATGAAGACATAGGGAAATGTGCACTAACTAGATGAAAGGTAAGTGAAAATAGATCTAGACATGATACAGATGATGAAATTACTAGACAAAGACTTTAAAATAGCTATTATCAATATATTTGTGGATTTAATAGAAGAGATGGACATTATGAGTGAGTGAACAGATGTGGAATCTCAACAAAGAAATGGAAATGATAATAAAGAACCAAATAGAAATTTTAGAACTAAAAAATAATATCTTAAATTTAAAAAAATCACTGGATTGGATAACAGCAGATTGGACACTGCAGAAAGAATGCAGAGTAGTGGAAAAGGTAACTATGTGGGCATAGTAACAGACTCTTTTCCTAGTGCCCCAACCAGGTGATCAAGGTTGTCATCAACAGTCATAAGTCATGTTGATAGGATGTTCCCTTGGTGTGATGTGATGAGAACAGCTCTTTACCTCTGTGGTCTTCCTCCCCCAAACCCATAACCCCAGTCTAATCATGAGAAAACCATCAGAAAAATCCCAACAGTGGTACATTTTACAAAACACCTGACTAATACTCCTCAAAACTGTTAAAGTCATCAAAAACAAGAAAAATCGGAGAAATTGTCATAGCCAAGAGGAGCCTAAGGAGGCATGATTACTAGACATAGTGTTGTATCATGGGTAAAATCCTGGAACAGAAAAGAATGGGCTTTGATTAACAATAATGTACCAATAATGGTTCATTAATTGTAACAAATGTACCATATTAATGTGAGATGTTAAAAATAAGGGGAACTCAGTGCTGGATACATGAGAACTCTCTGTATTATATTTGCAATTTTTCTGTAAATCTAAAACTGTTCTAAAATAAAGAGTTTATTTTAAAAAATAAACTGACAATAACAAGTGCTGGCAAGGATGTGGAACAACTGGAACTCTCATTCAGTGCTGGTAGGAATGTGAAATGGTATAGTTTGGAAGTTTCTTACAAAGTTAAACATGCACTGAGCACATAACCAAGGAAGCTCACTCCTGGTTATTGAACCAAGAGACATGAAAACATACGTCCTCACAAAGACTTGTATGTGAATGTTTATAGGGGCTTTATTCAGAATCATCACACACTGGAAGTAACAAAAATGTCCATTAACTGCTGAATGGATGAATAAATTGTGTACATCCACACAATGGAATACAACTAAGCAATAAAAAGGGATGAACTACATCATGCAAAACATGAATGAATCTCAAAAACATTATGCTATGTAAAAGGAGCCAGGCACAAAAGAGTTCATACTGTGTTACTCTATTTGTATGCAATTCTAGAACAAGCAAAGCTAATATATGGGGAAAAAAATCAGAACAATAGTTGAGCCTTAAGCTCTGAGGTCTAAGGATGAGGGTGATTAGGAAGAGGCAGGAGGGAACTCTCTGAGGTGATGGAAGTGTCTGCATCTTGATAGGAGTGTGGGTTACACAGGTGAATGCATTTGTCAAAACACATCAAGATGTATTCAAAGTTATGCAAAGTATACCTCAGTTTTTAAAGAGAAGGTTAAAATGCTGATACCTGGGATTCTAATTTTAATGATTTCAGGCTTTAGGATTTTTAAGAGCTCCCATAACCAAGGTTAAAAACAACTGTTATAGGTACTTGTCCAGTGATAGGATCCTTTGTCATTCTTGTTTGCCATGTGGATGCTTCTCTGACTTGGATGTGTGGATCCTGGAAGTTGGATGCATGGATTTCCATGCCTAGTTGATGGCTGGGTCCCCCAGGGATGGGTAATGGGCAAGCACCAAGGTGCCAAAGGCCCCAAGAAGAAGGTAAGAGCAGGATGAAGCCCCCAAAGAGCTGCTCCAGCTCTTCTCTTTCTGCTTCTTCTGAGAATGAGTCTGCTTATTCAGGGAGTGGATTGTTATGGTGACAGGAAAAGCAAATTGGAAGGGGACCAGAGGAGGTATTGTTACGAGCAGGGGGAATTCTTATTCCATATACGATTTTAGAAAATTGTCTATTCCTCTTCACTGGGCTGATATCACACAGACAACGAAGTTCCACTGGATTCTTTCAAGCTGGCTTGTTCTTCATCCTGATTTTGTCTTCTTGGTGACTCTGAGTAGGCTGTAAAAAGACAGAGAGCAGGACACATCCATGTGCTGAGCACATGCCACACACTCTGCTGGGAATTTTATTTCTACTTTTTACTTCTAGGTTAACATTCTACACAATTTTCTTGTTAGCAATATTCCTCTTTTGAAGCTGACAGGCAACCCAGTAACATTTTTAAGAAAAAAGCTTTTCTTAAAACTTTATCCAGTATTAATAAAACTGCATAATAAAAACCAAAATGAAAAGTCGTAACAGTTATTCCATGGATGCTCTGTGTCTGATATTTATTTCAGAACACATGGCCAAGGTTTCAGAGAGGTCTTATTAATGACTAAAACTTTTACTCTAACAATTTCATCTAGGGTGCACTAATAAATAAACACATAAAATTAGACCCTCCCAGTTAAAAGGAATTTTGCAGGTCATCCAACTCCTTCATAGAGTGCCTGAATAGCTGCTAACTGCTTCCCAGTTTCTTGCATGCCTCTGAAAACAGAGCACCTCATAAGACAGCCCAATACATCTCTGAGCAGTTCTGACTGAAAGCTTTACCTGGCATGGAGCCACAGCCTGCGTCTCTGTAACTCTTAGCTACAGAGAAAGTCAGATGCCTTTTCCTGTTTTCCGTCCACAAGCCTTTTCCGCAACAAGTTAAACATCTCTAATTGCTTTAAACATGCCTCCTATGATTTGGATTTGTCTGCACCCACCAGCTTGCTTTCTCTGTCCCGCATGAGTCTTAGTTCATTTTCAGTCAAATCCAACACAGTTCCTCTGAACTCGTGTTCCCTGAGCACCTACCTTCTCAGGGCCAGGCACTAGGCTAAGGGCTGTGGGGAAGACGGAACAAGTCAGGCTTGGCCTGGTAAGAGAGAGAAGGCTTGTCCACAGAGGCCACTTGTACAAGGCTGGCTGTGATATGTGGCAAGAGAGAGGGACAGTGTCCCATCCCCTCCCCCTCCAATTCCCATGCTCTCTTCTTACATTGCAGCACGTTGGCTTAAACATTCAGCTGTGCAAGTTCAGGGCACAGTTAGAGTGGGCTGCTTATCAAATATTTGATGAGTGCGTGTTGTTGACTAGGTCTCTGTATTCCAATTCCTAATTTGTGGAAGAGAGAGTCTGATTGGCCCAGCCTGGGTCAGTGGTCCACCCCTGGTTCAATTCGCTGGTGGCAGAAAGGGCAGGGTCACCTGGTATAAAAGGCCACATTTTCTGGGCTAAGGACAAGGAAGTTTCTATAAAATGTGAGTGTGATTGGGGAGGAAATGATAGGCATCGCAGATATATTATGGACAGTATTATGGATAGCATATCCATAATATATAACATACATGGGCATCCTTAAGCAATATATAATGTCCATATGCAATAATCCTGAAAGATGAGAGTTATCTCCATTTTATAGCTGGGGAAACAGATTCAGAGAGGTGAAGTGACTTTTCCAGGGTTACTACTTGTTATTGGCAAAGTCATGGTTTCAATTCAGGGCTGCCACATTGCTTCTAGGCATTTCTTTAAGTCTTTCTGGAACTCATTTATTCATCCACTTATTTATTCATTCAACTACAATTTCTCCAGCACTGACCATGGGCCTGGCATTATGTAAGGCCCTGGGATACAGCAATTGGTCACACAGACATGCCTGAGACCCATCAAGACCATAAGGGAGGGTTCCTTCCCTGAAAAACCATATGGTTTTTCAGGGGAGAGGAGGCATATGGATGCCACAAGTTCAGGCGTTGTTGCATGAAAGGACCCTGGGTATGGCCAATATTACAGAGGCTATAGGATGTAAGAGTGATCTCTGAGCACTAGTGCAATTGGTGAAGCCTCCTGGAGAAGGCAGAACTCCATTTAGGTGGCCGAGGATAGAGGGGAGAAGGAAGGAAGGACACTGCGGCAGGTAGAGAGTTATGTTGGTTCTACCTTCTGAACATTGTTCATTTATGTCTACTTCTCTCCGTCCCCACTGGGCGCTCCCCAGGGCCAGTCACCGGCATCCCTCACCTGGACGAGACCTAAGCCTTCCCAACAGATCTGCCTCCTCTTTACCTTCTTCCCCACCAATGGATTCGTATTGCCAATCTTTTCTTTTAATTGTAAAATATGTCAAAGATATCAAAAAGTATAGCAAACAGTGCAAGAGCCACCAAGATACCCACCATTTTGATTCAATAGATATTAACATTTCACTGTATTTGTTTCAGTTCTCTCTCTCTGTCTTTTATAGAAATATAACTTAATTTCACCCAAATTCCTAACCTATCCCTTAACCCTCCCTCCCCAGAGTGAATATCATCCTCAAGTTGATGTGATTTATTTCCATTTGTAAAAAATTTTTCTACAGATGCTATATCCACAAACCATATACGGTGTTTTGTGTGTTTTCATTGGTATCATACATATACATAAGGTTCATATCCTTTTGAAAATTGCTTCTTTTCCCCCCACTGACTATTATGTTTTTCAGATTTATCTTTGGTACATGGAGATCTAGTTCATTCATTTAACTGCTATATAGTTTTCCATCAGATGAACAAATTACAGTTTACACTTCTGTTTCCCAAAGATGCCTGGTTAGGTTGTTTCTACTTTTTCGCTATTACACATGGTACTGCAGTGAATATCCTCACACATGTCTCTTTGAGCACATTGGTGTGGGGTTTTCTCTAGGGTAGAAACCGAGAAATGGAATTGCTGAGTGCTATAGTCTGAATGTTTATAACCCCCCAAAATTTGTATGTTGAAACCTAACCTCCAAGGTGATGGTATTAGGAGGTGGGGCCTTTGGGAGGTGATTAGGTCATGAGAGCTCTGCCATCATGGATGGGATTAGTGCCCTTTTAAATAGGCTGAAGAAAGCTTGTTTGCCCCTTTCACCACGTGAGGACACAGTGAGAAGGCACCATCTATGAGCCAGGAAGTGGCCCCTCATCAGACATTGAATCTGCTGGCACCTTGATCTTGGACTTTGCAGCCTCCAGAACTGTGAGAAATAAATGTTGTTTATAAGCTACACAGTTTATGGTATTTTGTTAGAGTAGTCTGAATGGACTAAGACACCGGGTCAAAAGTGCACAAACTTTCAACTTTACTAGATATGGCCAAAGATTCTTTAAAATGGTAGTGCCAGCTTACGTGTGCACACCCCAGTGTATGTGAAATGGGAGTTCCAGTGGCTTCACATCCTCATAGACGCTTGGGATTGTAGATCTGTTTCTTTTTTCCTTTTTTAAAAAATCAAATTTTCTCCCCTTGGCAGACAGAGGGATCTTTCTACAACGTACGGCTGACCGTGTCCCTTCCCTGCTTAAAATCCCTCCAGTGGGCCCTCACTCCTCTCTGTCCAACACCCAGACCCTGTGTGGCCCACCAGCTCTGCGTGAGCCAGTCCCTGCCCACCTCTACAGGAATACCTCTCCCACTGCCCCTGCCCCAACATGCCTGGGCACACAGACATGTGTGTACACACGTGCACACACACGTAAGCATGCACACTTGCACCGTAATTGTCCAACCAAACCAAACCATGTTCATTTCCCCCAATCTGCCCACCTTTCCTTGTCTTTGGGTCTCGGAACAAGCGTCTCCCTCTGCCTGGAATTCTCTTCCCCTCTTCTTCAGAGGGCTGATTCCTGCCAGTCCTCAGCTCTGGGCTTGATGTCTCCTCCCTGGAGGGCCTAGGCAGGCCCCCCATGCCTGAGTAAGATGCCTTCCTCAGTTTCCCCAGTGCCCTTCACTTTGGGCCTCATAGCTCTCAGGACGCTGTCTTGTAGTTGCCTGTTTATCAGCTCCCTGTCCCACCACACTGTAGACTCCTTGGTAGCAGGGCCTGTCTGCTCAGCCTATTTATTGAATGAATTTCTTAAATAATATACAGGCAGGAGATAGGTCTGGGTGGAGCAGAGGCAGCAAGATGGGGAGCTGTTGGAAATCATACCGGAGAGAAAGTGCTGTCCCATCACCCTCAGAGCCCCGATTCCCAGGTAGGGAAACTGAGGCTCGGCAAGGTGATGTCACACATCCGGTCAGTTGACAGAGCCTGCTTTGATCTGAGGTCTCCTGGCTCCAGCTTGGGCCACTCTGTGGCACTTCAGCTGCAGTTGCTGGGAAGGAGCCAGGAGAGAGAGATTTTCCGGGGAAGGAAGGACATGCCAGAGAGGGAGGCCTCAGGATCTGGGACGCAGGTGGAGGGCTGCACCCTGCAGACATGACCCTGGGTCTATTGAGAGGCAAGGAAGGAAGAAACATTGGGCTGGGCTCCTAGAACAGACACTCATCCAGGCTGTCTTGGGTGGGCCAGCCCTTCTCCGGGCAGGAGCAGACTTGAAAGGAGAAACGCAGCATCTACCTCAGCACCCAGCCCGCCCGAGTGGGCTCTGCCCACTGGCATAGAAGAATGATTTCTCATGACCCCCTTTGGCAGGAGGGAGACCAGAGCCGAGGACAGCTGGGAAGAAGGCGGGGCCTAATGTCAGCAGGCAGGAGCTGGCCCAGGGTGCCCCAGCCAAAGGAGCTGGAGAGCACAGAGGTCAGGGGTCGTTGGCATGTAGAGGAACCCTTCTGTGCCCCTGCTCACGTGTGGCAGGGCAAGGGGACATTAGTAAAATTGGTACAATAATACCTACACCTCAAGTGATTATGGTGAGGGTTTAGTCAAATGAAAAACGTAAAGGGCTTAGAATAGTGCTTGGCGTATAATATCACTCAATTGACCGTAGTCACTGTTACTTGCTCCAGGGGTTGTGGGGAGGCGTGAGCAGGATGACATGGAGGACAGACCCTGGAAAATTGGGTTGGTGATGGTGAGCCATCTTTTCCTGTTAGGAGCTCAACGAATGCGTGTGACAATAGTGGAAAATCCAGTGGGCAGGGAAGGGGGTGTGGAATCGAGGAACAGCCTCTGCATCCGACATCTGCATCAGAGACTGTCCTGGAAAGATTCTTAGAGCCCGCCCAACCCAACCCTCCAGCTTTGCACAAGGGGAAACCGAGGCCCACAGCGTGGAAGTGACTTGTCCAGGGCTGCACACAAGGCAGCGTCAGGGGCCCCACTTCCCGGACTCAGACCCAAGGCTCCTCCTCCTGTCACATCAGCTCAGTTCAGGATGTGGCTCTTTCAGCTGGGTCTCAGTGGTTGGTGCTTCTCCCTACAGTTGTCCTCTGTCTCAGAGTCACAGGGCTGTCACCAGCTCTGAGAACCTCAGCCTCTGAGGGCTCCCTGCTCTGATGCTTTCTTCCTGTTTCCCCATAGAAGGCAGGTGAGAAGCAGTTGAAAGCCCTTCCACCTCTGGTGTCCCCCCAGAACTCTCCCTCCCCGGGCCTCTCCTGGAGAGGGCAGGAGCAGGTTAGCAGTGTGTACACACCTGCTCCATTCACTACGGCTTTCCACGGTTAGGCAAGAGTGAGCACCCTCTTTTCCTCAAATGAAGTACCCTTCCTTCCTTCCTTCCTCCTTCCTTCCTTCTTTCCTTCCCTCCCTCCCTCCCCACACATCTTGCTGTGTTGAAATCACCCATCTGGTACACGCAGCTCCTTCTGAGTGACCTGGAGCGTACACCCTTGTTGCACAAGTATAATTTATTCATTGAAAAATAGTTGTAGGAGAAAACAGATACAGAATGGCAGGCCTTACAAGGCACATATTGATTAACAATCCCAGGAATTATAGGCATGCACAATGGGGGAATAGGAAGCTTTAGGTTTTTTCTTGTAGCTACCCTGGTTTCTGGATGAGCGGTTAGGGTGACCCACAGGGAGGTCTTGCTGCCATAATGAACTCTTGTGTGGCCAGGGGAGTCTACAATTCATGACGCAGGTTCACATTTGTTATTTCATCTGAACTGCACAACTGTGAGGTGAGCTGTGCAGAATTATTTTCCCTGCTTTTCTGATGAGGAAACTGAAGCTCAGAGAGGGCTAAGAGCTGCTCCTAAAGATCACAGACCCAAGGCTCCCCCAGGGTTTCTGACTCTATGTCCAGGGCTCCTTGCACTAACTGTTCGACTTGAAGAAAATCCAGAGTTTTTAACTTAGGACAAGGTCCTACCTCGAATTTTTAGTTCAGAAGCAAAATCAAGTGAATTGGAAATAGACACAAAAGGGACTAATTATGGTCAAGATAAAAGTGATCATTGAATCAATAAAAAATTGGCTGTCCCCTCTGGTCTCCCCATTCCACCTTTAAACTCCAAGTTAGACAACACTCCTCCCCAGAGCATTTCTGGATCCCCTTCCCATCACGTCATGTGTAGGGGATTATTTCTCCTCCAGGGCAACTTTTCCATGCTCTGAGTCTCTACTGTAATTTTTATAATATGTTGTCATTTATTATTATATTGCCATAGAACTCTCTTGTCTTGTGTGTCGTGGGTTCCTCAGGTAGGGGCCTGCCCGGGCACAGTAACTTTAGGCAGTGAAATGATGCTGCAGGTGAACTGGTGTGGTCCAGCTCCAGGGCACAGCAATGGGTCCCAAGTCTGGTACTGGGCTTGAAATGGTGGCATCTGGGGGTCCAGAAAGGGGCCTGCAGCAGGTAGAGAGGTGACCAGGATCTGAGGAAGGGGCAATATGGGAGGTTCTAGACCAGTGGACAGCTTTGGGGGATGTCTGGGAGCCAGGGCTGTGGCCATAGGCTTGAGGTTTGGGGTCAGGACTCAAGTCTTTGGGGATCAGGCTCGAGGACTTAGAATGACCTTGGAAGAAAGAGGCTGCAAGGCTGGGAGTGGCATCAGGAATGAGTCAAAGGCTGTAGCCTGGAGGCACAGCTGCCAGGGCCCCGGCCGAGTCCTCTGCCCACCTGAGGGAAGGAAATGCTGAGGATCTGGGGCCATCTCAGCCGTGGGGACAGGGGATGGCAGCGGGGAGCTGGGCAGGGCATTTTAAGAAGCCCCACTTTCCTCACTTCCAAAAGGCAGAAGAACTGAGTAGTTAAAATACAAAGAACGAAAAATAAATCTCCATTTATAAATTGCCATAGCCCAGACTCTTAGGTAAAGGGGTGCCTGACTTTCATATAGACCTTTCTGTGATTGCTGCGGTAGAGGGGACCTTCTCTTCCTTATGAAGAACAACCACCATTTCTGTCCCTGCGAACTGCCCCAGTCCATCACTCTGACCCCAAAGACAAGCTGACATCCAGAAGGCATATTGAGTAACTGAGCTCACATCTTACCAAACCATTTGGATTTTACTTTCTGGGTAAAAAGTTATCAGTCCGTGGCCACTGCAATTACTCTGAAGACAGGGGTCATTCTCATCGCCTCTGGAAGGAAAGCTCCCAGTCCCTGCATCCTCTGTCCCATAGCAAGGAACACCAGCCACTCACCTGTTCTTCAAGCCAGGGTAAGGAAAGGCCAATTTATCATATTGTAGAAATGAAAAAGGAAACTCATAATATTGATTGGGAACCTGCTGCATACAGCACGGTCTCAGGCTTTTACATGTATTATTGCATGTGCGTGTACATATGTACATACATACATACGACAGCCCAGGGACATATCTATCCCTAATCTACGAAGGAATAAACAGAGACTCAGTTGCCATATAGCAAAAGTAATGGAGGTTGGATCTGAATCCCAACTCAGTCCTAAGATCTTTACATTCCACCTTTCTGCACAGACAAGATACCCAAGAAGGGTTGGCACTGCCTTTTCAGAACTTGGATGATCACACCAAAGGCCACTGCTGCTGGCTGGCCACCAGGAGCTTTCTGATCTCCCAAATGCCCCTCCTTTGCTCCAGTCTCTCTGGGTGACACCGGCTAGAACCCTGGTATCGGGAGGTACAGGCCCTGTCCTGGCCTTGGGGCCCTTGTTGATGAGAGAAGAACAGTGCTGCTGGTTCCCCATGAGGGGAACCATGAACCCAGCTGAGAGGACATGTTGGCTGCACAGGTTTGCCTGCTAAAGGAGCCAGTGAAGTTAGTTGTTGGGAATTTGATGAAAATAATCAGCTGCAAACTCCTAAAACACAAACAGACCGTGATCCAGAAGTTTGAATAACAGCCCCCTCAGCCAGATGGCCTCAGGAGCCTCTCCAGGGAGAAAAAACAATCTCCTGCCCTGAATTTCCTCTTTGTTCTGGGCCCTGCTCTCTTTGGACATCACTGGTGCACTCCCACCCTCTCAAGCGCCAGCCACCCAGACAGGGTCTTGTGTTCAGGGAGCTTAAGGCAGCTTTCCCCAGATTAGGATTTGGGGACAGAGAATCCAGGCAAAGAAGCAGCTTTCTTGTCCCAGCATGAGTCACCACAGGCTGGAGGAAGCACACAGCTGTCTGCATCTGGGCCTGGAATGCGGCCTTCTTCTTGTGGGACACTCCCAAGAAGTCTGGGACCCTGTGGGTACAGAGCAGGAAGTCATAAGCACGGCTGCCCTGTGTGGGGCAAACCCTCTGGATACCACGGTCCTCTCCAACAGACCTTCGGGTTCGAGCTGTTGAGAACGGAATGCTAGCTTGTTGTCACGTTGAACTGCAACCACGCCTGGAGCAAGTGGTGGTGAGTGCATCCTGCCGAACTCAGCCTCCAATAAGAGCCCTGATGTAAGAGCAAGTCCAGTGTGGATTTGAATCCTCACTCTGCCACTGTGGGACCTTGGACAGCTCATTCGACCTCTCTGAGCCTCAGTTTCTACTTCCCTGAGTTTTAATGGGAATAATAAAGAGCTTCTATTTTCAATGCATGTAGCATAGTATCTGGCACACAGCAGACACTCAATAAACACTGGTTTCCTCCCTTCCAGCCTTCTGGTCCAGAGCCCTTTGGTACCAAGAATTTCTTCTAATACCCACTTGTAAATGCTTTTCCTAATCTGTGATTCAATCTTTCATTCTTGGCTTTTGGCAAAACTTCCAGGTATAATCCTCTTCCATTTTCCCTAAATGGATTCCCACATTTCCTGCATTGCTATTGTGGCTACTCTGTTTGCCAGGATGTATTTGGATTTACTAAGCTACCATAGATTGTGCTTGGAAGTAGGCTAGGCAGGGTATACTCACAGTGAAGTTGCATCAGACTCATCTAACTTACAAGCTTACTTTAGAACTTTTCTCTCCTTATTAGATGGAATACCATTTACAAAAAATCTTCACAACAACAAACAAATCTATTAATATGTATTATGATGTTAAAGTGCATTAGTCAGGATAGGCTGGGTTTTGCTGCAGTAACAACTCCTAAATATGAATGACTTAAAACAGCAAAGGCTCACTTCTCATTCATGCTCCATGTCCTTTGTGGGTTGGGGGGGTCTCCATCCACAATGACCTATCTTAGATACTCAGTGTTCACCATCTGGAATGTTGTTGGTCACTGCATCAGGAGGAGGAGATGAAGAATTCCTCAGTAGCCCTTGAACGCTTCCGCCCAGTGGTAACACACGTCACTTCCTACTTTGTTGGCTGAAGCAGGGACATACAATCCTATTGTGTGCTCAGCTGGAAAATAACCAGAAACATTGAGGAACAAGCACTAATATCAACCACATAGAGGCTCAATGTTTTTAAAAGAATGGAGGAAACCCTTCAGGCAAGCAGAGACTCCAGAATTCTCCACCCTTACCATTTACCACTAGGGATTTGCTGGTCATTTTAAAAGCAGAATATATCCAGACATTCGCACAGAGAAGTTCGTTTTTGTTCCTCCCTTTAGTCTATTTCAGTGGCCCTCAATTTCCAGTGTGCGTTGGCACACTGTTTGGCATCGTATGACATTGTGTACACAGTCCTAAAGTGTTTTCAAAGTGTTTGGAACATAAGAAGTTTTCACCATATGTGCTGAATTTAGAACCTAATGTACTTAGGATGTGACTGTACAGTGTTTAATTGATACTGATGCCTGACTTTGATTGTCCCATGGTCTTACCACCTTCTCCTCCTCTGAGCTTCACTTACAACCTTAGGGGCCACCCGTCTCTGAATCCAATTGCCGTGAACATTTGTTTGATTTTGTGTACCTACTGACAATTACTGATATAAAGATCATTGACAATAAGAGTTTATAATAACAATTTTTTATCCAAAACTCCAAAAAAAGTCTTCCACATACATTATGTTTTTTTTGGTAATTCTCACCACAACCCTAAGGTGTTGGTTTATTAATGGCACAGCTCCATTACGCAGAAAGGCTAAGTGACGTGCCCAAGGACACACAGTGCAGACATGTAGAACTCAGGTTTTTGAACCTGTTTCTGTCTGACTTCAAATTCTGTGGCTTTCCCATTATCCCAGGCAGCCTTCCAATTGGGGCAAGGAGGTCCTGCTTGGGAAGGAAGGTTATAGACACTGAATTCTGTCCTGGAAATCTGCGGCAAGCACAGAGGGGACGAGAGCCTCAGGCCCTGTGCACCCTTCTCCCCACTGCCATCCCTACCATCAGGGCACTGTGCCCAGTGGAAACCCAGATTCTGCAGGGGTGACTTTGGGCACACAATATTCTAGAAGTGGATGTCCAGGAATTCCTGTTAATTAGGCATTTATTCACGGAAGAAACATTTCCCTGAAGAGCTCTCAGCAGCTGGCCAATGTCACAGCCCTGCCCCGGTTTGGTCTCAGGCAGTGAGATGTCCATTAGTCTAGGATACGTGACAGTGTGAGGCGAATTGCACATGTAAGTATGTAATACATGTAAGTGTGTAAGTTGTGTAATATGTCTGTGTAGGGTCGATGTTTGTGTTAGCCCTTTTCTATTTGTAGGGTCAGCATTTAAAATACAGGATGCCCAATTAAATTTGAATTTCAGATGAACAACAAATTATTTTTTAGTAGAAGTATGTCCCATGCAACATTTGGGCAAAAGTATTCATCTGAAATTCAAATGTAACTGGTCATCTTGTGTTTTTGTTTGCTCAATCTGGCTACTATATCTATATGCATGCATGTCAGTGTATATGGGCTTGGTTGTTTATATCTCAGGGTGCACCTGAATGTGCATATGCTTGTGCCCACGTGTTTCTGCATGTGTGCAGGGATCTGTGTGCACGTGTGCCTGGCTAAGAAGGAGTCAATGGGTGATTGGGAACCAACTTCTCCACCACCCACAGCTCATCTCCTGTCAAGCCAACACTGCCGGAGGAAAAGAAATCCAGATGGGCCTTGAATGCCAGGCCAGTGAGCTTGGACTTTGTCCTGAGGGCAGTGAGGAGCCATGGCAGGCCCCGAGCTGGGGAGTGGAGAGATTTAGATGTGTGCTAGAGAAGCCTCTGGCTGCGTCGCAGAGAAGGGACTGGAGAGGGCAACACAGCAGGGGGAGGCTGAGCCGGCTGGTGAGGGTCTGGCCTCCGGCTTTGGTGGTGGAGATGGAGGGAAGGGACTTGCAGGATTGTTTAACATTCACACAGGGGTGAGGGAGCAAGGAGTCGAAGGTGGTACCCAGGTTCCCAGCTTGAGTACCTGGGCTGATGAACCATAGACTCCTTGAAGGCTTGTCCTGCTCCCTTCCTCATCCTCAATGTCAGACACAGTGCCTGGCATGTCACAGATGCTGTGTGGGTGTTTATGGTGTCAAGGAGAGAAATGGGGAATGCAGCAGCAGAAGGAGGAGGAAGAGAGGGAGGAGGGGGACATCCTGGCTGCCTGTCAGTCCTGGGGACTGGCAGTGTCTATTTCATTCCTGGCTATAGCTCCACATTAAAGTGGTCCCCAGCGTGATGAATAAATGGCAGTGTAAATCAAATTCTAGCACAGTTCCTGGCATATAGTAGATGCTCAATAAATGTGCTTTCAACCTTCCTCTCAGGAAGTAAAGATGTCTCCATAGTTCCAAGGAATTTCCTCCCCTGAGTACAAGTTTTCTATTTTAGGGAGTCAAATTGCCTTTTGATTGGGAAGACCTGTCTTTTCTGCTATTGAATTCCTGGGAATTTCAAAGGCACTGGGCTTGAAAACTTGCCATGGATCACGGGACAGCCGGGAGCCCAAGTGAACAATGGCCCAACCTGGGGAGTGGCTGTAGTCAGGGTCACCCCTCTCACAGCCGCCTCTTCCTTCCGACATGCCTTGTCATCTGTCGGGAGCCCAGGACTTCTCCTGGGTCTGGCACATAGTATGTGTTATGTAAACGTTTGCTGTGATTATTTTTGTTGTTACTCTCCCTGGGCCTGGTGTTTCCTGAAATTGAATCATTTCTCTGACTCTAAAGTTTAGTTTATTTTATTTTATCCAAGCTTCAGGCTAACACCTCAATAGCTCTAGGTTCCCAAAGTCGGGAAGACTAATTCCAACACAATCTCTTTCCGGTGATTTTTAAACACTCATACCACAGAGGAAGGTAGGCTTCCTTTAAGAGCTCACTTAGTTTAGATAAATATTTGGCCTGTGGATATACAAACGGTCCTAAAATCTACCTTTTTCTAGTTGTAGGGTCTCAAAAAGGGTTTTCAGGATTCAATGCATATTCATTCCATCATTGATTGGTTCATCTAGCAGTTCCTGCTGGACTGCAAACCACCAAACCACAGCAGGGCTTTTTGCCTCTTTTGTTCACTGTTGTGAACCCCGTGGCAGAACATTGCCTGCCACGTTGTAGCTGTTCAATACCTATTTGTTGAATGAACGAATGAATGAATGAGCACCTTGTCTGTGCCAGGATGCCTGGCATTGGGACACCAGAATTGGACACAGTCCTTGCCATCCATGAGCTTGTGGTCCTGCAGACCTCCCCACCCTCATACCACCCCTGCCCCCCAACACCTACCTGAAATACAAAGCAGGTCACTCCCCACAACTGTCTATGAGGGAGGGAAGCAGACTGCAGGGGTCCCGGCAGCCTGGCGGAAGGAGCAGTCCACGTGTGTCTCGTCCATTGTTATGTGGCACAGCGTCTGGCACGGGGTAGGCTCTGAGTAAGTTGTTACTAAGAGAATGAATGAATAACGTGAGAAGGGATGGGGCCTAGAAACCTTTCCAGAGATTTGCTTAGCAGCTACGAGGGGTTTCATGGCTTCTTTCCAAGCTGGAACTCTGATGCTTGTGTCACCTCCACAAAATTCTACCAAGCGATCATCCAATTTTGGCTGAGATGCCCCTCAGTGATGGGGTGCTCACTCCCTTCCACACAACCGGTTTCTTTTTTATATCGATGTGATTGTTAGAGTAGCCATCCTTATGCAGGTCACACAGAAGCAGAAGGGTGGTGGGGAAAAGAGCATTAAACCTGGAGTCAGAAGACTTGGCCTTGCTCCAAGCCCTGCTGCCGACTTGTCGTGTGGTCCTTGGGCAGGGGCAAGTGTAGCCAGTGATTACGAGTGTGGGCTCTGATGTCTGGCAGAACTGCAACTACTTGACATCTCTGTGCCTCAGTTTCCTTATCTGTAAAATGGGGATAGTAATCATGCCTCCCTCACAGGGCTTTTGTGAGGATTAAATGAAATAATGCATACAAAGTTCTTAGTACCTTCCTTGGCAAATTAGTAAGTGCTTGATGAAAGTTAGGTATGATTTTTAGTATTATTAATGTTATGTCCTTTCTGGCTCTCAGTTTCTTGCTCTGTGTAATGGGCATAAGAACCCCTGCCCTGGGGGCTTTGTGTGAGGAGCCAGAGAGAGCATGGGTGTGAAATGTCCACAGCGGGGAGGGGTTCTGCTTTGTTCCTATCGATACTGGCTTGTGCTGTGGGAGGCCCCACCGGCATGGTTTACCCCCCAAGTCACGCCTACCCCACCCCACCCACATCCTGAGTTTTTTCTCTACCTTTGGTGGCTACGTTTCTGTTCCTTGACAGTCTGTATCTTGACCTCCAAAATATATATTTTGAACAGGCCTGCAAAGAAAGGAAGAGGGAAATGAAGACAAGGAAATGGGCAAAGTTCTTGCTTTCAGCAGGTCCTTGGAGAACGTGAGACTCTCTGACGCCCTCTGCAAAGGGGGCTCGCCCAGCCTTTGAAATAGCGATTTCCTTCCCTCCTAGCCTTTTCAGATCAGAGAGGTGGGAGGGGGCGTGGAGATTCACTGACCAGGAGGCTGCAAGCTTTCCTCTGATGTGTGACTCTTCTTCGGGGCCCTGGCCCTGGGAGACAGGACTCTGGGCTGCGGCAGCTCCTCCTGTGGTCTACCTTGGACTCACCACAGGCCCAGCTGCCACTGACTGCACGGATTTCTTTTAAGAGGGCTGGCTGCCCCTCAGCACAGCTGAGATGTTCTGAGACCTAGAATGTCAGAGCTGGAAGAAATTTTCAGATTCTCTGGGCCAGTGGGTTCCAGCCTGGGGTCCCTGGACTCTGGAGGTCCTTAGACTATTTCTAGTTCCTTCAAAAGCCTAAAAGAACAGCACATAGCCTCTGTGTGAAGGCTCACAGGCTCCTAAAAGTATCAGGTGTCTCTACTTTTCCCTGAAATCAGCTCAGGGAGGGCCCTCTGTACCCTGGTGTTGCTGATGACAATGACAGCTTGCCACTGAGCTTATCATCTGCTAGGTGCGAGGCAAAGCCCTTTACATGCATCATCTCGCTAGTTTTCAATCCTGGAAGACTGACCTCTGTTTTAAGATCCCTACTTCGCAGAGGGAGAAGCTAAGGGCCCAAGGCGTTAAGCACCGTGCCCACAGCCACACCTCCCCAGCTCCTGCCTGCAAGCTCTGGCAAATCATCTTCTGAAAGCTGTTCTTCTATGTCCTTGAATACTGCAAAAGGGGCAGACACATTCGTCATTATTCATGGGAGGAATTTGGGAGGGAAATTTGGGGATCCAAGTGCTACATACAGGAGGAATAATTGCAGGAATAGTTGAGGACCAGCCACTTTGTTTTGTAGAACTAAGGCCCAGAGAAGTGAGCGTCTCCCCCAGAGTCATCTTGGGAACTGGCAGCTGGGACAAGAACTTGTTTCACTTCGCGTGGATTCCTTGGGTCTTTGGTTGGCCAGGAGGCAGGGACGCACTGTCTTGTCCCGAGCTGGTGGCACATGACTGTGGGCTGCCTGGCAGGGTCTCTGACTCCCCCTGCCCCAGCAGGCCTGACAAGGGGCAGACCACACATCCTGACTAATTTTCCACCAGTCCCCACCTACCTCCCAGCAGCTGCACAGTGCCTTGGCCTTGCCAGACCACAGAGCCGTTCAGAGCTGGCGGGGGCCAGCAGTATTCATCTTCAGCGAACTTTTCCTTCCAATCCCACACTTGTGCATGCACTTTACAGTTAGCAAAGGGCTTCCACATCTTCCACATGATTTAACTTGAGACCCAAGTTTATTCTGGGGGCTGGGTAGTGTAGTACGTCATTTTACAGAAGAGGAAAAGAAAGTTCTAAGAGGCAAGGTACTCTGTTCAAGGTCACGTACATAGGTAAGAAATGTTGGAGTCAGAAGTTGGAGCTGGGTTGGCCTGTTTTGTTTCACCACTGCCTATTCCAGTGCCTGTTCCACCTCACCAAGCAACTCCTGAGGAATTGCAGAGAGCAGTAATGGGTCAGGTGCTAAGCTGGGGCCTGCAAAGAACTTTATATTTAACTAACAACATTGCCATTAACCACATCTTTTTTTCCCATAGTGGACAAATATAGGTAACTAATGTCAGCCAAGATTACAGGCCTGCACTCTGAGAAGTCATGATGTGATGAGAAGACACAAATGTTCAAATCAGAGGTGGCACATGGCCCATACCCATAACTTTCTCACTGTGACCCTGGAAAGAACCCTCACCCTCTGGGCTTCTGTTTTACATGTATACAGTAAGATGATAATACCTACCTTGCTTGTTATGAAAATGAGTACGACCATCATATACAAGTTTCTTTGTAAAATTTAAAGAACTGTCATACAACTATTACACGTGATGATGAATCTTCACAAACAGCTAAGGCAAGGGAAATTCACGTTTATACGCTAATGATTAAGTGCTTCCTAAGTAATTTACATGGCTTGTTCTATTAATTTGAACAAGAGCCTTGTGGAGGCTCTTGTCATTATCATCCCCATTTTATAGATGAGGAAACTGAGACCTAGAGATAATTAAGTAACAGGTAGCAAATGGCCAGAAGCAGGATATGAAATCTGGGTAATTTGGCACCAGCAGGTAAGCTGTTTAATAATCCAGGTATCTCAGAATCACCTGAAGGGCTGGTTAAAACATGAATTGCTGGGTCCTACCCCAGAGTTTCTGATTCGATAGGTTGGGAGTGGAGCCTGAGAATTTGATTTCTACCAAGTTCCCAGGTGATGCTGTTGCTGCTGGATCAGGGCCACACTTTGAGAAGCACTGTGCCACATAGAGCTCTCCTGCCCCACCCATGGCAAAATCCAGGCCCTCTGAGGTCTGTTTACACAGGTTAGCCGGCCACCTGTGTGCACTGGATGCTTGACTGATGTCGGGTGGATATACGACTTGTATATCCCGCCAGCGGAGAGGAGTGGATGTGGATGGCTGTGTTTAGGCCCTTTCTCCTTCAGAAGCCAAGTGAGAGAAGTTACGCCATGCATCCGCCTCTGTTTGAAGGCTCTGCAGGTGCCCAGGTCCTCGTGGCTGTGGCTACTCGGGCCCTTCCCCAGAACCGGCAGGGAAAGGGAAGGCCATTTGTCTGGGGCAGGCACAGAGAACAGTTCATAAGATGCCTCCTTGGCTACTGTCAGTCAACGTTTCCCCTTAAGTTTCTCGCACTCCCAGATTTCAGGAAATAGTCCATGAACAGAGAGATGAGGCACAGCCTTCAAAAACAGAAAGCTCAGACCAAGAATATTTCAATTTAATTAAACTAAATTAAATTTATGACTTTGAAAAGAAATAAGAAAACGACTTCCAGAAGAACAGAAGCATTTCAGAAAATAGGAGTTGAGCCAAAAGCAGTGGTCACAGAGAGAGTAAAAAATCAAGGGTATTGATTGTTCCCAAACTGTATCTGTGGAAAATACTATGCCTTCTCTGCTAAACTGCCTTTAAATCTTTGTTAAAAATCAGTTGTCTAAACCTAGAATAGCCAAGACAATCTTGAAAAAGAACAAATTTGGAGGACTAACAGTTCACGATTTCAGAATTTACTACAAATTTATAGCAATCAAGACTGTGTGGTATTGGCATCAAGATGGACATATACCAATGGAATAGAATTTGAGATTCTGGAAATAAAACCTCACATTTATTTATTTTATTTGTTTGTTTGTTTATTTATTTATTTTAGAGATAGGGTTTCACTTTGTTGCCCAGCCTGGAGTGCAGTGGTATGATCATAGCTCACTGTAACCTTGAATGCCTGGGCTTAAGTGATCCTCCCTTCTCGGCCTCCCAATGTGCTGGGACTACAGGCATGAGCCACCGTGCCCAGCCACTTCACATTTATGATCAACGATTTTCTGCTATGGTGCCAAGACCATTCAATGGGGGAAAAAAACCAAGATATGCAACAAATGGTATCAGGACAACCGGATATCCACATGCAAAAGAATGAAATTGGACCCCTGACTTAACATATAAGAAAATTAACTCAGAATGAACCAAAGACCCACATGTAAGAGCTTAAACTATAAAACCCTGAGAAGAAAACATAGCTGTAAATCTTTGTGACTTTGAATTAAGCAATGGGATGTCTCCCCTTTTATTTAGGTCTTTAACTTCTCTCAGCAGTGTTTTACAGTTTTCAGTATAGATCTTTCACATCTTTTGCCAGATTTATACCTAAGCATTTCACATTCTCATGCTATAGTAAGTGGTACTCTTTTCTAAATTTTGATTTCCAATGTTTTTTGCTAGTGTATAGAGGTAAAATTGATTTCTGTATATTGATTTGGTATCCTGCAACTGCACTACACTTATTTATTAGTTCTAGCAGCTTTACTGTAGATTCTATCAGATTTTCCCCATTGATAATCATGTCATCTGTGAATAAAAGCAGTTTTACTTTTTCCTTTCCAGTGTGGATGCCTTTCCATTTTTTTGCCTGAATGAATTAACTAGAGCCTCTGGTACAACATAGAATAGCAGTGAGAGCAGATAACCGTGTCTTGTTCCTGATCTTGTAGGGAGAGCAGCCATTAGGTATGATGCCAGCTGTGGGTTTTGTAGATGCTCTTTGGCAGATGGAGGAAGCCCCCTTCTATTCTTACTTTGCTGAGACTTTTAATCAGGAAAGAATGTTGGATTTTTCAAATGCTTTTTGGGTATCTACTGATACAGAAAATACAGTGATCACAGAGGAGAGGAGTCCAAACTCAAGAGTAGCCTCTATTTCCTCTTAGAAAGAAGAAAGAGGGGAAGAAGGTGCCCTACACAGCCAGAGGAGCCTTTCCTAGGCAGCTGGGTTGAGGGGCATCTCTGCTCTATGCCTCTCCCCTTGGCTGGCATTCCTAGGGTTCAGACCCTGCCCTGTGGACTCCAAAGCCAGTGCTCTTTCCTCTACATGAAGCTGTCTAAAGACTTTGATTCCAGAACTCTGCCTGGCCAAGGCCCCTAAGTTGGATAAAACTTCAGATTCCTCAATAATATAAAATAGTAGCAGCCATTTACTGAGCACTTTTGGAATACCAAGAGGCAGGGGTGGGACTGGGGTGAGGTGAGGGAGCCATCGGGGGTTGCAAAATCCAAGCAGGCACTCACACGACCCTAAGTGCCTCCCAGGTCTCAGCCTCATCCTGGCCCTGCAAAGAGTGTGCTAAACACTTTACCTGCATTCACTTCCTTCATCCTCAAAACAACCTTTTAATGATAGGTGCTACTATCATTCTCATTTTACAGGTGAGGAAGCTGAGGCTCAGAGAGGTGAGGTGACCTGGCCAAGTAATCAAGGGCAGAGCTGGCATTTAAAACAAAGTCTGTTCACATTTGGTCTGTGTTCTTAATCAGTGGTTCTCAATGCTAATGAAGCAGAATCACCTGGAATGTTGGTTAAAATGTTGATGGCTTGGCCCCATCCCAGAATTTCTTACAGTAGCAGGTCTGCTGTGTGGGCAGGAGAATTTGCATTTCTAGCAAGTTCCCAGGGGGTGCTGATGCTGCTGGTCCAGGGACCACACTTTGAGAACTGCTACACTATGTCTTGTTCCCTTGTTCTTTAGAGCTCAGGGGCATGAAGATTCTATGAGTAAAAGGCTTAGACCCTCTGGCTTGTGAAAAGAATGAAAGCATCAATTTCCCAGGACTGGACCAGGAATTTTTGGTGTCCCCCCTGCATGTGCTGAAGCCCCAGCTTCATTCCAGAATGCCTCACGCAGAATTAATGAGCAGCTATGAGCTGAATTGGGGGTGAACTGACTAGCAGTGAGAACCTCTGTGGGGACTTATTCATCTGAAAAGAACGCCTGACATTTATTCTGAAAGGCGTCTTTCTATAGACCCTCAATCCTTGCAGTGCAAAATGGCGTTTTTTTCTAAATATATTTAAAATGTTTTCTAAGTTGTTCTAAGACATCTGTATCAGAGGGACATGGTACATCAGATTTTTAAAGTCTTTGAACAAAGGCCATTGCAAAATAACAGAGAAGGGGGGAAAACCAACATAGAACTATTTATTAATAACATATTATAAGAAAATGCAGAATTAAACCAGGCTTGGTGAAATTGCCAAGTTTTAAATATGTGACATTTCCAGAGTTGACCCTAGTGTCTGAGAGGCTAAATTTTTCTTTAATCTCCCAAATCTTTGGTCTCTAAGAACCCCCATTCAGCTGCATATTGTCCTAAAGTACAATAACGAACAAGCTGATTGATTTATTCACTTGATCTTTATCAAGAGTGTGACAAAGCCCCCGTGACAGGAATCCTCAGCCTTGGCCATACATTGAACTCACTTGGGGAGCTTCTAAAAATCTCTTTGCCCAGGCCACACCCTAGACCAAGCACAGCAGAATCTCTGGGGTGGCACCAGGCATGCATGTTTTTGAAGGCCCCCAGGTGGTAACACCAGTGCCAGCTAGGGCTGAGAATCTTTGCTTTAGAGAATGAATTCCTGGTGAATGCCCTCTGCCTTCACCTTCCTTGCTCTTTCTCCAGGGGCTACATCTGATAATGATGCTTCAGCATCATGAATATCCCCTCCTGGAGTGAGACCTTTCCTTACCTCGTGGAGACAGCACTACCTGGGGCTCCGACTTGAATGGGAGGGGAATTCCTATTTGTTAAAGGTCTTCTGGGTGCCAGCTTAGTTTCATCTGCTTAACAACCCAGATGAGACAGGTATTACTGTTTTCACTTCGTGGAGGACACAACTGATGTTCAGAGAGGTGAAGTGACTTGTCCAAGGGCACCCGGCTGTCAGGTGGCACTGCTGGAATTTAAAACCAGGCCTGTCTCCTTCCACCTTGGGAAAGAGCAGAGAGCCCCTCCAGTCACAGGGAGCCCCTTCCTTCTCAAGGCAGCTGGGTCCTCTTTCGGACATCCAGGAGCCCTCACCCGGCCCCCATCCACACCCACCCCTGTCTCTAGCCCCAGCGGCTCCCCAGCTCTGCCCCGGGTTCTGCAGCGGCACTCTCCAGTTGCCTTGAACAGTTTTTATGGTTGTACTTCTTGTGTCTACCTGGGCAGCCCCTTTAACTTTTGGGACCACTGGACACCAATGCACTGTGCCTTTACAATTCTGTGCTTGGTTGTCTTGCTGTTCCTGCCATATCCCACTGCTGGGAAGAGAGGAGGGAGGAGCCACTATGGTTTCTTAAGTCCCATGTCACAGGTAGAGCATCAGGAGAGAGTACCAGAGGCAGCCCTGATTCTGTAGAAATCAATAATCCCGGACAAAAAAATGGGACCCTGGGCTTCTGTCGCAACCTTGCCACTAACTGATTTTGCAGATCACAATCTCTTTAGACCACAGTTACGTTCTGTGTAAAACAAAGCACTGGATCTAGGGGATTTTTGGAGCTCTCAGATCCTATGAGAATTGTGCTCCTTTAGTAGCCACAGCAGTTAGGGTGACCAACCCCTCCTGTTTTGCCAATTTGAGCACTGGAAGTCCTGTGTCCCAGGAAACCCCTTAGTCCTAAGCAAACCAGGATGGTGATCACCCTAACAGCTGTCATCTTTTCAGGACATGGCATGCTTGGCCTCTGGCACATGTCAATAGGAGCAGAGGCAGCAGTAGGCTGTGGTTGTACTGCAGTTCCCTTGTCCCAGAAAGCTGAGACACAGAGGGTGGAGTTGTCTGGAGGCCCAGCCTCTCTTTGCCTTGCCGTGGTCCTTGAGGTTGGTTCCGCTCTGTCTGCTCCACCCTGGACCCTGTGCCTGGCCTTGTAAACAGTTCGTGACTTTCTCCAGTTCTGAGGCCCCTTGCTTCTTCATCTAAAGGTTAGGGACAGGATGGCTCTCTCACCCCCGCTCCCTGGACATGCTGTCAGGTGGTACATGTCAAGGGCCTCCTGGGCTCCCCCCAGGACTCTGGCATCAGGACATCCCCTGCATAGCCCCTTGGACAGCAGCAGCCGTGGTCTCCGTATACCCACTCACAGACCTGGCCAGACCTGGCCAAGAGTGGGAAACCATGTGAAGTTCAGGGAAGAGCTGTGCCTTATTGCTGCTCCTCATGTATGCACAGCACCCAACAGCCCTCCTGCCTACAACAGACATCAAATGGCTTCCTGGGGCTTCTCAGTGGCGCCTCATACCACGGTGGAAGGGGAAGGTCTTTATCCCTGGTTAATGGCTGAGGACACTGAGGCTCTGAGAGGCATGTGAGCCTGGGGTAGCCCATCTGGGACCAGGACCAGGGCTGCCATCTGGAAGACCATGCCTAGGTCCCTAAGACCCCACCACTCAGGCCTGCCTTGTTCCCAGCCTCTGCACCCACCCTTTCCATGCCACCATCAGTGTCATCACTCCACAGCACTGCCTGGCTTGTCCTTTCACTAAATATACTTAAAGGACATTGAAAAGCAAACAAAACCACCTTTTTATTGTGGAAACTTTCACAGAAGTACAGACGAGAACAGTATAACAGCATCATACTCCCAACAGCCCCCAGCTTCAACAGCCACCTTCTTCCCTCATTCCGTCTTTCTGTACCCGTCCCTGCCCTCTGTGTTGTTTGAAGCAAATTCCAGATATCATACCATTTAATCTGTAGACAGTTCTGTATTTATCTCCAAAAGATGAGGACTTGAAAAAATAACCATAATACCATTATCACCTTTAGCAAGATAAACAACTCCTTAACATGAATGAAAGCCCAGAGTTCAAATTTCCCCTCATATCTCTTAAATGTTGTCATTAGAATTCATTTGTTTGAACCGGGATTGAAATAATGTCCATATATTCCAGTTGGTTGGTATGACGCTTAAATTTCTTTTAACGTCAAAAGAGATTGTCCTCTTCTTTGTTTGAGGTGATGGATATCCCAATTACCCTGATTTTTATCATTACAAATTGTATACATGTACCCCCAAAATATGTACACTATGACATATCAATAAAAAATACCAAAACAAAAAGGAAAAAAAGAAACTGGACATTTGGCTAATAGAGTTTGTGTCCCACAATCTGGATTTTGCTGTTTGCATCCCCTGTGGTATTGTTTAATATGTTTCTATGTTCCTTATATTTTAAAGGAAAAAAATCAAAAAGGAAAAATAATGATCTAATGACATTATCCTAATAAAACTGTTTTTATTACTACTCATTCCCTTCTGATCCCTGTTTATATGCACATAACCTTTCGTATGTTTTTTTTGGTTTAACACTACGCTGTAAATATTTTCCATGTTTTTACACAGAACTTTAATTGTTAACATTCGTAGTAGCCAAAGTAATGTTGAATTTAATCATTCTCCTACTATTGAATGTTTAGGTTTGGTCTAATTTTGTCACTATGATAGATAACAGTAAATCTTTCATGTCTCTGGTGTAATTATTTCCTTATGCATGGACTCTAGGTCCATGCCTTTGTTTGCATTGGGTCATGTATCCACACCGATCCCTCCCTGCAATTTTTTTCCCCAATTCAATGAATGTAAAATGATGCTGTGTTAGACCCAAGATGACCACAGATCCTTTGCTACCTCTCCCATCGAGAGGTAGAGTCTAATTCCCCTCCTCTTGAACCTGGGCTGGCCTTAGTGCCTTGTTGGACCAACTGTATGTGGCAGAAGTGATGCTCGGAGACTGCACGTGAGAGAGGCTGGTGTAGGAGCTGGGGTCGACAGTCCCGGCCAACCCCAGCCTGCCGGCCTTCCCAGGCTCCAGGCATGTGAGTGAATGCTTGCATTCTCTCGGGTCATTCACCAGCTGAGCGCCGTGGAGTGCCCTCAGATGCCATAAAGAGCACAAGAATCACTCAGCCAAGCCCTGCCTAAATTCCTGACCCTGAGAATCATGAAATACAATAAAATGGTGGTTGTTTTAAGCTGCTAAATTTTAGGATACTTTATGCAGCAATAGATAACTGGAACAGGTGCCTTTATGTCCCTTGTCCCCTTTTTAAAATTGTGGTAAGAACTATGTTCCTTTGATTTCCATTTCTATTTACATTTTCCCAGGTATTTGGATTTGCATTTGTGAATCAATCAATCATCTTTGTAAATTGGCCTTGTTTTGTGCTGGGGTAGGACTTTGACTCCGATTCACACTTACATAGTAGCATGTCAGGGACCCTGCACACCTGACTCCCACCCACATCTGTGGGACACGTGCTCCCGCCAGGAATATTTCAACCCAAATGACTTTGGAGTTTCCTTCCAGTTCACCCATGACTCCAAGTGTCCTGGATGGTGGAGTGAGAAATAAGATTTGTCTTCTAAATCTAAAATCCACATCTAACTGCTCATGGCACATAGAATGCTACAAATAAAATACAAAAGTAGAGACATACTGAGAATCATTTCAACACTCCTTGACAAAAAGACCCTTGTAAGTGCATCCACAGCAACCAGAAAACACAGAAATAAGGACATCCTTAAACCCTGAGTAGTTTTTGCAGTAATATAATTTGGGCTTTTGTGTCTTGAACAAAATTGTACTTTATGTTTACTTTTTGCATGTATTTTGTATTTATTTCATAAAACATGAAGGCATTCTAAAGACACTAAATAGTTTGGTGGGCAGTTTCTCATTTTAACTTAGTCCTCTCATCTCTACTAATGGTATTTCTTCCTGCTTAAAGTATTAATAGCCAGCTACTCAGGAGGCTGAGGTGGGAGGATTGCTTGAGCTCAGGAGTTCAAGTCCAGCCTGGGCAACAGAGCAAGACCTTTACTCTTCAAAAAAAAAAAAAAAGAAGACATTAATAGGATCTGTTGCTGTATTTTTGAGGGATTTGATTGCTTTTTTTAAAAAGTAGAGATATAATAATGTTAGAGAAATTTGAAAACAAGGTAAAAATCCGTAAGCCTACCACTTTGACATAGTGACAACTTTATTTTTATGCTCTTTTGCTGTTTTTACGTTCCCTTGCTGTTTTTACAACTCATGTGTGTTTAAATATTTTTCCAGACTTTTTCACCCAATATTTTATCATAAGCATTTTCTATGATCCTTCATAAACTTCATACCCATCATTTTTAAGGGCTATAGAATATTTCTTCAAAGTTTATATCATAATTTGCTTAACTACCCTTCTTACCCTTTTTGAATATTTGGGTTGATTCCAGTTCCTCACTAAGCAGCTCTTTGATGAATATTTTTCTGCATATGGCTTTTTCCATATTTCAGGGTATTTTCTTAGGCTAGCTTCCCAGAAGGGGATTACTGAGTCAAAGCATATGAATATTTTTATGGCTTCAAAGTATCTTTTGAAGAAGGTAGGTGTTCCATTTTATGAGGTCCACAAACATAAAAGAGGACATTTGGCTTCAAAAAATCCCTTGTAACACATGTACATTAAAATTTGGTCAAAGAGCTGTTCTGATAGTTTTCTAAGTAATTAAAGCTTATCCTTTTAGATTAAACAGATACAAAAAGTTGCTTTTTATTTATTTAGTTTTTTGATGAGAGTCTTTTCTGAGATGTTTTATACTTCTGAGCTCTTCAAGAAAAATCCACAAAGCCAGCGCTGATCATTGCTTTTTATTCACAGACCCCAGGCAACTATTGGGATGGGGGTCTGAGGAGCTGACCCCACCAAACTGCCAGGCACCCACATCAGTAATGGGGTGTTGGGATGTCTTTGGAATTACCTTGCTCTTAGAAACTTGCAACTCTCACAGAAGTCCCACAATACTCCTGCACCTTCTCATGTGAATGTGGAAAGACTCTCAGGCATCCTTTCATGCATCACTCAGATAGCGAGGTAGGTGCCTGAAGTTCTGAATAAAGCCTGTGTGCTTTCCTGAGGTGGTGGGTGAAACAGAACATAAGGCCAGGAGACCCAAGTTCAGCTTCCAGCCCTGCCCTTATCAACCAACTGGCCTTGGGAAAGTTACTCTGCCTGACCCCTCTGAGTCTCAGCTTCCTCATCTCTGAATAACCCCTTGCTCTGCCACCTCCAGGGTTGATGTGATGATCCCCTGGGATAAGTGGTGAGGAAACTATTAATATAAAGTTAATATATGGGTCTGTATCATCTTGTTTAGATAGTAAGGATAGAGGCCAGTGCAAACCAAGGTTTTATTTTGCCAGCTTTTTGGTGGGGAAACCTACAAAATCTCAGGCATTATTAAGAACGGAAGCCCCACTAGGACCAGGCCTCCAGGGCCTAGAGTGGTGGGGGTGGAGTTTGGGTGGGCGTGGGGTCTGGATACCTGGCAGCACCAGGCTCCAGGTGTAGAGATCGTGTGGTACCTCACACGAGGGCTCTACCTGTGGGAACACTGAGTCACAAAATCCAGGCAGTGGGAAAAGCATAAGCCAAGATAGGGAGAAGTGTCCATGGAGTGGGGCAGGGCCGCATTTTTGGAAATGATGTCTTTTTAACCATTTAACAGTAATATGTTGATAGGATGGTTGTTAAGAGTGTGGTAAAAATATTAGGAGAATCAGCTGGAAGACGGGATCAGATGATTTAACTTGGGACTGAAGCCTTAGTGGCCAGGACAGGGGCAAAGGCTGGTTCTCCCAACAGTCAGCGTCACAGGCCCCACACCTTGGTCCTGGCCCAGAGCTCAGTCCCTGGGCAGCATCTGGTCCTACACTGCTTCTACCATGTTAGAACCTGGGTGCCTGCATGCAGTAGCAGGGAGGTTTGGAATCGGTTTGGGGAACCAGGATGCCCATCTGGCATAAGGTGCCAGGCTGTGGCTCAAGGAAGCTGAGAAATACTCATCTAAGGCCTTTCAGCTTAATTCAGGGCCCTCAGTTTTCCCCCCACCCCCCAGCTTCCGTCGTAGCTAGTTTCATTGTCCACTGTGATGCAAGAGCCTTTGAATGGGTCGGATCCATCCGTTCCCGCTGTGGGGAAACACAAAACACATGGGTCACCTGCTTCAGAGCAGGGCTCCGTGAAAACCACCACCTCACCAATGCACAGTTTGTCTCTGGCCATCTGGTAGTGGGAGACAGAGCAAGACAGGTTTAGCTCATCAGAAGTCACCGGGGCTTTCCCTTTAGTCCTGAGATTTTTTTAGGTCAAGTAGTGTGCGTGAGAGCAGACAAACGGGTCTCATGGTGAGATTCACTCTGCAGCCCCACCCCTGGGGCTGTGAAGAGTTAGAAACAATCACTCTCATATGGGCTGTGGCCCATTTGTGGGTCATAAAATCTACTTAATGGGTTTTGCTCAGCTTGTCTTTTTTAAAAAATAAAATGGACCAGAACAGAGTAGAAAGTATCTGAGTGCATTACATGTGGTAAGGGCAAATATTGCTACATGAAACTTCTGTTTCAGACATACGTGTTTATGAGATTGTGAGACCAAGGGTCTTGGTCAAAAAAGACTGAAAGCCACAATCTGCGAGCATTTCTCAGTGGGGCACAATCAACATTTCTCGGCTGGGATTTTTGGGGGGTTGACTGCCTTTTATATTGCACAATGTAGCATCCTTAGCCTGCCAAATGCCAGTAGCACCCGCATTCATTGTGACAAAAGAAACTCCCCTTACCCTCACATTTCCCAACGCCCCCAGAGAACTTCTGACTGTTGCAACTCCTTTGAACCTATAGGGTTGAGGGAAGAGGAAGCTACAACCTGTGGCTGATCCAAGTGACCATGTCTGCTGGTTCATGGGCACGTGCAGCAGAGCCAGTTTCCAACAGCTGGTATGGCAGAGAAGGGGGTACCCAGAGGGGCCGTGTTTTCTGTCAGCTGTACCACTGGCCAAGAGCAAGGTGTGACCTGACATTTGGGGACATCAAGACTTAATAAGTGATAAAACTCCTATCACTTTAGACGTATGTCATGTCCTGCCCTCTCTGGCTTATCTTAAGGACATATTTATCAACTCTCATCCTCCCTGAGACAAAAATAGCAGTTAAATTTAGTGCTTCCATATTTGCCACACCCTTCTCTACAGATATTGGGGAAGTGACTGTCATTACCTGGTGCACTGATGAGGGACTTGGGGGAGAATGGAACGCAGGTGGCCCACATGTGGGGTTTTGCCCACATTCTGTTTGGCAGGCCTCCTTGTCTAGTGAAATGGTACCTAGGGGATTCCTTAGTTGTCTTACTTCTTTAAATTAAATTAATTTTCACAGCAGAACCTCTGATTGGATGGGGCTTGGGATTAGGTGCAAGGTCCCTCCTAGCTGTGGGCTGCTTTCTCTCTAGAATCTTGGATCCTAAAGACCTTAATCGAATAGAACACATTTTTTCTTGCTCTTCCAAGGGCGTGGTGGATAATCCATCCAAGAGAGGTCTTGGCAGTTTGTCTGAGCTGGAAACTGCAAATGCATCATTGTGGGTGATAGTATTTAAAACACAAAAGTATCCTAATGCAAGAAATTCCAAGACAGAGCTCAGGAACAAAGTGCCATGAGAAATACAGACATGAAACTTCAGGCCAATGGCAGTGAAACTGCAGTGTGCATAAGAAGGACCAGGGAGCTTCTTAAAATTCCAATTTCCAAGGCTACCCTGCAGATGTTCTGATTTGGTAGGTGTTCACAGAGGGTAGGAATCGGTACTGTTAACATTCTTGGCTGTTAAAGACCCAGTCATGCTATTTGGCAGAGTGATATTCTTTAGGGCAGTGCTTAGCAGAGCATGCAGAGACTTTTGGGACCCATTATAAGCACGAAACGTTCATTTCCAGTTCTCCTTCTGATTTGTAATGGTCTTGACTCTGGATGTATGGGGAAACTGGGTAGGAGCCTCAAAAGGCACAGAAAAGAGCCCTGGAAAGGAGTCAGGACACTTGGCTCTGGCTTTGCCTTGGACTAACTGTGGCCCTGGGTAATCTCCTTCCTCTTTCTGGGCATGAGGGGAGGCTGGACTTGAAGATCACTGAGCCTTCTTCTAGATCTGATATTCTATGACTGTATATATATGGGCCTTTTATTTTTATGAGACATACAGAAGCATTAAATAATAATAGAATAGAAAAACGCTTGGTGAAGTGCTATGTGTCTGAGTCATTTAATTTCATGCATTCAACAACTTTGTATTATTATGACTATTTTTTAACTCATGAAACTTGAGGCACAGAGAGGCTTAGTAATTTGCCTAAGGTCATACAGCCAGTAAGGGTCAGTCACTGGATTTAAACCCCTACAGTCTGATTTTGAATACTCTATACTGCTCATATGTCAGATGTTGGATTGGGTCCTCTCTGTCCCTTGGAAACGACCTCTGTCTCCCCCATTCTGTGATTTTTGGAAGCCCAAAGCCATCTTCAGTAATTAAGCAAATTCCCAGAAAGCTAATGTTCTTACACTTATCTCTGACACTGGGCTCTTGTTTCTAAGTTCTAGTTATGGCTTATCACAGCATTCCACGTAGGCAGCCTTTGTTCTGTAAGACATGGAATTCATCTCTCAGTGTGTATCCACAAAGTTCCATCTTCATAAAGTATTTGTGTGTTTGGTAAACTTGAGTGAAGGCTTCTGTTGCTGTTGCTGCCGGGGAAGGGGCATTGCAGCAGGGATTTCCATTGCTAGAATGCAAACTCCAAACCGAGCATTAGACTCATGATTTCTTGAACGTTCTGGGGCACCCCCATGCTGGAAATGTTTCACTGGCTGCTTGATTATATAGAACTTCTGGCCTTATACTATATTGATGGTGCTTATCCGCTCTTACTCCTCTGTCTTAACCTGAATTTCCCAAAAAGCAGAGCCTGGGGCAGAGCCTTCTATGCTACTTTATTAAGGAGTGCAGCCCCAGGAACGAGGGAAGGGGTAAGGGAGTAAGCAGAAAGGAAGAGCAAACAAAAGGTATTAAATATGAATTATTTTTCATTCTTGTGGGACTTTCTTTTGAGAAGCTGCTTCTCAAAAGTAGCTGATCTGGAATAGGAATGGAGAAATATTTATTCACTGGTTTCCATCTCTCATTGTTCAAAAGTTGGCCACATATTATCTCCTTTGCATTTCGAAGTTGCTTATGTGTGGGCACTAAATGGACCCTGCAGCATCTCATGCCTCAAGGTCAATGGAGAAGTCCCAAAGCAGGAGACAGGTATACACTATGGGTGCAAATTAAGGCACTGCCGGGTTTATCCATGGTTGACTGGAGTCCACACCGAGTTGATCTCTGCAGCAATGGCTGTGGCTGGAATGAATGGCTGTGTGGAGGCAGGAAATGCTGACAGGATTTGAAGTAGTGCATTAGAGACATCTGCTACAGTCTCCCCTTTGCACTGCTTAGATTTGCTGATGTCCTCCCAACAGACCCAGCTCCTATACTATCATATGGGCTCTTCAATTTTGTAAGAACACGATGTTCTCACTTATTTTCTAAGAGGTGAGGTACAAGTCTGATCAGTCACAGAGTCCCTTTCAAGATCATAGCCAACTGAAATCTCGGAAAAGAGTTTAGGCAAAGAGTGAAATGAGCTACTGTCCCCACAGCTATAGCTCGTCCCATCTCCCTCCTCCACCAGCCGTCCTGGATTTCCTTTATTCTCAGCCCACACTTTGGCTGGTCTGGCTTGCTTGCCTGGTGAGGTGACCTGGAGCTCTATCCTTTAAGGGTCTGACCTCGGAGTTGCCTCGATTGCTTCATGTGCCCATTTGCTATCACTATGGGATATTGGAAAGACCAAGCAATGTCCCAGGACATTCTCTGGATTCTAGATATATCCTCTCTGCCCCCACAAAGTAGCTGCTACTGTGGCTCCTGGTGGCATCAGGGCTCCTTATACCAACTTACGCAGTCACTCCTTCCTTTGCCCGCTTGCCCACAGGCACGAGGAGCTCAAAGTGACCAGGTAGTGGTTGCGGCTTCAAGTTTAGTGACCTTACTGTGTCCCTTGGAAGAGTTCTTCTGCTGGACACCAGAACCTCTACCCAGCTAGAGCCTAAGCCTTCAGTGGATCACCTGTGAGAAGAAAAGGGCTTACTCCCACCTGGTTTCCAGACCCAAGTAGTCTAGTTACTGGAGATACAGCAACATATATTGGCCCTTAGTTCAGTGGCTATACCCACCACATTCTGGAGCAGAATGCCACAGCTCTGCACTGGGTTGTCCCTAGGCTGGTGCCATAACTAAGCCTGTAATAGGTGTTTCCACCATTGTATTACACCAGCTGTTTCTGGGTGCTGTGGTACATGATCAAACCAATGGACTCCTTGTTCATTCCATTGTCACGCTCCTTTGGCCATAAAATGGCAATGTTGTATGGATGCCATATGATAAATCAAGCATTCTGTAAGTCTTCAGATAGTGGTTCTGGCAAAGGCACTTGGTCAGGGGAGGAAAACCCATTTCCAGATAGGTATCGATGCTGGTGAGGAAGACTTGCTCAGGAAGGGGTCTGAGGGAATCAACTTATCCACATGGTTGGCTGGTCTTTCTAAGGAATGGTGCCATATTAAGGGCTCAGTGTCAGTCTCTGCAGCTGGCAGGCTAGGATTCAACAATGTCAGCAGCTAGAGCTGCTTTAGAGGGACGGGGTCCATGCTGTTGGGCCTTTGCTTAGCATTTGCCCCTGCCACCACTGTCACTGTTTAAGGCTCCACCGGGTCAGCCCTGGGATACCCAAGGAAACGACTAGCTGACACTCACAGGATGAGTTATCCTGTCCCCCTGGTTGGATGGTCTCTAGTGAGCATTGTGACATACAAAGACCAAAACATCACTTTTCTCTAGATCACCCAATCTTGTCTTTCAGGCCTCTGGCCAACATCCCAGACATGTGCTCACTGCTCAGGCATCTACATATATCTAAATATTAATACTATACCACTTCTCCCTCCTTCAAAGAGGTTGACCAAGCACACCACTCATAGTTCTACCCACTGGGAGGAGTTCTCTTCACCATTGTCCTTTTGGGCCACGCTTGCAAGGGCTGCAATGTAGCAATAGCCCATTTTCAAGGAGCACCAACATATCACACTGACTCCACCTGTGAAGCAGCCTGAGTTATTTCCTTCTCTGTTTACTGGTTGTAGGAAACTACCCATGAAGCTATAAGAGTGAGTTGAAGAAGAGGTGTGGGTGCAAAGCAGTAGATGACATGGGAGTCTGGGCTACCTGTTCACATAGCTTACTTGTGCTTCCTAGACCTGTTTACGCCTGATCTCAAATGTAATCAATTGGGATAGATTTACTTACCTTCTGGCAGAACCTTTACATTAGCAACTTGACTTGTAGTGTCTGGTAGGAAAAGCCAAATGGAGGTCCTTGAAACTACCTCCTTCCCCCCAACATCAAGATAGTAGATCAGAAGCAATATCACCTCCTAGGAGGTATTGCAGAGATTAGAGCCACTATCACGACTTAAGTGGTGCAAGTGTGGTGGGTCCCATTATATTTCCATTAATTCTCTTATATTGGCCTGTGCAAAAACAAAATGAATTGTGGCAGAAGACAGTGGATTTCCATAAACTTGGCCAGATGGTAGCATCAATTGCAGCTGCCATGCCAGATGTGGTGTCTTTACTGGAAATAATCAACATAACCTTTAGCACGTGAGATGCAACATGATCTGGCAAGTGGAATCACAGGGAAAATTTTTAAAAATTCACTTTCACATGGCAAAGGCAGCAGTACATATTCAGTGTTTTGCCTCAGGGCTATTATATTAGATAACAGTTCTCTGTTAGAAAATAGACCATAGGGACCTTGTCATTCTGACATTCCACAGACTAAACTGCTGGTCCCTTGTACTGGTGACATCAGACTAATTGGAGCCAGTTTGCAGAAAGTGACAACTACCTTAGATACTCTGTTAAGATGGGTAAGTGTGTCAGAAAGTGGGAGATAAACTCCACCACCATTTCATCCTGGGTTACTCAGCAGCATTGTCTGAGGCAATGTCTCTGTGCCTCTATTGTTTGAGGGAGTCCTATCATAGGAAGCAGACATGGGAAGGGGAGTAAGGCATGGAAGGAGGAAGAGCCAATTACTCAGTGTTGTGGGACTATCTTCTGAGATGCCTTATAAATTACTTTCTTGTGACAGTGCATCTGGAAAAGGGAGGGGAAAAACATATATTTTCTGTCTTCCGCTGGCTAAAATTTTGCCCCACAGGCTGTTATTTGCACTGCACCTCCAGGCTGTCTTGGGCACTGAGCAGGCTATGAGGATGTCATACCCTAGCACCGAGAGGTAACCTCAGTGGCAGAAGAGGGAAGTGCTCAGTGTGGACATGGGCTGTGAGTCCCACATGCTTGAAGTTGGTGAGCGTCCAGGTACAGTTGGTCTCCATGAAGGGGACTGGTGCTAGAACAAGTGGCCAAAGACCCTGGAGACAGGTGAGATTAAAAGAATCTAAAGTGGGCTGGGTGCAGTGGCTCGTACCTGTAGTCCCAGCTCTTTGGGAGGCCAAGGCAGGAGGATTGCTTGAGGCCAGGAGCTCTAGACCAGGCTGGGCAAAATAACTAGATCCCGTCTCTAAAAAAAAAAAAAAGAAGATAGCCGGACATGGTGGTGTGCGACTGTAGTCCCAGCTACTTGGGAAGCTGAGGTGGGAGGATTGCAGAGTGAGATCCCATAGCTAAGAAAAAAAATAATATATAAAAAAATAAAGAATCCGAAGTGGTTGTCTTCATTTGGATTCCCCCATAAGTAGACTCTGAGGCAAGGGTTCCACTGCCAAGAGTTCACTAGGTCAGCTTTCTCAAGACATGCTGGAAGGGAGAGGGGAGATGAGGCAGCCAATAAGGAGCTCAATACCCCTGTGGGAAGCTGGAGTTTAATCCTGCGGGGAAACTCTGTATAGAGGCGTAGGATGCGTGTGTGCCTAGCTGTTCCCACCAGCTGCATGAGGGGGCTGAGCTTCTTATCCACCAGCTCTTGCCAGTCACTGATTGGGAGCTGCTTGGGCAGAGAGGGGCACCATTTATTCCCCAGCACTTCTGGTCTGCTCTGCTTGTGGGCGAGTAGGCTCCAGGGGCCAGAGAAAGCACTCAGGTGCTGGCAGTTGGAAGACAGCCACCATGCACATAAAGACAGAGGGGATATGGGCTGGGTGATGCAGTGGCACAGGACAGGTGTCTGGCACACCCTGCCTCCTTTTTTTCTTGATTTTCAAACCCATCATTCTCTATTATGCTGAATAAAAGACTCTTCTCAGACTGTGGCCCTCTTTGCATGTCCAAACACATCAAGGTGCTCATCAGGGAAAAAAAAGGGCCCTCCTTGGAAGGCAGTCATTTTTTTTTAATTTTTAATTTTTAATTATTATGGGTACATAAGTATTTATATATCCTTATATCATACATGTGATGCTCTGATACAGGCATATATGTGAATTAATCAAATCAGGGTAATTGGGGCATCTATCACCTCAAGCATCTAACATTTCTTTGTGTTAGGAATATTCCAATTCCACTCTTTCAGTTATTTTAAAGTATACCCTAACTTACTGTTGATTATAGTCACTTTGTTGTGCTATCAAATATTATTCATTCTAACTATCTAACTGTATTTGTGTACCTGTTAACCATCCCTACTTTATCCCTCCATCCCCACTACCCTTCCCAGCCTCTGCTAACCATCATCCTACTCCCTGTCTCCATGAGATCAATTGTTTTTAATATTTAGCTCCCATATATGAGTAAGAACATGCATGATTTGTCTTTCTGTGTTTGGCTTATTTCACTTAACATAATGTTCCCCAGTTCCATCAATGTTGTTGCAAATGGCAGGATTTTAATCTTTTTGTGGCTATATAATATTCCATCGTGTATATGTACCACAATTTCTTTATCCATTCATCCGTTGATGGACACTTTGGTTGATTCCATATTTTGGCTATTGTGAATAGGCAACCAAAGCAAAATCGGGCAAATGTGATCACATGAAGCTAAAAAGCTTCTCCATAGCAAAGGAAACAATCAACAAAGTGAAGAGACAACCCACAGAATGGGAGAAAATATTTGCAAATCACCCATCTGACAAGGGATTAATAATTAGAATATATAAGGAGCTCCAACCACTCAATAGAAAAAAAACAAATAATTTAATTAAAAAATAGGCAAAGGATCTGAATAGACATTTCTCAAAAGAAGACATACAAACAGCCAACAGGTATATGAAAAAATGCTCAACATCATTAGTCATCAGAGAAATGCAAATCAAAACTACAATGAGATATCATCTCACCCCACTTAAAATGGCTTTTATCAAAGACCGGCAGTAACAAATGCTGGTGAGGATGTGGAGAAAGGGGAACCTGTGTACATTGTTCGTGGGAATGTAAATTAGTGCAACCACCGTGGAAAACAGAATGGAGGTTCCTCAAAAAACTACAAATAGAACGACCATATGACCCAGCAATCCCACTGCTGGGTATTTATCCAAAGGATGGGAATTTGGTATATTGAAAAGATTATCTGCACTCCCATGTTTATTATGGGTTTAAACTGTCATTGTTTTCTCTTGATTATCTAAAAGGCAGCCATCTTCTTGGTTATTCTAGTAAGTTCTTTTCTAGCCAGCTAGTTCAGTCTATTCTGCTTTTTCTGCTCATTAAATCAGATGACATGCAAGCTTTGGGTACCTACTGTGAAAGTTCCCACCACAACTCCACAAGGGAGATATTATACCTGCGTACTGAAGAAACAGCTCAGAATGGCTTACACTATATTCTTGGTAACTTCTTCCCAAACCAAAGTTTGAGAGGCTTCCCACTGATTTTTGTGCCCCTTCCAGCTGCTTGAGACAGTATGGAGAACGCTTTTGGATACTGAGTTTTCTGGAGCTTTTGGATAGATTATAGGAAAATGAAACAGCCCGTTAATTTAGTAGAGTCCTGGAAGAGCCGGGACATAAAATCCCGTTTCCACATGTCCCAATCTCGTAGACTGTGCTGAACAGTGGTAAACAATTTAGACCAGCTTGGGTATGACATGAAGCTTCCTCTTGGCTATTTCTACAACTTCACATTGAATGGGAGGAAATCACTTAAGCCCTCAAAACACTGTCTGGCAGGAGGTAAAATGCCTTGCTTGGCTTCCTGCCCCATCCCTCCCACACCCACAGCTGGGACCATTTGGCCCCCACGTCAGCTCCCAGGCCTGAGACCTTCCCTGTTCTCCGTCCGGCTGAGTTCATAATTCCAGTCACTTGTAGAGGAGAAATGTGTTTTGGGGACTTCCATTTTTAGATTTCAGTGAATTGGGTATTATCAGATACTTACACAGAACCAACAAAATATGAAATGTGCACACAGGACTTCCCTGCAAGAGTAGTAAAGGAAATCTGCTGCCTTATGCGTATGTATCTTGGACTGACAAATTGGACCACAGTCAAGCCTACCCAAGTATGCCTTCACCCTTCAGGTAACATACATAACTGAGGCAGGCCAGGTTTGTTTCATAACGGCATCTTAGTTTTCATTGTTTTCAACACAGACATGCTTTTTTGTATATTAAACATGCAGAAGTATGTTATTCCCTACCTTTCTTTAAACATGGCCTTCTCTATATATATCTTTTGTTTACCCATTTTTAACAGGAATGTGAGCATTCAATTTATTCCACTTTTTTATTTTTTATAATTGAAGGTAGAGTGCAAGTGTGATGACAAGTAGCAATTGATTCTTAGCCATGGTGTTGGGGACAATAAGGGAGTGGTGGGGACTATGGCAAACTGGACAGTACTGCCTTAGCCAAAGGCAGCATTTCCTATTCAATGCCAACTGATTGTTGGCACAGGATATGCAGGCCCTATGTTGTCAGATTCTCCAAAATTTTAAGAAGCAGCCAGAAATCTGGATTTTAATGTGCAATTTCCTAATTATCAAATATTGCTAACTATTTGAATTTGGAGATTGGTACCCAGCAGGCCAAATAAAACATGTCTGTGGGCCAAATTGAGCCCATGGCCACCAGTTCACAGTATCTGGTTTTAACTGTCAAAAAGAACGATGGAACTACTATGTAGTCATTGTTAATGTGGTTTTACTAAATGCTATAGAAATATAGTTCTAAGAAAGTCAATTATATTCCTAGTTGATCTGGTACTTTGTAAGCAATAAATATAGAATTAAGAAAGCAAACTCCCTGTTAGTGATTTATGATAAAATAAGGTTATGCCCTTCACAGAGTGGCTGCAAGAGGAAAAGAATTCACATTCACAGAGAATGTGAGCAGATTAGGAAAGCAGCCTCAAGTGGACAATTCTGTTAGAATGCACTTTGTCTTATGTGTTAGCTCTGCATGGGGCCATCCTCACCTCCAGCTGCTTTGGCTTTGAGAGCCTCGGTCCCTTAAGAGCTTCCTCTAGGCTCCTGCCTCTCTCTTGCCAGTTGCCCCCCTCCCCGGGCTGCAGCCCTGATGGTAAGAATATCCACCACCACCACCAATAATAGAAGCCAATATCCAATGAACATTGCCCTGTGCCAGGCACTCTGATAAAAGCTTTATATTTCAGCAACACCTTGAATCTTCCCAACAACCTGGGAGAAAGAAAGCTTTCTCATGCCCATTTTACAGATTTGCCCATGTTTCATATAGCTCATAAGTAACAGAGCCAGGATTTAATCCAGGCAGCATGACCCCAGAGCCCAAGCTCCTAATTCCCACCTTCTGTGCTATTTCTTGTTTGTTAAGGGGTCTGTCTCCTCCAGCAACAGGGAACTCACTACCCTACAAGGATCTTCTGATTCTACATGAACTCTGTGACATTTGAAGACCTTGCCCATGCCCTCTGCCTCTAATGTCTCCCTCTTGAGCAATCTGTCATTCACTGAGTAGGTGACTTGGTAAATTGCATGCTCTCTCTGGGTCCCAGTTTCTCCGTCAATAAAACAGGGACAAGAGGGAGATGGCTGGATCAAGGTTCTCAGGGCTCTGTCCATAGCAAATGTTCTGCGATTCCAAAATGCTCAGGGAACACCAATAGCTTCCGCAGCCTTCAAGGTCATGTGCATGCCCATCACCTGGCCTGTCATTGAAGGTATCAGCACTCCAGCACCACCCTGCCTACTGGTCCCCTCTCCAGACAGAGTAGGTTCTTATCCATTTACTGCTTGGGCATGTGTCTCTCTGAGCACTGTCTCTCTCTCCATCTGTTTGCCTTTGAAGCTGTCAGCAGACCCCAGAGCCTGGGTCAAACTTCACTCCTGCCTTCAAGCCTCTCCTGTCTTCTCAAGGCCATGCCTTGATTTCTCCTTTTTCTGAAAGCTATTTACATTAATCCCATACACCTGCAGTCCCTAACCCCAGGGCCGCGGACCACTACCAGTCCTCAGCCTGTTAGGGACGGGGGCACAGAGCTCTGCTGCCACCCTCCCCACCCCCCACCCGCCACCCTGGTCCGTGGAAAAATTGTCTTCCATGAAACTTAGGAACTGGGGGGCTACACAGCAGGAGGTGAGGTGAGTGGTGGAGTGAGCCAGCAAAGCTTCATCTGTATTTATAGCCTTCCCCACCGCTTGCTCGCATCACCGCCTGAGCTCCGCCTTTCCCCTCTCCCCACCTTCCCCATCCTGGAAAAATTGTCTTCCATGAAACTGGTGCCAAAAGGGTTGGGGACCGCTGCCATACACGATTTCTCACATCTGTATAGCACTTTATTGAGGACAGAGCACTGTGGCGTGCAAGTTACCCCATTCAGATCAGGATCATTGTGTCCATAATATAGACGAACAAGGAAAAAACCAGACCAAGGGCAGGATTTGCCCAACTTCACTCTGCAGCCAGGGCCAGAACTGGACTGAAACCCAGGCTCCTGATCCCCAAGACAGCAGCCCCTCCTCTGAGTCCTCACTGCTGTGGCTGGCATTAACCCTTTCGTGCCCGAGTGCTCTGTGTCTCCAGTGCAATTTTGCTCTTGGGAATAGGGAGCAGTTCTAACCCTCTTGTTCACCGGCAGGCAGCATGGCTGAGTGGTGAGGAGCATGGGCATTGAACCTCAGCTTCCTCATCTACGAAATGGGGATCATGGCAGTATCAACTTTCCAGGGCTGTTATGGGATTAAATGAGATAAGACAGGTAAAGCATTTAGCACAGGGCCTGGGGCCTAATCCACACCCAGTCAGTAACTGTTAGTTGCCATCTCCATCCCCAGGCCACCTCCTCTACAAGGCTAACTCGCTTGGCAGGAGGTGACCTGTCCTCTAGAAAGTGGTACAGAACGAAACCCAGGCACTGACATGGGGCCGTAGCCTACCATGGCTACTTGGTGCATCAGGAAGAGAGGCTCCTGGCGTTGGCCTGGCTTCAGAGCTGTCCAGGTCTCAGCCAGCTTTGGTGGTGCCTCCTCTCACCCAGAAATCTCACACTATTGTGCCTGGTGCTAATCTTAATAACAAAAAGCCACCATTTGGGCGTTTTCCAGTGCCCTGTGCTAAGCTCTGTACAGGTGGGATAGTCTGCCCTGCACTCCCTCACCCCCACTGAGGGCTTTTGGAGGCTGAGACTGGTTCATGTCCCCCACATTCATCACAGGGCCTGGTGTGGGGTCTCACTCAGTGTTTATTTGCATCTCCTACTACCTGAGCTGTTTTAGGCAGAGAACAAAACAAAGATAAACTCTTGCCCCCCTGGAGCTTAGATCTGTTGAAGGGGGCAGACAAGGTATAGAGAGGGAAGCCCTGGAATACCAGATACATAAAAAACAATTTTATTAGGACCATCTTTGCTGCATATATCACTTACACCCCCAAGCAGGGCCACTCCTGGGCATTCGGGTGGGCTCGTGTGTCAGCCAGGAGCTCAGTCCACCTGTGTGACCTTGGGACATTCGCTCCACCTCTCTGAGCCTCAGAGCCTCTCCTCCTCTGTCCTATAAGGAAATCACAGCGATTCCAGCCTCCCTGGGCTGTAGAGAGGATTCCATGGGCGGCCTGTGAAAGGAGAGTGCTTTGTCTGCGGGACAGCCCTGACAGGGACAGACTTGAGGGCGAGAGGGAGCCAGGCCAGCGCGAGCGCGGGCGCGGGGCTTTCCTCGCAGGTTACATAAGGCCGCCCTGGGTGGAGGCAGCAGCGGGGCGCGCACGTCCGTCGAGGGGGAAAGGGGCGTGGGGAGGCCGCCCGCGCGGCCGGGATTCCCGGGGCGTGAGTGCGCCGCCGCTGCCCGAGGTGGGGCGCAGCGCGCGGGGGAGCGCAGGGCGCGGCGGAGTCGGGTTTCAGAGCGCGGGTGACTCAGGGCGCCGCTGGGAGCCAGGAGCCGGGATCCGGGATCCGGGATCCTGCCTGCCGCCCCGCTGCCGAGCGCCGCCTTTGTTCCCCGCTGGAAGGGCGAGCGCGGCGGCCGGCGATCCGCGCCCCCCGGTCCTCCGCCGAGCTCGGCCGCTCTGCTCCGCTCGCCGCGCGCCTTCGGGAGCTCCGCAGACCCGCGAGATGGCGCCAAGGTAGGACCCGCTTCCCCGCGCCCGGGCCCCTCTGACACTCCCGCCTGCCTCACCTTCTCTCCCTCGGCCACTTCTTGCAGGAGGAACGGGCAGCACTGGTGCATCAAGTCGCTGCTCTCGGTGTCCGCGCTCCTCTCCGCCGTCACCCAGATCCGCGCTGCAACAGGTAAGAGATCTGGCCTGAGAGTGGCACCAGCTCGGTCCGCGCCTCGGGGAAGTTGGTTTTGGCTGCGGGCGCGGCTGCGGTGCGCGCCTCATTCCTGGACATAAAAGGGAGTCCTCGCCACTCCGTGCGCACTGGCCATCCTGCTGGCAGCTTCCTCCGGGCAGTGCAGGGGCTATAGCCGTGAATGGGGTCCTTGGGCAGCCGGGGCGGGTGAAGCCCTGTCTGACCGCCGGAGGTGTTTGAGCTGGGCTAGGCCCCTCCAATCTTGGGCGGAGAGGGACTTCGGAAGCACAGTGACAGCGCCAGCGACTACAGCCTTAGCGCATCTCGCGCTCAGGTGGTGCGCGCTGGCTGGCTTCTGGTAAGGACAGGTCTGGGACCCTCCCCGCACACAGGTGCGAAGCATGATCACCAGCAGAGACACCTGGCGCTTTTGCCGCGCCAGAAATAACGGAACAGAATTGCTCTGATGCGTAACTTAGCTCTGAGTTATCTAGAGGGTCACATATATCATGGGCAGCGGCTCCATGGGTGATAGAAAGAGCTGTGGGCTGGGAGCCAGGGCATCTGGTCCTTTCTGTTCCCAGGGCCTCAGTTTCTCCAGCAGGACTCAGGAGATTGGATGAATAGTGGGGTCTGAGTTAAAACGGGTCTCGGTTAAGGTCAGGCTGTCTGGGTTTGAATTGTGGCTCTACTGGGTGACCTTGGGTGATGAATTTCAGCTCTCTGTGCCTCAGTTTCCTCATCTGAAAGAGGAGAATAATTAGACCACCTTACCTCCTCGGGATGCTGTGAAGATGAAAGGAGAGATTAGAAATAATGTGCTTTCCACACTCCTGGCACATATTAGGCACAAAATAAGTGACAGAAGTTACTGCTTGGTTCTTGCGATAACTATGTGTTGGGAAGCAATGCAGGCATTTTAAAAACACTGATGTGGACAGAGGCTTAGAGAGTGGCCAGTTCAAAAGCCAGGACTTGAACCCAGGCCTCTAGGCTCCTGTCCCTGCTCAGCTTTTTTTCCGAGCAATTTTGCAGGAGAGCTATGCTTTCCAGACAGTAGCTTCTGACCCCTTTTGGATTTAGGGGATTAGTACACGGCTTCAATTTAATAAGGGAGTGGGAAGACTAGGAAATACCCTTTGGCATTCCTACCCCAGGGACCTGGGGATTGAGAGGGTGGCCTTGGTTAACTCTTTGTTTGCCTAAAGAAGCCCAGGACCACCCAGACCATTGTATCCTTGGGAGCAAGACCCAAATGCAATGATAGCTTTGCCTGCCAGAGCGTCCAGCCTGGCATTTCTTACAGATCAAAGGGCAGCTGGAGCATAGTTTTGGCCTCTCAGCACCATGGCCCATGTCAGAACGTTGCAATTTTGCATGTGATATAGGGCACTCCTAACTCAGCGGCAGAGGGCAGCTTTGGGTTCCATGGTCTTTTGTGAACTTTGCTGAAAATTCTAGTGTTCCAAAAGGAAGAGGGATCTGGGGAGAGAAACTTTGGTGTTTCTTTCTCCTCCTGCATGTGTAACCTGGATCCCTCAATGTTAGGTCAGGGCTGTCGTTTCTAACACAGAGGAAGTCCTGTTGCCATCCATAACATAAAAACGGAGGGCTAGGAAACCCTCAGGAGTTGAGAAGGGCCCAGGGAGGGTCAGTTGCATCTGATGGGTTTTCAGTGCCCCTTTGGGAATATGAAGAGAATTCTTAGAAATGTGAACTATTTTCCTGCAAACCAAATCTTTTATGCAGTTTAAGATGGCAAGTACTTATAAAACATTCCATATGTTCAGGTGGAGGTGTGAACATGTTCATATTTCATTCATCCAATCCTTACAATCACTCAAGGAGGTGGGGACTGAGGACATTACTGTCTCTGTTTTTCAGACGAGGAAACAGAAGTCATAAGCCTTCTAAGTGGCTGGGGTAGGATTTGAACCGGTTAGTCTGACTCCAGAGTCCTTACTCTTAACCATCCTAGTATGCAGTTAGAGGAGCTTCAAAGTTAGAGAAGGCGTTAGGGGCCCCAGTCTCCAATGAGCCCCATAATCTGAATGTCATAATCGTAACATAAGTCCATTGCATCTGCATGGCATTGTGCAGTCTACAAATTACTTTCCCTCCACCAAGTCACTAGATCCACCACCCAGCAGTGCTAGAAAGTAATTTGTGCTCCATCTTACAAAGGAAAGTGACTTCCTCAAGACCACACAGTTGTAACTGGGTAGATCCAACCCTCCTACGTCTGTGAACCCCAAGACTGACACTGTTTCTCCTATGGGGCTGCTGCTCAACTGGCTATCAAAAACAACTGCCAAAACTCTGTAGCACTGAAACGAACCAGCAGTGTTGTAAGTGCTTTGTGTGAGTGAACTCATTCACTCTTCACAGCAACCCCATTTCTTCTCCCCTTTTACAGATGAGGAGACTGAGGTGTAGTCATTTGCCCAAGGGCATGCAGCCTTCAGTGGCAGAAGTACGATTTGAACCCAGAGGGTCTGACTCCAGAATCTGTACTCTTAACCACTATGCTATATGCTCAATCAGGGTGGCTTCCGAAAGCATGTTTGCAAGTGGAATATTATGAGCTTAAAATGCATTTTTCTAACAGTTTGGCAGTTTCTTAAAAAGTTAAACATATACTTACCCTACAACCTTGCAATTCCACTCCTAGGTGTCTACTTAAGTGAAAGGAAAGCATATGTCCACCCCAAAACTCATATGCAAATGTTCATAGCAGCATTATTCATAATGGCCCAAAATGGAAACAAACCGGTCCATCAATTGGTGAATAGATAAAGAAAATGTGGTATATCCATTCAATGGAATACTACTCAGCAATGAAAAGGAATGAAGTACTGACAAATGCTACAACAACATGAATAAACCTTAAAACCATTAGACTAGGTGAAGGAAGACAGACACAAAAAACTATATAATTGTAACAGTCCATTTATATTAAAGTTCTAAAAAAGGCAAAACTACAGAGACAAAACAGATTGACAGTTTCCCTGGGCCAGGAATGGAAGCAGGGATTGACTGCAAATAGGTGTGAGGGAACTTTCTTGGGAATGTTCTAAAACTGGATTGTGATGGTAGTTGCACAACTCTATAAATTTACTAAAACTCACGTAACTGTACATTTAGAATGGGTGAATTTTACGGCATGTAAACTACACCTCAATAAAGTTGTTTATAAAAACAAAAGAATGCATTTTCCCAAAGCATCTAGGTCCCAGGTCTGGTGGGGCTTCAAGGTGGGGTTCCTAGCCAGCCTGGTATAGAGCTGGCACATGGCTCATGACTCAAAACCTGCTGGCCTCATGGTGTCCTGTTTCTCTGGCAAAACGGGTCCTGAGTTTCACCTGCATCTCCAGGCCTCCAGCTCCACTGTCCCTACCATTACTGAATGCCATTGTGGGCCCAGGGTGAGGCTCCTTAGGCAGGGGAAGAACACAGGCATATGGTAATTTGCAGATAATGGATCTGTTAAAAAGTGCATCTTTGTAAGCTTCCTGGTATCCCCCTCCCCCCCAAAAAAACCCCCAAAATTCAAGCACTGGGAAACGTGGGTTCCATCACTGAATTCCTCTGTGAACTTAGGTGAGTCACTTTTCCTACTTTGTGTCTCAGTTTTCCCATCTATAAAATGGGGAGGCAAGATTCACTCATCTCTGTAAGTCCTTCTAATTTAAAATGTTGGGAAACAAAACAAAACAACATTTATCCAGTTTGAGGTTTAACTGTTCCACATAGTTTAGTTCAACAAATATATACCGAGCACTGACTGTACCAGCCCTCATGCTGGTGGGGTACAGAAAGGATTTGGGCACAGATCTGCCCTGAGGGGCTTGTAGTTCACAGGCAGAAGGACGGGTCAGAGACAAATGTAATGCAATTTTTCCCACAGCTCTTCTCATCTAACATCTAGCATGTCTTGTGTGCAGCCAACCCCATCCTTCTACACTGTCCTGTTTAAAGAAATTCTTGTCAGTGGGGTGTCACATGGCCTCTTGTGCCCCTAATGGGTCAGGGCTGAGCTGGAGGACAGGATCAACTCTTCTTTTCCTTGTGAAGTTCCAGTGCCATTGGAATATCCAGTATTTTAGAAGATAAGGGGGCTATTGTCAGGGCAAGGATGGTGGTGTCACAAGTAATTTGTTCTTGCTAATAAAGTGCTGATAGGTGCAAATTATTTACTTTTCTTTAAACTATTTTATTGTGAAATATAACATCCATTCAGAAAAGTACATGCTAAAAGTACAGTCCAATGATTTATCACAGAGCAAACATCTATGTAAGGTCATTAAGGTAAAAAAAATAGGATAGAAGCTCTCCCATGCCCCTTTGCTGTGTTTTTCTTTTCTTCCTCTCAGAGGTAACCATTACCTTGACATTAATAGTCATCACTGCTTTGCTTTTTAAAAATATCTTTACTATCTTTACTATAATACCTAAGTATGTATCCCCAAATTCTGAAGTTCTGTTTTACTTGATTTCGAATTTTTTACATGCAGCAAACATTCTTTGGTGTCAAATTTTTTCACTGAATATTAAATTTCTGAGATTTATTCATGCTGTTGTATGTGATTGTAGTTCATTTCCATTGCTGTATAGTATTCCATTGCATTCATATACCATATATTATTTATCCATTATTTTCTGACAACATTTGGGTTGTTTCCATTTTTGGCTAGTATAATAGTGTGGCTTTGAACATTCTTGTACATGTCTCTCAATGCACATGTGTGTGAATTTCTATTGGTTCTATACCTGGGCGTGGAGTGCTGAATCACAGAGTGTGCATACCCTCCAATTAAGTATATAATGCCAGCATGTCTTCCAAATGGTTGTAGTGATATACATGGCCACCAAGAAAAGAGAGTCCCCGTTTCTTCACATCCTCACAAGCACTTGGTCTTGTCACTGAGCTTAATTTCAGCATTTCTAATGGGTGCATATTAGAATCATACTGTAGCCCTAATTTACATTTTTCTGATTATTAATTAAGTTAATCACCTTTTCATATGTTTATTGACCATTTGGATACCTGCACTTACTTTTTATTGAGACGAAATTCACATAACATTAGCCATTTTGAAGTATATCATTCAGTGGCATTTAGTACATTCACAATGTTGTGCAATCAACACCTCTATCAAGTTCCAAAACATTTTCATCACCCCACAGGAAAACTCTGTACTCATTAAGCAGTCACTCCCCATGGCCCCCTCTTCCCAGCCCCAGGCAACCACTAAACTACTTTCTGTCTCTATGGACTTGCCTATTCTGGGTTGTAATCAAACAATATGTGTCTGGCTTCTTTCACTTAGCATAAAGTTTTCAAGGTTCATCCATGTTATGTCATGTATCAGCACTTCATTTCTTCTTATGACTGAATAATATTCCATTGTATGTGTATACCACATTTGGTTTTCCCAGTCATCTGTTGATGGACATTTGGGTTGTTTGTACCTTTTGGTTATTGTGAATAACGCTGCTATGAACAGTTGTGTACAAGTTTGAGTACTTGTTTTCACTTCTTTTGGATATATGTATACCTAAGAGTGGAATTTCTGGGTTATATGGTAATTCTGTGTTTCAATTATGAGGAATCCCTCAACTGTTTTCCACAGTGGCTGCACCATTTTACATCCCCACCTGTGATATATGAGGGTTCTAATTTTTCCACGTCATTGCCAACACTTGTTATTTTCAGTTTTTTTGATTATAGCCATCTTAGTGAGTATGAAGTGGTATCTTATTGTGGTTTTGATTTGCATTTCTCTAATGACTAATGATGTTGAGCATCTTTTCAAGTTCTGGTTGGCCTCTTGCATATCATCTTTGGAGAAATCTTAATTGATTGAAAACATATGAATCAGAGCAGTTGAGGATTTTCCTCCAGCCATGTCACTCCTGCTCCCTGGCAGTCTGATGTGCTTTTCTGAGTGAGAGAAATGTGGGTAAGAGTCACACCTGATGTTGTGCATCATTGGCCTTTGGTCTCCATTTCCCAAAGGACAATTGTCTGGAGTTGGACACTTGGACTTTGGCCATTTTGTCATTATTATAAACAATGCTGCTGGGAACATCTTCAGACAAATGCCCTTGTTTTTTACGTTTTTTTTTTTTTTTGATTATTTCCTTTGGCTTTATTCCCCTAAATGGACTCATCCATCAAAGAGCAGAACTAGTTGAAGAGTTCTTATTATATATTTAGATGGATCTTTCTTAGCTACAGATTGAATCATGATACTTCCTAGTTTAATTGCCCTTGCTGGGTTCTTATTGTACCTGGGATGGAGTCATGCCCCTTGCCCTGGAGGACCCTGCCTCCCCTTCAGTGATACTGAGCCCCTGTTGACTTGGGCTTACACGGAACCACTGGCAGGTTTCTGAATGAGACATGCAATGTTCCACATCTATGTCTTTGCACAGGCCAGTCCCATTTTAAAAATGCCTTTCTCCTAGTCTCCATGGCAACCCCCCATTCATCCTTTAAGATTCTGCTCTGGGAAGCTCTCCCTCCACTCCCAGGCACATTGGGTGTCTCTCAGCCACAGGGTTTCTAAGACTGTGCTGTGACCACTGATTACTCAGCTGCTTCCCTTACTACATGGGACATTCTGCAAGGCAGGGATGGGCCTGTCCAACTCTGAATCCCAGAACAGGGATCCCAGGCATAGGGCCTGGCACAAAGTGGGAGATCAGCAAACTTTTTCAATGAATCAAAGAAGGAATGAGTGGGTTGGTTTAGCCTGTGGTCTAATGTGCCAATTCACCATGTCCTCTGTGGTGTGTAAGCCATCCCAATTCTTCCGTGGCTCTGCCAACTGGAGGTGACCATGACTGAGTAAATCAGGGAACATTATGGGGCTTTCAGTTTTCTTTAATAACTTAATAACTAGTTAGGCTGGAATTTATACTAATGTTACTTTGCTCTTTGTCTTTTTTTATTACATAATTGTACAAACAATTTATCTTCTAGCTTATCTCTACTCATTTCTGATAGCCTCATTTTGTCAAAAGTTGTGCATTTATCTTTTTTCTTCTATCTAAATATATGAATTTATTTTCCAGTTTTCTTTTAATGTCTATAGCTTGTTCCATTTAAAATGGACCATAGATTAAGGTATAGTCTACAGTCAGTTCTTTCCCAAAATGGCACCCAGGATTCCCCAAAGAACTAACTAAGATGTGAGCTATTGCCCTATTGTTGTGTTGCCCATCATTGTTGTATGATGTGTTATCATATACAATTTTTTCTTTTAATGATATAAATTTATTTTTGAAATCTCTATACTACCACTGGTCACTTTCTTGTGCTTGTGTGCATGTGTGTTGTTTTAAATCTACATAGTCTTGGCGATTGTTGCTTTGTGGTATGCTGTAAAGTCTGGTAAGGTAAGTCACCCCTGCCTCCTTCATTAAGCCACGAATTCTCTGGTACAGATTGGTTTGCTGCATAATTTCCTCATGAAATGATTGGATATTAGGTGTATACTGGGGGTGGTGGGTAGGTAAGGGTTGTGAAAAGGAGGCCATCTTACAATAAGACTCAGTTTAAGGCATTAATGTCCAGTGAGGAGAACAGATATGCAAATCAGGCTTCAAAATCAGAGCATCACATCATGGGGCCTGAGCTACTGCTGTCAAGACAGAGCCCAGGGGAGCTGACATGGTGTCATAGGTGTTGGGAGCAGCCAGGTTTGCTGACTGATCACCTTCCTCTGCTCCACCCCAACTAGAGAGAGAAAAAGAAGAACCTGGGAGAAGGTTCAGACCTATTCCTGGGCAACATTTAATGAGGAAGGCATGGGGCTCAGGTCACCTAATAAGTGCAGCCCACTCCTCATTGCCATCAGAACTCAACTCACCTCAACCCAACCCAACCCAACCCAACTCCACCCAACCTAATCCAGTCCAACCCAATTTAACCCAACCTAATCCAATCCAATCTAGTTCACATTTGTTGCATGTCATGGGTGACTTAAAGGATTGGACAGGGCAGAAAACTGTTCTGAGGGCCTTGGTATCTCTCTCAAGCAACCAGGACCCCTGACTTCAAGTGTTAGGATGCCCCTTCCTGGGTTTGGGGAGCTTGGCTGGAGTCTGGCTTGCAGGGAGCAGCCCAGCCTTAGGCCTCTGTAGGAGTTACCATTCCCATCACCGCAGGACTCAAATGGGGCCCAGCTTAAAGGCCACCCCCCTGCCCCCAACTAGGAGGTCTTTTGTGACTAGCTTTCTCCCAAAGAGAACTTCTGTTGAAGTCTTCAGAACAGACTGCCTGCTCTGTGTTATGGCTACTCTTACAGATGTCTGTCTTCCTCCCATATTTCCTGGCTGCCTGCTCTCTCTCAGGCTCTCTGGAGTGGGTGGCAGGGTGGCTAAAGAGCTGCATTGGATCCAATGCCCATCCTAGAGGGAGCCATAATCTAGTAGGAGAGACGGGTATGCAGCAGCTGGCTTGAATGCTAAGGAGTTTGTCTTGAGTGTCCTAATACAGTGCAAGCAAGCATCTGTGCTACCAAAGTAGGGACATCCATTTCCAACAGGAGATGGGGAGGCAGAGGGATGTAAGCAGACTTTTAAAGAGATTTTTTTTTAATAACATCTAAAAATTTTGGTAATAAAAGTAATGCATAGTTATAAAAATCTAGGGCAAAAAAAAAAAGAAGTTTAGAAAGATCACATATTATCTCATGACTCAGAGATAAACCCTGCTAACATTTGATGGAGTATGCTTCAAGTTGATTTTCCATGCCTAAATGTGCACAATGATCTATGAATAGATCATTCTGTACATTATATTTTGTTGATTCCTTTTTTCCCTCTCTTAATGGTCATCTAGACACTTTCTGTGGAACACTAATTATTCTTCTCTAATACTCTTTGTAATTGCAATAGTAGTTCATGATATGGCTGGCCCATAATTAACCAGTCCCCTTTTAGGCCTTTAGGCCGTTTCTGATTGTTCACTGTTATAAACACTGTGTTACGATCGTAGTCCTGAGCTCTGTATTTGACTATTTCTGCAATTGTTTCCTAGCACAAAACAATTTCCTAAAACAAATTGTTGGGCCTAGTCCATGCCCATTTTTAAGGTTTTGCTGCATTCTTTGGAAAGGCAGTATTAATTTATACTCCCACAACAGTGTACGAGAATGCCAAGCTCACCCTGCCTTTGTCCACTGCTGCTGTGTCCCTAATCCGAAAAGAGAAAGTGACAACAGGTAAAGTGACAGTGCCAGCATTCCTTCTCCACATTGTGGCCTTAGTCGAATGAGCTGGGAGTTCCTCCATCCCTTCCTCTCCTCCATTCATCCATTTTGCAAGTGCCTGTGGTAAGGGCTGGAAGAGAAGAGGGTTTTTCAGGAGATTAGAATGTGAGAGCTCATGTCACAAGGGCCTTGGTGGTTCTCAGCCCTGGGGCACTTTAGAATCACCTTGGGGATTCCAAGGCAGCCCGGTGCCCAGTCCTCTGGCTCTTTAGGGACTCTACATTCATCCGAGGTGGAGTCCAGACAACAGTAGGTTTTAAAAGCTCCTGTTTGGATTCTAAGGTGCAGCCAGGACTGAGAACAACCAATGCAATCCAATGGTCCCCTTTCAAAGGTGGCAATCCTGAGTCCCCAAGAGGGAAAGTACCTATCTGCAGTTGGAACACAGGTGGCAGAGCTGGCACCCCAGAGAGAGGTTTAGGAGGTACACCTGTGAGCTCTGGGATCCAGGGCCCTGGTTCAAATCTCAGCTCTGCTGCTTCCCCTTGAGTAACCTGGGGTAGTTACCTCTCTTATCCTTGTCTTCCTTGTCTGTAAATTGGGAAAATAATTGCTTCCGTAAGGATTAATGAGATAAACATTGGGCCTGTCACTGGTGACCAGTTCAATGTCTCATTACTTCCCTGCTCCCACATCACTGTGGGTGCCTTGAGGGCAGGAACCCTGTTTTATTTATCCATGTTTCCTCAGCGTCTGACATGGCACCAAACGGACACAATGAGCATTTGAATACGTTAATGAATGAATCATTCAAAGCCTGGGACTGTGGAGATCTTAGTGAAAACCCAGCGTTATGAACCCTTGACCAGAGCAAAGTCTATGTGTGCTGCTGGCCTCCTGGAAGACCACCCTGCAACCACCCACTGCGGAGGATGGTGGGGCTGGAGCAGGGGTGAGAGTGGGTACTGCCTATAGCAGATAGGTTGGCGATAGAATATGTTTCATGAAAGAAAAATTAATGTATGCTTTTCCGGTGCTGGAAAGTTATAACCATTCCATCCAGTGGAACAGAGGTGAGAGATCCCAGCTGATGACAAACTGAACCTAAGTTCATGCACTCTTACCAGCGTCACACACAGAACTCCTTCTGAAATTGGTTCAGCCAGCCAGCCACTTCTGTCCTCCAGCCACACAGTCTGAGGGACTGGCTAGTCCTCACTTTATTATCCACCCCAGAGAGGGAAAGTGACTAACTCAAGGTCACAGTGCAAGTAGGCAGGAGAGCCAGGCCTAGAACCAGGTCCTGATTCATAGGCCAGTGCTCTGGTGCTTCATATAGACCTGAGAAAATACCAAGAATATGATTTGTGCTAATAATTATATAGTGCTTTCTATGTGCCAGACATGGTTTTACATTTTATTTATATACACACACACACATAAATAGAAGTTTTATAAATATATAAATTTTATATGTTTATATATATATGTGTGCGTATTTAATACATTAAATTCTCACAACAGCCCTGTGAAATGAAGTTCAAATACAATTTGAAAGCAGCACACAGGTCTGTCTCCAGGCCTCCATCCTCTCCACCCTACAACCCATCCCCCACACTGGAGCCATAGTGATCTTCTAGCTTCTTGCTACTCAGACATGGTCTACGGACCAGCAGCATCAGCAGCATCTCCTAGGAACTTGGTAGAAATGCAGAATCTGCATTTTAACAAGATCCCTGGTGATTCACGTGCACATTAACATTTGAGCAGCATTCTAAAACCAGCTCTGATTGGGTTGCCTGCTTAGAACCCTTTGTTGTCTTCCCATGATAACCATCTGTGATAGGCAGAGTAAGGGCCCTCCAAAGAGCCCACATTCGAACCCCTTGTGTCTGTGACTCCATTAGGTTACATGGCAAAGGGGAGTTAAGGAGGTTGCAGATAGAATTAAGGTTGATAATCAGCTGACCTTAAAAGAGGGAGATTATTCCAGATTATCTGGTTGGGTCCAATGTATCACAAGAGTCCTTAAAAGTGGCAGAGGGAGGCAGAAGAGGTCAGGGTGATATGAGAAGGACGTGGCCAGTCTTCTTTGCTGGCTTTGGAGATGGAGGAAGGGGCCACAAGCCAGGGAATGCAGGCAACCTCTAGAAGCTGGAAAATTTCCCTTAAAGCTTCCAGAAAAAAAAATATAGTCTATTGATATGTTAATTTTTATCCCAGTAAGATGATAAATTTGTGTTGATGTAAGCTGCTAAGTTTGCAGTGATTTGTTGCAGCAGCAGAAGACGAATACAGAACTCTGCTCCTTAGTGTGGCATTTGAGGCCCTCTGAAGTCCCAGCAAGTACTGTCCTGGCCTAATCTCCCAGAATATCCCTCCCCACACCCTGATCTCAGACTAACACAGCCTCCTGAGTGGCTGGAGTAGGTGGAGGAACACTCTGAGGGCCCAGACTGGGGTTATTCCCTGTACCACCAGCCTGTGCCTGGCCCCTGGCATGTATTTGGGCAATGCCTGTTGAAGAAATAACCCAGTGGAACCCTGCTACATTCAGGTCACCACCAGCCACAGAGGGGCCCCCGACATGCTGGAGGCAACTGTGGCAGCAGAGAAGGGCACGGTGGAGAGTCACACAGAGCCTCAAATTTGACAATCCCTTGCTCTTCTTCTGCCTTGGGAAAATCTCTGTACCTCTCTGGGCCTCAGTTTCCCCATCTGGGAAATGAAGGGTCTGGACCAGGCAAACTCTAAAAGCACTGTGAGTATGACTATTCCAGGATATTTGAGTTCAGTTTGGCCAAACTTTGCAGCAGTTGAGGGCAGCGATTCAAACTCAGCCCTGTTCATCTCACTGCTGAGCACATTCTCCACTGACATCCCATTCATGAGCTGGGAGACAAAACTGCCCAACAACTGTGTGTATTTGGTACAAAACAGGGACTACAGCTGCTTGCTCCCCCTATCTAGTTAAAATGCCAAATTACTCACTCTCCCACAGAAAGAAAAAAGGAAGGCAGGGGGAAGAAACCATTTCTCACTGCAGAGTTTTTCCATGTGACACATTTTCTAATTTTATTTCAGGTTTAACTGTCTACAGTAGATGGCTCCATTTCAGAACTTTCCCCTCCCCTTTTAGGATATGAGCTTCCAGTTTAAGGAATGGAATGGTTTTGTTTGTGTAATATTTGCAAGTGCAGGCTGATATAAAATTGCAACTGAATGTCTTCATTTTCTCTGCTGGGGGACGTTCTCTAAGATGCACAGCATTGGTTTAGTGGTTAAGATTTCTTGGTTCTAGGCCTGGCCATGGGAGCTTGGCCAAGTCACTTCCATTCTCCGGACTCAGACAGTTAATCTGCAAAGTGAGGAAAAGCCTGGCTCACCACGGAGACGATGTGGCTGGATTGGAAGAAGTGGCTGTTGGGGCCCATTTCTAAGAGTGGCTCTGTTTGTGATTGTGTTGGAATCATATGCGTCTAAGTTTACATCTGCCACCGGCTTTTGTAATCTCTGCATTGTTGCTCTAGTGCATGGATGGCTGAGAATTTTCTAGGACCTGGAAAGAGTATTGTAGCTTTGTTTTAAAGAAATTAATTCTGCCCCCACGATGTCTGTTGCATGCAATGTCTCCCTCTGTCCCCGTGCCCCACCGAGTTCAGGCCTGTGTCATGTCTCTCTGATGGATTGCTGCAGCAGCTCGCTAGCCATCTCTCTGTCCTCTAGCACAGCTTCTCACCGCAATCAGAGTGGCTCATCTAACACACAGGTCACATCATGTCATGTCCCCTCTCAAAACCCTTCCATGCTTTCCATTATAGCACAATACATTCCACACTCCTTGGGCTGGAGTTCAAGGCCTCTTCTCCTCTCATATCTGTGCCTGTGCCCTGGTTCCACCATGCTGAGCTACTCCCTGTTCTCTGAGTTTACCACGTGTGCTCCTTCTCCAGGCCTCTGCTTGTGCTGTCTGTTGAAATGCTCTCCCTGCCCTAGTGAAATCCTCCTTCCCCTTTCTCCTTTATAAACTTGCTACTCACCCTTGCTACTATACTCCCTGGGCCAGCAGCATGCATCAATTTCATCATTAGAAATGCAGGGTCCCAGGTTCTGTCCCAGACTTGCAGCATCAGAATCTATATTTTAACCAGGTCCCTGGTGATGTGTGTGGCACTGAAGTGTGGGCTGAAGTGCTTTTTAGCTTGTTGGGTAAGTGCTAGGGTTGTGGAGTCTGGCAGAGCTGGTCTGGTTCTAGGCTCTGCACGTACGCTCTGGTGACCTTGAACGATTTACTACTCCTCTTGAAACCTCAGTTTCCTCATCTGTAGAGTGGGAATAATAATAGTACCTATCTCAGACTTCTCGTGATGAGTCAGTAAAATAATGCCCTCGAGTTCTTAGCACAGTGCCTGGTGCATGGTAAGCCCTCAATAAAGGGTCACAAGGTTCCACCTCAGGGCTCCGTTAACCCCCCGGGGCCTCTCTTTGGTTGCTGGAACCCAGTTCATCCCGTCGGGGGTCGGAATTCATTTGCAAGTCCGTCTCACTGAGGGCAGGCAGGGCCAGGACGATGTCATTCAGCTTTGGGGTTTACAGTCCATGACTTGCAGGTGGAGGGAGATAAACCACCATAACCCGAGGTGGGGAAAGGGAAACACAGCTGCACGAGGCCTTTGCAAGCGTGGATGGGAGGGGGAGGATCAGTTCCGGCCTTGGGAGAAACGGCCGTTCTACGCATCCCGGCCTGGTAGGGTTTTCACTCATCCGTTTCTCTACTCACTTTTACTTAATGTTTACTGACTGCCCACAGGGTACCAGGCAACGTGTGATGGACTGGGCACTAAATGATGAGCAAGACAGGCTTGGGTCCTGCCCTCCTGGAGCCTACAGTCTAATGGGGGATATCGACACTGAATAAAGGGTTGTGCAAAAAGGCTCTTAATATTTGTAAACAGTAGAAAGTGTTACGAAGAAGTGTGGGAACTAAGAAAGAACATACTGAACGATTCTCCAAGGAGTGGGATTTAAGATGAGATCTGGGGGGTGAACAGATTTAGCCAAGAGAGGGGGTGGAGCTGGTAGGTGGGAAGAGGAGCGGAATGTTCCAGATAGGGGGAACAGAATGAGGAGAGGAGGGAAGAGGCAGCCTGCGTGGTGAGGGAGGGAGGCAGATGGGAGTCTCTGGATGAAAGCAGAATTCGGCCCAGTAGCCGAGGTCCCCAGCCTGGCCCTGAGGGAGCATCTTGGCCTCCTGTGGTCCCTGGGGGTGCACATGGCCCAGGGCTCCCCTGGCCGAGGGCCTGTGGTCTGAGCAGAGAGCAGAGTCGGGCTCTGGATTCTAGCACCTGCCCTGCTCCTGCCTCTGCTCACCAGCCAGTGAGTTGCTTCAGCGTGGGGCAAAGGGTCTCCATCTTTACATAAAACAAGACTTGTAGAGAATTTAAGAGACTCGCAGCACAATGTTAGAGAAGCAGGGCCTGAGTGAAAGCCCTGAGCCAGCTCAGAACACTCCTAGTCCTGGTCCTACCTTGGCCCCCTGGAGCCTTGCGGGCCATCGCAGCTGCCTGGCGGAGAGGTGGTGAGGGGCAAGTGAGGACAGATGTGCCCTCTGCAGTTAGACTCCATTCGGTCCTGGCTTGGCAAAGCTTCTTCCCATCTGTGCAGAGAAGGGGTCGGACTGGTACTAAGGCTCATCCAGTTCTGACATGATTTCTTTTCACGTCTTGTCTCTCTCTTGTCTCTGTATTGAGACTGCACATCCATAAACACAAGGCAGAATTCTCTTGCCAGGGAAGAGAAATGAGGACTTGGGCGAGAAGCTTTTAGCTGATTTTACTTAGGGAAGCAATTCCTTTAGAAACGGTTGCACCCGTGGGAGGTGGGGGATGCATTACCCTCTCCTGCCCAAGCCATCCCTTTAGAGACCTGCTTCTCAAACTGAGGTGTCTCACTATCCTTGGCTGTGTGGCAGTGGCCTGCACAGAGCCACATTGTTTATTTTCTGGGGCATTCATTTTACGCAGAGGTTTCTTAGTTGGGGTAAGGAGGCCAGTAACAACTGGGGAATAATTTGGAACATTTTTATATTATTAAAAGAAACAAACACACATACATTATGGAGTGGAGTGCAAAACTTCGGTGCTTTTAAAGATAAAGCAGGAGACTTAATTAAATTTCCAAGCTCCTGGGGTGCTCTTTGGCTAGCTCAGGCCCTCAGGTATAGGGTCCCCTCTCTCTAAGGATAGGATGATATAGTGGAGATGATGTCATACATCTATTTAAGGTCCCCAACTTGTGGGGGAGGCTCAGAATTATTGCAAAGGGTGCCAGAACCCATTCTTGCATAAATATGTACTCCATTGACAGATACCTAACACATTTATGTGTGGAGGGGGTATTAATGTTTCAACATTGGCAAGATGGAGATCACTGTTTTGTGAAGCTCTTGTACTGGAACTGTCAACTCCAAGAGGGAAGGAACTTGTCTCTGTCACTGCACCTAGAACAGTGCCTGCAATAAAGCAGGTGCTCAATACATACGTGCTTGTCAAATGAATAGAAGTGTGTGTGTTGATGGCTACGAGAAGCTTTTGTTTCTCAATCTGCGTTTACCTTTCCAGGAATACGTGTGTGGGGCTGCTTTAGCATGGGAAGCTTGGGTGGAATGTGAAAAATGCTGCTCATGCATATGCATGTGGGACACTGGCCAATCCTGCTGAAGTTCAGGATTTCTAAGAATCACCCTTTGGAGGCAGCCTCCTACCCAGCGTGGTCCATGCTGCACAGTGGCTCCTTGTGGGAGAAGGCAGAGTTCACCATTCATGCACCTTGGGCATCTGGGGCCCCCAGGAACTCACTTCTCACTGGGCCCACAGGTCCCCCCAAACACCTTGCTTCCATTAGAACTCATGGGGAACCTGAGGGCCCAGAAAATGCTGTACTTTTGGGATCGTCTATCGCACTTTCCCAAAGTCCAGATGGGAAGATGGAGGTTCAGAGAGAACAGGAACTTGTTGGGAGTCACACAGCTAAAATGTGTGGGTCTAGAACTGGATCTAGAACTGGGTCTTCTGAAGTCCAGGTGCATGGCCTCACCCCATCTGGAAATTCCCAAGTCCTACTTGACCGTATCTGTACGATTCACAAGGGCATGCCTGGCTGTGCGTGGCTAGAGCTGAGCTTGGAATCACCCGGTGCACTTCAAACCCCAGTTCTGCCACTTGTTCGCTATGTGCTTGGGCACATTGCTCAGAAAGAGCCTTGGTTTCCTCATCCGGACAGGGGTAGTCGGGCTGTGTGAACTACTCAGTGGGAGGTGCTGAGGAGGGCTCAGGGCAGAGCCTGAGGGCAGCCACGTTCAGGGAGCAAGAGCTTTCCCCTGGACTGTGGACCTCACCCCACTGCACAACAGCATCACCAGGGAGCTTGGAAAAAATACAGAGGCCTGGGCCTCATTCCCAGAGATTCTGATTGTCTGGGGCCAGGCACCAGTGTCCTAAAGTCCCCAGGTGATCCTGCTGCCCATCCAGGGATGAGGAGCTCAGTACTAGGGCATCCATGCCGTTCATCCCGAATCTCCAGCATTGGCAGTGCCAGGCACGTGATGGTTGGTACTTGATAATCACTTGTGAACGAACACATGAATGAATGAGCGAATGAACAGGACGTGCTCAGCACCTGACATTCACCCTGCACCCCCCCACCCCCCGAGAGCTAGCTATTGCTATCTGTATGAAACTATGGCTCAGAGAAGTTAAAGACTGTGCCCCAGGTCACCTGGCTAGTAAGTACTTGAGCAGGAACTTACATGCAGGTCTCTCTGGCACTGAATTTGTATCTTCCGCCTGCCCCCTGCTCCCCCGCCCCTGCACAATGCTGGGCGAGGCTGATTCTCCTTGGGTCCCCCTAAGGTCATACCTCCCACCCCCCTCAATTTCTGGTCTCCAGTTAGGAGGCAGCTCCTGGGTTCTCTTCTTGGAAGGACTGATTCCCTCTCACATTACGCTGGAGGTCCGCAGGCTCTTCCTCCAGCAAACATTTGGAGACTGTCAAGCTGTACTTTCATCTAAATTAAACAAGAGTTAGTCTGTTTCAAAATATGACTTCAGGGTCACCATCTGTTCTGGCTGTTCCCTCAAACTCAAATCCCATTTCAGAGCCAAATGGGGTTCCAGCATCCCGCAGAGAGTGGATCTCTCTGCACGATTGAGCAGGAAAGTCTGTAGGAAGATGCAGTGTGTGTGGTAACAACCGGAGGACAAATTTCTCAGGTTGTTTCTTTCTTCCTGCTCAACAGCATCGAAGTCATTACATGTGGACCACAGGCCCCCACTACAGATTTAAATGCGTTCATTCCTATATTGGGCACCTAGTGCGTACCAAGCCTGGCCTTTCCCATGCCTGGCTTTCTTCAGGGTCATGGGTAGGAGTGGCCTGGATAGTATATAGCGGCGGGAGTACAGCATGCTGTAAGTGCTTGGGCCAGTCATGTCATCAGTCTGGGCCGCAGTTTCCTCACCTTGGGGTCATTGGACTGGGTTTTCTCTGAGGTCCTTCCCAGCTCTGCAGGTTCCCTTAATTCTTCATCAGCCCTGGTCAGTGTAGGCAGGATTTCCTGGTGCCTACTGAAGCCATGAGCTCATTCTGACCAGCCTGTTTGTCTGCCCTGGCTGAATTCACACAAACTCATCTGTTGGGACGCCCCAGGCCATTCCCGGGGCAGCTTGATTTTGCCCAGGGCATAACGTGCCAAGTGCTGAGAGACTGCAGGAAAGTATGTCTCCTGCTGGTGCCAAACTACCGCCTTCGCGCCACATTCCAGATCACCCAATTCCACCCTTTTCTTGGCAAGGAAAAGGAAGGGGCCTGACTGCCCGGGGCAGCGGCTCGGGGTGAAGTGGGGATTCCTCCTAAAATGGTCAGCTGGAGCCTTCCTCAGAAAGCTACTGAGGCGCCCCATTGCCTGTGGCATAAATTTTAGTCTCCTTGGCTTGACATTTCAGGTGCTCCACTATCCAGCTCCAATCACATAACAGAAAAAGAGATTAAGAGTAGAAAGAGCTGGGAAGTCCCAACCATCCCAGTTACCAGCACGGGGCCTTGATCTCTCAGCCTCAGTCCACTCATCTGCAAAAGGGGATTGCCACAGCCCTGAGACTGAATGAGCCAATGCATCAAAGCTTAGCTTAGAGCTTGGCCTGTTGTTAGATTAGCATTTCTAAATCTGTATCTGTCTGTATCCATAATTCTCTCCCTTCTGCTCTAATGCTGCAGGTTTTCTTGGGGTTCTCCCGTTCCCAGAATTGCTCACATACCCTTAGTTTTCCTAATTCTGTGGGTTTGCTTATGCTTTGCTCGCTCCCTTGCATTCACCTGTGCAAAGCCTTCCAGGCCTATCTCGAATGCCCCTTCCTTCAGGTCTCCTTCCCAGACCCTCCAGCAGACAGGGAGCTCTCCCTTTTTAAGCCCCTTTAGACCTTTGCCTGTCCTTGGCTCATGGCCCCAAGCTCAGACCACCTGTATCAGGGATCTGGGTGTTGGTGTCTGGTCTACTAGGCTGAGAACTAGTTGGGGACCAAATTCTTCATCCTCTCAACCCCCAGAGCCCACACCAGAGCCAAGTCTGGACAAGGTTGGGCAGTGGATCCTGGTCATGGCAAGGCCAGACTGGGTCCAGGATAGAGGATAAGGACATGATAAGGACATCCCCTCCTGCCTCCTCTTCTAGGATCCATTCTCCCCCTGTGGCTGTGTCCCTCAGGGCTGGGTGATGCAATTTATGATTGCCTTGAGGCCTGTGTATAGCAACTCTTAAGAGATTTTATTGACCACATAGGATCAACCATGCCTAAGAATTCAAGAAAAACCCAGGACATGCTTCACTTAGAGAGAGACTTGGAAAGCTCAGAATTAAAATACTCTTTCAAGCTCCTTCCACCATTCCATGCCCCTACCAACCCAATGCTACCCCTCCAAGGAGGTGGGGCCTCCTCCATGCAGGAGGATCAGGAATCTTACTGCTCTGCTCCTGGGACCTGGAGGGCTGTCCTGTCCTGTCCCACCTTGCCCAGTGGCCCCAGCTCATGCTCTGACAACCACATAGGCTATGTGCAGCCTCCCTGGGGCCTCCAGCCAAACCTAAAGGACCCTAGCAGTATATAACAGAGAGGAGAAGCTTCTGTTGTTCACATTCCCCACCCAGACCCGTGTTTCAGGGAGGGGGAAGGTGGAGGCGGCTGGAATTTAGCCTGAAGTCTGAGAAGCCAATGTGTTTAAGAGAGGCACTCCCAACTTAGTTGGCAAGTGAGAGCCACGGACAACCATTTTGCAGAAGGCTGGTCATTCAAAGCCCTCCTGCTTAAGGGTCAGCCAAAAAGATGGAAGGTTGCAGCCCTCAGAAAAGTTAAGATCAAGACTCTGTGTGCTATCAGTGTTATATTACACCTCAACAGTGGAGATCAGATGAGAGCTAGGATAGTAAGTGCATATTAAGCTAAATGGTGCTGGTGGGATTACTATGACAACTATTGGCATTCGTTAGAGTTCTTTATGATTAATGATAATAAATGTGATGTGTTAAGATGGGCACACATCACTTTTGTCCAGAATCCACTAAGCTTATTCATTCACTCACATGTATGTTATTTGTTCATGCATGCATGCATTCATCAAATGCTCAATGTTTGCCTACCCCAAACAAGGCCACACGTTGGGTGGGGGGGGTGAAGCTGGGAGATATAGAGATATAGAGATGAAATAGAACATGCTGCCTGTCCCTTGAAGGGTTCACAGGCTGGTGGGGAACACAGGCAAATGACAGACAATAACAGAGAAGTAAGAAACTGGAGCTTTCTGGGAAACTCACCTAGAGGTGGGAGCTGGGGTCCTGGGGAGATGGTGTGACTCATTTGTAGACGTCTAGAAGGAGTCCCGTGGAGAATGGGAGACCACCGGGCCCAGCTTCCCAGTGTAGCTGGGGTGGGCTTCTCTGGATGTTTTCAGACCCCTGAGCCCAATGTGGGGCAAAGGGAAGTTGGGGTGAGGCTGGGGAAGTGGCCACCACAGTCCCCTCCTGAGCCCAGTGTGGTCCCACCCTTCTCTGGACAGACTTTCCCTGGGGAACAGCTCTGTTGGATACCACGAGCTTCCTCCTGGCTGCAGCACCCTCACACAACACACCCAGCTCCAGTGGGGTGGAGCTCTCCACGACCACTTACCTCCACTCACCTCCAGGGACTGACTTGGGCAGGCTTCCTGCTGGCCAGCCTCCTTCCCGCTCAGCTTGGGCCACTTGGCTGTCTCGCCCCAGGCCCCAGGACATTCCTGTTTTCCATCAGTGGGATCTAGTCACCAGGGGACTAAGCATCCTATCAGCCTGGCTGGGAGGGCGATCGATTGCTGTGCTCATATCAGAGGGAAGCCTGCCTGGGTCTGTCCCCTGGTGGAAGCAGCTGGATTCCTGCCCCTGAGCCCTGTCCCTGGGTCTCTGACGCCTGTGCCAGCCTTCTCTGCTGCTGGCTGGCTATGCTTTCTCCTGCCCTGTGATGCCCCATGACTGGCCTCCATGCAGGTAGTAGAATGCCACCGTAGCCTCAGCAGCACAGTGACTCTCAAGCCTGAGTGTTCATGAGAGATACCTGGGGGGCTGGCTAAAACACAGGGAGGTGCGCCACACCCCAGAGTCGCTGATTTAGCAGGTCTGGAGTAGATCCCGAGAATTTGTGGCTCTATCAAGTTCCCAGATGCTGCTTGGTCCAGGAACCACACTTTGAGAACCACTGGTGTTGTGGTTAAGCAGAGTTTGAACCTAGTTCCTCTGGGTCCAGATCCTGGCTCTGCCACTTACTAGCTGTATGGCCTGACCCCTGTGCACCTCAGTCTCCTCGTCTATAAAATGCAGGTAATAAGGACACCTTCCTCACTGGGTTATTGAGAGTACTGAATGACCCAATCCAGGTAAGTTACTTGGAATAGCACTTGGCACACAGCACACAGTAAACATTCAGTGCATGTATTAGTTTCCTGGGGCTACTGTAACAAATTACCATAAATTGGGTGGCTTAAAACAATAGTGATTTATCCTTGTACAGTTCTGGAAGCCAGAAGTCTGAAATCAAGGTGTCAGCAGGGCCACATTGCCTCCCAAGGCTCTAGGAGAGAATCCGTTCCTTGCCGCTTCCAGCGTCCGGTGGCTGCCAGTAATCCTTGGCTCGTGGCTGCATCACTTTAACTTCTGCCTCCGCGGCCACATTGCCTCTTCCTCTTCTGTCAAATCCCCCTGTGTGTGTTTTACAAGGACACTTGTCATTGGATCTAGGGCCCACCCAGATAATCTAGGATGATCTCCTTATCTCAGTCCTTGACTTAATCACGTCTCAAAGACTCTTTTTAAATATGATGAACATTCATAGGTTCCAAGGAGTGGGACGTGGACATATCTTTTTCTGGGAGGGTCACCGTTCAGCCCACTATAGAGAACACGGGCTATTATTATCATCATTGAGTTGTGTTTCTTCCAGCAGCTGCAGCTGGGCCTGGCTCACAGCTTCCTACCCTGGGGGGAGGAGGAGAGAGCTGATTCCCAGGTTCCAGCCTCTGGTCAGCTCCATTTTACTCGAGACAACCCATTATCAGGCTGGGGTGGAACATTGTGCTTACTAAGCTACACTGGCCACATTATAGCATGTCAGCACATTCAGATTTCATTCATCTGAGAAAAACACCGTTCCCAGCCCCCGGAGCCTTATCTGGAACCCTCTGTCCACATTAATTGTTCCTTATACCTCAGCAAGCTGCACTTGATAAAGCATTTTCACATTCACAACCATATTTGACCCTCACTGCAATCTAGTGGGGGAGGTTTATCACCCCACTTTGCAGATGAGAAGACCGAGGCCCAGAGGGAAAACTGCACAAAGCTACCTTTCATGGCAATTCTAGACAGTAATTCATGGGAGAGAGAAACAGGCTGTTATCACTGTTGGTAATAGCAATAGCCACAACCATCATGCTTTATTAAACATATGTCTTTGCTGGGCCCTCTGCTCAGTGCTTTATGTCTGTTATCTCAGATAATTCTCAAAACTCCCTCCTGAAGTGAGTGGCATTATTCCTGTGTTACACATGTACAAACTGGGGCTCAGAGAGGTGCAGTGTCTTGTCCAAAGTTGCACACCTTTTAAATGCAGACGTGGGGTTTGAAGTCAGAGCTGGCTGAGTCTCCCTCATACTAGGTTGCTCAGAGATCCTTCTCCCACCTATGAAAAAATGCCAGGCCAGCCAAGATGAGAATAGCGGCTGCCCAGCGGCCGGCAGGTCTAGAGCCTCCTGCCTTCCCAGAACTGGTCAGAAGATGAAACCCATGACAGACTATCTCTCGCTGTCAGCAGAGCCTGGCTCCTGGTAGCTGGTGGGGAGGTGCTGAGTGTTGATGCTAAGAGCAGAGGGGAGGGATGTCAGGGCAACGGGAAGACAGAGGTGGAGGGCTCCAAAGTCACGGAGGGCCAGGACCATCAGGGTGTGCTTCCTGGAGTGGTTCGGCCTTGGGTTGAGGTGACATCCCCAGAGAGGAGCAGAGGGGGACTCAACATCTTGCATCAGACTGGTGAGGGTTTAAAATCACCAGTTCTGGGACTTGATAGCTGTGTGACCTTGGACAAGTTATTTAACTTCTCTGTGCTCCAGTTCTCTCATCTGGAAATTGGAAATAATAAGAGTGGGGTTGTTGTGAAGAATTTGGGGGCTGTAATTTGCATTACCTGGGGAGCTTGTGCAAACTCCCCCGTGCCCAGGTCACGCCTGAAGCAACTGAATCTCTGGGGGTAGGGACCAGGTATTCGTATTGAAAAAAATCTCCCCAGGTCATTCTACTGTGGAGGCAGGGTTGAGATCCACTGCTCTGCAGGTGAAGCACTTGCTGCTCAGGACACAGGGCTCGGCATACACGAGCTGTTGCTGCACTTTCACTCATACATGCATGAAACATTTATTGAGCACAGCACCTACCTGTGTCAGGCTCTGCACAAAGTGCCAGGTGTCAGCTTACATGGCAGCTGTTTGAATTTATTTACACACTATTTCTAGCATTGCTTCTGATAGAATGGGTTAATGGGGTTCAATGCTTTGTGAAGACATGACCCCAAGTCCGATATTGGGGGGAGTTGGTTTTACTGACAAGAGGCAAAGGAGGAAAATACAGAAAATGCGCTCATATGAGAGAGACCAAAGCCCTGTGTATGGGAAAGGGCAATCAAAGATGTCCAGGCCCTTAAGGAGGTCACAAGAGAGGACAGCGTGGGCTGCAGACTTTCTGGCCCCTCCAAAAATATCTGCCCTTGCAATGCCCCAACTTCCACATCTGTAAGGTGGAAAGGTTTTCGGTGATTGGTTTGCCTCTTTGTTTTTAGCTGCAGAACCCTTTCTTCAAGTGAGACTGTCATATAACCCAATGTATTAAACAAATTAAGTCGGAGTTGCTTGGGTGTGAGTGTGTATGAGTGTAGGTGAGTGTGTAAATGTGTGTTAGTGTGAGAGGACCCATGAATGAAAGTATGAAAGTGTGTAAGTGTGTGTGAGTGTGCCAATGTGTGTCAGTGTGTGGGCATGTATGAGCATGGCATGAGTGGGGGTGAGGTGCGTGAGTCTGTGTGTATATGGAGTATGTGAACGTGAGCATGAGTGTATGTATCTCTGTGTGTGAATGTGTGTGTTAGTGAGTGTGGTGTGAACATTTGAGAGTACGTGTATGAGTGTGTGTGTTTACAAGTATGAGTGTGAATCTGTGTGAGTGTGTGTGAGAGTGTGTACGTGTGCATGTATGTGTGTTGGGGGCCAAGGGGCGGGGCTTCTCCTGCTGGGGGCCTTCTCTATGCCCCTCCCTCCCCCCTCCCCAGCCCTGGAAAATGCTGCTTGAGACCCTCTGGTCCCTACATCTACACTGGCCCTGCCTGTGGTTCTATATCCCTTTGGAATGCCGAGCCTGAAGGTTTTCAGGAGCCGAGGGCTGTAGGGCACCCACTTCCAGCAGGTCACCCCATGTTCCCATCCAGTGCCCCTCACGTGTCCCCGAAAGGCCCCTTCTCCTCCGTGCTGTTTTTCCATGTGTTTTCCTCCCAGAGCCCAGAGCCGAGTCCTCCAGGGCTGCCTGCCGGGTGGGGGTGATGATTCATTTCAGCTGATGTCATCCTCTGGATTCAAGGCCCTCAAGGCACTCAAAGAGTCTTTGTTCCCCAAATGGAAAAGGAAAGTCCACAGGCTGAGAGGAGTTGACTACAAAACTCCTCCCAGATGCCCATGGCCACTCACACCTGCCCACACCTGCTGGCCTTCACTGTGCCACCTGGTCCACATGGCCCCTGCAGCAGCTCTGTACCCAGGTTTCCAGAACAGAGATTTGGGGAAGGGGGTGAAGGAAGGCCCTCAACACAGCGAGACAGCAGGACCCACTCCTGCTTCCTGAGGGCAGATATGGCTCTTGCCCTGGCCTGGTTGCTTTCAGGACTGAGGTGTGTGTTTGTGTATGTGTGTGTGTGTGCATGTGCATGTGCGTGTGTAGGGGAGGTGATGACCAGACTCAGGTCATAGAACGGAGGAGTCATACCATGCTCTCTCTAGGCTACTCTCCTCAGTTCATTAGTCACAGGCCGTTTTATCCAATTATATGACTATTACTTTCATCGCTGACAGGTGGAGGGTGGTTGTGAGGTGGAACAGAGGTGATGTCCATTGGGAGCCTGAGAGTGCACGGCCCTAGTCAGCCCCCATCAAGCTAGCTGGGACTCCCGGTGCTTACCAAGTGCTCACTGTGTGCTGGGCCCTGTGCTAAGCAGGGTCTTTACTGTGCTGTCTGTTCTCACAATGGCTCTGTGAGAACAGAGTCTGAGAACAGAGTAGGAGTCTGCTCAGAGAAGCAAGGTGGTTTGCCCAGTGCCACACAGCCAGTTAGTGGCAGGCCCAGGACTCAAGTCCAGATCTGTCTGATGCCAAAGCCGGGTACTTAACCCTTACCTATGGCTGTCAACTGGGTGTGGGCATCAGACTTACACAGGCCAGACCCTAGAAGACTGATTCCGTAGAGCCAGGCAGGAGGGGCAGACCTCTGGGGCATGGCTGGGGCTGGAACCTTGATACTGTGCTATCCTACCTATTCCCATCTGAATCCTGACTCCAATCACTTATTAACCTCATGGCCTTGGAACAGTAATTTAACTTCTCCAGGCCTCAGTTTTCTAACCTGTAAAATGGAAATAATAATATCATCTTCCTCATAGAGAGTCAAGTGTGAAGATGAACTGATTTGTGGAAAGCTCCTTGAACAGCACATTTTAGCTGCTGATGCTATTGTTTCTTGTCATTCAGTTCATTCACAGGTTCCCCTTGGCCAGGCTCTGTGCTGGTGCTGAGGAACGAGAGACGAGTTGGCATGGTCCACGGCCAGGAGCCCATATCTAACCATATGAAAGGACAGGGAAGTGACCACTAGAGTGCAGATGGATGAGGGTGTCCAGGGGGAGGGATGGGCAGGGACTATGAGAACACAGAAGTGTGCATCTGTGCCTGGGAGAGCCACAAGCAGAGTAGGAGAGGCAGTGGGCTGTACTAGGCAAGGCCCAGCTTGGGGTCTTCGGTGCTTGCTCTGGCACTGGGGGCTGTGAGCGGGTTACTTCCCCTCTCTGAGGCTTGGTTCCCTCCTTGGCATTGCCTCCCTCCTGGAAGAGGGAATAGGTGAGAGGATGATGCTTGGGAAACAGTAGAGGGTGCTGGACAGGTGAGGACCACTTCTTCCTGCTGGAGCTCTGGACTGGGCTGAGTGCCTTCCCAGTGCTGGCCAGGGAAACCAAGCCGCAGCCCTGAACCCCAGTTCAAAACTCTCCTCTGCTCGGTTTAGGACAGAGGTGAGAGAGAGAGGGAGAGAGAGAGAGAGAGAGAGAGGGAGAGAGAGAGAGGAGAGGGGGAGAGAGAGGGGGAGAGAGAGAGAGGGAGAGAGAGAGAGAGAGAGAGAGAGAGAGAGAGAGAGAGAGAGAGAGAGAGAGAGAGAGAGAGAGAGAGAGAGAGAGAGAGAGAGAAGCTCACACAGTAACTTCATTGAGCAGGAAAATTCCTATGCTATATATGAAAACCGGAAAAGGGAAGGAGGCGTTCTAAGTTTACATGTAGAAAAATGCTCTTCTGTAATTCAGAAAAATGGGGTCTTTGATTGTGGCCAAGCCAGGTCTCCTTTCTAAGTTGATCCAGGATTTTTTCCCTGGCAGGGAAACAGTTCTTCTTCTAAGAAACACACGGGGTGGTAGGTTTTTCTAAGAACTTCTTGCATCTTTGCACAATCATGTGCAGCATGATTGTGTTGTGTTCATTTTCCTCAGAAAGGGAGTCAGGTAGAGCCAGGAGCCCCTGGAGACTCCAGCCTGGGTGGGGCTGCGTTTCCTCACAGGCAGGGAGCTGTGATATTTTCCTGGGCACAGTGCTCCTTGCCTCTGGCTAGGCCGTGCTGCCCAAAGACGAGGAAGTCTGTGGGGAGGGCTGGGTTTGTTCTGGTCCTTGTTGGAGTCATTCCTTCCAGGCCTGAAGGCTGTGGGCTGAAGGAACCGGCAGTTAAGGGTGGTTAGAAAAACTGGAACACAGGCAGGAGACAAGGGGGAGGCAGAATCTGAGGCTCTCAGACCTGGCAAGGGCCTCTGGAAAGCACTTAGTCCAAGCTCTAGTTTTGCAGATATTGAATCTGAGGCTCAGAGAAGAGAAGGGACAGCTCAAGGTCATGTGCCAAGTTGGTGGCAGAGTCTGCCTCACAGGCTGGGGCAATTTCCATCACCCCATGCAGCATCTGAGGTGTCGTGCTGTGGAAGCTGGGGCCGACTGTGTGTGGTCCCAGAGGGCAGAGGTAGGCCCAGTCAGGTGGGTGTAAGTTACAGGGAGATTGAACATGAGAAAGAACTTCTGAAGATGTAGAATTGTCCAGCAATGATCAGGGTTGCTGTTGGTGGTGGTGACGGGGATGGGGTCCTCAATAGTGGCGATATGCAAGCAGAGACCAGATGGCCTGTAGGTGGGTGTGCATGGGAAGACACTCCTTCCCTGGGTGGTGAGCTGTGTTCTTTCTGCACAGTCTGTGGCTTGCTGAGCTCCCAGCTTCCCATCTCTCCAGGGATATGAGAGGAGAGGAAGCCATATGCCATGTGGTCTGGTTTAGACATACCCAGGGCCCTCATAGGCCACCTCTCTGTAGGGGTGTCCAAAGGGAAGGGCAAGAACAGTTCTGAGAAGATGCAGGAATTTCCCCCTCCCAGGCAGGATAACCTGGCATGGGGCTTGGAGGAGGGACACTTGGCTTCTCTGAGGCTCGCTGCTCATGCTGCAGGCAGCAGAGGAGATGTATTGGGGACCTCCTCTCTCCCCAGGGACTGAGTGCCAGGAAATTCAGGCCAGAGGATCCCTGCTAGGGTCCTCAGGGCAGTGCCTCCACCTTCCTCTGCACATCCTCAGCCTGCTGGCTCCAGCCCCAGGCAGAGTTATTATGGTGTCATCTGGACCCCTCGAGCCCTGGCCCCCAGTGGGAATACACTGACCGGCTCGAAGGAGTCACGGTGTCCCCAATGAAGCTGACTGAGTGTTCTGTTGGTGTTCAGACACAGAGATGCTGGAGGGGCACGTGGGCCATCCCAGGCAGCCGGTGTAGGGAAAGAGCAGAGGATGGGAGGGAGGCGTGTGGGTTCTAGGCCTGGCCTGGCCACACTCACTGCCTGACCTCAGACCTGCTCTCCCGAGTCCCTTCCCGAGCTCTGGCTGCGGCTGGTTGGCGGCGGCGCAGTTCCGCGAGAGGCCGCTGGGGGCCGCTGCCGGGCTCGGGCGGGGGCGTCCAGCTCCGTCGCGCCTGGGTCGGGCCGTCAGCGCAGCGGTCCTTGACGGAGAGGCGGAGGAAGGCTCCTTAGCCTCTGCAGGCCTCGGATGCTGACAGCGGCCAGCGCTGGGCTCGGGTCCCAGATGGTCATCTGTGAGATGGGCTTTGCAAAGCCAGAGACAGCGCCCTAGAGAGGCGAGGCTCCAAAGCCCAGGCTAGCCCGGGCACTGCCTCAAGACCCTGCAGATGGTAGGACTGACCCGGCCCATTGCACAGAAGGGGAAACCGAGGCCCAGCGGGGTAGGGGAGGCACCAGGTGTCCCTGAGCCTGTGGCAGAGAGGGAGGAGAGGTGAGGATTCCTGTTCTCCACCTCTAGACAGGTCGCTGTCATCTCTGTGGAAGGAAAACCTGAACCCTGCCCTGTTTGTTTCTCCAGCTAGCTTTCTGTCCTGGTGTCCATGGAAACTGGCTCAGACCCTTGGGAGGGAAGTTGCACCCTACAGTGACTGCTCAGATTTTCCTCTGCCTGGTCCATCTCTAAAGCCGTCTGATTTCTCCTCCCTGTGCCCTGGGGAGGGGCTGCCCCAGGAACTGGGCTCTGGAGTCTGAACCAAAGATTTGAGGGGAGTGAGGCCCAGGTTGTATCTATCTGTCCCCTTTCCTTCAGGCCACATTGCTGAATGTCTGCTCTGTGCCAAGCCCTTACTTGGGTGTTTAGAGAAGGGGGTGCTGCCTGCTGCTCTGTCTGTAGGGTGGGAGTGGGGCTCCCATGTGTTGGGGTGCATCTGAGAGAGCCTGGGAGCCGTGAGAAGATGGGGAGGCGATGTCAGTAGAAGGAATGGCACAAGTGAAGACAAGTGAAGGGGGAGCATGAGGAGAAGCAGCAGGGGGTATCTTGAGTGGAATTTTGACTTGATGCTGAAGGCACTGGGGAGCCATCGAAGGCTTTGGAGCTTGGGAGTAACACGAAGAGAGACTGCTTACGGTCACCTAGATAGTGAGCTCCTTGGGAGCACGCATACCAGGTCTGCCCGCATATCTGCAGCACTACACAAGGCACAGTGTGTGGGGGGCTTTATGAGTATTATCAAACTCATCAATTGGAACAGTAAGTTGAAAATCCTTCGTTGGAAATGAAGCCATCCCTAAGCATTATGAAAGTGAGAGAATAAGACTGAGGTTTGAAGACAGTGGAGACACATAGAATAAGTGACAGTGGATACGGCTCTGAGAGTCCATCTTGCCTAACTCCCTGGAGTGCAGATGGGGAGATCGGGGCAGGGGAGCAACTGGCCCAAGAGCACAGACAGAGTCAGTGGCAGAGCCAGGACTCGAACTTGAGTCCCGCCTCCGTGCCTGGGCCTCTCTCATTGCCCCATGGCCGTGTGCCTCCCGGATGGGCTCCCTGGGCCAGTGGACCCAGCATCGTGGAGACAGGAGGGAGACTGGACTCCCAGTGATGAATGAGTTGCAGTGAGGTCACTGTTGGATGAGGGACTGGAGATTGACTGACCTCACTGGCCCTCACCAGGGCCTCAGACTCTGAGCCTGGCACTTCTGATTCTGGAATGCTTACAATGCAGCCCAGCCAGCAAACACTTCCTGAGTACCTGCTCCAGGCTAGAGCCTGGGTGTGGGGGAGACAGCGAGGGGTGGAACACAGTTCCTACACCCAAGGAGCTCCCAAGATGGTGGAGTCCTCTATGATATGATATGTGATGCGTGCTACATAGAGTCAGGGCCCAGTGCAGGAGTGGGAATGCCCAGACCACCTGGTGGGGGAATCCAGGAAGACTTCATGGCGGAGTTGATGACATAGAAGCTGGCCTTGAGAAGTGTGGAGCAGTTCCTCAGGTGGAGGGAACAGCATATATGAAGGCTTGAAGGCATGAAAGGATAGGGCCCATTCAGGATACTTTGAATTTCCCAGTACGACAATTGCATGGGCTAGCAGGATAATGATAGTGACAGAGATGGTAGCTACCATTTATTAAGCACTCGGTGTGCTAAGCAGTGTGCTAAACATTTTAGGTATATTATTATATTCAAGTCAGAAGACTGTCCTACAAGACAGGTATTATTATCTGTGGAGAAGTGTGGGCTCCCTCCGAGGATCCTGAGGCCGGAGAGCTCCATGTCAGCCCATCAGCAGCTCCCCCCAAACCCCCAGGTCTTGCCCCTCCAAGATTGTGGGATGTCTTCCCACCAGCTGTGCTCTCCACCCTCCTCCCTTCCTGCCCAGCACAGAGCCATCCCAGGACAAGCCCATGGACCAAGCTGCTTGGCCTGTTTGTCTTGGCTCGCTGGCTTCTCCTCCCCTCCCTGGTGGCCGCCTGAGCAGGTGGCCCTCCTGCTGCAGGCCAAGGGGAAATGAGCCAGCAGGTCCAGGCACAGGCCTGAGCATGGGTCACTCCAGGCCAGGGGTCGTCCCCCACCACACCACGCTGTGGGATAGTGCATGGGGAGGGAGGTGGGGGTGCCGAGAGCAGGGCTGGGCTGACTTGGGCTTGCTCTAGTTTTGGGGCTTGGCTCCCTCTGGGGCCGTCCCAGTGGAAACAAGGCTTGAAGGCCAGGGCCTGCACACGTGTCCTCGCTCCAATGGCTGAGGCCTGGGCAGCAAGGGGGCAGGAGGGTTAGGAAGGGATCTCTTTGCAGACTTTGGTTTTTGCTTAGCTCATGCTTTTATATCGAATTGAAAGCTAATCACTAAAATTTGTTGAGCACTTGCACCCCATCTGTCATCCCATTGGATCCCCACATGGGAAGTGGCAGAAACCTGCTCACATCACTAGTGAGTCATTCGCCCAAAGACTGCACATTTGGTAAAGGGCAAAGGCTGGCTCTGAACCCAGCTCTGTCCAAAGCTGAGGGCGTTCTCCTTGCAGACTGTCTCCTTTGCCCACTCTCCAGATGACCAACCAATGGCCAGAGCCTGGAAGGGTCATGGGTCGTGGGAGGGCACTAGCTCTGGGGACTTGTGATTCCAAGTCTCTGTCCACCCCTGCTTTGCTGCTCCATCTGCCGCTTCCTGGCTGTGTCTCCTGGTCACGATCTCTCCCTGACCATCACTTTCCCTGTCTATAAAACAACGAGGTTGGATAGATTCATGGATTTTTGTTTTTAAGCAGACTCCTGGGCATAGGAATTCCCGGAATTGCCACATGCAAGCCTGGATATACCGGCCACGGGAAACACTGGGCTAGTTTAAGCAGCCTTCTGAGTGGGAACCTCTCAGCCCCTTCCTCCTGTGTCCCCTGAACCTCCACCTGACCCTGGGAACCCCAGGGACCCCCAGGGACACCACTTGGAGACAAGCCACTGGATGGAACCCTCAGGCCCATTTACTCCTATGAAACCAGTAATTCTCCCAAACCTGGAGCTTCCCAGCAGACAGGGGCTTCTGCCTCCTCTTCTCAGTGGGAGAGAGAGGGGAGCTAAGCAGGAGCCTTTTACTGGATTAGATCAATGAAGAGGAAAGTGGGGCTATCAGTAGGGTGCTCCCAGCTTTGTTTTGTTTTGATCTCTGAACTGTGGCGGGGAGAATGGAAATGTCGGTGGGATGTTTTCTTTTCTTTCTGTTTCTTTTCGCTCTTTCTTTCTTTCTCTCTATGCACAGATAAACTGTATCTGAGTGAAGAAAAGCAAGAATAGGTTTTATAATTTCTAAAAGTGGATGCCAGGAGTTAATCTCTTTAAAAATACATAAGTATCTTTACTTTTCATACCATGTACATGGTGTAAAATTGAGAAAGTATAAAAGGGTACCCAGTGGAAAGAAAGTCTCCTATGCCCCAGCCACCAGTTCCCTTCCCTGGAGACAACCTCTGGCTCCAGTTTCTTATGTATCCTTCTAGAAATATTGTAATATACTATATATATATATTTTTAAATATCTTTTATATATTTAATATGTATTAGTATATATTCCTAAATGATAGCAATTCAATTCTGCAACTTGTCATTTTTTTGTCTGTTTATTTTTACTTCCTATATCTTGTTGATTGTTTCATATTAGTACCTAAGGAATCACATCTTTTGAAAAGCTGCCTTGTATTTCATTGTATGGATATATCATAATTGATTCTATACTTAACCATTCCCAAAGATAGACATTTAGGTAAATTTTAAACAATGCTGCAGTGAATAGTCTTGTACATGCTTTATATTTCGCATATGTAACTTTATCTGTTAGAAAATTCATGGAAGTATAACCACTGGGTCAAAGAGCACCTATGTGTGTTTGTAGTTTTGATAAATGTTGCCGAGTTGCCTGCCACTGTCGTGTGCCAATTTATGCTCCCACCAGCAACGCATGAGAGGGCCTGTTGCCTCAAACCCTTGCCCACACAGCGTATCATCCAACAGCCCGATCTCTGCCAATCTGATAGGGAAAATGGTATCTCTTTGCAATCTTAACTTGTATTTCTTTCATTTTGAGTGAGGCTGAATATTTTTCACGTTTAAGATTCATTTTTATTTCTTTTACTGTTGATAGAATTTTCTATTCTTTGCCCATTTTTCTATGGGGTATTCATTTCCTTTGAATATTAGGGAAATGAGTTTGTTGTCTGTGATATATAATTGCAAATATTGTTTCCCAGTTTGGGGGTTTTATTTGACATTTTAAGGATTATCGTTATTATTATTATTTGCTATGCAGAACTTTTTTATTTCTATGTAGCCAAATTTAACCAAATTTATCAGTCTTTTAATTTATGCCTTCTGGGGTTTGATTCTTAAACCCAAATTACTTAAAATTAATTTCTGTTTTAAAGCAAGTTGCACGCTGGAAAGGACAAGCATTCAATTGAGAATCAAATCTGAGTTCATGGCCAGCAAACGCTTTCCCTCTATCAACCTTAGTTGAGTCTTTTGTAAAACAAGAGGATTGTCCTATGTTCATTCATACCTTCATTTATTTGTTCATTCATTCATTCATCAGCACTGGCTGGTTACTGGGAACACAGATGAATGGTATGGCCCTTGCTTTCATGGTCCAATGGGGAGAGAGACAAGTGACCCTACAATGACATGCAGTGTGTGGGAGGCTATGATGGAGGGCCCCAGTCTGTGGGGAAGGGCTTCCAATGCAGCCCCAGGAGGGGAGAATGTGGGTGTGGGAGGTGAAACAAGGGATTTCAGGGAGGCAAGGCCTGGGCTGAGTCTTGAATGGTGAGCAGGAGTTACTCAGGCAGAATACCTGGGGTGGGGTGGGGTGGATGGCAGAGAAGAACGCATTTCTGGGGAGGGGGGCTGGGACAGCATGGGGCACTCAGGGGACTGTGCCAGGGCATGTCGGGGAGTAGGGAACATAGCTGGGTTCAGACCACAAAGGGTCTCTCAAGCCAGGTGGCAGCAGCCTGGTCAGCCCTGACCCTGAGGCCTCTTGGCTAGCCGTAGAAGGCTTCTAAGCAGGCCACCAACAGATTTGCTCTTTTGTCGAGGAGAGGGTAATCATTTTCATAAAAATTGTTATGAAATGTTTTCCATGAAATTAGTTATAAAGAATAATACGATGAATACTTCTTTTGAATACCACCTAGTGTAAACAATAAACATTACCACTACAGTTGAAAAGCCCATGGACCTCTCCCAGATCACCTCTCTCTGCCTCCCCTAAATGTTAACAAGAATACATTGCTGGTGAGCACACAACATGGCGCAGTTGCTTCAGAGAACAATTTAACAACATTCAGTAAAGTTGCAGGTGCACATACCTATACCTCCAATAATTCTACCTCCAGGTGGTGGGATTACCTGTACAGGTAGGCACGAGGAGACATATGTAAGGGAGTCCATAGCAGTATTGTTTGAATAGTGATGGAAACCTCACTTTCCAGAAGCAGAAAAGTGAATAAATCCATTACAGCTTATTTATGCTCTAGAGTACTGTTGTGAAAGATAAGACCAGAGCCACATGTATCCACAAGGATAAATCTCAAAAATACAATGTTGAGTGAAAAATAGAAAAACAAGTGCTAGAAGAATACATGCAGCCTGCCAGCATTTATATGACGTTTAGAACACGCACCGTGGTTCTGCATTCTGTTAAAGACGCACACTCATGGAGTAAACATACAAACAAATGCATGGCAGTGATACACACCAAATTCACAAGAGTGGCTACCTCTGGGGCACGGGCAGAAGAATAGGATTGGAGAGAGTTCATGAGAGCTTCAGCTGAATTGATATTTTCTTTCTTAAGTGGAGTGGTGGACCCATACATGTTCCTCATATTATTCTTTTAAAAATGTTTAATAATGTATTTTAATCCACTATTTTCCAAAATTATCATTTCAACATATAATAATATAAAAATTATTAATGAGATATTTTACATTCCTTTTTCCAAACTAAGTCTTTGAAATTCAGTTTGTATTTTACACTAATGACACATCTCACTTGGGAAGACCCACACTTCAAGTGCTCAATAGCCGTACGCAGCTAGTGGCTACCATACTGCACAGGACACGGTTAATGCATCTTAGAGGGCTGTATCAGGTGAGCTCTGAGATTCTTTTCTGAACCGGAATGTCTACAACCCATTAATGAGTAATGAATGAAATCGCTTTTGTAGGTCATTTCCAGCATGTTTTTCATAAAATAAAAGAGAAAAAGAATAATTAAATGGAAAGTAAAATATTTGAGTGCCTGGTGAGTATTAAAAGCCAATGACGTTTTATGAAATGTTTGTTTCACTGTTACAGATATATATAGATCTACACATGTGCATATTGGGTTGCAATGTAAATGCATTTCTTATTGTGGGTCGTTGTCAAAAAGGTTTGAAAAACAACAATTTAGAAACTGTGGTCTCAGGGGGTTCCTGAGGGGTCCTGTTTCGTTTGTGACCGTGTTTCTTCCTCGTTTCCAAGCACAATTAGAATATGCCTGTGATCATGGCCTTTCTCTCTCCCTGCAGAGCCCGCTTCCCAGGGCCACCTGGACCTCACAGAGCTCATCGGTGTCCCGCTGCCCTCGTCCGTGTCCTTTGTCACGGGCTATGGTGGCTTCCCGGCCTACAGCTTTGGGCCCGGGGCCAACGTCGGCCGGCCGGTCAGGACCCTCATCCCGTCCACCTTCTTCAGGGACTTCGCCATCAGTGTCACGGTGAAGCCCAGCAGTGCCCAAGGCGGCGTACTCTTTGCTATCACTGATGCCTTCCAGAAAGTCATCTACCTGGGCCTGCGGCTCTCGGGTGTGGAGGAGGGCCACCAGCGGGTCATCCTCTACTACACGGAGCCTGGCTCCCACGTGTCCCACGAGGCTGCTGCCTTCTCAGTGCCTGTGATGACCAACAGGTGGAACCGCTTTGCCGTGGTCGTCCAGGGCGAGGAAGTGACCCTCCTCGTGGACTGTGAGGAGCACAGCCACGCCCCCTTCCAGCGGTCCCCCCGGGCTTTGGCTTTCGAGCCCAGCGCAGGAATCTTCGTGGGCAATGCAGGAGCCACAGGGCTGGAGAGATTCACCGTGAGTCGAATCCTGCCCCCGGCAGATCAGGGAGGCCAATGAACTGAGACTCACCATGCAATAACTACAAACAACCATTACCGTATTGTTTCATTCTTACGTCCTCAAGGAGGCATGCATGTTATGGTGGGAAGAACACTAGGCCTAGGACCCAAAATCTGAGATTCCAGTCCTAGTTTGCAACTTAGTTTGCTGATTTTAGACAGTACCTGGGGTCTCTGATCCTCTCAGTTTTCTTACCTATAAGAGGAGATAAGAAAACCCACCCCACAGGCCTGCAAAGCCAAATGAGATAACCTCTGTGAAAGCACTTTGTACATTTAAGGCATTACAGAAAAAGAGTAAGATTTGTTATATCCTCAAATGATTTTATCTTTGCATATGGGCAGCAATGACACTTAAGTATTCATAATTTCCGCCAAGGTGGAATACACTAGAATACCAGAGTGAGAGGTAGCTTCTCTCTCTCCTTTTGGACAACGTGCACTAAAAAAAATCAGAAAAGTAACTTTGCTATCAATGGGCTTTTATGAATAATCCATTCTAAAGAAAATTGCTAAGTTGTAGTAGTTATTCATTTAGTCTGCACATGTGTTTACTCGTACCTCATTGGCAAACAAGACAGCGCCGTGGGGCAGAGTTGGGGTTTATTTGTAGTACAGTGGAAGATGGTGGAGAATGTTAAGAAGTTAAAGTCTGATGGATAATTTTTAAGTGCCCACTTTGAGGGCCTCGTGGAGAAGGAGCTGTCGGGTATGGGAGAGCCTATGAGAGTGGAGGCAGGGAGGCTGCCGGCAGCCTTTCTTGGGACAAGGCCTTGCAGCCCAGAAGCTTTGAGCTGCAGGGCAAAGACATTTCCTGGAAGAGGGAGACGTGCATCAGGGCCCGCAGCGGCCAACCTGGGGACCTGCAGACAGTTAGGAGGCTGCTGTGGGGTCCACACCTGGAACTCATTGCTCCCCGAGGACCTCTCTGGCTCGGGGGGTCAGTGTTATATTGGCCCAAGGAGAGTCCCTCCCCGCCACCTGGGAGTGGGCCGAGAGGTGACTTGGCTGCTGGTCACGGCCACAGGCAGCACATTCTCACGCTCATGCTTTCCCTTTTCTTCTCCGTTACAAAAGCAGTCATGTTGTCACTGACTGTCATGCTGCGGACGTGTAAGCCGTGGTTTCTAATCACTGTCTTTCCCCAGGGCTCCATACAGCAGCTCACCATCCACCCTGACCCCAGGACTCCTGAGGAGCTGTGTGAAGCTGAAGAGTCCTCGGTGAGCCCCCCGCACCCCCCAGGGGGCCCTGCATCCCCACAGCCAGGCGCCAGGAGGGGCCGGGTTCCCGGGCAATTCTTCACCCCCAGCATTTTGGAGGCTCCGAAACCTCTCATCCTGGCAAGCGCTGCCTCAAGTCCTATTTGGGGCTTTTGACATTATTTCACCTTTTAAAGAGCTTCTGCCATCTCTTTGGTGTGGGGGGTTGTGTTTCTTACAAGGTGTTAGGCTCTTCAGTGGCCTGGCTTTCAGCCTTCTTGCCAAGAAATGGTTGTCAGGAGTCTAAAATCAAAGTTAAAACTCTAAGATATTTTGGGTGTAAATTCCTATAAAACCTAAAGTTAGCTTTTATGCTTGGCAAGTGACTCAGCTCCAAAGCTGGGGATGGGGTGGTGGGCAGCAAAATAAAGCTGGCTGCTTCTCCTTCCCTCCTTCCCTTTCCTGCGGGATTTGCTGAGCACCTGCAGGGTGACAGCCCTGGGTGGATGCTGGAGATGAAGGCATGAACTGGCAGCAGCCCCCGTCCTCAAGCTGCACATACCCAAAGGCACTGACAGCTGAGTGTGAGGGAAACACAGGGCGGTCCTTAAACCCAAACTCAGCGGGTCAGGTGGGAGCAGGAAGAGGGGGAACTCGGAACAAGTGAGGGAGAAGTTGATGTCTGACCAGTGACAAGCAGGTGTTAGGTAGATGAGGAAGAACAGGCTTTCCAGAGAAAAGGGAGGACATGACATAGAAAGTCAGAGGCAAGCAGAACGGGGCATATTCCTAGAATTCCTGTTGCTTTCTGGGTGGTGTCAACCCCACAATAAAACATACATTGATTCCACTAACTTAGTGAAAAACAGAATGCTGTCATTCAGTTGGAAAGCCCCTCAGAGGTGGAATTTGGCTCTGTAAGAACATTTGTCCTCCTTGAGTGCGTGATCTTGGCCTGACATTCGTGTGAAGCTGAGAATAGGGAAACCTTATGTGTAGTCATTTGTCCATCTCTGCATTGCCATTAGTATGAAAAAGTAGAAACAGCCCAAGAGTCCAAGAACAAGGGATTGGTTACAAAATCATGGCATGTGGGCTTATTGGCTGCCTTTAGGAGGCTAATTATGAAGATTAGGTGACAATAGGAAGTCATCCTTCAGCTGTAATGGTGCCCAGTGTAAGATTCCAGTGACAACCGTGCAATGATTGGGAACGCAAAGGGAACCTGGACAAAAAAGAATAATCGACCATGCACGACGCACACATGCTGTCTCCCAGCCCCACTCTGCCTGTCACACACACACGCACCGTTCCCCTGCAGGAGTTGGTTTGTTGGCTTCTTTGACTTTTGTACTTGTTGAGCTCTTACGTAACCTGCTCCCCCTCTGCCCGGTGTGTAGCATGGTTTGTCTCTACACAGGCATCAGGAGAGACCAGTGGGCTTCAGGAGACAGACGGAGTAGCTGAGATCTTAGAAGCCGTCACCTACACTCAAGTCCCGGTGAGTACTGCGGTGCTGTGCCATGTGGTCTTGGTCAGCTTTTAGGGGGCTGAAAATTACTGGAGGGTGCCCAGGGCCCCAGGTCTGACACCTCTGTTTTTAGATCTGTGAGTTTAATCGTTGACTCATCTGGGGAAGTCAGGAAAGTACTGGCCAGTCGGTATTTTGCAAAATCCTTAGGTGAACTGGAACACCTTGGTGCCACACCTGCTGTGGCCACGAGAGGGCTGTCCAAGGGCCAACATTGTGCTCCATGGCTTCCCAGCTCTGCGGCCTTGGGCAAGTTACTCAGCCTATCTGAACCTCAACTCCTCTTCCACGGAATGGTGACGATAATAGTCCTATCTCACAGGGTTGTTGTGAGGGTTAGATAAGGCAGTGCAGGGACAAGTCACAGCCCAGTTGCTGGCACAAGGGAAATGGCCCTGAATGATGCTGTTACACTTGCTCAGGGCTCCAACTGTGAAAGGAAAGTTGGGCCCTCACTTCTTCGAGTTACACGGTCCTCCTGGGAGCTCACCTCTGACCCTATGGGAGAGGCAGCCCTCCTGCCAGGGGCTCGGGCCTCCTCCCTCCTGGGAATGTACCCTGTGGCCGAGACGTGGAAGTGGTTTCGAAAGCACTGAGTCAGACTGTGGAGACGCCAGGGAGCCCATTTTTAATGAAAAAGGCAAGCAGCGTCTGAGTCACTGAACACAGAAAAGCTCCAGCAATCTCCTTGGCTGGTCTGGCTCACTCTGTAAACTCATCTCTCCTAGAAGAAAGCAAGGAGATAGAAATGAGGTGGAGGCTAGAAATGATAGACCTCAGGTGACAGGGGTGTCCGTGCAGCAGAATAGGACCAGTCTTTTAGCACTGGAAGGACTTAAAAGTCATCTCTTTCTGTACAGAGGTGTACAGAAAACTGCCCTTTGTAAAGATGGGCCGGCTGAGGCCCAGAAGGGAGAAGAGACTGGCCCAAGGATGTGTGGGCAGACCTGGGGCTGGAGCACGAGTCTCCTGATGCCCATCCATGGGGTCATGGCCTGGGTGGTGTGGCAGAAGTCCATGCTCAGGACCGCAGCCAACTCTTGGGCAGCTGGCAGGGCAGAAGTCAAAGTCCAAGAGGCCCACCCACCTGCTGAGTGGGGAGGGCAGCTTATGTGGGCAGTGCTGCAATCCTGTGCACCCATCAGCCCTTGGCCACCCCAGGGGTATGTCTAGGGCACAGGGCATGGGGCACAGAGTAGGGGTCCCTTGAGCCTTTGAGCCTGAAGCTTCCTCCTGTGCACCAGTTCACAACTCATCTCAAGGCCGACTCGGGCAGAGATGCCAGTAGCCCAAGGTGGCCCGGGAGAGGGACAGGAGACGAGAGTGGGGTTTGAGAGCCTGAGATGATCACAGGACCAGAGTGGGGCAGGGAAGCTTGGCAGGGGGGCACTGGAGCCGGGCAGCTTTGGACAGGGGTAGGGAAGCAGGATGGGAGGGAAGAGAGCATGCTTTTCTAGATACCCACTGTGTGCCTGGTGCTTTTGTATACATGATTTCACTTATTCCTTGCCACCACCCACAAGGGAGGTGGCATCAGCCCCACTGTACAGATGTGGAAATGGACGCTCAGGAGGGCAGGGGTGGCTCTGTCAGGATCACATGGTGGCGGAGTCAGGACTCAGGCTGGGCCCATCCAGCTCCCCTCCTGGGCCTCTCCCCAGGTCACGGCACTGCAGGTGCAGGGGCAGGTGTGGGACACACACCAGCCGAGGGGGGCTACAAACCGGAGTATCTGGAGAAGTGAGAAAGATTTGTTGGTGATTTGATGGACTTGGTGGCCTCTGGGGCACCCAAACATTTTCTTTCCTAGATTCCCCACTTTTCTCAGTGGTTTTAAGAGAACCAGTGCAGACTGGAGTCCCATCAAGTGTGAGTCCCAGCTCTGCCACTTCCTAGCTGCTGACCTTGAGCAAGGAACTTAACCTCTCCAAGGCTCAGGTTCCTTCTGTTACAATGCGGTTAGTGTGAGAATTAGACGAAATGACCCGTGTGAAACCCTGGACGGGGCTTGGCCCGTGGCAGCACGTGGCAAGTGATTGTTGTTGCTACTGACCGATGGGTTTGTTGCGAGGATTAAGGGAGGCGGCGTGTTAGAGACCCAGCTCTGGGCTGACCCAGCGCCGGACGCAGTGTGGATGCCTCCTTCCTTTTGGGGCTGCCTCCCGGTGGCTGGTGGCTGGGGCTGATCAGTGTGCCAAGCCCCGTGGCTGCCCTCAGTCCTTAACAGCACTTCCCCGACTGTGGCTCTGGGGCTGGCGGTCATCAGAATCCCTTCTGCATGCGCCCCTCCACCTGTGCTGCGGTTCATGCTCTTCCAGGCGGCTCACCTTCCCTTCAGTCTCGCTTGCAGGGATGTGTTGTGGATTTGTTCTATCAAGAGGGCACCAAGGTGTAGAGCAGTGGACAGCACTGCCCAAGTGGTCCAGCCTGAAGGTGGCACAGCCAGGTCTTCAGCTCCGGGACCAGGTGGCTCCCAGTCACGCCACCCATGAGCTGGGGACTCCCCTTTTTTCCAGCTCCTGGAAGGGCCCCATGGCTCTCTTTGGCAGCCACCCTCCAGGACGGGGAATTTCCCTCTTCGGCTCAGACAGTCCCCTCCCTTCTCTGTCTGGCTGCTTTCTTGGAATGACTCTCAATTCCCCATGCTCAGCCTTTCCAGCCTGCCACCCTCCTGAGACACCAGCCGTCGCCAGTGGCCTGAATCGCGGACTGTCTGATGGTCAGGGACTACGGAGTCCGCCCCTCCTCACCCTCTTCCCCATAGTGTCAGGGTCCCTGCTATCCAATTCTTTGCATTTCTGGAAAGGTCTATCATATGCTGAGTTACAGTTAACATCCCTGTAGTTCTCAGCTCTGGCTGTACATCACAGTCACCTGTGTGTAAGTATAGGGTGGGGGATAGTTGTGGGGAGGTCTTTAGAAAAAGATTCTTACCCAGGCTATGCACTGGACATTCAGATTCCGTAGGCCAGGAGTGAGGTCCAAGAACCTACACTGACAAAAACCTTTGCAGGTGACTTGCTCCACAGCCAGAGCCTCCCTTCCAACCACACCCAAATGTTCACAGTTCTCCAAACACACTGAGCACTTTCTCCCCTCTGACCCTGCCTTAGTTCATGCTTCTGTTTGCCTGGAGGGCCCTTCCCCACCCCCCTTTCTGCCTGTCAAGTTCCTACTTAGCCTTCAGGTCTGTCCACGTCCCCTCCCAGGAGGCTATCATTGCTAAGCCTCTTCCCTGCACTTGGCTGTCACTTCCACTATCCTGTGTGTCATAACAAATCACAGTTAGTTGTGTCTAGTCTGGGTCTGGTCTGTGCCTCCTTCAAAGTCTGACAGTTTGAGGGCAGACACACCATCTTATTTATTATTTTCTGTGTCCCCAGGGTTCAGCCAAGGACCTGGCACACAGTAGGGCCTCAGGAAATATGTGTTGAATGAGTAAGTCTGCTTGTGTGAATGTGAGTGTGGGCTTAGCAAATTGCAACACTTTCAACAACAAAACTATTAGTAAGACTTGAGATTCCTATTTTGTCACAGGCCACACTTGTTCCACATCCATGTTGACCCCCCAGAACCAACAGCCACCTGTTCGAGGCAGGACACCTTACCCTCACTACCATGGGTCAACTCACCAGAGTCCTACTCTGCCCTTGAAGGCTGTGGCTGCCTTGTTGGGAGTTTGCCAAAGGAAGTTCTTGGCTGATGGACTGGAGTCAGTGATTTCATAGAAACCTGACTTTGGCCACCTTGAGTTACAGAGCTCAGCCCACTGTTGCCTTGTCCTCCTGTGTTTCCTGAATCCTCGCCTGCCCTGCCAGCTTTATCCCAAAGCCCAAATTCCTTAAAAAGCACCTTTGCTTCCAGCCACCAGCAGCCTCTCTCCAGGCTAGAAATGAGCTCTCAGGGGCCTTCTTGGCACCATCAGGGAACCATGGTGAAGTGGCTCCTGCCTGGACCCCTCCCAGGGAGAGGAGAGGAACCTCCTGGGACAGGGGTCCTTATTCACGTTCTAGATGGACATCCAGCCTGGTCTTCTTCTCAGCTTCTCCTGGAGAGGTGCCTGCTCTCTGCTCCTATCGCTGCCTTAGCTCCTGCCTCATGGGGCTTCTTAGCACCACCCCCAGTCTCCTGGTCCTAACCTCAACCCCTTAATCCATGCTCACACTGCCATCAGGGTAGACTCTGCAAAGGACACAGCTGCCCCTGCCACTCCCTCACCTAATACCCCACAGTGGCTGTCCTTGCCCTTGGGTCCAAGCACATGCTTCCCACCAAAGGACAAGCCCCTCCCTCTCCTGCCTCCCAGGATCTGTTCTGCTGCTTTCTTCCTCCAGCCCTGGGCTCTTGCCAAGCTTTCTCCCTCCACCCCTCCCTCTACCCCATTTTCTGAAACTCTGCTCATTCTTCAAGGCCCAACTCCTCGAAGCCTCTCTTCCCACCTCCACCCTGAAGACTTTACAGCACAATAAAATCGATAGGGATTTTTCTCTAGGTGTTGATATTCAAGGTGATTGTTTTTTCTTTTTTCTCATTTGCACTTGGAGGTTTTTCAATAATGAATATGGAATATTGGTGTACTAAAAATAAAGGTGAGCTTAGCTTTTCCATGCATTTTCTACCTTTGAGTAGTCACTATTGTCCCCATTTTTACAGAGCAGGATGCTGAGGCTCAGTGGGGTTACATGGCTCACCCAAAGTGACTTAGCTAATATGTGGAGAGCTGGGGTTTGATCCAGCCTGACTGTAAGAACTGAACCATTAAATCTTACATTATGGGGCTCCTAAGAACAGAATCCTCCTTGTTCTGGTGGACTAGAGAGTCATTGTTTACCCACTAGATTCTGACATTAAGGAGATAACCTTCTGTTATTAGTCAGGATGGGAAAGTGATGCTGTGGTAACAAATAGACCCTGAAATCTTAGCATCAAGACAAAGATTTGTTTCTATTCACAACACAAGCCCAACACTGGTCAGCAGGACTCTTCTATTCATCCCCAGCTGCTCGAGCTTAGAGAGTGATGAGACCATTTGAATGCTGACAAGCCCTGGGTCTTGTGAGCTGCTACCTGGGACTGGGAGCCAATGTTATGACTTTTGGGGCCCACATCAGGATTTCTGCCTGGAACTCTGAACTTTTCTGTGTTTCCAACTGTTGGGTTTTCATCTGTTTTTCCCTAGTTGGTTAAGTTGGTTAAGACATTGACTGGCTTTGGAAAAGCTGTACAGATGCTGAAGTTTCCTTGGAAGGAAACTCTACCCAATTTTCATTTTCATAGGTGTTCATGACCAGTGCACATCTGGGACCAAAGTTATATGGTGTTTACTGAGTGCAACCTAGTTCATTCATTTGTTCATTCATTTATTCGTTCATTCCCTCATCTAACAGATCTTTTCTGAGTACATTCTCTATGCTGGCCTGGGATTTGGGGGTCACAGAAATGTGGTCCCTGTGCTCAAAGAGCTTGGCTGAGATGAGCAGAGTCTCACTGTAAACTGAACAGAATTTAATTACTTCTAGGTTGCACCTCTTTCAGGCCCCAGGAGATGTAGTGATTGCCCAGGTACACAACAAGCAGGTCAAGGCTTTCTTCTGGGTTTATTTAGCACTTTGTAGATATATTATTTTCTCCAATGATATTCCTTGTCATTTTTTCTGCTTTATTGCTAAGTAAATCATTTCATGTCTCGTTTTTTCTCCCTTTAGCCTAAAGAAGCAAAAGTTGAACCCATAAACACACCTCCAACTCCATCCTCCCCCTCTGAGGACACAGAGATTTCTGGTGAGCCTGTACCTGAGGGGACCCCAGAAACCACCAATGCGAGTGTCATCCAGCATGGCAGCCCTGAGCAAGGCAAGTTCTGATGCCCATTCATATATAGTGGCCTTTTATGGAATGATTACTGTGTGTCCAGCTGGGCCATGTATGTGACATACAGCATCTCATTTAACTTTCCCCTCAGCCCTAAAGGGTTGGATGGATGATATCCATCCTCATTTTATAGACAAAATGAGGAAATTGAGCCATAGACAAGTTAAGTAACGCAGCCAGAACTGTATGGCTTATGAATGGCAGAGCTGGCATTTGATCTCACATGCCTGAGCTTTTAACCCCCAGATCTAGAGCTTTTAACCCCCAGACTCTACTCCTTCTGGCGTTTAACAGAAAAGCTTATAATAATCATTGCTGTTTATTGAATACCTGCTGTGTGCCAAGTGTTTACATGCTTTGTCTACAATCCTGACAACATACCTCCTAGTCAATATTACTAGCTGCAATTTTATAGGTGGAAAAACCGACACTTGGCACAGCTAAATGATGGATGTGCCTACAGTCACACAGCCCAGAGACCAGGCCTGACTCCAGAATCCCCACCCTTTCTGACCTTTGCCACAAACTCCCTGACTCTCAGAGGACTGAGTCAGCTAAACTCCTGTGTGGCACACGTGAGATGCTGATGGCCATAGAGGGGCAGGGGACACTCTGGTCACCCAGCAGGTCAGCACCAGGCCCTGGGGGGAGAGCTGGCCTCCTGGCTCCCCGTCCAGGTTGTGGCCCCTGCCTGTTGCTCCTCTACCCAGGCAGAGGAACACTAGCAAAAGCCCAAACGTCAGATGAGGTCCCCCAGGCAGCAGCTTGACATGTGCCCAAGGCCTGAGATCTTCAGCATTTTCTGTCCCTTCTCAGAGGGGCAGTTATTTCAGACCAAAGTTACAGCTGAGGCCAGAGCACCGATCGCACAGGATCATTCCTAGCAGCACTGTTCCTGGTAGCAAAAACAACCCAAACTGCCCATTGTAGGGATTGGTTGGGCAAATTCTACTTCATTCATATGTATGGCCTTGACATTGCTGATGCAGAAGATTTAATGACCCAGGGACATGCTCATGGTATATTCCACCAAAAAAGCAGACTTCAAAACTACGTGTGCTATGACCCTAATTTTGAATATATGTTATTTACATCGGTTTGCATATAGCTAGGTAGAGCAATGCGTGTGTATTAGATATATTACATATTAGATGTAATATACATCAAAATGTCATGAGCCGTTATCTCTGGGTGGTAGGATTATGGGTGGTTTTTATTTTTTTATTGCACTTCTGTATTTTACAAGTATTCTACAATAATATTTATCCTTATCCTTTTTGCTTCTGCCATCAGTTAATGAATGTTATTTTAACAACTAAACTTGTGAAGTCTGTGGGTAAGAGAAGGTATAGACTACTAGAGAGAACAAATTGTACAATAATTTAATAAAGGCGTGATAGAGCCAAGGGGGCAGGGTGCGGCCTGCCTCGGGGAAGAGCCAGACAGTCTGGCTGGAAGCCCTGCTCAGCCACCTATTTGCTGAACGTGTCCAAGCTTTAGATTCCTTAACTGTCCTCTGAGAGTGTTAAAATCCCTGCCTCCCTGCCGGATGAGAGGGCTGAATCTGGCTGCGGTTGTGGAAGTGGTTTATGCATCGCGAATGGTGTTCTCACGGGTGGAATTAGGATCTCCGAGCAGGAGTGCGGGGCGGCCAGGGGCGGCGGGGCTTTCCTGGACTGAGGAGGTCAGATCCGCACGGAGACCGGGACTCAGATGTGGGCACAGCTCGCCTGCTCCCCGGGATTAGCTACGCTTCTTACCTGGCGGACAAAAGGCCAAACGGAAACAACGGAGTTGGCTGGAAGGTTCCTTTCTTTCTTGGATGGGCAGACAGCCCAGATGGTGGGAGAAAGGAGCCTGCACCTCGAGCGCCATACCTGGCTAGGGAAAGCCCCCTAATATTTGTATTCCACGCTTCCCTGAGTCCCTGTATTCCAGGCATCTGGGCCCGTGGAAGGGGCCCCCCCACGGGGTCAGGCTTCAAAGGCCTGGGGTCCGCTGCCTGCTCCCACAGCACCCCCTGGTGGTCAGAGCAGGGAGGACGCGAGCCTGCGGGAGGGGCGGGGCGGGGCGGTGCAGTCCGGGCGGTCGGCAGCTCGTGGTGCGAGGGGGGGGGGGGGCGGGGCCGCAGGGGCCTTTGGAGAGTCAGCACCTCACCCAGCATTGTCGGGACCAGGGGACCTGCGAGAGCACGGAGGCTTGAGTGGGGAGGGCCTGGCCCTGGGGCAGGCCGACCTACCTTCCCGGCCCTTCTCAGCCACTTACTCTCTGTGGGACCTTGTTCCTCCTCTGAACAAATGGGTTAATGATAACGTGTTAATGTGCGGACACATATGCCATGTGGTGATAGTGGGGACTGAAAACGTGGCATCCACACCTAGGCTCTGCCCCGGGGCGGTAAAGTGGTGGGATGGATCCTAGAGAGCAGGACAGGTGGGTCAGCAGGAGGGTTACCTGAGGGAGGACCCACGTCCCTAGCGGACATGCATTCATGGAGTATAACTTCTTCTGCTTTGCTCAGGACTCCATTTGCTTTTTAAATTGCAAAAGAAGTATGTGCATGTGGTAACAATTTAATTAATGCACAGTTGTATGAACCAGAAAAATAATAGTTTCCTTTTCTTCCACTCCGTCCTCTGCAAGAAACCAATACTAAGCAGTGTGGTTTAGCAAAGTATATATATAAATATTAATATATAGACACACGTATTATGTATTTTATATAATAATCATTACATAATGTGAATATGTTATATAGTAATTATATATAACAATGATTAAGCATGTATACTCATAGTTTTTTTTTCCACTTTACAAATATAGAACCACATGGACAATGAACATTTATCAGTTGCTTACTATATGCCAAGGGCTTTCTTCGCTGCTTTTCTTGCATGAATTTATTTAATCCTTGTGACACATAATCCTCAAAACAACCCTATGAGATAGGAATTATTATAATCCATTTATAGATGAGGAATTTGAGGCCCAGGTTAAGCGATTTGCCGCGGGATTCCAGGCTGGCAGGTGGTGCCAGAGCGTCTGATGGAAGCCACCATACGCTACTACCTTGCTACGCATGTTGTTCTGCATCTTGGTTTTTTTCCTCTTAATCCTGTATTACGATATTATGGACATCTTTGCAAGTTAATAGGTGAGGAAATAACTCATTCTTTTCCAAGACTACAAAATGTGGCTATTGATTGCGGATTGCCTGATTCCTGTAGGGTCTGGCGAGATGCTGAATGACACGCTGGAGGGGGTTCATACTGTGGATGGTGACCCCATTCCTGACACTGGCTCAGGGGATGGGGCCTCCCTTGACGTCATTGAAGAAAAGGTGAGTGAATGGTAAATTTCATTTGTTAAGTCAGTAGTAAACTTGTCTGCTTATTTCAAACTTGATGGTGACTTTTACCAAGCACCGTAGAGAACCGAGAGGGTTTTAGTCGAGTGTCATCGAGACTGCTGCAGTCCTCGTGGTGCAGAGAAGGCAAGAGTCCCAGGGCTCCAGGGCTCTTCAGGGATGTCCCAGGACCAGTGGGTGAGATGCAGTGCAAGCTTGTCCTTACATCTGCCTGGTGATAAGTGTCTGGCCCTCACCACAGTACCCCCTCCCTCCTGCTCAGTTGTGCGGATGCATAGCTTCAGCAGCCCTTAGAGCCCCCTCAAGACAGAATCAGATTAACTGCAGATGTGTCCATCCTATTGTTTGGTAATTGGCTTTTTTTTTTTTTAGCCACCATAGTGCTGAGGAAGGTAATTGGCTTTTACACCTGCAAAGCCAGTTTTGGAAATGCTGGATGGGTAGGATGCAAAATTAAAACATAAATAATTTTCTCACAATGGCCCCTGCAAAATTAAACCCATGATGCCAGCTCATTCCTGCCCCTATCCTGGGATGAAAACTCAGACAGTTCTCATAGCTCTCTCAGTCACTGTCTGCTGACAGTCTATTTTCCAGATATTTTAAAGTCCAGTCCAGCATAATATCAAAAATTCAGCAAAAATACAGTCTCTCCCCTTCCATACTCAGGCTTGCTGTAGACCAGGAACTGCCAGGAAAGAGAAGCATGGTTAGGGCTTTCCTCTCTCTTTTCTTACTTCTTTCTCCTCCCCACTCTCCATGACCTCCCCTACCCTATAGCTGTTTTTGACATTGGCAGGGTCTGGCCCACCTGGAGAAAAGGGCACAGTTGTACATGGCTGGTCAAATTGTGGTCTGGCCCTTTGGTAGAAGATGCCTGATTGCTGGATCTTTCTCTCTAGGGGATTTTGCTATTCCTCACAGGTCCCCCTGCAGGGGATCTAGGACTGAAGTTCCATGGTTGGCCTTGTAACTTCTGCCCAGGCTTCTACCCCTGCTGGGTGCCCTGACCCTCTGGATGGTCCTTAGAGCACAGTCCATATCAAGAGGGCTTTAGCCAGCTGCTTTTGGAGGGATTATGTCTTGTCCATCTCCAGTAAAACAACTGCAAGACAGAGCCCTCTCCCCCTCCACCTCGCCTCTGCTCCCCTCCTCTCCTCTCTCCCCCTCCCCCTCTGCTCCCCTCTCCTTTTCTCCCTTTCCCTGGCTCCCCACTCCGGGTCTAGATGGCTCCCTATTTTCACCTTTTGTCTTACCCTGGAGAAAATCAGACGCCAGTCCCCAAATTCCAAGGAATACATATCTAGCTCACCAAATGGTTTGGAGTAGAGAGAGGGAAGGGGAAAAGCCACAGCACACTGAAAATTCTCTCCATGGGAATTCTTACTCTCCAGGCACTGAACCCCAGAATGAATCCTGTACCTTTTCTTGTGCAGCCCACAGGTAGGGGATGGGCTGATGCTGGTAGAACTGGTGTCATTTCATTGTCTCTTAGCATGTGGAGGTTACCTGGTAGCTGTGGAATTGTACTTGACCTTCGGGCTTTAGCTAACGTTAAGTCAGAAAGAGTCTCATCTTAACATCCTGTGACATCAACTTTCCTCCAGCTGTTTTTTGGGGCAATAATTCTGCAAGGACTTCATGTGTTTCATTAAAAAAGGGCTCCGTGGTTTGGGAAATGCTCCACCCTACATTCCCCTTTTTATAGGCTCTGAGAAGTCCTGCAAGGAAATCTGCCTAATTTTCATCAGCCTAGTGTTTTTAGTGTACAAAATAACTACTTTTTTGCAAAAACAAAACAAAACAAAATAAAAAATCCCCAAAACTTTGGAAAATGGAGATAAACATAGTTAGGTGACACCAGCAGACAAAGCTGCTCTCTCTTTCCATTTTCCCCATTTGCTGTGTAACCTTCAGAGAATCTGCCTGTGCATTTCCCAAAGGAAACTGAGTCGTGGGGAAAGAGAGGATGCAGGATGGTCTGGTCTGCAGAAGGCTGAGGAGGATGGAGGTGCTGCCTGCACATCTTGGAAGCATTGTCATGGGCAAAGACATTGCTCTGATGGCTTTGGAAGGGGCACATGGGGAGGTCACAGGGGGGTGATGCATCTCAATAGAAGTATCTAGAGCTGGACCAGGCTGACTTGGAAGCAGTGATCTCCCTGCCACTGGAGGTGCAAACAGAGGCTTGGAATCAAACACAAGACATGAGTGCCTGAGCAGTCTCTCCTGTCCCTGGATTCATGAAGTCGTACATATGAAAGTCCTTAGGTAAAGAAGCTACAGAAGTGCAGGTTGCTGGAGGAGCCCAAGCAGTCTGTTCTCTCCAGCCACTGGCACATTGATCAGACCAAGGGCCCAGTGACATTGTCTCTCATGATGTCTTTGTTTGCAGGGTTTAGCAGCAACAGTAGCAGGGCCAGCCGAGGTGCCCATCAGCACTGCCAGGGAAGCGGAGGCTGACAGTGTGCCCACTGGGGGACCGACCCTCTCCGTGGCCACCCAGAACCCCGGGGAAGAGGTCACTCCAGTAAGAACCTCTGAGTGCATGCTCCCCTTCACCTGTTTCCGGGGTCGGGGGTCATCGTGGGTGGGAGCAGTCGCTGGCCTTCCTCATCTGTCTGCAAAATGCGGAGTGACAGTTTTGTGGGGCCGAGTCTGAGTAGACACTGAGTAGAAGGCCGAGGCATGTATTTATTGACTCATTCAGCAGATGTTTGCAGAGCATGGCGCGGTGCTGGGCACTAGGCCTGGTTGCAGGGATTGATGGTCAATAGGAATGACCCAGTTCCTGGGGACAGGGTGGTAAGAGGCACAGGGGTAAGTGGTAGGTGAAGCCTGGGTGTTCTGGAAGCACAGAAAAGGGGCCTAGACCCCAGACTCGGGGGTCAAGGAAGCCTCCCTGGGGAAAGGAGGCCGCAGGTGAGCCCAGGAGGATGGGTAGGAGTAACCTAGCAGGCGGGAGGGAGACAGGTATCCCTACAAGGTGGTCTGGCAGGAGCAAAGGCCCAGAGCCTAAGGACGTGTGCAGTGTGCCTGTGGCCAGGTGTGAGCAGGGGAGGGGCAGGCGTGGCTGGAGAGGCTTCACAGGACATAGAGGGCCTGAGAAATCACTCAGCAGGAGTGGGGAGTCCCTGAAGGACCTGAATCAAGGAAGTGATGTAGTCAGATGAGAATTCCAGAACGACCTCCTTGACTGCTGAGTGGAGAAAGGGGGGTGTGCTGGGGGTCGTGTCAGAGCGTAGGTGAGTGGTGGTGTTAGCTTGCTTTGGAGTGTGGTCAGCAGTGTTGGATCCTGCCCAAAGTCCCAGTGAACAAGGGACTGAAAAGCGTCCATTGACTTTGTAAGCATGACTGTGGATGACCAAGAAGTGGTCAATGAATGTAGACAACTCCTTCAACAGGAAAGCTATGGAGTCCGAGGACCTGGGTTTCTGTCCCAGCACAGTGACTTAAGCACAGTAGGAGCTGCACTCTCTGGAGCAGTGGACAGAGGCTGGCGGGGGGAGCTGGGTGCAGCCACCCCACGGGTGGGGTGCTGGGTGGGACTCACACCCTGGGTGGTTTCTGTACGGATGCCATACTGAGGAATGCGACCTGAGGTGAGGTCCTGGGTGTGAGGGTGCTTTGAAGGTAAGGGACAGCAGGACACAGTGTGGGAGGGGCCTGTCCATCTGTTCCTCCAGCCATGGTGTGGTGGATCCAGGGTCATGCCCACTGATGTCGTCTCTGCCATCTTTCTCTCCAGGGTCCAGATGATGAAGAAGGGTCGGCAGCAACAGTGGCAGAGGAGGCTGAGGTGCCCACCAGCACTGCTGGCGAACCAGAGGCCGGTGGTGTGCCCACCATGGGGCTGGCCCTCTCCACGGCCACGCAGCACCCCAGGGAAGAAGTCACTCCGGTAGGCAGTGTCAAGATCACGGGTGGGATCAGCTACCGGCCTTCTCAGAGTGTGGGCTCCGTTCTGCTCAGCAAACCCAGAGTAGCCTGGGGGTCCTCTCTGACCCCCAGCAGCTCACTTGGGGGTGGGTGGAGTGTGCCCAGGACTGGGTAGGTGTGTGGAGAAGACCCTGAGGCCAGGGGAGCTGGGCCCAGAGAGCAGGCGTGGAGGGCCGTGGATGGAAGAGGGGCTGGAGTCACGGTGGGCTGCCAGCAGGCGGTGGGGTCAGGGTGCAGGCAGGCCTCAGCAGGGGTCGGAGGGCATGGCCAGGCCTTCCCAGCCCTCTCCTCACTTGGTGCAGAGACACTGCACCCAGCTCCCGAAGGGGACACCAGCATTCCAAGGCACTCGGCAAGCCTGTCTCTATGGTGTTCCTATTACGGACGCCCTCACCAGTGCCAAACCCGAGCTCCTCGTTCCCTCTTCTGAGCTCCCACTTCACGTGAATGGGACCATTTCTAATGGTCCTAATCCGGAATTCTCTTCCCTCTTCCTCAAGTCCCACATCCCATCAAGCGTCGTCCTGTTGACTTTTCTGCCTAAACACGTGAGCCGCCTGCTCTGTTCTTGTCCAGCGCCGGCCCCTGCGCTGAGCCACCGCATGCCCAGCCCCAGCCACTGCTGAGGGCCCTGCTTTGCCCCTTCACCCTCTCTCACGACTCTTCTGAGGTGCGTCAGCCCTGTGCTTGGAAGCTTCCCACTGGCCTCGCCTGCAGACCCAGCTCCCTGGCCTGGCCCGAAAGGCCTTGCAGAGTCTGGCCCGGCCCCTTTCCTCCTTCCTCCCCGGCTCCCGGTGCTGCGGCCTCACTGACCTTCCTCCAGCTTCTCCATCATGCCTCGGCCCCTCACATCACAGTATTCTCTCCTCCTTTTCGTCCTTGCTTATCCTTCAGGGTTCAGCACAAACACCACTTCCTCCAGAAGATGCCGTCCCAGATTGCGAGGTCTCCCCGCCCTTGTCCTTGGAGTGCCTCATCATAACTGTAATTGATAATGAGCTTGGTAAATAGTTCATGTCTGGCTGCCTACCAGCATGTAAGCTCTGTGAGGACGGGGATTACACACACAGTATTTTGTTCGCTGACAGACGTCATTCCTGAAAAATGGTGGGCACTGAACAAATAGCCGCTGAGAGAGTGAGTGGCCAGGGCCATCGGGTCATCACAGATCGACAACCCCACTTGTTCCCCCAGTCTGTCCAGCTGGTCAGGCAGTCTCTGGCTCTGGTCTAGTGTCCGTGCAGGGAGACGTTGCAGTGGGGAGGTCAAGCACTGGGCAGCTGATGGTGCTCTCAGGCCACTGGCATTTATATGGGTTCTGTCAGTGGACAGAGTGGGCTTCTCCTCCTCCTTCTCTTCCTCCCCCTCTCCCTCTTTCTCCCCTCTCCATCCCTCCCCCTCCTCCTTCTCCCCCTCCCCCCCTTTCAAGGCAAAGCACTTATCACAGGGTGGGAAGGCCAGGGATCAGGTTCCAGGTCTACCAAGTCTCAGCTCAATAGAAACTAGAACTTGCCCAGCGGGACTGTCTGGAAAGAGAAAGACTACCTGGAGAGGTGGTGAGCCCCCAGTTACTGGAGGTGTGTAAGTTAAGGCCAGCGAAGCCCTTGGCAGAGCTGTGCTGGGGGGATTCCCGGGTGGACTGGGGCATGCCTTGAGAGGTACACTCTAACCGTGGAGCTCAGGGTTCTGTGGGCTGAGGTGTGGTCCTGAATGAGCAAAGGCAACGGAGTCACAGAGCCACCAGTCATCTGAGGACCCGGTGGTTTCCTGCCTGTGGCCACACACCACTGAGCCAGGGATGTGGGCGAAGGGGTACAACACCTCATGCCAGTTTTTTTTTCAGGGTCCAAGTGGTAAAGAAAGTTTAATGACAGTCGCAGCTGTGACAGAAGAGCTCCTCAGCACTTCCGAGGACGAGGAAGCCAGTGGGGTCCCCACAGATGGCCTGAGCCCCCTCACACCCACAGTGGCCCCTGCGCAAGCAGTCACTTCTGTAAGTGTCATCTGGTGTCCTCTCTGGCTCACAGGGGAGAGACAGGTCAGGGAGACAGAAGCCCTTGCTGGCCTTCGTGGAGGCACATGCACAGCTGCCTTCACTATGAGTATGCCTCTGGGTGGGTGCCAACAGTAGGGAGGCAGGACGCAGTGGCAGGCATGTGCCAGGGTCAGGCATTGGGTTTTGTCCCAGCCCTGCTCCCTCCTAGCTTTGTCCAAGAGGGACTTTCCCAGAGACGAGTGGTCCAAAGTTGGGAGGAGCTGAGGCCTCAGAGGAGATGTGTCCTTCAGAAGGGGAGGTGCAAGTCTGTGCTTCTGTGACTGTGCTGGGGGAATGATGGACGTAGGTCATAGGGAAGGAGGTACTTTGAAATTGGGCTGGCATCACAAAAATGGTAGTCCCCACAACTCCCCGGCAGCCTCACAGAGAAGGTGAGGTGATTCCTTGTGTTGGTTTTGTTTTCAGGGCCCTAGTGATGAAGAAGACTTGGCAGCAGCCACAACAGAAGAGCGCCTTACCACGGCGGGGGATAAAGAGCCCAGCAGCACTCCCCCTGACAGGCCACCACTCCCCATCCCCACAGTGGCTCCTGAAAGAGTGGTCACTCTGGTGAGTGGCATAGAGGCATAAAGACTTGGCTTGGCAGATCTTACAGGGGAGAGGAAGAAAGGCTGGGGTTGTGGGAGGGGACAGCCCCAGCTTTCTCAAAGGTGGGTTTGCGTTTTGGTTTGTAAATTTGGGCATTTGAGGGCCTTCAACCTGGGGAACACTGGAGGAAATGGCAATTCGTAGGGGAAAAAGGTGAAAATGGAGCTTCATGTCCCAAACTGCCCTTTGGATTGAAATGCGATCTTTTTAACAGGCAGTGCTGTTCCAAGATGTAAAAGCTGATTTTAAGATGTGGCAGAGTCTTATAGTGGAAGGGATGGAAGTCCCTGCTAACATGAGTCTTCTATGATTCTGGGCTGCAAGACCTGTGAGACCTTAAGCAAATCCTTTAATTTCTCTGGGCCTCAGTTTCCCCATCTGTGAAAGAGGGCAGCTGTGAAGTCCAGTCAGAGAATGTGGGTCAGAAAATGTTTGAAAAGCTCTTTACACACACTTGGGGTTGTCACCACTTACGAGCTGTAACTTTGTCTTTTGGAAGCAGGAAAGCCAGAGCTGGCCCTCAGCTTGGGCTCGTGTGAAGCAGGACATGAAATTACTCCTCAAATGTGAACATATTTTTAAAGGCAGACATCCCACTGGTGACCAGCGTGGCTCGTCAGTTCCCTGAGCAACGCGTAGTCATGCACACTTTGAAAGCTGCCGCTCAAGCTACGGCCAGGTGCTGCAGGACTGACCTGTGCGGGCAGGGGCTGGGGGCCAGGTGGTCAGGGAGCCCACGGGGAGTCCTGACCCTGCTCAGAGGCCTCTTCCAGTGGCTGTCCCTCTGCTTCCTGTCTCTTTATTTAGAGCTGTCCTCCGTTCATTCATTGATTCGCTCATTGACTGGAGACACAGCAGCTCAGTCCAGACACTTGCAGATAGAGATGAATATGACCTCGCTCCTGTCCCCAAGAGATTTGCAGCCAAGGGGCAGGAAATGAGCCGTCTGAACTGACACTGATTAAGCACTCTGTGTTCCAAGTGTGTCTGATCCCCGTCACCCACCACTCTCTGGTATAAGGTGAATGATCTGCACTTTAGGTGAGGGAAGTGAGGCTGGGAAGGGTGCAGTCACCAGCCTGTCATTGCATGCCTCTAAGAGGCAGAGCTGGAATTTAAACCCAGGCATGCTGGCCTGCAGAGCTCACGCTCTGGAGCTTCACCCTGTGGCAGTTCCTCATCCCAGAGGGTGTGGTGTGGTGGGGAGACCCTGGGCGGGGAGCCAGGAGGCCAAGGTTCTACTTCCAGGGGTGCCACTGACCCGTGGTGGGTCCTGCGCCTCCTTGTCATCATCTATAAAAGGAGGAAGGTGAACGAGTACTCTGGTGTTTAACCCTGGTTGCACATTACAGACACCCGGGAAGCTTAAAACACTACAGCTGTCCGAGTCCTAGCGCTAGACTAAGTAAGCAAGACTTGAGGGCTGGGGCTTCGGGCTCCCAGACATCCTAGAGGGCAGCCGGCTCTGGGATCAGCCAGCTGGCTGTGCGGCCCCTGCTCACGCACCAGGGCTTCCTAAACAAAGTCCCCCGCCCTTCTGCGCCTCACCACAATGTACGTGCAAAACACCACGGCCACGTCTCCCAAGCGATGCCCCATCAGGTGCAGATACAGCCAGTTCTCCTTTTTGGTTTTTTTTTAAACTTTTTACTATTGAAAATCTAAAAAATGTACAGACTGGCTTAGAATAGTATAATTAACCCCCCACGTACCCATCACTTGGTTTAAACAATTATCAGCACTTTGCCAGTCTTGCTGCATCTGTTCCAGCTCCTGTCACCATCTAATTTGGAGGGAAGGGGAAGGCTATAGTATTTAAAAACAAATCCCAAGCATCCTATCATTTAACCTGTAAATAATTCAATGTGTGTTGTTAATAGATTGATCTGGGACCCTTTTCTTTTTATTCTTTTTTTTTTTTTTGATCATAGCCGCTATGTCATTATCCATGTAACAAAGTCAACAATGGTTCCATCATATTATTTAGTACCCTGGTTGTTTTTTTAAAAATGCCTCTTTACAGTTTGAATCCAAACAAGATCTACACACTGCATTTGGTTGACATGTCTCTGAAGTTTAAGTTTCGATTGTTTCCCACATTTTTTTTCCGTTTTGCCATTGATTTATTGAAAAAAACCGAGTCAGTTTCTTCCTTAGACCCTTTGTGTTTTCTGCTTTGAGCAGTTGGCCTGGTGAGGCCAGCTATGCTGGTGGAGGTGTGGAGGGTTTACTGCTTCTGGGATGCTCTTTGTCCGCCTATATTAACAACCATAAAACTGCTTATGGTTGACCCAGAAACTTCTGTTCTAGGAATTGACCCTAATAGAGATAGTCTGATTTTAAAAAAATATATATTTGTTAACAAGGAACAAGGACATCCATAATAGAGAAAAATTGGGCATGATTTATTTAGCCAACAAAAGGGGATTAATTGAATTAAAGTATATTCAAATAATGGAACATTATGCAGCTATTAAAATTATACTTATTAGGAGTATTTAATGATGAGAGAAATGCTTGCCATATAGTGTTAAGTGAAAGAAGCCAGTTATAAACTTGAGTGTATTGTGTGGTCTTAACTATTTAAAAACATACACATGCAGAAACACTGGGTGTAAATACCCTCCGTAAATGTTAGCAGTTGTTGTCTCAAAGTGGTAGAACTCTGGGATGTTGTTAGCTTTTTAATACATTTTGGTGGTTTCTGCTATGGGGGCTTATGATTTCTACAGTAGGTTTTTTAAAAGCTCTAAGAAGAGAGAGAGACAGAGACAGAGAGAGAGAGGAGACGTGGGCGTAGTATTTTTTCCTGGCACATACTGATGAAGACAGACCACCACTGAGTGCCTGTGCAGGGACTGTGATGTATTGGAACACATGCCCCAATGTGTGAGCAGATAGTTCAAAAGCACAATAGGGACTGCCACGAGAGTACCCGCTCTGGAATATCTCCAGGATCAATTTGAGTCTCAGAGTCACCCATGGCAGTTTGCTCATGCATAAGATGGGTATCATAATCATAGTACCTACCTCTTGGTTTGTTGTGAGGATGAAGTGAATTAATACATGGAAAACTTTAGCTAGCACATAGTTCATGCTCAATAAATTAGCTATAGAGAATTATTTTGCACATGAGGCCCAGAGAGGGTTAGGGCTTTGCTCAAGGTCACACAGCCCTCAGGGATCAAGCAGTGGTGAGAGCTTTGGTCTCTGGACTTTCTGCTTTTGTTTTTTGCACTGCTCACAACCACTGTCTTCAGCCGTGAGCCAGAAGTGGGTTAGCAAAGCCCACGGTGGTCAAAATGAAGTCATTACATTTCTAAGGACTGACTAATCTATTAGCATTTTTTAGAAAATATTTGGAAAACATTGACCTTAAAATGAAGTAATATATTTAAAAAATCTGTGTTGTGGAACACTAGTGAGAGATAGGACTGTCAGGTCTGGGTGACTCCAATGCCTGGGTGTTCCTGGGAGCCTACTATCTGCTGGTGCAGGGGACACTGCAGTGACCATATGGCCTCTCTTATCATGGGGCTCACTGACTCCGGCCCAATGCAAGCCCCAGCTCTCGCCCAGCTCTCTGGCCAGGACCAGTGAATGTCCTTAGTAGCTCCATGTCCCAAAGACATTGTGACCATGTTTTAACCAAATCTTCTTGTTTTAGGCTCAAAGAGTACATGTGGGAATGAAAGAACAGACTGGACCCAAAGGAGAAAAGGTTCGTGCTGGGACCGTTCCAGAGAACTCAGGTGTCCAGAGCATGTTATTTGGGGTTAAGTTGATCAATTCTGATCAAGGTGGTAGTAGAAGCAGCAAGAGGGCTAAGCCCAAGAGAGAGTGACTTGAGGGCCTGGGAGCATCATGGGGACAGCACTGGGCAGTTCTGGCTGAGTCTCTTCTCACTACCTGGTGACCTTGGCCAAGTCCCTTGACCGTGGAGGGCCTCGGTTTCCCTATGTATCATCGAAGGGTCCTTCTGGTTCTGGTGCTCTGTGTCTGAGCCCTGAACTCTGCCCCTGACTTTCTTCCTGGGAAAGTGTTGGACAAACAAGTTTCCAAGGACCACAGACCTAGGTTTTCCTCTTAGTAGCCATAGGATGTCAGGAAAATTCTTGACCTCTTCTTTGCTCCAGTTTCTTCATCTGTAAAATGGGGGTAGTGATGATTACCCTGTGGGGTGGGATGAAATGGGGTGGTGCTTTGTCCGGTGTCAGTCACCAAAGAAAGATATCAAATTCCTCTTACCAAAACAACTGCTGGTGTTAAACTATTCCCAGGGGGATGCGTCCGTAGTGACCCCAGCCCGTGGTCCCCAGGAGATCCTGCCCAGGGGGACTGCTGTGGCCATAGGCAGCAACTTGGCTGCCTCCAGGACTCCTCACCCCTCCACTCTGGCCCTGGTCCTCTGCCTCTCCACGCCTCCCGTGGCCTGCATGGAGGTGGTCCCCTGGGGCAGGGTGCTCCTGCCCAGTGCCTCATGAGTCTGCCCAGGGGGTGCTGGGAAGGGAGGGCTGGGCTGGGGAGGGCGGCATCCTCACTTGCCTCTGCCTCTGGCCACCTCGGTGGACTTCAGATGCCAGCAGGACTCTGGGGTGCAGCAAGAGGCTCTGGGAGGGGGGCATCACAATACACATATTTTGGGATTTTGCTGTCAACATTTCCACTCTCCTTTTGGTGGCTCAGGCCACTCTGTCACCTTATTTGCCAGAGCAGCCATATCTCTGGACCTTTTGGACAGCCAGAACCACCTGGATGCTACTGTTTCTCATTTTCTTTTCTCTCTTTCCAAATGGGTGCTTCTGTCACTCTAAAAGCACTTCCTGGACACCAGCCCTGTGCCGGGTGCTGGGACCTAGAGGTGATTCAGGCACCGTGCCTGCCCTCCAGGAGCCCATGGTCCCTGGGGAGGCAGACCTGTGAGCAATACAGGCCCTGCAAAGGTTATAGGGGCTGGTGGGAGGAGCAGGTGGGCAGGACAGGCTTTGGAGGGAGGCTGGGTTGAGGTTGGACACCGGTGCTCCAGAAGGGTTCAGACCAGGGGTTGGGGGAAATCCTGGGTGACAAGGGGGGTTGTGTGTGTGCAGTGCATGTCCACACTGGTCAGCTCTTTGAACCACACCCCATCTCCCCTACCACCCCCCATGGTGCAGAAACAAAGGGAGGGACAAGGTACCCCCTTGGGCTGTCTCTATAAAGGACAATGCTTTTCTTTACTCCTGCATAATCCTGGTCTTAAAAATGAGAATGATTTCTACAGAAAGGGGAGGGGATGGTAGACGGAGTGCCAGCACTTCACTGACCTTTTGTTCTCTTTAGGGTGATGCTGGGGAGGGGCTTCCTGGCTCCCCTGAACCTTCTGGGCCTGCCGGACCCACGGTGAGGTTCCCACCCAGGCTTGTCACATGCATAGTATGCAGGGACCAGGGATGTAGCCCAAATAGCCACAGGCTGAGGGTTCTTCTTATTAGCCCAGAAAGTACCTTGCAGTGAGACCTCAGGGCTTTCTGCCTCTGCCAGAACTCTGCAGTGTGCTCAGGGGCAGAATTTATTTATGTCCAGTTTATGTTCTGCACCTAGAATGGCCTAGAGGTTCCTCAAACTTGACACATTTCAAACTGGACTCGTCACCCATAGCCCAGACCTGTTCTTCCTTCTGCGCTCTGCATCTCTGGGATGGCACTCTGTCCACCTGGTCACTGGGGAGAAACCAGGAAATGTCCACGAGTGGTCCTCTCCATCCCCCATCCCCAAGTCCTCCTGAGTCTAGCCATGCAGGGCCTCCTGCTCCCTCGGATGATGGCAACAGCCTCCGAACTGGTTTCCCTGCCTCCATGTCACCGCCTCCCTTCTCCTACCCAACATGTCCACCACCATGACCTTCCTAAACCCAGCTCTAACCCTTAAACCCAGCTGCCCCTTGTCCTTTCAGGGGTGCTGAAATACATACACATTCAATGATTGAATGAGGCCTCGCTGGTTCTTGCCCTCAGGAATTAAGTACCAGAAAGGTGTTATGGAAATTCCTTTTTGTTCTTTGGACACTTTTGATGCCATTCAACAAGTATGCACTGAGGGCCCTGTAGGTGCCAGGCCTTCCAGTGGACTCTGGATGCCCAGTATGTCTCAGCCCTAGTCTAGAGGAGCCAACAGCACACACACAATTAAGCTTCCGGTCAGGTGGTCCCCGCACCACATTGAGACCTTGACAGAGGCCGGGGGAGCACAGAGGAGGGAGAGAGGAATTCTGTCTGAAAATGGGGTGGGAGGGCTTCATGGAGGAGGTGACTGTGGAACTGGGTCTTGAAGGCTGAGTCGGGAATTGAAAGGCAGAAAGGACACTTGGCCATGTGTTGGTTGCACAGCTGGGAGTTGCACGGGAGGAAGGTAGCTGTAGAGGGAGTGGGAGAAAAGGCCAGAAGGAAAGTCGGGAGCAGAAGTTATAGGGCTACAGAATATGGGAAGATTATTGATGACATGGCTGTCCTTGGAGACTGGCAGTTGAATGCAAGTTTGGGGGATTTCTTCTCTCTCAGGTGGGAGCGGAGGCGGAGGGCTCCGGCCTGGGCTGGGGCTTGGATGTCGGCTCTGGCTCTGGTGACCAGATGGGCAGCGAGGAGCTATTGAGAGTGAGTGTGAAGGGTGACATGGCCTGGTGTACGGGGCTGCCTCCAGAATAACCCTGGAGGGAGGGACACGGGGTGGATGATGGAACCAGACCAGCCACCGGTGAGGATTGTTGGCAGCAAGTCCATGGGGATTCATTATACTTTTCCCTTGACTTTTCTGTATGTGTGAACTTTTCCCCTTTGATGAGTTTCGTTTTGTCTCATGTGAGTATGAGCCTACATTTATATTCAGGACCCCCTTTCTCCATGTTCCTCCCTCCCCTGCAGCCTTCTCAAGTAGGCTGCTCCACAGCAAGGTGCTGCAAGTTGACTTTGACTCCCTCTCCTCCTCCCTACTCTCACCCTATTCATGAGAGAGACCTTCTGGCTTCTTCTCTGGGTAGCATTTCATACTTTGGCTTCCAGAACATTCTCGAAATCCTCCCTACCCTTAAGCAACCCCCTCCCTACCTCTCCAGACTCCTCTTCCTCCCTCCGTGGGGCCTCTTGCTCCCCTGGCTGCCTGCCTATGCCCATGGCTGGGGCTCCCCCAGTCACTTTCTAAATTACCCCCTAGGGAGCCCCCCTCCAGCTGCAGCTGGTGCCTCTGTCCCTGGGACCCCACCCTTACCTCCACCCCCTCCTGTGGGTGCCCCTGTGCTGAAGCCCAAGTTAGAAGCTCCACTGGGCTGCCCCTCGGCCCACTCCTTGTGGCCAGGGCTGGAAGCGTTCTGACTTGGTGGATGAGTGGATGGAGCTCATGGAGCTCCCAGGCTGGTGAGATCAGGCAGCTCAGAGGCTAAAGAGACTAGTACACTCCAGGGGGAGTTTAACAACAAGGCTGCACAACAGGCAGTGTTTGACTGACCTCACAGTTAATCAGAAAACTAAATTAGCCGGAGCACCTCTGAGAATTCCAACTAATTGGATCTTTATTGTATACACCCATTTGGGGAAAACATGATATAATGGGCTCAGAAAGGACTAGATTCAAATCCTAGCTCTTCCACTAATTGTGTGCATATGAGCATTGAGTCACATCATCTCGCTAAGCCTCAGTTTCCCCATCTGCAATCCCTACTTGTAGGGCTGTTGTAAGAAATGGAGAGAATGTATGGAACACATATGCTCAGTATATATTCACCCTCCCTCACCATTCTTAACAGAGTGTCTGTGTTTTAGGGTCCTCCAGGTCCCCCCGGCCCACCTGGCTCACCTGGGATTCCAGGAAAACCAGGAACTGATGTTTTCACGGGACCCCCTGGATCTCCTGGAGAGGATGGAGCTGCTGGTGAACCCGGGCCCCCGGTGAGCAACTGAAATCCTCTCCCTGTCCCTGTGGCCATGGGGCTTGCTTTAGCCATGGAGGGGCATATAGATTGCAGACCCCAGTACTGTCTAAGGCTCACGATAGGGAGAGAGCAGCTAGCTATTTGTAAACAAAAATCCTCCTCATCTGAATCACTGCTGAGACTTGTGAGAAGCAGCAGCCAAGAAAAACCTCATCCTACATATTGCTTTGCTGCTTTATCACAGTAAGTACAGACGATCCCTGACTTACGAGGGTTCAACTTAATGATATTTCAACTTTATGATGGTGTGAAAGCGATATGCATTCAGTAGAAGCCATACTTCGAGTACCCATGCAACCATTCTGTTTTCACTTTCAATACAGTATTCAATCAATTACGTGATGTATTTAACACTCTATTATAAAATAGGCTTCGTGTTAGACGACTTTTGAGTGTTCTGAGCATGTTTAAGGCAGGTTAGGCTAAGCTATGATGTTCAGTAGGTTAGGTGTATTAAATGCATTTTTGGTTAGGCATGGTGCTCACACCTGTCATCCCAGCATTTTGGGAGGCCAAGGCGGGAGAATTGCTTGAGGCCAAGAGTTTGAGACCAGCCTGGGCAACGTAGTGAGACCACCCCCGTCTCTACACAAAATTTAAAAATTAGCCGGACGTGGTGGCGCACGCCTGTAGTCCTAGCTACTGGGGAGGCTGAGACAGGAGGATCGCTTGAGCCTGGGAATGAGAGGCTGGAGTGACCTATGATCATGTCACTGCACTCCAGCCCGGATGACAGAGTGAGACCCTGTCTCAAAAAAAAAATGCATTTTCCACTTAAGATATTTTAAACTTACGGTGGGTTTATTGGACGTAACCCCATCATAAGTTGCAGCATGTCTGTGTAGGAAATGCAGACTCATGAAGAATCTTGGAATCACAGGACATCAGAGCTGGGCTTGGGGTGGGAGACCCTTGGAGACCATCTAGTCCAACCCTGCCCACAGAGGAGGAAATGTGACCCAGAGAGCAAAGGACACTCAGCCACAGGTGCACAGCCAGCAGTGGCCCAGCTGGAGCACTCCTGCCTTGGACCTAACACAAGGCCCTAGGCCCACCAGCCTCACCCACCTCCCAAGCTTGTCCTCCTTTCCTAGGAAGGGTATGTGTGTGATTCTTAGCAGAGATGTTGTGGACTGATTGTCACTAATGTTCCCCAGGGCCCCAAGGGACAGCCTGGAGTTGATGGAGCCACCGGCCTTCCCGGGATGAAAGGGGAGAAGGTACGGGGAATGAGGGAGGTTCCAACACGTGGGAGCCATGAGGCCCACTCTTCTCTCCCTGACCCCTCTGCCAGATCTTGTCTCTTATGTGCATAACCCCTTGAGGTCCCTACTGGGCATCTCTGCTGGATGTCCCCATCACAGGACTCATTCTGCCCATTCCCGTGTGTCCCCAGCTTCAGTGAACAGTCTTCTCTAGCTCCTCCCTCCTTGCCCATCCTGCCGTGGTTGGTCAGTTGCCAGGACCATCCAGTCTGCCCTCCACTCTCTCACCTTTCTCTCCCCCTGAGCTGGCCTCATCTCTTCTTGGCCACATGGTGGCCTGGGGCTCATCGTCACTGCCCCGTTCTCTCCACCCACATTCCACCCTCTGACCTCCTGCCCCATCCACCTGTAGCAGACTCTCATCAGTCACTGCCCTGGCCACTGAGAAAACACGGAGGGCTCCATTGCTCGCGGGACAAACCCTCGCTCTGTGCAGACCTCTGGCCCTTCCCAATCTGCACTGGTTGTCTCTTTGCCCCGCCAGCCTCCCGGCCTTTGCACATGGTCATCTCCCTGTCTGGGACATCCTTTTCCTTTTCTTGTCCCCCAAGGTCCAGTTCAGATACATTTTCTGGGAAGCTCTCCCCGACTCTTCGTGAGCAGAAAGCCTCCTTCCTCCACTTTCTATTAGCACAATATTCATGCTGCTGAGAGCCTTCCTAGCCAATGACACTACAGGTGTTAGCTTACCTGTCTGCTCGTCACTCTCACCCTGACATAGAGCCGTAGTCTTGCCTCTGTATCCTTAGAATCTAGCACAGGCCTCTGTTAGCATTTGATGAATGAGTGACACTTCCTCAGACACCGTCAATCTGCTGCTCCTAGAGTCTGGCCTGCCTTCTCCATCTGTCAGCCCTGTGCTCGTGCTGCCAGGGGTCAGGGGATGGTGAGTCCTGCCCCTGCAGTGCTCCCAGCCTGCTTGGTGAGATGTGCCGTGTCTGGCAAAGGGAGCCAATGCAGACAAGGTGAGCCTCGTGCTAGGGATGCGCTCAGTGGGTTTTCCTGGCATTCAGAGGAGGAAAAGTCCCTCCCAACTGGGGTGGGATGTGGGGAACTTCCATGCACCCCTCATGGGTGAAGACATGGAAAATGCTGACTTACTAGACACCACCATCACCGAACTGAATTTCTTGTTTCCATCAGCTTTTGTGTGTGTTTATTTTAGTTGAAGCACTAACTTAATTTTCATGGAAAGCTTATTTCTCAGAAAAAGAAACAATTGTCGAGCTTTGAAGAACTCATTTTACATGTACCAACTGTTTCATAAGAAATTAAATTTTGCAGGAAACACCACAGACCTACACTCATCTTACCTGTTTTCTTACCGCCTCCCTCCCCCCAGCCCCCACACCCCTCCCGTACTCGGTCTTGCACCGAAAGATGCCCATGGTTGCACACAAAACACCCACACAGGCGCACTCTGCAGCTGCTGTCAGAATCAGCTGTGCACAGAGTGGCAAGCTTGTCCAGGATGGCTGTTGGGGATCAAATAATTGTTTGTTTATTTGTTTTTTCCTGAAATTCACTGAGTCTAAGTTTGTTGAACTGTGTGTGTATGATGCTTTCTGACCAAGTAAAAGCTGACTCTAGAAGGACTTGGAAATTTGCATCTGCTGAAGAGAAACTGTGCATATGACATTACCTTAAAAAAAAAATCAAACAAGGAGCATGTTCTAGATGTAAAATGACAAAAATGTGCTAAAGGAAATGAACAATCTCAAGGATGTAACAGAATGTAAGATCCAATGATCCATTTGTTCCTTAATAACCCACCATAATATCTGCCCTTTAGCTTGCACACCTCCAGTGACAAGGAACTCACTCCCTGTCCAGGCAGTGCCTTCCACGGTTGGATAGATCCACTTGCAGGGAAGTCTTTCCTCATGCTTTGATGAAGTCAGCCTCCCTACTCATGAGCAGGGCACATAAACCAGTCTAGGCAGTCATCTAATGTGGAGTTCCCCCCGCCACCTGCGCCAAAGAATAAGGCTCAGTTTATTTGGGTGGAAAAATTTAATATATTTAATCATTATTATCAAATGTGGGATTGTGATCAAAATGTGGATGGTCATTGAGAATTTATCAAATAGATCATTCTATGAGTTCAGTGACAGAAGTATTCCTTAATTTGTTTTTCCAAAATTAAGATGAGCAGCTAACTCTAACATCTTTAGTTCAAGAAGGAATAGATGAGGAGTTGCTTGCTTTCTTAGCTGTAGAATGTTTCTGGGAAGAACGCTGAAGAATTTGTTAGAGAAGATAGTAGAAATCATTCTTTTCTGCTTTTTGCACTGCAGATTCTGCCAGCAGTTCTTCAGAACATATCTAGGATTAACAGTAGTCACTGTTTTTGTTCTTTCAGAATCTAAGCCATTCATGTTATTAGGGCAGGAAAGAGTACTAGGTCACTTGGGCACTCAGGCAGGAAAGAGTTTATGCTTGGAAATTTTCTTCAGTGCCCAGAATTGCTGAGGAACATTGAGTTCCCGTGACTACCTTTGAGCAATTTCACTGAGCTGCCGAAATGTCATTGTCAAATCAGCTTCTGTCTTTTCCATAAGATGTATGAGAAATGCGATTAAATTGTTATCATCTTCCCTTTCTCCAAGTAATCCCAATTTGTCTGTGCACAATTCTTTAAATCTTGTATAATAAAGAACAGAGCAGTAAGCTGCTTTTGCCTAGGATTCAGTAATGGGTTTAGAGCTTGTAACAACATGTTTAAATGATACATGTTCCTATTTTATATCTTTTTCATCATCAGAAGTGTTTGGCACAACATCTGGATTATAGTCCTCCATAAAATCAAATAGACTGTGGTCAATGGTAATGGATAACAAACTGGTTATCAGTATTGCAAACACCAGGAGCAAAATCAACCGACATCCACAAGGCAGTAAGTTGTGCTGTCTCAAATGCCATAATAGGAAAAAAAAATCCCTGTATCTATTGGGTTCTTTGATGTTCCTGTATGCTGAAACCTGGTAATGTCCTTAGTAAATCCAATTCACCATAATAAGCCAACACGCCTAATGAATTCTAATTCTAAACGATGATTTTGCAACATGCAGCACTACTATACCTCATTCCTTTGCAGTGTTTCCATTGTAGAACTGATCTCTCCATATTTTGTCACTTACAACCACACCTGCAGCTCTGCTAGTTGGAATTCCAAGAGAGTGCATGGCCTCACTACACAAAAATTCTCTCATTAAGAAAGGATGTACATCCAAGGCTATTTTGACTGGAAAAAAATAATTTAAAAAACACAAAAAAAATAAAAAGAAAGGATGTACAACTCCTCCACCACCCTTTGGGGAGTATGGGGCCTTTCCTGAGCCTGTTCATTGGAGCTCCCATTTTTCACCCTGCCTGTTCACGTAAATTCTGGTAAGGTGGATGGGCTCTTCCACCTCCAAGCTGATCTGTCACATTCCAAACTAATGGCCACCGTATCTGTGAGCCAATGGAATAGATCCAGATACAATCCTTTCACCATATACAAGCTGGAGAAAATCGTCAAAGATAAATCAAGGTCCAAGATAGCTTCTAGAATTTCCTTTGAGACTGCTACAAGATGCACTATTGATTTGAAAGTAATAGGGAAGGCAAGTGAAAAAAGTACAGTTTTTTACTTTATGGACATAATTTTCTTTAACAGGATCAACTGGCAGCACAACTATAAGGTTTTCAGAGATGAGGCTACTTTAGATTCTATTGCACAATAGTGCTGATGATGGTTGCACTTGTTACTGGAAAGATGCATAAGGTTGGCACTTCCGTCAAGGACAGATTGCAACAGGCGGCAGGCAACAGGGTGACTGGTCACACCCAAGAGAAGCAGACACAGAAACTGTAGCCTCAGGATTAGGCAGTAAAATGGGAACCCAATTATTTGAGTCACGTTTTCGCCCCAGGTGGAAGGTCATGCTTAGTTTCTCCCTGGCAGGGCAGGAAGGTGACAGGGGCCCAGTGGCTGCTACTTCCTTTGCCGAGCGCTCCAGCTCCTCCCACCTCCTCAGAATGGCCAAGTGTCCCTGCTGGCTCCTGTGCCAGGGATCTGCTAAGGTTCCATGAGGCTGCCTATGGGGCCCCTACAGAGGGCTTTGATTGCAGAAACTCCGTGCCACTCCAGCATCGCCCTTCCTGCCTGCAGAGCCACCTGCCTCCTCCTAGAGGCCGAGGGCCCACCCCACCTTCATCCCCTGCTGTTCCCACTCCTAAGGCCAAGGATTGGGTAGTTGTCTCCCAACAGGAAACAAAGGAGTTGTCACTGCAAGAGACAGAACCTTCCCCATGCCCCATGCACTCCCCCAGATGTGAGGAATTTGCCTTCCTCCAGCATCATGCAGTAGCCCTCACCTGGCGGATCCACAAGTCTCACCCAGGAGGGCAGCCAGGTCACTGAGGAAGGGTATCATTGCCTCCAAGCAAAGAGCATGGGCTCCCAGTCTGCAAAGGAGCCAGGGAGATTGCTATGTGTCAGTTGCCCCTTGTGTGCAGGTCTTTTTGCTGGGCAGCCATGGCCTCGTCTTTCTCCTTGACCCCGAGGGCTGGGTTTAGGCTCATCCTCAACTGGGGTTCCAGGGGGTCAGAGCTGGAAAGCACCTGAAAGATGAGTTAGCTTCCGTTCCCTGACTGTCCTGGCAGAACCATGGCACTCTGTGGAAGTGCTTTGGGGCTGTTAGGTTGCAGGACAGAGCAACTCTACTTTAGGCATTTTTTATAATTAAATTTTAATTATAAAAATAATATATGAATACATTTTTAAAGAGGAAACAGGCCTCCTGTGCCCTACTTCCTCTTTAATTATTCTTGTTGGAGGAGATCCTCTAGTCATATTTTCAGAGATCTGTAGATGGCATAAATCTTTCTGAGATCTTGGATACTTTTAAATTTTTAAATGCCTTTATTTTGCTGTCATTTGGCTGGGTATAGAATTCTAGGTTCAGAGTCATTTGCCCTTGGTGATTTGGAGATGATGATCATCATCTTCTGACATCCGGTGTCACCAAACACAAAGTCGGGGTTCGCTCTGATTCTCACTCTGTGTGTTGAAGGTCATGTGACTTTCCTCTTTGGCGGATTTGGAGATTTATTTTCCTTTATTCTTGATGGTCTGAAATCCCCTGCATTGTAACTACATACGCGTTCTTTTCAGAATTTACTTTTCCGTTTATCCTTCTTGGTGCTCTGTGGGCCTTTTTAGGGGTAGGGAGAGGGTGCTTTTTATCTGGAAACTTCTGTGGGTTTTTTCAGAAAATTTCAGCTATATTTTCTTAAAATACTGCTTTCTCTCTATTCTCTGTATTCACTCCTCCTGCCCCTCCAATTAAACAGATGTTGGAACTTCTGGTTCTGTCCTCTATCTCTTAACCATTTAGTCGTCGTCTCTAGGTCTTAACCTTCCTGCGTTGCTTCCTGAGAGAATTCTGTTGCCTGATCTCTGTGTGAATTCTCCCAAGTGTGTCTGTTGTTATTCAGTCCTTCTATAGAGTTCTTCAACAGTTTCGTATTTTTATTTCCAAGATCTCTAATTGGTTCTCTTTCATGACCACTGTTCTTGTTCCATAATAGCTTCTCCTTGTTTCAGGGGTGTAATGTCCTCCCCTTTCTCTCTGAGAGTGTGCATTGTATACTTAAAGTCTTGACTGCATTGTTTCATTAACTCTATTTCCTCTGGTGTATATTCTGTTGTTGACTTTGTTGTCTCTCATGGTGTTGCCTTTCCTTGGATGTTTGGTGCTTCTTGCTTGTGTTTGCTTTTAAAATTGGGGTCCCATTTAGTCTGTTTTCTGCCTCTGTACAGACTTTGGGGAGGTGGGCAGTAGCTATTTCTGAGACTTGCAGTTTTCAGGAAGCGAGTGGAAGGAGCAGGTTGGGCCATCAGGTGGGCACCTTGGCAGCTCATCTTCTGAGTTTGGGGTGCCCCTGGACCTCCCAGGCTTCCCTAATCACCTGGGGCTCTGCCCTATCTCTTTGCCCCAACAAACGACACTTCTTATTCTTCTAAAATTAAGGCACCCATAGTTGCCCCTCAGCAGGAGTGGGTGGGAGAGAAGGGGGGAAGGCAGGCGGGATGACTGGCCTGCTGCGGAATGTCTATAGTTATTTTTTAAGAGACAGGTTCTCACTCTGTTGCCCAGGCTGGAGTGCAGTGGCGTCATCATAGCTCACTGTAACCTCCAACTCCTGGGCTCAAATGATCCTCCCACCTCGGCCTCCCGAGTAGCTGGGACTACAGGCGCGTGCCCCCATGCCAGGCTAATGCTGCAGAATTTCAGGCTGTCTCCCTGCCTGAGGCCCATGGCCACACCCTGCACCTGGCTTCCACCGCTGCTTTGCAGGGTACTTTCTTCCTGCGGTTTCTCTTGATGGCTGAGGCCTCTGTCCTCAGCTTCCCATCTGCTTTCCCTTTGGCATTGCTATTTCAGGTCCAATGTGACTCCCCATCTTATTTTTGAGCATGGCTCTTTTAGAACTATCCATTCTGTCATTCCTATGGATTTGATATAGGAAGGGGACTCTAGCCCAGGGTCAACAGGGACTGGGGGAAGGGCACAGTCTGAGATGGCTGGTACATCATAGTCAGTGTCAGGACCTTCTGTGTGGCCATCAACTGCTGGCTTCTTGCAGGTACGTTTGTGGTTTCCTCAGACAGTCTCCATCTGGGGGCCCCTGCTGCAGTCTTCTGATGTAGGGCAGTGACCTGCAGCTGACCCCTCCTGACCACTCACCCCCTGCTCCTACCCCTCTCTGCTCAGTGCTCACAGCTGGCTCCTTTCTGTGGAATCCACATCTAACCCCCCAGGAGACTGTAGTGTGGTCCCCACTGGGGGTGGATGTGTAACCCCTCCCCTATTCTGTCCCTGGGGGGCTACTGCAGCCAGCGTTTGGTCCTTAGATCTTTCCAGAAGAGAGTCAGTCATCATCCCCCATATCTCTAAAAGTCTGGAGGACACATATCAGTTCTTGAAGCCCCTCCCTTGATTTAGAGTAGGGAAAACATCCCTTTCCTTCTGTCATGGAGGGAGGGAGGAGGGGACCACCCCAGTCCACTGACAGCTCTCCAAGGGGATTCTGTGATCTCTCTCTGGTTAATCTTCAGCTTCTGTGGTTTACTCTTGAGGATGGTGATGAGCTGATGGTTGAAAAGTGGGTTTCACAAGCTTCCAGCATGACTTGCCTAGCAGACTGGTCCCTGTAGTAATGTGCTGAGCTTGGAGACATCAGCCAAAACTGAGACAGAAGGAGTCCCATTTGAATATCTTATTACTTAAGATCCATAATTCTGAATTTTCTTCTAAACACACCTAATGAGATGTATATTAATTGGCCCTTGTTTCTGTCTTTTTTCAGGGAGCAAGAGGGCCTAATGGCTCAGTTGGTGAAAAGGTAAAAAAAAGAAATAAGCTTTCTCCTGCCTCCTGACTCCCCTTTCTTTGGGTTTACTATAATTGGACTGTTGGGCTGGAGTATTGAACGCATAAATGTCACGGAGCAGAGAGAAACACGTCTCAAAGGAATTGCTGGGGGAAAGCAGAACAGCTGGGATGGCGGGGATTAAACACCCTTCCGTGTTTTCTCCTTCCTCACCCCTCCCTACAAATGCATTCGGATGAGTGCCTCAGCCTATCTCCGAGTAAATGTCAATTAGAAAGACAGCTGTTTCTGTACCATTAAGAGTAGCGATCAGAGAATTCATCAACCTAATTAACTTCAAAGAGTGATTTTCTGTTGTTGTTCCTTCCATGAGTGAACCCAGGGCTGGGTAATCAGCTCGTCCTCTTCCTTACAGGGTGACCCTGGCAACAGAGGCTTACCAGGGCCCCCAGGGAAAAACGGACAAGTTGGCACTCCTGGGGTCATGGGACCCCCAGGGCCTCCTGGCCCCCCTGGACCCCCAGGACCTGGATGTGCAACAGGACTTGGATTTGAGGTACTTTCCTCCCTTTCTGTGGTTAAAGAATGGTGTGCACTAAGGACTACTGGAAAGACCAGCTAGCTGAACACTGGTCTGAGGGCAGAAGCTGTGCCGGCTCCCCTCTGAGCCCCCAGCTCCCAACACCACACCTGGCACAAGTAGGTGCTCAGGAATTGGATCTGAAATTCTCATTCTTCCTCCTTCCCTAGGATACCGAAGGCTCTGGAAGTATCCAGCTGTTGCATGAACCCAGAATCTCCGGACCCATGGCTCCAAGTGTAGGTTGACTTTGGAATCTTCAGTATGAAAATTGTCACATTAGAGTGAAGGGACTGTGGGTGCCTCCTGGCTCTGCCTCTTTCAATAACTCACCTTCTCTGTGCCTCCAGCCCGCAGCTGTGCAGCAGGGAAACTAGGTGCCATTTGCAGCTTGTTTCTCTGAGGAGCAGCCCAGGGGTTTTGCACAAAACATCATGTGGGAAGAAAACTTGAAACCCACCTTGCCTTTCTTCATCTGTTTTTCTCTGTCCCCCTCTCCCTCCCCAGTCCCTTATCACTAAGCATCTCTGCCTCATTGCCTCCCTCCTGTTGCCCCATTTCAACACCCTGTGCTCCTGGCAGGTGCCTCTCCCTGCTGCATCTATTAATAGCTCCGGCAGGTGTGGTCCAGCTTCTGCCATGATGCCTGCGCTCATGAGGACCACCCCCCTGGATCTCCTTGTCTTTGTCAAGTGGGACCCAGAGCAGAAGGGAGCAGCACAGCCCCTCCCATGATTGAACAGGCAGACCTCCCCAGCCCCCAGACGCAGAGGGCGCTCACCCGGTGCTGGGAGAGGGCCTCTGACCATCTCACTCCCTGGCTCTGGACGGGGAATTTGGCCCTCATCCTTTCTTCCCATTGCCTGGAGGAAATCAGCATGAGAGCTCAGGGAGAGATGGCAAGGTGAGAGGAGAGCTGGAGAGTGGGAAAAGCGAATGTGTCTGTTTGTTTTGCCAGGGTCCCAAAGGAGAGAAAGGAGAGCGGGGACCCAAGGTGAGGTCACCCCTGAGGTGGGGGTGGGAGGACTTTCCAGCCTGATTCTAGGAACATTATTGATGTACAGTGAATTTTTTTTTCGCTTCTGGCTGCTGTACCCAGGGTGACAGGGGGATGGATGGAGCCAGCATTGTGGGACCCCCTGGGCCCAGGGGACCACCTGGGCGCATCGAGTTCTTGCCTAGTGTGAGTATCATCCGGGTCAGAGCTTGCATACACATTTGCTGCCTTTGCCAAAGGGGAGAGAAGGTTGTCTGCAACTTCAGGGCTGCTGCTCATGCAGGGGCGCACAGCCAGCATCCGCTGCTGGAGAAGGTTGGAATGTGGGTTGGGACCAGATCATGGTCCACCCAATATTGAGACCTCATGTTTGTGAAAAATCATGGCCCTTCTGAGAGAAATAACATCATGCTGGTAGACAACAGGAAGACAAAAAGCTCTAAATAACTGGAAGAAGGGTGACTAAAGTTAAAGGGGGGGAAGCACGATTAAAAAATATCAAGGGTGGGCAAAAATGTAATCTTACGTGCTTCTGGTGGGAGTGTGAATCGTATGGCCCCTTTGGACGGTTCTTTGGCAGTCTCTTAAAGTTAAAAATATCCATACTCCGAAATTCCACATGGAAAGATCTCTACACAATATGGTTGAGTAAAAAACACAAGTTGAAGAATAATACATACAGCCTGATGCCGTTTATGTAAAATAAGCACATGGACAAACACACACACGCACACATCCCAACACTGTGTGCTTTCTATGGGTATACATATATATATATGTGTGTGTGTGTATATATATATTTAAAATCTTAAAAGAGAGAAGACGTTCATGTATTGTGTCATTTTAAAATTAATTGAAAGAGGAAAGTGCTAAGGCAGCTCAGGGCTGTTTTCTAGGAAGTGGGAGGGAGGGATGTGTTTGGCAGTGGGCTGGGAGCATTCCCAATGACTGCCGAGTTCTGCCATGCTGGGCGCCTTCAATTAAAGCCTCACTGCCAGGAACAAGGTGGGACACATGCCATCTTTTGTCTTCATTGTCTGATTTTTCTCTTTTCAGTCTTTGATCAATATCACCCATGGATCCATGAATTTCTCGGGCATTCCTGAGCTTGTGGGGCCTCCGGTTTGTATCTACAGCTGCCCTAGAATGAGGTTCCTACCCAGATGTCCCTGTTGAAACAAAGTTGGGTTGGTTTGGAATCCTTTTAGCTCCTGAAGCATAGAGCTAGAATATATCAAAGGAGAATGGAAACAGAACTTTGCATTTTTGAAAAGTTGCTATCACATTAATTTGATCATGCGGAGAGTATTGTCCAATGCAGTGGAAGCTTCCAGTCCTGTACATCAGGATTATGTGTAATGGAAATCAGAGGATCCTTGGTAAAAAACAAATTGATGCCTGTGCAACACTTCTGGCCTGTTTTTATTTACATTATCTTATTTCACAGAACAGGAAGAGCCTTGAAAGACCTATCGTTGTGCTCTTGGGAAACTGGAGCATGAGGAGGGAGTGTGACTTGTTTCAACTTTTCTAGCCCCATTTTAAGATCAGGAAAATAACACACAAAGAAGTTGCATTATTTCTGCAAGGCCACAGAGTTGGTCCATGGCACAACAGAACCTAAGAGGAAGGAAGCTTCCTCCTGCAGCCTGTGTAGTAAATCCCCATTGCATCTCCCAGCACCTGCTGGCCAGCAGGGCAGAGAGTATATCAGTGTTCCTCGGACTAAACGTAAGGGAAGGACACACAGGCCAGGTTGGCCTGTGGGCGGTTGGCTTACCAGGGTGTCTCCTGTGGGCTCCAGGGTTGCCCAGGACCACGTGGTTTAAGGGTGCCAAAGGAGAGGCGGGCTCCCTTTTCTTGATTTCTACTAAAACAAATAACCCAAAACACCCCAATGATCAAACCCTAGAGCAAGCCAGCTAACAAACAAAAGTCTATTTCACAGAGGGTCTTTGTTTTTCCCAAACTATGGGAGGTTTAGGGTATTAGATGGGTTGATACTAAAGCAACACACAGCCTAAAATCAGATTGGGGATCTCTGTTCTAATAGTCCCTGCATTACCACGCCTGCACCCCTTCTCCCTCTTCCCCACTCCTTCCCAATCACCGTCCTCCCTTTGGGCAAATCCAGACCCTCAAGGTGCCCCTTGAAAAAACAGCTGGATCAAGCTTTATCCTACTCAGTGGCAGTTCCCTGTCTGAGAGGACTCAAGTCCTGGACATCACCTTTATGCTTTTCGAGCCCATAATAGATACAGTATATACAGTGTGTGGAGAGACTTATCACTGTCTAATGTTCTCTCTCTGTTTCTCTCTCTCTCAATACACACACACACACACACACACACACACATATATCCTGCCAAACTCTTATGCCTTTAATAGCTGCAAGTGTCTTCAGTTGTCAGGAAGAAGGGTCCTGGCCCACTGTGGAGTGAAGCACAAACTCTCTGTGTCCTGGATACTTTAAAATGGCTGGTCCTTTAAAATTCTCACTCCTACTAAGGGAAAAGAACTGAGTCCCTCCAACATACATCCTCTTCCACCCCAAATATCCCAGCCCACCCCTTGAACCTACTCCTCAGAGTTTATTTATCAGGGGCCTGAGGCTGTATTCATCACCCCCAGAGATTTCAAATGTTGAGTGATTTCCTGGGGGAAGAGCCTGTGACAAAGCACTGAGTTATGGCTCTGGGGAGGCACAGTGGCTCTGGGTACCGGGGTGCAGCTTTTACCTCTAGCACTAACTGGCTGTGTGATTCTGCAGGGTTCCTCTCCCTCCTAGGCCTCACGTCCTCCTCTGCACCATGGAGCCCTGCCCTGTGGGAATGTGGTTAGGCCTTTGGAAGGTGCTGGGAGGGAGTGAGCCCCAAGGCACAGTTTCCTGCTGACTTGGGAAATGCTGACCTTAATCCAGCCTGCTTTGTTTTGGTGTGTCACAGGGGCCGGACGGTATGCCTGGGCTGCCAGGATTTCCAGTAAGTACCACCATAGCTGTCGTTCATCTGTGCCCTGTGGCTACATTCATTCTGCTCCTTCCACCTGGAATGCCGTTTCCTCCGTCTCTCCATGTCCAGGCTCTAGCACCATCTTGTTGATCAAACTTTTCTCATTGCTTCCAGGGGACACCTGGACGTGTCCCCTTCTTTGAGTCCTGTAGAGCTTTATTGTCACCACTCCTGTGGTTCTTTTCTGCCTTAAATAACAGTTGTTTGTGCCCTTGTCTTTGTTTTCCTCACCTGTTCTATGAACAGGTGGAGAGTTGGGTCTCACTCATATGTCTTTGCCCAGAACCAACCAAAGCCTGAGCCAGCAGTTAGCTTGCTATGAATTCGAGTGGATGAGTCCAGCATTTCAAGTAGATAAAGTCCCAGTAGATAAAGTGCCTAAAGAGATAGGATGGTGGCGATGGAGAGTGGGAAGGGAGGTGCACTGTGGAATAGAAGTCTAATAATTAATAGTCTGTGTGCACCTTTATGAGGCTTTCACCTTGGAAGGTGAAAATGCATTTCTGTGTAGAAAGTGATTAGTTTTGTCTAAAAGTTTGGGCCTGTGCCGAAGCCTAGGGCCTGGCTTCAGGGTGGGACCTGCACGATTTCTCCAAGCCACTGCACCTCTGAAATGCCAACCGGTGCTATGCACTGCTTCCAGATAAATGAAGGAGACTTGTCAAGAACGTAAGAGACATTTGTTCTTGATGGTGGAATTATAAGTGGTCTTTTTTTCTATTTCTTTATAATTTGCTGAACTTTTCACATTTTCTAAAGGAGCATGCCCTAGCATGACACTAAAAGTACATGTTAACTAGACATTAAAAACAAGAGTGTGGCCATGAGAAGACCTGTTGGTCAGCAGAAGAGGCAACACCTCTGAGATCCAGCCCTGGCTTGGCTGCCCCAAGCCCCGGGGCATGTTCCAGAACACATTCTCCTCTAAGTGAGTGGGTCTGTGTTCCTGAGGGAGTCCCAGGCTCCACAGAAGACCCCCAGGACCACTGCAGAGAGTAAGGAGGGGACCGCATAGCCAGGATCCAGGCCACCAACCTCCAATCAGGGGAGATCCATTTGACATATTTTACATATTGGGCTTTCATTTAAGACTTTATTTGGGGAAAAAAAAAGGAAAGACAAAAGTTTCACAATAAATAATAATAACAAATATTTGAAAGCTACTGCTATAATGGGTAACTCACCCTTTTACCCAGAAGACAAGACAGGAACTTGTGAAAAGTTAAATAGCAATGAAGTGCTGAAATGCTTTTTTGGGACAGATGTTGTGGCTGTGTGAGTCTTTGTCACAGACATTCGGTGTCTGTATTGGAGTTGAGAAGAGGTTGCCTCTGGCCGGCTCTGCAGGGGGGTGGATGGGCATTCCTGCGGGTGGCATTGCTCTGGTGCAGAGGTGGGGGAGCGTGGAGAGGTTAAGGGAAAGGAGGCGGCCCTGGTGGTGCTGAGCATGAGGAACGAGGCCTGGCTGGGATGGGCTGGCGTGGGCTGGGGTGTCAGACAAGGGTGCCTGGGTCCCATCTCATGGGGGAGAAGGGGCCAGGGAACCACAGAAGGGATAGGAGTCCTGGAAGGGAAGTGGTGCAGGAGGCAGGCTGCAGGGTGGTCTGGAGGCGCCGTGAGGTAGGTGGAGGCAGCAGGACCAGATAATAGGCTGTGTCAGTAGCACCCAGTTGGAGGAAACCCATGTTCAAAGAGGCATGGGGTCTCCAGGCCTCCTAACACTCAAGTGCTGTCTTCTTTCCCCCAGACTGCAATTTTTGGGCCACTTAAAGTTAAGAAAATAGCATGGCTCATGATTTCTACCTGCCTGGGGAATGGCGTGCTCTATTCTACTTTCTGAAAACAAAATTTTTTGCAATTGGTTAAAACATTTTAATCCTAAACAACAAAATACCCTACAACTGTTCCTTCCAGGGCCCTAGAGGACCGAAAGGTGACACTGGCGTGCCTGGATTTCCAGGACTCAAAGGAGAACAGGTGAGAGTTGTCCAGGTGTGTGGGTGGGGTTGGGCTTTGGAATTTGCTAAACATTTCAAATTGGCTGAAAGTAGCTGTTAACATTTTTCTTCTTTGAGATACAATTCACATACTGTAAAACTCACCCCTTTAAATTGTACAATGCAGTGATTTTTAGTAGATTCGCAAGGTTGTACAACCATCACCACTATCTAATTCTAGAACATTTTCATCATGCCAAAAAGAAACCCCATACCTACTGGCAGTCAAGCTGTTACCTTTTATAATCTCAAGGTTCCTCCATGAAATGAAAAGGTATGCCATAGGTGGTGGAATTGATTTTCACCACAATTTAGAAAGAGAACTCAACCCAAAGCTTCCTAGAATGCTCTTATCACATGTTGTGTGCTTTATCCAACCGCCAGTTGGGCGTCCCCGTTGGAATGTGCGCTCCTTGAGAACGGGCATCATTCCAGCTTCTTTTCCACAGCTCCAGTACTAGCACGGGGCCTGGTGTGCAAATGGTACTCAAAATGCTCATTGGATGAAAGAACATATAATCAATGAATAGAATGAATATTAATATCTATAAATTATAAGTTGGGGCATTCTTCAGTTGGATGACTGTCTTGGTCCAAAATCTTTGGAGTAAATATTTAGCATCCAGAGAACTTGTTGAAGACTCCCAGGGTATAAAACTGATCTTTGTACCCTTCTGTGTTTGCCTCTTAGAATTAAATTCTAAGTTGGTTTTTATAGGTAAGGGGAGAGTAACATCCACAGACAGATTGCAAAGACTCTAGATTGGATTCATTTCTCCCCCCATCCATGTATGTATTCATCCATCTTTCAGCCATAGATCCCCTAAGGTGTGCCAGCCAGCTTCCTGTACTAGGGGTACAGAAATAGATATGAGGAAGAGGTATGCACAGAGCTGACAGAGCATGCTCACTGCAGGAAGGGAGGTGGGAACAGAGCCAGTGGGAGAACTGTGTGACCCCCTGAGCCTGCCCTGGGGAGTCAGGAGGTGGGTGTGCTCTGTGGGAGGAGGGGGCTTAGGCTTCTGTCCTTCCTCCCTCCCCCCACCATTCTACAATGGCCTCCAAGGAAGAGGAGAAAGGTTCCAATAGCCAGTAGGCCACTGTTCCAGGGACCACTGTTCTGGGGTGTGGAGGGCTCCGTGTGTGGGCAAAGCTTTGGCACCACAAGGAAGTGATGTCTTAGGATGCTTTTGCTGCCACATCTCCTGCGGAGATGGAACAGGGCTGGGGCAGCTCTGGCTTGGTAGGAGGCCCAGTCAAGAAAGAGCAGCTCTTGCTTTAAAGATTCTGTTTCCCGTGTGGTGAAGTCAGATGGATCTAGAGGGACCAACATGGCACCCCGCCCCTAACCCCCTGCCACCTTGAACGACTGGGATGGGCGCCCAGGTGGCTCTGCTACAGTCATCGCAGCAAACATGCTTTCTCTTGCTGTGCCTCTGATGCTTTTATGCTTGCTTCTTCTTGCTGCTGGCGTGCTCAGGACTGCCTTTCCTCACCAGCGGAGTGGTAAGATCCAAATACCAGGTGTGGGCTTAGGGGTTTGGAAAGAAGAGGCTGCTCTGCTTGCTTTGGTACCGCTGCCCTGGCTGCTTCCAGCCCTGTAGAAAGGAGGCTTCTGTGTGGCTCAGCCCAGCTCCCCAGAGGCCAGCATTGAAATTTGGGGCCAAAGCCTCAGGGTCATACAGAAGGTTTCTCTACCTGGCTTTGTTCGCTGGACATGTATCTTCTCAGAAGCCTCCTGAAATAGTAGATGGCTCTGCTGGGGACATGATTGGGAGCAAGAGCCTGTGTCCTCGCCACCAGTCTACCCATCTCCTATTTCCCAACATCTAGGATAGCTTTGTCTGACCATGTAAGTGTTTGCACAGGAGCCTGGAGTTTGGAGACAAAGTTGCACATGGAGACATTATGCCCCTGTGTTGAGAGAGGCCGCTAGTGTTTATATCTTCATCTCTTTCCTAATTTCAGGTGTTTTGACAAGAATAAATATTCTTGGTGGGAACAGATCTCAAGTCAAGTTGTTAGGAAAGCAAGCTATCAGATGTATTAGGAGCCCAGCAGTGCCTTGAGGGCACCATGCGGGGAGAGGGAGACAGGGCCATGCTGGGGCTGGATCCTGCAGGGCTGAGAGTGAGGATGTAGGTCTGCCCATCAGTGGGAGCCCTGGGGGGGCACGGAAGACCACAACCTGTGCACTAGGACAGTAACTGTGACAGTGCATGGAACGTTCATTCATTTAAGAGGCTGTTGCAATACTATAGTGAGAGCTAATGTGGTAGCGGTGGGGTCGGGGTGGGATGAAGGCAAGAGAAATAAATCATGGCAGCAGGACTGAGAGGTCTTTGTGAACCTCTGGACAATGTGGCAAGGAGGAGGCCCGACTTCACTGAAAGCTTCTCTGAATTGTAGGGTGAGAAAGGAGAACCAGGTGCCATCCTGACAGGGGACATTCCTCTGGAAAGACTGATGGGGAAAAAGGTAATTATGTCACCAGACCCTGGAGGCACATGTCTGTTTTGGCTTCCCATCATTTCTGCCTCAAACGGTGTTCCTCTGAGTGACAAGTACGTATCTTCCTGTTTCAGGGTGAACCTGGAGTGCACGGAGCCCCCGGACCAATGGTAAGCCGGGGCATTTCTCAGCTGGATCTGGACTGGGGTTTGAAGCATTTACCATACTGTGATTTCATTAGATTTAGTTGTCCCTGTTGTGAAGATTCAAAGGATGTGGCAAAATGTACATGGATTAGGATAGGCTAACTGTAATTTAACTAAAAGCTCAGTGGTTTAACACAATAGCAGCTTATTGCTCACTCTTGCAAAGTCCACTGTGGTTGTTCCCAATTGGGCATCTCTCCTCCAAGCAGTGTCTCAGGGACCCAGGATGCTTCCTTTCTGTGATTCTGCCATCTTGTGGATTCAAGTTCATGCTGGTGTCTTTCAGATGACAGGCTGAGGTTGGGGAGGGGGAAGAGACTGTGGAAGATGGTGAAAATCACTTCTAGCTCATTCCATTGGCCAGAACTCAGATGCCTGGAGCCTCAGAATGTAGTTATTCTGTGTGTCCAGGAAGGAGAGGAGAAGCAGATGGTGGTGAGCACTTATACCATAGTACTTGTCAGCTAAAGGTTGCCAACTTCTCAGGGAACCCCTCAAAGGAATCCTGCAAAATCTCTCTAGGCGTTTTGCATTCTAGTCCTGAATCACAGCTACTCATTTGCTGTGAGACCATGAGCAAGCCCTTTTCTCTCTCTGAGCTTCTGTGTTCCCATCTGTGTGTTGAAGGGATTGAATTAGTACTAGATGGTATTAGGGCCCTTCTGGCCTCACTGTTCTAGTAATCTATAACCCATCTGGGCTTTTGAATAACCTATTTCTCTCCAGGGTAAACCCTAAACTTCCTTGTCATATGTTCCTCCCCCTCCCCCCAAGAACAAAGAAAGTTCAGGTATAGAAGCTCTGCTAAGGATCAGACACTCCTAAAACTTCACATGTGTCATCTCATTGCATCCTCACAACCCTAAGAGGTAAATATCAGAACCCCTATTTTATAGATGAGGAAACCAGGGCTCAGCTTAAGTGGCAGAGTGGGGATTTGAGGCCAGCCTGTCAGACTCTAGGTCCAGGCTCTTTCCTCCACACCCCGCTGCCTCCAATGGACAAGCTGCCCTTGGTAGAATTGTACACAGGGTTTGTCTGGTTAAAGCTGGATCTCAGGCCTGGGGAGAATGGACCTCATGTTTCTGTAACAGACATGCGTACTTGATGAATGGCCCATAACTGCCAAGGTGCATCCTTCAAAAGACCTTCTGAGGCCTTTGGTCCCGTAAGTTACAATGGACTTAGGGGACCTTAAGTCAGAATGGACTTAAGGGACCAAAGAACGGACACTCTGGAGTGGGATAGTTGAGGGCTAAGACAGATTGGGAGAGTCTTGTGTTAACCACTGGTTGACTAGTTACTAACCTCCAATATTGTGGAAAATACAAATAGTTAGTAATGGTGGGCAGCAGGCTGCTGCAGATGCCATAGTGGTTGTTCCCCGTGAGGCCCAGCTTGTGCATAGCTTGCCAAACACAGGCAGGAAGGGGCACCTTCTTCTAATTTGCATAAAGGTGCCATATGGGCTAGCTGTGGCCCTGGTGACTAGTATAGCTTACAATTCCTTTTCGAATTCACTGGAGTCTTGTTACTTAAAGTATGGTCCATGGACCAGCATCATTGACCTCACTTGGGAGCTTAGAAATGCAGAACCTCAGACACACTGGGTCTCCATTTTAACAGATCTGGGTGATTCTTCCTCACACTGACATCTGGGAGGTGTTGCACTAGAACATAATAACCAAGTGGCTTATGCCCTGTTAACCCCTTCTACCTTTGCTTTTCTTTCCCTAAGAGCAGTATGGACAGGGTCCTTTACACACCAAACCTGTTTCAACTCGGGTTTTATTTGCCATTTTTCAGGGCAAATAGTGGTAACATGAAGAAGCAACTTGGAGGACCCCAGGCTTACACCATTCATTCCTCCAGGAGATAGGGCAGACCCAGCTACAGGAGTGGGAAGGTGCAGACCAGGAGCAGAACGTGTTCTAGGAAGAGATACATCATCTGTGGCATTGTCAGCCAAGTTGTCTGCATCCCAGATGCCAGCAGGCAGGAGGGTTCCTGAAGGAGGCTGGAACAGAACAGTGGCTGTAGAAGCGTGTGAAGCCGGAAAGCTAACACTGAAATAGGGTCCGTGGGTCAGGGATTCACTGGAGACTCTAGTCCCTAGGGACAGGTTGGAGCAAGGCAGAAAGCAAATCCTGGAGCGAGTTATTAGGCAGGGCTGGCCTGAGGGGCAAGCCAGGGTTGCATTTTCACGATGGGGGATGCGGTGAGCCCTGAGACCTAACACCTAGGGCAGAGGTCCATGTTCTGGGCTAGCCAGCACCCAGCTACCAGGGAGCTGAGGCCCTGGGCTTCTGACATCCTGCTCCTTGATTAGGCCTGACTTTGAGGGTCCAGAGTCCAGGATGGGCCAGAGCCTACAGGAAAGCAGGGCATGGTGTGGGGCTGAGCAAGTGCTTCTGGCTGAGAGCATAGAGGCTGGGGACAAGGAGCTGGGCAGGTGGGTACTTTGTTGTTGCTCCTTGCCCCCTTCCTCCTGTCGATGGTTCACCGTCACCGCTGCCCACAGAAGCAGGCTGACACCCCCCCATCTCTCTGAACCCGGAGTTTCTGTTCTTTTCTGATCTGGTGTTTGTTTTGCCTCTAGGGGCCCAAAGGACCACCAGGACACAAAGGAGAACTTGGCCTCCCTGGACGACCTGTAGGTATCAGTGTTCCCCAGACAGGATGGAAGGGGAGGACACGTGGGCCAAGCTGGCCTGTGGGCGGTGGGTTTACTAAGGTGTCTTCTGTCGGTTCCAGGGTCGCCCAGGCCTGAATGGCCCCAAAGGTGCCAAAGGAGATCGAGGGGTCATGATGCCGGTGAGTCCCCTGGGGATGCAGCCAGAGGCTGGTGTCCAGGGGGGCTGAGAGAGTGCCAGGTCCAGTGAACTTGCAGACTGAATGCTCAGGAGTGTTATTCTTCCTCCACCACCACTTCCAAAGGTCCTCCCACCCAGCCCCATCCTCCAGCTCACTCTCAGGAGGGTCCCTGTCACGCCTAGCACCTTAGCGGAGCATAGTCTTGCTCATGCAGATCCCAGAGGGAGATGGGGAGAAAGCAATCTGGGCACACTCACAAAATATGGTTCCAAATCCCAGGGCTTCTGACTCTTTCCTCCTTTACAGAGTCCCAGAGACTGCTCAACTCACTAGGGGCTCAGTCTGTGCTGTGAGTCAATGTCAATGGCATTTCAGCTACTTAGGTAGGGCCTCACAAGGTGGCAAACACTGGAGCACCAGCAGGTCCAGGGTCCAGGAGAAGGAAGCCAGTGTTTGTTGAGCAACTGCTGCACACCAGACACTTCACAAAGTGCTTTTAAGAACAGTATTTCACTTAGTCTTTGTGATAACTATCACACGAGACCTAAGAGGAAACTGGTGCCTGTTGAAGTCAAGACACCCACCGAAGTTCACCTAGCTAATAAGCACCAAACTGAGATGCAAACACAGTTCTAAGTCCATTGCTGCTTCTGTTTGTGCCACCCTGTCTCTGCTTTGTATGCCCAGAAATCCAGAAATACAATTTTACTGAAGCATTAGGGGTCTCCCACTCACCAAGCCCGCTGGGACTGGTAGGTAAGCCAGACATGGATGCTGTCATCGAGAGTAGTCAGCATGGCTTCTGCACGGGCTGAACTCCTCGCACCTGCCCCTCAGAGCCTGTCCTCTCCTTCTGCTAGGCCTCTGGGCTTGAAGGAGAAAATGTTGCATGGTGTTAAGGCCAGGCTGACTTGGCTTTGAAAATGACTCTGCTATCTAACAAGGGTTTTGTATTTAATTTTGCATTTCTGAGGCACTCCCCTGGGTACCCTATCATGAAGGGGGGGCCCCCACCCTAACCCCCTTCACACTAGAGATTTGCTGATAGGCCGTAGGCTCCACATGTACTAAGCTCTGCTCTGGGAGTCAGAATCTGGGTTGCAGTTTCAGTTCTGCCCTAAGTTACTGTGTGGCCTTGAGCAGGTCACTTCCCCTCTCTGGGCCTCGTTATCTGCATGTGTTAACCAGAGACAATACTTGTTGCTCTGCTGTCTCCCCCATGGTTTGTTGTGAAGATGCAGTGAGGTCAGGAATGTAGATGTGCCCTGTGGAAGGGATAGACCTACCCGAGGGAGAAGTGGGTTGGCTTCAGAGGACCCTCCTCTCCTTGCTGTGTTCCCAGACCCCGGGGAAGGTGTCCTGCAGCTGCCCCTGTACTCACAACAACCTGAACTCAGGAACGGCCTTTCTTTTCTCTCTTCAGGGCCCACCTGGCTTACCTGGTCCTCCAGGCCCCCCTGGACCACCTGGAGCTGTGATTAACATCAAAGGAGTAAGTTGAGATGGGTGGGGAGACCTTCGTGGGGGATCAGGCACGGGGCTGGCCTAAGCTGGTGTCGGGGGTCCCGATGGCCTCACCTCTCTTGTTCTCATTACCCACAGGCCGTTTTCCCAATACCTGTCCGGCCACACTGCAAAACGCCAGTAAGTAGCAGTCACTGCCTTAAAGAGCAGGCTTTGGCACAGACAGCAACTCGGAGAAAAAGATCAGCCTTTGTCCTGGGCCACTTCTATCAGTGAATGTCCTCTCTCATGTCTCTGTCACCTACATGTAGACCCTTAAGGGACTAGAAGCTTCTAGATAACAGATCATGGCAATGTAATCTACTGGATCTTGTAAGGGTGCACACACTGGCAGGGTGCTTCTTTTAAGATAATCAAAAATCAATGTCTTTTGCTACTGTGACCACGTGGGCTTCATGGTTGGAACAGAATAAAATTAGTGAAAATAGACCCCTTAAAATATATAGATGGAAAAAAAGCAATGCCAACCTGTGGTCTTTGCACTGGGAACTTTGGGCTGAAATCTGTAGCTAACTATGTTCTGTCCTTTCCCAATGATCATATTACTGTACAGCACACAACCCTGACAGGCAGGGATTATCTCTTCCACTTCATAATAAGGAAACAAACTGTGACTCAGAGAAGCTCACTTGCTTGTCCAAGGTCACAGGACATGCCTGAGCTGAAACCATAACTCAGGTCTGCTGACCACTAGGCAGCAGTGCAGACTTTGTGATTCTGAGGGGTCAGGCACTTGCCTGGGCCCCCAGCCAGTCAGCAGCACTGTCCCTGGGGTTTCACCCAGATTAAAAGGGTCTTGTTTCTGTGGAGAAACCCGAGGAGGGTGAGCCCCATGCATGGGTGTTAGTCACAAAACCGTGCACAACCATTGCTTCATTTGTTCAACAAATATTCACTGAGCACTTACCGAGTGCCCAGTGCTCTGCTGGGCCCTGGAGACACGGGTGAACTAGACAGGCGTGGTCTCTGCTCTTGGAGCTTGTACATTACAATTTAGAAATATTCCCTGAAGTGGGTCCATAATTGATGCCTGTTGGAGGTGATGGTGAGGCTTGCGTCAGAGGCTTCAAAGTGATGCAGTTTGGCTGAGTGTTTTCCCAGACGTCTGTCGACATCTATACTCTGAGGCATCCAAGTCTGTAGCCCAGAGCCTGGGAGCTCTGGCCTGGAAGGCAGAGGGCAGGACCCACCTATGTAAGGTGACTAAGGGGCCTGCTGGTGATGGCCCAAAGAGAAACATGAACTGTCAGAGCGGGAGCGGCCCTCCTGAATGATTGCTATATCCTACCTCCTTATGGTACAAAAGGAGAGACCACAGTCCAGAGAGGAAAAGGGCTGTCTCCAGGTGCCACCGTGGGTTAGAGCCGGAAGCTCCTCCCAATTAACATGATTTCAGGTTCCAAATGGGCCAACCACGGGACAGCACTCAAGTGCTTTAGACTGCTGTAAAAATGCTAGTGCTGCTACCATGACCCATGCTAGGACCCTTGCAGTAACCAGGGCCTGTGGGGGTCATGGAGTTGCATAAAAGAAGTCAAAGCTGGGCTCAGAGCATTTTTGGTGAGTTATTGACTTCATGTTGCCTGGCTGGACACCATGGGAGCTGGGGCATGGGCATTTCCTGACTTGCTCTCAAAATGGACATTTTGAAATAGATATGCTTCCTCTCACATCCAACATTTCATCCTTAACTCAGAAGTGTCTTTCCTGGAAGATTCCCTCTCCACCCCCATCTTCCATTAGCGACCCCTGAGCAGCTCGTGACCCTCACCCATAAGCACAGAAGGATTCTGGCGCCAGATGGACCACTTTGATTCCACCTATCAACTGGGAAAAAGCCAGGTTGCAGTTGGCTTTGTCTTAATAGATAAGGAAGTGCAGCTATCTGGGGAAGAACTTGGAAGGAATATTATATAAAACAGCTTGGACCCCAGACCTCTGGCACCTAATGGGGAGTCTGGAATAGCCCCCCCCGCAACCTGATGATAACCCCCTTTACTAATTACCGCTGCTGTTAGCTCCTGTTCATTACGCTCATCTTCCACTGGACGCACAGCAAAGCTGACGGCTGGCCCAGCTTCGCGGCTGAGCACATCACTTGCTGGGATGCCTGACCTCTCACGTGAATCAGTGCCCAGTGATAAGAAAGAATGCCAAGAATGCTCATAGTTTGCCAAACCAATGCTGCCACGACTTGTTGTCTTCAAGCTCTGGGCTTCCCCTCTGCTGAGTTTGTCGGCCAGTAGGTCTCAGTTCTGTCTCCCCTGGCCCCACTACGTGTTGGGCCTCCCAGTTGAAAGCCTGGGATGTCTGTGCCTTTGGAGATACTCGGGGGCTCAGGGCTCTGGCGGGCTGCAGAGCCAAAGGAAGGCCTGACCCCATGGCATCGCCTCTTCTGCCACATGCCCCCGACACAGTGGCTGCCTGGGCATGCAAACGCCAGGGCAGGGTTGCAGTGTCTGACCACGCCTTCCTCTCTTTCCAGGTTGGCACCACTCATCCTGGGAATCCAGAACTCATCACCTTTCATGGTACACATTCCCTCCTTCACCGTGTGTTTCTCTGGGACATCGCCTCACCCTAGTAGCTCTGAGGAAGGTGGTTTCCATTTGCCCAGTGCCGGGCACAGACTAGGTGGTCAGGAAGGTCTGACTGCATGTGGTAGGGGAGGTGGCTGTGGGGCTGGGCACTTCTTTGGTTTGGGCACACATCTGTCTGTCCTATCAGGAAGCACGCTGCTTGTTCATTCATGTGTTAATTTGTTCATAAAACATTCACTGATGCCTACTCCTTGCTTGGTATGATCCCATGCACTGGGCTGAGACAGTTGAATCCTGCAATTCCTGCCTCCCAGGCCCTTGGAATCTGTTAAGTGAAACTAACTATTTAAAAAACAATAATAGTGCAATATGCCAGGAGCTAATCCAGGGAAGAGCTGCGGGAGCTTAGAAGACCCTTGCCTCAAAGTGTCCCTGGACCAGTTAGCATCACCATCTCCTGGGAGCCCGTTAGAAATGCAGAACTTCAGGCCCCACCTTACTCCCTAGTCCTGCTGAATCAGAACCCACATTTTATCTATCTCCCAGGTGAGGTGTGTGCACATTAAGTGTGAGAAGCGCTGATTCAGAGTGTTTGGTTAGGAAATATCAGCACTTTCATGGCCACATATAGAAGCTTTTCTAGGCACATGAGAGAGGGACAGGCCAGGAGACAGGGGCCTGCAGGTGAGCAGGTACTCTGGTACTCCCCACACACCCTGTCACACCGTGTGTCCCCCTTTTGATTGAGGAGTCCAGACACTTGGGGCTTGAACAGGGGAAGGTCTTCTACCCCAATACTCACCTCTAGCTTGCTGTGTCACCCCAGCCTGCCAAAGGATGTTCTCCCTAATGACGTCTGGCCCCATGGTTTTTCTGTCACTTCTGGTTACCGAGTCCAGGCTGTTTTCACACCCCCTGCTCAGATTCATTCAAGCCTCTCCTTTACCCCAGTGCAAGGTGGACCTCAGGGAGGAGGGGATGGAGCTGCATTTGCTTTCTTAGCTCCCCAGGTGTTCCCCTGCCCTGAGGGGCTCCTCTGGAAGGAGGGGGAGGGAACAGACCTTTCTGAATGTGCGGGCTGTTGGTGAGCTGGTCTTCCTCCTACTTACTGTGGGTGTCACTGCTGCTCTCACCATTGGTAGTGAGCCCATCGTCTTCTTCTCTGACCACTGCTGGCTGTGGACTAGGTGTGGGTCCACTGCCCAGGTCCTCAGTTTCAAGCAACTCCCCCAGTGGTGGTGAGAAGTGGCTTCATCTCCCTGCTGACCCCCAGCTGGAGCCATCACGCCTCTGATGCTCGCATTCCTTCCCCCGCACTGGAGAAGCCTGAGGCCCCAAACTTCATCTGTGCTTTGTGACCCATTTCTAGACTCAAGAGCGTTGGTGGGTTGATCTGCCATACCTCTTGGGAACCAGGAATTCAAAGGCCTAGTGTCCATCCCACCCATCAAGGTGGGGAAAGGGAACCACTTCCCTTCCCAAACACCGATCTCCTGAAAGTCTCCCTTCTGGGCCCCCCTCCTATGTAAAGATTGGATGGAAGGCCAGTCCCACAGAACGGTGTTTCCCATTAGTCCTGCAGGAAGGTGCGTCTCCACCCAGTTTGCATCTCCTGATGTTGTAAGCGGGGTACTTAGCATCCTTAGTTGTCCTGTGCAGGCACTCCTGGGAGGTCCTTCTCCTCCCCGTGTGCCACCATGCTGCACAATTGATCTGGTGTGGAGGAACCACAGTCCACACTCGTGGAAACACTGAGCGAGAGTCAGTCGTAGCCCCTGCTGGGCCCCCGTGGTGCTCTGCTAGCACCTCAACGACAGCACATATTTCATGCCATGTGTGCTGTGAGCTGTGTCTGTCTGCCCAACAAGACTGAGCTTTTCAAGGTCAGGAATGTATCTGATGCATCTGCCTCTCCCCTCTTCATCATTTAGCAAAGGATTTCATACCCACTGGATTCTCAGGAAGCCTTTGAGTAGACTTTGCTAAAGGAGCTCAGTTTGAAAACTTGTCTCAGAAAGGTTTAATGTAAAATGAAGGTGATTTTTCACTATTTTTTAAAATGTATGTATTTGGTGGCAGGTGTTAAAGGAGAAAAAGGATCCTGGGGTCTTCCTGGCACGAAAGGAGAAAAAGGCGATCAGGGGGCCCAGGGGCCACCAGGTACTCCAGCTCTTGTTCTAGATCTTGCCTTTGACTTTTGGTCCTGAGAAGTGCAGCTGAGCCAGAGAGTAAGACCAATCACGTTACCACCCTGCTGACCATGGCTCCACTGAGGTCTAGTGAGACCTGGTCACGGGCCTGGTGTGTCCAAGATGGAGCATTGTCAAGAGTGCCCAGAACTCCCAATTGTTCATATTTCATATGTAAAACAAGACCCATAGGGGCCAGGGACTCACCCAGGACCCCACAGTGTCTGGGTTGCTGGGCCCAGACTAGCACCCCTTTCTGCCTCCGAGCCCAGTGCCGACCCTATTAGCTAACCCAGTGCAAGGTCACATCCACTGGGAAATAACCGTGGTCGCCAACTTGGAGACCTGTATTTTTAAATTTCTGAAACTATGATTTTGAACTTTATGAAGGGTTTCTTTGTCAGGTCCTCCAGTTGATCCAGCTTACCTGAGACATTTTCTGAACAGCTTGAAGGTGAATATTTCTCTACTAAACACATGGCCTCTGTTTCCAATGCCTTGGCTGCATGTCAGAGACCAAGTTCATCCCACTCCTACTGAAATATTCCCATGTTCTCTGCTTCCAGGGGGAAAATGGGGACAGGGGGTTCAAAGGAGAAAAAGGAGACTCTAACGACAACATCTTTGTGTCTGGGCCTCCAGGCCTGCCAGGAAACCCAGGCCTGGCCGTAAGTAGCAGCCCCTCCAGGTCATCTTCCCCACGGCCTTGGGCTCTCCCTGGAGCCCCAGTAGGACCAGGCAGTTGAGGAGCCGAGGGTTAGTCACTGTACTCTGAGCTGGAGGCAGGATTTGGGGATCAGCCAGCTCTCCCCATATTGTTGATTGATGGGGAGGGAAGAGATGTGGCCAAGGCCATGTGCAGTTAGGTAACTTCCAGGCTGCTAAGCACACTGCCTTATTCCTGTAAATGGTGGAAAATTCGCTCAATGCAAAGAGTTATTAATGGTGAACACATCAGATAAAGGAGGCAGAATGGAAGGTGAGGGAGATATTTTTAGAGGAACTATTTGATTCTTCTGAAATTTTATCAAGGAAGACACTCCTAAATAGGCTTGGTCTTTCTAGGATGAGAGATTTTTCCAAGCCACAAGAGAGAAAATCAAGCTATCCCCCCAAGAAGAATATGGGCAGATGGTTGACCTTTGGTTCCGGTAGAACCAGCAAAGCCAGAGATCAGGGCTCTACTTCTAGCTGTGCCTCTCACTTGCTTTGTGATCTTGGGCAAGTCCTTTCCCTCTCTAGGCTTCAGTTTCTTCATCTGTGAAGTACAAAGTCTACACTAGATGATCTCCAAGGTCCCTTCTGACTCCAGGGCTCTCTGGGGTTCTCTGTAGCATCATTCAACATAATGACTGGGCTGCTGTCCTTGAGACCCTTCTCTCCCTTGAATTGTACCAAGACTGGGGATACTAATAACAATAGCTGGCATTTATTCCTTCTTATAAATGTCCTCATGAAAGGAAGAGATAGGATTTCTAGTGATGAATGGTGCTTTCTCTACTCTTACTGTGTACTTGCCTTGACAGGGCCAGAAAGGGGAGACTGTCATCGGGCCCCAAGGACCTCCAGGTATACCTGGCCTGCCTGGGCCACCTGGCTTTGGAAGACCTGGTGCCCCTGGGCCACCAGGACCCCCGGGACCACCAGGACCTCCAGCTATCCTGGGAGCAGGTTAGTTCTGTGAGCAGTGCCCTCATTCACGCTGCCCCTACTAGTGTGCTTAGGGTCACTGCATCTGGGTGGCATGTCCCAGCCACACTGTCTAACAGAGGGCTGCTTGCTGGGTGGAGCCTTATTTCTTTTCTTTTTTTTTTAAATTGAGATATAGTTTATACATCATAAAATTCACCCATTTAAAATGCACAATTCAGTAGTTTTTAATATATTCACAAGGTCATGCAGCCATCACCACAGTCTAATTCTAGAACATTTTCATCACACCAGAAAGAAATTTTGTACCGTTAGCAACCACTCTCTTTTCTCTCTTCCCCTCTCCTCCCCCAGATCTTAGCAACCACTAATCTACTTTCTGCCTCTGGATTTGCCTATTCTGGACATTTCATGTAAATGGAATCATGTAGTACACGGCCCTTTGTGTCTGACTTCTTTCACTTGGCATAATGTTTTCAAGGTTCATCCGTGTCGTAGCATGTATCGGAACTTCTTTTTATTTATGGCTGAATGATATTTCCTTGTATGGATGTACATTTTGTTCATTCATTAATCTGTTCATGGACATTTGGGTTCTTTCTGCTTTTTGACTATATGAATAATGCTGCTATGAACATTCGTGTACAAGTTTTTGTGTGAACGTATATTTTCAGTTCTCTTGGGTATATACTTAGAAGTGGAATTGCTGGGTCATATGGTAACTCTATGTTTAACTTTTTGAGGAACTGCCAAACTGTTGTCCAAAGGAGTCACAGCATTTTGCATTCCTACCGATGGTGTATGAGGGTTCCAATTTCTCTTCATCAAGATTATTATATCTTTATTATATCTTTTTATTTAGCCATCTGAATGAGTGTGAAGTGGTATCTCCTTGTGGTTTGGGTTTGCATTTCCCTAACGACCAGTGGCCTTGTGCATCTTTTCACATGTGGGTGGAAACTTCCCGCTGCTCTGTTAATGCCTTGGGGACTTAAGAACCTGCCTTAAGGACCAGCATTGATTGTATCTCTCTATGTAGAAATCTATTCACCCCTTGAGCCTCACTGCCTCAAATGCAAAATGGGTGAAATTTTAAAAACCTTCATTTATTGAGTATTTATCAAGTGCCAGGCATTTTGCTAATCATTTTACTACAGTATTTTATTGAATTCTCACAACGACCCTTCAAGAAAAGTATTAATATCTCCATTTTACAGGTGAGGAAAGTGAGACCCAGAGATGTTTAGGAACCTTTCCAAGCTCACACAGCTAACAAGTGACACCGGCAGGATGGGGACCTAGACCAGAATAGCTCCAAGCCTGTGTTATTTCCACTGTGCCTGTGGTGGAAGATAGTCATATCGATAGTAGCAGCGATAGCATAACTGCGTGCTTTTTTGTTGTTTGGATGGGCATGAGCCAGGTATGGTGGAAGCACAGCAGGGAAGAGACTTACAGACTCTGGGGCTCAGGGAAAGGTTTACATGGGAAGTGACTTTGGGGCTGGGGCTTGGGCTTTGACTTAACCTTGGATCTTTTTCTTTTTTTTTTTTTTTTTTAAGAAATAGGGTCTTGCTCTGTCACTGAGGCTGGAGTGCAGTGACACAATCATAGGTCACTGCAGCCTCAAGCTCCTGGGCTCAAGCAATCCTTGCACCTCAGCCTTCCAAATAGCTAGGGCTACAGCTAAAGCTGTTAGCCATGCCTGGCTAATTTTTTAAATTTATTGTGGAGGTGGGGTCTCACTATGTTGCCCAGGCTATCTTGAACTCCTGGCCTCAAGTGATCCTCCCACCTTGGCTTCCCAAAGTGCTGGGATTACAGGCGTGAGCCACCGCCTAGCCTAGACCCTGGCCTAGCCTTGGGATCTTTTGGCTGCAAGTGACAGAAACATAACTCAAAGTAGCTCAAAGGGAAATTTATTGGATGTGAAGGAGGGAGTGAACAGTCAACTCACGGGAAGGGTAGACGTGCCCCTGGACCTCAGGAACAGCCAGAACCAAGGACTAACCCCTGCCAAGATCCTCTGGCCATCTCTTTCTGAGCTTCTCTCTATATGCCAGTTTCATCCTTCCTCACCACAGACCACATCCTCTGCATGGTGAGAAATATGGTTACTGACAACATACAGCTTCTACTGTCAGCTCAAAATCTTGAAGTTCTTTCTCAGTTTTAGTTTGAAAAGTCCTGGGGTGGGGCAAGTCCCTGGGAAGGATTCTGACGAGCCTATGTTGGGCTAGCTTCCCAACCTTGGACCCATCACCTGTGGCCAGGAGGTAGGATCACATGGGAACATGGTAGCTCTTTCTGGAACCAAATGGTTGTAGAGGTGAAGGGGGAGATCCTAAGAGAAGATGATGAGGATACTGGTCCTACAAAAGAAGAAGGGGCTGGGTAGATAAAACCAGAGGTGCCCACACAGCCTTGAGGGAGGACTAGGATTGCAGGAGGTGGAGGCACATTACAGGGTGGGTACAGGATGCAGAGAATCTGTCATCCGTAGCAGCACTGCACTGGAGGGACCCAGGATGCCTCGCTCCATTGAGCAAGGATCACCCTTCACATAATGTATGGCAGCAAGTCGCACTTTACAAAACGCTTTCATGGCTGTTATCCCATGTCATCTTCACAGCAACCCTGGAAGGGAGAGGAAATGGACATTATTATAAAATTCTTCTCATGGATGAAGACGCTGAAGCTCACAGAGGTTGAAAGACTTTCCCAAGATCACTAATACTCACAGGAGGCATGGCTGGGATCTAAATTCAAGTCCTCTGACCCTTTATCCACTAGATGTTTACCACCTAGGTATGGATGTTCAAGTCCTATGTTGGAACTGAAGACTTGCTTGCAATGACCTGAAGAATCATATAATTTTACTGGAACTTGTAAGAACATCTTTAACTCTGCCGTGAACTTTGAAGATTTGAGGCAGGGATCAGGGGATTAGAGAGGTAGAAGAAGAACAAAGGAATAGTTGTAATAATACTTCTCTATGTTTGTCTAGAGTGAGGGTTTTTCGATTGGAGAATCATGGATTGCTAAACAGTGCAAGGATGTACCTCAGGGATCTGTCATCCCACTAACATTTTTTGTAGAATTGAGTGTATGCATTTGTCAAGGGAAGAGGGCAATAGCCTTTTTCTGATTTTTAAGGGCACTGTGACTCTTCAAAAGCTAAGAGCTCCTGGTTGAATGCTGTACAATTTGCAAAACAGTAAGTTCTCACCACAGCCCAGTGAAGAAGAAATGCCTGTTTACATTTTGCAGATGAGGAAACAGGTTCAGAGAGCTCACTGTTTCCTCAAGACCACATAGCAGAGAATTGACAAATGGGGGACTTGAGTCCATGTCTCTGGCCCCAAGGCCAGGGCTGCTGTCCCTGCACCACTCTGGCCTCCTTCCTCCGCCCAGCACCTGCTCTTCCTCTTTCTGGGCCTGCTTCCTCTGTTTGGTGGTCACATGCTTGTCTCTTGGGTGAAGTAAGTTGTATGAGTCAGGATATTTTTGGATGTAAGTGACAAAAAAATTCAACTTAAACTGGCCTTCACAAACCACAACAAAAGGAATTTATTCACTTATAAAACTGAAAAGTCCTGGGCATGGCTTGATCCAGGTTGACAATCAAAGAATCACAGCTCTTCCTCAAACTAGTCAATATGGCTTAAGTCATATGCTGGGTCCAGAGCACCCAACATGCAGTTGCATGTTGGGATGCTTTGTAGCGCTGTGAGTGGGGTTGTAAACACTTTGCTTGGGTGATCAGCTGACACCTGGGGCATTTTTCAGAGAGCGTGGTTTTTTGTAACTTTTCTTTTCTGCTTTGTCTTAGCTGTGGCCCTTCCAGGCCCACCTGGCCCTCCAGGACAACCAGGGCTTCCTGGATCCAGAAACTTGGTCAGTATCATTATCAATGTGTATTCATCATTCCATCTGGGATGGATTTACTTAAAACTCTGGCTATAGCATGTAGGGCCTGGTACCCTTTTGGGATTAGCCTCCATGACAGTAGAATTGGTGCAATTCCACAAAGAGTAGAGGGAATTTATTATTGATTCAGATGACTTATTATGCATCATTTGTTATTATATGAGAAAAAGAATCATTTGTTATTTAAGTTCCACCCTTAGAATCCTTAATTGACTAAGCTATAACAAAAACTAATCATATAATATTATATCAAAAATCATCAGCCCAAGAGTATAAACAACATCACAGAGGTTCCCTGTGCTGGTCATATTTACACTGGGTAATTCAGCCTTCTATCTTCTGCCAAAGGATGTCTTTTGTACATTTGTTACTCTGCAGTTCATGGGAATAAGGTATGGCACACTGAGATCATTAGAATGCACAAAAGATGGATAAATACCTCGCAAGGATGTCAAGAGTCCTAAGAATGCTCTTTGATCTTTGCTGGATTTTAGTCAGAAAATTTGGCTGCCGAAAGAGAGAACCATCCAGCCAATGATAGAATTTTGATGTTTGGTTCCTTTGGGGGGACTTCTAAGCCATTTTGATGTACAAAGCCATTATCTTCAAGGCTAAGTGAAAATTAATTTTTTATAATCTTTCTTAGTGAAAATGAAAAATAAAAACTCTCTTAGCTGATATTTCTTTGAGATTTGATGCTCCTCAATAGATTTTTGCAGCTTCTGTGTCTGCTCCTAGATATGCCAAATGACTGTCTAATCTTTGGCAGTTTTCTAGATGGAGAAATTACAGACCCTCGTTTTCTATCATGTATTTAATATTGTAACTGCCCGGCTAGACAAAAAAGATTTAAGACCTAAGTACAGTTGCTCACTTTCTTGCATTTCTTACTCCAAATGGAAATAAACTTGAAACTCCTCAAAGAGTAGCATGAAATGATACCACTTAACAATGTCAGGACCACCACACAGCTTCAAAAAATGGAAGAGACAGCACTTACCAGTGATTTTGCTAATACTAAAACCCAACAAAGACAACTCTGTTGACAATTTTTAAATGTCTTTGTACTCACAGAATGTTACCTTTTTTGATTAATTCATTTATTATAATTTAGATTTGTGTTTCAAAATAATACATGTTTTTGTTTTATCAGAAAGAATGCCCTTTAGTTATTAGTGAATATCTACATCTCTGTATGGCACAATAAGCCTTTTTATTGAGCACGAGGGGATGGTTCATATTTGACTATACAAAGAGGCCAGTTTGGTCAAATTGTGCCCTTGTTCTGATGATAACAGCAGTGTTTGGAATTTGAATGATCTGACAGGTCACAGCCTTCAGCAACATGGATGACATGCTGCAGAAAGCACATTTGGTTACAGAAGGAACATTCATCTACCTGAGGGACAGCACTGAGTTTTTCATTCGCGTTAGAGATGGCTGGAAAAAATTACAGGTAATTCCTAAACTTCCTTTAACAAACTGCCTCCAAATACCCTCTAAAAATTATAACCTACTCCCATAAATGCCATTTTTCTGCTTTGAAAATAGGCGAAGTTTCTAGTTGATGTTTCATTTCAATGTACTGTTTTCCTTAAAGCTGGGAGAACTGATCCCCATTCCTGCCGACAGCCCTCCACCCCCGGCACTTTCCAGCAACGTGAGTAGTTTCCCTGCTTTGTGGCTCATTCCTTCATTCACCAGGGTTTCTGGAGTCCCCCTTGGTATCCAGCGCATGCTCTGCAACTGGACAGCCAGCTCTGCATGGTTTAGTACCTGGGGAAACCCAGAAGTTACTAGGTGCCAACAGAAGATTCTCACAACAGACTGGAGGGAGAACTGGATCCAGAGGCTGGAGACCTGCTGTTCCCATGTGGTACCTGAATCCTCCTGGGCAAGCGGCTTCACCTCTCTTGGCCTCAGTTTATTCATCTGTGAAATCCTTGGTTGGCATAAGCAATTGAGAAGATTCCTTTAATTTTTAACACTCTCTGCCTTGTAAGAACATGGTTAACTGACGTTGTCCATCCTTTAGCCCTACAGGCAGCCCTTTGAGGCAGGTACCCCACTTTACAGATGATGAAACTGAGGCTTTGGAGAGGTGGCTTTCTCTATTAAGTGAGAGTTGGTTTTTAAACATGGGCCTTCTGCTTTCTTGGTTCAGTGCTCTTTTTAAAAGTCTTGAGAACATCTCCTCCCTTTCTGAGGATGACTTTTTCATTCAAGCCTGAATCTCTTTACAGTTAAGAGTCACAGTTAGAGACAATGACAAACTATTTAAAGTATCTTCTCAGGAAACATTGCACTTGCTGCCCACCATGTAGCAGTTCTAGAAAAAAGGAAAGGAAGAAACGTTGCACTTGCACCTCAGCATCTTCTGGAGAACGGATTGAATGCATATTCAGAACTCTTTCTTTTCCTCTTTTACCTAACAGCCACATTACCCTCAGCCTCCACTGAACCCTATTTCAAGTGCCAATTACGAGAAGCCTGCTGTAAGTACGATTTATGCATTTACTCTGCAAATACTGAGCGTGTGTCTATGATGTGCTAGGCCCCGTGCTTAGTACACAGTCCCTACCGTCAAGATGCTTGTGGGCTGGCAAGAGAGGCAAACAAAAAATAGAGAATTACAATGCAATTGTGTGCTAAGTTGTTTGGGTGAAGCAAACACAGGGTGCTGGAGGTACGAGGAAAGCCAAAGAAGTCTACCTGGAGGAGGTGACCTCTAAATAAGATCTAAAGGATAGTTGGGTTCAGGAGCCAGGTTGGAGAAAGAAGGTGGGAATTCCAGGCAGAGGGAAGATGGGACAGAGAGAGGCAAGGGGAAGTACTGTGCAGTCCTATAACTGCAAGTATTTCAGTCTGGCCAAAGGAGTAAAGCTCAAGGCAGAAAAGGAAAAAGGTTTAGTTTGCAGGAGTCAGCAAGGGCAAGGGCTAGTCATCAAGGGCCTGTAAGCCAAGCTGAGTACTGTGACCTTTTCCTGTGGGCAATGGGGAGCTACTGGAGGGTGTAAAGCAGGAGAAGGGTATGATAAGATCAGAATTTCAGAAATTACCTTCATCACAGTGTCAAATGGGTCAGAGGGGACATGAGCGGGGCTCTGAAGGCCAGTGAGGTGGCTCCTGTGCTATCACAGCAGTGAGCATGTCGATGAGTAGGCAGATTGGAGAGACATGAAGGAGGCAGGAGGGACCAATCTGATCATTGGCTGTCTATGGGGTAGTGAGGATGAGAGAAGTCAGAAATGACACCCAGATTTCTGCAGGGGTGATTGAGTGGTGACAGTTTCCTCTCCAGAGATCATTTCATTGTTGGGATTAGAAACTTTCACTCTATTCCTTTGCTAGTTTAAGTAAAGATCTTGTTCAAATCATTGCAGGAACCTCAAGGAACTCAGTTGCAGGAAGCCCAGCCAGGCCTGGGGACTCTTGTCTCTGCCATTAGTCTGCTTTACTATTTCTGCAGACCACCTTCTGCAAGGGTCTTTCTTCCCACCCAACACACGTACATAGGTTATGTGAGCTTGCACACAGCTTTGAGTTGCCCTGGCACTGATTCTGGCCCCAACTCTGAATCTACAGCTACCAAGCCCAATACTACCTGACTCAGCTCAGAGTCCTGGGAGATACAGTTTATATGGTCTCTCTTGGGTCAGTTGCTCACTCCCTGCCCAATTGAGAGTAGCCAGGAGAATGAGGTTGAAGGCCTAAGGCCACTCCTTGTAGCAAGGATTGTAGGGGCACTTTCAAAGAACCAGCCATGGGCGTGACAGACATTAGACACATGCTTCCTGTACTGCCACTGTTCACCAAGGAGGAACTCATTTGGAGCATGGTGAGTCCGAGGCACCTGGAGGAAACCTGCGTGGAGACTACCAGGAAGGGATAGGATGTGAAGGTGTGGAACCCAGCAGTGGCATCTGGTCTGGAGATGAGCCACACAATTGTTATAGGGGTGGTGGGAGTCCTGCAAGTGAATCTATGCAGTGAAAAGGGATTGGACTATGTGAAGCAAAAACAAAAGGGAACTGATAGAAGAAATAGGAGAAGGGAACCGGGAAGCCATAGCCAGAGAGGAAGAAAGAATGCCAAGCAAGGTAGTAGTCAACAGTGTCCAAGACTGCCAGGAAATCCATAAAAAGAACTAAAAGGTATCATTCAAATTTAGAAACTAGAACATAGCATTTCAGTGGCTGACGAGATTCTAGTTGGTTGAGGAGTAAATGGGAGGTGAGGGAAGGGGGCAGTGAGTGCAGGTAACCCTTCAAAAAGCCCCCAAAGAAGTTAGGGCAGTTAAGACTTTTATACAGTATTTTGTAAATCCAATAGTAATACATATTCATTATAGAAAATTTTGACAATGCATAAAAAGAATGGAGAAGAAAATAGTAACTTACCTATAATTTTACCAAAACTACAACCACCCACAAAATAGCCATTTTAACATTTTGATTGTTAAAACGTTATTGTGTTCATAAAGGTGATACATATGCCTTATAAAAATGTTCTAGCAATTAGAGAAATACAAACATGGGAGCATAAAAACCCCCAATCTTGCCGTTCAGAAACAACCATAATTCCAGACACTTCTCTGTGTCTCCTTAAAGGAGAGGTGGAGGGGGGTGGGATTAGAGGCTTGGCGGGGAGCCCTGCACTTGTCCTGTACCTTTCATTTATTTATTTATTTTTTTGAGACAGGGTCTCTCTCTGTCATCCAGGCTGAAGTGCAGTGGCATCGTCATAGCTCACAGCAACCTCAAACTCCTGGGCCCAAGGGATCCCCTTGCCTCAGCCCCCCCGAGTAGCTGGGACTACAGGTGCACACAACCACGCCTGGCTAATTTTTCAATTTTTTTGTAGAGATGGGGTCATGCTCTTGCTTAGGCTGGTCTCAAACTCCTGGTCTCAAGCTATCCTCCCGCTTCAGCCTCCCAGAGTGCTAGGACTACAGGCATGAGCCACCTTGCCCGGCTGTGCCCTGTACCTTTCTTAGGTGGCTGCTGACATTTGGGAAGCCTCATTCCATCAAGGCCTCTTGTGAATGCCCTTTGATGTAGCCCCAGAAGCACACTGGTTGCAGGGTGATTAGACCACAGGGCCTCTTCCCTCAGGTGTCAGAGTCTCCAGATGCATGAGAAGGAGGAAGAACAGGTGGGGGCAGTGTAGACAATGGCAGGGGCATCAGAGGGCCAGTGTGTGTGTGTGTGTGTGTGTGTAGGTAGAAGTCTGGTGGCCTGGAGGTGGTGGTGGTGAGTGGGCAGTGTGCTGAAGCCCCCTCCCATCCTAATGGCTGGAAACGTGGAGCCTAAAATGCCAGCCACTGGAAGGCCTGTTGGGGAAGCCTCGGTTTGCGGGGGTGGGGAGGGAGACTGGGAGGAGGCTTGACCCGGACCTCTGTCTAGGCGGTGATCAAAGCAGAACCAGGATGAATAATGAGAGAGAGTGGGGGAGGTGGCAGGCTGGGCATCTTTCCTGAGCAGGAGACAAGGAAGGAGAGGGGTGGTGAATGGAGGACAATGCCCAGAGACGCGCGAGGACTGTGTGGGGCGGCCTGGACACTAGCTCATGGCCAGCCGTAGCCAACCGGCTGGAAGCTGGGGAAGCAGAAGGCCAATGTGGCAGGCCTGCGTGCTGGGACTTGTACACAGAGGCTTTGTTCAGGTCCGGCCACCTCCTGCCCCACCACATTAGGCTCCTTTCATGTCCTTTGGCTTAAGATATTTAAAAGTATTTTCATTTTTCCGCAACTTGGTCACGGGTCCTGCACTAGCCCTCCCCAGCTGTAAGTGGATGAGATAGAAGCAACCCCTGACACGAGCTCGAAGAGGAGGGAATGCGTGTCCCTTGATTGTTGAATGTATTCCCGAGGGTGTGGCAGAAAGGGCTGGGAGAGAGGGCAGTAGAGGGAGGCTGGGCTTGGAGAGAGAAAGTGTGGAGAAATGGACTATGGAATGGCTTTTGTTCTGGCTGCTGACCAAGATGGCAGGGATGTGAAGCTAGAATTACTATTAGACCCCTCGTTTCCAGAAGGGTCTATCCCAGTAGTCTTTGTCATAAGTGTCATGTCCTCCTTTTAACGCCTTTGCCCTGGGCCCCTCACGTGGTCAGCCCAGGCCTGCTCAGGAGGTGGAAAAAACGGCAGCAGGCAGATGGCTTGGTGAAGCTCTGGGATCCAGGACCCACTGGAAACTGAGGTGGGTGGACCTGGAAGTCTCAAACATATAGCCCGCAGCCTGGATCCAGATCTATTCAGATCTCTGAAGTGCTTTATTTGGTCCAAGCAGTGTTTTGTTTTGTTTTTCTCATCTAAGGGAGAAATTTCTACCACTTAGAGCTGTTCAGAAAACTGAAGCAGGCAGCTTTAGGAGACCGTAGCTCTCCTTCCCCAGAGATGGTCAAGCAGAGACTGTGATCCCAATGTCAAGGAGAGGTTGAATAAGATGACCTAAATGTGCCTCCCAGCCTACAAAGTCTAGGATCTTCTTAGAGACATGAGATGTTTATGGGGGTTGGAGTTTGCCTTTGATTCTAACTGCACTGTGTTTTCTCTTACTTTTTTCAGCTGCACTTGGTCGCTCTGAACATGCCATTTTCTGGGGACATTCGAGCTGATTTTCAGTGCTTCCAGCAGGCCAGGGCTGCGGGACTGTTGTCTACTTACCGAGCGTTCTTATCCTCCCATTTGCAAGATCTCTCCACAGTTGTGAGGAAAGCAGAGAGACATAGCCTTCCAATAGTGAACCTCAAGGTAAAAACAAATATGGTTCCCATTACCTTCTGGATGCACTGGCCTCCACGGGGCCTAGAGGCAGTTGCCGTCCCACAACATCAGCAGAAGACTGCTGGCTCCAGGTCCAGCTGTCCGCTGACTGGCTGTGCGACTTTGTGCAGGTCATTTTCCCTTTCTGCACCTGTTTCCTTCCTGCTTGGATGGTCTATGATTCTTGGAGCACATAGGAGAAATAATAATATTAATAACTTCTTTCATTTATATAGGGCTTTTTGCTTGTTTACAAGACACTTTATATCTATTCTCTTAATAGGTACTTCCAATAAAAATGGGAGTTATTCTTTTCTCAGTTTGTCAGATAAGAAAACTGAGGCTCAGAGGAAGAAAGCAGTTCGCTCAAAGTCACTGCAAACTAGCATTAGTTTCCTCGACTCCTGTGCCTGGGGCTCTTGGTCCCACCTGAGGATGTCTTCTGGAGGGTATCAGCTGAGTGGCACCAAAGAACAGCTGGGGGACACTGGTCCCAGGGCAGAGGCACTTTGTCCTGAACCCTGGTTTGGTGTTTTCAGAGCATCTAAGCTGCCAAAGCATGGCAGATATTTCTGTGCCCCCATCTGCTGGTAAGGCAGGGCCTTGTAAGGTCCCTCGAATATACCACGGAAATAGCAGACTTCTTTAAGGCTAGAGAGGGAGAGCTCTGTTGCTCCTCACACACGTCCTGGCTCCTAATCACTAACTCGCTCTCAAAGGCACTTCAAGCCCCTTCAGTCCCTGCAACCCCAGTACTCCAATTTGGAATCTTGAGGCTGGCAAGTTCCATCCTGACCCTATACCCAGCACTTTCCATGTCCTCTCCCAGGGATCTCTTCCACCACCCACTGGAATTACTTTTATTCTTAGATCTCTCCACAACAGACCAGGCTCTTTCAGGAAAAGGACTAAGAGATTCATCTCCATATCACCCAGACTGTAGATTGGCACAAGACCAGGCACAAATTATAAGCTCAGTACACATACACAAAAATTTTTAAAGAACAATAATAAAAGAAAGACCTAAAATATACTTTTGATGGGGAGGAGCATCGTACACACATATGATAAGAGACATTGCCTCAGGAAATAAGACAGTAAAGCAAAAGGGTTCACGTATGGATTATAAAATCAAACTATAAACATTTCTGGAGTTTCTCCTCTGTCCAGGCTCTGGGATTGGGGCTGGGGACTTCAATGTGAGGTGTCATCTGGGCTTTGGAGAATGAGTAAAAAAAATCTAGTGCATTTGTAAGCTGATGATACAATGATTCTAATGTGGCATTTTGTCTCTATAGGGCCAAGTACTTTTTAATAATTGGGACTCGATTTTTTCTGGCCATGGAGGTCAGTTCAATACGCACGTTCCAATATACTCTTTTGATGGCCGAGATGTAATGACAGATCCTTCTTGGTAAGTGAGGGTGGAAATCCTTAGATATGGCATGATGGGCAGTGTTAGGAAGCATCCTAACGATCAGATACCTCTATCAGCTGCCCCTCTGGGATGCTGCCAACATAAAGCCACAGTGAGGCAACTGAGGGCCGTGGAAAAAGCCCTGTCCTTGGAGCCGGAAGACCCAGGTCCAGTAGCTTAATATAAGACCTTGGGCAAGGCATTTCCACTCTTTGAGCCTCAGCTGCCTTACCTGTCAAATGGGGAAGATAATCATATCTATACCATAGGATTGTTCTGCAAATAAAATGAATATGTGTGAAAACAGATAGCATGCAGTGGGCACTTAATAAGTGGTAAGCAATGCAACTTCTGGTGGTCCTGTAACTCTGTACTGTGAGTTGCATTCTAAATCTTTGGAAATTATGTGTGCTTTTCAGAATAGAACAACTCAGCAAACCTTTCCTCAGTGTCTACTTTATACCAGGCCTGATACCAGGCCTGGAAGGCACAGTGATAAACCTATACGGCCCCTACCCGTAAAGGACTCACAGTCTACAGAGACACAGGCTAACAGTGATTCTAGACAGAATGTTGTAATCATAAAATGGAGAAACAGATATCATAGAGGAGTGTAGAGGAAACATTCATTTTTATTTTTCTTTAGGGGCAATAATCAGAGAAGTCTTCCTGTAAGAGGAAGCATTTATTGGCCTTTGAAAGATGAGGAGTCACTGGTCTAAAAATGAAAGAGAGGCCACTCTAGACTAAGGGACCTCATAAGCGGAGGTTTAGATTCACAAAAGCAGAGGATGTGATTTGGAAATGTCTGCAAGCTGCGTATGGCTGGAATATCGTGTGTTCAGAAAGTTGGCAAGAGCAATGAGGATAGACAGGTGATTGGCATCAGACCAAGGAGGGTTAAGGAGTTTGACTTGATTCACTAGACTTATGCCAATTTGCTTATCAAGATATCCCACAGAGAAGTGTCATTTCAAAAAGTAACATGACAAAATTACTTTTCAGGCCCCAGAAGGTCATTTGGCATGGCTCCAGCCCCCATGGGGTCCGCCTCATGGATAAGTACTGTGAAGCGTGGCGAACCGCGGACATGGCAGTCACGGGATTTGCCTCCCCACTGAGCTCGGGGAAGATTCTGGACCAGAAAGCATATAGCTGTGCTAATAGGCTAATTGTCCTGTGTATCGAAAACAGTTTCATGACAGACACTAGGAAGTAATAACCTTCCAATGATTCTTAAAGCGTTTTCAAATTTTTCTCATGTGAAGAGTTGACACTGAAATCTAAAATGTTTAAATGTTGTAAATATTACAGTTTTTTATTACACATTCGTTGTAAGAGCAACCAAAGAAAACATACCTCAATACACTCAAAACTGAAGATATAAAGGACTCAGATCAAAGACAAAATCTGATCCATCTATTGGTGCTAGATTCTGCAGGAAACCCCATGCAGTGTGAACACATCCCAGCACAGGTTAAGAGCAAGTCAAAAACAAAGGCCATGGCATTCTGCCCACTGCATCCTTCAGAAAGTTACTTCCTCCTTTTAGGCATTGTTGTTGAGTGTTAAGATGTCCTTCATGTTTTCTTACAAAGTCAGTGTTTAGAAATGTTACCCCTTTCTAAGTTATGTGCAGACTGAATGCTTTATCCCACACATCCATCATTTGCAACTGGTGTTCTTACAGAGAAACAGAACTGCTCAAATGATCCTGTTTGTATTTTCTGATATTACCAGACTTTAATGTTTTTTTCCTAAGATATTACTGCCCTCATGCTTTAGGAGTTTTATATTTTTACACAATCATATTTTAGTATGGCATCTGTTTATATAACTCTGACTTGCTGGAAAAGTTGAAACTCCAAATTATCTGAAACTAGAAAAGAAATAGCACATAATTACTACTTTCTCTTGGTGGCTCTCCTCCCCACCCCCACCCCACGACTTTATGACTTGCATTTGGCAAGTCTTGAACTATAACCGCAACTGAAACAAACAGGTTCATAGAGATGAATTTTCTGAGAAACATATCTCTTCATGCTGTATACTTTGATTTTTTTTTCCATGTAAGTGAACATAAAAACATCTTTTCCAGGCGCTTTCTTCTGTTCGACTTTGTCCCCCTCACTCCCTTATTCTCCCTCACTGATGTGGAAGCTGACCTGAGGTGGGTTTGCTAATCCTGTCACTGCCGCCTATGCCTCTCCTCAGGTGGTGAGCAGAGAACAGAAAGATTTTCCCATCATGCCCATCTGCTCTTGCCTGTTGTCTCCCCCATGGTGGGGGCAGTGTGGGGCGGGCAGAAGAGCCCCAGACTGTGAAACAGGATGAACTTGATTCTGCCACCGTCTCAGTGCGTGACTTCGGGCAAGTCTGCTTCTGTCTCTCAAGGAGGTTGGGATAAGACAAGCATAATTTCAGCTCCCAGTTATTAAACATCAGACTTATTATATATCCCATCTAATTTTCATAGTAACTCTGCAAGGTAGGCATTTTTACCTCCACTTTACAAATGAAAAAAAAAAAAAAAAAAAACCAGTCGAGGCCCAGGAAGTAACTTGTTCCAGGTCATGCAGCTGGCCAGTGGAGGGGCTGGCCTCAGACTCAGGGTCTGTCTCACTCCAGACCTTCCCAGGAGCCACCGTGCAAGGCTGCCTCTCTGCTCCCTCCCAGCGCCAAGCGTGTGACTCTCTGGCTCCTGCTCTGACCCTGTAGGAGAAACATAATCGCCAGGCAAGAGGCACGCTGGGACATTTCCTCCCATTCAGCTGGGCTGGCCCAGAAACTCAGCAAAGTGAATTCACCCTCACAGTTCTTGAAGTAGGAAGGAAATTGAAGAGGAAAAAAAAAAAAGCAGCCCAGATCCTTCACTTAGGGGCTTCATAAATGGGAGAGCAGTGTTCCATAAATGGAATGAAGACAGTGATGGGTTGGAAAACCCCAGAGGTGGGTTGTTGAGGACTTGCCCACCCACTAAGTGACAGGGTTGGGGGTGCTTGGCATGGACACAAGCTGCAGGGGAAGGGGGCAGAGGGCTCCTGAGGCCATGCAGTTAGAGCCCACACGGCCCAGGGCCAAGGAAGGAGCAGGTGGGATGGAGCTCTGACAGGGAGACTAATCCCAGGAAGGGGCATTGAGGTCCATTCCCTGGCCGCCCAGGCCTCTTCGTGCACTGGAGGAGGTATATAACCTGCCCTCCCAGAAGGGGCCCCTGAATCACCCCCAGCCCCTTTCAGACTCTGAGAATGACCGTCAGAATCCTGGGCCTGGTGTTCAAGAGCCTTCACTGAGCTTTCCCGTCACATGCCACAGGCCATCAGCCTGGTGTCCTCATGTCACTTAGCCAAGCCACACAGGCTCCTCTGCCAGGCTGTGCTGCCCACGTGCTGCCCCATCTCGCAGGTCCATGTTGCACACCCTCGGTGGGTGGGCAAGTCCACGGGAAAGCCTTAACCACTCCGGGGCTGGCCTGGCCCTTCTGTCAACGGCCAGTGTGTCTGTGACACCCCCCATTCCCCTGGACCTTCCTGCCTTTTCTCATGCTTCCTCCTCTGAGCACCTGATGTGTTTAATATCTGAATCTTGTCACACAATTGAGGTACAAAGGCTGAAGAGTCTGCAAACCTTCATTCTACCCTAGGCCTAGAAGTCTTGAATGTACCTGAAGGCTGGGAAGCCAACTAACAGTCTCAGGCATGATAATGGAGGGAAGGTTTGCCACAAGGGGGTAATCTTTATAGTGCTAGAGGTCTTTGGGGACTTAGTCTGAGTCCATATTACAGACCCTTAAGCTCTGAAGCCTGTGGCATCCAAAATCCCCTGTCCACAACAGAACCAGAGGGACAGAAACAGCTGCCAACCCAGACCCCATGAGAAGGCAGACTTTGGAGGGTGCAAAGGAGCAAAGGGTCGAGAAGGTATGGGGGGAGGGACAGAGAGCATGAAGGAGAAGGTCCAGGAGAATGCCCTCACCAACCTGGGTGTGGTCACAGAGCGTAACTGGGAGAAAAGCTGAGGGAACAGGAGAATGGGCCACAGGACCTGCCTCAAATTTCCCGTGTCCTTTGGACTTTCTGTGGCTTGTACTATGTCACTTGAACCTGTAAGGGGGGTAAGCAGGAGACAACTGTCAGCAATCCAGTACAGCTGAGCATTAGTCAATAAAGGAAACACAACTCAAATCAACAAGCCAGGAAATAAAAAGGAATGTACTGTCTCATGAAATTGGGAAGCATGGGGGACATAGAAACTCAAGCAATGTGGACATGGCAACATGGAAACTTAGTCTGCCTCTTCTCTCTCTCTCTCTGTGTGTGTGTGTGTGTGTGTGGCTGGCTAGCTTCTCCTTTCCTCTGTATATGGCTTCTTTCCTCCAACTGAGGACAAGGTTTCTTCGTGTGGCAGGGGAGTTTGCAGGCAGCTCCAGACTTTGTTATTCCATCAGCCCAGAGAGTGGCCAAAGAGGAAAGAGAAGACTTCCTTTTCCCTCTGGGATTATATTCATTCCTGGATGGACTCTGGTCCCACTTGTGTTGTGTGCCCATGACTGTGATTGGCAGGCCCCTCCCCACCAAGAGGTGAGTTGTGCAGAAGGAACAATTCCTCCACCCAAAATGAATGGGGGTTCGAAATGACCAGAAAAGGGGGACACAGAAGGTTGGTAGGACCCCAAAAATAGACTCTACCGCACACAGCACACAGCAGCAGGGAAGGTTGAGTGTGGGGGATGCTGTGGTGGAGTGATAGGCATAGGTGAGGTGATGCTGACCTTGAATTCTTAGACTCTGTCCTGCAACTCGGGGGGCGCCTTGGGAGGATTTTAAGAGGGTATGAGATGGGGTCGGACCCGTGTTTGAGAAAGATCAAGCAGACCTTTTGTCTATTCATTCATCCATTCAGAAATATTTCTTAAATAGTAATTTTGTACCCAGGATCATGTTTGGATTTGGAGGTACGAAGATAAATGATATCCTCACTTGCCAAATCTACCAAGCCCATTCTAATGCCACCTACTGTTTCATATCTCCTTTATATCTCCTCCTGAGAAACTCTACCAGCTGGGACAAGCACTTGTGTGCCATCCTTGCCTACCCTAGCAGCTGGAGAAGTACTTTTCTGGTTACCCCTTGAGCCCCTGGGCCACCGAGACACCACTGAGCCTCCTCAAAGCTCTTTGATAGCCACTGGCTGATTTCCCCCTTCTGTCTTCCACCCTGTACTTCGATTTATAGGGCAGTTAAGTGTAGAGAGGTTTGAATTTTGGCTGTGCCACCTACTAGCCATGTAATCGTAGGCAAGTTACTAAAAATCTTAAAGTTACTGAAAGTAATCCCCTATGCTTGATCCTTCCCTGCAGCTCAGTTTCTACATCTTTAAAATAGGGATAATAATGGAAACTACTCTCCATTGAGGTAATTTACTGGAAATATTGAGAACAGCATCCTGGCCATCCAATTAGTGTTCACCATCTTTGGCCTGCCCCAGGTGTCTCTCATGGGGCCTGGTAGGGAGGGTCCTTCCTCCAGCCTTACTAGATGGTGTCTTCCAATCTGCCTGGTTGCTCTGCCATCTCCAAGCCCAGGGCTGTGACTCAGCTAGTGCACACTGGTACAACTCTGCCTGTTGTTGGTGAGTATCCACTGTCCCAAGCTCCCAGGTGCCCTGGCTACCCTGTTCCTCTTCTCCGTAACCCAACAACTAAAGTGTTATCATCTGGCTCAGCAGGGGATCTAGGACTCAGACCTGATATGAGGGCTGGATACCTCTGATTGTGCCACGCTGACTGTTAAATAGTCTTACTGTCCCCCTGTGGGAGCCTGCCCCGGACCCTGAGTTCCAAGAAGGACCCAGAGCACCCTGTTATCTGGTATGTGGGTAGGAGAAGATTGCTACCCCTCCTCTCCTTGCAGACTTGCACCTTTCCCTCTGGTCCTTCTCTCAGTTAGTGGCACAACCATCCAGCCAGTAACCTAGGAGTCATTTATTTACTCATTTATTCAATAAATATTGATTGAGTGCCTTCACAGTAGTAGTAATATTAACAATACCACCACCAACAATAAACCATAAAATAAGTGCTAGGAAGTTCAGCAAAGTCAGGATATTTCCATGATGACTACTTCAATTTTTTAAATGTCAAAATATTTTTTAAATATCTTGGGGTGCTCTTGCATGGCTGCATGTGGCACTGGCCCCTCTCTCCCCTCCAACGGCCTGCTGCTTACACCCCCACGCTGGTCTCCCAGCCTCCACAGTGCCTCCTCCTCCAGTTCTCTCTCCATAGCAGGAGAGAGAACTTTCTAAAAAGCCTACCACACTCAGTCAGCGTTTTGGTTTGGGTTCCTCCTTAGATGAGCATTCATTTGCAGAGTTTATATGCAAGGCAGTCCCAGGAGTCACCAGTAAGGGAGTGGGGAAACAAGATGGGGAAGGGAAGGCAGGTATTAAAGGGAACACATAGATACCACTGTGGGTGATTAGATCTAGATTGTACTCTCCTCTTAGGAGCCCTGGGAGCCAGTGTAGCCTGGCACCTCAAAGTTTCCAACCTAAGGGACGAGGGTGCTGTGGTATTTGTACACCAGCCCCCATCAGTCTTGAAAAGTGGGCATCCCAGTACTTCTGGCCTGCCCACACAGGCAGAGTGCATTCAGGTTGCCAGAGAAAGTTCTCGGGCAAAGAGACGTGGACGCTGGCAATCAGAATGTGAAAGTGTACGGGGTGAGGGTGGGGGGCACCCCAGAGCCTGCCATATCAGGCTTAATCTAGCAGGAAGCCACTCAGATTTTATTTCAAGGTAATTTGAACTCACAATAATTTACTAAACCTTATTGAAATGATAAAAACAATTAAAAGAAAGAGAAAAAAAAGCAACCTGCAACACCACTGTTAAAAAAAGCAAGAACGACATCAACCGGGCAGAGACCTTGAGGACTTTCTGGAAGATACGAGCCTGGTATGATTGGATATCCTGCAACCATGGCAAAGGCAGGGCCCATCTGCTAGTCCTCCTGAGGCTGAAACCCATGGGACTGTGCCAGCAGGGGTGCAGGCAGAGGGGAGCGGGAAGAGCTGGGGTTGCTCACAGAGACCTGTGCACTTGCTGATGGCACCCAGAAGAGCTCTCGATCCTTTTCAGTGTGGACTTTTCATATTGGTGAACATCTACGTAACAACGAGCACCAATTAGTCACCTGGGGAGATTCAGTGGCCTTACAAAGGGAACCCACAGATCAATCAAAGCCAATGGCTTCTGTTTAAAAAGAACTATTAGAGAAAACAAGAGATAACTTTTAAAACTTCAAATTTGTATTTTTAGTGAAATTTTAGAGGGTAAAAGAAGCATGAAATGGAATACTAGGAGAACAAGAAACAGTCTTTGAAAATAAAATAATGACTGTATGCTCACCAAAATAAAATAGAAGTATAGCATATATGCTACTGACACTTGATTTCATGAATTATTAGACAAAATCAAAAGAATTAATATGATCCTCTCAGAACATAGACAAAAAGATAAATTTGTGAGATAAAAGATAAGGGAGAGGGAGATAGATACAATGTTTCAATATTTCTATGAGTCAGGATAAGAAAGAAGAATGGATAGAAGTATCAATTAACAAAATAGTGAAAGAAAGGTTCCTGAGCTGAGGAGAGAGTTTTATTCATGGATTGAAATGGTTCACTGAGTCCTGGACAGAATTGTTGCAAAAAAAATCCACCCGAGCACATATGTGGTAAGATTTCTGCATTTCAATGATAACGTAAAAATCCTATAAACTTCTATACAGAAAGAAATTCAGACTGGCGTTGGAGTCCTCATTTGCAATATTAAAAATTAGAAGACAGTGGAGCAATGTGTAAATAATCCTGTGGATTAAGATTAGGATATTAAAATTCCACAGCAGCCAAGCTTTCATGTAGGAGAACAAAAGTGAGACACTTTCAGAAATGTCAAGACTTAAATTATAGCATCCAGGTACCCCTTCTGAGAAACCAACTTTGTGGAGGAATTACAACCAAATGGAAATTAATGGAGAATTAAGATCTCTCAAAGTAGAGTACATCATGACATACAAAAATCTAATGAGATACAAAGTCAAAATAATTTATAGTTATGTCCAAATCCGTGTTTCCCAATGTGTAGTATGTGTACCACATATAGGTTGAGGTGGTTTTTACTTTAATAGTTATATATTAATTTTAATATGCATTAGAAAAATATAGGTAGGCACCAAATCCATAATTCCACATTTATTTTTGTTTAATATGAAGTGGGTATTTGAGTTTTTAAAAAGTGTGTTGGTTGAAAGAAAAATATTAGGTAACTAATAGTATAAATGGTATATTGTCAAGATGATAGGCAAATGACTGAATTTTGGGAAATGTTGAACTGAGTGGTTGTTGATAATGTGGTTGTAAAATATGGTCCAGACTTTACCCAATTGTGATGATAAAACAAGTTCACGTTTCTTTTAAAACCTAAATTACAAGTCAGATTCCCTAGGTATGAAATTAGCACAAAGTCGTCTTTTTCTTTCTCAAATATTCTTCAACAATTCCTCCTTCAAATATTCCAGGGTTGCTTATTTTGCCCAGAAATTAGTTCGAGTCATTGTTTATCTGTGGGTACCTTCTGGGAGAAGGGAATTCAGGGATGTCCCCTGTGGCCAGATTCACTTCCCTCATGTCAATGCTCCATTGGCAGTAAGTGGCGAGCTGGTGTTTCTGAGAACTCTGCTGAACTCAGGGTGATCTTGAAGAGATGTTCTGGTGGTGCTGTCACCCAGACCACCCCAGCTGCCACTGATACCAGTCTCTGCCAATCAATGACACAGTACTTTCTCATAGTTCAAGAAAGGTTGCTTCTTCTCACAGTGTTATGCTTATTAAAGACGCCCACAGCAAAACTGCCTGGCTTCCAGCATCACAGCTCTTGAATAGCATGGCATTTTCTGTTCATCCATGTACTGCAGCTTTCTTCAAGACAGACGCGCAAACAGGAGAGACACTAACTTAGTTCTACCATTGATCCTACTCTGCTTTCACCGCAAACATTTCCCAGACTGCAGTGACGAGTGTTTTGGTGTCCCACAAAGCAGAGCCTGAGACAAGGACTTGATACCGGTGACTGCAAGAAACGGGAGCGAGGAAATAGGGAGAGAAAAATGTAGACAGAGGAAAATCCCATCGATGGACACATTACGGAGGTCACTGCTGTCAGCCGTGGGAGCTCAATCCTTCCAGGACTCCTGAGAAGTGTGTAGAATATCTGCCAAAAGTGTCTAGCCGATGGACAGGAGACTGGGGCATTTGTTCATTGGCCGCTATCGTATATTGGTTGAGGGCTGTCCATAGAGTATGGACTCCTCTGCACTTCTGAGCTGGGCCAGGCTGGAAAGCTCTCTGACATCGGGAGAAGGTCCTAGCACAGAGTGGAGAGAGACGAGAGGTGTGAGTCTTGGGGTAGAGCACCAGCAGCAGCAGGTGAGTCAGCCTGCCTATCCCAGCTGCGGCCAAAATCAGAGATGGGCTAAAGGGTATGAAGCAGACACAGAGGCATCGACTACAGTTCCCCTTGACAGTCCAGCCTCTCCCCATCCTTACGGTTAGTTTCCAATCAGGGCCCCATCCTCCATGTGGTTCCATACTGCTTTTGGCTTCAGTCACAGCAACAACAGTAGATATGACATATTTTAACATCTTTGATCTTCTATCAGCAGGAAAAAAAACTAATGAAGATAGAAGGCAAAAATAACTAAAGTTTACAAAACACAGTAAAATTGATACATTTTTAAAAAAGAGCTGATTATTTGAAAACCAACAAAAAATAAGGAGGCCTCTGGCAAGTCTGGCAGGCAGACTTCTGGCAAAAGAAAGAAAAACACATATACAAAACTATGATTAAAAAGCTATAAACCACTGACGCAGAAGCCATTTTAAAATTTAAAAGATTCTATACACAATTTACTAGCGTGAATTTTAAAATATAGTTATAATGGATAATGTGCTATGGAAATATAATGATCAAAACTGATGCAAAACAATTTGAATATTCTACTAATCACAAGTGAAATGTAAAAGAGTATCAAAAATAGGCTTACCTCCCCAAATTTTGCATTCTTAGGTAGACAGTTTAATGGGTGGGATAGGAACAGTTCCTCAAAGAAAGGACACTACATAAGAAAGAAAAAAATAACAGGCAAGTGAAAATAAAAGATGCCCATTACATCCCACCGCTCAGGTGTTAAGCATGCATGCTTCCATATACACAATTCCAAGAATGTTCTCAGACACACCAAGAAAATGCACTCATCTCCTCCTTAAGGGTTGACGACCAAAGTAGCATCCAGCTACCACATCCAGCTGCATGCAAGTGAAGGGTCTCTGGGTGATACACATTCCACTTAATCAGGTCCTGACACTGGTCAGTCAATTATTAATTATTTATTGAGCACATAGGAGTACAGAAAAAGACAGAGTAACTGCCCTCAAGGATCTTCTATTCCAGTGGGGAAAGATAGATAATAAACATGCAAACAAATAAATAGATAAGATGAATTCAGGTACTGAAAACTGGCAAAGGAAGACAAAGGTAATGGGGTTACATGTGGCTGGGAGAGGCGTGTGCTGCCTTCGCTGGCGTGGAGGGAACCTTCTGAAGAGATGACATTTGAGTTGAAATGTCTGTCATTGGTTTACTAAGATATCTTGATTAAGGTACACATGTGAAACTATTTGATTTCTTGCTTATTGCTACCCCACCTATGCCACCTCTACAGCATAGTCCTTAGTAACATAGACCCTTATAGGCCTCTGGGGAAATATATTAGTTAAGGTCCCTCCAAAAGACAAACAGCACTTGAAGTATTTGAAACAGAGGGAATTGGATGCAGACAGTTAGTTACGTGGGCAATGGAAAAGCCGAACAACTGAACAGAAGACAGTAAGACCATCCAGATATTATCAAAAAAGGGGCAAAAGGAGGAGGGTGTGTGAGCAGAGCCCAGAGACTAGAATCAAAGAGCAAAAGGTGGACCGTGCAAGGCCTGGAGTCATAGAAGAGGAAGAGCCACAGTCAGAAATCCCACTGGCGACAGAGAGAGTGGACAATGAATACCTTGATTCTTCCCTCCCTCCTGGTTCCCAGTCCCTGTGACTGCCGGTGACCACACAGCCAGAAGTCAGTTGATGCAGCAGCTTGAGAAGCACAGCCTGCAGGGTTCAGGTCCCCAGCCCCAATAAAGGGCAGTGGTGAAGAAGGGTGAGGACAAACAGACCCAGGACTGACACAGTCATTGTAACTCCAGTCTACTTTAAGACTTCGATCTCAGGCTCCATTTAAATCTCTTCTCCCTTCCCTTGCCCTTACACAGAGCACTCTTGAGCTGGGATCCTGACTTCTAGAAATGAAGATGGCAAAGGAGTGTGTTTGGGGTCTGAGCTAGCCCTCCCTTTCCTTCTTCAAGGCCCAGCTCTTCCCCTGTGTTTGAGGTGGGCAGAAGGAGAAGAACCTGGACAGGAGTCTCTACTCATCTGGCCACAGCTGCAGTCCTTTCTGGGAGCTGTCACTCCTTCTCTGGCTAACTCTGGCCACTGCTACCCTCACTGTGGTGGGCATTTAAATGTTGACCAGTCCTCTGGAGGATCCGTGGGCCCAAGCCCAATTACCTTCTACAATGTCCACTGAGCCCAGCCAGAAATTCTCCCATTCTTGCCAGGGCAACTGTAGGGGTAAAGGCAGCTCCCCTTCTGCCCCTATTCTTACCTTGAAATAACACCAACTACCTCTTACCTTACTAGGATAAGTCCAAGGCAAATTAGAAAACAATATCCAACTTGGGAACAGCATGCTAATTTCCCCTTCTTTCAAGGACACCCCCCATGGCTGATTCTTTGGACTCTCCCCAATAGTTGGCTTAGCAGGGAGGGTCACAAACACTGTACTCCCCACAAGGCAGATGATTCTGGCCCTAACTCCCCTTTCTCTCCCCCTCCCAGTCATTTCATGAAGATTGGGAAGGAGGCATGAGGGAAGCCTGGTAGGGATAGATCTGACACCTTTTAGTAAGCTCTGGAAGGGGAATCTGGTGCTGTGGTGGCAGCTCTCTTGAGAAGGTGGAATGCTTAGAGCCCCTTTGTCCTCACCTCTGGGATTTAGCTGGAATTCCCCAACAGGAAAAGTCCCATTGAACATCCTGTTGCGTTTGAACAATGGAAAGGAGGCAGGCTTGCAAAGATCAGGGGGAAGAATGTCCCAAGAAGGAGGGGCAGCAACTGTAAAGGCCTTGAGATGCAGAGCAGCTTGGCGTGTCTAAGGGGCAGAAGGAAGCTGCTAGGAGCTGAGCAAGAGTAGACATGGGAGGAGACAGAACGAGATGGGCGGATAAGCAGGCAGCTACAGATACCTAGGTTCTTATAGACTAAGGTAAGCGGTTTAGATTTTATGTCTGCTCACTCTGAGAAGCTACTGGAAGTGGCTTATATACTTGAACTGATTTCATTTTTTTGAGGCAGTAAATTGTATAACTGGATGTATCATTGTGACACTTTCCACTGTCAGAAAAAACAATACCAATACTATTTACACAAAGAGAGTCTCACAAACACATATTCATCTCCTATGGCTAACACTCACTTTATTGTTGAGATAGATACAACTGTCTAGATTTTTGCTCCCCACAGATCTATTAGGTTTAACAGCATGTGAACTGATTATCGTTTTGGAAAGACCACTGTGACTTCTGTGTGCTGAGTGGACTGTGGAGACAAGTGGACCAGTTAATAAACTGTTGCAGTGACTTAGCTGGGAGAGGATGATGCCCTGGGCTCTGGTTGAAGCAGTGGAGGTGGAGAAGTGGGCAGATTTGGGATGGAGTTAGGAGGGAGCCTTGCTGAAAGGTCTCAGTTATGAAAGAATGATTCCGAGGATTTGGGCCTGGCCCACTGCCTGGATGATGATGCTACTTTCTGGTATGGGAATGACTCCATAAGGGCAAGATTTGTTTATTTTCTTCATTATTGTATCCCCAGGATCTAGAAGAGTATCTGCCACTTTGTAGGAGCTCAATAAATATGTGTCTAATAAACAAAAAGCAATAGTTTGATGAGGATATAGTTGAGAAGCCTACTGGACATGCCATGCTCCTGCCACGTAGGACTGAATGATGCACTTAACCACTCTGTACAGACAGTCCCCAACTTAACAATGGTTCAACTTAAGATTTTCAGACTTTATGATGGTGCAAAAGTGATACACATTCAGTAGAAATTGTACTTTGAATTTTGAATTTCGATCTTCGCCCAGGCTAGTGACATGTGGTGTGATACTCTGTCACGGTGCTGGGAGCGGCAGTGACCAGTGCATCACCAGGGCACACAACCAACGCTCTACAGTGTACTGTATTCGATAAATTACAGGAGAGATTCAGCACTTTACTATAAAATAAGCTTTGAATTAGATGACTTTCTTCAACTGTAGCCTAATGTAAGTGTTCTGAGCACGTTTAAGGTAGGCTAGGCTGAGCTATGATGTTCAGCAGGTTAGGTGTATCAAATGCATTTTCAACTTAAGATATTTTCAACTTAAAATATTTTCAACTTAGGATGGGTTTATTGGAAAACAACTCCATCATAAGTCCATCATAAGTAGTACCTGTATGTGTTTGCAAAATTTCTATTTAGAAAAGGGGACAGGGGAGGCAACTCCAGTCGTCATCAGCTAAGAACTATACCCCATCCTTCTGGATAGGGACAGCAAACACTAACTTTGCCGGCAGAGGAGCAAGTTCTTTCTGTCCTCCTATGGGTTCTACCCCTTGTGGGGCTTGAGAGGATTTCTCTGAGCAGCAGTAAACTGGCTCCACTCTGGGGGGATCTCTGCTCTTCACCACAGGCCTAGAGGAGTGTCCATTCTCCAGGGATGCAGCCTCCTGGCCTCAGGTGCTTTGAAGCTCCAAGTGATGGGGAAGGTCTACATGGGCTCTGAGCCTGTTGCTTCAAGATGGGGGGCTCCCTCTTTACTCCAGCTCCCCCGGAGACCCCCCTACCCAATCACAGAATTTGCTTTCACAATTCTTTAAGGAAAGAGACCACAAACTCTCTGCACTCTTGGAATCTTGCTGCAAATAGAAGGAGGCTCTCTTTTATATGTCTGCTGTTCCCTTCTGCTTTCAAACAGCTCAGCTTCAACAGAAACATCCTTTTTTGGCAGTGCCTCATTAAAGGGCATAAGAAATAGCCAGTTCATTCCAATGTCCTGACAACTTTTAACCTCAGATCTCTTAAAGCAGCTCCTCACTACCTTGCTTCAGCCAGTGCCACATTATAAGGTCCATTACCTAAAAGTCCTCATTTGCAGGTATCAATTTCTGTATTATTCAGGCATCTTTAGTTATGGTACGGAAGTCCAAGTAAAATTAGAGTAACTAAAACAGGAGCGTTATTAGCTCTTGTACAAAGGGTGGGTCTGGCATCAGGATCACTGTGTCCGGATAAACAAATAATATTGTCAAGTCTTTCTCCTCCCTTCTCCCAACCCTTTCCCTCCATTGGTGGTTCTCTGTACTCGGCTTCAGATGGCTTCATCCTGGCAAGGGCAGGGCACAGGAAGCACGGCCACCAGAAGCTCCTGGCTTGTCTTATTTAGCTCAGCTCTGCCAAAGCAAGAAGAAGTCTTCTCTCTCCTCCCCCTGCTTTACTGGACAAAAGTCACGGCTCATTGAAAATGCTTTTATCAGTTTCCTCATTGGATCTAGGCAGCTGGGGGACGGCCAGGCCTACATCACAGCATCATCTTCGTGACCAGGGGGCAAGGATCTGTGATTGGCAGCCCCACGAGAATCAACTGTGTGCTTGGAGCAGGGGAGGAGCAGATCTCTAAAGGAAGGAGGCTAGGACAGTTGTCCCTGTTAAGAAAGGAGAGAAGCTGAGCCGGCAAAGACAACAGACCCTCCTCCAGTGAGTCAGATTTAATGCCAGGACTGAAGGAAAGAGTGAGCATTCAGAGGCTTATTTTTGTTTTCTTTCCTAACTTAAACAAGAAAGGAACTTGGTGGACAGGAATTGGGATGAGGAAGTGAGCGTAACACCTTCCTTAGCGGAGAGGTGTATCGGGGGAAGTGAGGAGAAGCAGGCCGAGGCTCTTGGAGAAGGAAGCCATTCCAGGTGATGACTCAGTGTGGTGTATCATGCCTTCCTCAATCCTGCGCTGTCCAATTCTCCAAAGCCAAATAAATAGGAAGTGCGGCAGACGGATTCTTTTTAGTAGCGGTACACTTGGGTTTGTTTTCATGGGCATGAGGCCACTGGAAAGCAATTATTTTCTCTTGCTTCTTTTTTGCTGCATCAGAGAAATGGAGCAATTTTAAAGAGAGATTTCAAAGAAACAATATTGTAGTTTATAAGATGAGATCACATAGTGACTGCCAAGTTGGCTGTGCTAAAATGTCATGACTTGTTCTGACCATAGTGTCTATTAGAATCTTAGTGTGCCAGAATCAGAAGGGAGCTCGAGATCACAGCCAGCCCTCTCACACTACAGAGAAGGAAACTGAGGCCCAGAAAGGAGAATGGGGTGACTTAAAGCACCCAGTGAGTTAGAGGCAGAGTGAAGTCTAACGCTGAGGTCTTTTAAATCATTGCACAAGGATCTTTCCATTAAGTCATTCAAGGATGCTTAATAAAGTAAATAATGGAGTGTCTGCTACAAATGTGCTTCTAAATGTCCTTGAAAGCAGTTGATGGGAAATTTCAACCTGGTGCTGCCAGTGAAATTGCTAAATACATTCAATTCTTGCATGCCAAAAATATCTCTACAAAGATGTGACTTCGTCCTGGTTTAAACACTGGGCACTTGAATTCAGCCATCAAGGTCATGCCATCCGGGATTCTGACTGAAAAACCATCTGACTCCAACCTGGGACTCAGTCTCCCCTGGTCTCTGGAACATATTCCATACCATAGTGCCCTTGTCTTCCTGTGGCCTTCTCAGCCTCTGAGTTCCTGTGCTCTGAAGTTGGTCTCACCAAGGAGACTGCTTGATGATGTTCTTGTCATCTCTGGTACCCTCTGGGTTCCCCATCTTGACAGTTGGACTGTGCCACTCAATTGCAGCCCCTGTAGACCACCTCATCATAGCAAGGCTGTGTGGGTCACTTGTTCCCACATTCCCCTTGCTCTGTGCCCTGCAACCTGACCCGTCTGGAATATAACAGTGGATTCCCATGCCCTCAGCTTCCAGTTGGGTTCAGCCAACTGGCTCAAGGTGGGAAGGAGGAGAGTGAGGTCAGGGTACTATTGTCCAGTTCCCTCTCCATGGGGTCTCCAAGGGCCAGCTGCATGCCTCCACTAAAAACTTCAGCTCCTCCCTTCACAGGACTCTGTCTCCAGGTACCAGTAGCACTTCCTCCCTTCCCCTGTTCGGGCCTGGGCAGGCAATAGCCCAGCTGTTACTACTGCTTTGATGCACCCTTTGGGTTTCTGCATTCTCCTTTGTGGTCTCTACATACCCTGCCATCACTTTTGAAAATAATCCCTTTATTAAACTCACCTCAAATTACCCTGTTTGAGTGTGCCACCTGTGCATCTGGGATTCTGACTGATAAACCACCTGACTCCAACCTGAGACTCAGTCTCTCCCAGTCTCTGTGACATATTCCATCCCAAGAGGGAGGATCTTTGGAGCCTACTTGCAGGAGCCAGTGTGTCTGCAAGGTCCTTGAACCTGCACTCCTAAGTCTTAATAGCAAATTTTCACCTTATTCCTGAGAACAAGGCTCCAAGAACTTAAGGTAGAACCTCTCACATGGAGATGGCAAGAAGCCAGGAAACCAGGACCTTGAGCAAGGAGGTTGCAAAGCTGTGCTGACTGTCTGGGTTTTCATTAGGTGTCTCATATGGCAGAGGGGCAAGGACAGTTCTGGGGATCTTGAAAGACAGCAGCGCTACTCTGGCAGCGTCAGAAACCAGAGTGTTACTCTGATTCTTATATGTGGGCTGCAAGAACCGGGGGAAGTGATCTGTGTCTGTGCTTAGGCCAGAGCACCGAAAGGAACAGTGCCTGCCACTGCCCCATGTGTAGACGGTGGTGAAGGTCTGCTAACTGGGCTGAAAGAGCCCCCCGGGGAAGGTGAAGCCTAGTACTTTCATCTCAGCACTACCCCCCACCCCCCATAGCCCACTGGTTCAAACTCCTAGACCTCCTTAGCTTCCTATGGCCTGAAAGCCAATGCTCAGTCTAGCCATCCCATGGGATCTTACGCTCCAAGCTCCTCTTCCGACAATCACAAGCTATTCTGTAATAGCCAGTGTCTTCTTTATTTCTGTCCCCCATTGTGTTAGACGCAAAGTATGTTAGATTAAGAATAGTTTACAGTCACTTCCAACCTGTTTGCTTCAGACTGCCACTTGAGCACAAAATTGTGTGGGATGGTAGTTTTACAGAAGAAATAGTAGCAAAGATGCCCAAAGTGAGAATATTATCTCACATTTTTTACAGTGTTTCACAGTTTGTCAGACATTTCCTTATGGATTATATATCAGTTGGTTCTCACAATAAACCTACTATTACATATATGTACGTATATGTGCATGCATATTATATATTATATATAATATACCTACATAACATACATACAATTTTTATATTTGTATCTCTATATATAATATATCAGAAGTACAAGGCTTCAAGAAATAAAATGGCTTAATCAAGGTCATATAACAAGTCAGGATGAATTGCCTCTTTATATATCTTATGATCTCATTGTGTAATATATTAGTTGTGATTGTGTCTGCCTTCCACTTGAGTCTGTGAGCTCAGTAGCATAGGGTCCATGGCTGCTTATATTTTTTGTCTTACATACCGATAGATGTGTACATGTGTATATGTGTGTATACGGTGCATCTTTCATGTTTAATGAATTCTGAAACAACCAGCCGTGTGTCCACCACTTAGATTAGAAAGCAGAATGTTACCATTACTGTCCAAGGCTCCTCTGTGGCTCTCCCCTGTGTCTTTCTCTCTCTCAACCCCCTAACCACTATACTGAATTTTGTCTTTATCATATGAATGTATCTCTAGAAATATATTATTTTTTTATTACTTTAAATAAATGGGTAAATGGCTTATCTTCATATCCCCTCCCCAACATACACAGACAGTGTCCTACACACAGTAGTAGGTCCTTGGGCTAGCCTGGCTCTAGCATGACCAAAAAAGATCTGCCTGCTCACCATCATTTCCAAGGGCTTGAAGAAGTCTGGTCAGTTGCGTTCTGGGGAACAAAAATCACGGGAACACAACATCTTAGGGCACCCAGCTGGACTATGTGCCCACGCTGCCACTCCAACAGCACCCTTTGTAGCCACAAATCCCATCTATTCAGGGGGAAAGTCTTAGTGACTGCCTTACTTGTACCTGGAGTCCCATTTTGGAGCTCTAAACTCTCTTCCCCCAAGGACTTCCTTCTGAGTCGCTAGTGGCAAGCACCCCCTGCCCCCTACTCCCAATGCCCCCATCCCACCCCCGTATGCTTAATGACCCTCCATTAACCTAACTTTCATTTCGTTACACACTTCCCTCTCAAATTCCTGGAGAATGTATACCACATCTTAACAACCATTTCAGCAATGCAAGCCGTTTATGAAACCTTAAGAATGGCACTTTTAAAACTGTGGGTCATGACCCATTAATGAGTTGTAAAATCAATTTAGTAGGTTCAGACCAGGATTTTTAAAAAATGAAATAGAATTGGGCATCACCTCATCAAGCAGCCAGGATTACAAAAATATCAGAATGTGTTCCCAGTAGCAAGGTAACAAGGGGTAAGTGTTATTTTGTGAAAATTTTGTTTTAGCTGTGTGTGCGTGTGTGTGTGTGTGTCCCGGGTCACAATGTAAAATGTATTTCAAAAAATGTTTTCAAGCCACTGCTCAAGAGGAACCTTGCCAGGAACATTAGTTGCTTACTCACCTGCCACTTATTCCGTCTCTCCCCTACAGGAGGATAGCCTTGTGGTTTGGACAGGCCCTAGGAGTGGCCATGAATGGCGTAAACTAGTACCATAATTTCAACTCAGTTGCTACCATGATTGGTTCAGGGATGGGCAGTAATCCTAGGCCTAGACCAACTTGGACATGTCATTCCCTATCCACAGTGGGGGGGACACATGACCCAATTAATTCAGGGATCCATCTTCTAGGAATCCAGCCAGATCCTTTGATGGGCCTGGAAATCTTACAAAGACATGCTTTGGAGAGGCCAAATCTGGTCTGAAACAAAAAAAGGCTATTCATTGTCTATCCCACCCCTACCCCAGACCAGAACTTGCTGGGAGGGAGAAGAAGAGACCAAAAAACAAACAAACAAACAAACAAACAAAAAAACCCCAAAACCAAGCAAACAAATAAGACATAGGGTAATTTCTAAGTGACATCATCAATAACCTACTTATGAAAGTCATGGTTTTGCTGCCCTAAAGAGAGCTTTGTAGGTGACCACAGGTCTCTCTCAAACTCTGGGTTCCCCCAAGGAGTAGTTTACATGCTGAAAAAAACATGGGCACTTAGGAGGCTAAATTTCTAGGGAAACAGATTTGGGAGTCACCAGCACGTCCATGCCAGGGGAAGGCAGGGGCACATCTGAGGCTGTCCGGGGAGAAGCAAAAACCAAAGGGGAGAAGAGCTGTGGCAGACCCTGGGGGCAACAGTGCTTGCAATGTACAGAGGGAAGTGTGGTCAGAGAGAAGGCAGATGCCACTGCACTTGTCCTGCTGCATCGTGGTGGACACAACCAGCAATGGTCTTCCCTTCTGCTCTTCTGTGGCAGTCTGCCAAGACCGGGTCTATATTTGCAGGCCAGACTCCCAGGGCTTTTGTGACGGACCTCTGGGCCCTGGGAGAAGTAGAGGGAGAAGGCTGGCTGGATATACTTCAGAATGGGCTGAAAGCCTCTCTGAAGGAAGGAAGATATCTGGGAAAGAGGACAGGGTGGCACAGACCACGTTTTGAGGGAAGATTTAAATGTAAACCCTCTAGCATCATTAAACTTTTTCTTTTCAATAAAAACTTAAATGACTATTTTGGTGATCAGACTGTTGTTTCTTTGGATGAAACATTATAATGGGAAGACTAGGAGGTGGTCAGCTATCCTGGAGTTTCAATACTCCAGGGTAGGTAATTAATTGTCTGTAGCCATCTCCCTCATAAACTGTGAGCTCCTAGGGGGGAAAAAGAGTTGGGCCGAGAGCAGGTGATCTAGGAATGTTTGAGGGAGGAAGGAAGAAAGGGTGAGTGGAAAAATCTCTTGCTTTATTTAGTCTGCTCCCTCCAGGGGCACCTGCCCTTCCCTGCCCAACCCTGGGAGGGTCAGGGAGCCTAACCCTACACTGGCTTTCTGTTGGAATTGGGAGGAAGGATCCCATCTCAGAAATAATATGGAGTCCTCTGTAAATGAAACTCTAAAATAGGGTGTGGCACAGAACTTTCCAGAAGCTCAGACACATGTTCTATGAGATTGGTGGGTTTCCGGCATTTTCTTCTTTCATTTCTCTTAGTTTCATAATTAAATTCCTTTGGAAAGTACCGAATTGTCTCAACTTTCTCACTGGAAATGAGGAAGGGGTTTGGGTTACGTTTAGGGGGACTGAGGGAGGAGACCAGAACTGTCCTTGGGGCTGGGTATGATGACCGGGGAGGGTCAGGGATGCTGGTGTGGTGTGCCCCAGCCCAGCAGTGCTTGTCCAGGCAGTGCTCAGGCTCTGGAAATCTCTCCTAAAAATGCATCCTGGCCTTTGCTTTTGGCTCACATGAGATGCTTCCCAGAGTCCAGCTCCGCTCGGCTGCAGCACCACGCAGGCGCTGGAGCACTTCTAGAAACAACCCACCTTCCCTTTTTCTCAGAATCTGAAGATGGCTGGGGCTCTGGGACCCTGCTCTTTCCTGGAAACACCACGTGGCCTAGTTCCGATGGACTCACGTGTGGAAAACGGTGTTTGCCCTGGAGAGGATGAGCCCGCAGAACCTCCCTTCGGGCTCTCGTACAGTCCAGCAATTTCTGAGCTGACTCCTGGCACCAGGCACCGGGGCGTGGAGGCCTCCTCGCTCTCGGAGACGATAGTCAGGGAGCACATGGAGGGGTCAAAAACAAAGAGATTGGGAGGCCTTGAATGCCACAGTAAGGGGTGTTTTGAGCTGCAGTCCTGGGATTTAGGATTCGGAGTGGCTGGGGAGAGGTGGACAGCTGGTGGGGAGGGTGGTAATCCTTTTCCCCTCAGGATGGGGCAGTCAGCAGTGGTTGGTCCTTGTCTTTGCAGCATCCTGTCTGGTAATGGGAACCTGGTGATAGTTGCTTTGGGAAATGACTCTCCTCAACCACCTGTGCCATGTGGGTCTGGCAGGGTTGCCAAACACTGTCATGTCAGTCCTGACCTCCCCCCGGGAAAGGACAGATGATCAAGGTGTAGCCAATCACAGTGCCCAAAGACCCTAGCTTCAGAGACTGATATTAGTACAAGGCAGTAGTTCTCAACCTAAGGTGGTCCTATATCTCACACCAGTGGTGTTGGAAATGTGAGGGCAGTTTTAATTTTGTTGTTGTTGTTGTCACAATGATTGGGGAGCACATCTGGCATCTAGTGGCCAGGGGTGCCAAATGTCAGCAATGACTAAGACGGTGCCATATAACGAAGTATTGTCCTATTCAAAAGGCCAATAATTTCTCTGTTGAGAAACCCTGGCCCAAAGGATGGGCACCTGGTCCCCAGCTGGGCCAATCAGAGTCTTTTCCTGGGGTTTTGTCTAAGAATGTCTGGCCAGAGAAGGTCTCTTTCTTGGAGTTCCCCAGCTGGGGTGAGCCTAAGCACCTTGGCCATTTCCTCCTGTCCCATAACGCAGGTGAGAAGCTGTCTGGAGGAGAGAACAAGCCAGCACAGAGAGGGGCTGAGCTGAGGGGTGGAGAAGAGAGTGTGAGAGCCAAGACATCATCTGCCCTTGTTCTTGTCTGTTATCACAGCCAAAGTACTCTTTTTTTCTTGCTTGAGCTCTTTTGAGTGGGATTCTTTTCTTTTATAACTCAAAGAATCTTAACCATTCCGAGGCTTCAGGAAGCAAAGTTCCTCCTCCCTGATGACTGATGTAGGAAATACAGATTTTAGAAAGCAGCTTTAATTCTCTCTCTCTTCTTCCCAAACCTCCCTCCATACTTTCTACAAATAGGAAAGAGGTCCAGAGGACAGTCACACAGCAAGTTAGCGGCAGAGACCACACTGGAAGTCAGGCCTCTTGCCTCAGACCTTGGAACAAACTGCTTACTCTTGTTTAATAAAATCAAATTTAAGCTCCCGTCCTTGGGATGAGGTTTGACTATGTCCTTAATACCCCATTTGGCACTCAGGGGAATGCTGATATACACAAAGGGGGACTTTGTCCACATCCACTGGGAAATTTCAAGCTGGTTGGGGCCACCACTGCTGTAAAAATTCTGTCGATTTGGTGTAAAAAGCGGGCTATTCAGATGGAACCGGGAACACAGGGCACTCAAACTAAATGGCAGAGAATTCAAGCTCACTGAGGTTCATCCTGGGATTTCCAGGTGAGTCATCCTAACTCTCTCTGGGATCTCCTGTTTCCTCCATAGAAGAACATCAGGAGACAGTTGGTATCCCTCTTTGGCCCAGAGTGTTCTTAAAGACTCCTCATGGACACTATAATTAGATGAAGATGGGGTCCCCTTCCCTCACAGTTAGGTAGGAAGGATTTATGCAAGCCTGGTGCTTGCCTGACTTAGATAGGGGAGGTGCACTGGGGGAGGTGGGGAACCTGCTCGCTTTTAAGTGCTGTCCTGATACTGAACTGTTGGGAAGTCACTGTCAGGTTTTTGTTGCAGTGGTAACTGTTACAGGTATTCAAACAAAAGCCATTTGGCAATATGGTACAAGAGAAATTCAGCTTCTGATGTTATCTCCACTTCTCGAAATTTGAGAACATGGTCACAGGCTCTCTCTCCTCCTCCCTCTTTCAGTTGATTTCTCCAAATGGTTGGATGATTGCAGGACATTTTTTTTAGTGTTTTTGACTATTTTGTTTTGTTTTGTTTTCACTTGAACTTTTGTTATGAATGTCCAACTTTACATACACTGGGGACAAAGGATTTGTCCTCTACTGTCTCTGCTTCAGAAGGATTTCTTGAGGTGTCTTAATTTATGATCAATTTTGTAAGTGTCGCATGGATACTAGGAAAGAAGGGCATTCTGCTTTTGTGTATGTGAATTTGTGTATGTGTCAAAGTGTGCGTTGTGTGCATACGTAACCTTGGTATTTATCCTCGCTTATTTTTTGAATACTTGAGTTGCCAGATAATTGTATTAAGCTCTCTGCAGTACTGCTGTGCTTCTGTTGAATTCTCTCATCACATGGGAACACTGTTGTTTGGCTGTACACTTCTAAATGTACAAGTGAATTTGTGTGTGTGTGTGCGCGCGCATGTTTGTAAAATTAAACTTGTGCAGGCCTCCTACAAAGAGGCCACATGGTCATGCACTACACGTCTTATGGCCTTGTTTTTTTTCTTTCTTTGTATATCTTCAAAACATGTGATTAAAAGGAAATTTGAGCCAAGAGGAAGGGGTAGTGACAACCTATTGAAAACCCTCAATTTGTCTTGACCACAAGGGAATCTTCCTGATTGACCAGAGGAAAAGCTAGGCTTTCTCTGAGACAATGCAACTGGATAGGGCAGACCGACAGGGAGGAAGAATATAGGACAATAGTGAGGCAATGTGCCTGGTCAGGCAGGCAGCAAACAAGGGCAGAGTGACAGATGACATGTAGGCAGTCAGCCCCGGAGACTCTAACAAGGAAGTAAGATGTGTCGACAGACAAAGAGTGAGCAGCAGCAGGTACTTGAATAGCAGAGAGACAACTACATCAGGGAGGTTGATCTGTATGGAGCAAAAACTCACCAATTGGGGACAGTTTCGGCCTGAAAGTCCAGTCTTGGAAGTGGGAAAGGTAAGAGAGAGGTTGGGCCAGACTTGGAGGAATTGTGGACAACACAGGGACCAAAGCAGCAGCCTAGATATAGACATAAGCAGAAGCCTAGTGGAGGCTGTGTCCCAGGGAGGGAGGCTGAGACTGTTTGATGTCCAGGTGTCTGAGGGCAGGACTGGTGCTGAGAACTGCTGCAAACAGAGCCACGGACTGCAGCTGTAGGGCTGCCTCTCCGGGCCAGAGAGAGGATGTTCAAGCCTGCTAGCCCCCAGCCCCTAACTCGGAGGAGCCAGAAAGTCTGAATCCCATTTTAGGTCTCTGATGAGGTAGGGAGGGTGGTGAAGGCCAGAGGATGTATCTCCAGGGAAACAGGAAAAGCAGTGGGGAGTGTAGAGAGCTTAATGCACTTCTGTCTGTCTTTGGCAGATCAAGCAGTCAAAAAATAAAGCAAGGATTAACTACCAGAATTAAATATGCACACACATACATATTCACACAAATTAAATATACATACACACCACACACACACACACAAATGCATGTACATAAAAAGCAGAGTCTACTTCTGTTTTCCAGCATCCATGGGACATTTATAAAATTAATCATAAATTAAGAAATAAATTCCCCAAAGCAAAATAAGTATTTATCCATGGGTCAAATTCTTTATCCACAGTGTGTTTAAAATTAGACATTCACAACAAAAGTCTAAGTGAAAACAAAACAATACAACACACAAAACAAAACAAAACATTTTCCTAAAGTAACCCAAGCATTTGGGGAAACCAGCTTGAAAGACGGGGGTGAGGATAGACAGCCTGTGAACATATTTTTAATGTTAGAGAAGCTGCAGAGACAATGCCAGAAGCTGAATTTCTCTTGTACCGTATTGGCAAAATAGCTTTTGTTTCCATCCTCTTTGATACCTGTGCCAGTGACAATTGTGTTCTACTATACAGAGAATCTGATAGTGATTTCTAAGTTTGTTTGTGTAATGGAGGTTAGGTAGTAGTATTTTTCTTGGTAATTGGTTGATTGACCCTCCCTTAGAAAAACCCTAAATATGCAGGGGACCTATATTTTCCTGACTGCATTTATGAGCTGGCAAGAAAGTAAGAGATTCTCAGGCCAAAATACTAAGTGAAAGAAGAAACTGAGGAGCACTGCAGCTGGCTGCTGTTCTGAGGGCATTTATTGAACCAAATGAACTTAAGCCTCTGTTGTCACAGAGGCACAGGGAATGGGAGGCAAAGATCAGGGGCTATCCAAGGCCCCTGGATGCTTCCCCCATAAAGATGAGGCTCCCCAGTGAAAGGGTGAGCCAGAAATAACTACCATCAATCACCAGGAGGTTGCAAGAATGTAGGTGCTGAGCAAAAAAGAGAAAAATAATGTCATCATTGAGAATTTGGAGCCACAAGCAGTCTGTCCCTCATGTTGTTTAAAGCCCAAATTCATATTACCTGTGTGGTCCAAACAATAAACAGATCAAAAAACTCAAGTCAATAATTTAATCTGGAGTAATCTGAGACTAGTTGTGGTCCAGGTGGCAAAAATAAATACAAATCCTCAATAAAAATTACCTAGAAATAAATTTAACAAATGTTATGAAAGACTCCTACCAATAAAAACTACAAAACATTGTTGAGAGAAATTAAAGACCTGAATAGATGAAGAAATAGACCATGTTCATAGATGAGAGGACTAAATATTGTAAAGATGTCAATTTTCCCCAAATTGATTTGTAGTTCAATGCAATTCCAATAAAAATCCTAGCAAGCTTTTTTGTAGCTATTGACAAACTATCACTAAAATTTACTTGGAACTTTAAATATCTTAGAATAGGCAAAACAGTGTTCAAGAAGAGCACAGTTGGAGGACTTACTCTACCTGATTTTAAGACTTATCATAAAGTACAGTAATCAAGAGAGTGTTATCGGCATTAAGACAGACAAATAGACCAATAGAAAAGAAAAGAGAGTCCATAAATATACCCACAAATATACAAATGATTTTTGACAAAGCAACCAATGTAGTTCAATGGGGAAAGGAAAATCTTTTCAGCAAATCATGCTGGATCAACTGGATGTCAGTATAGAAAAAATTGAGCCTTGATTCATATCTTACATCTCATGTAAGAGTTAATTCATGATAGCTTAAAGACTTAACTGTAAAAGCTAAAACTATAAAACAACTAGAAGAACATATAGGAAAATATCTTTGTGATTGAGGATGGGGCAGTGAAAATATTCTGTATGATACTATGATGGTGGATTCATGTCATTGTATGTTTGTCAAAACTCACAGAATGTACAACAACAAGAGTGAACCCAAATGTAAACTATGGACTTAGGGCAATAATGATGTGTTGGTGTAGGTTCATTGATTGTAACAAATGTACCACTCTGGTGCAGATATTGATAGTGGGAGAGGTTGTGCACGAGTGGAAGCAGGGAATATATGGGAACTCCATGTAATTTCAACTCAGTTTTGCTGTGAACCTAAAACTGCTCTAAAAAATAAAGTCTATGAAAAAAAAAAAAAGCAGCCAGATAGAAAAGACAGATTACCTACAAAGGAGAAACCATTAGACTATTATCTGATTTCAAACAAACAACAATGGAAGACAGAGACAGTGAAATGATATCTTCAGTTTTTGAGAGAAAACAATTATCAACCTAGAATTCTATGTCCAGTGAAAACACTTTTCAAAATGAGGATTAAATAAAAACATTTTCAGTCAAACAAAAACTATGATTGATTGCCATGACTCTCACTAAAAGAAATTTGAAAAGATATACTCGAGGCAGAGCAAAAGTGATTTGAGATAGAAAGCCTGAGAGGTAAGCTGGGTGTGGTGGCTCATGCCTGTAATCAAAAAATCCCAATTGACTCCAGAGGCTGAGGCAGGAGGATCGCTTGAGGCCAGGAGTTCAAGGCCAGCCTGGGCAACATAGAGAGAGACGCCCATCTCTTAAATAAATAAATAAATAAATAAATAAATAAATAAATAATTTTAAAAAATGCAGTCTGAGAGGTAAAAAGAAATAAAGTTCAGAGAAAGCGGCAAAAAGTGTTTGTAAAAATGAACACACTTATTCTTTTCTTGATATCCATGCCCCTTTGCAATGTGATTTTGCAGTTCTTTTTATCAAAAAATGGAGTCTATTTCCCCACCCTTTGAATGTGGGCTCAGTCCAGTTTATGCCCAAACCAATGGGATGTGATAGAAATGATTCTGTGTCAGTTCTAAACCTAAATCTAAATCTAAAGGCTTGGGTGTTCTTTCACACTTTTGTTATTTTGGACCTCTGAACTGTCATGTTAACAAGCCCAGGCTAGCCTGCTGGGGGATGCAAAGACACATGGAGGAGATGGTCTAGATTATTATAGGCCTGTTCAACCCTCAGTTGATCCATCAGCTGGCAGAAGACTCCTATGCAAGCTCCACTGAAATCAGCTTAAATTGGCCTAGACCAGAAGTACTGTCCAGCCTACCCACAGTCTCATGAAATATAACACATGGTTATTATTCTAAGCCACTAAATTTTGAGGTGGTTTGTTATTCAGTTAGGAGCACCAACAGTTAGTAATAGCTAATAATGGTATAAGTCAATAATATCTTGTAGTTTGGAAAATAAGATAGAAATATGCAACAAGGAATAGGATGGACAAATGACTAGGATTGAAGTATTCTAGAGTAAAAAAAAAAGAAGTTTATTTTTCTCATATAATAAGAAATAAGTAAGCATTTTAGAGCTGGCACAGTCCCTCAAGAAATTTATCAAGGACCCAGACTCTGCATTTTTCTCTCTACTATCCCTAGTTTGAACTGTCACCCTTATGTTTACAATATAGTTGCTGTACTGCCAGGTGCCAGGCATCGCAACTGTGTTCCAGGCAGAAGGAAAGAGAGAATGTGACAAGTCTCTCCCTTTTGTGGAGAAACAATATCTTTCCCACAAGCTCCACCTCGTGGAAAGTAGACTTCTGCTTACATTTCACTGTCCAGAACTCTGTCACATGGCCATACCTCGGTGAAAGGAGCCTGGGAAATTGACACATTTTTTTCTAGGTGAACTGCTTTCCCAAGGAAAATCATGATTCTGTTATAAACTGAAAGTAGGAATGGATATAATTTAGGCAACTAGCAGTCTCTGCTTTCTATTTTGGAGAAAACATCTTATTTAAGGGAATAATGCAAAAGGAAAACCAAACAATGTACTTGGCATAAAGATTGAGAGGTAGCACTATGCAAGGTATAAGACACTGGAGTGAGGCTTCTAGTGCTAGGTCTGCAGCTGACTTGCTAGGGGACTGATTCTCAGGTTCTTCCCCTTCAAATTGAGACATTGGAATAAACAACCTGTAAGCTTTTTGAGAGCCTACAGGGACTGTGAAGGGAATTAACATTTGTGATAGATTCCTTATGTGAGTTAGCTCATTTGTACCTCACAACAAATAGATGAGTAGGTGTCATTATCCAGCTTTACACTGGGCATATGCTAATTCTCAGAGAGATAAGTAGTGTTCACAGACCCACATCTAGTGAGTGGTAGAGCTCTGTAGGCCTCCAAAGCCAGAGGCTCCTTTCCACTGCCCATCCTTTCTCAAAAGGCAAATAAGCTTTTTATGTACTGAATTTTAAGTATGCCGGTGTCTAAACCAGTACGTTTTGAAGTGGGCCTAGTGCTACCCAAAGCAGAATCTCCTGGAGTGTTTATTACGAATGCCAATTCCTAGACTTTTTCCATATGACCTGAAGCAGACTTTCTGGGGCCAAGACCCAAGAATCTACATTATTAAAAGCTCCCCAAGTAATTTGGAGACACTTTAAAGATTGGGAACCATGATTTTAAACTTTTAATTTATTGTTCCATTCTAATGTAGTTTATTCATGGATCTGCGGCTCATGGAAATTTCCTCCTTATATCAGGAAGATAAAATTTAAAAATACTCTGTTGCTTCTTCCTGTTCCTAGTTTCCTATTGAACACACTCAATTCCATGGAAAATGTAAAGGACTGGAGGTGTGTCATAGATATCCTAACACTGATTAATCTAGGCTCTGTAAGGCAAAGGCAGAGATTAACATGAACATAAATGCTGATTAGAATCATACAGAGCTGGAAGGGGATGGGCAAAGGAAATGGTATTAACTAAATATTTACTATGTTCCAGACACTGTACCAGACACATTACGTCATTTAAGAGGCCCAAGACATGTGATTCAATCCCTTTTATTTATAAACAGGGTAGGTACCGTTATTATTTACATTTCAGAAACGAGGAAGCTAAGGGCCAGAGAAAAACAGTCACTTTCTGAGATGAATAATTCATTCATTCATTCATACAATAAAAATCTCACTAGCTCTTGCCTTCTGCAAGACATTGTGAATAGAGCAGCAAAGGGGCAGTCTAGAGACCTCAGGTGTCACCAGGCCTGCCAAGTCTCCACTGAAGAAGTGGAAGGAGAGTGCAAATTGGGCCTGGAGCAGTTTCTCTGAACTTGGTCGGCCTGAGCGAGAGGAGAGCTTGCTGCTGGTGGTGCTGGACCCCAGAGAGCAAGCGGCAGGCTTCTGAGCCTGTGGCAGGCTCAGAAAGGTCAGCTGACTTGCTTAAGTAAGTGTCCTAGCCTGGAGGGGAACAGAGTGGGTCTCAGCTCCCGGCTGCAACCCGCCCCCCGCCACTGCCTTTCCCCTTTACAGCTCCTGGAAGGACGTCTTCACAGGTGGGGAAGATGCTCACCGAGGGGCTCTAAAGTAATTCATAAACTGATACCAGAGGCTGGTTCTGATTCCAAGTTCAAATCGCACAGAAAATAAAATTTGCCCCTTAAAAGGTTCTGCGGAAAAGTGTTCCCTGTTCTACATAACAGCCTCCTTGGCTGTGTTTGTGTCTGAAGAAAGGACTCGTCTGACAGGAAGAATTACAAATCTGGAGCTCATTTTGGCGTCGCACAGGGAAGGTGGGTGGAGCGTCTCACAGTAAATTAGGAGTTCAGAATGAAAACGTAGTTAAGTTTGTTTGGGTTTTTAGTGACACCTCAGAATTATTGTACAGGCGTGTCGGAGACAGCTCAAAGTAATGATGACTGCTCCCCCTCCGCCCCGGAGGAGCTGGGTGCTCGGAAAGGGAATCCCTCTCCTGTGAAGGGGAGGTGGCTTGGGTCCCCACTCTGGCTCTGTTCCGGAAGGCGGCGGGAGCTTTCTGGGGCTGCGTTTGAGCCCCGGGTCTGGGGCTGAGGCTGGGGTCTGAGGACTGTCTCGGCCCGGAATTTGGGGTGGACATTGACAGCAGGAGGAAACAGGAGACTGAGTCGCGTGGGAAATGCACTGAGGAAGGATCTGGGGAGGGGATGGTGAAAGTTGAGGTGTGGCTCTGGGGAGGGGAAGGTGAAGGGGACGCGGGGGCTTGACTATACTGCGGCTCTGGGTGGCACGCGCGGCGGAGTGCTGGCGCAGGGCTGCGAGTGGGGTCAGGGTGGGGCTGCGGCAGTACCACATTTTGGTGCCTAGAGGAGCCTAGAAGAAAAGAGCGTCGAGCGGCCACAGCCTTTTTCCGAAAGCGACTCACACAGACACACCCATCGCTCAGCCCGGCCCCCGGGGCAGAGGCGCGGCAGCCTGCGGCTGGCTAGACCCTGCCCCCTCTTGGCCTCCCTGAGCCCGGAGCCGCTCCTCCAGGGGCCGGGGTCCCGAGGCACGGCCCCCGGGGCGTGGGGGCGTGGCCAGCGGCCGGCGCCCGCGGCCGCGGATTGGCTGCGCGGCGGCCCGCGGGCGGGGCTCCCGGCGGGGTCCCGCTCGGCCGCTCGCAGCCGGCGCGGAGGCGGTGCCGGCGGGAGCCCGGCAGCCAATGGCCGCGCGTCCCCGGAGCAGTTACAAAGGGCCGGAGCGAGGCCGCAGCGGCGGCGGGGGAGGTGGGGCGAGGCGAGGCTTGCTGAGGCGAGGCGGCGTCCGGGCCGGGCCACAAGCGGTGGCGGCGGGACCATGGAGGCAGCGGCCGCTGCTCCGCGTCCCCGGCTGCTCCTCCTCGTGCTGGCGGCGGCGGGGACGCTGCTCCCCGGGGCGACGGGTGAGCGGGGGGCGGGCGACTGCGGGGCGCGCGGGCCGGGCCTCTGGCCCGCTCCTGCTCTTTCTCAAACATGGCGCGGGGCCGGGGGCGCAGGTGGCCGCGCCGGGGCCCGGGCTGGGCTTTCGCGAACCCCGCGCGCTCGGCCGCCGCCGCGCGAGCGGCAGGCGGGGCGTGTGTCTGAGCGCGGGTGGACGTGCCGGGCAGCCCGAGGCCGTCCCGCGCCGAGCTTCCCGGGGGAGGTGGCGTGGGGCGGAGTCGTCCGAGGCCGGGGGCTGCCCTGCGGGGAGTGAGTGAGCCAGGGCCCTGGGGCGGAGGGGGTGAGGCTGGCCGGGACTGGCCGAGCCGGGGCAGTTCGGGTCCCCCGGGGCACGGCGTGGCCTTGTTTTGGGATCCCGAGGCCGCCGGGGCGGGGTTGGGGTTGGAGGCAGCTTCCCGGGCGGGATGTGAGCTCTGAGCCTCGAGGGCTTCCCGGGGCGGTGGGAGGGGGCGACGTGTGGTTGGGACCCCCGGGTCAGCAGGCTGCCCTGGACTTCGGCCCTGGCCCCGACTCTGCTGAAAGGGGCTGCTTTTCCAGCCGGGATGGCTGTGGGAAGGAGCTGCGAAGCTTTGTGTGAGAAGAAGAAAGCACCAAGATGCGCGGAATGTTTCTTCTTTCCTGCGTGTGGAAGTGTTGAAGTGAATCCAGTGACCAGAAGGCTATGGATTGTGGTGGAAACTTGATCGTTTGCTCAGTCTGCGGGGTTTGGAATTTTTGGGAATGACTCTTGTGAATTGATCGAACGCTTTTATTTCCTCGAAGGAACATCTCTTGTGTTGTTCCTTTTCTTGAGTGACAGTAGTTTGAATCAGACGTCTGTGTAGCTGATTTTCAAGGGAGAACGTTTGCTCAGTTTTCCAAAATATTAAATCAGGCTGGGGATAGGTGGTCATCATCTACCTCAATGAAGGGTGGAGTGAAAAACCTTATTAGCAACCAAACTTAATTATTAGAAACTAAAATATAGAGCCTCAGTGTAAGCAACTACAGTGAAAGTACATTTCTGTTTCTGGAATTGGACAACATATGTTGAAGAAAAATTTTTAAAACTCAAGACTGAGGGTGTCAGTTACTATTAGTCCTAATAACTACTGTCTATTAAGCGCTACTATGATATAAATGCGTGAAGTACACCAAGGTACATTATTTAATCCCCATAACTAAAGCCTCAGGTCTAGTGGCATTTGCCCCATTTTATAGATGTGAAAACTGAGGTACAGAGAGGTTAAGTACTCAATTATTAAGTGCTGAGGTTAGGATTTCCACTTAAGGCTCTCTGTTTCCAAAACCTACACACCTTATATATATACACACCAAACTATCTGGCATAGCCTATTTTTCTTTTTCAGTTGTTCTGATGAGTAATTGATCTTTATTATTCACTTTTAGATTTTACCCTCACAATTTGAGTATCAGGTTGGCTTCATTCTGACTCCTGGCACATTTCTGAGGCCTTCAGGTAGGCCCTGCATTAGAGGAAAGAATGGATTTTTGACATTGGCCTAAGGAAGGAGGCAAGATAACTGTGGACAGGTGGAGAATCAATATAGTTATGCATCAAATATAAGTAACATTTCCATACCACTGTTAACTTGAATAACATAATTTCTTTCTTTTCTACCTAGGCTAGCACAAGAAATGTTCATGTATTCAAATAACAGTAGTGGACTTAATTGGATATACAGAACATTGCTCAGTCCATGCCCTGGGGGAGTTTACAGTCTCCCTGTGCACGCATACAATACAAAGCTGGTCCAGATGCTTGTTACTCTAAGCCAAGACTGCCTCAGCTTGTCTGCCTGCCTTGTTGGTTATGATGATGTTTCAGTCCATTCTTTCATACTTTATGAGCAAGCTCAAATGCTTTTTTTCCCCTCTATAATTTGGCTTTCTTTTAAAGACTTGGAGTTGTTTCTTATTGTCTGGGTATCAGTTTTATAGTTCTCCACCAGCTTCTGCTCTCTCCAACATAGATTTCTCTGCAGGAATTGGTTCCTTGTCCCTAGTACACAGTTTAGTACTGCTATGTCTACGTATATATCCCATGTGAGAATGGTGTTTGCTTCCTTTCTGCCATTTCGTAACTTTTTTCCCTTGAAAACATGCCTAAAAATCCAACTGTTCTTTATATTAATGCCTCTTGAATGTCTCCTCCTTTCTTGGTATGCAACCTTCAGCTTAGTCCTGCCTATCATCCCCCAAATCTAGTTGCTTCCTAATGTTTCTCCCATCTAGGCTTTTCTATGGGTTATTGCCAAGCTCATCTTCCTCAGCCATCCCTATAAAGGTTTACAAGACTTCCCATTTGTATTCAGCACTTAGAACAACACTTGAGGCTTATGATTAGGGCCATCTCTGAGTATCCAACCAGAGATCTCTTTTCTCCCTACTGGAAATCCTCAATTCCAGTGATTTCTGTTTTCACACTGACTCCTGACTATTCAGCTTTTTCACTACATATTTAATTTTGCCCTTTTTGGGGGGGTGTAGGGAGAGAAGTAATCAGTCCCAATTTCCTGTACTGGTTTAGTTCTTCTTGAACTCTGTATTTCCCTGAACTATACAGCACTTACAGTTTGTGTTGTACATTTCTGTGATCTTGCACTACTACTTAACTAAACTCAAATATATTATAAGTACCCAGAGGACAAGGTTCATGCCTTTTCTTTCCTTTATGGTATGGTCTCAGAACCTAACACTGTGTTTTACATTCTGTTCCACATAAATGCTTGTTGATTAAATGAATTCCATTTGATTGAGCATTCCTTTAGTATTTATACTGTTATATGTAAGTTCAGTTTATGCAGTATTAATTTATAATTCTGTGTATATAATCAGGAAAAGTTGTATGGTGTGTTGAAGGCAATTGGTTGTTAGTCCCAACTTCACCTCCAGTTATGCAGAAACATGCGTGATGCCCACTTTGCCTAATTCATGAGATTGTGAAGAGCAAAATGAGAAAGTTGTATTTGAGTTTGAGGTGACTATTTTGTATTATTACTAATAAGTAGGACTGATGGTCAACCAGCAATTCCCACTGGGCCACGTGTGTTTTGGTTAAACATACTTTTTGATTGGTTGGTCCCCTTGTAGTGCCAGTTGTTAAATATTTTTAATATCATCCCTGCAGAGAGGCATTAGTATTTAAAGTGGAAAATTATTAGTGTGGGCTGAAGTGATTGGGAGAGGCTTCCTGGACATTTTAGGACTTAAACTGACTTTGAAGGGTGGCTAGAATTCAGATGAGCAGAGAGGGGTATTTGATGAGTGTTAAAGTTCTCTTTAAGTTGTGTTCCCAACTGTCCTGCGGCCTACTTGAGGGCAGGAAACAAAGCTTTTATTGACTGAGAGTTAGTTTCCTTATTCTGTGCTGTGGGATTTGGATGTATTAACCTCTATCTTTTTTTCCCCTTGATCCTAAAAACTTTTTAACATGTGGCTAGAAATAACACAGGTAATCTAAATGGGATGAGTAAGGGAGAATAACATTATGGGATGCCCACCGGGGCTAGGCATTCAAACAGTGAAAGTTACGAGTGTGTCATCACTTCAGTTTACAGATGGAAGAACACAATTCAGATTAGGTGAATTTCTTAGGGTTGCACAGGGGCAGAACAGAGACAGGAACCTTGATTTTCTGATTCCCAATCTTGTGTCCTATACAGTGGTTTAAAATGTGAAGGACTTGGAGGTGGAGGAGGAACAGGATTGATGGAGTGATGGAGTGACTTACTTAAGTGAGGTTGGTCTTGAACTTCACAGAATTTATAAAAAGTGAATTCTGAAGGTAGATGGGAGGGGGAATGATTATAGGCTAAAAGTCCTTAAGGGAAAGGTGATTATCTTTTTTATTGCTGATACAAGGACCTGGTATAGTACTTACTGGTTGAGAAAAGCAGGCTGTTAGTAGTTTGGAAGATGGTCTTCTGTAAGTAGGGCTTAATTGAATTGGGGTGTAATTTAAAGACCCTGGTTAGGTTTAGAATTTTAGATGATCTACTTTGTTGTTGAAATTAAATGGGGAACTGACATGATCAAAATAATCAAAAGGATGATAAAGGATGATAAATCTTGTTCCTGTGAGGAGGGCTGCTCATGTAGGGAAAACCCCTGTTGAAAGGTTCTAGGCCTAGTTGAAACAGTTATCTGGACTCAACACCATTCTTGTAGTACCACTGTATTGCATCAGATATGCTCATGTGTAATGAAGTGAGTTTTGAAAATGCTATTATCCTATGGATGGCCCTTTGATCATGAGAACATGTCTCTTCAAACCACAGAGCCCCCTGTAAATGTTGACAAACAGCATGCCTTTTGCTGCTCTTCTTGGTCATGGCTTACATAATACAGAGTTCTCTGAACAGATGGACTGTGGTTTGATATCATGTGATTGGGTCACATCTTTGCTTCCTGCTTCTGAAATTGAGGGCAGAGCTGGCATGTTTCTCAGGGATTTTTATGTTTTGTCCCATAGAACTGGCTTAAGGAAACTTTTAGTCTTCTCAAAATTTATAGTCTGTCTTGACTCAGCCTAACTCCAATTGCTAGGATAATATTTAATGCCTTTCTTAACTGAATTTTCTCATTGTCAAATCCAAGTCTCCATAAACGTTGAAATTTTCTGCTGCTCTGAGTTAGGTTCAATTTTAGCTGTTTGGTTTGCTTTCAGCCCAAATAATGCAGGTATGTTTCTTGTGGCTACCCTTCAGTATAAAGAAGGTTGAGTTTTTTTGCCTTAGATGTCACTTTCTCAAACACTAGTGAAGTAAGTCTGATTGGCTTTATGGGTCCAATTTTATAAAATTGGATCAGATCTGGCCTTTTGTAAAGCTGCTTCCCTCATTTTCAGTGTGAGAGCAATGTACATTACAAAGAATGATTTCTGACTTTTTAAAAAAATTATGACTTGCAGGGTATATACGTAGGTTGCTTGGACATTTCTTGAATGAATATTTTATAAGAATATGCCAGGCATTTTACCTGCTTTGTCTCATTTAATTCTCATAACCAACCCTGGATGGTAGTTGTATAGTAGTACAAAAACTTCTTTCTTATTTGCTAATTTCCAGAAGACTCTTTTTAAGTCCATTTGTTCCCAGGGACCAGTGCTCAGAAGATAACTGTAGGTTTTGATGACATTGGTTCTAACCTAACATTCTTTTCGATTCTCTTAAACATTATCCAAAGATGTATTTTGTCTTTAATCCTTTAATCATAAATACATTTATGAAAGGAAGACACTGCTTCGAATAGAACAGATGTAAACTAACAATAGTCCGACCACTAAGACTCAAATGATTGTGTCTTACCATTAACCCCATCTGCCTGGGTAGGCAGAGTTGACAGGATTTTGCTCAGATAGGAACCTAGTTGTATCTATGAAAGAAGAGCTTCTTTGTTCCCAATTTATAGACCAGGAAACTGAGGTTGTGCTGTTAATGAATGGTGGAGCCCGCATTTGAGCACTCCAGGGTATGTGCTCTTTCCTGTACAAATGCTCCTTGACTTACAGTGGGGTTACATGTATCATGCTGTTTTCATATACAGTAAATATATTGTTAGAGTCACTTCAGCAGGAAAGTTTTCATTTTTTTTTAAACCACAGAATTTGCTTTAGCTTGTCTTAATTACAGTTTGACTTTTTCTTTGCAACTACAGATTACTCAGATACTTGTAGTCTTGCTTTGACCTTTTTTAAGATAATTTGAATCTCACTAATGAGTCCAATGATAGTTGATCATTTACTATTTGTATTAATTTGTATATATTCATACCAGATCCTTCTAAAAGTGACATAAGCATAGGACTGAAAATAACTGAAAATTTGAATTAAAGAAAAGAAAAAAGCTATCACCAGCCATCATTAACATTTTGGCTTATCCCGTGCATTTTTTTAGTATAATAAACCATTTCTTATTCATTCTATTTCAGCAGTTTATCAAAGCTAATAAAAGTTTTTAAGTTGACAGCTTCAGCTTGTAGAAGGAATTAGCTCATTTATGCTTAGCAAATATTTAGTAGTGATCAATGTGATGGGGAGTATAGGAAATGTAAGAGGCAGACTTGCTTTTAAGAAATATGATGTTGAGGAAATACGACGAATACAGACTCAATAGCAACCCTGGGACTACTTTACAGAGGTAGTAGGACTTAATCTCTGTGCCTTGCAGGATGTATAGGGTTTAGAATCAGTGGGGACTGGAAAGGATGCACTCTGAGGCAGGAGAGGATGGCATGTGTGGAGAAGGAACATGCTGTGTCAGGAATTTTAAGGAGAGGAGTGGAAGTTCATGATGTAAAAGGTGGGCTCAGAGAATTATGGACCTTGAAAATCAGGCTGGTGGTCCTAATGTGGAAAAAGAATGTCTAACTGTACCACAGAAGAAATGGAGCAGGATGGCTACCTAGGGAGACTTTGAAGTTGGCTTGATGGCATTGGAAATAGAGTAGAAGGGTGGCTCTTTGACATTTCAAAGAAATCAGAGGAATTAGTAGTGGGGCCTTTGTGTTGCCCTTGCCTGCATGCTCTTCCTGCATATAACTGCATGGCTTCCTCCTGCACCTCTTGCAAGTCCTTGCTCAAATGTCACCTTTTTCTCAGTGTGGCTTACCCTGACCACCTTTTAAAAAACTGTCATCATGCTACTGTGTTTTTCTTTTCTTTGACACTTACTACCTTCTAGCATACTGTATTAACTTACCATATATATTTATTTACTAGGTTTGTTGTCACCTCCTTCCTACCAGAATGTAAGCTTTGTGAAAGTGGTTATCTTTGTTTTGTTCACTAATGTATCTCAAGTGCATAGAAAATGCCTCGTGCATCATAGACACTCAGTAAATATTTGTTGAACGGCAGTAGGTCTTAGCTGTAAAAAGGTGGAGTACAGAAATTAAGAATGACTCCACGAAAGAAGACAGAATGACTCCAAGCTTTTTACACCTGGATAATGCCTTTAACTCATGAGGAATTTGGCGAGAGAAAGATTAAGGGGAAATGAATTCTATTTTGAGTATGTTGAGTTTGAGGTGAAGGTGGCCAAGTGGAGTTGTTCGGTAGGCAGCAAAGATAAAAAACTGGAACTTGGTTGGAAAAAGAGAACCTTAGGCAAAGAAATGACTATTAGCATTTCCTCTTCACTTCGTTTTCTCTCTCTCTCTCTGTTTCTCTCCCTCTCTCTCTCTCTCTCTTTCTGGATTCCAGTGGCCTAAAAAGCCACCTTAAATGGAATTTTTATTCTGACCCTGAAGTCTTAGCTTGGATCTAGAGTCCTGCTCAGTTCACTGGGATATTTTTCCCTCCCGTGTTGCAGGTCCATGCTTTGTGTTTTCCCCCACCTCCCTAAAACCAAAGAAATATATATTCAGCATTATGGTTGAAATGAGCCTTCAGGCATGCTCCTTTTTCTGCAGTAATATGTTTGATCTTTTGGGAATCTGCTCTGGTTCCTGGCTGAGGTTGAAGAGAGGAAGTTTCCTGTTTGGGGGCCTGGGTTTACACCACTGGCCTCATGTCACGTTTGTTGATGTTGCAGGTGTCACCTTTGCCATCTCCTGGAGTTCCCTGATGGCTGTGTTGCTAAATGCTTTTCATGCTGTTTTTCTCATGCATTTGTATGTCTCTAGGCCATCTTTATTTTTCTGTTTCGATTGATCTAACTTAAGTTTGTTTTTCTTCCAGTTTTGAAGGCAGATGCAATTCATGTGACTTGGTTGCCAGAAATTTAATAAAATCTTTGTTTATAGGAGTAGGTATATAAGCCCTGATATTTTTTCTCTGGAATTAGATTCCAATCAGTGTATCTCCCTGGGATTCACTTTTCAAAGGATAATAATTCCTAACTTACATGATTATTGTGAAGATAGTGTACAGTAGTGTTTATAAGGTACCTAGCACATAGCCTGATACAAGTAGGTATTCAGTAAATGGGAGTTGTTATATATTTAAATGAGGAAAAGAATGTCTTTTGGAGGAAGAAATACATGTCTATGTAATGAAGAGCTAGAATTAGTTGGTAGACTGAAAGACAGTTTAGCTCAGTATAAGGAAGGACTTTCTACCTACTGTAGCTGTCATGAAATGGGACATTGTAAAAGTAGTATGTTTCCTGTCACTGGAAATATTCGGTCAGAGGCTGGATAACTTTCTGAGAAATTGTAGAAGGAATTTCTTGCATTAGGTGTGAGGTTGGACTTGATCGTCTCTAAGCTCTGTTTCTACTCTAGAATTCTGTACTTTTAGGTATAATCCTAGCTTCCTTGCTTACTGTTTTTAGCCAACATAAGGGCTAAACCTCTCTAGGATTCATGGCTTCAAGGTGGGCACTATCTTGTAACTTATTTATTGTATGAGAAAAGTTTATTCATTGATTGGCTTGTGTTCTGGGCATTTTCTAAAAAGGATTTAGGAAGCTTGAAAGAAAAACAAATTCAGTAAAACCAAAACTAATGACCATGAAAGATAAGAATCAGTAAGTAAAAAGGGAAAAGAAAGAGAACAGTTATCCATAAACTTAGCTGAGGAAGGCTTTAGCAATTGAGCACAATACTTAGCTCTGAGTTTTCTAGTAGCAGGGGCAAATAAGCAATCCTGATAATTTGCACAGATCTCATTGCCTATCCCTGAGAATTCATGAGGAGGCTGCCACCTTCCCTAATAAAAGTGGAGTCACGAGCACCAAGATGGCAAGGCAGGGAGAGTCTCTAGGTGGTAAGGGGTTGTTGCTGGACCTAGCACTTCTTATTCTTCTTCTCAGGCTTCCACTTTAACACATATCGAGGGTTTGATACAGTACTGCCGCTGCCGTCTTTCTTCTGCACTGTAAGGTTCTGATCCAAGCGTGGACATGCTCGTCTCTCCCTCCTGCCGATGGAACAGCTGATGAAAGGCTGGGACATTTAAATCAAGCTTTGCTAAAAGCTAGGGAATAATGAATAGAGACAGCAACATGAACCTATTCAGCCTGGCTTACAAAGACATTTTTCTCATGTCCTTATCTTTTGGCCTGTCTCCATTTGGCAGACTTCGTCTGAGTATTGCCACCAAAGGTGAACAGAGCCAGACATTTACCTTTGTTTAAACAGGTCTAAGTCAGCAAGATCCAGAGAGTGTCTTTGCTTGGGTTTCTTGTTTGAAGAACTGCCCCATTTCTGGGTAATGGACGTTGAGAATGATTACTTTAGGAGAGACCACACTGACCCAGAGGGTGTGGTCCTACCTCACTGGTCTCACAGTAATTCCAATATTCATATAAAAGATATGCACATACATTAGCATAGGGGCGTTCTTTGGTTAAAAACATTCTAATTTCATTGGGAAAAACAAGCTTCTCCCTGTTTTTGAGCAAAACCTATTATAGAAGTCTTTGTATAAGAGTCCATTAGGAAATAAAGTGAACAGTTTGGGTTTGTCACTCTACATGATTTGTAGAGATTCACTTTCCTCTCTTATTCTGCAGTTGCTGAGCTACTTTAGGTCTGTTCCAGTGTTTTCTTTTTACCAACAGGACTGAACCTTCTTATTTTTGTTCACTTGCTTCAGGATAACCATTCCATCTCGATTTCCTAGGTGTGAACCTCACTGATTACATAATAGTGTGTATTTATAGTTCTAGGACACCTTGTGCAAGCATCCTGTTACATTTCTACAATATAAGTCCTTAAATATGCATTGAAATACAAATAGCTCCTATGGGAAAAAGCAAAAACAAATGGCTTTTTCTTCTAGAAACCAGGACTGATATACATATTTGGGAGCATTGAACATGGTGGATATAGTTAAACTTGAAGAGGAATAGAGAGATAGAAAAGCAATAACTGGCTTTTCATTTGTGTGTACACACACACGCATACACATGTGCACTCGCACATGAATGATATATGTATGGGTTGCTTTTTCTTTGCTTAATGTATTCATTCCCTAATCGAACTATAATGTGCTCTAATTGAGTCTCTTTGTTTAGCACATGGCTGTTGATTTGAGTACTTTCTCCAATTGAAAAACTGACATTTTAATTTTGTTATTCAATGTGCAATAGATTTAAATAAAAACACCAAGATTGTGTATTGTAGCTTTCCTTCAACAATAATTATGTATAATTATTTTACCAAAATAAGCAAGTTAAAGTAGTTTTAGTTATTTTATCTCATTTTACATTTGGAAAAAATTTACAAACCAGGGGCTGGAGTTTGCTCATGTTTCTCAATGAGGAAAGATAATTTTTAATTGCCATTCCCACCAAAGCATTGGTAAATTAACACTGTGCTGTGGATTACTTTCCTATGAACAAATCCTCTATTTTTTTCCCCCTTCCATTATTTTGCTTTCCTCTTTTCCATGGTGCATTTTACTTTTGTTCTGTTCTTTTTTTTCCCCCAAAATCTCTTTTGGAATCTTTTCTTATTTTGATGTATGTATATAAGCTTGAGTCTTTATGCTCTCACATACTCTTTCTCCCTATGATCACAATTGTTTCTTCCTCATTCTTTAAAACAAACAAACAAACAAAAAAAACAAGGCCACATAAATATTTTAGCTAGATCTCATCTATCATTTAAGTTTTGTCGGATCCATCCTGCCCTTGCCTTATGATGGGAGAAGGGAAAGGAGGGAGGAGTTTCAAGGGATTTTAGGCATCAGGCAGAAATCTTAGGGGGTACTCAGCAAGGACTAACAGGCTCAGAATTAGCTGTGTATTGCAAACAGATGGTGTGTCCCTGAGGAAATACTGTAGTTGCCCTAAGCAATTAGGTATTTCCATCTAATTTAGCTTAGAGTCCCTGTAACTGGCAGGGAAAAAGTCTCAGAGAAGAAATGGGTGTAATCACCTATGGACCATTATAAACCATAGCTAGAGGCTTGTAATTATTGACTTGTATATAGATGTCATAATTCTGCAAGATAGTCATCTATGTTGTGTCTTCATTTCTCTGAGGGATAAATTACATCAAGACCCTTATACCTCTGACCCTGACAGACCCTTATCTTTTGATAACCAAACCCCTAGTAGAGGCCTTCTTCAGTAACCACGATGCTAGTATCAATGCTGTCAGCACTTGGAAACCTATATTCCTGGTGCCAAGCCTCTGGACATCTAGATTGTGAGGTCTGAAAACTTCATTAGCTTGGTTACAGTGGATCCCAAGCTTCAGTTTTCGTATACACATAGTTTAGTCTCAAAGGGCAAGTGTTCCCCTGAAAGGAGTTTAGTCAACACTAGATGCTTGCATCTTTATGTCCCAAGGGAGTCCACAATTCAGTGGTTACAACTATTATAAAAATATAAATATTATAGAAATAATATAAAAGCTCTTCCATTTTGGCTGACTTTTCTATCCTTGCTTGGTTGAATTCAGCTGTTTTCTTCTAGGAGACTGCAACCAGAATTGAGCTGCATGCTTTGACATTTTGTTTGACAAGGGAGATGAACATTTCAGATGGGAAGGCAAGAGCATTACAGCTTGTGTAACTACATGTGTGGCTCACCAAGTCTCCAAGATTTCTGACAGTGTCTGTTTATTATCTCTCTTTTGGTTAGGTTCAGTAATTTTTTCTTTCTTCTGCATAGGGATAGGAGTGACATAAAGCTATTAAAATACCGAGAGAATCAATTCAGAGTAAAACATGTTTGTTTCTGTAGAGCAGGAAATGGAAGGTTTGAATGTTGGGGAACTGCTACCTTTAAAAAAAAAAAAAATGGTACCAGCCTTGTAGAACTATTTGATACCATAAACTCTATACTATATAACATTAATAAAAATAAAATCTAAATATTAAAAAAAAAGGTAATTACATGGCAGCCATAAGTCCATGAATGCTTAGTAAATCTGAAGGGTTAAATTCCCCTGTTAGAAAATAGATTCTTAGATTGGATTAATATACAGAGGCCTGCAAATCTAGCTGTTTTTCCCAAGAGACACTTAAAATGACACCAAAAGTTTGAAAATAATGGAATAGAAAAAGGCAAATCTGACAACAACAAAAAGGTAGATATGGTAAGATTAATACCTGACAAAATTCAAGCTACAAAGCAATAAAGGGAAGAAAGAAGTATAAGAGGTGCCATTCTCAAGACTGGTCATTAATCTTTATGCATGCAACAAATAAAATAGCCTCAAAATATGTAAGACCAAAACTGCTAAAAATGCAAGAAGAAATTGATAAAAATCATGGTTCATTGATTAAGAAAGCAAGATTTGAGTAACAATAACAAAGATTTAATGTATTACAGTTTTGTAATCATGAACAGCATTCTTTCAAAGTATTTCTGGAGTTTTCCAGGAAATTGGCTATATAGAGTTTCACAAAGAACACTCAAATTAGAAATTAAATATAATTTTTTAAAAAGCCAAAATAAATAATACATCTACTTGGAAATTTAAGATTACTCTTCTCAATGATCTCTTAAAGAAAAAGTCACAGTTGTAATTACAAACCATCTAGAAATGGACAAGAGCCCTACATATCAAAACTAGTGAGAGTTTTGCTAAAGCAGGACCCAAAGGAAAATTTGAAAGTAGGAAGTTTGAAAATGAAGCTAGAAAGGGAACAACTAAGTAAATATAAACACAATAGGAATATAGAAAAAAATTTTTAAAAATAGATTTGATCAGTAATAATTGTTTCTTTGTAAACACATTATTAAAATAGACAAATATTTGGTAAATCCAAAAAAAGGGACAACATAAATAGAAAAAGGAGAAAGAAGACTGGTGTCTTTCTGATGAACTTTAATGTATTTTAATGTAGTCCAACTACAGTTATTTTCTCGTTAAGGTTAGTACTTTTTGAGTCCTGTTTGATTAATCTTTCTGTACCCAAATGTCTTAAAAATGTTTTCCTGTGTTTTCATCTAAAAGGTTTCTTATTTTACCTTTCACATTGAGATGTACAGGCCATCTAGAATTGATTTTTATATTATGATATGAGGTATATTTTCTTTTCATTTTTAAAATATGGATATCCAGTTGATTCAGAACCATATTTATTGGTAACACCTTCCTTCCCCCAGTGTACTACAGTGTTACCTTTGTCATAAATCAAGTAGTTGTGTATGTGAGGGTCTGTTTCTGGAATCTCTATTCTATTCTCTTCCATTAGTCTATTTGTCCTTGTGCCATTACTACACTATCTTAGTTATTATAATGTTATGGGTCTTGATACGTAGTAGTGTAGGTCTTCCAAAAGCAGTGTTCTTCAAGATTGCTTTGGTTATTCTTGGGATGTTGTTTTTCCATATAAATTTTAGAATTAGCTTGTCAGTTCTCACCAAAAAAACTTGTGGGGATTTTGATTTGATTTTGTTGAATATACAGATTGCTTTATAGAATATTGACATCTTTACAGTGTTGTATCTTCCAGTTAGGAGCTTGACATGTTTGTTTATTTATAAATAAAATTTTTTATTTTATTTTATCTCCTTTGTAATTTCTATCAAAAACTAATGTTTTGAACCTTTCATTGTCGAGGGCTTACATGTCTTGTTAGATTTATTCTTAGTTTTTGATATTTTAAAATTTTTGTTTTCTGTTTGTTGCTGGTTTAAGAAAAGCTGATGATTTTTTTGTATACTGAGTGACCTTGTGTTCAGTGACCTTGCTAAATTTACTATTTGTTTCTAATAGTTGATTTGTAGGTTACCTTTGGATTTTCTATGTGTATAATTGTTATCTGCAAATAATGACAGGTCTGTTTGTTTCCCATCTATCTTCCTTTTATTTATTTTTTCTGATTTATTACACTCAGACCTCTAATATAATGTTGAGGAGAAGTAGTGATAGATATACTTTTCTTATTTGTGATTTCAGGGGAAAGCTGTCAATCATGCATCATTAAATGCAATGCTTGCTTTGCACCTTTTCCTTAATCTGATTATTTCCAAGTTTTTTTATTCTACAGTTTACTAAGATTTAAAAAAAATCATGAACAAGTATTGAATTTTATTGTTTTCTTTTTTGTTTTTGTTTACATCACCTAAACTGCCAAACTCTCTTATTCCTGCATATATGTACAATATTTTTGTGTATCATCTCCCTGGAATGACTTTCCTTTCTTCATTAGCCTTCCTTAAGTCTTAGTTTAGGTGTCATCTTTGAGAGAAATCTCCCTTGTCTGTTCTCTCTCTCTGCATTTTACATCACCATTTATCAGGGGCATGTTTGTTCTCTGCATTGGGAACCTGAGGGCAAGAATCTTATCTTAATCATCTTCGTCCTCCTAAAGGTGTATTCTTTCTTCCTATGCAGGTTACATACACTGTTCTTTTCTGAGAAAAGGTGTTCAGGCCCTGCTTTCTGCTCTAAAATTATGAACTACACAGCACCATCAGCTCATTTCTTCAACTGTGGCCCCAGTAGGTCTTTTGCTGTTTGCTGGCCCAGGTGTTACTCTCCTCTGCTGTAAGTCAGTGGCAGAGGGGTGGTGGTGGTGGTGGGGGGTTTTACCACTTCCTTCTCTTACCACAGTTCTATTTCATACGTCATCCTCTAGCCCAGGATGATCCGCCACTTTCATTTACGTTCATCACTACACCTCATTGTCTGTCACGCCACGATGGCACCTACAGATGCTCTTGTTTTCCAAAGGGAAAAGGTTGAGTTTTTCATTTTGTCCTACTTGGGGTAATCACCACAGATTATCCAATAATCCTTTTTTTCTTTCTGTGCTGTTGGAATAAATCTATATTATGTTGTAGCTCTTCGGACTTTTCTGTTTCTTCATCTATAAAATAAGGGGCTAGGATCAGATACTTCTTTCTGTTCAAGTTCCTTACAGCATGAACATTTTATGGTTAATAAGTTATTATTTATTAGGGACATTACATATAAGTGTACAAACTGGATGTGTTCCAGTTTGGGTTGGAACTGAAAATATACTTCCTGTAGGTGCCTCTCATGCTACTTCAGTAAAGATCTTGAGCTAGCCTTGTTCAAACAGTCATATTGCTGAAAAACTCTGTGTGAGTATCTGTGAATGGAGAAAGAGAGGTAATAGCTGCCGTGAATGTTCAGTGCTTTATGCACACATATTTTGCATTGTGTTCTGTGTTATTGCCTCCTAGAGCTGTCTAAAGGTTAGCTCTGATTCTCTGTCCAACATCTAGAACGGGAACTGGCACATAGTAGGAGCTCTAAAGAAATACTTGTTAAATGAGTGTACAAACAGATTTTTGAGCACTTTATTATGTGCTGGGCACTGTGCTAAGTATTCTCTATATATTGTCTCATTAACCCTCAGACCTTAGATTGTTGCTGTTATATGTTACATGTTTGGGAAATGAGTTCAGGAAACTTAGGTTCAAGTAAGTTAAGTGACTTCCTCAAGATTACACAGCAGCTGACTGGCAAAGATAGGAGTTGAACTGAAATCTTTTTGTCTCTGAATTCCATGAGTTTAACTACTGTATTCTTGTAATACCCACCAGTCAAATTAAAACCTAATAAGAAACTGTGTGAAAGCATGCTTAGATTGAGGGAAAATAAGAAATTCAGTTATTGTTTTAGCACTCACCATCAGAAATAGAAGTTTCTCCACTTCTTTTCAGGGAATGGGGTAAGGCAGAGTGCACACATCTGCTCTCTATATTAACATAACCCTCAACTCATTGAAGTGGAGCAAAAACAAGATTCACTTGACAAGATCTTAATTGTAACCACACTGTCTACAGCTTTAATTCCTGCCCTTTCATAGTGTGGCCATTTCCTTGTCCTTAAACATGCTTCTAAAATATCAGTTTCAATGGCTATCCAGTCTTCCATGTATGATTGTATCATAATTTATTCTGTCATTGTGTTGTCATTCATATAGGTTGTTTTAAATCATGAAATACCATAACCAACATCTGTGTGCTTATATCTTTGTTCTCATCTCCTGTTGTTTCCTTAGACTAAATTCTAAGAAGTAGAATTAATGGATTAAAAGAAAATTTGAAAGGCTCTTACTGTATTTTGGCAAAAGTTTTGAAATCAGCATGAAGTGGCTGTACTCCATAGGGTAAATATGCTGAATTGGAGGCTTGAAAGGAGTGTAGGGAAAAGGGATGGAGCATAGAAAGGCATTTTAATTTTTTTAATAACTTTGACTAGGTGTAATACACTCACATTTTTCAAAGTTCAAAAAGTACAAATGGGTGTGTTGTGAAAAGTGTTCTCCCATCCCTATTCTCCAGGCACCCAGTGCCCTTCCTTGGAAGCCAATGCTACCTAGTTCTTTTGTATCCTTCCAGAGAGATACTTTGTAATAGACATAAGCCAATATGTGTATACATTTCTTTCTTTTTCCTCTCTCCCTCCACCACTTCCTTTTTAAGCACAAATGTTACTTCATCAAATACACTGTTCTGTACTATGTGATTTTCACTTAATAAATCTTGGGGGGGGGGTCAGTCTTTTTGTACATTAGTACATAAAGAATTTTTTTTAAAAAATGTGGCTATATGATCTTCCATTTTTTGGTGGTACCATCATTTTATTTTACCAGTTCTATTGATAAACGTATGGGAAAGATTAGAAACAATCTAATATAAATATTTAGGAAATTAATAATGTATGTAAGCCACTTTGCACATGTGCAAGTACATCTGTAGGCTACATTTTTTCTGGGTCAGAGGATATGTTCATTTGTAATTTTGAAAGTGTCATGTTGCCCCCCATTTATATGGAGGGAGAGGTTTTTCTGGACAATGGGATATATTAATTCAAATGGGCTTAAGGGAGGTGCCTAAGTGGGAATTTTGGACAACTGAAAGGAGAGCACTGAGAGATAGGAAAAGGAAGGTAGTAAAGGGTAAAAGAGAGACATTTGCTTGCTTGGCCATTTTAGTGAGGATCCTGGTTGTAGCAACCACCGTCATGCTAATGAAATGTTCCTTGGATGTTTATTCAAGGAAGATGTACTGGATCTCTCCTGGCTGCCAGGTACTGAACAAAGATCTAGGGGCACAGAGATGCAGAAAGCACCAACCCAGTCCCTGACCTGAAGAAGTTCACGGTTTAATGGAGGAAATAGATAAACATTTATAAAATGAGGTGCAGTGATGTAATTGTTGTACCTTGAAGATGTGAACCTAAGTTGAATTAGTCATAAAATGAAAGCATGGATGTGTGACTTGATGTAACTTGTTGTAAAATAATATTAATAGAATCTTACTATTGTAAGGATTGTAGAATTTTAGACTAGTCTTTCATTTAGGGAAGGAGATCCCTACTTCACATCTGACTATGGGTCATTAAACCTTTGCTTAAATATCTTTAATGGCAGAGAAGTCGTGACCTTTTGAGGCAGCCAATTCCATTGTAGGGACAAGCTGTAGTTTTTAGGAAATGATTTTTTTATGACACAAAATTTGCTGGATCCTGATATCATGATTTGGTTTAGTATTGTAGTAAGATAAATGGACTCAGTCACTACATCTATAAAATGAAGTGGTTGTCTCCACAACTAGGGTACTTTTCAGTTCCAATTTTAATTCTTTGTTTCTCTGACTCATATTTACATGGAAGATTTATATTCAAGTGACTCTAATTAATATATTGAACATTTGTGGGATTTTGCACCCAGTTTTCCCTATTTCCCCCAGCATCATGGATAGAGTTAACTGTAAATACTGTTGACTCTTTTAAAATCTGTTAAACAAATTCCCCAAATCCACTAAGCAGATCTTTATCCTGGACTTGTGTAATTTATTTTATTTTGAACCTAAATGAAAGCCTTTTTTTAGTCCCCCTGTTGAATGTCATCTTGCCATTTGGGCAGCCTATTCTTAGCTTTTCTCCAACATCAGTTAACAATATATTAGCTAATCCATGGAGTCTAGGACACTGGAAAATGAAAGCATTGTGGAAAAACAAGTGCTTGGGAATTTAGGAGTGCCCCATTCTTTTAAGATAAGATGTGGATTAAATTATAAAATGATGCTTCGTAAGTTCTTTAAAAGTGGCAGAGGTAAATGGAATTTATCTGGAAAAATGTCTGTAGAAATCAGATTTTTATTCTGAAGTCCTAAATTTAGGGGTAAAATGTTATCTAGACTAGAGGAAAATTTACATTATATGGTGCTGTGTATTTTGACAGGCTAACTTTGACATTACTACCACGGGGTAACCCCATGGGGGTTGAGTTGAGAAGAACCACTGAGTGCTTTGAGTAACAAAACCCAAGCAGTAGACTGAAGGGAGTTGGTGGGCAGGGTTTTAGCCATGTCTACAGAGAGAAGCAACAAATCAAAAAAAAAGAGGACAATCCATATGGTACGCTTTACCCCAGAGGTGGGTTAGGAAGAAGAGAGGAGAGGAAAGGTCTCCTTGAGAGGGGGATGGTGTTGAGAATGGAGGAAAAGGGGAAGGCAGATTACTCAGAAGAACTGGAGTAGAGGAGTAGGTTGGATGATTAAAGGGTTGACATGAGCACCGGAAAGGATTTATTATACCATCTAACTTTTGTCTTTGCCTTTGCCAACAGTGCTGTGACCTTCTGCTTTTAACTGTAGCTAAGCGGACTGAATAAAGGGTATTATGCCTGTTAGGTCTTCTACTTGCCTGTTGGTGCATATTTGTAATATTTTGAAATACTCTCACTGCAAAGTAAAGTAAAATTGTGCTGTAGTGGGCAGGGTAAGGGAAACAAGGGTCATCACCAGTAAAGTCAGTGGTGAAAAGATTGGAGTTCAGTCTTTGGTGAGAGACTCTTCTTTTTTAACATCCCCCTCTTCCTTTTTAACGGCTGAGCTGTCTCAGCAAGAAGGAACCTAGGAGTCCTTCCAGAGTCCTTTTTATCACTATACCTGTAAGAGTATTAGAGGAATAATGATGTATTTTGTTTTGAATATATTGGCTTTGCACAGATAGGTAAGCCAAGCAGAGTGTTTCCTGGAGGTAGTTAAAATATGAGTTTAAAGCACAGGTGAAAGGCCACGAGATGTAGCAGATGTAGATCTGAGATGTAGCAAAGGGCTGAGTGCAAAGTAAGGGAAGAGTGGTGTCATGTAAACTAATAAGGAAAGAGTGGTACTGTGTCTCATATCCAGAAACGTTTAGAAAAGAACGTTGAATTCAACCAGAAGGGCAGTACTAGTGAATTTCCAACAGAGGTTTCAGTGGAGTTCTGGATTGGGGGAAAGTGGGTGATAGAAGGATGGAGGGGGCCAACAAGGGTTGAAAAGTAAAGAATATTGAAGTGTGCACATTAAAAGAGGGATAGGTTGTGTGGATGCTGTCACTCAAGGTCTGGGAAGACAAGGTTTCTGGTGCTAATTTTTATTTCTCCAACAAGAGTGATAGAAATGTCTGTTCAATATACTGTGTGTAGGCTGTCTGCCATTCCATTTCTCTAGCTAGACATGGGCTTGTGAATCAACACTTGGTAGCCCTGGTGTTAAGTAGAAGTAATAGTGCTTCCATGTGTGACCTTGAGACACTGAAATGAGGCAACCATGGAAATCCTTTATAGTTGGGACCAAGAGCCCAACTATGAAGGATCTCAACTTGGGATTTATCACCCTGATACTATAATACAGTGAAAATAATAATCCCAAGGGTCCTGCTGTCTCTTTACTGTCGTCACTTCCTTTGACATACTAGATGTTTAGTTTCTGATGGTCCTTCACATCATACCAACATCTGCAAGCTTTGACAATTCTGATTTATTCTGTGGTATTTGGAAATGTCACTGCTAGTTTTGTATTTCCTGGCATGGGACTGACAATTTTCTGTGAACACAGTAACTCTTCCTTTTAGTGCTGAATCATATTGAAATCTTTGTTCAGACATTGTAATGAGGATCAAACTTAAGTTAAATGTTAGTTGCAGGGGAGCTACCAAGGCAGATAATTAAAGTGATGATTAAATGGATATAGGTTGAGCATCCCTAATCCACAGTTCTAAATGCTCCAAAATTCAAAACTTTTTGAGCACTGGAATGATGCCACAAGTGGAAAATTCCACATATAAGCACTTAACACAATCTTTGTTTCATGCCAGAAGTTATTAAATATTGTATAAAATTACCTTCAGGCTATGTGTATAAGGTATATGTGAAATGTAAGTGAATTTCATATTTAGACTTAGGTCCTGTTCCCAAGATATCTCATTATGTCTATGCAAATATTCTGGAACCTGAAAAAATTCAAAATCCAAAACACTTCTGGTCCCAAGCATTTCTCATAAGGGATACTCAACTTGTAATATCTTCTGTGCATAGCCAAGTTTGTACATGCATAGGTTGCAACAACTCATTCTGTCTTTCTGTCTGGAGGCTGGAGGTTTCTTTTGACTTTGATTGTAAAGTGTATCCAGAATTCAGAAATTTTAAAGTGTGGGGAAATGTGCATCTCAAAATTAAGAAAGTTATGTCTACTGGTAGAGATTGGGGCATGGAAGCAAAGCTAGAGTAGTAGAAAGGTACTAAATAGGGAGTTTGGTTCTTATCTTTGCTATCAAGCAGAAAAGTCATACTCTAGGGGTCTAAACACAAAGCTGTACTATTGGTCCACCTGGGAGTCTTTAAAGTTTAGGGTTACTTAGCATAGGGATACTAGTACAGAAAATATATTTCATTCATGTTCATGATGATAATATAGTGGGGATTCGCATCCATCTGTAACCTGGGTAGAATATTGTTATAAATCATTCTGGTTCTCTTAAGTTTTGGTTTCTTCATTAATAAAATGACAGAACTGAATTACAACTAGATGATCTTCATGTGGTTCTGTCAATCTAGTATTCCACAGTGGAATTGTAGGCACTATGGGAAGAGGTGTTCCTTTGGTGGCCTACAAATAAAAACATGTTTGAAATAATGTCATTTATCATATGTGATAATTCTGTGTTTGTATAATAATCTATATTAGTTTCCAAATGTGTTAATGCAAAGTATCTCATTTGATGATCTCAATGAGATGATGGAATAGGTCAGGAAGGTATTATGTTCATTTTGCTGATGAAATGAAACCATTGTAGTTAGCATCTTGAAAAGTTATTTAAATTTGATGATCTTACTTGAGATGCTAGCCACTAAGGATGAAATCCTGCCACTGAGGGGAAAAAAAAAAACAGTCAGGATAGCTTTCTTAACTTTATCAAGCTAGCAAATTGTACATATTCCCCAAGTTCTGACTTAAATGCCCTGTGAAGCTTTTCTTGATATCTCTTCTACCTCAGCAGAATTGAAGCACTTTGATCATTCTCTTTGGGACTCTGGATTTTAATTATCTGTTAATGCCCTGCTCTTCTACCCTAGTGAACTACTTAAAAGCAAATACCTTATCTTATCTATCCCTACACCTCATAGCCCTCATAGTACCTGGCATGTAGGGATGCTCACTGAGTAATTGCAGAATCAAATTAAAGAGTCAAGTTGATGAGCTGGTTTTGTGGAGTGGAAAGTGAAAGTTGGGCTTTGAGGTGGTAGGAAGGAGACGTCATTGTATACCTTTTTTAGGAATTTTGCCCTGTATATGCATTTAAAAGTTAATACAAAAACCTAGTTTAATAAAAGGGGGGAGGGTAGCCAGGGGCCAGATCCATCTATTAAGAAAATAAATTTGAATTTTTAAAAAATGGCAATTAAAGCCCATGTGTTCATGGGAATTTTTAAATTCCTGTTTTAGTGTTTCCATAGACTATTTTACCATATCCTGTAACAGCAATCTTGTATTAAAAAAGACTGATTTAGAGTGTTGAAATATAATTTCAAAATTCCCTCTAGAGATAAATCCTTGCCTGGTTAAGATTTGTGTTATATGATGTTCATATTTATCTAGTGACCTGTTTTTCTTATGGAAGACTCATTGAAAGAGTAAAGACAAGCCCTTTAGTGCAGACTTTTTCAAATTTACCATACTGTAATGACCCCATTGAAATAAGTACAGAATGTATTTTTCAGGACGTCGCTTAAATTGTATAGACATGAAACTAGATATAAAACCCTTATGTTTTTGAATCATTTACCACTGTAAACCAAATCTGTAAATTAAATACAAGATAACTTCAAAAATACAAAATTTAAATTAATGCAGTTATTCAGTGTGACAGATGATGTGTAGGTTTTACAGTAGAAAAAAATAGCTTTAGGTCTGATTGCATTTTAAATCTGCTTTTGTGTTTTACCTTCAGTGATAACAAAAGCTGGGAGTGCCTATTCTCATTAGTGATGTTGTGTAAGATGGATTAACGACTTCAAAGCTTTGTTGGTGAGCTCAGGATAGTGAGACCTCATATGTAACCAAACAGCAGCAAGCGTTCCTCAAATATTAAGTTTTAATGAGATGTCAGCTATTTCGTTCATTGGAAGATAAGGTTAACATTATAACATTATTGAAATCTTCATTAAATGTTTTTCTAAACCAGTTATTGCTGGAAATGAGAGTGAAAAAACATCACTGCATACTTAGAGTCACATTTGCTGCTAATGAACTTTTGCAAGTTGTACTACAAAGATAGGACCCGTGTATAACACTTGGGTATAATACAGTGCGTATATGGTATTGGCTGTTTGGCTTTTGGCTTTTGAATGTGCCATGCCTGTATTGATATATGCTCTGGTGATTCAAGTTCCTTGTATTTTTTACTCTTTCTATTACAATTATTTTGAAACCTTTGTTCTGTGTATAGTGTTCTACGAAGACATTTGGCCTGAAGGAGATCATCACACAGCTGAAGAAGAAGCAGTGAAAGCCTAGTAATACTGCTTGTTTAGACAATGGTTACTCATGATCCTGAATGTTTATCCTTGTTTTTAGATTATCTTTGAAATGAAAATATTTTTTAAAAATTTGTACACAACTCTTAGATTCCCCTTCCTTTCCTGATATGTTTGTGATCTCTTGTTTGGGAAACAATGTTTTAGCAAATATTTTTCTGATTGCTATCTGGGGGGTCCAGGATTCAAAGATGTGGAAAACAAAACAAATTTGGCTCTTCTGAAGGTGATGAAAGACACTTTAATAACAAACTGTAAACAGATTGATTTGTGCTATTCTAAAGGTATGCAAAGAGGGCTATGGAACATATTGAAAGGAGCTCCCAGTTGTCAGAAGGGTAGGGCAGAGGTTTAGAAGCACATCAGGGGAAAGATCTTGCAAATGGAGTCTTAAAGGATAAGAGGCAGATAAGAGGATGGGTTTAAACTAGGCAGGGAGATAGTATGTGTAAAGACCAAGGTCATAAAAGACATGGTTATTATAATGGTGAGAATTATGTGGCATTGCATAGCATTTGTAATGTGAAAGATAAATTGGAGCCCAAAAGTAAAAGTCTTAATTGTTAGACTAAGTGTTTAGCCCCTCCCTATCTCATATACAGCAGGGGAGCCGTGATGGTCTTAGAATTGGGAGAGTATTCGTGGCAATGTTTTTTATATATAGCAGTTACCACATTGTATTATAATGTTCTCCTTCACTAGTCATTGGAGCTCTTCAAGGGCCATTACCATCAGTTATTAATCTTTGTATACTAAGCTTTTGGTAGAATAACTGATAAAAGTAATACTTAGAAAACATGGGTTGAATAACTAATCATGAGTAAAGAGGATTTAGGAGAGATTGATGACAGTCTCCTGTGGTGGTGGTTTTAATCTTTTGTGAGTCACAGTCCCCTTTGTTAGTTCTGTTGAAAGCTATAGATCTTCTCCTTGAAAATGCAAATACATACAACATTCGGCCTGTAGTTTCATGGGATTCGTGTACCCCTGAAGCCAGTCCATGAATTCTTGATTCAGAATCCCTCCTTAGAAAATTATACCCAGAGAACCTATAATCACCATCAAACATCATCATGAATAACAACTGTCTCTGTTAACAGTCTTTAAATAGATTATGATGTGTCTCTTTCTTATACTTTTCTTGAGTTCCCTTCTCCTTAGGAAGAGTTAAGTCAAATAGGTAGCTGAACTGTCTATGAAGAAAATATTTTTCTAGTGATTAAGGTAAAACTTTGCTGTAAAGATAATAGACAAGTATGCTAATTAAGCCAGCAACCAAGAAGCAGCTGCTTGAGGAGAATGTGACCTTCCTGAGTTTGAGTTTAGCAAGTAAGTTGGGGGTCTCCAGGACCACCCTCAGCCTTGATGATTTGCCAGAGGGAGTGATCTCAGAAAAGCTGATATAGTCATGGTTATGGTTTATTACAGCAAAAAGATACAGATTAAAATCAGCAAAAGGAAAAGGCACCTAGGGCAAAATCCAGGGGAAACCAGGTGCAAATTCCAGGTATCCTGTCCCGGTGGAGTAGCATAGATGGCTTTAATTCTCTCAACACAAGGTGTTGACATCATGGGTGAAGTGTTGTCGACCGGGGAAACTCACCTGGGCCTTGGTGTCCAGGGTTTTTATTGGGGTCAGTCACATAGTCTTGCAGCATCTGCATGACTGGCTTCAGTTACTCAGACTCTACCCCTTCACAGCAATAATAGGTGTTCACTATAAAACATTATTAGCATAAATTGTCTGATCAGACTGGTACCATGTGACCCAAGGCCTCAGGTATACAGAAACATTCTTCTCAGGGAGAATGTTCCAGAGACTCAGAGCTCATCTCCCAGGAACCAGCCAAGGCCAGTTCTAAAGATAGGACTTTCTTGGGAATGTGCAGGGTTTGAGCAACTCAGGCCTGCTGAGTTAACCCTTTCCTGTACAGCAAGTTAGCTGTTCAGGGAGTCAGCTTTCTTCTGGCCTGCCTGTCTGCCTAGCCACTCCTTTTCTTCCCTGTTCTCATCATAGTTGGCCATTCCACATACCTAGACGCTTACTTTTCCCTTGCCAACAAGTAATTGGAAAGTTTGATTGGACTTAAGGACATGTCTGTGCCTTGCAACTTCATGAAACCATGGTGAAATGTGCCCAGTCTTTCATTCATTCAACAAGTAGTCTTTGCTGCTCTGTGTCAGACTTAGTGCTAGATAGCAGATTTACAGAAATGATTAATACAAGTCTGTGGCCTCAAGGAGCTTACAGTTTCATAGAAGAAAAAAAAACAAAAGTAGCAATTCTGGTAAGCAGTGTGTGCTTTGGGGATCACTTAACCTTATTGCAGAGCATGGTTGAGTGTATGTATATGAGAAGTTGTTGGTGATAATTAGAAGGCTTCCCTAAAGAGGTTACTCCTAGAGTTGAGCCACAAAGATCGAGTAGATACAAGTGGACATGGAGCTAGTGTTTCTGCAGTCATTCTGTAGCTAGATTGCCTATGTGTTTGGAGCACATATGTGCTGTTAATGGTATAGTCTGGTTGGTTTCACTGAGACAGTACCCCAATTCTAGCTAGAAGATACCTGTCTTAGGATTTGCACCCAGGGGAGTAGAGAGTGTCTGGCTCAGTACAAATCTATTTCCATTACTCCATTACCGTGCATCCACTGAAATGGCATTTCCAACTTAACAGTGAATGGGTGGTAGTGTTTTCACACGTTGTTCCCCAATGGAGGAATATGTGAATGCATAGTTTTGGGGTGATAAAAACAAGTATAACCATTAAAAATTTAAATGTTCTTTGTTTGAAGTGAGAGGGCAAGTATTTGCCTTACACCAATGAAATTTCATGTAACAAAAATTCTTCTATACTTGAAAGCAAAAAATTTTTAGGGAAAAACCTGGGTCTAAATTTTGCCACATTTCCTTAGGCTTCTAGATGTATGTGGTTCTCAACAGAATTTGGAACTTGTAAGAGAAACGGTTATTTTTTGAACTGTACATAGAAATTGTGTGACAATAGGATCAAGAATGTATTATTAGAGTGAATGTTAGACATTTTAAAACTATTAACCTTGAGATTTTTTTCTAATAGAATCTTTTTCTCTTTTTCCAGCATTACAGTGTTTCTGCCATCTCTGTACAAAAGACAATTTTACTTGTGTGACAGATGGCCTCTGCTTTGTCTCTGTCACAGAGACCACAGACAAAGTTATACACAATAGCATGTGTATAGCTGAAATTGACCTAATTCCTCGAGACAGGCCATTTGTATGTGCACCCTCTTCAAAAACTGGGTCTGTTACTACAACATATTGCTGCAATCAGGACCATTGCAATAAAATAGAACTCCCAACTACTGGTAAGTTATTGTATAAGATTTTTTTTTTTTTCTGAATACTACAAGTAAAGTTCTTAAGACCTTGACTACAATTTTAGAACTGGAAGGTTCATAGGCATCGTCTAGCCCAACTTCTTCAGTAGCTGTAGAGTTATAAGAGTAGCCAAGATCCTCCTTCTGGGGTGTGTGTTGTTTGAGAAGGTGGTTCCAGGATAGAATTTCTCTTACGCCTAAAAGAATAGCCTCATAAAAGCAAATTCTGACAAAGCCCACAGCAGCACTGTGTCCTCAGAGTCCCCACTTTGTCCTCAGAGTGGAAGATTTCTTCTTCCTTATGTAATGTTCCTACCTTTAAAAGCAATCAACTGCCTTTTAATGGGCAGGGATTGAGAGCAGTGCTAAACAGTCCAGATATTTTTATTTTGTAAAACCTTGTTTATGATCTTTATGTATAAATTAATTATACATGATTTCTAGATTTTTCGTCCTTCACCCATAGTTTACATTTTGAAATGTCCTGGTGGAGCCAGTAATTTGAAAGCTTTGTAAACTCTTTAATTTTAGGGTTCTGGTTTAAGATAGAAGTGTGAGCACATGTATTTAACTCCTTTACCACTTTCCCCAAATCCCAAATTCCTACTGTAATAGGGATAATCAAAGGAATAGAAAAATGAGGGAAACCTGTAATAATGCTAGTGGAATTAATGGAAGAATGCCTCCCACATGCTAACACTTCTTAGGAACTTCTGCAATTTATCGTACAGATGACACCAGATTAGTGAAGAATTGACTAACTATACAAGAAAGAAGTAAGTAAAAGGACCTCTCAAAAAATCCCACCAATACCTTAAGATGAGGGCTCGAGGATGAGGTTAGGCTACAGGGGCAAACTCTCAGTTCTCTTTTAGGAAGCACCTGGTTTCAGTGCTCAGAGGAACAGACCACAGTGCTCACTTTTCCACTCAGAGTTGGTCCAGACCTCATGCTAATTCAGTAAGAAGCACTGCCATAGCTCAGGGGAAAAAGGCCAGTCCTACGAGTTACAGAAGGTAGGCAGCCTTCCACCATTCAGCATGGCAGTCAAGCTCCGCATGATAAGGCTCTGTCAGACTATAATTTCTTTGTGATTTTTATGAAGGCATCTGCAGTTCTATTATGGCAAAGAAAATGATAATTCCCATTTCCGTAGCTTGAAATATCTGAATAGACATATATAAAACCTTGTGAAGAAGTTACCTCATTTCTGATGTTAAACACACATAAACTTCTCATTTCCAGCTCCAGGATGAGCAACCAGCAAAAAATTACCAAATGAAAAGACTCAGGGGTTCAAAAGAAGTACTCTGAACTGGATAAGTTAGAGTAGATGTTGTCTTGTAAAATAGGTTTACCACATGTTAGGGAGGAACTTCCAGTCAGTCCAATACCTATTTGTAGTTGTTCATTATGAAATGCTTTCAGATGAAAAGTTCAATTGATGAATGTTTTTAGAAAATGCAATATTGACAGTGAACAGCAGACTGGATGCTGGAATTTTATAGTCAAGTTTGAGACAAGCTTAAGGCAAGACAAGCTTAAGAAATTGTGTTATAATTCAGAGAAAAAGATAATTGGGGAGCAAGTTAAGAGCTGTAGAGGACAGATCTAGATGACCCAATATGCTTATCAGAATTCCAGAAAAAGGCACGAGAGCAGAAAGAGAAGAGTATCAGGCAAAACTAATGAAAAAATATTAACCCAAATACATATAATAAAAAGTATCAATTTTAAGAATAAAAAAATTGCATAAGCATTTGGCAGACATAAGTGCTGGTTACCTATAAAAGGCAAAAAATTCAAATTTTCTGCTTTAAGTATCAGGAGGCAATGGATTATTTATAACATTATATGTTGTCACCGAAAATAAGCCAAGATTTTTCATATACAAAGGCAACAGCTATCTTTTGATAAGTAAGTATTCGGTATGCAAGGATGCGTGGGGACTCTTCCCAAAAGGAATTACTGGAATTAGGATTCTATATAAGAAATCAATCAAATGGATATCTCAAGAATAGGAACGATGTGATATGAAATAAATGGTGGTAAACAGTGAACCAGTAAGGCTCAGGGTGAATGTCAAAATAATTGTAATTAATGTGGTTCTAAAACAATATAAAATGTTAATTATTAAAAGAAATTATAAGTAAATAAATGATCTGAAATTGGAAGTCCAGGTGGTTTAAAAAAAACTGGGAAGTATATATGTGCAAACTCTATTAATAAAACAAAAGATATATTTTGCCTAAAGAAAAATTGGTGGCATTATATATACTAAATTGTGAGCTGTTTTGGGGTGGTGAAGCTATAGGTTTTTTTTTTTTTCTTTTACTTTTTGCTTATCTGTATTTATATATATTTTTTCCTGCTATCAGCATGTCCTGGCCTTGGAACAAGAAGACAAGCCAAAAGTACTTTAGAAGAAAAAAAGACTTTTCAGAAGATGTTAATGGGAATTGTGCCAGATTATTGGTTCATTTATTAATGACCTGAGGTGATAAATGGGAAGGTGTTGGTGGTAGCTAACCTTGTGATTTAGATGATGGCTGGAGAACACAGGAAGAGTGAGTAGGTGCAGACAGAGCTGGTGATCTTAAAAGAGCCAATAGGAGAAAACTGAATGATTCACTTGTTCTGGATTTGAGCCCCTCTGAGCTGTTGTAATGAGGCTCTTTGACTAAGTGATGGCAGTGGCCAACTGCAGGAATTGTGGGGCATTAGGAAACCGTGGGTGCCACCTACTATGTTTTTGTTGTTGTTGATGTTTATTTCACTTGAGGTCCTTTTTCAGTAAAGCCGTCACCTGGCCTTGGTCCTGTGGAACTGGCAGCTGTCATTGCTGGACCAGTCTGCTTCGTCTGCATCTCGCTCATGTTGATGGTCTACATCTGCCATAACCGCACTGTCGTTCACCACCGAGTGCCAAGTGAAGAGGATCCTTCATTAGATCGCCCTTTCATTTCAGAGGGTACTACGTTAAAAGATTTAATTTATGATATGACAACATCAGGTTCTGGATCAGGTAATGTAATTATTTCTCCTTTTTGCTAAGAAGTCTTAAAAATTAACTGTGGTATTTATTAGTTTGCTAAGTCAGTTGGCTTAGTTTGTTAAAATTTGAGATAGTGTAAGCTATATTCCAGGTTTGAGCCTAATAAAGGTCTTTAAGCTTGGTCTGTATTTGACTGTGGCTAGTTTAGTATAGATGGATTGTAACTTACTTTTACTTTTGAAACAAGTCAGTAAATCAGCCCCATAGTTGTATAAATTTCAAAGCATTCTCACCTATATAATCTAATTTGTTTTTCGTGACTATGTAAGGCAGAAAGGATAAGGACGATTATTCTCATATAGATGAGGCTAAAGAGAGATGCTCAGTCTGCAGCTATCCATTCTATTCAGGATTACTTAGCAGCTTTATTTTTATATTTGAAAGCAGGCATGAGAAAAATGTGTTTGGAATTGTGAAGGTTATTTGATTTTTTGACATTATATGAAATTGCTGTCTTTAGTGCAGGCCTGTTTTCTTTTCTTTTTTTTTTTTATTACACTAATGAATTCTTAGTCGTTTTCTCACTTCAGAAAAAATATCTAACCACGCTGATATTTAATATAGCTTTGTGTGGGTCCATGGCCCTTGTGATGTTTGCTTTTCTCAGTTCTGTTTGTTGAGTTTTGTGTGGTCAGAAATAGACTGGCTAATTGCCAGAATCATCCCAAGGTGGATTTTGGTATAGCAATGCTTCACATTTAAACTGAAGGGGAATTTTACTTTTACTTGCATGTGGTTTGGAAGGATACTAAGAGGAACACCCCTATCCCCTACATTTTTGGAATTTGATACTTGACTAGGAGACAATAGATAAGATTCCAGTGCAAGCTTTGTCACTGATTGGTTGTATGACCTTGGTTAAAACCATATTTCCTCTTTGGGCTTCTGTTTCCTCATCAGAAATATGGAACAGATACTATTAATAATAATACTTCAAGTGGTTTGTTAGGACTTTTAAATGAGATGTACTATCCTCTGAAAAGTATAAATCGTCTTCAAATAAGGGCTAAATTCATGGATAAAGTGAAGATTTGAAAACATGTAATGAAAATTTCACTAATTTTATAATCAAGTGATATTAAAGGAACACTAAAGCAGAAGTTATGACTGGGCAAGAATGTAACTCTGAAGCACAAAATCACATGTAATAATAAAGAAAACTCATAGAATGATAGATGGCTATTTTAAGGAAATGAATATATATTGCTGTATATGCATATCTGTTCATACATTTAGGTATGAGAAACTGATTTCATTACCTGAAGTCTTCCATAGAATTTGGCCATATATAGTCAATAAATGAACTCTGTTCTTGACTACTAGGACACATACAGGCTTGCACTGGAGCCCAGGTTTTTTAAGGCAGTCTTAGGGACTCCAGAGACAGTTGTGGGAGGAAGGCAATGAGAGGTTGGACGGAGCTGGAGCAGCCTTAGTACTGAAGGTGTGATAATCTTTGGGCAGAAGTTATTTTAGGGCTTTCCTGGTGTTTCCCATTGATTCTGAGTTCAGATGATTCTCAAAGATTTTGCTCATTCCAGAAATTACCCTGGTCCAAAACTGTGATAAGCAAGGACCAAAGTTACAGAAAATCAGGGTGGCTACAGATCATTTTGAATTAATCCCTTAGAAATGTTCTTGTCTAATTTGTTCTTGTCACCAAACTTATACCCAGGGAAATCACAGCAGCTCATGCCACTTGGTACAGTGGAACAAACTCATCTAAATGATTAGAAGAAATTGCTGTGTGGACGGCAGTTGATTTCTCTCTCGCTTTCTTTTTCTTTCTTTCTTTCTTTCTTTTCTTTCTTTCTTTTTCTGAATATACTTTATTTAGTCATTTTTGTTTACAACTGAAACTCTGGGAATTCAAAATTAACATCCTTGCCCTTGTGAGCTTCTTATAGACACCAGAAAAAGTTTCAACCTTGTGTTCCACATTATTCTGCTGTGCTTTGTCTAAATGAATGTTTATGAGCCAGCTGCCATCCAGTTTCGTGAGGATTCTCTTGCCTACAGTTTCACTTGGGAAGACCCAAGTCCTCGAGGATCACAGTGTGCACGGCTGTCAGAGTGCTGCTCCTGGGACGCTTTTGCTTATTTTTTGTACAGCTTTTTCAAGTTGGCTTAGGCAGAATACTCCTCTGAGTGATAAAGACAACATGCTTCCCACTGAACTTTTTTTCCAATTCATGTACTAGCCGGACTTGGATTTTCTGGAAAGATTTCAGTTGAGGATGGGAACAAAGACAATGATAGCTTTCTGACTGCCACCAAATTTAGTTTCCTTGGCTGCCATTGTATGCAGCTCCTTGAGCAGAGCCTTGAGGTGTGAGTTCATCTCCAGCTCCAGAAGAGCCTGGGAAATGCCAGACTTGAACTCGTCTGGCTTCTCACCATTGGCTTTCATGATCTTGGCACTTCAACTGAACATGACCTTCTCCTTGCTGAGCACTGGCTTAGGAAGAACATGATTTCTGAATGAGAATATATTTGTTTACCTTTTAAGATGTAGACATGAGATAAAGAATGGAATTATTCTTTTTCCTTTTTATATGTATTTCTAGATCCATCAGGGACCACAGCTCTCTGTTGTCTGAAAGCTTTTCTCCCTCTTATGCCTTACCCTGCAAAAACTTGTCTATCTTGCTTGCTAGCTCTGTGGTTTTGGGCAGTTAGTTGATATCTCATCCTTGAGTTATTTCATCTTCAAAATGAAAGTGATGAACCCTGCCCTATGCACATCATTGGATTGTTGTGATTGGATTGTTGTAAAGTTCAGATGAGACAAAGTGTTTGCATGAAAGCACTTGGTAAATTGTAAAGTTATGTCCAAATGACAAGTGTTACTCTTATTGAAAACATATTTGGAAGAAAAATCTGATATACAGTATCAATTTGCCACATTGTACACAACTTAGTTTAAGGCCTTCTTTCCCTATCATAGTTCATTGTGTACTGAATTCGCTCTGAACTTATCCAGGCAGAAGCCATCTTCTGTTGAATAATAGCAGAAAATGCCATCTGTTTTCCTTCTATTCACTATAAAGCGTTAATGCCACCTTATGCATGGGACTCATGCCTGTGAATACATAAAATGTCTTTATAATTTATAATACCTTTTTAGTTCTTTGATTTAATGAGGATAAGGTAAAACTAAGCATTTCATGTTTTAAATTCACATGTTTATTACTCAACACCATGACCATAGTTAATGGTCATAGTTAATGCCCTATCTCTATCTCTCAAAGACTGTACTTTTAACAGGGAATGAAGAGCTGAGTTCTGGCAACTCTAACCCAAGTGTGTGAGCATGTGCATGTGCATGTGTATATGTGCCAGTTTTTGAAAGAGCGAGTCTCTTAGGCCAATGTTCGTTATGTCTTGTGCATTCTTATTATTTCTTATAATATATGCATGTTGTTCAGGTCTTATTTCCATTGTTCACCTGCATGTGAAGCTGCTGGGACCCTGTTTCCCTGTTGGAGTTTTTTCTCAAGCAGTTCTAAAGGTACAGAAGAGTAAAGCACAGAATATAGAGACCTGTTAATATAAATTAGGCCTGCTTAGTTTTGTCTTTAGAAGAAAATTGTTACTTTTTTAAAATGCTCAAGTATTCATGTGAGGTATGGTAACCCAATATAGATAATATGATGAATCTAGATTTGGTTTTTAATTTTAGTTCTGCTTCTAGAATCTAGTTGTGAAGGGGAAGACAGAAATTTCCCTTGCTCTGTTAGGCTTTCTTGACCATGCCGTTAACATGAGTCCTGAACCTGTCAGGCGCTTTCGGACTTCCTGTTTGTGATTGCTTTTTCTTCTTTATTATTTGACTTTGTAACTTCCAGATTAGTCTCCTGAAATTAACTCTTAAGTATACTTTTAAGTTCATGGTATGGCCTTATGCAAGGCTTTAAGAAAATTTAATAAATTAGTATTTACAATAAACAACATAATTAGGAATTAATTATTCATAGTACAGAAGAGCGCCTTGATTTAAATAAGGATTTGGAACAGATCTATTTTTAACTAGCAGTCTCCTTATAAACAAAAACAGTTATTTATAATTAGATTGCTAACTACTCTGCAGGAGGTAGGGAGAGTAGAGCAAGGGGAAGAAAGGACCCATTTGAGAATAAAGATGAAAAAGAAAAAGCTTCTGATCACTTTAAAGACTTAACATTTGGATTTGTAAGCATTTCATATCAGGGAACCGAAGAGAGCAGATAATTTCATTTACTGTCGTTGGGTTAATTTGATCTAGCAAGCAGCTTTGAATGTAGATCATAAATGACACAGATTTATGTGTACATAGATTGTATAAATAAAATACAAGTGTAGAACATGATGTACACTGGCATTTTATTTGTTAGTGTCAGTATAATTTAAAATGATAGTTCCTTGGCAGATGGGGGATATGATATTAAGTGATTGTCTCGAATATAGTGTCACTTTAATGTTGTAGGTAGTTATTAATAGTAAATCCTTTTAAATGAAATAAGTGTGGTAACATTTAAAAATATCTATTTTGAAGTAAGGCAAGTCAGTGAAAAAAAAATACACAAGTGCCCCATTTCCAAGGTATGTTTCTTGGCATTGTTCTTTAAGATACTAATATTGCCTATATAGCCAGTTCCTAGCAAGTAAATTTTGAGCCTTGAAATAGTTTCTGTGATGATTTTTACTGATTTATTGAAAGTTAGACCAGGATTTACTTGTATTTCTTGTGTCTGCATCCTTTTCTCCTCCCATCAGTAAAACCATTACCAGATTCATCTTTCTAAAATAAGATTTTTTAAATTATCTCCCCTCACCCCATTCATGGTCCCTTTTTTTGGAAATCTTTAATGGTTCCTCTTTTACCTAAAGCTCTCATTGGTTTTTCTGAGCTTGGTATTCAGCACCCTTCATCTTCTGGTGCGGCTTGCCTTCTGTTTCACTGCTTTGCCACTTACATCCTCGCCGATTATCCAAGTGTGTTCCTTAAACATGTGTCACTCATTTCCTTCTTCTGCCTTTCCTTGCATATTCCTCCTACCTAACCACCTTACTTCCTTCTCATCTTTGGCCCTATCCCTTCTATAAAGAATAGTCGAAATTCAACTTACTTTACAAAGCCTACTTTTACCCTCTAAACAGGAGTTTCTGGATTCTCTTATTGTATTTATTATCTTATTTTCCTGTTTTCATTAATTATTTTATTGCAAATGTGGTCTGTATCTCCCCAGTGAGATTGTAAGATACCATAAGGAATAATACCTTTCTGGGTCACACTTCAGTGCCTGTTATGGTGTTTTAAACACATATATTGTTGATTGTTTGTGTTGAATACTATTTAATTTTTATCTTTAGGTTTACCATTGCTTGTTCAGAGAACAATTGCAAGAACTATTGTGTTACAAGAAAGCATTGGCAAAGGTCGATTTGGAGAAGTTTGGCGAGGAAAGTGGCGGGGAGAAGAAGTTGCCGTTAAGATATTCTCCTCCAGAGAAGAGCGCTCATGGTTCCGTGAGGCAGAGATTTATCAAACTGTGATGTTACGTCATGAAAACATCCTGGGATTTATAGCAGCAGACAATAAGGGTTGGTAACATTTCCTTGTATAGCAAGACCTATTTAAGCCTTTTTAAAGATATAGCTACTCAACATCATCAGATTCGATGAGAAACAGATGTTTGTCGTGTGAATTAGACCCATTAAGTCAAACGTAATATATTAGAAACTTTTAAAAACAGGAACTTCTGAAAGATTTTCTGGACTCTTGACAACATGTTCCTGAATCTCTAATTGTTTTATAAAATGTAAACATTATCTTTTTTGGCTTGGTTAGACCTATAGTCATCTTCTTCCTTCTTTCCCTTGCATTTTCTGCAGCAATATTTATTTCTTCAAAATAGTAACAGTGTTTAATCTCAGTTCGTGATTATGGGTGGTTTTTATGCTTTTCTTTTTGTGTCTCTGTATTTTCAAAGTTATCTACAACAAGCATGTATTGCTTCTTTATTTTTTAAGTTTTATTTATAGAAAATTTATAACATATAGAAAAGTAGAGAATTAGTATAATGTTCCCCCATAATCTGGCTTCAATAATTATCAGCTCACTGCCAGTTATAATTGATCTCTGATTCCACCTATGCTGCCCCAATTGCCTTATTTGAAGCCAGTCCCAGATAACATATCTTTTTATCCATAAACAGTTTTAATTTGTATCTTTAAATGGTGAGGAAACTTTTTTATGAAACAATCATACTATTATTGCCGATTTTTAAAATGTCATCAGATATCCAGTCAGGTTCAAATTTTTGCAATTGTCTCCTATTTTTTTAAAACAATTATTTCTTCAAATTAGGATTTTAAGTCCACACATTACATTTGGTTGATATTTCTCTTGCATACCTTAAAATCTTTAGATTCCCCCTCTATCGTTTTTTCTTTCTTTTGTAGTTTATTTGTTGAAGAAACTGGATTGTTTGTCTTGTAGGTCTTATCACATTCTGGATTTTGCTAATTGAATTCCCATAGTGTCTCTTAACTAACTAGCTCCTCTGTATTTTCTGAAAACTGGTAGTTAGATTTAGAGGCTGAATCTGATTGAGGTTGTATTGGTTTTCCCTGGAATACATACTAGGGATATTGTATACTTCCTATTGCATCACACCAGGGGGATATAATGTTTATGACAAGAGCAGTGATGGGTGTAGGCAGCGATTATTAGTGGCTCCCAACAATTCAGTATTACTTCATTTAAAAACAAAACAAATAAAAGCAGTAATCACAGCCTGACCAAATCCTTAGTTCTCATTTTGTCTGCCTTTGACATCATTTAGCTCCTTCCCCAACTCTTAAAATAACCTTTACTTTATTATCTTCAATGACCCTAGACTCTCTTTGTTCCTTCTTATTTCTTAATAGTTGTGTTTGTTCTCTCAAACTCTTACCGATTCATATGAAGGCTCTAATTCTACAAATAGTAATTGCTCCCTTAAAGAACTTACTCACATCCATGGTTCCAAACTCTACTATGGTGAGGCTTTCAAATCTGCATTTTGAAGCTTAAACCTTACCTAGGGTCTGTTTTTACCATATTCCCAGTTGCAAACACACAGGCACAAAATGCTGGTATTGCTGTGCCCCGAACTTTCTCCACCCAAGCTGATGCTGTCATCTGGTGGTCACCATGGGAACTAGCTGAGCCTACTGCCTTTTTCCTACCCCGTTCTTTCTGTTTCGTCAGGGGTTAGTGGACTTTGTTCTGAACCTAGCCCTCCACCCCCATTCCCTTTTCCTTTATCTTCATCCTCCTGATTTAGTGAATTCCACCTCAGACAGCCCTTCATATACACGGCCCCTAATATAACCTTCCTTCTGCCTCACTTGTCAGTAACTTCAGAAGACCCTTTCTTCCATCTGCCTGTCTTCCTCTGTATTTCTTGTATTCGGAGCCCTTCAAAATTCAGTCATGGTTAATAGGCTGGCAAATAAGCTAGTAATGTACCTATATCAAGGGAAAGAAAAGGTGCAGATTTGGACAGAATCAGTTTATAAAGTTTATGAAGAACAAGTTAATAAAGAACTAGTATCATGAATCTCTGAGTTCTTTTGAAAGTACCCAGAAATCCTCTCCAGAATCTTCTGAAAAGTTCCTGTCTCCTTTCTTAATCACTTCTAATGAGTTGCTTTTCTTCAAGTAGTAGCCTTTAAAATATAGAATTGTTTTAGATCAAGTTGGGGTTTTTATCTTTTGTTTCACAACTAATAGGGGAAGGAAACAGCACATTTTAAGTTATTATATACTAACTGCTTAAATCTAGTATTCTGTTTTTTAAATCTTCTTAACAGTCTTACAAAGTAAGGTACTATTCTTGTTGTGTAAAAGAAGAAACAGAGGCTCGTTGGTTAAGAAACTTGCCTGAAGTTATGTAATCAATAATGCAGGCGCTGGATTCCAACCCAGGTCAGAACGACTCCAAGTGTGCACCTTTTACTAAATTGTGCTGTCTCCTAATGTTGCAACGTGCTTTTTTTTTTCATGATTTAATTAAATATGTGGGTTTTCCAGCTACTTCTGGGTTAAATAGGCTTTTGTGGATAAGTCTAGCCTAGGAGCCTAGCCAGTATCTTTACCATTATTCCTGTGAGAAAACACATTTCCAACTCATGTATTGGCTTACAAAGGAACTTTTAGAACCCACATTCCTGGTTGTTTGGGTTCGAAATAACTTTGTGTAAAACTGGTTTCTGTCTCAGCTTTTCCAGCTTTTTCTTGTAATGTTTCAGTTTCTGCCTCAGCTTCCTCATGTGCCAGAGGTACCACTATTTTTGTTTTTCTAAGCTAGCATCCTTGGAATCATAATCACCTTGTCTTGCATCTTTGTGAACTATATGTACAGTCTGTCACTAAAGCTTGTCATTTCTCATTAAAACTCACTTTCAGTTTTGTACCATACTTTTCCATTCCTTCTGTGGCCATGCTGGGAGGCTTCTCATCTCCCTCCTTCCCTCCCTGTTGCCTTTCTTTTTTCCTTCTCTTCTTCCAGAAACAACCACTGAGCACCTAACATGACCCAGGCATTTTTCTAGGCACTTAAGAGTCCCAGCTCTGCTCCTATCTGTGTAGACTCAAGAAAGTCACCATTTTTGAACTACAATTCCTTGTCTCTTAAGTGGGATTAATTATCCTTGCCTTATCTCAAGAATAGGGGGCTTACTCTGAGAACCTGAAGGATATGTGTGTGAAAGTATAGGACAAACTGAATATACGAGAAAATGTGAAGGAAATGCATACAGACTAACGGTGGCATCATATTGCAGTTGTGTGATTCAGGATTGAGAGTAAGAAGTGATAACCTTTGAATAAATAAATCATAAATGTTCTGCAACCCAACTGAAAATTATTATTCTGTTTTATAGACAACGGTACTTGGACTCAGCTCTGGTTGGTATCAGATTATCATGAGCATGGATCCCTTTTTGATTACTTGAACAGATACACAGTTACTGTGGAAGGAATGATAAAACTTGCTCTGTCCACAGCAAGCGGTCTTGCCCATCTTCACATGGAGATTGTTGGTACCCAAGGTAACTAAGCAGTTCTATTATTTAAGCTTTAAATTTCCAAGAATAATGTCTATTAAGAGAACAGAAGTCAGCCTAACAGGAGACATTTAAAATGAATATTTTAGATGAGAACATTTTATCTTTCTATTAAATCTTGGATAGAGTTAGGAACCTGGGAATTTATTTAGAGATTCTCTAGTCATTGTAATAACACTAGGATATTTTTGTGGGTTCTTAAAAGTAGCATTCAGTCTTGCTTATGATGTTTAAGGATCTCACTTTCAGAATTCAAGTCTTTAAGTGAATGCATTTTTATGTGTAGCATCAAATGAAATGTGAAGGTGCTTGGTAAACATTACCATGCCGTATAAATGTTATCTGGCCACCTAATAATGATATTTGACCCCGAGATAAGGAGACTGCATGAAATGGTTTTACAGTTGAAAAATTAAATGCTGTTTTAGTTATGAAACGTTTTTGCTGTGGTATTTGTGTCTTGTAGGCTAGGCTGTCAGACGCCAATATACCTCTCTGCTCTGGCAATTGTCCCCTTGCTGCCCGGTGGCTCAGCCACTCGCGCGTTACTGCACATGTGCTCCTTCACATCTTAGCCAGCCCCATCTTTGTAGTTATTATTATTATTGGTTACAACAGCTCTGTTGAGTTATAATTAACATATCATACAATTCACCTGCTTAAAGTGTACAATTCAATGGTTTTTAGAATATTCACAGAGTTGTGCAATCAATACCACAGTCAATTTTAGAACATTTTCATCACTCCAAAGAGAAACCCTATAGCTATTAACAGTCACTCCCCTTCCCCACACCGCCCCCGAACTCCTTATCCCTAGGCAGCCACTAATCTGCTTTCTGTCTATAGATTTGCTTATTCTGGACATTTTATATAAATGCATCATACAATATAAGGTCTTTGTGACTTGCTTCTTTCACTTAGCATGTTTTCAAGGTTCCTCGTGTTGTAGCATGTGTCAGTATTTCATCCCTTTTTATTGCTGAGTAATATTTCATTGTGTGGATATACTGCATTGTGTGTATCCATTCATCAGATAGACATTTGGGTTGTTTACACTTTTGGCTATCAGGATTAATGCTGCAATGAACATTGTTGTAGACATGTGTGTTCAGTTATCTTGGATATATTCCTAGGAGTTGAATTACTGGATCATATGGTAACTCCGTTTAATGGTTTGAAGAATTGCCAGACTATTTTTTCAAAGTGCCTGAACCATCTTACATTCATATCAGCAGTGTATGAGGTTTCCAGGTTTTCCATATTGTTATTATTATTTTTTAATAGCACTTCTTCTAGATAATACATTTAATTCTGAGTACATTCCAGTTAATGGGAAAGGGAATGATGATCTACAGGCGTGGTTCCTGGGCATGAATATCAATCTGTGACTAGGATTCTTGTAAAGAATTTATAAGGTGCCAACAAACAAACGGATAACATTTTTCACCTCAAATCTTTGAGTTGTTTGCTTTTTGGAGCATCTAGTCTCCTTTTTCCTTAAAGAAATGTAATTTTAGCAACTTTTGGTCTAGTCATTCACTTGAGATTTTTAGTAATTGCATAGGTATTGTGGGTGATGTGGGCTGAAATGCTTTGATAGTGGGACCGGGAGAAGAAGCTTTTGAACCTGAAGGTGAGAGTTGTAAACAATCATGTCTTATTTTTGATTCTTCAGGAAAACCAGCTATTGCTCATAGAGATTTGAAGTCAAAGAATATTTTGGTGAAGAAGAATGGAACTTGCTGTATTGCAGACTTAGGACTGGCAGTAAGACACGATTCAGCCACGGATACAATTGATATTGCTCCAAACCACAGAGTGGGAACGAAAAGGTATACTTGTGAATAAATAGGGTTTAATATATTCTGAAATCACCTTCTTTTCCTTCTCCTTCTTATGTGTATATACATATCTTTTCTGAAACTCAACTCAAACTTGTACTTTATTAGATCGCCCACAGGTAGAAGATCTCATGGGCTTGCCTGCTCTGAAGCCAGGGTTACCTGACTTACAAAGATGCCTGCTGATGAAAGGTGGCCCTTCCAGAAAATGTTATTTTTTAGTTATGTTAATTATAATAAAATAGTAACTAACATTTATAGGGTACCTATGTGCCAATCATCTTAATAGGTGTTTTTGTTAACATATATTCCCTCATTTGATGCCCTCCTTAAATGCTGTGCTATAGCCTGCCCACCTATTTTCGTATTTTCAGTTTCTGAAAATATGCCTTTCTCTCTTCCGTAGAACTTTTGCATGTGCTGTATCCTGGAGCATTACTTTCCCCTACTGTTCGCCTCCAACTCATACTCACCTTTCCTTTCCCATAGGAAGCCTTTTCTGGTTCTCAGGACTCTTAGGTAAACCTGCCAAGGGCTGTCTAGCGCATTGAACTTGACCCTTTGAGGCACTACCACATTGTGTTGTAACTGTCCATTTATTTGTCTGTGTAATCCATTGGATTGCAAGCCTCTTGAGAGCAGACTTATATTCCCAGCACCCATCACAGTGCCTACTACATAGTAGATTCTCAATAAATATTTGTTGGGTCCATGAGTCTTCAAAAGAACCTAATTAGGTAGGCGTTGGTTACTTTGAATTCACAAATGAGGAACCACCTCGTGGAGGTTAAGTAATGCAGCCAACTTAATATGGATGGTAAGCTGAGGAGCTGAGATTTGAACCTGGGCCTTTCTGATCCAAAAGCCCTTATCATGTCATGTTATCACAATATTATTTCAAAACTACTGCCTTGGCCTTGGAGAGAGCCAGCAGCTTTAGTCTATCTAAATTGTATTTATGATTTTGGATTTTCTGGATTCAGTGGGGACTCTCAGAATTCTTGATTACCTCAGGGCTGGTTGCTGCAGGTCTTTGTGGGTCCTGACCTCTAACCTTAGTAGAGTTTTCGAGAGGACTGGCATTCTTTTGTATCTTTTATTTTCTTCCCTGGAATATGTTCCTGCCCTTCCTTTCATCCTATTTCAGTGAGAAGATGTCTAGGTTAAAATATATAGTCCCTGCTAGTAGATGGTGTACATCAGGACATTCGTAACAGTTATGTATGTGTCTTTCATTAGAAACCAAGATCATAAGGTAGATAGTGTTAAACTGCTGTTTCAGCATTTAGTGGGATTTAGTTGACATCATTAATATGCAAACCAGTGTGGATATTTAATATTTTTCTTGAGTCTAATATGATCTCAGTTATATAATATCGTATGTATATGTCTATGTATAGAGAAATGTCTAAAAGGATGTTCATTAAAATGTTTACACTGTGTGGCAGTAAGGGGCTGATTTTCAAAGTACTTTATGTACTTTGGGAAACTTTTTATAAGCAGTATGAATCATTTTTAAAAACAGCAGAACCATGCTAAAGGGGGGAGAGTCTTAAAGTGAATAATTTTTTTTTATTCTCAGGAATAAAAGAAAACTCATGAAACATTTCAAAAATTGGCTGCCATTCAATAAAATAAAATGTTGACTTTTTTTTAGGTACATGGCCCCTGAAGTTCTAGATGATTCCATAAATATGAAACATTTTGAATCCTTCAAACGAGCTGACATCTATGCAATGGGCTTAGTATTCTGGGAAATTGCTCGACGATGTTCCATTGGTGGTAAATTGCTCCCCTCTCCCCCAACAGTTTGTTATGAACAGAAGTTGTTCAAGAATTGCCTTCTTTTTTATTGAATGAAATTATATACAGTCAACAGTCTGAAACAAGTGTTCACTAAGAGTGCCAGAGAAAACAAAGGAGATGAAACCTGTGAGGAGGGGGCAGTAGTGTGGTGTGAACATGCACAGCCCTAGCCTCCAGTATTCACTTCCTGTTCCCATTTGAATCTTGGGAATTGTCAGGACCCAACCCCTTGTTATTTTGGAATATAGTTATTTAGAACAACGGCTGCTTGAGAGGCCACCTTGGAAGCTATTTCTAGCATGTACCTGGGTCAAACTTATTTTTTTTCCTTGAGATTGTGGTCATTTTCTCCAGCTTGATATTTGGTGATTACATACACGGAATACAATTAACATTACATTACTTTTTAGAGTAAGTTTGTTTTAACTTTTAGGTTTTTAGATTGAGTACTTTTTAATGTTTAGTCAAGAAACCTTCTCTTATCTCTTAGGCCCAGGGGCCCAGGTTTAGCTAAGACCTAGGGCCTCAGGATTTTGAGGCAGTGAGGGACAGAGTATATCTCTGTATTGTAGCAAGTAGGACATGTTATTGACAGATGCAAGCAGAGGAAGGGACTTGCACCTCAGGCTTGCCTTGTAGGATTCATGTCTCACTGGTAGAGTATATATCCCTGTACAAGTGAGAGGCTGTATACTCACAGAATAAAATCTCATTTGCTGCAGAGCAGGGTTCTAGGGGAACATGGCAATCTAGTTGTCACAGATCTTAGTTAACTGTCATTTAAAATAGCCTTTACTAATCTCATGGCAATACTTAGTTTCAAGGTGCGGGTGCAGTACCAGCTCAGGGAGGCGGGCTGTTTTTGCAGATGTGGATGAGGTAGAGAAAGCCGTAAGCCCCGTTCCACTTACCAAATTCAGTAATGGTGCATTGCAATAGCCTCTCAGGTGGTCCTTCTAATGGTTTGGCATTAGCTGAATAAATTCTTCAAAATAGAATTTTTTTTTTTACCAATATAGGAATTCATGAAGATTACCAGCTGCCTTATTATGATCTTGTACCTTCTGATCCATCAGTTGAAGAAATGAGAAAAGTTGTTTGTGAACAGAAGTTAAGGCCAAATATTCCAAACAGATGGCAGAGTTGTGAAGTGAGTATTTCTTTTTGATATTAGGTAATTTTCTAAACTGCTTCTGCTTAGTAAGTTGAAATTTGTACTTTACTTTGAGAAAAACAGACGAAAATTCTCTTTTCTTTTTCATAGCAGTTAAACCAATAAGTAAAAACAGAATAATTTGGTTTTCATGTTCAATTTTAAGCACATTGAAAGGCCCCATAGAGCATTTGCAATGACCATTAATGTATCAGAACATTGTTTAGATCTGCAAGATGAACTGAACTAAGTGAACTAGGGCACGTGCTTTTTTTAAAACAAACGAAAAAAAAAACAAAGGAGATGGGGTCTCGCTCTGTCACCTAGGCTGAAGTGCAGTGGTGCGATCATAGCTCATTGCAGCCTCAAACTCCTGGGCTCAAGCACTGCTCCTGCCTCAGCCTCCCAAGTAGCTGGGACTATAGGCACAGGCACATGCTTTTTAAATGAATGCTTCCCTTCAGCCAGGGCAGCCCAGCATAGTGGGATGAGTACTGGACAAGAATCAGCAGACCTGTATTCTAGACCAGCCTGGCTATCATTTTAGAGTCTGAGTGTGAACAAACCACTTCAGTTCTCTGGACCTTAACATCCCTTCGTAAAATGAGGAACTTGGATAAGATGATAACAAAGATGCTTCAAATGATTTTGCAGTTTATTTATATGATTGCCCGGAGGACCATTAAACAGGAATTAGGGGAAAATGCTTTCCAGCAATGTCTGAATTTCTCAACCTCAGCTCTCACCAAAAGTTTTAGGAATGTTTTCTTAGTTGTAAATTTAAAGAATTTATAAGATGAATTTTATTTATCTCTCCTCAATTTTTAGCTGTTACTATTATAATATTGGTGAAGCAGGGCATAGTCCTCCAGATTTGAAGTTTTGTAGCTTAAAAAGACTGTAAGAAGCTGGTCACTTCAGTAGTTGATTTTACATCTTAAAATAGCATAGGACTCAGCAGAACCTCTGATATCAAGAGAGCTTGCTACCTCCGACCAATCAAGTATCCACCCCAAATGAAATACATCTCAGCATGCTCAAAGAATTTGCATGTGACATAGTTTAACAAATGAGAGTAGAGCTAGATTTTGTCTTTTTAAAATTCGATCTGGATACTTCACAGTACAAACTTAAATTTTCAGTGTGAGTCAGGTTCCTTCTTTGTCTTGCCCAGCTCTGGTTTAGGATTCGGCTTTTTCAGGTCTGCTAAGTAAGTTACCCTTTGGCTACCTGCTTTCCAGCAGCTGGCACCAGTACCCTTTTGATGAAAATTTAAGTCGTTCCTACTCGTTTGCTATTCCAGATAATACTGGGACAAAAAAACTTGAACATATGTCATGTAAAAAGAAAATTGACAGGTAAAGATTTTTATCCAGATCAGTGGAAAGTAGAGCATACATTAAATTTTTTTTTGTATTTTCTTGTAGGCCTTGAGAGTAATGGCTAAAATTATGAGAGAATGTTGGTATGCCAATGGAGCAGCTAGGCTTACAGCTTTGCGGATAAAGAAAACATTGTCACAACTCAGTCAACAGGAAGGCATCAAAATGTAATTCTGTGGCTTTGCCTGAACTCTACTTTTTCTTCAGATCCGCTCCTGGGTTTTGATTTGGGAGGTCAATTGTTCTACCTCACTGAGAGGGAACAGAAGGATATTGCTTCCTTTTGCAGCAGTGTAATATAAAGTCAACTAAAAACTTCCCAGGATTTCTTTGGACCCAGGAAACAGCCATGTGGGTCCTTTCTGTGCACTATGAACGCTTCTTTCCCAGGACAGTTATGAAATATTGTGTAGTCTACCTTAATTTTTTATTAACAAAACTTGTTTTTTAAAAAAAGATGATTGCTGGTCTTAACTTTAGGTAACTCTGCTGTGCTGAAGATCATCTTTAAGGGTAAAGGAGCTGGATTGCTGAGTTATAATGAAACATTTCTTATTTTTAAAGAAAGTGATTTACTCCTGGTTAGTACATTCTCAGAGGATTCTGAACCACTAAAGAGTTTCCTTGATTCAGACTTTGAATGTACTGTTCTATAATTTTTCAGGATCTTAAAACTAACACTTATAAAACTCTTATCTTGAGTCTAAAAATGACCTCATATAGTAGTGAGGAACATAATTTATGCAATTGTATTTTGTATACTATTATTGTTCTTTCACATATTCAGAACATTACATGCCTTCAAAATGGGATTGTACTATACCAGTAAGTGCCACTTCTGTGTCTTTTCAATGGAAATGAGTAGAATTGCTTAGTCTGTGTGTTAAAACCAATAATGTTTGAATTTGAAAAGTTTATTTATTTGGCTAATCCAAACTTCTTCTATTTTGTTTTTTGGAAGGGTTTTTGTGGTGTGTCATTTGGTATTCCATTTTGAAAATGCCTTTTTCCTACCAAAATGTGCTTAGACCACTAAAGAAATGAAGTGGTGTTAATTAGTAAACCGTTACCATGGTCATGTTTGAATAGTCTCACATCAAGTATTTTGATTGTGTTGTCTAAGTATACTTTTAAGAAAATCAAGTGGCACTCTAGATGCTTATAGTACTTTAATAATTTAAAGTTTGTAGCATACAGACTAATTTTTCTAAAAGGGAAAGTTTGTCTAGCTGCTTGTGAAAAGTTGTGTGGTATTCTGTAAGCCATTTTTTTCTTTATCTGTTCAAAGACAGTGTTATTTTTTTAAGAAATGAATTACATTTAAAGTTAGAATATGGTTAATGTTAAATAATAGGCCTTTTTCTAGGAAGGCAAAGGTAGTTAATAATTTGAATAGATAACAGGTGTGTGAGAGAGTCACATTTGTTACATAGGAGTAAGTGTTCGGTGGGTTCTCTGTCTTTGTAACCAAGGTTAGAGTTAGTGTGGTTTTGAGGTCTCACTACACTTTGAGGAAGGCAGCTTTTAATTCAGTGTTTCCTGATGTTTGCAGATCGCAACTGCTTAATTGACCTGTAATTTATGTAATTAATTCAGTGCACCCTTGATATTTGGGAGAGGTGGTAGCTAAAGAACATTCTGAATATAGGTTCTCCATTTACAGATGTTTTCGGTCACATTAAATGTTCAAAGCAAACTTGTCGTGGTCTTCTTACATTAAGTTGAAACTAGCTTATAATAACTGGTTTTTACTTCCAGTGCTATAAAGTCTCTGCAGGGCTTTTACAGTTTTCGAAGTCTTTTTTATCACTGTGATCTTATTCTGAGCGGGGAATAAACTATCATCGCTGTGAGGCAAGACTGACTTTATAGTGCTATCGATTCCCCAATAAAAGGGTCAGAATAACCTTTACAGTATTTTGGTCAGGAAGAGATAGTGGCCATTTACACTGAAGGAGTTGCATTCTGATAATGTCTTATCTCTTATACATAGAATAAATTCAAAAGACTATTTGGTCTTAAAACCAAAGTAATTTTAGAATGAATGACATATTACATAGGAATTTAATGTCTATTTCATGTGTTTAAAAATATCATGGGGAAAATGTGCTTAGAGGTTGCTATTTTGACTACAAATTTGAGGTTTTTTCTGTAGTTACCATGATTTCATTGAAGCAAATGAATGAGTTTGAGAGGTTTGTTTTTATAGTCGTGTTATGTTACTTGTTTAATAATAATCTCTAGTTCTGTGATCAGGTACTTCTTTTTTTTTTTTTTGGGCCATTTCTAAGCCTACCAGATCTGCTTTATGAAATCCAGGGGACCAATGCATTTTTATCACTAAAACTATTTTTATATAATTTTAAGAACATACCAAAAGTTGTCTGATTTAAAGTTGTGATACATGATTTCTCACTTTCATATAAGGTAATCAACTTCTGCTGAAGATAATTCTTTATTAAATCAAAGATTGAGTTATGAATTATACTGTTCTTGCCTAAGTGGATAAAATGTACTTTTGATGAATCAGGGAATTTTTTTAAAAGTTGGAATTTAGTTCTAAATTGAGTTTACATATTACTGCAGTTAATTCCTTTTTTGGCTAGGGACAGTTTGATAAACTGGCTAATATTGAAAATGAAAGTAACTTAAAAGTTGAGGTGGATCATGATTACTGTGGCCATAACTGCAGATAAATTTGACTAGAGTAATAATTTTTTCGTTTAGAAACACAATCCTTTGTTTATACTGCCTATCCTAGGATTCCTACCTTCCAAGATTCAACTTAGCAAAAACATACCTTCTGGCAAATTACCTGTCCACATTCATTTTGTCAGTATCCTGAAGGAGTGGGACTGGGGGAAATGTGACTTAGTGGGGCATAGACATCCCTGGTCCATCCTTCCTATCTTCAGCTTTGTTTCTCCCAGCCTGCTTTCCTGCTGCTCCCTGACTCAAACACCAGTGCCTCCCCCCAGCCTTTTGATTGAAGAGCTGCTTTCGAGACCTAGAGTAAAATGGCCGAAGGAAGTTGTGGGACATACTTCCATTTCCTTGAGTCACTGGAGGTGGCAGGGAGGAATCTCCAGGTTTGGAGATTGAGCGGATGAAGCTTGGGGTGCTCCTGCTGGTTGCCCTGCTTTGACTTTAGCCTTGGGTGAGGGGGAGGGTGGCAGCTGTGGCAGTGAGAATTGCACCAGAAGCAATGGCCAGTTGTATCCCCTGTAGGACAGGGTAAGGCCTGAAGACCTGAGCCTGTAATTCTGCTATAATGATAGTGCTCAAGAAGTGCCTTGAGTTGGAGTACACTGCCATGGCCATCAAGTGTTTCAGATTTCTGTTCTTATTACAAAATTCAAGTGGTAACTTGGCCATTTTTATAGTCCATGCATAAGTTACCTTTTTCTTCTCTGTATCTGAGAACTGTTAGATATAGACTATTTGTTAAAAGAAGATGGCAAAGAGCTAATTAAAGTGTGCAACAAAATCAACATCCCATTAGACATGTCACATCAAAAGCTTGTTTTTATCCTTGCACTGGAAGATTGTAAGTCAACTGTTTCTTTTGTTTCTTGACCGTGGCAGTGTTCTGGCTCCAAATGGTGGAGATTCCAAATAATGGTTCTGTTACAGCTCAGCAGAAAATGTCAGAAAATTCAGATATTTTGAGATCCTGAAGAATAGGTCTGGACATGTACTGTACTGCAGCTCCTTGTGTCTGTTTTGGAATGCTGGAATACCCATGTGCCCTCTCTCTAAGAATGCTGGACTTCTTTATAAGGATTGTCAGTACATTAGACTTTTCAATCCCATTATGCAATCTTATTTGTAAATGTAAACTTTTAAAAATATGGTTAATAACAGTCAATCTGTTTCTTACAACTTAAAAAGAACTTCAGTGAATTTGTTTTTATTTTTTTAATAAGATTTATGAATTGAATATCATGAACCGTGTTTTGATATCCCTTTTTCACGTTGTGCCAATGGAATCGGGTGTTTGATATTTCTTTGTATGTCAAGGAGATGCTTCAAAATGCCAATTGCTTTAAACTTAAATTACCTCTCAAGAGACCAAGGTACATTTACCTCATTGTATATATAATGTTTAATATTTGTCAGAGCATTCTCCAGGTTTGCAGTTTTATTTCTGTAAAGTATGGGTATTATGTTGCTAAATTACTCAAATGGTACTGTATTGTTTATATTTGTACCCCAGATAACATCATCTATACTTTCTGTTTTCTGTATTTTATTGTATTTGTGCAAAATTCTTTTGGCTTTATCACTGTAATCTCTGCCCTTTCAGATATGTACAGAAAATGTCCATATAAATTTTCATTTAAGTTGAATGATTTTTGAGAAGCCTGTAAAGAGGAGGAAAAAAATAAGCTGCGTTTCCCCATAAGTTTTTTTAAATTGTATATTGTATTTGTAGTAATATTCCAAATGAACTGTAAATAGGAAATAGAAGAGTAATGCTTAAGTCCTAACACTACAGTAGAAACATGGAAACAATGCAAATAAAATACTTTTTTTTCCCAAGTGACAGTGGTATATTTTCAAATAAAGTGTGTATATTAGAGGTCAGCCATGCTGTTAGGAAATGTAGTCGCTGGAGATAGTGACTAGAATCTTTGGGTTACAGGAGTCTTTAGAGGCTTTCCCAGCCCTACCCAGTACAAGTTACAGTATCGTAGCATATTTGAGAAGTGCCCACCTGCTTACAGGTGCGTCTCCATGCCTGGTGGCTACTTTCCACTTGCTTGGGGGTGTGGGTCTGCCAGTGGACAAGACCTGTCTACATGTGAATTCCTGAACTCCGTTGCTTTCCGCTCAGCACCTTTGCTAAGTTTATGTTAAAGTGGTATTGCTTTCTATGACGGGCTATTAAAAAAAAAAAAAAAAAAGTGGTATTGCTATTTTGATTCTTAAGGTTTTTCAGTGATTTTCAAAAATTTATGTATTTTCATCTTCTTTCCTAATTTGAGGATTTGTGAGAATGGGCATAATTTGGAGCAATAGGCTTTTTTTTTTTTCTTTTTTTAAGTAGATTTGAATAGTTAGTCTCCTGGGGGTGAGAACTTGGCTGAACTGGGGAAATGGTGTAGAGAGAGGAGATGTGGTCCCTAAACCCTTGACTGACTCTGGGAAGGGTTTTATGGATGGTATTGCTCTTACCTTAAAGACTAGTCACTTCAGTTTGAAGGCTGGATTTAGGGATTTTTTTTTTTCTTCATAACAAACAAGACACATCACCAGGATGTGGAGCTTTTGTTGGAAGTTGGAAAAAAGTGAAATTATTTTTAAAACATCATAGATTCAGAGAAACAGCAGAACTAGCTTTATGCAGGTCTCTGCTGCCTTTCTGTTTCCCAATTTGGAGAGAAGTGTTTTTACATATATGGTCTGATGGCCATATCTTGCAGCTCTTCACATTTTTGGTTTTGTAATTGGGAACTTACAAAACAGTGGGACTATTCGGAAAAATTAGTAGAAAAAGTGATGTTGCAAAAGCTAGAGTTCAGTTATGCGTGGTTCAGCCACGTATGGTTTTCAAGAATCATAGGCAAGATGCAGTTAAATAATGATAAATCATTATGGAAGTAAAGGATTTTTTGTGTGTGAGTTAAGGAAAAATGGAAAAAGGAAGAAACTCAAGACTATTTTCTTTCCTACTATGAAAGAATAGAATTAGAAAAAGGGGGGATTGGCAACCTTAGTATTCCCACGAGGAGAAAGGGAAAAGAAACAGTTGAGGGAGTTGAAAATAAGTAGGAGATAAATGTTTAAAGGGAGGTGTGGATTGATAGATTGCTAGGTAATGTTAGACATTTTAAAAAGAAAAACCATGTGGGAAAGGTTATTTAGAACTGCTGCTTGGCACTGCTGATACCCCCAAGAGCGTCAGGTGGTCATTGGATTCACAGCTGGAATAGATGTGGGCACTCAGTGAGTGATGGATTGGATGCACTTTTGGAATGTAATTCCAGATGTGAGAGTTGATTGTACTTGTCAATACCTACTGTTTGAGCTTTGTCCAAGTGCTTTCATACGCATGATCTCACCTGATTTTTGCAACTAGAAGGATGGTGACCAACTGACCTTCTGTATCCCAGGGAGGAGCCTGGGAACCCATCCTTTAGGGAGTGGCTGAAGGTGATCCAGGTGTGGATTTGATACAGAGGGCAGGTATGGTGTGGGAAGCTCAGGAGTAGCCTCCTCTCCCTCACCTGCCTTCCCACCTTGTGTGCTGCTTTTCATCCAGAAGGTGAAACTCAGCATGTCCCCTGGGGGTTCCAGTTTGGGAGGCTGCACAACTTGCCCCAGTAGCACCTGGCCAAAGCCCAGAGCCAGCTTTAGTGTTCACCTGAGCCTCAGGATGGTGAGGCCTCAAGCATCCCTCTCTTTTCAGAGGGAAGAAAAAAAAAAAGCTGGGAAACTGACCACTCTGTATGTTCTTAATTTGGAGCAGGCCTCCCTAGATCTGAAACAGGCTCAAGTAATTGTAAGCAGTACAAATGGAACCCATCATGAGGACCTGCAGGCACACTTTCCAGCTCCTGAAGAGGGAGGGTACCTGGATACAGTCGTAGCCAAACTCAGGTCCTTCCTTCCTTTTCCAACTGTTGGTCTCACAAGAGTATGGGGAAGGTGACTTCTGCTGCCCTGAGCTTCCTCTAGAAGGGCTGGGCATCCTGGGGTCATGATTCAAATTCAAGGCCTGCACATTTGAAGTGATAAATCCACAGATAAGTTGCCACTCTCCCCAGGAGGCCCCAGGATATTTGATATTCCTAAATCTAATCTTGAACGCCTGCTTGGGATCTCTGACTCAGGATCAACGAAGGGGCTGGGTGCTCAAGAGTAATTCCTGTACTTTCAGGAAGCTCCAGAAACTGTCAGCTGGAAGCATTAGAGGATTTGGATACAACTAGCTTTCAAAAATTAAGGCCAAAAAAAAAAAAAAAAAAAATCAAAATAAAGACATTCCCAGACAAAAAAAGAGTAAGACAATTTGTTGCCTCTGGATATCTGCCTCACATGAAGTACTAAAAGAAATCCTTCAGACAGAAAATAAGTGGCACCAGATGGTAACTTGGATCCACAGGATGAAATGAAGAACACCAGAAGTGGTAACTATGGGGGTAAATACAAAAGACCGTGTGATTGTACCGCCGCCATAACAAATAACTACAAATGTACTGGCTTAAAACAACACCCATTTATGATCTCGGAGTTCTGTAATTCAGAAGTCTGGGCATATTGTAGCTCAGTGTGTTCTCTGCTTCATATTTTAAAAGGTCAAAATGAAGGTGTCGGCTGGGCTGCATTCTTTTTTGAAGGCTTGGGATGAACAGGCTTCCAAGCTCATTCAGATTGTTGGCAGAATTCAATTCCATGTGTTGGTAGGACTGAAGTCCCTATTTCCTTGCTGATTATTGGCCAGGGGTTGCTCTCAGTTTCTAGAAGTCGCTCAGGTTACTTAGTTTGTGGCTGCCGCCTCCATCGTCAAAGCCAGCAATAATGGGTTGTCCTCCTCACACCTCCCTGTGATCTCCCCTTCTGCCTCATCTCTCCTCTGCTGCTGCTTCCACCTCATCTCTGAATCTTCTGCTTCCCTCTTGCCTCCTGTGATTACACTGGGCCCATCTGGATAATCCAGGATAATCTCCATATTTAGTAACCTCAGATGCATTTGCAAAGTCCTTTCACAGCAGTACAGAGATTAACGTTTGATTAAATAACTAGAGGATGGGAATTTGGGGGATACATTTGCCTACCACAATAAATACATGTTTTCTCTTCTTTAAATAGCATAAGATTGTATAAAGCAATAATTAATAACACTATTGTTGAGTTTATAACAGATGCAGTGAACATTATAATAATAACACAAAGAAGGGGGTAGGAAATGGAGCTATATTGGAACAAAGCTATATTTTATTGGAATTAAATTAGTCTTAATCTGAAGAAGATTATGATAATTGAAATACATATTGTAGCCCCAAGAGCAACCAATAAAACATCAATTTAAAAATATAGTTGGAAAATTAACAGAGAAATCAAAATGGTACACCAGGAAATATTTAACACAAAAGGCAGGAAGAGAGGGACAGAGAAGCAAAAAGATACAAGACATTTGAAAAGCAAATGGCTAAATGGCAGCCATAAGTCTAACTGTACCAATAATTTCATTAAATGTGGGTGGACTAAACACTTGAATCAAAAGGTAGAAATTGTCAGGATGGAGAAATGCAAAAATCAACTCTATGGTGTCCACAGAGGCATACTTTGGATTCAAAGACCCAAAAAGTTTGAAAGTGAAAGTATGGAAAAATATAGAATGCCGACAGTAACCATAAGAGAGCTAGAATGGCTATATTAATATCCAAGTGGGCTTTGAGACAAGAAATATTACTAGAAATAGAGAAGGATATTTCAAATGATAAAAGTGCCAATATAACAGGGAGATACAAAATTAACAAATGTATATGCACCTCACAGAACCCCAAAATAACATGAAGAAAAAAATAATAGAAGTGAGAGGAGAAACTGACAATTCACCAATGATATTTGGAGATTTGACACCTCACAATAAGTGATAGAACAACTCAAGAGATAATCACCAGTCTTATAAAAGACTTAATGCTATCAGCCAACCTGTCCTGACACTTAAACCACGCCTACCACCAGCAGAACGCACATTCTTTTTGAGGACACATGGAACATTTGCCATATACTATGCCACACAAGAGGTCTCAGTGAACTCAAAAGGGTTGAAATCATAGAAAGTATGGTCTCCAACCATGTTGAAATTAAATTAAAAGTCAACAACAGAAAGTTTGCAAATCCCCAAATGTTTGGAAATTAAACCACACATTTCTGAATAACCCAGGTCTTGAAGAAATCACAAGGGAAATTAGAAAATAATTTTAAATGAATGAAAAAGCTCAGCATGTCAGAATGTATAATATGCAGCTAATACATTGCTTAAAGAGAAATTTATAGTTTTAAATACCTATATGTAAAAATATATTTAAAGCCCATGGAGATAGATGCAAAAATCCTTAAAGCACAATATTAGCAAATTGAATCCAGCAACAGATAAAAAGATTTATACACCAGACCAAATGGGATATATCCTACGGCTGCAAGCTTCATTTAACATCCAAAAATCAGTTAATGTATTATACCATATTAATAGAAGAAATAATAAAACCCACATTATCAACTAAATAGACACAGAAAAGCATTTGACAAAATTTAGCACCCATTCATGATGAAAACTCAACAAACTAGGAATAGAAGGCAACTTCCTCTACCTAATGAAGGGCATCTATGACAAACCCATAGCTAACATACTTAATGGTGAAGGAATACTTTTCTCTTTAAATCAGGAACAAGTCAAGAACATCCACTCTCATCGTTTCTATTTAATGTTGTCATGGAGATTCTATCCAGTTCCTGCTCCCTGTTCCCCCTGCAAAAAACTAAAGCATCAGATTGGGAAATAAAAGTGAAATTGTCTTTACAAGTAACATGATCCTGTAAGATTCTAAGGAATCCACCCAAAGAAAGCTACTAGAACTAATTTAGCAAAGTTGTGGGATACAGATCAATATTTTAAAAAATTGAAATTATATTAGCAATTAATAATTCCCTCAAAATAAAAAAAACTCCACTCAGAACAGCATCAAAAAGCATACAAGAATAAGTTTATTTCACTGAGAAGTAAAAAATATTGCTGAGAGAAATTACAGAAGATCTACATAAATGGAGAGAACTTCCATATTCATGGATTAGAGAATTCAATACTGTTATGATGGCTATTCTCCCCAAATTGTTCTATAGATCCTACTCAATCCCTATCAATATTCCAGCAGTATTTTTTCTAATTGACAAGCTGATCCTAAAATTTATATGGAAACGCAAAGTATCTAAAATAGCCAAAATGATTTTGAAAAAGCAGAACAAATTTGGAGGAATAACCCTACCAAATTTCAGAAATTACTCTAAGGCTACAATAATCAAGACGGTGTTTATTGACATAAGGATAGGCATATAGAGCAATGCAACAGAATTAAAGAGTCCAGAAATAAACCCTCATGTATGTGACCAATTGACTTTCAACACACGTGTCAAGGTAACTCAATGGGAGAAAAGATGCTCGTTTCAATAAATGGTGCTGAGACAACTGGATGTCATATTCAAAAAGGAAGAAAAGAGGAAGAAAGTTAATTAGACCCTTACTTCATTATAAACCTAAAGGTAGAGCTAAAGCTATACAACTTCTAGAAGAAAACAGGAGAAAATCTTTGTGATCTTGGTTTAGGCAAAGATTTTAAAATGACAACAAAAGCAAAATCCATTAAAAAAAACATAAATTGGACTTCATCAGAATTAAAAATCTCTGGGGCTTTAAAAAGCACTGTTAAGAGAATGAAAAGACAAGCCAAAGACTGAGAGAAAATATTTGCAAATCATGAATCTAATAAAAGATTTGTGTTCAGAATATATAAAGAACTCTTACATCTCAATAAGAAGACAGACAACCTAATTAAAAATTGGTCAAATGAAACTTGATTTAATAGACATTTTCCCCAGAAGATATGAATAATAAACACAATTCTTTATAAAGACTATTGATGAAGTTAAAACCACAATGAGAAACCACGCCACACACACTCAAATAACTAGAATCAAAAGAAGACAGACAATACCGAGTATTGGTGAGGATGAGAAAAAAATCCTCACACATTGCTGGAATGTAATATGGTACAGTCCCTTTGTAGAACAGATTGGCAGTTTCTTAAAAAGTTAAATATAAATCCATTGTATGACTCCACAATTCCATTTTTAGGTATCTATGCACAATAGAGTTTCCAGGTAAAAATACAGGATGCCCAGTTAGATTTGAATATCAAATAAACAACAAATA